>CM062804.1:940845493-943245493 GCA_031772625.1 Pinus tabuliformis | reverse complement strand
TAGTGTTGAGAGAGCATATTGATTGTTTAGCTTTATCTGTTGGAAAAAAATAAAATAAAATAAAACAAATAAAAAAAAATGTTATTGATACCCTAACACCCTAGGGCAAAATTACCCCACCACATAACAGAGAGGAACCAACCTAAAGAGTGGGGAAGTGCTATTGTTGTGACAGTAGGTAGCATTCCATAAATACACAAACTAGCACCTTATGCTTAGAACTGCCAGACACTGAGGGTGCTAGATATTGTCGTAACAAACCCAATCTTTATTTGGATTCTGTAATGATCGGAAATAGGAAAAATAGTGATATGCAAAGCAAAAACAATTTACAGCACAAAAAATTTAAACAATCAACAAATGCTCATAAAAGCTCTAGAATTAAGAACCAGCCGAGCCATTTTATTAATGGAGTTGAGAAAGTACAATAGTGTGGAAAATGCACCTGGGCTTTGCCTCAAGGGCAAGCTTGACAGAACCCAGGTGTCAAACAGTAATCTGAATGCTGAAAAGAATTGCTCCTCTAATTCTCTACGCTGTCTCCCAGTGATTACAACTGCTGACTGGAAAGGAGCTGCAAGAAACTCCGCCTCCGGTGCTCAAAAAGTTATGAAACGTCAGTCACAAACTCCTTAGCCAAAACCCACAAAAACCCAGAAATGGTTTGGCCCGATTTGGACTTCCCAAAATCGACCCCCAAAGGCACTATGCAATCCCCAGCAATTCTACACTGTCTACTGCAAAGATGCAGCTGGAAACCCCACCTCCGGTGCTCAAAAGATTCTGAAACTTGAAATGGTTTGGCCAGATTTTGACCTCCCAAATTCGACCTCTTCTATGGCCCACGCCCTCCAAACAGCTCCAAAAATACGGCCTACAAGGAATGACCACAAAGTCCTCCTCCAAGCTCTGAAATGGAAGCAAACACCACTCCAAATATCTCCTCTAACCTCCACGACAAAGCTCAACCTCAAGGATTGATACTCTACCCACCAAATGAGCTCCCACACACTGCCTCTGCGCTAGCCCAGGTAGTGCGAAAGTCACATTGCCAAGCCAGAAGCTCAATCAGCTCCCAAACTCTCCTAGATGCTAACAATCCTCCCTAGCCTCCTCTCCAGAAAATCTCACGTCAAATCTCCACTGCTAAGCACCACCAATGAACTCGACCTCCTCTCCACTACGTCCCCCAGTAATACGCACAACCTGGAAGGGAATGCTACTACTGGGAATCACAATGTGATCCTCCTCCTAAAGAAATAAAGAAAACCTTCCTAGGGTGGCACTTGAAGTCCCCCAAAGAAAGGGTGATCTCTTCGCCTAAAGAACTCATGCTAAACAGCCAGTGACTCGGCTAAGCAGCTCAAGCAGCCAAAGAGAAATCGATATACTCCAATCAGATGAATGAAATGAGGATAGCTACCTTCCTTATATAGATTTCGTGGAGCACTTTTCCCTCCAATTTTACCTCCATCATGGGCCCTCACTTAACCACCAACATGCAAAACTTAACCACCTTTATGCAAACCGAACTAGGGAGTGCGGATTTCCCTAATGTGGGTGGCCCCCATGTGTAATTTAACCACAACAAAATAACTTCTAATAAAAATCGAATAGGCCCCACTATCTCGGAAATTGGCCCCAAAATGCAATAATTAGTCTTGTTCCAAATTAATTTAGGAAGGGACATTACAAATTCTAAGGGCTTCTAGGAGTCCCTTTGCTAGGTCATCTTCTACACAAGTTTGTCAGTGGACTTCACTCACACTGGCATGTTGTTGATTCCTTATAGCTTTCTTCCTCTCATAGAATTAGAGGAAGGAATGGGAGACACACACAAATGGGAAACATTGTTGGCGCACCATCTCCTAGGTTGAAGTTTAGCAATCAGTGATTTGGTTGTAGTCCATTAGCTCCAAGAAACCATGGGCTTCCCCTAAAAAGGCCTTGTTCATGTCATAGTTGTATTCTAAAATTTTATTTTATTTTGGTCTAACCCACAGCGACATGAACTTTGAATCTCATGCTTTATACATTACTTCATAACAAGGTGCTTGCCAATTGAGCTACACCACTGGGCATGTTATAAAAAGTTGAATGAAATCCCTCCCCACAATAAATATGACTTATCGAACCTTGTATAAGAAGCACCCGATGGACCTTTATCCTTGCTTCAAGAGCTTTCAAAGTCAGCCAAGTCCTATTGAATTCGCTATAAGAAAATGTCCTGCAAACATTGAAGCTTTACTGATAGGGACTCCAGATTTCACTGCCAAGAAAACAAAGTCCCCAATCTCAATCTCATTACAAATCCGATCGCCAAACCATTTCCTGAAGGTTTTGATCTCCTTGTAACATAATTCACAAAATCCTTCAGATTCGGCCCAGTCCCATTGAATTAGCTATACGAAAATTTCCTGCAAACATCAAGACTGTATTGATAGGGACTCCAAATTTCATTGCCAATCAAACAAAATCTCCAATCTTGTTAAAAATCAGACCGCCAACCCATTTCTTGAAGGTTTTTATCTTCTTGTAACAGAATCGGCAAAAGCCTTGAATGCTGCTACAGCTTGGGATGGTAGCAGCCATGGAAGTGCGGAGAGAGAAGGTTAGGGTTTTCGAAGATGGCTGGGGGCTTTTGTTTGTTGATTATAGTGTTTTGTAGCAAAATTCCTGGAGCCAGATCTTGAATTCATTTCCCCTGACATTTTGTTTCCAATGGTTGATTATTTTTAAAGCCAGGCGTTTAGTGTTTTAATGCATTTAGTATGATAGAGTAGATAATATGACAGACTAGGAGTTAGTCCACTCCTCGACGATGTTAAAAAGAGCATTGTAATACTTTTCGGTGGAGTGTATGAATATCTTTGTGTTTAGGGACATGACAATTTGACATACTAAATGTGAATATCACTTTGAAAAATAAATACCTTCTGACAGTGCCATCTGCGCCACCACTCAATCCACTGAAATCATCGAGAAAGCAGCAGTCCAAAGGTTGAGTAGGGTGTGAAAATTTAACTCTAACCACATTCTCATCTACGTCGTATAGCGTAACACTCTGCAAATCACACAGCCATACATTACAGACTCCACAACAAAGATAGGTAGATATCAAAAAGTACAGATGCGTAGACATCAAAAAATGGCCAGAGGAAATGAAGGAAGAAGAGTTCCGTACAGAATCCCAAGAGGAAACCAGGAGTTTGTTAGAGTGGAGAGAAAAGCGCGCTCTGGATATCGCGTCCTCTGGAGGAGAAACGAGTTCACGACCATGCTTTGCCATTCATTAAAATTCCCCCTCTCCCTTCAGATTCTTTCAATTTCAAATTCAAAATCAGAGGCCACAGAGAAGATCACGAGCTTAAGCAAATCTGTCAAATTTCTCTCAGGAGTATGTAGACCCTGGGCCTGCACAAATAGCCATACAGAGATGGAGAGGGGGGACTTCGAATCTCTCGTTCCTCTACAGAGATAGACAGAGGGGACTTCGAATCTCTCGTGGAGGAACGCCTGTGTTCGTCCTTCTCCTTTCCCTTTCAACTTCAAAAATGGACAAACGATGGCGCGAGTGTCGCACCACATTTTCACCTTTTCTTTACGATTCTAAAAAGTCCACAACGGAATTTTATTTTTCATTCAAACATATTTTTTCAGCAAGGCCACTTGAAAATGGTTGAGAATCATAAGTATTTTTTTTTCCAATAATTCTTATTATTATCTAATTTTAAGTTTTTTCAATAATTATTATTATTATCTAATTTTAAGTTTACAGTTAAGGGAGACACTACATTGGTGTATGAGACCTCTTGTTTGTTTGTGGGACAAGGGACCCACCTTTGCGCAGTGATCTGTTACATTTACGAAGGCATACATACTCTACCCCTCTAGTTTTGAACATGTGACCTCTTAGGAGAGACACATGCTCTTAACCATAAAAAAAACAAAAAAACAAAAAAACCAATATATTTTCTATTAAAAAAAATAGATATGCCATAAATGTCACGTTCTTGCCCATTTCTCTTGATGGCCCATATAAGTTATATCTATAATCAACTTGTCCATTTCTCTTGATGGCCCATATAAGTTATATCTATAATCAACATAGCAGTGAATGTCTTGCAACCATATACCTGAAATATACATCTTATTCATTTTGGGTCTATATACATCGAGTCACATGTAATACAAATTTAAAACCATAGTAAAAATTAGTTTATCAAGTAGTCATGTGTAGATGTCTTACATCATATAAGCACATTAAACAAACAAATAAGTTAAAAACATATGAATTATAAACAAAAAAATGTTTATGCGATTATGATTTTCCCCATTCTTTAGAGAGAATCATTACAAAAGGCATAAAAAGAGATTTGTCAAGATTGTTTGTTATACCCCTCTTTTGATAATGCATCAACAACAGTGTTTTGTTCTTTATAAATATGAGAAAAGGACATCTCCCAAAAACTACCAATCAGCATTTTCATGCGGTTCATCCAGTTCGTTAGCATGCATGGTTCTAGTGAAGACTGCTCTTGTACCCAGTCAATTACCACTTTGGAATCTCCAAAGACCTCTATGGTCTCGAAAGATAACCATTTAGTATTAAAAAAACCCATATAGCAATAATTTCAGCTTGGGTTTTAGAGCCTGTTAGAGCTTGGAATTTCACCTCAGGCTGAAAAAGGTAAACTCCAAGGCAACATCAAACCACTTAGCCTCGTAGCTAGCCCTACGGGGCAGGAGAGGGCTCTCTCCGGTCTGTCTCGGTAAAGATCTTCAACGGGCGAGATAACCAATAAGGAAACACTGATTTTAGGCTAGTAAACTGATAAAAAGAGTTTGTTTTGGGATTTTTGGATTTTGGTGGAAAATCGAGGAAAGGCAATTTTGGGTGCGGGGATTGGACACAGTTTTTGCAGGGGTTTCTTTGGGGCAAAGTAGGAGACTGTATTGATGCCTTTAAATTAAGTGAATGGGTAGGAATGACCGGTGAGGAGCTAAGGAGAGCAAGCAATCACCTTGAGTTCTCCTTAAACAGATGAAAACATTGATATTAAGCAAATTTAAAAGCAGAGCATGGAAATCATGAATTCTACTTTAACACTTCATTTGCCTAATTTCAGAAGAAAAAGAAAGAGGATGATTTCACATAACACACTTACAAGTACAAAGAGAAGCACACCATCAATACATGTAACCACAGGAATCCCAAAAAGGACTGCAAAACCCTGGTCTTTCTTCCTTTGCCAAAATTGCAGAGATACAATGAATAATACAATAGAGCTTTCTCCCTCAAGAGTCCAACCATGAAAATGACCAAGAAAGTACATAATATAGGCAATCTAACATCTTTCCTTGCCTCCAGGGGTCGAGCTCATCTTTCTAGGAGCTGTTTCAACCAATTCTAAACTGAGCACTAAAATCTAGGCAGTCAAAACAACTTGCCTCTATAAGCTAGGAAACCAATTCATTCATTAAATGTTTGTTATTTCATGAATGAATCTTCTATAATAGGTAAATAAGTGTCATATCAACATGAAAATACATTAATTACATCAAAGAGGGTGAAAAATCCCATCCCAAGTCAAAACTGGCCAAAGCTGGGCGAATTCCTGAGCTGTAGGTGAAAAATTATGAAAATTGCCTGATAGGTCGCGCCCTAATCCTGATAGGTCGCGCTTCTTTGGAGCTCCGTTTGAGGCACTTCCAGGTGTCAAAATGAGGCAAAAGTGGGCTTGTTGGAAAGGTCTGGATGTCTACTTTCCAACCCAACTAGAATTTCTGAATTTGGTGGCCATTTGCCCCTCCAAAGTTGCAATCTCCCAAGACTTCTCCCTGTTTGTCAAAAAGGTGGCAGAAAGTCAATTTTTGCATGTTTTTTGACCTTCTGGATGCTCAAAACTTGATGAAATCTCTTGGTAATTGCTGAGAAGGTGTATCTTTGCATGAAAAATCCAGAAATGCTGAGTTTTCCCAAAATGAAGTTGCCCATCGAACAAGTCGCGCGCGGCGCGCGACCTATCAAGGAGAAAAACCTGTTTTTTGCCCAAAAATTCATAAGTGACCAAAAATACTCAAAATTTTTTGAAATTTGTGATGTAGTGAGGTCATTTAATATCATGCTCCTTCAAGGAAGCCTCAGCCAAGATGTGGAGGGGATCGGGCCTTTTTCGTCGTTTTAGTGCCTTGGCCAACCGCCCTTGAATCACCTTCATTTTTGCCTTGCATACGTGCATTCGGGCCCAATAGTGATTTTTCATGTTCCTGAGCAAGTCCTTATCTTGGTTGGCCTTAGCCAGCAACCTCTCCAAATGAGCATTGACCCGGAGGAGCATAGCCTCTCGCTCAACGGGTACCAAATCGTCGGGTCTCTTTCGAGCCAAGTTGCGGTCCTCATGAATCCTCTGCAACTCATCAAGAGTGTGCTCATCCTCCAACTGCTTGTTGCGCTGCTCTAAATATGTGATCATCCATTGTGCTCCTTCCAATCTTCGCTGCAATGAATCATTTTCAGCTCTTAGGTGTTGAATGATCTCCTTTGACTCTAGACTAAGAGAACTGATATCAAGGTCAACAATCTCTATGTCTGGAACACCTGATGGCCCCTCATCAATCCTGGGTTGTTTGCCCCTCTCTGATACCTGTGCTGCTGTCGGCGACGAGGCCCCTTCCACCTGGTGTGGAGATAACACTCGTGGTGCTGATGAAGAAGGCGAGATCCCTTCCACCTGGTGTGGAGATAATACTCGCCTAGCTGATGCAAATAAGCCTCTGTTGCCTCTCTGATAAGTGACCAATGGAGGAGAGCTGACATGTCTGGTCTCAGGATTATCATGCTGTTGTGAAGGCCCTCCATCCTCATGAACAACCTCAGGGGGAGATGATGCTGATGCTGTGAAAAAATCTCGAGAGATAAAATTCTCCCATGGGATACCCTGCTGAGCCAACTGATGCATGACCACAAGCTGGATCAAACCATAATGATAAATGCTCCTATGTTGTTGTGTTGGGCTCCTTCTCTGCACCAAGGGCACCATCCTCTCAATATCCTGGCACATGAACCATGGTATGTTCATCATTCGTACCCGTGTGAAATGCATCAACAAGCGAATATGGTACGAATACACATATGCAAACCTGCCCTCACAGGTGAAATAGAGCATGATGAGCCTCATCAAGGGAGCATACTCATGCCTCAAAAATCTGAAAGGAAACATACCAGTTATGGACCTCATGTAGGCAGGTTTAACGAAGGGCTCATACTGAAAGCTGTCCAACACTCTGCGTTTGTTCCACTCTTCTCCCACATTTGGTATTCCTGTTGCTTGAGCAATACTTTCAGATGACAATATAAAATCCACCCCTGCAAGATTTACATGCCCATTATGCAAATGCAAAACAAACAAGCGAGCCAATTCCCTACGATGCTGAATTTGAGAAATCCTCTCGCAAAATTCATAACATGAGAGGTAGCATAAACATGTGACTGCAAGTGGACAAGCCTGCAAATCGGTCAAAGAGGTAGGCTCCTCCCTCTTATGGTGTCCACTCTTACCACCCCTGTGAGGCCTCCTTTGTATCTCAATTTCTGGTGTTGACTCACGGTCATCACTTTGCTCATAGTCGGTTTCGGTTTCTGACATGGTTTCAGGAGCAAAGTGGCTGAAATGTACTGCTGCTTTTGCTCAAATGACCTGTTGTTTTTCTCTGTTTGTAATGTTGTTTCAAGGGGACAAATAGCACAAGGGAAATGTTAGGGAAGGGAGACTTTGAAGGGAAATTGGGAAAAATATATGAAATAGGGAAATAGGGAGTTAAGGGGAAGAATCATGACATACATATCATCATACAATTTCATTTGCAAGGATGTTATGGGAAGTAGGGTTTAGGGTTTGATTCTTGATTTTTAAGAATAGGGGTAGGGTTTTAGGGGCTTTTGATATTTTGGTAGGGAGATTAGGTAGAAATGATATAGGAGGTGGTAAAGAGAAGTGGGGAAAAAGTGGGGTGACAAGGATGACCTTGAAACAACAAAACAAACCATAGTTCTACAAGCATTTTGACATTCTTAAAGCAAATATACATGAATCTCTCATTTCAACTTGATGGCATTAAAACACATTTCCCATGCTCATTTTTCTTTACCAAGCAAAATACTTTGATGATCAGAGGCCTACCTGCAATCTTGAAGAATTTTGAGGTCGTTTGGGAGTTTACTGGCGGTTTTTGTAGATGAATTCCCAACAGGTCGCGCGCAGGTGTTGATAGGTCGTGCGCGCTCGCGTCGCGCCAGTGTAATTTTTCAACTGGATGAACCCCCCTGATAGGTCGCGCGCAAGTGTTGATAGGTCGCGCGCGGGCTCAGCTTGCCAATTTTGCTCAATTTCTCTCCAAATCGCTCTTCACTATTGCTTTGAGGCAAATGATGATCAAATAGAAGGAGAGAGGGGCTTTATAGGCTTGATTTAAATTAATTTCTCTCAAACCCTCTTTCTAATGTTTTTAACTTGACACTTTTTCAAAATTTAAATGCTATTGGACTTTATGGTTTCCTTTTGTCCTGAAATTGTTTGAACTGATGCTTTGTCTTGAAAATTTCTTGCAGGGATAGCTTCTGAGGATCTTAGCAAAGGGGACCAGGGCTGCATGCTGTCTTTTGAAAATTTTTGAATTTTTACAATTTTTTACAAAAATGAGAAAAAAGACCTTGTCTTTAAAAACAGGGTTTTTAAATCCAAGGTTAAAATTCGCTGTACAAGATGAAATCTTTGAAGAAATCTTTTGAAGAAAAACTTTGATAGTCATCCCTCTGGCCTGCTGGGCATTTATTGACCTTTAAAGACATGACCTCAAAGACAAATTGGACCTAAACCTTAGACCTAGGACTTTGACAAGACAAGGAACCTTAAAAGAATTTATAGACTGAAACAAATTGATCCAACAGTGCCAAAAGGGGAATAAAGACACCAGCTCCTCCATCAAGGTTATGGCATGCCTAATGGAATGCAATGAAATGACACTGATGAGACACCTACTTATGCAAATGCAAAGAATTTTGATCGCTGATGGAGGGCTACTAGACCGACTCTAACATTGGCTCCAATGGGGATGGTAACTCCTTGGAGGTACCAAGAACCTTAGACCTCTGGGAGAGCATACCAGTGCCTTTCGATCATTGGGCAATGGAGTCATTATTGACATATGTGACCCAAAACGGGACAACTTTATTGACTTTAACAACTGACTGAAAATTGGACTAACTTTGACCTAAACTAACTCAACCTTTGAACAGAAAATGGACTGATAAAAACAACATAAAAACTCACACCAACTAATCCCCATCTTCAGAATTATAGCCTTCACCGCGGGCCCCAGACTAAAGATGAAATATCAGTGCACACTTGCAGTGAAATATAAAGTAAAATGGTAATTACAATGACAATGGCTAGAGCAGAAAATGCTCAGACATGATACCTTTTGAGCAGCCGGCCATTGACCGACCCTCCGAGACAATCATCACCATTCATTTCTTTGAGAAGAAAGGCATTTGGACCACGGTATGCTGCAATTTTGTAAGGACCTTTCCATAAGTTATCAAACTTTCCATGTTTCCCTTTGTCTTCATTTCGGGCATCCCACCTCAAAACAACATCATCTATCTGAAAGTCATCCGGCTTTGCTTTTCTGTCATAGATTTTCTTTATGCGCTCTTGCAACTTGAGAGTATTTTGAAGAACGTCCTCCCGTGTCTGCTGTAAATGAATCATTTGACTAATCCGCCTTTGCATTGAATCTTCCTCACCACCAATTTCTTGAAGCAACCTTGCTACCGGAATACTAAGTGAAGTAGGAAACAGTGCATCTGTCCCGTAAACCAGTTCAAAAGGTGACATCCCAATTGACCTTTTCTGACTTACACGATCAGCCCATAATGCATTTACTAACTTTTTGTGCCAGCTCTTCTTGTTGATTTCCAACAATTTCTTTATGATGTTTACCAAGGATTTATTTGAAGATTCTGCCAGCCCATTTCCTTGCGGATGATAGGCGGACGAATGCCCCAAACTGATATTATATTTGTAGCAAAAATCAATCATCTTCTTCGATTTAAATGCTGCTGCATTATCTGTAATCAACTTATGTGGACAGCCGAAACGTGACAATATGTTATTTTCAAGGAAAGAAATAATTACCAAGTCCGTGGCCTGCCGGGTGGGAATGGCTTCAATCCATTTTGTGAAGTAATCGGTGGCTGTCAATATCCATCGATGTTGTCCGGAAGATGCTGGATGAATTTCGCCGATGAAGTCCAAGCCCCACTGCTGAAATGGTGCGCTGACTTCAATGGGCTTGAGAGGCAAAGGCTGTAATTTCTGCTTTCCTTGAAAAATTTGACATTCATGACAACTTTTGACTGCTTTATATACATCTGAAAACAATGAAGGCCAATAGAAACCTGCCCTTAGGATCTTGTTTGCCGTAGTCTTCCAAAACAAGTGGCCCCCGCAGTCACCTTTGTGGAAATCCTCAACAGCTCTCTTAGCTTCTTCCTCGACCAAACAATTCAGCAATATGCCACCGGGGTCTTTCCAATATAGTGCAGATTTGATGATGCAGAATTTGGCAGCCTTTAACTTCAATGTCCTTGCTTTGTTTCGAGGCATTCCGGGAGGTGAAGACAGGTTTTGAAGCACATATACAATATCAGCATACCAAGGAGAGGAAACAAAGATATCGGATACCTGTAGCGCTGAATTTTCTTCATCTTCGTCGGACAAGGCAACAATCAAATTAATGTCTAGGACATGGAGATTTGTTTCAGCCATCAATTTAGCGAGACCTTGGCCCTTGATCAGCTTAGTAGGCTTGATTTCCACATCATACTCCAACAGTGCAGCAATCCACTTACCCCGTTTTCCTTCCGGCTCCGCTTGTACCAAAACATCTTTAACAGCCGCATTAGGAACATATGCCAAAATATGAGAATTCAATATGTACACACGGAAATATTTCAAAGCTTTTACCAGCGCCAATGCTTGTTTTTCAATGATATTATACTTCAGCGCTCCATCCCTTATAATACGACTGAAAAAAGCTATGGGCTTCTCAACTCCATCTCGTTTTTGCATGAGCACAGCTGCCAATGTATGCTCAGAAGCAAATGAAAATAAAATAAAATCTTGTGTGTAATCCGGGCTGATTAGAGTTGGGGCTGAAGATAAAATTAATTTTACCAAATTGAAAGATTTTACCGCCTCTTCGGTCCACTTGAGCTGGCTGTCCTTTTTGAGCATGTTAGTGATTTCTCTGAGGTGTTCGGCAAGATTCGGGATGAAGCGACGCAGAAAATTCAACTTGCCATTAAAGGACTGAATCTCCTTCTTGTTTCGGGGCTGCTCTAATTGCTGAATTGCTTCCACACGTGCAGGATCTATACGAATGCCATCTTTGGAAATGATGTGGCCCAACAGCTTGCCTTCACTCATGGCGAAAAGGCTCTTCTTCGGATTCAATGAGATACCATATTTTCTGCACTTTTCAAACACCACTGTCAAATGATACAAATGCTCTTCATCAGATTTAGAAAACACAGTTAAATCATCAAGATAAACGACCAAAAAGACATCTTTCTCATTAGCAAAGGCCATGTCCATCGCCCGCTGAAAGGTAGCACCTGCGTTCTTCAATCCAAATGGCATCTTGGCATAATGAAATGTTCCCCATGGAGTAGTGAATGCAGTCTTGTCGCGGTCATCCTCATGCACCAAAATCTGATTGTACCCAGAATAACCATCAAGTAGAGACATCCTTGATGCCCCAACTACCCGCTGCAATATATGATCCATCTTGGGCAACGGATAATTGTCCTTTAGCGACACCTTATTGAGATTTCTGAAGTCTATACACAAGCGGATCTCACCAGTCTTCTTTCTCACGGGCACCAAGTTGGAAATCCAGTCGGAAAATCTGATTGGCACTATAATTCCAGATTTGTACAACCTATTGACTTCCTTCTCAATCAATGGCAGCAGCTTAGGATTAATTCTTCTCAAATTTTGTCGAAAGGCTTTTGATTTGGCTTTATGGGAATGGTATGCTGAATGATCCTTGTGTCATAAGTTTTCAAATCTGAATAGTCCCATGCAAAAACATTAGAAAACGAAGACAACAATCTGATATACTCTTTCTTTACCTTAGGCGACAATGCTTTCGATAATTTCACCATCTTTGGATTTTCAGCTGTTCCGAGGTTCACTTCTTCAACACCTTCTTCCGTTGGCCTCAATGTTGGTTTGCGAGCCACGTCATCTTGATCAAACAGATCCTCCAAAGGAATTAATCCTTTAGGAATGAAATTATCCTTAAGCTGCAATACATCCATTTGATTTACTTCCTCAGGTTCTGTATCTATGGAAATGTCTTTGAACTCACCTTCAACTTGCAGAAAATCCTTGATTTCTTCATCATCTTGGAATACTTGCCAACATCTTTGATTGTCTGGGACTGTAGGGCGGTGCTTCACATAAATCTCAAACTTATTGCTGGAATTCATGGGGATTTTTAGATTACTTGCTGCCTTAGCCAATGCATCCGCAACACCATTTTGGATATGGGGCACACATGTCAAAGTATGTTCAGAAAACAGCTTTAAGATATCTAGGACAACATTTCGATATGCTCGCATACGAGGATGCTTGGCCTGAAACTCACCTTTCACTTGCTTTATAACCAACTCGGAGTCGCCATATACTGCTATCTTCTTTGCCTTCAACTTCCGAAGGATTTTCAGACCAGCAATGAGAGCCTCATATTCTGCCTCATTGTTTGAACAATCAAATGCCAGTTTGTAAGAGCATACTCGTACCTTGCTTGGGACTTTGTTTCGGACAGAAAATGGACTTCGAATCCACACACCTATACCAGCACCATCGCTGCCCACAGCACCATCAAAATCCATGGTCCAAAGACCATCCTCATCATCCTCTAAATGCTGAAAATGTGATGTCTCTGCATTTTCTGTTTGCTGCCCATTGATCTCAGCTGTTGGCTTCATGACAGCGGACCTTTCTTCACTTTCCTTTCTCAAAATTTCTCTGAAATTTTCTGAAATGTCTGGTATATCTTCTGCTTGAACTAACTGACTATCTATCTCATTAAAATTCTCCGCAAACAAAACAAATGACTCTAAATCTGTATGTACATAATTTACAGGATGATTAACTGGCTTTTCTTTACTAGTGATCATGTATTTCATCTTTTGCTCCCTATATAACTTCCTCATCTGACCAAAAACCGGGATCGTAGCATAAGAAAAATCGAGCTGAAGTGTACCTTTGAGCTTCGCTCCCCAAGATCTAGAAAGTAACATCCCGAATCGCGGAGGAATATCCGCCACCACCACATCCATCAAAACATTCTTTGTTGGGATTTGATCTAAGCTCACTACCAAGTCCTTGATCAAACCAATACATTTTACCCGGCTGGAATCAAATGAATACAAATCATGATATTTCCTTGTGATGTCTAGTCCCAGCTTTTCCATAATTGCTTTCGGCATCAAATTATGCGAAGCTCCCGAGTCAAACATGGCATTATGTAAAACATATTCATGCAATCGCAGACTGATATAGAATGGAGGAACATCACTTTCGGGAGACTCACCATTTAAAGCAGGCCCAAAAATCAATTCCGGCTGATCATCTTCTACATTCACCGTGTCTAGCATTGGATCAAAATTCAGCATCTTGGAAATTTGGCTGCGGTAAGTGCTGTTCTTCATGATTTCCGTCAAAGGAATGGACACTTTCAACTTTGAAATTTCATTCTCCAAACTGAAAACTGAAACCTTCTCACCTTCTTTAGCCGGAACCTCTCTTTTGTCAATTTTATCTTTCGGTGTGTTTGATGGCTGATCTATCTTGCTTGCTGATGATGATTGACTTGTTGAAGGATCAATTATGTCTTTTCCTTTTGTGTGTGGGGGAGCCGAATCATTCTTTGCTGAAGTATCTTTCCTTTTCTGAATGGGATTTATGGGAACAGCTCGGTTTCTTAATTGTCTCTGCTGAGCGGATAAAGCATTTAGGTACCCTCTTTGATACTCTTCCGATTCTTCTTCAAGTGCTGCATCATTTGACAAGATATAGTGTTCATCCTGAGGGATGATGGAGTGATTTACCAACTCTTCTTCTTCTGTAACATAAGTGGGCAGATCATCAGGAGTGAAGAAGTGGTTTTCCTCTCCCACCGTATCACCTTCATCCTCTGATTCTTGGCTAACAAAATTCTGCTGAAAAGGAGGTTTAATTTGTTGTTGAACTGCTGCCTCTTGTGCCTTTGTTTCACGCTGCTTGATTCTATATTGTGGCTGTTGTGCACCTCGGAAATTAGGATTACGAATCTGCGTTTCCGGCTTGTTGAGATGAGTATTTTCGAGCATCATTACTACCTTGCGAAGAAGCTGATCGGATGTAGAAGCTTCCTCTTTGATTGTGACTCGCTTTTCTGCCTTCATCCTTGCTCTTTTATCATTCAAATTCGCTTCAACACTAACAACAATTTTCTGCATATCCTCCAAGGTAGGCGGATCTCTATCTCGCAATGAATAAGCCATCTCTGGATCAAAACCATCCAGGAATTTGAGAAGTGCTGATTTTCTAGATGGCCTCAAATCATCTGGAATAGCATTGTAAACTGTGTTAAACCTAATAATGTAGTCTTGGACCGACTCACCATGATTACGTTTGAGATTGTTGTACTCAGCATTGATCTGAAGTGGATCCTTTCTGATTTCCCATCGATCTAGAAACTGGCTCTGAAGTGCTTCCAAGGTGGGAATGCTTCTAGCTGTCAAACCTCTGAACCATTTTCTTACTTCGCCATCAAATGTTTGTGCAAACAAATGCATAGTTACATCCTCTTCATCTATCTCGTATAGATCAAAGAAAGTCGTCATTTTGTCAATATGTTGCTGAGCAGAGATACTTTGTGGAGTGCCATCAAACATGGGAATTTTACTTTGATAATCGGCTGGCATATCATGCAGATTTTGGGGAAGGGCAAGAGGAGCAAACCGGGCAGCCATTGCTTTAGGTAGATTGGGTCTAGGAGTAGCAGGTGGAGTAGGTGTAGCTGTAGTATGAGGTGTATGAGGAGGAGAAGTGGTATGGGATGTAGAAGGCGAACCAATTGTAGATGCGGGATAAGTGATTATGGGAGAAACAGAAATAAAAGGAGGATTGGACTGCTCATGCGCCGTGATAGTAGATCCAATATGACCAGATATAGTTTCAACGAACTCGGCAAGATTGGTAGCGTGAATATCCTACTGAAGAGATCTTAGGATGAAATTGTCAACCAATTTATTGTGTCTCTCAATTTCAAGAGCACCTGCGAAATCAGGGTTAGGAACTAGAGAATCAAGTGCACTTTCAGATTTAGTTTTGAACAAGGACAACTCAAAATTCTCGTCAAAATCAATGTCTTCAAGATACTCAAAAATAGCTGAACATGAATGAAATTTGAATATACGACCAGAATTGGAAGCCAGTTTGGAGATCAAGGAACAAATAACCAATCAGCCTGTGAAAACTCTTAACTAATCATCCAAAAGTTCAGAGTTTACAAATGAACTGGGGTAAAACGCAATTGAAGTGCTGTATTCACAAGCTCACGGAGATTGACTGAAGCAGCGTTTATCTACTTCCGCTTATGCAAAGCAAAAGCGTTTCGAAGGCTACCTGGCGTAACTTCAGGCTCCGTCTAAGACTTATGAAGCAAACACATCAATCAACAGACAAGTTGTTCTCCCCAGTATGGTCGCCAATATGTTAGAGCTTGGAATTTCACCTCAGGCTGAAAAAGGTAAACTCCAAGGCAACATCAAACCACTTAGCCTCGTAGCTAGCCCTACGGGGCAGGAGAGGGCTCTCTCCGGTCTGTCTCGGTAAAGATCTTCAACGGGCGAGATAACCAATAAGGAAACACTGATTTTAGGCTAGTAAACTGATAAAAAGAGTTTGTTTTGGGATTTTTGGATTTTGGTGGAAAATCGGGGAAAGGCAATTTTGGGTGCGGGGATTAGACACAGTTTTTGCAAGGGTTTCTTTGGGGCAAGGTAGGAGATTGTATTGATGCCTTTAAATTAAGTGAATGGGTAGGAATGACCGGTGAGGAGCTAAGGAGAGCAAGCATTCACCTTGAGTTCTCCTTAAACATATGAAAACATTGATATTAAGCAAATTTAAAAGCAGAGCATGGAAATCATGAATTCTACTTTAACACTTCATTTGCCTAATTTCAGAAGAAAAAGAAAGAGGATGATTTCACATAACACACTTACAAGTACAAAGAGAAGCACACCATCAATACATGTAACCACAGGAATCCCAAAAAGGATTGCAAAACCCTGGTCTTTCTTCCTTTGCCAAAATTGCAGAGATACAATGAATAATACAATAGAGCTTTCTCCCTCAAGAGTCCAACCATGAAAATGACCAAGAAAGTACATAATATAGGCAACCTAACATCTTTCCTTGCCTCTAGGGGTCGAGCTCATCCTTCTAGGAGCTGTTTCAACCAATTCTAAACTGAGCACTAAAATCTAGGCAGTCAAAACAACTTGCCTCTATAAGCTAGGAAACCAATTCATTCATTAAATGTTTGCTATTTCATGAATGAATCTTCTAGAATAGGTAAATAAGTGTCATATCAACATGAAAATACATTAATTACATCAAAGAGGGTGAAAAATCCCATCCCAAGTCAAAACTGGCCAAAGCTGGGCGAATTCCTGAGCTGTAGGTGAAAAATTATGAGAATTGCATGATAGGTCGCGCTTCTTTGGAGCTCCGTTTGAGGCACTTCCAGGCGTCCAAATGAGGCAAAAGTGGGCTTGTTGGAAATTTCTAGATGTCTACTTTCCAACCCAACTATAATTTCTGAATTTGGTGGCCATTTGCCCCTCCAAAGTTGCAATCTCCCAAGACTGCTCCCTGTTTGTCAAAAAGGTGGCAGAAAGTCAATTTTTGCATGTTTTTTGACCTTTTGGAGGCTCAAAACTTGATGAAATCTCTTGGTAATTGCTGAGTAGGTGTATCTTTGCATGACAAATCCAGAAATGCTGAGTTTTCCCAAAATGAAGTTGCCCATCGAATAGCGCGCGACCTATCAAGGAGAAAAACCTGTTTTTTGCCCAAAAATTCATAAGTGACCAAAAATACTCAAATTTTTTTGAAATTTGTGCTGTAGTGAGGTCATTTAATATCATGCTCCTTCAAGGAAGCCTCAGCCAAGATGTGGAGGGGATCGGGCCTTTTTCGTCGTTTTAGTGCCTTGGCCAACCGCCCTTGAATCACCTTCATTTTTGCCTTGCATACGTGCATTCGGGCCCAAGAGTGATTTTTCATGTTCCTGAGCAAGTCCTTATCTTGGTTGGCCTTGGCCAACAACCTCTCCAAATGAGCATTGACCCGGAGGAGCATAGCCTCTCGCTCAACGGGTACCAAATCGTCGGGTCTCTTTCGAGCCAAGTTGCGGTCCTCATGAATCCTCCGCAACTCATCAAGAGTGTGCTCATCCTCCAACTGCTTGTTGCGCTGCTCTAAATATGTGATCGTCCATTGTGCTCCTTCCAATCTTCCCTGCAATGAATCATTTTCAGCTCTTAGGTGCTGAATGATCTCCTTTGACTCTAGACTAGGAGAACTGATATCAAGGTCAACAATCTGTATGTCTGGAACACCTGATGGCCCCTCATCAATCCTGGGCTGTTTTCCCCTCTCTGATACCTGTGCTGCTGTCGGCGACGAGGCCCCTTCCACCTGTTGTGGAGATAACACTCGTGGTGCTGATGAAGAAGGCGAGACCCCTTCCACCTGGTGTGGAGATAATACTCGCCTAACTGATGCAAATAAGCCTCTGTTGCCTCTCTGATAAGTGACCAATGGAGGAGAGCTGACATGTCTGGTCTCAGGACTATCATGCTGCTGTGAAGGCCCTCCCTCCTCATGAACAACCTCAGGGGGAGATGATGCTGATGCTGTGAAAAAATCCCGAGAGATAAAATTCTCCCATGGGATACCCTGCTGAGCCAACTGATGCATGACCACAAGCTGGATCAAACCATAATGATAAATGCTCCTATGTTGCTGTGCTGGGCTCCTTCTCTGCACCAAGGGCACCATCCTCTCAATATCCCGGCACATGAACCATGGTATGTTCATCATTTGTACCCGTGTGAAATGCATCAACAAGCGAATATGGTACGAATACACATATGCAAACCTGCCCTCACAAGTGAAATAGAGCATGATGAGCCTCATCAAGGGAGCATACTCATGCCTCAAAAATCTGAAGGGAAACATACCAGTTATGGACCTCATGTAGGCAGGTTTAACGAAGGGCTCACACTGAAATCTGTCCAACACTTTGCGTTTGTTCCACTCTTCTCCCACATTTGGTATTCCTGTTGCTTGAGCAATACTTTCAGATGACAATACAAAATCCACCCCTGCAAGATTTACATACCCATTATGCAAATGCAAAACACACAAGCGAGCCAATTCCCTATGATGCTGAATTTGAGAAATCCTCTCGCAAAATTCATAACATGAGAGGTAGCGGAAACATGTGACTGCAAGTGGACAAGCCTGAAAATCGGTCAAAGAGGTAGGCTCCTCCCTCTTATGGTGTCCACTCTTACCACCCCTGTGAGGCCTCCTTTGTATCTCAATTTCTGGTGTTGACTCACGGTCATCACTTTGCTCATAGTCGGTTTCGGTTTTTGACATGGTTTCAGGAGCAAAGTGGCTGAAATGTACTGATGCTTTTGCTCAAATGACCTACTGTTTTTCTCTGTTTGTAATGTTGTTTCAAGGGGACAAATAGCACAAGGGAAATGTTAGGGAAGGGAGACTTTGAAGGGAAATTGGGAAAAATATATGAAATAGGGAAATAGGGAGTTAAGGGGAAGAATCATGACATACATATCATCATACAATTTCATTTGCAAGGATGTTATGGGAAGTAGGGTTTAGGGTTTGATTCTTGATTTTTAGGAATAGGGGTAGGGTTTTAGGGGCTTTTGATATTTTGGTAGGGAGATTAGGTAGAAATGATATAGGAGGTGGTAAAGAGAAGTGGGGAAAAAGTGGGGTGACAAGGATGACCTTGAAACAACAAAACAAACCATAGTTCTACAAGCATTTTGACATTCTTAAAGCAAATATACATGAATCTCTCATTTCAACTTGATGGCATTAAAACACATTTCCCATGCTCATTTTTCTTTACCAAGCAAAATACTTTGATGATCAAAGGCCTACCTGCAATCTTGAAGAATTTTGAGGTCGTTTGGGAGTTTACTGGCGGTTTTTGTAGATGAATTCCCAACAGGTCGTGCGCAGGTGCTGATAGGTCGCGCGCGCTCGATAGGTCACACCAGTGTAATTTTTCAACTGGATGAACCCCCCTGATAGGTCGCGCGCGCTCAATAGGTCGCGCGCAAGTGTTGACAGGTCGCGCGCGGGCTCAGCTTGCCAATTTTGCTCAATTTCTCTCCAAATCGCTCTTCACTATTGCTTTGAGGCAAATGATGATCAAATAGAAGGAGAGAGGGGCTTTATAGGCTTGATTTAAATTAATTTCTCTCAAAACCTCTTTCTAATGTTTTTAACTTGACACTTTTTCAAAATTTAAATGCTGCTGGACTTTATGGTTTCCTTTTGTCCTGAAATTGTTTGAACTAATGCTTTGTCTTGAAAATTTCTTGCAGGGATAGCTTCTGAGGATCTTGGCAAAGGGGACCATGGCTGCATGCTGTCTTTTGAAAACTTTTGAATTTTTACAATTTTTTACAAAAATGAGAAAAAAGACCTTGTCTTTAAAAACAGGGTTTTTAAATCCAAGGTTAAAATTAGCTGTACAAGATGAAATCTTCGAAGAAATCTGTTGAAGAAAAACTTTGATAGTCATCCCTCTGGCCTGCTGGGAATTTATTGACCTTTAAAGACATGACCTCAAAGACAAATTGGACCTAAACCCTAGACCTAGGACTTTGACAAGACAAGGAACCTTGAAAGAATTTATAGACTGAAACAACTTGATCCAGCAGTGCCAAAAGGGGAATAAAGACACCGGCTCCTCCATCAGGGTTATGGCATTCCTAATGGAATGCAATGAAATGACACTGATGAGACACCTACTTATGCAAATGCAAAGAGTTTTGATCGCTGATGGAGGGCTACTAGACCGACTCTAACAGAGCCCACCCCACGATACCAGTAGAAGTGGTAATATAATCCAGGTTCTATAACAATATAAGCCCCACAACCACAAACATTTTTACAAGTCACCCCATCAAAGAAACCAACTAGAAATTTGTTCCAAACATCCACGATTTTAACAACTCTTGATAAATCATTTTTAGAGACTAGTCCAATTTTTGAGTAGTATGCAGCAATCTTCAGACAAATATGCTTGATGTCTATTTAAGAATCCTCAAATATGTGAGCATTCCTACATATCTCCAAATGCCCCAATATATGTATAATGAGAGAGTGCGCTATGACTTGTATATCGAGAACCATTCCATTAAACGCTCTTCAATTGAAGTTGTAAAATTTCTAGAACACCAGACCAAATGGAAAGCACGAATGGGCATGTCAAGAAAAGGTGTATCACGTCTTCAAGATTTGTTTTGCACATAGCACATCTCCCCAAACTATTGAAACCTCTCTTGCATATGTTATCATATGTTAGTATTTGAACGTCAACCAACCAAAACAAATATGTTTAAGTGGAATGTTCTACTTCCATAATTTTTGGAACCAATGTCAATCCATCAAATTTTGATGGGCTGGTGAGATAAACTTATATACTTCCTTCATCGAGATCTGACTTCAAATTAATTTTCCATCCCACGAGAGGGTGTCATCCCTTTCTGTTAAAGTTATACTTGCCATGGCTAAGTTATGAACATATATATCCCAAGAAATTGCCATCTCACCACTTAAACCAAGTTCTGAAGCCTAGGCCCATGAAGAAGTCATTGCAATGGAAACTTGTGAGACATAAATTTGGCTTAAATAATAAAGGCTCAGATTATGAATATACCTACTGAGAGGAGCAAACATAGAGTGATCCCCGTAAAAACCTTTAATGGGGTCCAAACCAATCTCCACTAGAGCACCTGAACCGATATCCCATTAAAGACTCCCTATCAACAAGTGCTTGACTTTCATCACACTGTTCCAAGTATATGAGACCGAGCATGGAACTTGCACTCCACCTTTTATCAACTCCAAGAAAGACTATTTTTTTAGGTAATTTTCTTTTATGATCATTTGCCAAATGCCAGATCCATTTAAGGTGTGTCATAGGCTCTTTACTAACAAGGTTTTTTTAAATAATTCGGTGTTTTTGATACCCCATACCTCGTCCTCCTTTGGTAGAGATATCTCTTTTGGAAAAACTAAATGGGACTTCTTGGCCTACCCAGTACCAACCCAAAAGGATTTATATATAAATGAATTAATGCTTGTAATGATGTATTTTGGCATTATGCATAGATGCATCCGGTGTACTGAGATGCTTTGTAAAACCGGTTGTACCAATACCAATCTTGCCCCCCACCCCTCCCCCGTAATGAGCCATTTGTATGACCATAACAACAACTTTTCTTCGAATTTTTAAATCAGCCACTCCGAGTATCTAATATTATATTTATTTGGTTTCAAAATGAAACTGAGATACTTGAAGCCACTATCCATTGGAACCAACCTGACAGCATATATATTTGAAATCTTTTTTTATCAAAACCTTATCTATACCTACTATAATCAACATTGATTTGGTCTTGTTCATATAGGGGCCAGTTGCATCACCAAAAGAATAAATAGTATGACATAAAATACTCCATTATGAAATTGAAACCTCCCATAGGATACGATAATAAGTAGTTATAAATAGGGCAATAATATAATTTATTTCAAGAAAGAAAAAACCAACAGGCTTTTGTATTATTAAAGATTGTTTACATATGACATAATATTTGAAATTCCACCATCTCTAGTGACTTGACTGTAACACAAAAAGAAACACATATTCCATATTTTAAATCTGCCCCTATAGAAGTCTCACAAAATATCATATAAATAACTACATATCTAAAGAGTATGACTTTGACTAAAGACATAATCATGTAGATCAACATCAGCTAAGTGTGGAACTCAAGTAAATAGGATGTTTCCAATCCTTTGAAGATTTCCATTACTATATGCTCAAAGGTTGATCTCCCCCAGTTGATATCTATATGCCATCTTTGAGAGAGCATCAAAAATACAATTATGTTCCTTATATGTATGAGAAATAGGCATCCCCCTTGAAAAGTCCAATCAACATTGTTAATCTATTCATCCAGTTATTAAGCATTGGAAGATCGAAATAAGGCTTTTCATTTTCCCAATCAATAACTGTTTTTGAATCCTCGTAGACATCCGATGTTTATGGATAATCATTTTGCACAATATAGAATTCCCCAAAGAGAAATTTGTACCTGAACCGTTGTTCCAACAGAAATGATAAAAATGACTTAGAGTTAATACGATGAATGCCCCACTACCACATAAGTTATGATTTGTAGCCCCATCAAAAAATCCCACTAGATATCTACTCTAGACCTTCACATGTTGAATGCATCTGAAATTTCTCTTATGTGTCACACGCTCAATCTCATTATAATATGCATATATTTTTTGCAAATTCGATTAATGTCTCGTGGATTTTTTTAAAGATATATGCATTTGTGCACCTCCAAATGCCCCATAATATATAAAATGGAAGGGTTTTAAATTCACCGTATTTTGACTTCAATTCTTTTGCGCATACTTCAATAGATGTAGTATCCCAACCAGCATTTATGTTTAAGATGTTCAACACACCGATCCAAATGGAGAACGCAAATTGACACTTAAGAAATATGTGAGAAACATCATCATTTTCAGACTTGCACATAGCACATCTGTGAGGACCTATGAAGCCTCTCTTGCATAAATTCTTCCAAGTTAATAGTTTATTTTGTCATACCAACCACCCAAAACATTCGAGTTTTAGGGGAAGTTACCATTTCCAATAATATAAGTTACATGTTATAAATAGGGGAATAATATAAGTTACATGGTTGATAATGAAGATAATAAATATAATAGATTGTATACTTTTGTATAGCGAATGTCAAAAAAATCTTAGTTATAGTGGTTTGGTGAACAATTTGTTTTTTCAGCGAGATAAATTCAATTGAAAAATATAATAAATGTAAATTTATATTAATATGGAATAAATAAATAAAATTTTATTATTAATATCAAAATTTTATTCTTAAGATAAAATATATATATATAATCTAGAGAATATATATTTACTCTCAAGAAATTAGTTTGTGTTAACATGTTTTTAATATAAGCATAATTTTTTTATTTTTTTTCAAAGGTGGAAAAACCTATCAAACTCAGTTGTGAGGACAACCATCTCTAGCTGCTATTCACGAATGTCAGTTTGACGCATCACTGTTATCAACAAAAACCACGCCACTTGGAATAACCCGTTGGTGGTCCGTAAGGGAGCAGGCTTTCACTCTTGCCAGATGCCTCTGGATCTTGGGCCGTTAACCTGTTTCCTTACATCCGAGGAAGCATATAATAAGATTTTGTAAAATACAAATAATACGATGTAATTTAAAAAAAATTAAATAACTCAATAAAAAATACAGTACATTTTTTTTTTTTTTTATTTTGACAAATTTCAACAAAGTATTGAAAATTTTTACTTATGGAGGTGGTATTTTTTTCTGGGATAAATTGATCGCTGCCTGGGAGGGCCCTATTCCGCGTTGGAAAGATTCATCGGTTTTGAACATTCCCAAAAAATATGAGCAGCAGTGGCACAGCATAATTCGTAGACTACAAAAAGGGGGTCTCACCTGCACAAGAGAATCAGATTTTTTATCCTGGAACATCACAAGTGAATCGGAAAATATAACAGTGAAAGGAATATATCAAAAGCTGATAGGGCAGCACTTTTCTCGTTCCCCGATATTTCCACTCATTTTCTGGAAGGATGGCTGTCCTATGAAGATGATCCTGTTCGCTTGGCTCACTTTCCACAATCGGAATCTGACCTGGGAGAACTTATTGAAAAGAGGATGGACTGGTCCTAACGTATGTTCTTTATGCAGGGAAGACGCGGAATCAAACCTTCACATTTTTCTCAAATGCAAGCATTCATTTCTCATTTGGCAAGATTTAGAAAGAGCCTATGGTTTCAAACTTGATATGCATGTTTCGATTCAGGAGTGGTTCAATGATTGCAGCAAGAAACAGATCTTATGGCGTAGAATATGCATCATAACCATATGGTTTATATGGAAATGGCGTAACTCCTGTATCTTTAACCATTCGAATTATTCTCCAGCTAAAGCATTTGATTTAATCTCTGCTTATTTAGATTCGCTCCCACAGAAGAAAGTTAAGATTTTAAACAGATCCCCAGCCAGGTCTTCTATAGCTCATCTTCATCAGCCATCAGCTTTTTTCGACGGGGCAACTCAAGAGGGCCAATGTGGATGTGGATTCCACATAAAGATATCTGCAAATTCTCACTTCTCTGCATTTTGGCATGGCGGACAGGGATCCAATAATCTGGCTGAAGCCATGGCCCTCTCAGGTCTTTTAAAATTTTGTATGTTCCTAGACATTCAGCAGGTGGCTTTTTTTGGCGATTCCAAGCTATGGGTTGATTCAGTAAATCAGAAAAACTTCATTCGGGCACAACATCTGACTGGATGGAGAGATAGGATACACTTCTACTGGACCTGCCTGGAGAACTGCTCTATTCAGCACATCAATAGGGACGAAAACACTACAGCAGACGCTCTTTCAAAAAAGGGTCTTTCTTCCTCTTCTGAATTTTGGCACCTCGAGATTGTATCTGATGATTCCCATTATCAGATAAATGATTTTGCCCTACCAAACCTTTAATGCTTCATATTTAAGACAGTCTCAAATATTCTGAGTTTTTGATGTCAGATATTATCAGTTTAGATATCATAGACATTATGTATTTTCTATAGATTATAGGTTTTTATTTGCTCATATCTTTGTGGGATCATAGCTCTGATCTGTATATTCTCAGAAAAAGGATGTATCATCAGTACTTTATATCTCTCATATAATACATATAGCTTTTTTTTTCTCTGAAAAAAAAAAGGAAAAAAATTCAGCAAGTCGGTGCGGGGTGGTATTGTGAAGAAAAAGGAGGTCGATATTGGCAAGCTCAATGACTGATTTGTATAGGTAACAAGAGCCACCTGTCATCGCAAATAAACTCTCACCAAAATTGTTTCCATAATCGTCGATTCAGTTATCTTCAACGACGAAGTGGTTGTTGCACGTTTGGAGTGGCGTTGTTAATACCCATGTGAGTTCAATGTTAGACAATGGGGATTGAAAGGAAGGACGATAATTGAGCATATCCCCGTCGTTCAATATGGAACCCCTCATCCAATTCCAATATATGCCCACTTATCAACATAACAAAGGTTGTAACATTTCATCTTTGTGCAAGATAATTGACATATGATGACTAAGAAACTTTGATATTGTTAAGGGAAAAATGTAACTAATTTTAATAGTAATGCCCCAAGATCATCTTTTTACTTGATATTTAGATAAGCATATTAATCTTTCATTCATATACATATATAGATATGTATATATATGAAAACAACTTATCATACTTGAGCAGTGATATATGTAATTAGAACACCAAGAGTAACAAGGTACTTAGCCATTGGTGTTTTTCTTTCTCCTGTAAAGCATTTGTTCATACCTAACAATAACTAATTAATACAATAGTAGAACTTATTTGTATATCTCTATTTTATGTTTTCACATCCATTCTCAATCTAACAAATTAATCAATCTCATGAAGTCCCTTACAAAAACTCAAATTGTGATTCCATGTTTGCTTATACAAAACTCCTATGTTGAAACCAATCTAGAATTTAATATTATCACTCAAGGATTGTACTGTAACATACATAATTTTAGGCCTAAATGATGGCTCTCTTTGTACAATAAACAAATCTTGTGTAAATATCTTTGAATGCTACAATGGAAAATCCATTTCAACATATGGTTCATGTGACTTGGGTATATGGTGCATGTATACTGAAAACCAAACAATAAACATTGATTTCGTATGTGTTTACACTCGGGGGTTCTCATAAAATTTGAATGCTTTTCTGGTCCAACAAGTGGTCCCACATCAAAGCTAGGGTCATGTATAAAAATCAGAAGGTGGACAATTGTGAATTTCATAGACTTCTGCAGTAGACTCGAGTTTCTACAGATAATGTTGCGCTTGTCACGGGTTAAGAACTTCAGAAGTGAATGTGTGGCCTATAGTGGTAAATCTAAGCTGGAATATTTCTTGGGTTCTAAAGTGTTCAGTTTGTGCTTCAATCTCTTAAATATTTTTCAAGGGCAGTAATATGTGGTTTTTTAGATTGGTTTAAAGAGTCCTTGCGACTTGTTTTCAGAGAAGTTTTCAGACAAGTCTCAGCTTTTGTTACATCTTAAAATGGAACTGAAATCAATAGTAAGTGTTAAAAATGGTAAGGAAATCTCAAGTTTTGTGGAAACAAATAATTTGGGCCAGGTCAAAATTGCTTCAACCGACAAAACATGAAAGTGGATTTGGGTAAATGCAAAGCAATATCAGGGCATTTTAAGGCATAGGCTTGCTCGCCTTAAATGGGAACAAAGAAGAAGAAAGCAGTTCTAGAGAAAGAAAATAAATCAGAGTAGCAAAAATAAATCAGAGTCAACCATATACAGTCCCATGTCTACACCTCTCACTTGGTCATCAAATCTCTATGTCCAAGAACTGATGAAGGCCAGGACAAGGTTGGAGATTTTGAAAGCCAAAGACCATGAAAGGGACCACAAAATTTCAGAGATCACATTTGCAAATCGATGTTTAATGGAAGGTAATAGAATTTTAAAATAACATGTAACAATGTTACAAGAGGCTCAAGACACAAGAAAACAAGAATGGAAAATCATGAAGACAACATAGAAAACCATGAAAGAATCAATAGCAACGAACAAGGATGTGATAATTTCTACAGCAACTCAGGTAGATACACAAGTATCTCAACAAACAAACCTTTTGAAAAAGAAGGCAAAATAGAACAATAGGAAAGATGGCCCAAAATAAATCAAAGCTAGAGCTAAAGACACTAATGGTTACATAAGGACAAAGGAAGAAGAAGATGCAAGAGCTCTTAAATCACAGGAAAGAGAACACAAAAAAAGAAAGGACAGGGAAACAAACTTTATTATCAGGGGAATAAGAGATTATGGGAAGAATGAAAGTACTCTCAATTTGACAACAAACTTTCTAAAAGAGAAACTACATTGGAAAGGGAAAATTTGTCAAGCAAGAAGGGTGGGGAAGATATGTGAAGAGAGACCTCAACCCATAAAAGTCACCATGGCAAGCGTGCAAGACAAACACCAACTCTTGGGCAAAAAGAAACTCTTGAAAGGTTCACACTTCTTCCTAGATGAATATTTAACCAACAAACAACAAGAGGAGAGAAGGGAAGAAGCGGAGAAAAATAGAGTAGCAAGAAATGAAGGGAAAAGGGCATGCTTATACAATGGTAAACCAGTTATTGTAGTGTTTGGGCCTCAGGGAAAAACATGCCAACAAGCTGGTAGTAAATAAAAAACAGAGAATTCGATAATAGTGGGGGGGGGGACAACAAGATCAGTATGGATGAAAAGAGGTGAAGACTCAAATTTTAGTCTTATGTGCCAAATTGTGTAGCAGTAAAATCCTACCAAGGTCTACTTAAGTTTAGTTTGTTGGAATTGTAGAGGTTACCCTTGGAGGAGGGGACCTGGGTTAGGGCCTATTGCAGAAGGTAGAGACATAATTTGTCTCGCAGAAACTCATGAACATGATGGTTGCAAAACTCCCGTGTTTGACAATTATTTGAAGTTAGAAGTTTGGAACAAGGTAGTAGAAAATGGCAAAGGGTATGGGGGAATAAAAGTTTTAGTGAAAGAAAAAGAAGGTCATCACATTCAGTTAATGAAAGAAGATGCAAATAAACAATATTTATGGTTCAAAATATCAGAGAATGAGAATCACATAAGAATTGCAGCATGTTATTCTACCTCTCAAGTCTCAAAAACTTATAAAAATAAGAGGCTACACAACAAGGATCTATATGTAGCTTTAAAGCAAGATATTTCTGTGTATTCTCAACAAGGAGAAGTTCTTTTAGTGGGAGATTTCAATGCTAGAACAATAAGTTAACAAGCTAGTATTCTTTTTTGCAAAGGGGATTACAATCCTATTTGGCTCACTGAAGAGAAGAATCCCTAATGGGTGAGGTGTTCAGAAGATGACAAAGTTAGCAATCATTTTGGAGAGGATTTGCTTACACTGTGTGGTGCTTTCAACTTAATTATTTGCAATAGTCTAGATAGATGGGAAAGGTCTCAGAACTTCACTTGCAACACATACAATGGGGCAAGTTCGTTGACTATGTGATTTGTTCACAAAGCTTGATAGAAAAGATAAACAAAGTTAAGATTGGAGAGTATATTTGGGACTTAAAATCATACAATAACCCAATTTATATAAATTTATCATGGTTAGAAGATAAGCAGCATAGGAGGAAAACCCAATGCTCTCTACAATCACTATCAAGGGGCAAAATTCTTCTAACACAAGAAAATTGTACTATTTTCAAGACAAGGTTAGAGAGATTAATTAAGAAGGATAAAATTGGTTTCAAAAGCTTTAAGAGTCATGAGTTAACATATATAATTCAAAGTGCACTTGAGAAGTGCAAAAGAGCAAAAAATAGGAAATCAGAATCAAATTGTTTTCCTGTAAACGCTTGTTTTGATGAGGAATAAAAAATGGCAAGGAGAACCTTGAAAAAGGTAGGCAAAGAGAAGATGAATGTAAAGTTATATAAGAAGATACTAAGAAGGAAAAAAATATGATTTCATGCAAACAAGGCGAGAAGATTTAATATATCTAGGCAAGAATAACCCAAAGCTTTTCTAGTAAGAACTTCAACTAAGGAAGAAGCAAATCAAAAATAATATTACAACCAATCAATGGTTTGAATATGCAAGACAACTATATGAGAAAGAATTAGATGTTGAGCCTCCCCGCGGGATCAACACAACTACAAAGCTCTTCATGTTACAGGAGGTGGAGATTGGAATTAGGAAGCTAAAAATAGGAAAGGTAAAGGACTTGGTTGAGCTTCAAGTAGAGTATCTAAAATGGGGAATGAACACTCTTGCACCACACATCATGGAAATATTCAACACCATCATTCAACAAGGATTCCCAAGAGACTGAACAACTAGCCTAGCAATACCCCTTTTTAAAAGTGGAGACATTAATAATCCTTCCAATTATAGAACCATTATGATCAATCCTTTGTTTGCAAAGCTTTTTGGCAACATGGTAGAAAATAGAATCAGTAAGTGGGCAAAAGTAAAAGAAAAGAGGGCAAAAGGACAAGCAGGTTTTAGGCCGAAGCATTCTACAGTGGATCATGGTACTATGTTGAGACACATTATGGAAAGGTTTGGGAGGACAAAGAAGAAGTATTTTGCTTCTTTGTTGAATTCAAAAAGGCATTTGACACAGTCCCTTGAGATAAGTTGTGGCATAGAATGAAAGAACTTTAAATTCCTTCACATTATAGAGTCGTCGTCCATAGACTTTATGAAGAGGTGAAAGTCAAAATTATAACCTTAACGGGTATTTCAGAAAGCCTTAGAAGTGACACTCGAGTCAAGAAATGTTTCTTTATATCCCCTACTCTTTTTGGTTTATATATTGATAAACTCGAAGAGTGGCTAAATTTGCAAGGTGGAGATTGTGTTCGGTTGGGGGAGTTTATGATAAAGCTTCTTTTATATGCCAATGATCTTGTATTTGATTTCTAAATCGACCCATGGATTCCAAATGCACCTATATGCACTTGAGCATTTTTGTAGAGCAGGGGGGATGCAAGTCAGTACTAGCAAGACCAAAATAATGATTTTCTCTAATAAAAGGAAGCAGAGCCAGCATACGTTCTTCTTTGAAGGCAACACTGTTGAAGAAGTATATGAGTACAAGTACCTCGAGATTGATTTCAACAACAAACTTAATTGGGAGGACTACAGAAAGAAGACAATTTTAGGAGGGTGGAAAGCATTAGATGCTCTTCAAAACAGTGGTACAGAGGCAAATTTATGGGATTGAAAAACCATTAAAGTACTTTTTGGACACCTAGTTTGTCTAGTGATGCTATATGGGTGTGAATTGTGGGCTAACAGCACCCCCGTCTCAAAATGGAAACAAATTGAGAAAATCCAAAAACGCTTGATCATGAGAAAGTTCAAAATAAAAAGTTTGGTACCTTAGGAGATAATGTTAAGTGAAATAGGAGCAACTCCCATCAAAGCAACTGCTATGGTGCCGCTCATAAGATATCTAAAAATAATTGAGCATATGGGAGTAGGTAGATGGCCAAATGTTATCTTCAATGAAGGCATGAGTGAAAAAAAGAAAACATGGATGAGACAAAACCACACATGGATGCAAAAATTGAATATCTACCTAAATGCCTACCCCAAAATAGCAAGGAGCTAAAGGATTTTGTTATGGGGAAGTTTCGTAAACGGGTATGGGGAAAAGAGTTGGGTAGAAAGAAGAAGTACTACATTGAGGAATTCAACCCTATGTGTATCTACAACAAAAAGAGTTCATTGGAGTTAGCATTATGTGGAGGGCAAAGGTCCTTATTGCTCAATTAAGAACCAACTCGCATCAACTTCAGTGTGAAACAAGACAGTGGAAATGGCCTAAAGAAACTTGGGAAGAATGAGTGTGTAAATTTTACACGTCTAGGGCAGTGGAATTGAGGAAGAAAAAAACATTTTGGAATGTGATGCGTTCAAAGACACCAAAGAAAGTTATGGGAATATGTTAGCATCGATTTCTTGGCATTGTCTTTTTAGCGAGGGGATTGTTGGAAGGTTAGCCCAGCTCACCATCAATTTGAATAAGAAAAGCATTAAATTGCAAAAGGTGAAAAACAGGGAACCAATGGTCTCGTGGACGTTAAAATATCGTTTCATTTTAATTGCACGTAGGCACCAACTAATAGGTTAAAAGAAATTACTCTCACACTAGCAAATAGGTTATATAAAACAACTCCCTCAACGTGAACTAAACTAATTGGAATTGAAATATGATATGTGGAAAAATTATTGGGAAATAAATAATATCCAATTCATCAATTGCAATCAACCTTTTAAATGCCACCAACGTTCCCATAACCACAATGTTATGAAATGAAATTTAAACATCCATGAGACTAGAAATAGTCTATGGGACCACCAACTTCCCTGCTTTTCGCCTTTTACAATTCAATCCTTTTATTACTCAAATTAATGATGAGCTAACCCAACCTTCTAATAGTCCCCTCAATGAAAAGGCAATGCCAAGGAATTGATGTTAACATATTATTGTAATTGTCTATGATGTCTCTGAAAGGATCACATTCCAAAATGAAATGTTTTTCCGATTCCACTGCCCCATAAGTGAAAAAAGTACACACCCGTTCTTCCCAAGCTTCTTTAGGTCTTTTCCACCGACCCGTTTCACACCGTAGCTGATGCGAGTTAGTTCTTAATTGAGCAATAATAATCGTTGCTCTCCATGGAATGCTAACTCCAATGTACTCTTTTTGTTGGAGATCACAAGTGGAGTTGAATTCTTGAACATAGTACTTCTTCTTTCTACCCAACTCTTTCCCCATATACGCTTAAGAAACTTCTCCATAACAAAACTCTTTAACTCCTGTTATTTGTGGGACATGCATTGAGGTAAATATTCCATTTTTGCATCCTTTTGTTATTTTGTCTCATCCATGATTTCTTTCTTTCACTCATTCCTTCATTGAAGATAACTTTAGGCCATATACCTTGTCGCATTTGCTCAATTATTTGTAGGTACCTTATGAGACACACCATAGCAATTGCTTCGATGGGAGTTGCTCTTGTTTCACTCAACATTATCTCATAAGGAACGAAACTTTTTATTTTAAACTTGCTCATGATCAAGCGTTTTGGGATTTTCTCAATTTGCTTCCATTTTGAGACAGGGATGCTATTAGCCCACAGTTCACACCCATATAATATCAATGGAAAAACTAGGAGCCCAAAAAGCACTTTAATCATTTTCCAATCCCATAACTCTACCTCTCTGCATCTATTTTGAAGAGCATATAATGCTTTCCACCCTCCTAAAATTCTCTTCTTTCTGCACTCCTCCCAATTAAGATTGTTGTTGAGATCAATCCCGAGGTACTTGTATTCATTTACTTCTTGAAGAATGTTTCCCTCAAAGAAGAACATATGTTGGCTATGCTTCTTTTTATTTGAGAAAATCATTATTTTGGTCTTGCTAGTATTGACTTGCATCCTCACCGCTTTACAAGAATGCTCAATGGAATATAGGTGCATCTGCAATCCCTGAGTCGATTTAGAAATCAATACAAGGTCATCAGCATATAAAAGAAGATTTATCACAAATGTCCCAAGCCAAACACCATCCCCACCTTGCAAATTTAGCCACTCTTCCAATTTATCAATATATAAACCAAAAAGAGTAGGGGATAAAGGGCAACCTTGCTTGACTCCGATGTCACTTCTAAAGCTTCCTGAAATGTCTGTTGAAGTTCTAATTTTTACTTTCACCTCTTCGTAAAGCCTATGGACATTGGCTCTATAATATAAAGGAATTTCAAGTTCTTCCATTCTACTCCACAACTTATCTGTAGGGACCATGTCAAATGCCTTTTCAAAGTCAACAAAGCAGCAAAATACTTCTTCTTTTCCCCCACAAACCTTTTCAATAATGTGTCTCAACGTGATACCATGATCTACTGTAGAATGTTTCGGCCTAAAACCTGCTTGCCCTTTTGCCCTCTTTTCTTTTACTTCCACCCACTTACCGATTCTATTTTCTACCATGCCGCTAAAGAGCGTTGTAAACAAAGGATTGATCATAATGGTTCTATAGTTGGAAGGATTATTAATGTCTCCACTTTTAAAAATGGGTATTGCTAGACTAGTTTTCCAATCTCTTGGGAATCCTTGCCGAATGACGTTGTTGACTTTTTCCATGATGTGCGGTGCAAGAATGTTCATTCCCCACTTTAGATATTCTGCTTGAAGTTTAACCAAGTCCTTTGCCTTTCCTATTTTCAACTTCTTAATTCATGTCTCCACTTCATGTAATGTGAAAATCTTTGTAGTTGTGCTAATCTTGGGAGGAGGCTTATCCTCTGATTCTTTCCCATGGAGTTGTCTTGCATAGTCAAACCATTGATTGGTTGTAATATTATTTTCAATTTGCTTCTTCCTTGGTTGAAGTTCCTGCCAAAAAAGCTTTGGGTTATTCTTGCCTAGATATATTAACTATTCTCACCTTGTTTGCATGAACTAATCTTTTTTCCTTTTTAAAATATGATTGTATAAATTTACATTCATCTTCTCCTCGTCTGTCTTTTTCAAGTTTTCCCTTGTCATCTTTCATTCCTCATCAAACCAAGCATTTACAGGAAAACAATTTAATTCATATTTCCTATTTTTTGCTCTTTTACACTTCTGAAGTGCACTCTGAATTATATTTTTAAACTCATGACTATTGAGGCTTTGGGAACCACTCTTCCCTTTCTGAATTGATCTCTCAAGCATTGTTTTGAAGATAGTGCAATTTTCTTGTGTTAGAAGAATTTTGCCCCTTGATCATATTCCAAGATTCTTAAATCTCAAACATATGTGTGAGTTGTATCATTAAAAGATATTAGCTTATAACACCCATTTCCATTATAGAGATGCCTCAGCATAAAAATAAGCATGGAAGATAAATGTTAAATATAATTGGAAGATCTATGATATTTATGTTTGGGTGTGTGGGTTTAGTTTTACATTGTTCGTTTAAGAATGACTATCCTTGTTGTAAATCAAAATAGATATAAAAAAATTATATTTAAATATATTTTTAAATTAATAATTATTTGTTAAATTTGTAAAAAATAAATAAATTGAAAAGCCATAAAAAATTAAAACAAAATAATATATTTATTTATATGTTTATACGATTTAAATCTATGAATTTTAGAGTTCATAATTGTTTAACAACAAGAAGACTTTAGAATTAAAGGGAGATGTCACCAACAAAAGTAATTAAAGAGTTAAAATAAGGCATCATCAAAATATGAATGTCTTTTTAGCTTTTGGGCATTTAGTAGTGACCAGTTATTAGTGTGGATCTCCATAGGTCATCAAGATATCCTATGTTATTTTCATGTTGAGAACCATTTTTGGTGTAATCGTGGGAAAATAGGCAAGATATATACAAATCACGAAAGGAGTTTGGCAAAATAAATGGAAAAAAATATATGTACAAATTTAATACAAAAAAGAGAAAAAGACAAAGTATAAGGAGCATCATATGCAAGAAGAATATTTAAGCATATGAAGTTGGCAACGATGTGATGACACATTAAAGAAAAGAGTATTATACTAGGGGTGCATATAATAAGTTGAATGTGAAAAATATTATATCATGCAAATTAAAGGGAAGTTTGGCACCAATGCATGTGAAGACAATTTACACAAGAGTTTGTCATATCACCCATATTCAAGATTGCATACCTATATGAATATGGAGAAGGTGAGACCTACGTAGACAAATATGAACATGTAGTAGACGAAAGGACAAAGATATATTGATATAGATAGATTCCAAGTAAGAAACCAAATCACCCACGGGGCATACACAAAATGGTGACACGGTGCATTGTTAAGGCACTCCTTGTAATAAGGTCAAGGTTCAAAACCCCATGGGGACAAATCCAACCATATTAAGGATTAGTGTGGCCCAAGACAAGTACAATCCCTGAGTGATTTTAACGACTTAGATGCCCCTAGTCCAAGGCTTCTTTGTCACAAGCTAATCCCACAGGTCACGAACAAACTAGCCAACAAAAAATAAGAAGCCAAATAAAATTGAATAAATGTCATATGAGAAAGTGATCAATACATGGAACCCAAAACATAAACAATATTTCTTGAAGTGAATAAATAAATTGAATGTAAATAATACTTGTAATTCTAAATAGGAGCATCAAAAAATTTGCATGGGAAGACTACTAAACAAGAAGTTGGAGATAAAGGAGCAACATTAGGATGCATTTTAGTTTCTTTGCAAGTAGAAGTTAATGAAAGAGCATTTGTTAATTAGTTAAGTACGAAATTGCACCAAGAAAGTACAAGAGAGACAAGTACAAGAAAGGCATGTGAGAATGCAAGTGTGTGACATGAGTTAAGTGTGACAATTGAAAGTGAAAAAGTTCAAGCACATGCACAACAAGTTTGATCTCATCAAGATCCTAAGAGATGAACATGCATGTGAAGTGTGATGAGTGTACATGATCAAGAATGCACCAAAGGGAGTTGAAGGTTCAATGCAATCACTCAATCATTCTATATGTAACAAATCATGCAATGATGCATTGTAATTGCTTAATTTTGTATTCATATAATCATAAGATCGAACAATATTACATACCTCTTCATAGTTAAGAGTTGCATTAATGACTTGCATCATTACGTTTATCACCATTCTTTCTAATTCACTATTTGTATTAGAAATATATGTATGTTTGAGTCATTCTAGGTGTGATTTGTGTTTTTTCTTTTGGTTTATTGTGCTTGTGTTACCTTTTATATTTGACAATTTGATATGCATTGCATTTAACTTGATTATGTTCCATAGCTCTACAATTCCTCTCAATATGCTTATGCAACATTGTCTAATCCTAGCTCACTTGAGCATCTTTATATATACTCAACACCCCCTAAAATGGGAAGAGGTAGTTCCATTTGCTTTGTTATACTACATGAAAATGTTATGTAGAATATCACCTAAGAAGCTTTCCAAAAGTAGAATGATGAGATTTTACTCAATTTATTGCTTTCTTCAATGGGATAATGCCCTAGAAAACAACTGGTTTAGCTAACCATGGATCATAATCATTTGATGGGCATGAACACTCCAAGGTTAAAATTGACCAACTAGCTAATTTATTTGTAAAGAAAAATAACATCAAAAACACTGTATGAATGGTTCATTACTTTGTAAATATATTTTGGCACAAAAACCTCAACATCATAAAGAGAAGCAAGCTCATAACCATGAAATGCTCATTTCCCATAAAAGTCTAGTGGGACATTCACAATTGACACTATGAGTGGCACAACAAGTATCAATTAATGTGATAATGAAGTGGTAATGGTTGCACTAGCATCATGCTCAACGGGTAGATGATTTTAATGCCTTGTACATAAATGATTTTAATGCCTTGTACTCATTTAATCATGAAAAAGGAGGAGAAAAACTTGTATTCAAATACAATAGTACACTACATTTGTACATTAATAAATCTAGAGTTCCTAGTTGTCTACACACACACACACTCATCTAAAAGATAGAGCAAAATCATAGAATCTAAAAAACACCCCAAGTGTTGAGACGAATAACACAACCAACATTAATTTGCTAGTAAAAATTATAGAAATCTTAAGAAGGCACAAACTTATTGCATCCCATACAATACTACATAGACTAAAAATTCTTTGATACACGTAAAACAATTCCAACTGAGTAAGCATGAAAAAAGAAAGAATAACAAACATGCGATGCAACACTCATAAAACGTTTGACAAAAAGGACCATTATTTGCATAAACCTCTATTAGTGCAACTTTCACATTGAGATGCACATGCCTACAACATGGATAAGAATATCATGACCATAATACCATTTCTCTAATGTTATTGTTCTCATAGTGCGCAAAAAATACATTGTCAAGCATAATTTAATTGAAGTAAGAAATAGAGTATATTTTCCACAACCACATGTTGGTATGTCAATAACTTCTCCACTTTATTAGTGACAATGAAGTGAGGAGATTCTAATTTACATGGACAATGTAAGATGATTCAAGTTAGTAACCTAAAGACCTCAACCCATAAAAGTCACCATGGCAAGCGTGCAAGACAAACACCAACTCTTGGGCAAAAAGAAACTCTTGAAAGGTTCACACTTCTTCCTAGATGAATATTTAACCAACAAACAACAAGAGGAGAGAAGGGAAGAAGCGGAGAAAAATAGAGTAGCAAGAAATGAAGGGAAAAGGGCATGCTTATACAATGGTAAACCAGTTATTGTAGTGTTTGGGCCTCAGGGAAAAACATGCCAACAAGCTGGTAGTAAATAAAAAACAGAGAATTCGATAATAGTGGGGGGGGGACAACAAGATCAGTATGGATGAAAAGAGGTGAAGACTCAAATTTTAGTCTTATGTGCCAAATTGTGTCGCAGTAAAATCCTACCAAGGTCTACTTAAGTTTAGTTTGTTGGAATTGTAGAGGTTACCCTTGGAGGAGGGGACCTGGGTTAGGGCCTATTGCAGAAGGTAGAGACATAATTTGTCTCGCAGAAACTCATGAACATGATGGTTGCAAAACTCCCGTGTTTGACAATTATTTGAAGTTAGAAGTTTGGAACAAGGTAGTAGAAAATGGCAAAGGGTATGGGGGAATAAAAGTTTTAGTGAAAGAAAAAGAAGGTCATCACATTCAGTTAATGAAAGAAGATGCAAATAAACAATATTTATGGTTCAAAATATCAGAGAATGAGAATCACATAAGAATTGCAGCATGTTATTCTACCTCTCAAGTCTCAAAAACTTATAAAAATAAGAGGCTACACAACAAGGATCTATATGTAGCTTTAAAGCAAGATATTTCTGTGTATTCTCAACAAGGAGAAGTTCTTTTAGTGGGAGATTTCAATGCTAGAACAATAAGTTAACAAGCTAGTATTCTTTTTTGCAAAGGGGATTACAATCCTATTTGGCTCACTGAAGAGAAGAATCCCTAATGGGTGAGGTGTTCAGAAGATGACAAAGTTAGCAATCATTTTGGAGAGGATTTGCTTACACTGTGTGGTGCTTTCAACTTAATTATTTGCAATAGTCTAGATAGATGGGAAAGGTCTCAGAACTTCACTTGCAACACATACAATGGGGCAAGTTCGTTGACTATGTGATTTGTTCACAAAGCTTGATAGAAAAGATAAACAAAGTTAAGATTGGAGAGTATATTTGGGACTTAAAATCATACAATAACCCAATTTATATAAATTTATCATGGTTAGAAGATAAGCAGCATAGGAGGAAAACCCAATGCTCTCTACAATCACTATCAAGGGGCAAAATTCTTCTAACACAAGAAAATTGTACTATTTTCAAGACAAGGTTAGAGAGATTAATTAAGAAGGATAAAATTGGTTTCAAAAGCTTTAAGAGTCATGAGTTAACATATATAATTCAAAGTGCACTTGAGAAGTGCAAAAGAGCAAAAAATAGGAAATCAGAATCAAATTGTTTTCCTGTAAACGCTTGTTTTGATGAGGAATAAAAAATGGCAAGGAGAACCTTGAAAAAGGTAGGCAAAGAGAAGATGAATGTAAAGTTATATAAGCAGATACTAAGAAGGAAAAAAATATGATTTCATGCAAACAAGGCGAGAAGATTTAATATATCTAGGCAAGAATAACCCAAAGCTTTTCTAGTAAGAACTTCAACTAAGGAAGAAGCAAATCAAAAATAATATTACAACCAATCAATGGTTTGAATATGCAAGACAACTATATGAGAAAGAATTAGATGTTGAGCCTCCCCGCGGGATCAACACAACTACAAAGCTCTTCATGTTACAGGAGGTGGAGATTGGAATTAGGAAGCTAAAAATAGGAAAGGTAAAGGACTTGGTTGAGCTTCAAGTAGAGTATCTAAAATGGGGAATGAACACTCTTGCACCACACATCATGGAAATATTCAACACCATCATTCAACAAGGATTCCCAAGAGACTGAACAACTAGCCTAGCAATACCCCTTTTTAAAAGTGGAGACATTAATAATCCTTCCAATTATAGAACCATTATGATCAATCCTTTGTTTGCAAAGCTTTTTGGCAACATGGTAGAAAATAGAATCAGTAAGTGGGCAAAAGTAAAAGAAAAGAGGGCAAAAGGACAAGCAGGTTTTAGGCCGAAGCATTCTACAGTGGATCATGGTACTATGTTGAGACACATTATGGAAAGGTTTGGGAGGACAAAGAAGAAGTATTTTGCTTCTTTGTTGAATTCAAAAAGGCATTTGACACAGTCCCTTGAGATAAGTTGTGGCATAGAATGAAAGAACTTTAAATTCCTTCACATTATAGAGTCGTCGTCCATAGACTTTATGAAGAGGTGAAAGTCAAAATTATAACCTTAACGGGTATTTCAGAAAGCCTTAGAAGTGACACTCGAGTCAAGAAATGTTTCTTTATATCCCCTACTCTTTTTGGTTTATATATTGATAAACTCGAAGAGTGGCTAAATTTGCAAGGTGGAGATTGTGTTCGGTTGGGGGAGTTTATGATAAAGCTTCTTTTATATGCCAATGATCTTGTATTTGATTTCTAAATCGACCCATGGATTCCAAATGCACCTATATGCACTTGAGCATTTTTGTAGAGCAGGGGGGATGCAAGTCAGTACTAGCAAGACCAAAATAATGATTTTCTCTAATAAAAGGAAGCAGAGCCAGCATACGTTCTTCTTTGAAGGCAACACTGTTGAAGAAGTATATGAGTACAAGTACCTCGAGATTGATTTCAACAACAAACTTAATTGGGAGGACTACAGAAAGAAGACAATTTTAGGAGGGTGGAAAGCATTAGATGCTCTTCAAAACAGTGGTACAGAGGCAAATTTATGGGATTGAAAAACCATTAAAGTACTTTTTGGACACCTAGTTTGTCTAGTGATGCTATATGGGTGTGAATTGTGGGCTAACAGCACCCCCGTCTCAAAATGGAAACAAATTGAGAAAATCCAAAAACGCTTGATCATGAGAAAGTTCAAAATAAAAAGTTTGGTACCTTAGGAGATAATGTTAAGTGAAATAGGAGCAACTCCCATCAAAGCAACTGCTATGGTGCCGCTCATAAGATATCTAAAAATAATTGAGCATATGGGAGTAGGTAGATGGCCAAATGTTATCTTCAATGAAGGCATGAGTGAAAAAAAGAAAACATGGATGAGACAAAACCACACATGGATGCAAAAATTGAATATCTACCTAAATGCCTACCCCAAAATAGCAAGGAGCTAAAGGATTTTGTTATGGGGAAGTTTCGTAAACGGGTATGGGGAAAAGAGTTGGGTAGAAAGAAGAAGTACTACATTGAGGAATTCAACCCTATGTGTATCTACAACAAAAAGAGTTCATTGGAGTTAGCATTATGTGGAGGGCAAAGGTCCTTATTGCTCAATTAAGAACCAACTCGCATCAACTTCAGTGTGAAACAAGACAGTGGAAATGGCCTAAAGAAACTTGGGAAGAATGAGTGTGTAAATTTTACACGTCTAGGGCAGTGGAATTGAGGAAGAAAAAAACATTTTGGAATGTGATGCGTTCAAAGACACCAAAGAAAGTTATGGGAATATGTTAGCATCGATTTCTTGGCATTGTCTTTTTAGCGAGGGGATTGTTGGAAGGTTAGCCCAGCTCACCATCAATTTGAATAAGAAAAGCATTAAATTGCAAAAGGTGAAAAACAGGGAACCAATGGTCTCGTGGACGTTAAAATATCGTTTCATTTTAATTGCACGTAGGCACCAACTAATAGGTTAAAAGAAATTACTCTCACACTAGCAAATAGGTTATATAAAACAACTCCCTCAACGTGAACTAAACTAATTGGAATTGAAATATGATATGTGGAAAAATTATTGGGAAATAAATAATATCCAATTCATCAATTGCAATCAACCTTTTAAATGCCACCAACGTTCCCATAACCACAATGTTATGAAATGAAATTTAAACATCCATGAGACTAGAAATAGTCTATGGGACCACCAACTTCCCTGCTTTTCGCCTTTTACAATTCAATCCTTTTATTACTCAAATTAATGATGAGCTAACCCAACCTTCTAATAGTCCCCTCAATGAAAAGGCAATGCCAAGGAATTGATGTTAACATATTATTGTAATTGTCTATGATGTCTCTGAAAGGATCACATTCCAAAATGAAATGTTTTTCCGATTCCACTGCCCCATAAGTGAAAAAAGTACACACCCGTTCTTCCCAAGCTTCTTTAGGTCTTTTCCACCGACCCGTTTCACACCGTAGCTGATGCGAGTTAGTTCTTAATTGAGCAATAATAATCGTTGCTCTCCATGGAATGCTAACTCCAATGTACTCTTTTTGTTGGAGATCACAAGTGGAGTTGAATTCTTGAACATAGTACTTCTTCTTTCTACCCAACTCTTTCCCCATATACACTTAAGAAACTTCTCCATAACAAAACTCTTTAACTCCTGTTATTTGTGGGACATGCATTGAGGTAAATATTCCATTTTTGCATCCTTTTGTTATTTTGTCTCATCCATGATTTCTTTCTTTCACTCATTCCTTCATTGAAGATAACTTTAGGCCATATACCTTGTCGCATTTGCTCAATTATTTGTAGGTACCTTATGAGACACACCATAGCAATTGCTTCGATGGGAGTTGCTCTTGTTTCACTCAACATTATCTCATAAGGAACGAAACTTTTTATTTTAAACTTGCTCATGATCAAGCGTTTTGGGATTTTCTCAATTTGCTTCCATTTTGAGACAGGGATGCTATTAGCCCACAGTTCACACCCATATAATATCAATGGAAAAACTAGGAGCCCAAAAAGCACTTTAATCATTTTCCAATCCCATAACTCTACCTCTCTGCATCTATTTTGAAGAGCATATAATGCTTTCCACCCTCCTAAAATTCTCTTCTTTCTGCACTCCTCCCAATTAAGATTGTTGTTGAGATCAATCCCGAGGTACTTGTATTCATTTACTTCTTGAAGAATGTTTCCCTCAAAGAAGAACATATGTTGGCTATGCTTCTTTTTATTTGAGAAAATCATTATTTTGGTCTTGCTAGTATTGACTTGCATCCTCACCGCTTTACAAGAATGCTCAATGGAATATAGGTGCATCTTCAATCCCTGAGTCGATTTAGAAATCAATACAAGGTCATCAGCATATAAAAGAAGATTTATCACAAATGTCCCAAGCCAAACACCATCCCCACCTTGCAAATTTAGCCACTCTTCCAATTTATCAATATATAAACCAAAAAGAGTAGGGGATAAAGGGCAACCTTGCTTGACTCCGATGTCACTTCTAAAGCTTCCTGAAATGTCTGTTGAAGTTCTAATTTTTACTTTCACCTCTTCGTAAAGCCTATGGACATTGGCTCTATAATATAAAGGAATTTCAAGTTCTTCCATTCTACTCCACAACTTATCTGTAGGGACCATGTCAAATGCCTTTTCAAAGTCAACAAAGCAGCAAAATACTTCTTCTTTTCCCCCACAAACCTTTTCAATAATGTGTCTCAACGTGATACCATGATCTACTGTAGAATGTTTCGGCCTAAAACCTGCTTGCCCTTTTGCCCTCTTTTCTTTTACTTCCACCCACTTACCGATTCTATTTTCTACCATGCCGCTAAAGAGCGTTGTAAACAAAGGATTGATCATAATGGTTCTATAGTTGGAAGGATTATTAATGTCTCCACTTTTAAAAATGGGTATTGCTAGACTAGTTTTCCAATCTCTTGGGAATCCTTGCCGAATGACGTTGTTGACTTTTTCCATGATGTGCGGTGCAAGAATGTTCATTCCCCACTTTAGATATTCTGCTTGAAGTTTAACCAAGTCCTTTGCCTTTCCTATTTTCAACTTCTTAATTCATGTCTCCACTTCATGTAATGTGAAAATCTTTGTAGTTGTGCTAATCTTGGGAGGAGGCTTATCCTCTGATTCTTTCCCATGGAGTTGTCTTGCATAGTCAAACCATTGATTGGTTGTAATATTATTTTCAATTTGCTTCTTCCTTGGTTGAAGTTCCTGCCAAAAAAGCTTTGGGTTATTCTTGCCTAGATATATTAACTATTCTCACCTTGTTTGCATGAACTAATCTTTTTTCCTTTTTAAAATATGATTGTATAAATTTACATTCATCTTCTCCTCGTCTGTCTTTTTCAAGTTTTCCCTTGTCATCTTTCATTCCTCATCAAACCAAGCATTTACAGGAAAACAATTTAATTCATATTTCCTATTTTTTGCTCTTTTACACTTCTGAAGTGCACTCTGAATTATATTTTTAAACTCATGACTATTGAGGCTTTGGGAACCACTCTTCCCTTTCTGAATTGATCTCTCAAGCATTGTTTTGAAGATAGTGCAATTTTCTTGTGTTAGAAGAATTTTGCCCCTTGATCATATTCCAAGATTCTTAAATCTCAAACATATGTGTGAGTTGTATCATTAAAAGATATTAGCTTATAACACCCATTTCCATTATAGAGATGCCTCAGCATAAAAATAAGCATGGAAGATAAATGTTAAATATAATTGGAAGATCTATGATATTTATGTTTGGGTGTGTGGGTTTAGTTTTACATTGTTCGTTTAAGAATGACTATCCTTGTTGTAAATCAAAATAGATATAAAAAAATTATATTTAAATATATTTTTAAATTAATAATTATTTGTTAAATTTGTAAAAAATAAATAAATTGAAAAGCCATAAAAAATTAAAACAAAATAATATATTTATTTATATGTTTATACGATTTAAATCTATGAATTTTAGAGTTCATAATTGTTTAACAACAAGAAGACTTTAGAATTAAAGGGAGATGTCACCAACAAAAGTAATTAAAGAGTTAAAATAAGGCATCATCAAAATATGAATGTCTTTTTAGCTTTTGGGCATTTAGTAGTGACCAGTTATTAGTGTGGATCTCCATAGGTCATCAAGATATCCTATGTTATTTTCATGTTGAGAACCATTTTTGGTGTAATCGTGGGAAAATAGGCAAGATATATACAAATCACGAAAGGAGTTTGGCAAAATAAATGGAAAAAAATATATGTACAAATTTAATACAAAAAAGAGAAAAAGACAAAGTATAAGGAGCATCATATGCAAGAAGAATATTTAAGCATATGAAGTTGGCAACGATGTGATGACACATTAAAGAAAAGAGTATTATACTAGGGGTGCATATAATAAGTTGAATGTGAAAAATATTATATCATGCAAATTAAAGGGAAGTTTGGCACCAATGCATGTGAAGACAATTTACACAAGAGTTTGTCATATCACCCATATTCAAGATTGCATACCTATATGAATATGGAGAAGGTGAGACCTACGTAGACAAATATGAACATGTAGTAGACGAAAGGACAAAGATATATTGATATAGATAGATTCCAAGTAAGAAACCAAATCACCCACGGGGCATACACAAAATGGTGACACGGTGCATTGTTAAGGCACTCCTTGTAATAAGGTCAAGGTTCAAAACCCCATGGGGACAAATCCAACCATATTAAGGATTAGTGTGGCCCAAGACAAGTACAATCCCTGAGTGATTTTAACGACTTAGATGCCCCTAGTCCAAGGCTTCTTTGTCACAAGCTAATCCCACAGGTCACGAACAAACTAGCCAACAAAAAATAAGAAGCCAAATAAAATTGAATAAATGTCATATGAGAAAGTGATCAATACATGGAACCCAAAACATAAACAATATTTCTTGAAGTGAATAAATAAATTGAATGTAAATAATACTTGTAATTCTAAATAGGAGCATCAAAAAATTTGCATGGGAAGACTACTAAACAAGAAGTTGGAGATAAAGGAGCAACATTAGGATGCATTTTAGTTTCTTTGCAAGTAGAAGTTAATGAAAGAGCATTTGTTAATTAGTTAAGTACGAAATTGCACCAAGAAAGTACAAGAGAGACAAGTACAAGAAAGGCATGTGAGAATGCAAGTGTGTGACATGAGTTAAGTGTGACAATTGAAAGTGAAAAAGTTCAAGCACATGCACAACAAGTTTGATCTCATCAAGATCCTAAGAGATGAACATGCATGTGAAGTGTGATGAGTGTACATGATCAAGAATGCACCAAAGGGAGTTGAAGGTTCAATGCAATCACTCAATCATTCTATATGTAACAAATCATGCAATGATGCATTGTAATTGCTTAATTTTGTATTCATATAATCATAAGATCGAACAATATTACATACCTCTTCATAGTTAAGAGTTGCATTAATGACTTGCATCATTACGTTTATCACCATTCTTTCTAATTCACTATTTGTATTAGAAATATATGTATGTTTGAGTCATTCTAGGTGTGATTTGTGTTTTTTCTTTTGGTTTATTGTGCTTGTGTTACCTTTTATATTTGACAATTTGATATGCATTGCATTTAACTTGATTATGTTCCATAGCTCTACAATTCCTCTCAATATGCTTATGCAACATTGTCTAATCCTAGCTCACTTGAGCATCTTTATATATACTCAACACCCCCTAAAATGGGAAGAGGTAGTTCCATTTGCTTTGTTATACTACATGAAAATGTTATGTAGAATATCACCTAAGAAGCTTTCCAAAAGTAGAATGATGAGATTTTACTCAATTTATTGCTTTCTTCAATGGGATAATGCCCTAGAAAACAACTGGTTTAGCTAACCATGGATCATAATCATTTGATGGGCATGAACACTCCAAGGTTAAAATTGACCAACTAGCTAATTTATTTGTAAAGAAAAATAACATCAAAAACACTGTATGAATGGTTCATTACTTTGTAAATATATTTTGGCACAAAAACCTCAACATCATAAAGAGAAGCAAGCTCATAACCATGAAATGCTCATTTCCCATAAAAGTCTAGTGGGACATTCACAATTGACACTATGAGTGGCACAACAAGTATCAATTAATGTGATAATGAAGTGGTAATGGTTGCACTAGCATCATGCTCAACGGGTAGATGATTTTAATGCCTTGTACATAAATGATTTTAATGCCTTGTACTCATTTAATCATGAAAAAGGAGGAGAAAAACTTGTATTCAAATACAATAGTACACTACATTTGTACATTAATAAATCTAGAGTTCCTAGTTGTCTACACACACACACACTCATCTAAAAGATAGAGCAAAATCATAGAATCTAAAAAACACCCCAAGTGTTGAGACGAATAACACAACCAACATTAATTTGCTAGTAAAAATTATAGAAATCTTAAGAAGGCACAAACTTATTGCATCCCATACAATACTACATAGACTAAAAATTCTTTGATACACGTAAAACAATTCCAACTGAGTAAGCATGAAAAAAGAAAGAATAACAAACATGCGATGCAACACTCATAAAACGTTTGACAAAAAGGACCATTATTTGCATAAACCTCTATTAGTGCAACTTTCACATTGAGATGCACATGCCTACAACATGGATAAGAATATCATGACCATAATACCATTTCTCTAATGTTATTGTTCTCATAGTGCGCAAAAAATACATTGTCAAGCATAATTTAATTGAAGTAAGAAATAGAGTATATTTTCCACAACCACATGTTGGTATGTCAATAACTTCTCCACTTTATTAGTGACAATGAAGTGAGGAGATTCTAATTTACATGGACAATGTAAGATGATTCAAGTTAGTAACCTAAAGACCTCAACCCATAAAAGTCACCATGGCAAGCGTGCAAGACAAACACCAACTCTTGGGCAAAAAGAAACTCTTGAAAGGTTCACACTTCTTCCTAGATGAATATTTAACCAACAAACAACAAGAGGAGAGAAGGGAAGAAGCGGAGAAAAATAGAGTAGCAAGAAATGAAGGGAAAAGGGCATGCTTATACAATGGTAAACCAGTTATTGTAGTGTTTGGGCCTCAGGGAAAAACATGCCAACAAGCTGGTAGTAAATAAAAAACAGAGAATTCGATAATAGTGGGGGGGGGGACAACAAGATCAGTATGGATGAAAAGAGGTGAAGACTCAAATTTTAGTCTTATGTGCCAAATTGTGTCGCAGTAAAATCCTACCAAGGTCTACTTAAGTTTAGTTTGTTGGAATTGTAGAGGTTACCCTTGGAGGAGGGGACCTGGGTTAGGGCCTATTGCAGAAGGTAGAGACATAATTTGTCTCGCAGAAACTCATGAACATGATGGTTGCAAAACTCCCGTGTTTGACAATTATTTGAAGTTAGAAGTTTGGAACAAGGTAGTAGAAAATGGCAAAGGGTATGGGGGAATAAAAGTTTTAGTGAAAGAAAAAGAAGGTCATCACATTCAGTTAATGAAAGAAGATGCAAATAAACAATATTTATGGTTCAAAATATCAGAGAATGAGAATCACATAAGAATTGCAGCATGTTATTCTACCTCTCAAGTCTCAAAAACTTATAAAAATAAGAGGCTACACAACAAGGATCTATATGTAGCTTTAAAGCAAGATATTTCTGTGTATTCTCAACAAGGAGAAGTTCTTTTAGTGGGAGATTTCAATGCTAGAACAATAAGTTAACAAGCTAGTATTCTTTTTTGCAAAGGGGATTACAATCCTATTTGGCTCACTGAAGAGAAGAATCCCTAATGGGTGAGGTGTTCAGAAGATGACAAAGTTAGCAATCATTTTGGAGAGGATTTGCTTACACTGTGTGGTGCTTTCAACTTAATTATTTGCAATAGTCTAGATAGATGGGAAAGGTCTCAGAACTTCACTTGCAACACATACAATGGGGCAAGTTCGTTGACTATGTGATTTGTTCACAAAGCTTGATAGAAAAGATAAACAAAGTTAAGATTGGAGAGTATATTTGGGACTTAAAATCATACAATAACCCAATTTATATAAATTTATCATGGTTAGAAGATAAGCAGCATAGGAGGAAAACCCAATGCTCTCTACAATCACTATCAAGGGGCAAAATTCTTCTAACACAAGAAAATTGTACTATTTTCAAGACAAGGTTAGAGAGATTAATTAAGAAGGATAAAATTGGTTTCAAAAGCTTTAAGAGTCATGAGTTAACATATATAATTCAAAGTGCACTTGAGAAGTGCAAAAGAGCAAAAAATAGGAAATCAGAATCAAATTGTTTTCCTGTAAACGCTTGTTTTGATGAGGAATAAAAAATGGCAAGGAGAACCTTGAAAAAGGTAGGCAAAGAGAAGATGAATGTAAAGTTATATAAGCAGATACTAAGAAGGAAAAAAATATGATTTCATGCAAACAAGGCGAGAAGATTTAATATATCTAGGCAAGAATAACCCAAAGCTTTTCTAGTAAGAACTTCAACTAAGGAAGAAGCAAATCAAAAATAATATTACAACCAATCAATGGTTTGAATATGCAAGACAACTATATGAGAAAGAATTAGATGTTGAGCCTCCCCGCGGGATCAACACAACTACAAAGCTCTTCATGTTACAGGAGGTGGAGATTGGAATTAGGAAGCTAAAAATAGGAAAGGTAAAGGACTTGGTTGAGCTTCAAGTAGAGTATCTAAAATGGGGAATGAACACTCTTGCACCACACATCATGGAAATATTCAACACCATCATTCAACAAGGATTCCCAAGAGACTGAACAACTAGCCTAGCAATACCCCTTTTTAAAAGTGGAGACATTAATAATCCTTCCAATTATAGAACCATTATGATCAATCCTTTGTTTGCAAAGCTTTTTGGCAACATGGTAGAAAATAGAATCAGTAAGTGGGCAAAAGTAAAAGAAAAGAGGGCAAAAGGACAAGCAGGTTTTAGGCCGAAGCATTCTACAGTGGATCATGGTACTATGTTGAGACACATTATGGAAAGGTTTGGGAGGACAAAGAAGAAGTATTTTGCTTCTTTGTTGAATTCAAAAAGGCATTTGACACAGTCCCTTGAGATAAGTTGTGGCATAGAATGAAAGAACTTTAAATTCCTTCACATTATAGAGTCGTCGTCCATAGACTTTATGAAGAGGTGAAAGTCAAAATTATAACCTTAACGGGTATTTCAGAAAGCCTTAGAAGTGACACTCGAGTCAAGAAATGTTTCTTTATATCCCCTACTCTTTTTGGTTTATATATTGATAAACTCGAAGAGTGGCTAAATTTGCAAGGTGGAGATTGTGTTCGGTTGGGGGAGTTTATGATAAAGCTTCTTTTATATGCCAATGATCTTGTATTTGATTTCTAAATCGACCCATGGATTCCAAATGCACCTATATGCACTTGAGCATTTTTGTAGAGCAGGGGGGATGCAAGTCAGTACTAGCAAGACCAAAATAATGATTTTCTCTAATAAAAGGAAGCAGAGCCAGCATACGTTCTTCTTTGAAGGCAACACTGTTGAAGAAGTATATGAGTACAAGTACCTCGAGATTGATTTCAACAACAAACTTAATTGGGAGGACTACAGAAAGAAGACAATTTTAGGAGGGTGGAAAGCATTAGATGCTCTTCAAAACAGTGGTACAGAGGCAAATTTATGGGATTGAAAAACCATTAAAGTACTTTTTGGACACCTAGTTTGTCTAGTGATGCTATATGGGTGTGAATTGTGGGCTAACAGCACCCCCGTCTCAAAATGGAAACAAATTGAGAAAATCCAAAAACGCTTGATCATGAGAAAGTTCAAAATAAAAAGTTTGGTACCTTAGGAGATAATGTTAAGTGAAATAGGAGCAACTCCCATCAAAGCAACTGCTATGGTGCCGCTCATAAGATATCTAAAAATAATTGAGCATATGGGAGTAGGTAGATGGCCAAATGTTATCTTCAATGAAGGCATGAGTGAAAAAAAGAAAACATGGATGAGACAAAACCACACATGGATGCAAAAATTGAATATCTACCTAAATGCCTACCCCAAAATAGCAAGGAGCTAAAGGATTTTGTTATGGGGAAGTTTCGTAAACGGGTATGGGGAAAAGAGTTGGGTAGAAAGAAGAAGTACTACATTGAGGAATTCAACCCTATGTGTATCTACAACAAAAAGAGTTCATTGGAGTTAGCATTATGTGGAGGGCAAAGGTCCTTATTGCTCAATTAAGAACCAACTCGCATCAACTTCAGTGTGAAACAAGACAGTGGAAATGGCCTAAAGAAACTTGGGAAGAATGAGTGTGTAAATTTTACACGTCTAGGGCAGTGGAATTGAGGAAGAAAAAAACATTTTGGAATGTGATGCGTTCAAAGACACCAAAGAAAGTTATGGGAATATGTTAGCATCGATTTCTTGGCATTGTCTTTTTAGCGAGGGGATTGTTGGAAGGTTAGCCCAGCTCACCATCAATTTGAATAAGAAAAGCATTAAATTGCAAAAGGTGAAAAACAGGGAACCAATGGTCTCGTGGACGTTAAAATATCGTTTCATTTTAATTGCACGTAGGCACCAACTAATAGGTTAAAAGAAATTACTCTCACACTAGCAAATAGGTTATATAAAACAACTCCCTCAACGTGAACTAAACTAATTGGAATTGAAATATGATATGTGGAAAAATTATTGGGAAATAAATAATATCCAATTCATCAATTGCAATCAACCTTTTAAATGCCACCAACGTTCCCATAACCACAATGTTATGAAATGAAATTTAAACATCCATGAGACTAGAAATAGTCTATGGGACCACCAACTTCCCTGCTTTTCGCCTTTTACAATTCAATCCTTTTATTACTCAAATTAATGATGAGCTAACCCAACCTTCTAATAGTCCCCTCAATGAAAAGGCAATGCCAAGGAATTGATGTTAACATATTATTGTAATTGTCTATGATGTCTCTGAAAGGATCACATTCCAAAATGAAATGTTTTTCCGATTCCACTGCCCCATAAGTGAAAAAAGTACACACCCGTTCTTCCCAAGCTTCTTTAGGTCTTTTCCACCGACCCGTTTCACACCGTAGCTGATGCGAGTTAGTTCTTAATTGAGCAATAATAATCGTTGCTCTCCATGGAATGCTAACTCCAATGTACTCTTTTTGTTGGAGATCACAAGTGGAGTTGAATTCTTGAACATAGTACTTCTTCTTTCTACCCAACTCTTTCCCCATATACACTTAAGAAACTTCTCCATAACAAAACTCTTTAACTCCTGTTATTTGTGGGACATGCATTGAGGTAAATATTCCATTTTTGCATCCTTTTGTTATTTTGTCTCATCCATGATTTCTTTCTTTCACTCATTCCTTCATTGAAGATAACTTTAGGCCATATACCTTGTCGCATTTGCTCAATTATTTGTAGGTACCTTATGAGACACACCATAGCAATTGCTTCGATGGGAGTTGCTCTTGTTTCACTCAACATTATCTCATAAGGAACGAAACTTTTTATTTTAAACTTGCTCATGATCAAGCGTTTTGGGATTTTCTCAATTTGCTTCCATTTTGAGACAGGGATGCTATTAGCCCACAGTTCACACCCATATAATATCAATGGAAAAACTAGGAGCCCAAAAAGCACTTTAATCATTTTCCAATCCCATAACTCTACCTCTCTGCATCTATTTTGAAGAGCATATAATGCTTTCCACCCTCCTAAAATTCTCTTCTTTCTGCACTCCTCCCAATTAAGATTGTTGTTGAGATCAATCCCGAGGTACTTGTATTCATTTACTTCTTGAAGAATGTTTCCCTCAAAGAAGAACATATGTTGGCTATGCTTCTTTTTATTTGAGAAAATCATTATTTTGGTCTTGCTAGTATTGACTTGCATCCTCACCGCTTTACAAGAATGCTCAATGGAATATAGGTGCATCTGCAATCCCTGAGTCGATTTAGAAATCAATACAAGGTCATCAGCATATAAAAGAAGATTTATCACAAATGTCCCAAGCCAAACACCATCCCCACCTTGCAAATTTAGCCACTCTTCCAATTTATCAATATATAAACCAAAAAGAGTAGGGGATAAAGGGCAACCTTGCTTGACTCCGATGTCACTTCTAAAGCTTCCTGAAATGTCTGTTGAAGTTCTAATTTTTACTTTCACCTCTTCGTAAAGCCTATGGACATTGGCTCTATAATATAAAGGAATTTCAAGTTCTTCCATTCTACTCCACAACTTATCTGTAGGGACCATGTCAAATGCCTTTTCAAAGTCAACAAAGCAGCAAAATACTTCTTCTTTTCCCCCACAAACCTTTTCAATAATGTGTCTCAACGTGATACCATGATCTACTGTAGAATGTTTCGGCCTAAAACCTGCTTGCCCTTTTGCCCTCTTTTCTTTTACTTCCACCCACTTACCGATTCTATTTTCTACCATGCCGCTAAAGAGCGTTGTAAACAAAGGATTGATCATAATGGTTCTATAGTTGGAAGGATTATTAATGTCTCCACTTTTAAAAATGGGTATTGCTAGACTAGTTTTCCAATCTCTTGGGAATCCTTGCCGAATGACGTTGTTGACTTTTTCCATGATGTGCGGTGCAAGAATGTTCATTCCCCACTTTAGATATTCTGCTTGAAGTTTAACCAAGTCCTTTGCCTTTCCTATTTTCAACTTCTTAATTCATGTCTCCACTTCATGTAATGTGAAAATCTTTGTAGTTGTGCTAATCTTGGGAGGAGGCTTATCCTCTGATTCTTTCCCATGGAGTTGTCTTGCATAGTCAAACCATTGATTGGTTGTAATATTATTTTCAATTTGCTTCTTCCTTGGTTGAAGTTCCTGCCAAAAAAGCTTTGGGTTATTCTTGCCTAGATATATTAACTATTCTCACCTTGTTTGCATGAACTAATCTTTTTTCCTTTTTAAAATATGATTGTATAAATTTACATTCATCTTCTCCTCGTCTGTCTTTTTCAAGTTTTCCCTTGTCATCTTTCATTCCTCATCAAACCAAGCATTTACAGGAAAACAATTTAATTCATATTTCCTATTTTTTGCTCTTTTACACTTCTGAAGTGCACTCTGAATTATATTTTTAAACTCATGACTATTGAGGCTTTGGGAACCACTCTTCCCTTTCTGAATTGATCTCTCAAGCATTGTTTTGAAGATAGTGCAATTTTCTTGTGTTAGAAGAATTTTGCCCCTTGATCATATTCCAAGATTCTTAAATCTCAAACATATGTGTGAGTTGTATCATTAAAAGATATTAGCTTATAACACCCATTTCCATTATAGAGATGCCTCAGCATAAAAATAAGCATGGAAGATAAATGTTAAATATAATTGGAAGATCTATGATATTTATGTTTGGGTGTGTGGGTTTAGTTTTACATTGTTCGTTTAAGAATGACTATCCTTGTTGTAAATCAAAATAGATATAAAAAAATTATATTTAAATATATTTTTAAATTAATAATTATTTGTTAAATTTGTAAAAAATAAATAAATTGAAAAGCCATAAAAAATTAAAACAAAATAATATATTTATTTATATGTTTATACGATTTAAATCTATGAATTTTAGAGTTCATAATTGTTTAACAACAAGAAGACTTTAGAATTAAAGGGAGATGTCACCAACAAAAGTAATTAAAGAGTTAAAATAAGGCATCATCAAAATATGAATGTCTTTTTAGCTTTTGGGCATTTAGTAGTGACCAGTTATTAGTGTGGATCTCCATAGGTCATCAAGATATCCTATGTTATTTTCATGTTGAGAACCATTTTTGGTGTAATCGTGGGAAAATAGGCAAGATATATACAAATCACGAAAGGAGTTTGGCAAAATAAATGGAAAAAAATATATGTACAAATTTAATACAAAAAAGAGAAAAAGACAAAGTATAAGGAGCATCATATGCAAGAAGAATATTTAAGCATATGAAGTTGGCAACGATGTGATGACACATTAAAGAAAAGAGTATTATACTAGGGGTGCATATAATAAGTTGAATGTGAAAAATATTATATCATGCAAATTAAAGGGAAGTTTGGCACCAATGCATGTGAAGACAATTTACACAAGAGTTTGTCATATCACCCATATTCAAGATTGCATACCTATATGAATATGGAGAAGGTGAGACCTACGTAGACAAATATGAACATGTAGTAGACGAAAGGACAAAGATATATTGATATAGATAGATTCCAAGTAAGAAACCAAATCACCCACGGGGCATACACAAAATGGTGACACGGTGCATTGTTAAGGCACTCCTTGTAATAAGGTCAAGGTTCAAAACCCCATGGGGACAAATCCAACCATATTAAGGATTAGTGTGGCCCAAGACAAGTACAATCCCTGAGTGATTTTAACGACTTAGATGCCCCTAGTCCAAGGCTTCTTTGTCACAAGCTAATCCCACAGGTCACGAACAAACTAGCCAACAAAAAATAAGAAGCCAAATAAAATTGAATAAATGTCATATGAGAAAGTGATCAATACATGGAACCCAAAACATAAACAATATTTCTTGAAGTGAATAAATAAATTGAATGTAAATAATACTTGTAATTCTAAATAGGAGCATCAAAAAATTTGCATGGGAAGACTACTAAACAAGAAGTTGGAGATAAAGGAGCAACATTAGGATGCATTTTAGTTTCTTTGCAAGTAGAAGTTAATGAAAGAGCATTTGTTAATTAGTTAAGTACGAAATTGCACCAAGAAAGTACAAGAGAGACAAGTACAAGAAAGGCATGTGAGAATGCAAGTGTGTGACATGAGTTAAGTGTGACAATTGAAAGTGAAAAAGTTCAAGCACATGCACAACAAGTTTGATCTCATCAAGATCCTAAGAGATGAACATGCATGTGAAGTGTGATGAGTGTACATGATCAAGAATGCACCAAAGGGAGTTGAAGGTTCAATGCAATCACTCAATCATTCTATATGTAACAAATCATGCAATGATGCATTGTAATTGCTTAATTTTGTATTCATATAATCATAAGATCGAACAATATTACATACCTCTTCATAGTTAAGAGTTGCATTAATGACTTGCATCATTACGTTTATCACCATTCTTTCTAATTCACTATTTGTATTAGAAATATATGTATGTTTGAGTCATTCTAGGTGTGATTTGTGTTTTTTCTTTTGGTTTATTGTGCTTGTGTTACCTTTTATATTTGACAATTTGATATGCATTGCATTTAACTTGATTATGTTCCATAGCTCTACAATTCCTCTCAATATGCTTATGCAACATTGTCTAATCCTAGCTCACTTGAGCATCTTTATATATACTCAACACCCCCTAAAATGGGAAGAGGTAGTTCCATTTGCTTTGTTATACTACATGAAAATGTTATGTAGAATATCACCTAAGAAGCTTTCCAAAAGTAGAATGATGAGATTTTACTCAATTTATTGCTTTCTTCAATGGGATAATGCCCTAGAAAACAACTGGTTTAGCTAACCATGGATCATAATCATTTGATGGGCATGAACACTCCAAGGTTAAAATTGACCAACTAGCTAATTTATTTGTAAAGAAAAATAACATCAAAAACACTGTATGAATGGTTCATTACTTTGTAAATATATTTTGGCACAAAAACCTCAACATCATAAAGAGAAGCAAGCTCATAACCATGAAATGCTCATTTCCCATAAAAGTCTAGTGGGACATTCACAATTGACACTATGAGTGGCACAACAAGTATCAATTAATGTGATAATGAAGTGGTAATGGTTGCACTAGCATCATGCTCAACGGGTAGATGATTTTAATGCCTTGTACATAAATGATTTTAATGCCTTGTACTCATTTAATCATGAAAAAGGAGGAGAAAAACTTGTATTCAAATACAATAGTACACTACATTTGTACATTAATAAATCTAGAGTTCCTAGTTGTCTACACACACACACACTCATCTAAAAGATAGAGCAAAATCATAGAATCTAAAAAACACCCCAAGTGTTGAGACGAATAACACAACCAACATTAATTTGCTAGTAAAAATTATAGAAATCTTAAGAAGGCACAAACTTATTGCATCCCATACAATACTACATAGACTAAAAATTCTTTGATACACGTAAAACAATTCCAACTGAGTAAGCATGAAAAAAGAAAGAATAACAAACATGCGATGCAACACTCATAAAACGTTTGACAAAAAGGACCATTATTTGCATAAACCTCTATTAGTGCAACTTTCACATTGAGATGCACATGCCTACAACATGGATAAGAATATCATGACCATAATACCATTTCTCTAATGTTATTGTTCTCATAGTGCGCAAAAAATACATTGTCAAGCATAATTTAATTGAAGTAAGAAATAGAGTATATTTTCCACAACCACATGTTGGTATGTCAATAACTTCTCCACTTTATTAGTGACAATGAAGTGAGGAGATTCTAATTTACATGGACAATGTAAGATGATTCAAGTTAGTAACCTAAAGACCTCAACCCATAAAAGTCACCATGGCAAGCGTGCAAGACAAACACCAACTCTTGGGCAAAAAGAAACTCTTGAAAGGTTCACACTTCTTCCTAGATGAATATTTAACCAACAAACAACAAGAGGAGAGAAGGGAAGAAGCGGAGAAAAATAGAGTAGCAAGAAATGAAGGGAAAAGGGCATGCTTATACAATGGTAAACCAGTTATTGTAGTGTTTGGGCCTCAGGGAAAAACATGCCAACAAGCTGGTAGTAAATAAAAAACAGAGAATTCGATAATAGTGGGGGGGGGGACAACAAGATCAGTATGGATGAAAAGAGGTGAAGACTCAAATTTTAGTCTTATGTGCCAAATTGTGTCGCAGTAAAATCCTACCAAGGTCTACTTAAGTTTAGTTTGTTGGAATTGTAGAGGTTACCCTTGGAGGAGGGGACCTGGGTTAGGGCCTATTGCAGAAGGTAGAGACATAATTTGTCTCGCAGAAACTCATGAACATGATGGTTGCAAAACTCCCGTGTTTGACAATTATTTGAAGTTAGAAGTTTGGAACAAGGTAGTAGAAAATGGCAAAGGGTATGGGGGAATAAAAGTTTTAGTGAAAGAAAAAGAAGGTCATCACATTCAGTTAATGAAAGAAGATGCAAATAAACAATATTTATGGTTCAAAATATCAGAGAATGAGAATCACATAAGAATTGCAGCATGTTATTCTACCTCTCAAGTCTCAAAAACTTATAAAAATAAGAGGCTACACAACAAGGATCTATATGTAGCTTTAAAGCAAGATATTTCTGTGTATTCTCAACAAGGAGAAGTTCTTTTAGTGGGAGATTTCAATGCTAGAACAATAAGTTAACAAGCTAGTATTCTTTTTTGCAAAGGGGATTACAATCCTATTTGGCTCACTGAAGAGAAGAATCCCTAATGGGTGAGGTGTTCAGAAGATGACAAAGTTAGCAATCATTTTGGAGAGGATTTGCTTACACTGTGTGGTGCTTTCAACTTAATTATTTGCAATAGTCTAGATAGATGGGAAAGGTCTCAGAACTTCACTTGCAACACATACAATGGGGCAAGTTCGTTGACTATGTGATTTGTTCACAAAGCTTGATAGAAAAGATAAACAAAGTTAAGATTGGAGAGTATATTTGGGACTTAAAATCATACAATAACCCAATTTATATAAATTTATCATGGTTAGAAGATAAGCAGCATAGGAGGAAAACCCAATGCTCTCTACAATCACTATCAAGGGGCAAAATTCTTCTAACACAAGAAAATTGTACTATTTTCAAGACAAGGTTAGAGAGATTAATTAAGAAGGATAAAATTGGTTTCAAAAGCTTTAAGAGTCATGAGTTAACATATATAATTCAAAGTGCACTTGAGAAGTGCAAAAGAGCAAAAAATAGGAAATCAGAATCAAATTGTTTTCCTGTAAACGCTTGTTTTGATGAGGAATAAAAAATGGCAAGGAGAACCTTGAAAAAGGTAGGCAAAGAGAAGATGAATGTAAAGTTATATAAGCAGATACTAAGAAGGAAAAAAATATGATTTCATGCAAACAAGGCGAGAAGATTTAATATATCTAGGCAAGAATAACCCAAAGCTTTTCTAGTAAGAACTTCAACTAAGGAAGAAGCAAATCAAAAATAATATTACAACCAATCAATGGTTTGAATATGCAAGACAACTATATGAGAAAGAATTAGATGTTGAGCCTCCCCGCGGGATCAACACAACTACAAAGCTCTTCATGTTACAGGAGGTGGAGATTGGAATTAGGAAGCTAAAAATAGGAAAGGTAAAGGACTTGGTTGAGCTTCAAGTAGAGTATCTAAAATGGGGAATGAACACTCTTGCACCACACATCATGGAAATATTCAACACCATCATTCAACAAGGATTCCCAAGAGACTGAACAACTAGCCTAGCAATACCCCTTTTTAAAAGTGGAGACATTAATAATCCTTCCAATTATAGAACCATTATGATCAATCCTTTGTTTGCAAAGCTTTTTGGCAACATGGTAGAAAATAGAATCAGTAAGTGGGCAAAAGTAAAAGAAAAGAGGGCAAAAGGACAAGCAGGTTTTAGGCCGAAGCATTCTACAGTGGATCATGGTACTATGTTGAGACACATTATGGAAAGGTTTGGGAGGACAAAGAAGAAGTATTTTGCTTCTTTGTTGAATTCAAAAAGGCATTTGACACAGTCCCTTGAGATAAGTTGTGGCATAGAATGAAAGAACTTTAAATTCCTTCACATTATAGAGTCGTCGTCCATAGACTTTATGAAGAGGTGAAAGTCAAAATTATAACCTTAACGGGTATTTCAGAAAGCCTTAGAAGTGACACTCGAGTCAAGAAATGTTTCTTTATATCCCCTACTCTTTTTGGTTTATATATTGATAAACTCGAAGAGTGGCTAAATTTGCAAGGTGGAGATTGTGTTCGGTTGGGGGAGTTTATGATAAAGCTTCTTTTATATGCCAATGATCTTGTATTTGATTTCTAAATCGACCCATGGATTCCAAATGCACCTATATGCACTTGAGCATTTTTGTAGAGCAGGGGGGATGCAAGTCAGTACTAGCAAGACCAAAATAATGATTTTCTCTAATAAAAGGAAGCAGAGCCAGCATACGTTCTTCTTTGAAGGCAACACTGTTGAAGAAGTATATGAGTACAAGTACCTCGAGATTGATTTCAACAACAAACTTAATTGGGAGGACTACAGAAAGAAGACAATTTTAGGAGGGTGGAAAGCATTAGATGCTCTTCAAAACAGTGGTACAGAGGCAAATTTATGGGATTGAAAAACCATTAAAGTACTTTTTGGACACCTAGTTTGTCTAGTGATGCTATATGGGTGTGAATTGTGGGCTAACAGCACCCCCGTCTCAAAATGGAAACAAATTGAGAAAATCCAAAAACGCTTGATCATGAGAAAGTTCAAAATAAAAAGTTTGGTACCTTAGGAGATAATGTTAAGTGAAATAGGAGCAACTCCCATCAAAGCAACTGCTATGGTGCCGCTCATAAGATATCTAAAAATAATTGAGCATATGGGAGTAGGTAGATGGCCAAATGTTATCTTCAATGAAGGCATGAGTGAAAAAAAGAAAACATGGATGAGACAAAACCACACATGGATGCAAAAATTGAATATCTACCTAAATGCCTACCCCAAAATAGCAAGGAGCTAAAGGATTTTGTTATGGGGAAGTTTCGTAAACGGGTATGGGGAAAAGAGTTGGGTAGAAAGAAGAAGTACTACATTGAGGAATTCAACCCTATGTGTATCTACAACAAAAAGAGTTCATTGGAGTTAGCATTATGTGGAGGGCAAAGGTCCTTATTGCTCAATTAAGAACCAACTCGCATCAACTTCAGTGTGAAACAAGACAGTGGAAATGGCCTAAAGAAACTTGGGAAGAATGAGTGTGTAAATTTTACACGTCTAGGGCAGTGGAATTGAGGAAGAAAAAAACATTTTGGAATGTGATGCGTTCAAAGACACCAAAGAAAGTTATGGGAATATGTTAGCATCGATTTCTTGGCATTGTCTTTTTAGCGAGGGGATTGTTGGAAGGTTAGCCCAGCTCACCATCAATTTGAATAAGAAAAGCATTAAATTGCAAAAGGTGAAAAACAGGGAACCAATGGTCTCGTGGACGTTAAAATATCGTTTCATTTTAATTGCACGTAGGCACCAACTAATAGGTTAAAAGAAATTACTCTCACACTAGCAAATAGGTTATATAAAACAACTCCCTCAACGTGAACTAAACTAATTGGAATTGAAATATGATATGTGGAAAAATTATTGGGAAATAAATAATATCCAATTCATCAATTGCAATCAACCTTTTAAATGCCACCAACGTTCCCATAACCACAATGTTATGAAATGAAATTTAAACATCCATGAGACTAGAAATAGTCTATGGGACCACCAACTTCCCTGCTTTTCGCCTTTTACAATTCAATCCTTTTATTACTCAAATTAATGATGAGCTAACCCAACCTTCTAATAGTCCCCTCAATGAAAAGGCAATGCCAAGGAATTGATGTTAACATATTATTGTAATTGTCTATGATGTCTCTGAAAGGATCACATTCCAAAATGAAATGTTTTTCCGATTCCACTGCCCCATAAGTGAAAAAAGTACACACCCGTTCTTCCCAAGCTTCTTTAGGTCTTTTCCACCGACCCGTTTCACACCGTAGCTGATGCGAGTTAGTTCTTAATTGAGCAATAATAATCGTTGCTCTCCATGGAATGCTAACTCCAATGTACTCTTTTTGTTGGAGATCACAAGTGGAGTTGAATTCTTGAACATAGTACTTCTTCTTTCTACCCAACTCTTTCCCCATATACACTTAAGAAACTTCTCCATAACAAAACTCTTTAACTCCTGTTATTTGTGGGACATGCATTGAGGTAAATATTCCATTTTTGCATCCTTTTGTTATTTTGTCTCATCCATGATTTCTTTCTTTCACTCATTCCTTCATTGAAGATAACTTTAGGCCATATACCTTGTCGCATTTGCTCAATTATTTGTAGGTACCTTATGAGACACACCATAGCAATTGCTTCGATGGGAGTTGCTCTTGTTTCACTCAACATTATCTCATAAGGAACGAAACTTTTTATTTTAAACTTGCTCATGATCAAGCGTTTTGGGATTTTCTCAATTTGCTTCCATTTTGAGACAGGGATGCTATTAGCCCACAGTTCACACCCATATAATATCAATGGAAAAACTAGGAGCCCAAAAAGCACTTTAATCATTTTCCAATCCCATAACTCTACCTCTCTGCATCTATTTTGAAGAGCATATAATGCTTTCCACCCTCCTAAAATTCTCTTCTTTCTGCACTCCTCCCAATTAAGATTGTTGTTGAGATCAATCCCGAGGTACTTGTATTCATTTACTTCTTGAAGAATGTTTCCCTCAAAGAAGAACATATGTTGGCTATGCTTCTTTTTATTTGAGAAAATCATTATTTTGGTCTTGCTAGTATTGACTTGCATCCTCACCGCTTTACAAGAATGCTCAATGGAATATAGGTGCATCTGCAATCCCTGAGTCGATTTAGAAATCAATACAAGGTCATCAGCATATAAAAGAAGATTTATCACAAATGTCCCAAGCCAAACACCATCCCCACCTTGCAAATTTAGCCACTCTTCCAATTTATCAATATATAAACCAAAAAGAGTAGGGGATAAAGGGCAACCTTGCTTGACTCCGATGTCACTTCTAAAGCTTCCTGAAATGTCTGTTGAAGTTCTAATTTTTACTTTCACCTCTTCGTAAAGCCTATGGACATTGGCTCTATAATATAAAGGAATTTCAAGTTCTTCCATTCTACTCCACAACTTATCTCTAGGGACCGTGTCAAATGCCTTTTCAAAGTCAACAAAGCAGCAAAATACTTCTTCTTTTCCCCCACAAACCTTTTCAATAATGTGTCTCAACGTGATACCATGATCTACTGTAGAATGTTTCGGCCTAAAACCTGCTTGCCCTTTTGCCCTCTTTTCTTTTACTTCCACCCACTTACCGATTCTATTTTCTACCATGCCGCTAAAGAGCGTTGTAAACAAAGGATTGATCATAATGGTTCTATAGTTGGAAGGATTATTAATGTCTCCACTTTTAAAAATGGGTATTGCTAGACTAGTTTTCCAATCTCTTGGGAATCCTTGCCGAATGACGTTGTTGACTTTTTCCATGATGTGCGGTGCAAGAATGTTCATTCCCCACTTTAGATATTCTGCTTGAAGTTTAACCAAGTCCTTTGCCTTTCCTATTTTCAACTTCTTAATTCATGTCTCCACTTCATGTAATGTGAAAATCTTTGTAGTTGTGCTAATCTTGGGAGGAGGCTTATCCTCTGATTCTTTCCCATGGAGTTGTCTTGCATAGTCAAACCATTGATTGGTTGTAATATTATTTTCAATTTGCTTCTTCCTTGGTTGAAGTTCCTGCCAAAAAAGCTTTGGGTTATTCTTGCCTAGATATATTAACTATTCTCACCTTGTTTGCATGAACTAATCTTTTTTCCTTTTTAAAATATGATTGTATAAATTTACATTCATCTTCTCCTCGTCTGTCTTTTTCAAGTTTTCCCTTGTCATCTTTCATTCCTCATCAAACCAAGCATTTACAGGAAAACAATTTAATTCATATTTCCTATTTTTTGCTCTTTTACACTTCTGAAGTGCACTCTGAATTATATTTTTAAACTCATGACTATTGAGGCTTTGGGAACCACTCTTCCCTTTCTGAATTGATCTCTCAAGCATTGTTTTGAAGATAGTGCAATTTTCTTGTGTTAGAAGAATTTTGCCCCTTGATCATATTCCAAGATTCTTAAATCTCAAACATATGTGTGAGTTGTATCATTAAAAGATATTAGCTTATAACACCCATTTCCATTATAGAGATGCCTCAGCATAAAAATAAGCATGGAAGATAAATGTTAAATATAATTGGAAGATCTATGATATTTATGTTTGGGTGTGTGGGTTTAGTTTTACATTGTTCGTTTAAGAATGACTATCCTTGTTGTAAATCAAAATAGATATAAAAAAATTATATTTAAATATATTTTTAAATTAATAATTATTTGTTAAATTTGTAAAAAATAAATAAATTGAAAAGCCATAAAAAATTAAAACAAAATAATATATTTATTTATATGTTTATACGATTTAAATCTATGAATTTTAGAGTTCATAATTGTTTAACAACAAGAAGACTTTAGAATTAAAGGGAGATGTCACCAACAAAAGTAATTAAAGAGTTAAAATAAGGCATCATCAAAATATGAATGTCTTTTTAGCTTTTGGGCATTTAGTAGTGACCAGTTATTAGTGTGGATCTCCATAGGTCATCAAGATATCCTATGTTATTTTCATGTTGAGAACCATTTTTGGTGTAATCGTGGGAAAATAGGCAAGATATATACAAATCACGAAAGGAGTTTGGCAAAATAAATGGAAAAAAATATATGTACAAATTTAATACAAAAAAGAGAAAAAGACAAAGTATAAGGAGCATCATATGCAAGAAGAATATTTAAGCATATGAAGTTGGCAACGATGTGATGACACATTAAAGAAAAGAGTATTATACTAGGGGTGCATATAATAAGTTGAATGTGAAAAATATTATATCATGCAAATTAAAGGGAAGTTTGGCACCAATGCATGTGAAGACAATTTACACAAGAGTTTGTCATATCACCCATATTCAAGATTGCATACCTATATGAATATGGAGAAGGTGAGACCTACGTAGACAAATATGAACATGTAGTAGACGAAAGGACAAAGATATATTGATATAGATAGATTCCAAGTAAGAAACCAAATCACCCACGGGGCATACACAAAATGGTGACACGGTGCATTGTTAAGGCACTCCTTGTAATAAGGTCAAGGTTCAAAACCCCATGGGGACAAATCCAACCATATTAAGGATTAGTGTGGCCCAAGACAAGTACAATCCCTGAGTGATTTTAACGACTTAGATGCCCCTAGTCCAAGGCTTCTTTGTCACAAGCTAATCCCACAGGTCACGAACAAACTAGCCAACAAAAAATAAGAAGCCAAATAAAATTGAATAAATGTCATATGAGAAAGTGATCAATACATGGAACCCAAAACATAAACAATATTTCTTGAAGTGAATAAATAAATTGAATGTAAATAATACTTGTAATTCTAAATAGGAGCATCAAAAAATTTGCATGGGAAGACTACTAAACAAGAAGTTGGAGATAAAGGAGCAACATTAGGATGCATTTTAGTTTCTTTGCAAGTAGAAGTTAATGAAAGAGCATTTGTTAATTAGTTAAGTACGAAATTGCACCAAGAAAGTACAAGAGAGACAAGTACAAGAAAGGCATGTGAGAATGCAAGTGTGTGACATGAGTTAAGTGTGACAATTGAAAGTGAAAAAGTTCAAGCACATGCACAACAAGTTTGATCTCATCAAGATCCTAAGAGATGAACATGCATGTGAAGTGTGATGAGTGTACATGATCAAGAATGCACCAAAGGGAGTTGAAGGTTCAATGCAATCACTCAATCATTCTATATGTAACAAATCATGCAATGATGCATTGTAATTGCTTAATTTTGTATTCATATAATCATAAGATCGAACAATATTACATACCTCTTCATAGTTAAGAGTTGCATTAATGACTTGCATCATTACGTTTATCACCATTCTTTCTAATTCACTATTTGTATTAGAAATATATGTATGTTTGAGTCATTCTAGGTGTGATTTGTGTTTTTTCTTTTGGTTTATTGTGCTTGTGTTACCTTTTATATTTGACAATTTGATATGCATTGCATTTAACTTGATTATGTTCCATAGCTCTACAATTCCTCTCAATATGCTTATGCAACATTGTCTAATCCTAGCTCACTTGAGCATCTTTATATATACTCAACACCCCCTAAAATGGGAAGAGGTAGTTCCATTTGCTTTGTTATACTACATGAAAATGTTATGTAGAATATCACCTAAGAAGCTTTCCAAAAGTAGAATGATGAGATTTTACTCAATTTATTGCTTTCTTCAATGGGATAATGCCCTAGAAAACAACTGGTTTAGCTAACCATGGATCATAATCATTTGATGGGCATGAACACTCCAAGGTTAAAATTGACCAACTAGCTAATTTATTTGTAAAGAAAAATAACATCAAAAACACTGTATGAATGGTTCATTACTTTGTAAATATATTTTGGCACAAAAACCTCAACATCATAAAGAGAAGCAAGCTCATAACCATGCAATGCTCATTTCCCATAAAAGTCTAGTGGGACATTCACAATTGACACTATGAGTGGCACAACAAGTATCAATTAATGTGATAATGAAGTGGTAATGGTTGCACTAGCATCATGCTCAACGGGTAGATGATTTTAATGCATTGTACATAAATGATTTTAATGCCTTGTACTCATTTAATCATGAAAAAGGAGGAGAAAAACTTGTATTCAAATACAATAGTACACTACATTTGTACATTAATAAATCTAGAGTTCCCTATGTGTTAAGGTTCATGAGATCTTTTATGCAAATTTCCCTATCATATTGTGGTAGTGGATTTAAGTTCCAAGCAGAACAATGAGGATTGAGGCCCCAACCAGAACCTTACCAATAGACACCTGAGCTATTGCGTAGAGTGAACATTGTAAGTAATTATGTTTCTAGAGAAATATATTTATGGTTAACTAGCATATTATAGGAGTATATTGTAGAATTTGCAGTAGAATCCACACAATTTTTCAGTGCGATCGAGCAAGATTTTTTTGAAGAACCATAAGATAGATATGTGAGAACACTGTCGACCTAGATTAAAATGTTGTTGTATGATAAATGAATAATGTTGTTGGACCTAATACCATGAGTGACTAGATCCCTCTGCGATGCAAGGAACTAAGGGGATGATTTAGGGATGGCTTGATACAAATAAGTGTGCGGCAAGTGAGTTAAGGAATTAGAGAAAAAACAGGAAAGGGTGTCGATAAAGAGACAAGTTTTTGGGGATGCAATTGATTTAGTGGTTGAGGATAAATTGTAAAGGAAGTAGAGATATCCCAAGAGGCAAAGAAACACTACTGGCAGAACTAGTCTGGGAGCAAAGGGGGCTAGCCTGTTATCATTGAGAGTTGGTGAGGTGAGCGGTGCAATAGGATTATTTTGCAGTGGGACTAGGTATGTTCGCAATCCAAACACAGGGAAGAGGATTGAGACAAAACCAATCTCCAACAAAAGGATAACAAGAGGCATGCCATGCAAAATTAGAATATCCAAATTGGGGGACGTTTAGGTCACCACGAATATTGAGAAGAAGAGAGAGTACAAAGAGGCACAAAGGGGGAGTTCCTGCACTAGGAGTGGAGTGTAGTGCCATGGAGAGGGCCCTCCATCCAAAATTCAAAGATAAGGACGTCAAGATGGAGAAGAAGAACGATAAGTACGACATTCGAGTATAGGTGGGGTGGGAACAGAGGAAGAGGACGAGTAGCTCAACGCTAGGATCCACTTGTTACACAACATTTTGTCATTGTCCCTGTACTCCCAATTCCTTGATCTTAGAGGACCTCTACAGTGAACCCTACATGCTTTCCCTTCATGAAGAAACCCCCATTGTGTCCCTCTTCATGAGAAGATCAATTCCATTTTGCACCATTTCCCCTGAAACTTCTGTTTTGCCCAGTTTACAAGACCCGCGCTAATGGCCCTTGTGTTCCTCACGCCGATGCAGGGATTAGCACTATCCCTAGTGTCAACCGGAATGACTGATCCGTGTTCTAGTCACGCTGGTCTTGTTATGGAAAGTTTTTTAAATTAAGAGCCGAAGCTTCCAACTCTAGAAGCTTTGTAATGGAAGTCTGGTAAATGGTTTGGCCGGATGGGGTTGAGGATGTTAGTTTGGGCTCTTTTCGCCTATAATGATGGAACTACCTCAAGGGATAAGACCTTCTCCCATGAGAAGAGGATCCATCTCCCATCTATTCATCCTATATAAACCTCCCTTCTTCCCAAGCACAAGCTAGCATTAATGTTGGTGTGATAGTGCTATTTTGGTTTGGAGTAAACAACAAGCTATTCATGGTTGTAGCTCTCTATTTGTTTGAGGGAGAAGTGTGATTTGGTTTGGAGTGAAGCCTAAAGGAAGATCCTTAAAACTATTGTTGTTGAGGCCATCATGGAATGCTAGCAGAAGTTTATGGGAACCTGGTCTTGTCAGAGGAGCACAACAATGTCAAGACAATGGTTGTAATCTCTTCTTGATTCAATATATATGCAACTATCGATTAATTTCCTACATGATTCGTCATCTTACATGTTCATGGCTTAATGTTTCTTGACTTGTTAAGTAGGTTGAATTACAATTTGTTTATTATCATGGTTGTTGTTTGCTGTTGTTTACTTGTTTCAAGTGTTTGAAGCAGGAAGCGAGAGATAGTTGGAGTGAGCAAGCAAGGACATCATCAAACGGGATAAGCGTACTAAGAGGTAAGCCCTCTTAATTGGTTCTAACCTAAGGAAATATTCCATAGAATGTATCAATTTTGGCTAGACCCATTATCGGGCTAGAGGAATTTGTTTGTGTTCGCACTTGTAATTTTACTTCACCACAAATTAGTGACCATATTGGGAAAACCAATCCTTTTGTTTGTCTTGGATTTCATGATTTCGTGTGAAATTTTCTAGTTCCATCCTTTCCCTTTGGTTCCGTTTCTTTTCTCTTGCTTACTGGTTTCATTCTGAAATTCATAATAGCAGATATGCCCCCTGTTTCAAAAATTTTTATTTATTTTTCTTGGCTCTCTTGATCAACGTGCTTAATTCACTGATAGTCACGTTGATCAACACGATTTGCTAAGAAACAGTCGTGCCGACCAGCCTCTGGCGCTTGTTGTCAGTTAGGCAGTCGCGTCGATGCTTGTAAGTGAAGATTAGGGTTTGTCCCAAATCTTGTCCAGTGTGTTCCTCTCTCATGATTTTGACCCCGTAAGCCTTTTAGACTATTTTCTCCCTGACTTAAAGCTGCTTTTCATTTGGTTTTGTTTGCTTCTTGGCTTATCATATTTCCACTTGATTTCTTGAGTCATTGGGTAGTCAGTGACACTAGGGCATCTAGATTGTCGTCCATTCAACTGAATGTGAACTCAATGAGTCGAGTAGTAGGTGTACTTACTCCTTGCATTTTTATTGTGGTCCTTTTTGCGACTTTGACCTCTATTACACAAGTTTGAAAAGTTTTCGTTTGCTTGTCTGAACGTTTCTTTTCCGGCATGGATTACGTTGCTTGTCTTGTTGTTGGTAAATTCGATGCTTCATTAGTCTGAATGAGCCTCTCTTTTCATGTTTTCATTTGCTTGAAGAGTTGATTGTCTCAAAAACTTTTTCATTGAAGTATTTTATGCGAAAATTTTATTTCGTTGTTTCATGAAAAATATGAAATTCTAGTTTGTTGCATCATTATGCTACGATAGCTTGCATCACCAAAAGACTAGAATTGCATTGGCATTTGAAAAAGGAAAAGAACTATTTTTTCTTTCGGAAGGACTATTAGATATGTGCTTGTCAGGAAATTAGGAATTGGAATGCATTTTTCATTAATTTATTTTTTGAAAAACTAAAGTAGTGAAAGATCATTTTGCTTTCAGTTGCTTGGTTGTTTTCATTTGATTGTGTAGTTTCTACCCTCTCTAGTGTAGGCATTTCATCGAATTGAAAAGGTCTTGTCTCATTTAGTTTGATTTAAGGTTTTTCGAGTCGCATTGCTAAGACCTGAAAACTGAAACATAACTCAAGATAATATTTAAAATGAATTCAATTAACCTAAGGTGCATTTGACACTTAACAATCATATCTAGAAGGTCTAGGCTAGAGATGTGTTTCGCGTCTTAAAACCTAGTAGTTGTTGTTAGCTTCAGCATTAGACAACACTAGTACGGATTTCTGCTCCCCATACCGTTGAGTATATAATGGGAGACCCCTCTAGGTTGCAATCCTTTATCCTTAGGAAGTCGAGTCGGCCGCCTTGCAAACGTGATACACCGAACACAACATTCAGGGAGATTGCCTGCTCGTACTTCTCGGTTCGCCGAGAGGTATTCTACAATTCACGGTTGCCTAGTAATCCTATTTACCTAGATCATCCAGAGCAATCATTTGATATTTTTGACTCATTAAACTTAAAAGATCATTCGAGCACTTGTCCTTTCGAGCTCGTTTCCAATCGAAAGCAATAGAGTCGTATTTGTTTCTTTCTCGACTCTTAAAAAATGAAAGAGCACCAGTGTTTTATGCATCTTAATAATTGATTTCCCACAATCTGATAACACCCTATTAGTCTTTTTGAGACCAAATAGTGAGTTTCCATTAAAAATATTTTAAAGCCTTGAAGTGAATTTTTCTGTCAACTAAGATAAGGTCATCGTGGCTGAACCATCTGGTTCAACCAATACCTCTTCCTCTCCTCCATCTGACAGATTGTCTGAGGATCCGTTACCAAAATCACTCGAGGATCAAGATGTTGAACTCATAATTATTCTGAGTATTCAACCTTTGTCATCTCGTCCTCTGCCTACTTTCGATACTAGGTCATCTGCTGATCTTGGCCTAGAATCTCTGGATAATTCCTTTCAAACTCCTGAGAACTCACCGACCACTAAAGGTCATCTTGGACTGATTATCTACCCTCTGAATCCTCTATTTGACCCTGTTCTGATATCACCATAACATGCTTATAGTTCATATGACTAGCCGGGTGTTCCTTTGGAACTATCCCCTCGTACTTCTTCGGCTATTCGTTGTTGTTTGTTCTCGGATATGGAACTCGAAGGTGATGCTCCAGTCACCTCTTCAGAAGAGTCTGAGGTTTCTACTCCACACAATGTCGAGGAGGAAGAGAAATCTTTTTCTCCTGAGGGTTTCCCCTATACAGGGGGTATTCTCACAAGTTTGCCACTGAACTATGTGTCTTTGGCATAGTTGGTTTCATGTACACCTAGTGCCTCATCACTTTACCATAACCCTGCTTGGGCGTCAGGCATAATGCCTACTTCAGGTCTGTTCATTGTGAACACGACTTCCCAACAGGTTTTTACCTTAGTCCGGGTGCAACCCACCGTTCCAAATACCCTTGTATTATCAATCACAGTCACCCGTCAGACACAATCGACAGTTTCGAAGAATGTCTTTGTTAGTTCCTCTGTCCCTCTAGTCAGTGGCCAAGCTGTGCCACCGCCTGGGGGGAAAATCTTGAGTGTTTCTATGGTGTCAGGTGCCACTAATGTGAGTGGATCACAATCTCACATGGTTGGTATGAACCAACCTTCTTCTGGTGTCATTCATAACCCTGCTGATTCTACTGGATCAAGCAATGTCCACTACCAACAGGTTCAGAATCCCGTTGGTCCATCTAGGTCGAGTAATGTTTAGTATCAGTAGCCCTATGAGGTTCAGGTCCAATACCAAACTCCTTACTTTCCATATGGTTCTCAAGGAATGGTTAATCAACCTTACACCCTTAAGTCTGGGCAGTACATTCAGCTTGGATCGTCCACCTTTCAGGGTGGTTATGGCCAGATTCAATTCGGAAATTTTCTGGGCACTGTTCAAGTACCCTTACAACAACAAGGACAACCTCTACAACAACAAGGGCAACCTTTGTTTCCGCAAGGGCAACCATTGTTGCAACAAGGGTTATCCGCTCAACAACAAGGGCAAATGATCCCGCAACAAAGTCCACTGCAATAACCTCAAGGTCAACCCTTAGAATAGTTGGAGCAAACCATGTAGCAGTAGATGTAATATGCTCCTCACACCTCCCAGCCCATGTCCTTGAACGGCCAACCTCTGCAGCCTCAAAGACAAATTTTGTGACCGCAAGGTCAACCCTTACAATATCAAAACCAACCCGGGCAGCAACAACCCTTGTATACATACCAGCAGGGTCAACCCTTGCAAGGGCAGGGCCAAGGTCAAGTCCTGCAGCAGCAGGCCCAAAATCCTAATGTCCTAGGTCACCAGGTTCAACATCCTTTTGGTCAAGGGTAGTAGGTACAAAATCCCTATGTCCAAGGGAAAAAAGTGTATCAACCGTATGCCCAAGGACATCAGGTCCAAAATCCTCTTATTTAGGGACAACAGGTTCATGAACCGTATGTTTAAGGACAACAAGTATAATACCCATATGTCCAAGGTCAACAGGCTCAACAACCTATGACTGGACAGTTCCAAGGTATTCAAGGTCGAAATCCTCCCTATGGTCAAGGTAATCCACACTGGGGGCAGCCTCAGCTTCCATATGGCCAAAATCCCCCACTATGGGGCCAAAATCCTTACCAGTAGGGATGGGCTCCTCTGTTCGGACTCGCTTATCGACCTCCTATGCCTTTTAATACCCAATTGTCATTCTTGGCCACACTTGAGTTTCCAGATTTATCTTGCCTTACAAATGATCCAATCGTTCATTCGCCATACTGGCCTCTAGTGCCGTCCAAGATACCAAGCGATTGTCCAAAGTTCGATTGGAAAGAAGAAGAATATCCTCAGGCCCATGTGATGACATATCATCTCTAGTGCTTGTTGAACTCATACGTTGACGATTCCATTCGTCTTTGTCTTTTCCAATGAACCCTCACAAGCGCTGTAGCCAAGTGGTACATCAAGCTGCCTTGAAGTACTTACCATGACTTTAACTCTTTAGCCATGGCTTTCCTCACGTATTTTCAGTTGCTGGTTCGCTATGAAACTGGCACCTATTTGCTCACATCACTTAAGCAAGATACTGCGACAGACATCTCCGATCACATCCATGAATGGAGATGTAGACGTCGCCTGATCAAATTTGAGATTACTGATCAGTTTCTCATTGAATGGTTCACCAAATCATTCATGGTTCTAATTACCCGCGATATAGCTATGGGTGGATGTGTCATTGAAGAGCAAGCCATCGCTCATGCCCAGTACTTGGATGTAGTTTATTCTCAGTTTGGCACTTTGTATGAATTATTACTCGATGCGACGTGGCCATCATCTAATCCCGTAGCATTAAAGCCACAAGTTGTACCTCCTGTCGATGGAGTTATTGGTTTAGTATCTGAGACCCTTGCTAAATATTCTTCCAAACAGAAGTCGGCTGCAGATGTTGTTCCTAATAGTTCTTCCCAGAATCCACCTGGCCCTGGTAAAACCTCAGAGGTCCATGCTGTCTAGTCCACTGCAGTGGACAAATCTTCGAAAGGTAAGAAGAAAGGCAAAAGAAAGGGTAAAGCCAATGCCCCAAAACAAGGTCCTCCCAAATTGTCTGCAGGCGAATCTTCACAACAGAAACCTAAGTATCCCTGCCTCATTTGCGAGGAATATCACTACACTAAAGATTGTCCTCGACGATCTGAAGTTAGTCGCCTGCTCAAAGGGACCCCCGCTGTCCTCAAATAGCCATTTCCATCTCAGTAGACCCAAATGGTATCCCAACCCCAATCACCTGCTTCCTCGGGATCTCAAGTGTTCATGATGAGTACGCTTATTAATGTGGCTACTATATCGAAATATTATCAAACTCCTGCTTCAACAGCTAGGAAAGAGAAAGAAGCCATCCCTTCTTCTTCTGCCCTGAGTTCTAGCCCTCTCCATATTGAGCGCACTAACCATGATTCCGCTATACGACCACCGTCTCAAGGTGTACTGCGGAAATCCTCGTACAATCTGAACGCCCGAGCCACTGAGCACTATAATATTGTTGAGGATTTGGCTCAGGTGCCATCAACTATGCCAGCTCTCGAGGTGCCCCGAAGCTGCCCATCACAGCGGAAATATTTGCTATCAGCTATCGGTGGTATCGATCCCACCAATTCCAATTTGATATGTTTTGATCTAGAGAACCATGTTCTGCGCCTCCCTCATCAAATTTCCTTTCTCATTCAGGTAATCATTAATGAGAATACCATCCACCAGACTGTCATTGATGAAGGTGCTTCCACTTGCATCATGTCAACCGCATGTTGGAAAGCTATTGGTTCTTCTACTTTGAACCAATCTCCGAACACATTGGAAGCTTTCGATGGGCATGATTCGTGACCCTTCAGTGTCTTACCTAACCTTGCTATCACTATGGAAGGAAAAACAGTGCAAGTCAAGGTAGAAATTGTTGACACCAATCTCAATTATAATCTTCTACTCAGTCGAAGCTGGACCCATGTTATGCATGCTGTAGCCTCCTCCCTATTTCGCATGATTTGTTTCCCCCACCAAGGGAAGATTGTCACTATCTACCAGTTGTCTTTCTTTGCCTCTTCCTCCTTGGATGAAAATGTTCCGTGCATCAAGAACACTGGTGCTCCCTATGAGAGTGTGGGGGTAGGTCTTTTTAAGGATTCTGCCTTAATGGGGATTTTTCCGCTCCCACCTCCTCATGTTGCCTTTTGTCAACATGGTCTCGGTTAAATCTAATCCTTGGGTCATACCTTCACCAGATCTCATTGATACCTAGGGCGAGGTTATGCCGCTTAGTCCCCCGAAGTCAATTACGTGGAAATTATGTCAGCTTCAAGTTCTATATCCTCTGATTCTTTTATGTTGAAGACCTCTCTCCATACGTACTCTCAATCCCCATGGCTTGGTGCTTTGGAATCACCTAATCCCTTAGCCGACACCTTCCTTGCCGATGAAGGTATCATGGAAGTTATGTCTCTCGAGGAACCACCTTGGATCAATACTCATCATTGCTCCTCATTCCTTCCTTGTCTGACGGTCATGCCTACCGCTTTCGAAGATTCCTCTTCTCCATTTCTGCCACCAAACGCGACTCATGAAGTATGGTCGGAAGGAAATTTGGGTAATATCACCCAAACGATGCCGATTGATATTTCTATCAAGCCTGGTATCGTTGAACACGTGCATATTGGGTATCTTGTTCTCCGGATGAGATCAAGACTTATACTCGTCTATTTCAGGAATTCCGTGATGTGTTTGCATGGTCCTATGAAGAAATGCCTGACATTGATACTAGCATTGTTTTGCACAAAATACCAACGTATCTGCACGCGAAGCCCGTTCACCAACGGATTCGCTTAGTGCACCCTAGGAAGGCCGCCACTATCAAGGGTGAAGTTGAAAAACTTCTCAAAGCTGGGTTCATCTATCCCATCCCTCTTACAGATTGGGTGTCCAATATTGTCCCGGTGACTAAAAAATAGGGCACGATCTGCGTTTGCGTTGATTATCGAGATCTCAATCATTCTTGTCCTAAAGATAACTATCCTACTCCCTTCATTGATCAAATCATTGATGAATGTGCTGAGAGCGAGATCTTTTCCTTTATGGATGGTTTTTCTAGTTACAACCATATCAACATTGTATCGATCGATCAAGAAAAGATGGTTTTTATCTGTCCATGGGGTACGTTCACGTACAAAAAGTTTGTTTTCGGTGTCAAAAATGTTTGGGCTATGTTTTAGTGGGAAATGTCCTATGTGTTTCATGATATCTGCAACATTGTCCAACCTTGCTTGGATGACCTTCCCGCTCATTCTCGTAAGTGCTAAGATCACTCAGACCATCTTCGACAGATTTTTCTACGCTGTAGACACTATAACATTCGGTTAAACCCGCACAAATGTGTTTTCTGCGTAGAATCTGGATGACTCCTTGGCTTCATCGTTTCCAAGGACGGTATTCGCCTTGATCCATTGAAAGTCGAGGCTATTGTAAATTTACCCCCTCCATCTTCACTGCACCAACTCGAGAGCCTGTAAGAAAAGGCCAATTTTCTCCATCGTTTTATACCCAATTATGCTGGGCTAGCTACAAGATTTACCCAGTTGCTAAAACAAGGTGGCCTAAAAATATTTTGATGATCTCAAGGTCATCCTCGTAAATGCTCCTCTGTTGCACCCATCGAATTATTATCGAGATTAGTTCCTTTACCTGGTTGCGGTCCCTAACACAATTTCTATGCTCTTGGTCTAAGGCGACGACGAAGGCAACGAACATGTTATCTACTACCTTTGTCATAATCTCCTCAACACTGAAACGTGTTATGCAGATGTCAAGAAGTTGGCTTTGGCTGATGTCCAGGTCGTTGAATGCTTTTGGCACTACATCCTTCTACACACGACTACAGTGATTTCTGAATGCAACCCCATGACCTATATCCTGACTCGTCAGTTGCTTGGGGGTCAAATATTCTAAATGGATCATGATCCTGCAAGAATTTTATTTTGTATTTACTACTTCCAAATCTAAGAAGTCACTCATTTTCATCGAATTGATTTGTTCCCTTCCTTGTAAGTCTCTTCCTGCTGGTGCAGATGAATAGCTTTCGGATGAGACTCTCTTCCTGATTTGCACCCTTGATCCATGATACTGTGATATCATCGTGTATCTCTAGACATCCGTGTTGACTAAGGATTACCGTTGAAGGATTCGGCATCACGCCCAACCCTCCCGTATTATTGGCGATACTTTATGTTATCACTTAAGAATTCTAATGCCAAAATTTCTCATACTAGCTTAATGACAAAGGTCGGTGTTAGTCTAAGTTTATTTTTTGTTTTTCCTTAGAGTCTAAGTCTTAGGGGGTCTTGAGTCAAGTATGCATTCTCCTTCATCACTAGCCATTCTCATTCATCACCGGTCTCATAGCTATGAGTCAGTTTGGTTTAAAAATTACTATGTACCACAAAGCCTTGTAGGTGATTTCGTAGCGCATGTAACCATTCTGAAGTGTTTTCGCAGCGCACTAATCCTTTTTAGCAGCTTCGCAGCGCAAAAGTCCATCAGGTGATTTCGCAGCGCGATACGTTTTAGGTGATGTCGCAGCGCATAATTCAAAATTTACATTGACTGCGTTGCGAAATCGAAGATTCGTGCATTCCGCAGCGAATCTTTCCCAACTGTCAAATCTGTCAAGTTAATCTATGGCTGCATCATCCATTGTCAGTTTATGCAATCCACAGATAATGTCCAACCGCTTATCTCCATTATTGCAACCATTAGGTACGTTGGTACACACGGAATACAAGTTCCAAGAAAGGCCAGGTATGCACAGTCTTAATGATGATTGTATGTCTTGCATGAGAAACAAGTCTGCAACATTTCAATTTAAAAACATTGTCATCAAGCGAGGCAACTATCAAGCGAGGCAGCCATTCAAGCGAGGCAGAGATTGGAGTTTGAGCAGCACTAGCATTTCCAACCTCCGTTACACTGAATCTTCATGGAGGGATCGGCAGAAAGGAAAGATCACAAGTCAGGAAAATGTTTAAGAAACGAGCTTGAAGGTTTAGACATAACCTTGAAGAACAGAGAAGTCGAGCATGCATTTAAACAAGCTGGGTGTTGGAATTTTTGCAAGAAGCTCCAGGGAGGTCATGCACAAGTTACTAAGGAATTTGCCCTGAATTTCACAGGACTAAACTCAAAGGTTGGTATGTTGGAATTGCAGGTCTCACCAGACATGATATCCACAGTTACAGAGATTCCAAGAGGGAAAGAAAATTGGTTCAAGAATTTTAAATTCGATATGAACCCATGCAAAGAATGTCTAAAGCAGGAGTTTATTAACTCAGATTTAAGCAAGTCTGTTCCTAGAAGTTATGTCAAAGAATCATATGCCCATTTGCTTACTTGTATACAGAAGTACCTGACCCGTGAAGGGAGATATAACAAAGTGTATTCATACCATTTTAAACTTCTATTACATTTCACAGGGAAGACATCTATTGATCTACCTTTTTACTTATTCCGCAGCTTAAGTAAAATGCGTGACAAGGTACAACTGAGAAAAGAAGCCTGTGAGACTTCATTGTTCCACCATGGCTTGATTAAGTTGATTGTTCTGCATGAACTCCAGAGGGTAGGTAGGGACTAGGACACATTCATATTCATGTTTGGTTTCAAGAGCAAGACCGGTCTCAACCCTCAAGTTGCAAAAGATCTTCCAACAACAACCGGTCCTCAGGCAGAAACAAGATCTAAGAGGTTTTCGAAGTTAAAGGCAAGGAAACAAGTAAGAGAATCTACCAGGCCACTGACTATTTAGGACACACCCCAGCAGTCAATTAAAGAGAAAACTCAGGTCAAAGAAACCGCACATGAATCAAACACGGGTGGAGGAGTTCAAAGAAGAAGGACTAGGAGCCAGGTGGCTAAAGAAAAAGGTAAGTCAGTGAGTATTGAAGAAAGCCCTGTTTCAAAGGGAGACTTAAATGATTTATTGCAAGCAATTGACATTGAAGAGTCCCCACTAGTTCAAGTTGATTTGACGCAGTCAAGAAAAGAGAAGGCTAAGAGGGTCAAAGCCTCAAAGAAACTCAAGTTTGATGATCAAGTTGATCAATTTGTTTTTAAGCCCAGGAGACCCATAACAAGGAAATTCAAACAAGTATAGGAGGCACCGCCAAGAGCAAATGAAACAGGGGAGGTGACACGGCCTCATGAAAGAAAGGATAAAGGCAAAACAATTGCCACTAAAGAAGAAGGTAGTGTGGAAGACTTGAAAAGGAGATTGGAATCTGCCAACTTTGAAATTGCTAGATTGAAGAAAGCTGCCAGGAAATTTGCAGTTAAGGAGGCTTATTTCAACCAAATGCAAGGTCGGTGGGAAGACCAAACATTTCAAATTCCCAAGGTGGTTGATTTTAGTGTTCAATTTCGTAGCTGGACTACTCCTGCAATAAAGGAAGCTCAATTTATAAGAAAGGTCGATACAAACCTCAGATCTGGAATCAAGGTCATGAAGAAACAAATTGAAGACTTAAAAATATAGTTAAGCCAGCTGAAGGAATCTCCTTAAAGAAATCCCACTTCAAGTCAAGACAGGTGGAGAAAATATGGATTCGAATCCAACTTTAAATTTTTTATCATAAAGTGAGCACATTTACCACAGTTCAAGATATGTCAAAACAGCTTGGAAGAGTTTTTGCCTTTACGCATAAAAGAGGTGGACAACACATCAAGGACGTGGCCATCTGTTACATTTTGGATAATCAAAGATAAAGGACATGCTTCTTTGGATTCAAACATTTTGAGGCAAACTAAAGACCGATAAGCAAGGGTAGTTTCCTATGTTTCAGGGCAATGGAGAAGATGTGACATTGACGATCAGCATGGAGTTTTGAACATTCATCACAACCAAACTAAAAAGGGACCAGATGTCGAAGAACGAGAATGTTTGTAATCAAGGCTATTATTAGCATAATAAGGAGTTAGACTCCTACTTGATTTAAATCTCTAGAAAGTCTAGTTACAGTTTGTTATATTTAATAGGCAGTTAAAAGTTGAACAGGTGTCATTAGAAATATATTTCGAGTTCCCCTCAGGTTTGAGGAAGAATCTCAATCAGGTAGAAGAAATTTATAAATAGGGGAAAGGGAAATGTAATAAGGGTTGGAAGTTTATGTAAAAAAAGCTCTGTTGTTAAGCTTATGTAAAGACTCTGTTTCTTTTGGTAATACAATATTGGCTTCTGCTGCTCAAGAATCATAGAGACTTCAATGTATGAATTCCTCTTGTTGTCTTTTCATGTTGTATACAATATTATGAGTCTTTGATTACTTAGAAATCACTTGCAGTGTTCTAATTTCCTTCATATACTCATAGACTGTCCTTTTGTGTTTGCTGTACTCTATCTATATTGAAATCTGAATGCCTTGATTTTATTGCAAAGCCAATTCACTGTTAATGCTAAATGACATATGACTCCATGAGCCCAATGGATGCTTGTTAATTTAAATTTTACCAGCCTCATTCCTATTTGTTTCATAAAGAGTTAGCCATCTCAATCATAATCATAAACCTTAAATCCTTTGAGAGAGCCCTGTCAGGCTAAGGAGGCTAAGCCTTAGCTAAAAGATTGGTCTGAAACAATTACTTGAACTCTTCCTGGTCTGCAGCCTTCCAGGCCCTGATTTTGAGATAACACTTTATACCGTGTCAGTTTCGATTCAGTTCTTCGCTGATGCCCTACGATCCAGGAAGCTGAAAGAGTTCTCAATGATTGCCACTCTGGGGCATGTGGTTGTCATATGTCTGGTTACAATACGACTCAAAAAATCCTTCGCGCTGGTTATTTCTAGCTATCTATCAAGGACTGCATCCTTTCTATTTGTAAGTGCCATGAATGCCAAATTTACCAACGCAATATGCGTGCCCCGCCCTCTCACCTACACCCCTTCGTCACTGTTGGTCCTTTTGCCAAATTGGGCATTGATTATATGACATGTAACCCTCGTTTGACCGGGGGGCATGGCTATATTATCGTCGCTGTGGATTATTTCACCAAATGGGCCAAAGTGACGCCTACATACTCTACAGACGGTAAGACGATGACTCAATTCCTTTTCAACCATGTTATTTCCAAGTTCGGCATACCTCAAGCCATTGTCACAAACCATGGCTCCTATTTCAGAGATACACGATGGTTGAGATGACATCCACATTGGGCTTGCGCCACAATGGCTTGACCCCATATTACCCTTAGGCCAACGGCTAAGTTGAAGCCGTGAACAAGGTTTTGGTTACAATGCTTCAATGTACTATTGGGATGCACAAGTAAAATTGGCATCTCATGCTCTTTTTAGCTATGTGGGCTTACTGAACCTCAACCAAAGATGCAATTGGTTTCAAACCATTCCAGCTGATCTATGGTCTAGAAGCAACATTGTCGATCGAATGCGAGATTCCTTCACTCAATTTAGCTGTTGAACTCCTCCTCGAAACATCACCCCAAGAGGAACACCTATTATATTTAAAACGACTGGACAAGACTCACCGTCTCGCTGCCTTGGTCATCAAAGCATAAAAGAAATGGTTCAAATCCCATTTCGATCAGTTGATCTCCCCTCGTGTGTTCTCTGAGGGTGATTTGGTCTTATTATATGACCAAGCTAATGATAAGCTAGGGGCTGGTAAGTTCGAACCCATGTGGCATGGGCCCTACATTGTGAAACTTGTTTTGTAGAAAGGATCCTATGAGCTTATTGATTATGAAGGAAATCCTCTGGATAAGCCCCGAAACGAGACTTACTTCAAGAAGTACTATGCTTAGGTCATGTTGCATGGTTACTTATGTACATTAGTGTGTCATTCATTTTTGTGCAGTGTGGTTTTGTGTGTTAGTTTTCAGACAAATTTCCTGTTTATTATGATTTTCTTGCTTTACAGAGGTCTGCGACTCCCCACATCAGTTTTGTTGATGGTGCTTGTCGTATTACCTAGAACCTATCATCTGTGGCATGGGCTATTTATGACCCTAATAGTGAGTTGATCGACCTTCAAGGTATCTGTCTAGGTCGCACAACTAACAACATTGTTGAATACAATGTGGTCATCGAACTGTTGTCAGAAGCCATTTCTCTTGACATTAGAGAGTTGGTTGTCAACTTGGATTCACATCTTGTTATCCTTCAACTCAACGGGCAATATTCCATTAGAAACATTCAAATATTGAGAATGTATCTTTGTATTCGTCTACTGGAAAGACATTTTGATTACATTAAATATCATCATATTCCTAGACATGTGAATACATTGACAAATGCATTAGCTAATTATGTGTTGGATAGAAATTTACAAAACATGTGAAAAGATAAAACAAACCATTCGTACCATAGTAGGCAAGAAAACACATCACACACACACACACACATATATATATATATATATATATATATATATATATATATATATATATATATATATATATATATATATGGTGATAATGTTTGATACAGTAGAACCCCAAAAATTAATATGTGTGTCCAAAATAACATCAGCGGCTCGTAGGCCTCATATATCTGTGGCACGCAAGCCTCAAAAAATGCAAGGGTTGTACCTAGGAACTAATTAGCATGGTGATCGTGGTAGCATGATATATCTCGTGCAACACGAGTCAGCAATCGACGGATCCGATCCGAGACTCCCATCGTGTGTCTCTGGTACTAACGAGGAATGTCTCCTACCCGAGCATACTCGAGGATACCACAAGTCAACCCCTCAAGTGTCCTCGCTATCTCCTCCTCGTTGTCACTCCCCTCCTGATAAGGAGTAATAGCATCAATCAAGCTAGGGACATGCCTGGCTATTGGGGACATCCGAGCAGGCCGCTCTGGTCCAACGTCTGCATTAACAAGAGAAATGTTATAAGCACATATATACCTAAAACAATTTAAAAATCTAAAAATTAAAAAGTTGATTTTTTACCTTCATCATCGAAATCCTCTCCATCTGGTAAGGGCATAACTGGATCTCCACGAAAGTCAATGCCACTGTATGGCCTGTCCTCCACGACAATATTCTGTTGTCATAGGCATGAAAAGAATGCAGGTCGGTATGACATGTGCTGACCCCTAGTGATCTTGGGCATCAAACGACTCTAGCGGGCCATCCGTGGGTCGCATGGCATAGGAGGATCTACCTCCGTCAGTTGATACCGGAACAATGGCACCCGTTCCAAAAAAAAGGTCACAATCACAGATCTGAAGCAAAATTGCTTCAGATTCCTCGCCTTAGCTTTGGACAGCTGGCACTTTATGTTGGTTTTCATGGCCTCTGCCCAATTGAAGATTGTAGGTGCTATACAGTCAATAGCATACAGGAACTTCGACTTGTTGGTCTCATGTTCCACCTGGGACCTCGCCACTCTATTGATGGTCAACAGAAGCACTCTTAGTGTCAAATCCTGAACATTGGAAATATCAATCTTCCCACTCTTGGATTTCAGGGCCTCAGGGTAGTGTTCAACAAGAAATGAAGATATGCTTGCCCCAATCAGTCGTGACCTATACAAGTTGACTGGTTCCCCTCTTCGGGATAGTCCAGTGATGAAATATATATCTGAAGTTTCCAACTCCAACTACTGGTCACCAATGAAAAATATTTCCCGATTTATGTCCTAAAGACTAATCTGGTACCGAAGCAACTCGGGTTGGGCCTGCATCCCTGGTGTAAGAAAGAATTTGAGGAGCCCACACGCCCTCAAAGCTTCCAGGAAATTTGGATCATTTAGTGCCTGGGTGTCAACATCCTCATGTTCCTGTTCTTTCCAGTCCATCGTTTTCAACGATTCTTTCCTGCAAAATCCATTAATTTGAGTCAACAATCATGCTTGACCCATAAATTTTAAGTTTTAACGGTGATTTTTTGAAGAAATAGGGTTTTTCCCTATTCATGGCGCTAGCGCGCCTGTTTTAAAAATAGTTGCGCTGATGACGTGACAGGATTTGTTTATCATCATTGGCCGGCGTGATTCCATGCCCGGAAGTTGGGCCGACCGAGGGCAAAATTTTGTTTTAAAAACCCCCTTAAAAAAACCAAAAAAATTGTTAAAACCGGGAATAAAGGAGATGAAAATGGAGCTCAGGGCTTTGGCTCTTACCTGTAACTGGCAGCTCAGTGAATGACCACCCAGATCTCCCACAATCTGCTCCGGAACAATTAGGACAAAAGTGAGTAAAAAGTTTTCACAGCAAGGTAAAATGGTAAATGTTAAAAATATATTTACTTTTCTCCTTTTTTATTCATTTTTTCATGAAAATATTAGGTTTTTGTAAATATTTTAACCTATTTTGCCTCAAGAACTAGATAATACACTTTACCTTTTTGCGCAGCGACAGGTGATGGATGTTCGACGATGATGATGAGTCACGTTTCAGCTCTTTTCTCGACTTGGTAAGCTCATATGAAAATATGGCCGAGTATTTTTGCCTTTTTACTCGTAAAAGAGAATAAAATGGGGGGTCCGCTTTCAAGCTCTTTTCCGACCCTTTAAAAGCGAAAAGATGGTTGAGCCCTTGTTGTTTCGAACTCGTTAACGGATGCGAAACATCATGTGCCCAGTATAAGTTTACCCCTTTTTTGGGTTGGGATGCACTATTTACGAAAAAGGTACTCCTTGACTAAAATGGTCAAGTGGTTCTCTCAAGTATCGTTTTCTACCTTTTCGGGCTTAAGAGACACAAATTTACGAAAAGGGACCATGTGGATTTTTATTTTACGTATCTTTTTCAAACTCTCTAAACATGAAAAATATACCGAGTTACACCTTTGTCGGACTCATTAAAATATCAAATGACATCATATTCGTCACCATGACGAACATGAGCTTCTCCTTCCTATGGCTCGTTAAACTTACTAGGTCGGATTCGTCTGAAGGATGAACTTACAGGGCAAGCATATGCTATCCCCTTCAAGCTTGCGATTAAAAAATAATTGGGACATCTACCAGAAATGGCAGGGGAAAATTTGGAAATCTAATAAGTTGTGTCGGCAGCTCACTCTTGAACATGACACTTTCTGCTTCGCGTCGGGTTGGGATATCCTCCTTTGAATCATTGACCTTCCTAGGTTGGGCTGTTCATTTTTTACTTCTATTTGATCTCTGCCACGTAATCATGACCACTGATCCTATGGATCCAAAAGCTGCCAAACTTCCAGTTGTGTCGCCGATACGTTCAAGAGTTTTCCTTCCGTAGTTACATTTACCTCTGATTCTCTTCATCATATAAAATAATTTTGTGTCCTTTCGTCTCGTGTCGATGATGTGGGAAACATTATGGCCCTCCTTCGACACGGTCGTTTCCCGTCGACTTCAGCTCATTATCTGGGAAGTTGACTGAGAGACTCCCTTCCAGTACCTTAGAGCTTGCATGCCCTAACGGCAAGTTCTTTGCATTCGACGATAAGTTCACATCATTGACTTTCGATCGAGTGATTTCACGGGTGTTCGACTTCAGTTCCTTTATTCACATTCTGTGGATTGTGCTACTAGTACCTTGAGGACCATTGTCATTATTGGTGGTTTCTCTCGCACTTTTTAACAGTTTACATCATTGAATAGTAATCAAGCGACTTCCTAGCATGTTCGACGTCAGCACATCTATTCACATGTTAGAATCTGTACTTTGATCGGGTTGTGTTGGAGAGCAAGACCCTGGACCCAAATCACAAAATTCCAGGTTGTGAAGTGATGTGACATGATTATCTTGATATACATGTCTCTTTCAGATGGATGGATGCGACCATACCATGAGTTATCATCTATGATGCTTCTCTCCATTGGATGGCTACGACCATACCTTGGTTTCATTATGATCCTCTTTGATAGATGGCTGCGCCCATACTTGGATCCATTTACATGATCATTCTCTGGATGGCTGCTTCGATGCCACGATTCATGTATCAGTTGACAAATTTCTCAGTTATGTATATGTATTTGTACTTGCTTGCAGGTTTTCCAATGGTAGATTATAGTTCCCCACACTGATTCATAAAGTGTTTCATCCCTCACTCTAGTTCAACCTTCACACTTTAGGGGGCATCTGTTACACAACATTTTGTCACTGTCCCTGTACTCCCCGTTCCTTGATCTTGGAGGACCTCTATAGTGAACCCTACATGCTTTCCCTTCATGAATAAACCACCATTGTGTCCCTCTCCATGAGCAGATCAATTCCCTTTTGCACCATTTCCCCTAAAACTTATGTTTTGCCCAGTTTACAAGACCGGCGTTAATGGCCCTTATCTTCCTCATGTCGATGTGCATAGATTAACACTGTCCCTAGCGCTGACTGGAGCCACTGAGTTGTGTTCCAGTCGCACCGATCCTATTATGGAAAGTTTTTTAAATTAAGAGCCAAAGCTTCCAACTCTAGAAGCTTCGTAACAGAAGTTTGGTAAATGGTTTGCCTGGATGGGGTCGAGGATGTCATTTTGGGGTCCTTTCCCCTATAATGATGGAACTACCTCAAGGGATAAGACCTTAATGAGAGAGGATCCATCTCTGATCTATTCATCCTATATAAACCTCCCTTCTTCCCAAGCACAAGCTAGTGTTAATGTTGGTGTGCTAGTGCTATTTTGGTTTGGAGTAAACAACAAGCTATTCATAGTTGTAGTTCTCTAGTTGTTTGAGGGAGAAGTGTGTTTTGGTTTGGAGTGAAGCCTAAAGGGAAGATCCTTAAAACTATTGTTGTTGAGGCCATCATGGAATGCTAGCAGAAGTGTATGGGAACCTGGTCTTGTCAGAGGATAACAACAACGTCAAGACAATGGTTGTAATCTCTTCTTGATTCAATATATATGCAACTATCGATTGATTTCCTACATGATTTTTCATCTTACATGTTCATGGCTTAATGTTTCTTGACTTGTTAAGTAGGTTGAATTACAACTTGTCTATTATCATGGTTGTTGTTTGTTGTTGTTTACTTGTTTCAGATGTTTGAAGAAGGAAGCGAGAGATAGCTGGAGCGAGCAAGCAAGGACATCATCAAACGGGATAAGCGTACTAAGAGGTAGGCCCTATTAATTGGTTCTAACCTAAGGAAATCTTCCATAGAATGTATCAGTTGTGGCTAGACCCATTATCGGGCTAGAGGAATTTATTTATGTCTGCACTTATAATTTTACTTCACCACAAAGAGGCACAAAGGGGGAGTTCCTGCACTAGGAGTGGAGTGTAGTGCCATGGAGAGGGCCCTCCACCCAAATTCAAGGAGAAGGACATCACGATGGAGAAGGAGAATGATAAGTACAACATTCGAGTATAGGTGGGGTGGGAATAGAGGAAGAGGATGAGTAGCTCAACGCTAGGATCCACTGTGCCTTTGATCGAACTAACGAACTCGCATGCGCCTTTCAAACTAGAGGTAAATTATTCGTTGTTTGTTGATTTTTCTCAATATCAGTGATCAGGTGCTCAAAATTAGGCTAAAAAATCAAAGGGTCAGAATCTTGGTAAACTTAGCTTTAGATCGAAGAGCTCATCATTCTGATTCCAATGGTGTGAACGACACTCAAATATGAGGTCATATGTAGAATTTATAGCAAGTCAAAGTTTAAGTTTGACTTGCTCGCATGGCAGGATTTGATGATGTGGCAATGTCCTTTAGCGAATGAGGAGGAGCCAAGTGGTAAGCCACCATTGGCCCCCGCATGTTGCAAATCGCAATAGCAGGTAGGTCGGCGTTAAAATTCAGCCCCCGAGTAAGGAGGGGTTGCAATGCGATAAGGTAGGCAGGAAGGCATTCAAGAATCAGCTGGAGGTGAGATGTGATGGATCTCAATCGCACATCTGCGAAGGGAGGTGTTACAGAATCGGCCGCCAGCAGGTACCAAGTTGTGATGCGATATCGCAATCGCAAATCGCAACACAATGCAGAGTCCTGCTTTATGATTGTCGTTGGTTCTTCGCCGATGGCGAAATGCGATAGGTTCCTTGGATCCGATGTGACTATAGGCTGCAGTTTAATGGTCCACCGGGTCCGCTGTATCACAATTGCACATTGCCCACCTTGTTCACAGACCAAAAGCCCGCAGGACCCTGCCGATTGGGATCTGTGATAAGGCAACCGGAGTTGGTAGATTATGGCCCATTGCGCGGCAAATTTATCGCTCAGTTAGTGGATTTTTGGAGCAAAATTGTGGGTTCCTGTCGAATGTGAAGCAATTTGTTGACCGAATAATGGGAAAACAAGGGGAAGTCATAACTTCTTCAGTTTTCCATCAAATTTGTTGCAAAAAGAGGCTAGATAACCATTGATTGGAGCAGGATTCAGAAGCATTTGAGCATTGCAAACACACATTTTTATAATTATGAGCATAATAGAGAGGTCCAAGCCATTGGAAGCTAGACCAAGGATACGTAGCCCAGTAGGGGTGAATTCCTTTATCATGTGCTTACTGTAATGTGTTTTTTATGATGTTTTGTACATGTTTATGTTGCTGTTCAGTTTCTGGTTTATATTAATTTTCTCATAAAATTAACATAAAAAATCTTCATTTTACTTGCACAAATTGATAAATACTTAAGCACAATGAAATCATTTTATTATAATTTGAGGAAGATCTTAGCACTGCAAACTAATATTCTAAATCAGATCAAATTTGGTATTAGAGCACTATGTTTTGCTTTGTGAAAGAAGGATTTAATTGTTTGCAAGTTTATGTCATGCTTACAAGGTTAAAACTCAAAAGAGGTGAAGGAAAGCTGGTTGGAAGCCCTGAAGTTGGGTCAAGGGGAAGAAGAGCAAGGTTGCCACAATCTCCAACACCAGTTCAGCCTGAAGTTGCAGTTGAGACTCCAGAGATCATGTCTCATGAAGGAGAACCTACAAACATGATAGAAGATGAGAAGACCTTCAAAAAGGCTTTCTTTTATATGACAGAGATGGTGAAGGTCCTCTATGGAGAGAGGAATAGAAGGTTTCAAGGAGAAAGTTCCAAACCTCCCAATGGAGAAGACTCTTTAGGAGGAGGTAATGGAAAATGAGGTAATGGAAATGGAGACATATCTCCACCCTCTCCACCATATTCTTCATCTTCTTCTTCACAAGTGTCTTCACAAGCATCTTCACACTCTTCCACTAACACAACCCTTACTCAAACTCATCATTATTATTCTAATGGAACTGGTAAATCACCTTTTTTAAAACTTGATGTTAAATTCGAGTTGCCCATGTATAATGGTGAAGTGAATTCATAGAAGCTTGATAATTGGTTTTGTCAGTTGGAGGTCTATTACAGGATTCAAAACCTTCAAGAGGATGACATAAAGATTCGGTTAGCTTCCTTCAGAATGCAAGGTGAAACACTAGTATGGTGGAATCAAATACCAAAGAGGAGATTACAAAACATGGTAAGATCTCAATTTCTTGGAATGATTTCATTGTTGCAATCAAAAGACAATTCTACCCTCTAGCTTATATGCAGAAAGCCATCATGAATTGGTAGAACTTTAAACAACTTAAAAGTAAAAATGTGCAATATTACACCCAAGAATTCAATAAAAGGTCTCTGTTGTTAGGTGTAGATTTACAATCACAAGACACTTTGCTGAAGTAAATAGGGGATTTACACAATTACCTTAGGCATACTATCTTAATTTTTAATCCGAGTAATCTAGATGTTGTGTCTGTGCAAGCCACTCATCTTGAGGCAAGAACAAAAAACGTCTCAAAAGAAGGTAGTAAAAATCCGTTAGGGTAAAGAGAAAGAAAAGAGTTTCAAGGGAAAGAAAATGCATCCATTAAAAAGGAAGGAGACAAAATAATCTATAAACATTGTTCCAAAGAGGGTCACGATGAAGCTCGTTGTTGGAAGCTTCATCCTGAAATGAAACCAAAGAAATTCAACAAAAAAGGAAAAGAAAAGACAACTGCAATCACTCAAGAAGAGGATTTGGGATCCGAATCGGGTGATGAAACGAAAATCACAGCCATGGGGTTTCAAGGCAAGGAATCCATTGCCAACACTAGTTCTTCAGGCTCATAAGATGAAACTCCAAATGAAAAGAGGAGAATAGAACTGTTTCACATAAGGGTGATCTCAAAACATAACAAGATTGATACGCTATTTGATAGCGACTCTCAAGCCAACCTTATCTTAGAAAACATTGTCAAGAGTTTAAATATGGAAATGGTTCCACATCATAAACCGTATCCACTTGGATGGGTATGTGACAATGCACAATTGCAGGTTACGAGAAAGTGTAAGCCAAAATTCACAATCACTGGAAAATTCATAGATGAAGTGGAGCTTGATGTTGTGTCATTAGATATCTGTGACATCGTTTTGGGCAGCCCGTACCTTTATGACAGAAAAACTATCTTCCATTGCATGAAACAAATATCACATATTCAAAAATTGAGTAGAATATATTGTGAGAGCTCACAACAAAAAAAACAAATCTTTCACTTGTTAATGCAGGATAGATGAAAAGGCTGGTGAATTCAAGGAAGAATTTTATGCTTCTCATGATCAAACCCAAGAATGATATTGATTATGAAGCGTTTGATGGTTGTAATTCGAATTTGAAAACAGTTTTGGTTGACCCTATTAACCAATCTGATGAAATGTTTTAGGAATCAAAGGGATTACTTCTCAAGAGGGGAATCCAACTTGAGTTACAGTTGCAGCAAAAGTATATTATTCCTAACATTGGCATGTACAGGATGTCAATGATGGAAAGTGCAAAAATTAAGACGCAAATACAGGGATCGTTGAATAAAAGGATCATTCATCCTACTCCTTTACTGTGTGGTGCACCTCTTGTTTTTTCACCCAAGAAGAATGGTAAGCATTTCCTTGAATGGGATTCAAGAAGTGATTTTCATCAAAGTAGAGTTGTTGAAGGAGATATAGGGAAGACTGCATTCAAAACAAAGCAAGGTTTGTTTGAATTGTTTGTTATGCTTTTCGGTCTTTTCCACACTCCTACTACTTTTACGCGTATGAAGAAAGATGTGTTGAAGGCATTTCTAGACAGGATAGTCTATTTGGATGACATTTTCATTTCCAGAAAATTTCATTATGAACATGTCATGTGTGAGAAAAAAATACTTTATGTCATATGTCAAGGACATTTGTTTATGTAGATGTCAAATAATATGTTGGATAAAACTTCTTTGATGTACTTGAGCCGTGAAATTGGTTCTTCCAAGCAGTTTAGGTTTCGAAAGGATTTTTGGCAGTCTGCGTGGGATGTGGAGAAGGTGAGCTAAAGTTAGACCTCTCCAAGATTGAAGCCATAACAGTCTGTGGTGGTATTGACTCCATTCCTGTAGACACAGGTGAAAGAATTATACATGCTCGTGAAGCCATAGATTCCTTTGTGCTTCTCATAATTTTCGCAGGCACACTTAAGATAGTCATTTGGATAAGATGTTTTTTTGGAGTAGCCCAATGTTGGGGGAGAAATTTTGTTAATTTTTCTTCTATTGTAGTTCATTTGTATTCATTGGCAGTTGTGCAAAAGGTCTTCCAGTGGGGAGGCAAAAAACGAGAGGCATTTGATGTTTTAAAACAAAAGATCAATACAACTCTAGTACTTTCTTTTCCAGACTTGAGAAAGTCATTTAATTCAAGTTGTTGTACATGACTATGCCATAGGCACAGTCTTTTTGCAATGTGGTCAGCCCATTTCTTTTCATTCATAAATTTTTAATGATAAAGTGTTTAAGTTGCACCGACAAAGGCACTTCTATTGGATGGGTTTTCTTCTATACCACTCGGTCAAAAGGTATAAGCAACAAGTTTGTTGATGTACTTTCTAGACCTATAGTTTGTATAACGACTTTCCTCAAGCATCATTTTGTTTTACATGAAAGTTATGTTAAGAAAAATACATACTTTCAAGATGTATATTCAAGCTTGAGTCAAAGGAATCAAGTGGAGGAATTTGTTTACCATTTGCATCATAATGTATCGTATCATCTTGGTAAGAAGGATGTTTCTACTGATAGTAACATGGACAAGGACAAATAGTTCATTGAATGACTCCAAATGGCACATCAAACAGTGCAAGAACAACTTGAAAAAGTTAAAGGCAAGTACACATAAAGGCATGACAAGAATCATGCCGATCACAAGTTCCAATTCAGTGATTAATGGATTGAGATTAGAAAGGTGAGGGAATTGTACTGTCACCTGTTGGTCAGTTGAAAGTGATCTTTTGGGGTCCAAAAGACTTCCAGCGGGAGGAGTGATTAGGTGCTCAAAATTAGGCTAAAAAATCAAAGTGTCAGAATCTTGATAAACTTAGCTTTAGGTCGAAGAGCTCGTCATTTTGATTCCAACGGTGTGAACGAAACTCAAATCCAAGCTCATATGTAGAAGTTATAGCAAGTAAAATTTCAATTTTGACTTGCTCTCATGGCAGGATTAGATGACGTGGCAAGTTCCTTTGGAGAATGAGGAGGTGCTAAGTGGAAATCCACCATTGGCCCCCCGCATGTCGCAAATTTCAATCATAGGTAGGTCGACGTTAAAAATCGGCTCCTGAGTAGGGAAGGGTTGCGATGCAATAAGGCAGGCATTCAAGAATTAGCCGGAGGCAAGATGCAATGGATCGCAATCACACATCGACAAAGGGAGGTGTTACAGAATTGGCCCCCGATAGGTACCGGGTTGCAATGCGATATTGAAATCGCAAATCATAACATGGTGCAGAGTTTTGCTTTATGATTGCCTCCGGTTCTTCGCCAATGGCGAAATGCGATAGGTTCTTCGATATGATGCGACTATAGGTTGTAGTTTAATGTTCTGACGGGTTCGTCATATCACAATTGCACATTGCCTGCCTTGTTCACAGACCATAAGCCCGCATAACTCGACCGATTGTGATTTGCGATAAGACAGTCGGTGTCGACATATTATGGTATGTCGCATAGCAATATTCTCACTCAGTTAAGGGATTTTGGAGCGAAATTGTGGGTTCTTGTCAGATGTGGAGAAATTTATGGAGAACATAATGGGAAAATAAGTGGAAGTCATAAATTCTTCAGTTTTACACCATATTGGTTGCAAAAAGAGGTTAGATAGCCATTTTTTGAACATTCTAGAGTGATTGGAGTAGGTTTCAGAAGCATTTGAGCATTGTAAACACATATTTTTACACTTTTGAGAATAATAGAGAGGCCCAAGCCATTGGAAGCTAGACCAAGGAGACGTAGCCCAGAAAGGGGTGAAATCCTTTATCATGTGCTTGTTGTAATGTGTTTTTGATGATGTTTTATACATGTTTATGTTGCTGTTCAATTTCTCATTTACATTAAATTTCTCATAAAATTAACATAAAAACTCTTCATTTTACTTGCAAAGATTGATAAATACTTAAGCACAATGAAAGCATTTTGTTTATAATCTTAGGAATATCTTAGCACTGAAAACTAATATTCTAAATCAGATCAATCAGTATTAGGACAATGTACGCACTTAGATAGTGAGAGTAGTGGGAATGTAGAGACCGAAGGTGAAGGAGGAATCGCAAGTGCAAGTAAAAATATATGATAAATCAAATGAGGAGAGACATGTGAAAATACATGTATAGTGTAAGTTGAGGGAACACAAGGGAGAGACACAATACAAGTTACTCTAACTGCAACATGGACCGCAAATTCTGAACAAGTAGACACTAAGAGGTAGATCATGGCAGGTGTTGATTCAACATTGATAATACCAATATTTCATGGGACTATAACCAGGGATCCGGAACAACATTGGTTTGTACGTGAATATGCATAAACTGTTTAACAAATCCTCGATGAATGTATGAAAATAACATAGTTGGAGACTACTTTCTGGGATTGCATAATTGTGTGGTACATTTAGTTTAAAGCCACTGCACCCCTAGTACAACCGTACACTTTGGAAAATATCAAATAGGCATTACTAAAAAAATTCCAAAAACCAAAGTCAGAGTCCTAATGTATAAAAAAGATCAAATAAATTAAGCACGGTAGTAGTGAATCAACATGGGTCTGCAACCAAAGATTAAAAATTTTGATGGATAAGTTAACATTCCAAATCCATGATGCATAGAAACAGAAGTGGTCCATCACGAGGATGCTACCACATATTTGCATTCCACTAGCACAACAAAAAGTGGCTTCACAATCCAAGCATTAGAGATTTCTATCCCGTTGTAGGCTATGCCGACAGGTGGGGAGAGCAGTGCCGGATAAGCGCAAGTAGAGTCCTAGTCAGGCGCCTTGAAATTATAGTTGTAGGACCTCACCAAGAATAAGGAAAACAATGAATAGGTTTTGTGTACAATATTTTGGAGGGAGGGACACCATCGCAACAAGTGCCCAATTATAAAAAATTATGTAATGATAGGGAAAGGGAATTTGTTGGCCCAAGCCAGAGGTCTTTGGTGTGAGATTTGCAAAGTGTGGGGTCATATAGTGATAAAATTCCCAATGCTGCAGAAGTACCATAGCTCAACGAGGCCAATTTTTTGTGACTTTTGTAAAGCAATTGATCATGACATACACTCTAGTTATGCATTGGACAAGTGGACCTTGGAAACCTACCACATATAAGAGGCAGAGGGAAGTGATTTGGCCGCACAACAATATCAAGGATGAGATTATCTCATGCCATCATGAGGACGAGACCTCCTGGGAGACCATAAGGTCCACCCATAAGAGGTTGAGGAGGTTTTAGGAAAGGAACAAGATTGTTAATTTTCTTTAATTGCGATTAGCTAGGGCTTCTACTAAGGGACTGCGTGAATCTTTGAACCATGTGTACATATTGCAGAGAATTGGATCATGCGATGAAGGACTACCCACAATTGTTGGCAAAAAGGCAGGAGACGAGAGGGCCAAATGTGTAAATGGTTGTTATTGAGCCTCACCAAGACTACCCACAAGTGTGTGCAATGACCAGAGGTGGGACCAGTAGAAGCCTAGACATGGTGAATGTTGAAGAATGTAACTAGTGTTGGTCTTCATAATTATATTTAAAATGTATCCGTCAAAAGAAAGAAAAATAAATTTTATTATTAAATAAATTGTCTTATTAAAGCATGGATTTCATTCTTGGGTCAATTGTTTTTAGGTCATAGCCTCCATTGTGGGCTTCTAGGGTTTATGTCAAGTGTCCTTGTCCATGTCATATTGTAAATAACCCTTCTTGGGATTTATTTGTCAAAGAAGAAAATTATTTTATTGTATTTTACATCTTCTAGGCCTCCTCCACCAAGTCGACCTCAAGGAAGGAAAAGTTGACCTCAATAGGGGAATTTGACCTCACAAGAAGCTCATATATTGGAGAAACTCGACCTTATTTTTATCTATCTCACACAAGTTCGAATTGCAGTAGAAGGGAAGCAGAAAAAGTGCAAAGTTCAAGAAGGAAGCTAGAATTAAATTTTGTGGGTCTCTCTCTCTCTATCATGTGCAATGAAATTCTGAAGCTGCATCAAGGTCAAAGTTGTGAAGATGTTGCATCAAGGTCAAAGTTGTGAAGATGTTGAATCAAGGTAAAATTTGTGAAGTTGTTGAGGTTGAAGCTGCATCAAGGTCGAAGTTGTGAAGCTGCTATGTTGAAGCTATTGAAATTGTAGTCCTAAAGTTGGGTCAAAGTTTTGTTGTTGGGAAGCCAAAATTTCTAATTTGTTGCTAGGTTGAAGTTGCTGGATAAAGAGTCTACTAAATCATCTTGGAAGGATGACTTGGTGGAGGAGGAAGGTCTGTTGGTCTAGGGTCTTGGTCTATCTCATTTGAATTACTGAAGGAAGAGTTATTGACTGGGTTTTCCCTATATAGGGGTTTCCCCCTAGTTGTGCACCTATATCTGGTGTCCTTGATCTTCGTGTTTTGGTTTTTGTAATTGCTTGATGAACTAAGATAAAAGAAGAACATAATAAAAATAACAATAACTCAAAGAAATCACAAGTAATTATCAACAAGATAAAATATTTCTGCCTTTCTGGTTTCCAACAATGAACCCACTAAAGAATCCTCATTAATGGTTGAGGAAAATTGTTAAACCCGCTCCAAGGTTCAACCCTTCTAAGGAGAAGCAAGCATATAAGGAAGCGAGAAGGGGATTTTTGGCTGTATATTGGGTGTTGAAATATGGCAACAAGAATATTCCAATTTAATTTGTCCTTGAATTAAATTGTGAATTAAAACCGAATTTAGTCTTAACAACTACTTGGAAATAATTAATTAATTAATTTTAAATTAATTAGTTGGAGGAATTCAAGTTAGAAGTATTTTTGAAGTCATGCAAGAGTTATCCCTTAAATTAAGGAGATAAGATTGAGTTATATTTGAGTTGTAATTAGTTAACTCAGTTTACTGAGTTAAGTCCAGTTAAATTAGTTCCAAACTGTTTGAGGAACTAATAGTGAGTTAACAGTCATTTGATGCATTAATGCATTCAACTAGTGCTACTCCAGTTAACTGAATATTCCCTCATTAGAAACTCATGCATGTCTATTATGAGAAATACCGAGTTAAGTTAAATGTTCAAGGACAATGTGCTATCAATTGCATGTGTTTTCTCATGGAGAAAACTCATGCATGCAGTCAAGGATTTATCCTTGAGGATTGCGCAGTTTTGAGGGAAAGGTTTTCCACTTGGTTGAAGGTGAATCATCCACAAGGAACAACGCAAGGGAATAGGAGCTTGGAGGGCAAAGAGGAAGGCTGGAGAGAAGCCAAGATTGCCTGTGAGCATCTGTGAGGATTGTACTGAGAGCTAAGGCTTTGTATAATTCCTATATATTTCCACCACGTATGATAATACAATAGTGTGGGGTTTTTAGCTGAGGCTTTCCCCAAAGTATTTTCATGTGTATTGTGTGATTGATTCTTCTTCTTCTGGTTATATTGTTCAGCTCGATCTTTAAGCTTCCACAAATTGATAGTAGAAGTAGGTTATAGTATTATGCTTTGATTTATATTGCATTATCGGGTTAACTTGCACAGGTTTTCTACATGGTATCAGAGGTAAATTTGTAGAAATTATCTACATGGTATTGGAGCTGTGAACAATATACTGAGAAGAGAATTCGAATTTTGAAGTTCAGAGTTGCAGGTGAAAATCAAATTCATATCATACTTCAAGGTTGGCCAATGGCGTTCTATGGCTTAAGAGTCGAGTATGCCTTGGAAGGTAGCTTGAATTACATAGCATGGAAAGATAGAATGGAGGTTGTATTAGAAGACAATGGCTTGAAGGAATTCATTGATCAAGAAATCCCAAAGCCAGCTTCAACTAATTCACAAGAGTTGGCTGAGTGGAAGAAGTGTGTGGCGAAGGCGAGACAGATCATCCTTGAGGGAGTTTGAGACCATATTGTCTCGAGTCTCCATGGGAAGGATACTCCATTTTCAATGTGCAAGACATTGAAGGACCTCTACCAGAATAGTAGTGACCAGAGGAAATTGGCGCTCAAGGATAAGCTTCGAAGAATCAAGATGGAGAAGGGCGATACTATTTCCACATATCTGAACAAGCTCACCACCTAGAAAGATGAGCTTAGCAGTGTGGGAATAACTACTACCAATGATGATATGGTGAGCCTCGTTCTCCTTGGCCTTCCAAAGAGTTGGAATAGCTACTAGGACTCTGTGAATGGAAGGGAGAAACTGTCAGATTGTGAATGACTGTGGTCGGATCTTATGTAGGAGGAGATCAGGAGGAGCACACGAGATGGTTCTTCATCCAAAAATGATGATGAAGAAAATATGGCTTTAGCAAGTAAGGCAAGGAAAGGGAAGGGGAAGGCTTCTCAATTCAAATCAAATTCTTCTCATGGAGGGAAGAAGGGTGACATGTCTAAAGTGAGATGCTTTAATTGTCACAAGATGGGACATTATGCGACTAATTTCCCATCGAAGGAGTCTAAGAAGGGATCCTCGGAAGGATCAGAAGGTGAGGCATTAGCTTCTCAGTTCGAAATTGACTTTACCCTCATCACATGCATGGCGTCATCGATGATGGGTTGTGTCTGGTATCTTGACAGTGGATCCTCATTCCACATGATCGGTGATAAAAATTTATTCATTGCCTTGGAGGAGAAAGACCTCAAGATGCGTGTAGAGATGGGTGACGATGGAAGGTATAGTGTTTCAGGAGTGGGCATGGTTGCTTTTCAGAGGGAGCATAGAGCTCCTCTCACCTTGACAGATGTAATGTATGTGCCTAGACTGAAGAAGAACTTGGTATCGATTGTGATGTTGGAGGAGAAAGGCTACGATGTTGTCTTCAGTAAAGGAAAGGCGTTCCTAAGACACATAGCTATGGGTCAGACCAAGAGGATAGGGATTTGGGTGAAGAATATCTATAAACTAGAGGTAGATGATTGTGCAACATTAAGTACAAAAGTAGAATTGATGCAAAGCCAAGACATTGGCGAGTTGTGGCACAGGTGGTTTGGCCATTTGCATCATGGGGCTTTGAAGATAATGCATTAGATATCTATAGGACTTCCCAAAGGTAAACTTGAGGAAGTGGACACATGCAAAGGTTGTACCTTGGGAAAGTACACCAAGTCTTCCTTTCATGATCGAGTCAGTCGAGCAGAGGCTATCTTAGAGTGAGTTCATACTGATTTGTGTGGACCATTCTCGATGGCATCCATAGCGAAGCAAAGTTATTATGTGATTTTCATTGATGACTATTCTCGTAAATGTTGGATTTATTTCATGCAGAAGAAGGGCCAAACTTTCACAAAGTTTTGTGAGTTCAAATCTTTAGTCGAGAAAGAGTCAGGGAAGAAGATCAAGGCCTTGAGAAGTGACAATGGTGGAGAATATGTCTCTCAAGAGTTTAAGGACTTTTGTGCAGCAAAAGGAATTAGATGAGAGTTGATGACACCCCATAACCCACAGCAGAATGGGGTGGCCGAGAGGAAGAACAAAACTATTGTAGGGTCAACACGAGCAATGTTGCATGACCAAGGCCTACCACTTCACTTGTGGGCTAAGGCATGCAACACAATGGTCTATTTGCAGAATAGAAGCCTGCATCGCATACTTGGGATGAAGACATTAGAGGAAGCTTTCTCTGGTAAGAGACCATATGTGGGTCACTTCAGGATCTTTGGCTCATCGGTATATTTCCATGTGACAAAGGATGCACGGAAGAAGCTCGAGCCGACAACAGAGTTGGGGATATTTTTGGTGTACACTGATACACCTCACAACAATCGGGTGTACTTGCCTACCAGTCGGAGGACAGTGGTTTGCAGAGATCTCAAGTTTGATGAGTAGAAGGCCATGCGAGTTTCCCTTGAGAGGGAGCTACAACTATAGGTTGTGGAGGAATTGTTGGTTCCTAAGGAGGAGAAGCCTCAAATTGATGCGGAGCAGCTGCATGCAGAGGTTCCAGGAGTGGAGACATCCACTCAAGCAAAGTCCTTTAGAGATGGACAGAAGCACACAAGAGAAGATGAAAGATTGTTGGAGGATGCGAGAGAGAATGTGGGAGAACCATCTTCTCAACACAGACATAGGAGGTCACTTGAGAGGTGCACTGGATACATGGCTCTTGCTGGGGAATGTGTTGAGACCGAGCCATCTTCCTTTGAGGAAGCAGTGTAACAACCGATTTGGGTTGATACTATGGTGGAGGAGTATGACTCCATAGTTCGTAACAGTGTTTGGGATGTGGTTCCAAGACCGGAGAACAAGTCAGTTGTGAGTTCTCGTTGGATTTACAAGGTAAATCAAGTTGCTGATGGTAGTGTGGAGAAGCATAAGGCAAGATTTGTTGTCCACGGATTTTCACAGGTCGAGAGGATCATGTTGCTGCAATATATTTTGACAGAGGAGCAAGATGTTGACATTTTGACAAAGGAATTTTCAAAGTGTAAATTTGAGTTCCATAGAGACAGGATCGGGGTGGCAGAAAATCCCTTTCTTGTTGAGAGGGAGTGGAGAAATTCAAGTTAGAAGTCTTTCTGAAGTCATGCAAGAGTTATCCCTTAAATTAAGGAGATAAGATTGAGTTATATTTGAGTTGTAATTAGTTAACTCAGTTTATTGATTTAAGTCCAGTTAAATTAGTTCCAAACTGTTTAAGGAACTAATAGTGAGTTAACAGTCAGTTGATGCATTAATGCACTCAACTAGCTACTCCAGTTAACTGAAGATTCCCTCATCGGAAACTCATGCATGTCTATTATGAGAAAAATTGAGTTAAGATAAATGTTCAAGGACAATGTACTATCAGTTGCATGTGTTTTCTCATGGAGAAAACTCATGCATGCAGTGAAGGATTTATCCTTGAGGATTGCGCAGTTTTGAAGGAAAGGTTTTCCACTTGGTTGAAGGTGAATCATCCACAAGGAATAGTGCAAGGAAATAGGAGCTTGGAGGGCGAGAGGAAGGCTGGATAGAAGCCAAGATTGCTTGTGAGCATTTGCGAGGATTGTACTGAGAGCTGGCTAGCTATAATAGCTAAGGCTTTGTATAATTCCTATGAATTTCCACCATTTATGATAATACAATAGTGTGGGGTTTTTAGCTGAGGCTTTCCCCAAAGTATTTTCATGTGTATTGTGCGATTGATTCTTCTTCTTGTAGTTATATTGTTCTTCAGCAAAATGATAGTAGAAGTAGGTTATAGTATTCTTCTTTGATTTATATTGCATTATCAGGTTAACCTACACAAATTTTCTACATTGGGGAGTGTTGAACTCAATAGGATAGTCGTTGGGAGGACCAATATATGATGTGTTACCAATGTTCGACGAGGCTCTGCCCGAGGTGATCCCAAGGGAGGTAATCCCTATTCAAAACTTCTTAAGAAGTTGTTTAAATATAATGAGAAATGAGCATGAAACAAAGAGACTTCAAATGATGATAAATCATTTCACAGAAGAAACCAATGAGCATTGAACAAAGAGACTTCAAATGATGATAAATCATTTCACAAAAGAAACCAATGAGCATGGCACATAGGACAGGGTAACTAATTCCTTGCAGGTGTTACAAAAAAGGCACACCAACAAAAAATTTAGATTCAACTCTTAGATAGCTAACTATGACTTGGAATATACCATTTTGGATTTGGGTTTAGATGTTAATATATTACCAAATAAGGCTTGGGAATTTATGGGAAATCCTATGCTTGCATGGTTGTCGATTCAGTTGTGCCTTGCCAAGCAATTCTTAAATTCCCAATTGGGTTGTTAGCTATTGTAGAGGCAAATATTAACTTGTTAAAGCGTCTCACAAACTTCAAAGTTATTGAAATAGTGCATGACACAGACCCTTATCTGACCTTACTTGGAATTGATTGGGAATTTGATAACTAGGTTGTCATTGATTTTAACAAGAGGTAAATGAATTTTGAAACATGAGACTTATGAATCATTGTGCCATTAGACCCTAAAGAGGGGGATTACTAAATTGAACCGGTGAGAGAGTACCACAACGTAGTTCACCTCAATAATATTTATAACATCACAACTCGGAGCGATGGCTATGCCAACCCGATCATCAATGGTGCATTAATATAGAAAATCATTAATTCATGTTCATCATACTCATGTGAGGTGCTTGAGAACTAGAAACAACACATACATGAGGTTTCCACCAAAAGATGTGCCTAGATTACTAGGTATGTGAGGTGGATTAACACGAAAGTATGAGAACCTCCTCAATTTGAAGGGTTGAAAAACATAGTTACTTATGTGAAATGATTTGTAATATAGATTCTAGACCATCTATGGTTGTATGCACTGGACATTGCTCTTAAATATACTCCCTCTTATTGGTGGCCAACACACAATGCACACACAAAGATGTGGTAACAATGTAGGTAACTATTGCAAATTAGTTTTAGGTTAGATGTTAGGGAGTATGTAGAATGATACATGGATGATGAATCCCCAAATACTAATTTGGAGAAGTGTGTAGCAGAATAGTAGGATGAAGGAATTTTGGAGGTGGAGTGGGTGCACCATTTCTTTGATACGTTGGATATTGTACCTCAAAATTGGTACACAACACTGAAGGCACGACGGGGGACCACATATTGGATAGAAATTGTAACAACCCTGGTGAAAATTCCATGTAAAAATATATAAATACCATAGATGATGGGACTCGTATTCGAAGCTGAATGGTGGGCATGACATCCTAGTGGGTGTTCATTTGATTGTTTATGGCTAAGGAAATTGGCAAAGGCAATGACTAAGGCATTAAAGAGGCAAAAAGGTATTTTGGCACATTTATTTATGAAAATAATGGAAATTATGAGAAAAGGAAGGTGAAAGGTCACATTTTTCATGTGAGGAGGAAATTGAAGAAAAATAATTGAAAATGAAGAAAATATAGGCTTATGAGGATTAGTGGGCAAGACTTCGTCAGTTTAGCTTTGGAGCTCTCTCATTATTCTCTCTCTCTCTCATACTCTTGGATACTTAGAGTTTTCTTGGAACACTCGTGGAGGGTGTGGCATACTTGGATTCTTGGAGCAAGAAGTCAATGGAAGAGTGGGAAAGTGCAAGAAGGCATCGACATCAGCAACTACATCAGATTTTCTTGCAGGTACCGAGTTGCATGTATGATTTCTTCACTAGTTTTGTCATGTATGGCACATGCATGTGGTTTCTTGGTTATAATCTGTCATTGGCATGGAGGATGGTCGGGATTGACAGTGGATTGCCTAGCCTTGCCATTTCCTGGATAGCCATGGTGATTGTGGGTTTACTTTCATTGCTTTGTTTTGGTTGGTTCTCATTTTTCCATAGCTTGGGTTGAGTTACTAGTCCTGGAAGCCCTGGTTCAACAAACACTCTGGAAGCCCTGTAACATCTTGTGTTGAGTTACTAGTCTATGGAGGCCTTGGCTGGACAAACACTCTGGAAGCCCTTGGTGGGTTGAGTTACTAGTCTTGGAAGCCTTGGTTGGAAAAACACTCTGGAAGCCCTGTATAAGCCGTGGGTTGAGTTACTAGTTTTGGAAGCCTTGGTTGGACAAATGCTTTGGAAGCCCTGGAAGGCTTGGATGGAGACAAATCTGATGATGGTTTTTGGTGATGTCCGTCCGTGAGGTGGAATCACTGTTTGATGGGTTGATGTGGGTGGACTCTGGAAGCTCTCGAAGAGTTTTGATTGATGTGTTCTATGAGATCCCACATTCATGCTTGGAATATGGCACAGGGGTGATTGGCTGAAGAGAGACTTGGCTCATCCAATCTATGGCTGGGTGGAACGTGGTAGTCCCATCTCCGGTTGGTTCATTGCATTTATTAATGAAAAAAAATTCATTCCCTTGATTTGCATGTGCAAATGTACAGATGTATATATGGATTTTGATGGCTGATATGTTTATTGTATTTCTATTCCTATTTTTTTTTTTTTTTGTATATGCATATTTACCCCGGAGGTTGTTACAGAGTGGTATCAGAGCATGGTTCAAACACTTGGACTGGATGGGCTCTACCATAGGTAAAATGAAGAACAAAGGTTAACTTTCAGACCTTTCTATCATATTATTATTATTATTATTTTGACATATTAGAAGTCAAAAATTTGTCCATACTAAAGGTAAATACCACTGATAATGTGGTAAAAATTTCAGATATTGGTTCACAATACTTTAGGAATTATGATCTAAGGAAGATGACCTTCCTGAATGCACCTTTAAATAGGACACGTTGGAATTTCTGCAATAACTTTTCTTTTGTAGGCTTTTAGAAGCTGAAAAATCGTCCACATTGAGGGGATATACCAATTATTACGTGGTAGAAATTTCAGATATTGGGTCGCAATATTTTAGGAGATATGAGCAGAGGGAGTCGAGCCTTCTGAATTCTCCTAAAATTAGGTCTCAAATAGGTAACGTTGACATTTTTGTTATAAATTTTATTTTGGGCACTCTCAGGAGCTGAAAATTTTTCCACAATGAGAGGAAATCCCACTTATATTATGATAAAAATTTCAGACATTTATTCACTATATTTTAGTAGATATGACCAGTGTAAATCGAGCTTTCTGGATACTCCTAGAATTGTGCACCAAGTAGGATGGTGTTGGTATTTTGTTATAACTCTTCATCTATGAAATCTCAGAATCTGAAACTTGAACCATAGTCAGGAATAATTCCACTGATCATATGGTTCAGTTTCCATAACTTGTACTACTATAGTTTATGATATATGCATTGAATCATTCGCTATATTAGTTTGCATGCAAAGTGTTTGATGAAATGCTTAAATGGTTCAATGATTAATTGCATACAAACTGTTTGATAAAATGCCCCAATGAGTATGTTGTTTGTGGTTGGGGATAGTATTGATGTGTAATAGTATTTCTGTAGTTGATATATTCTTACTTGTATGCAAATAGTTTTCTATATTAGTTTGCACATAAAGTGTTTGAATAAATGCTTACATGCAAATGTAATGGTGTAGTAGTTGTTTGTGGAAAATGTAAAAGTATGGTGATTGTTTGAAGAAAATGTTATTTTTTTGGATGGGATAGTATATGATAATATGGATGTAGCTGATCTATGCCTATTTGCATGCAAATAATTTGAAGAGTTGCATGTAGGGAATTTGAAAGGTTGCATTCAAGGAATCTGAAAATTTGCATGTAAGGAAATGGAAAAGTGACATGTTTTTAGTTATGATGTTACAAGTGGAATAAGTGCAATATTTTTTACTTAATCTCATAAAAAAATTATGAGAAATAAATCAATTTATTTCCAAGTGTGGTTAAATTTAGTAGAGCTTTGGAGATCCCATTTCCATAATTGGACATTGGAGATCGGGCCATTATAGTAGCTTCGTCCTTCTACGTTAGTGTGGACCATGGATAGTAAGGGGGTATGCTTATAGGTTGTTACTATTGGTGAATGCTGATTTCAATTAATAGACATGATGTCTTGATTTTTGGAACATGTGACTGATTGTGTATGGATTATATGTCGCTTGCATGTTGATTTCATGATACCTACTTACATCCTTGTATGTTAGGTTACATTCTTGAATATTTTGGATTACATGTATCAATCTTGTAGGTTGATTACAAGGTTTGATCGATTATGTTTGACTACATGTGTTTATGCATAGGTGTAGTTGATTTGGCATTGCTTATGCATGTTGATGGTTGCATGTGGCAATGTGTACAATGGAGTAATGGTGGTTGTCATGCATGAGGTCATGATTTGTGTACTTGATATGGTGATGCATTGATGACTGGACTCTAGCTGTAATGATGTTTATATAGTTTGGTACTCATTCTTTATGTGTGCATATGCAGTTGTTATGTGTGTATGGTCTTGGATATGATTATGCATGTATAGTAGGTCAAACATGCCTTCTGAAGTCATTGTATCCAAGTTAGGTCATCATGATGCTATTGTTTGTTATGATGCTAATGTGTTGGCTGAGATAGAGTAGGAGATGCAGATCATCATAATGAGGTTGCAACATTAGACTCAGGGATAAGAGAAGATCACCATACAGGTAGTGTATGTTTGGCATGCAAGTATGTAAGTTAAGGATTATTATATGCATTAGGGTTATATACATTAGGTTTATGAACATGTATTTGATGTTATGGTTACATTCATGATAGATGTTATATGATTAATTTGATTATATGCATGTGTGTCAGATAGTCAAGAATGATAATAACCTATAGTTGTATGCATTGCTATTGTTGTTTTATATTAGATAACTTGATGATTATGTTGTATGTTGTTGATGAGTATGACATATAGCTTATTGTTGTTTTATGCTATTAACTTGATGATTAGGGTCATTTAATTAAGATATTGATGTTATATTTTGGATTGGTCATATGCGTGATGGTTATGTTCATTTCCTTGAAGATCTTGATGTTATATGTATTGTGCTAACCTGGTTTGACCTATGCAGATGGTTATGGTTGCGATATTCAGGTATGAACCGACATATTTGTGAGATGGTGTCATACTAATCTAGATTGACTTTTCATATGTGTGAATGATAATTGTGTATGAGTTTATGATGTGAACATGTTAGTTATATATTGTTATGGATATCATGATCTTATGAGTGCTTGAGTTGACATGTTGTAAAGTTATATCTCGCTAACTAGATTGATTATGCAGACAAGATAGCCTCCCCTGAGGTACACTAAGGTATGAGTTTGCTTATGTATTATACTTGGTGTTTCATAGTTGATTATGTCATCTATTTGATATTTGAGTGTTTGGTGTCTATTATGTCGTCTAATTGATTTATTTAACATCGTATGTTTGCAAGTGGTTGAATGATTGATGAATTGATTAATATGAGTATTTGTTCAAATGATTTTGTTTTAAGATGATTGCACTAACATGTATGTGTTGAGACAGTTGATATGTACTTGAATGTAGTTAATAGTTGTAGTATTATGAATGATGACTATGAGTTGACTATGGATTATGACATGCTTGTTAGTCTTGGTAATGGTTGATTTCAAATTGATAGATATGATTGTCTTGATATTTGGAACATATGGTTTACATGTTTGGGTAGTTGCAAGAAACATGATTGGCACAACAAGATGAGGTAACTAGTGTATTATTATGCTTAATTATACATTGACAGTTATGTGTTTATGGAAGCATGATGCAGGGAGTTGCATGGAAAGAGAGGTTGCCATGAAATCTTGAAGAAGGCTCAGGTTGAGCTTTCCTTGGGAACCATGGGGATTGAGTCATGGTGTTTGTTGTTAGTCTTGTGCTTTTGGTCTTTTATGAATTATTGAGCTTGATTCGCAACTTTGTTTATGTCTAGTGTAAGGCCATACCACTTTGTTTGTGGAGTCATGTTGTTATTGGTTTTTATGGTATGCTTCTTGTTTGTTTCTTGTTTTTCCTTTTATGTTTTGAGTCTTGGGAATTGGTTGGGCAAGAGGAAAGTTTATGGAAATAGAGAGAGATGTGTGGTACCCAACCGATGATATAAGACCCAGATGAAGCTTTGTGCACGAGTAAGCACTGCGGAAGGTAAGACTATGACAGTTGGTTGGACTGGTTGGGTCCATTGTGGTAAATGGACAGTAGCAGTGCAGACACAAGAAATGTCAATAGAAAAGGTAAAGTAAATGGATTTGAGGTGTCAAATGCTTTGGCTATGTTGGGAACTGTTGCTTTCAATGCCTGTGCATAAATAAGGAAGTTCTCTTAACCTAGACCTTATGTTATCTTGTAATTATTTTATGGTCATGATTATGTTGAAGCTTATATATGTATACATGTATGCATGTATGTCGTTGTCTGACAAGATCATGATTGTTTTATACTAACGTTTGTATATGTATGTATGTATACATGTATCTATGTTACTATCTGGTAGGGTTCTCTGGGATCATTCTTATGGAGGAATGATTGCTTATGCAGGAGAACGACATGAAGAGGTTCCTGGTCTTATGAGGAATCAATTGGGAAGAATAGTCATGAAAAATATACGAGGTCAGTATAATGTGGATATGATTTGGTATTGTATACTTGTATTATGCCTATGTTTATGTTATGACAGGTAATGTTGAAGGATACCTCAACAAAGTGAAAGCAGTGTGGTCTGCGACATGTTAGGATAAGCATGGATGAGATACTGGAAGCAAGGTTTCTTGGTAAGGACAGTGTAGTTTTGGATGTGTGGTACTATTGTTGAGCATAAGTTGTATACGTTGTACACGTTTCATATATGATGTGTGCACTTGTGGTGTTGTGTATACATAGCATGTGTACATGTTATTTAAGCGGAGTTATGTACAGGATGGTACATACAGTGTTGTATGAATGTCACATATTCAATACTAGGTATATATGGTGCTATGTACATATTGGATATGCGGTATTGTGTACATATTGTACTGTCTTCATGATGTATATGCGGTCTGTGTGCATATGGTGCTCTGTGCATGTTGGATATGCAGTGCTGTGTATGGATGATGCCATGTACATGTTGGATATGCAGTGCTATGTACACATGGTGTTGCGTGCATGTTGTACATATGGTGTTGTGTGCATGATTTTGCAAGTGGTGATGTGAGCATGTGGTGTCGTGTACATGTTGTACATAGGGTGCTATGAGCATGTGGTGTTGTGTACATGTTGTGCATGTGATGCTATGTACATACGGTGTCGCGTACACATCATGCGTGTGGTACTGTGTACATGTGGTATTGTGTACATGTTGTGCGGGTGGCATCGTGTACATGTGATGTTGTGAACATGTTATGCAAGTGGTGCAGTGTATAGGTGGTACTATGTACATGTTGTACATATGGTACTGGTGTATGTGTGGTATTGTGTGCATGTCGTCGATGTTGTGTTATGGGCATGCGATACTATGTATATGCATCATGTAGTCATGATATTGCGGCATGTGTACTCGTTGTGATGTACTTTGTGTAGGTACATGTATTGGGTGGTATTGCACATCAGGTATAGATGATGCACTGTGTTGTACACTGGTTGTAGGTGTATGAGTTGTACGTCAGGTGTAGGTGCAGGTATTGCACAGTGTTATGTGTTAGGTGTGGCTATATGTGTGTGATGCACACTATGTGTCTATGCCCATGGTTGAGGAGAAGGCACTGGGTGTTTGTCGGGTGTAGAAATCGAGCCGAAGTGCATATGGAATAAACATGAAGGTAGAAGCTAAGGATTGATGAAAGTATAAGTATCAACATTTTATTTTAGTTTTATTATGCATGTGATTTACGACTATGGTATATGATGACTATATGTGATCTATGATTTTGGTTTATGATGTAGAAATTCTCAAATTCTCTACAAATCTCGCTCTAAGACCATGTAGAAAATTTGACCTTAGATTAACCCGATAATGCAATATAAATCAAATAAAAATACTATAACCTGCTTCTACTATCAATTTGCAGAAGCTTAAGGATCGAGCTGAACAATATAACCAAAAGAATAAGAATCAATCACACAATACTCATGAAAATACTTTGGGGAAAGCCTCAACTAAAACCCCCACTATCTGTATTATCATACAAGGTGGAAATACATAGGAATTATACAAAGCCTTAGCTCTCACAACTAGCCAACTCTAAATACAATCCTCACAGATGCTCACAGACAATCTTGGCTTCTCACAAACCTTCCTCTTTGCCCTCCAAGCTCCTATTTACTTGTGCTGTTCCTCTGGGATGATTCTCCTTCAACTAAGTGGAAAACTCATTCACCTAGTGGATGATCACCTGATCTCACACACTGTCAGGACTGCGCAATCCTCAAGGAAAAATTTCTTCAGCATGCATGAGTTTTCTTTATAACAAAACACATGCAACTGATAGTACATTGTCCTTGACATTTAACTTAACTGGGTCTTTATCAGAATAGACATGCATGAGTTTCTAATGACAGAATCTTCAGTTAACTAGAGTACACTAGTTGAGTGCATGCATGCATCAACTGACTGTTAACTCTCTATTAGTTCCACAAACAGTTTGGAACTAATTTAACTAGACTTAACTTAGTAAAATGAGTTAACTAATTACAACTCAAATATAACTCAATCTTGTCTCCTTAATTTAAGGCCTATCTCCTTAATTTAAGGGATAACTCTTGCATGACTTCAGAAAGACTTCTAACTTGAATTTCTCCAACTAATTAAATCAAAATAACTTAATTAATTATTTCCAAGTAGCTGTTAAGACTAAATTTGATTTTTAATTCATAATTTAATTCAAGGACAAATTAAATTGGAATATTCTTGTTGCCACATTTCAACACTCCCTCTCAACAAGAAAGGAATTATACTGCAGCAACATGATCCTCCCATCATCAACAACTTTCTTTACCTTGTAAAACCAACGGGAACTCACAACTGACTTGTTCTTTGGTCTCGAAACCATGTCCCAAACACTATTACGAACTATGGAGTCATATTTCTCCACCATAGCATCAACCCAAATCGGCTGCTGCACTGCTTCCTCAAAGGAAGATGGCTCGGTCTCAACACATTCCCCAAAAAGGGCCATGTATCCAGTGTACCTCTCAGGTGACCTCAACTATCTGCACTGACAAGATGGTTCTCCCACATTCTCTCTTGCATCCATCAACAATTTGTCAGCTTCTCTTGTGCGCTTCCATCCATCTTTGGAAGACTTTGCTTTAGTGAATGTCTCCACTCCTAGAACCTCTGCATGCGGCTGCTCTGCATCAGTCTGAGGCTCCTCCTCCTTAGGAACCAACAGTTCCTCCATAGCCTGTAGTTGGAGCTCCCTCTCGAGGGAAACTCACATGGCCTTCTGCTCATCAAACTTGAGATCTCTGCAAACCATTGTCCTCTGACTGGTAGGAAAGTACAGCCAATAGTTGTGAGGTGTATCAGTGTACCCCACAAGTACCCCAAACTCTGCTATCGGCTCACGCTTCTTCCGTGCATCCTTTGTCACATGGAAATACACCGATGAGCCAAAGATCCTGAAGTGATCCACATCTGGTCTCTTATTGAAGAAAGCTTCCTTTGGTGTCTTCATCCCAAGTATGCGATGTGGGCTTCTATATGCAAATAGACCGTTGTGTTGCATGCCTCAGCCCACAAGTGAAGTGGTAGGCCTTGGTCATGCAACATCACTCATGATTGCCCTACAATAGTTCTGTTCTTCCTCTCAGCCACCCCATTCTGCTGTGGGTTATGAGGTGCCGTCAACTCTCATTTAATTCCCTCCGCTACAGAGAAGTCCTTAAACTCTTGAGGTACATATTCTCCACCATTGTCGCTTCTCAAGGCCTTGATCTTCTTCCCTGACTCTCTCTCGACCAAAGCTTTGAAATCACAAAACTTTGTGAAGGTTTGGTCCTTCTTCTACATGAAATAAATCCAGCATTTACAAGAATAATCATCAATGAAAATTACATAATACCTTTGCTTCGTTGTGGATTCCGTCGAGAATGGTCCACACACCTCAATATGAACTCGCTCTAAGATAGCCTTCGCTCGACTGTCTTGATCATGAAAGGAAGACTTGGTGTACTTTCCCAAGGTACAACCTTTGCATGTGTCAACTTGCTCAAGTTTACCTTTGGGAAGTCCTGTAGATATCTGCTGCATTATCTTCAAAGCCCCATGATGCAAATGGCCCAGCTGTCGGTGCCACAGCTCGCCAATGTCTTGGCTTTGCACCAATTCTACTTTCATACTCAATGCTGCACAATCATCTACCTCTAGTTTATAAAGATTCTTCACCTGAATCCCTATCCTCTTGGTCTAACTTGTGGCTTTGTGTCTTAGGAATGCCTTTCCTTTACTGAAGACAACATCATAGTCTTTTTCCTTCAACATCCCAACCGATACCAAGTTCTTCTTCAGTCCAAGAACATACTTCACATATGTCAAGGAGATAGGAGCTCAATGCTCCCTCTGAAAAGCAACCGTGCCCACTCCTGAAACACTATACCTTCCATCATCACCCATCTCTATGTGCATCTTGAGGTCTTTCTCCTCCACGACACTGAATGAGGCTCCACTGTCAAGATACCAGACACAACCCACCATTGATGGCACCATGCATGTGATGAGGGTAAAGTCCATTTCGAACTGAGAGGCTAATGCCTCACCTTCCGATACTTCCGAGGATCCCTTCTTGGACTTCTTTGATGGGCAATTAGTTGCATAATGTCCCATCTCATGACAATTAAAGCATCTCACTTTAGACTTGTCACCCTTCTTCCATCCATGATAAGAATTCGATTTGGAATGGGAAGCCTTCCCCTTCCCTTTCCTTGCTATACTTGCTAAGGCCAGATTTTCTTCATCATCATTCTTTGATGAAGAACCATTTCATGTGCTCCTCTTGATCTCCTCCTGCATCAAATCTAACCACAGTCAATCCAAATCCGACAGTTTCTCCCTTCCATTCACAGAGTCCTGGTAGCTATTCCAACTCTTTGGAGGGCGAAGGAGAGAGAGGCTCACCATATCATCATCGGCAGTAGTTTTTCCCACACTGTTAAGCTCATCTCTGTAGGTGGTGAGCTTGTTCAGATATATGGAAATAGTATCGACCTTCTCCATCTTGATTCTTCGAAGCTTATCCTTGAGAGCCAATTTCCTTTGGTCGCTACTATTCTGGTAGAGGTCCTTCAATGTCTTCCACATTGAAAATGGAGTATCCTTCCCATGGAGACTCCAAACAATATGGTCTCGAACTCCCTCAAGGATGATCTGTCTCGCCTTCGCCACACACTTCTTCCACTCAGCCAACTGTTGTGCATTAGTTGAAGCTGGCTTTCGGATTCCTTGATCAATGAATTCCTTCAAGCCATTATCTTCTAATACAGCTTCCATTCTATCTTTCCATGCTATGTAATTAGAGCTACCTTCTAAGGCATACTCGAGTCTCAAGCCATAGAAAGTCATTGGCCACCTTGAAGTATGATAAGGATTTGATTTTCACCTACAACCCCGAACTTCAAACTTCGAATTATCTTCTCAGTATACTGTTCACAGCTCCGATACCATGTATAAATTTTCAAATTCTCTACAAATTTCTCTTTAAGACCATGTAGAAAATATGACTGTAGATTAACCCGATAATGCAATATAAATCAAAGAAAAATACTATAACCTACTTCTACTATCAATTTGCAGAAGCTTAAGGACCGAGCTGAACAATATAACCAGAAGAAGAAGAATCAATCGTACAATACTCATGAAAATACTTTGGGGAAAGCCTCAGCTAAAAACCCCACTATCTGTATTATCATACAAGGTGGAAATACATAGGAATTATACAAAGCCTTAGCTCTCGCAGCTAGCCAGCCCTCAGTACAATTCTCACATATGCTCACAGGCAATCTTGGCTTCTCACAAGCCTTCTTCTCTGCCCTCCAAGCTCCTATTTCCTTGTGATGTTCCTCTGGGATGATTCTCCTTCAACCAAGTGGAAAACTCATTCACCCAGTGGATGATCACCTAATCTCACACACTGTTAGAGCTGCACAATCCTCAAGGAAAAATTTCTTTTGCATGCATGAGTTTTCTTTATAATAAAACACATGCAACTGATAGTACACTGTCCTTGACATTTAAATTAACTAGATCTTTCTCAGAATAGACATGCATGAGTTTTTGATGAGGGAATCTTCAGTTAACTGTAGTACACCAGTTGAGTGCATGCATTCATCAACTGACTGTTAACTCTCTATTAGTTCCTCAAACAATTTGGAATTAATTTAATTGGACTTAACTCAGTAAATTGAGTTAACTAATTACAACTCAAATATAACTCAATCTTATCTCCTTAATTTAAGGGATAAATATTTCATGACTTCAGAAAGACTTCTAACTTGAATTTCTCCAACTAATTAAGTCAAAATAACTCAATTAATTATTTCCAAGTAGTTGTTAAGACTAAATTTGATTTTAGTTCACAATTTAATTCAAGGATAAATTAAATTGGAATATTCTTGTTGCCACATTTTAACATATGATGGTTACATGTGATTTATGATTTTAATCTATGATGGTTGTGTTTGAGCTAACCTCATGTGATATCTTTATATATGTTGATTTGGTCAAGTATGCTAGTTTGACTTCTTGTGACAGGAAGCGAACATGATTGCAAATGTACCTTATTGACAAACTACCAATGAGGTATGATTTGAAGTTATTTCAATTTATTTTGAGTCTAATGGAAGTTATGTTCTTGGTACATGAAGAATGAACATGCCCAGTTGGGTGGTTGAAACCGAATACAAGAATTAGTAGCAACAATGAAAGAAATTTGAACATGTAGCAGTATGCTCGTAAAGCACTTCAGGAGCAGGGCCATTGTGGGGCACTAGTACCCAATATTGTCCATTGATTTCCATGAGCATGCTACGACCGGTATGATGTGATGAGGCAGGTATATGCCTTGGTTTTTGTATCTTTCGATGTGAGGAAGCCTTGCCAAGGGATGGACTGCCCAGGATGGGGGTGCCAGTGGAACTTGGAAGGTGAATGACTGCATAGAAGAGGTGACCGGATTCCCAAGGGACTATGTAGCAGAGAAGGGAAGGTCATGGATGTATTTGTTTTGGTCATTAGCATTGCCAGATGGAATCAAATGCACATTGGCAATGCGCCTTGGAACAATGAGCCGCTAACTATTCGTTGGACATTGGATGCAGATTTGACCATGCAGTGGATTCTATACTTCCCAGAAAGGAGGTGAATCCTGGTATTACTTTGAGGGTAGAGGTGTGAGCCTATTGATATGAAATGAGGGTTTAACATCTTGTTATACTTACAAGAATCTCCCACTCCAAAACTTAACAAAAATATGATCTAGCTTATGTTGACAATTGCGGAATTAAGTACTTGAAATAGGTGTATGTCTTTGTTTTGACTATTTAAGTGCTTATTAGTTCATGCTGATATTAAACACATATAATAGTAAATGCACCAATAAAACAACCACACATAACAACAATATAATCTAGGAGTTAACCCTAATATCATGGGCTATGTCTCCTTGAGCTCTTGTCAACTTGACTTGGTTGTTTGGGATTATGGTAAAACTTCTTTTACAAGTTCCGCACTTAATTCCAAAGGTTTCCGAACTAAACCAATGGGCTTAGAAAACCATCTATATCCCTGGATTTCCTCACTCTACAAACAAATCTAAGCTTCCTTGGATTTGATTCCTTCAATCAGTGCTCTGAGCTGATTTGAGATTCTGGATGGCACTAACTCCCTCACAATTCTTCAATTGTCTCTAGAACTTCTTCTTCTATCTCCAACAACATATCAAACACCTACAACAGACTGATCATTTGCTGCCTGAAACTTCCCTGTAGCTTATTGGCCCTTAGAAGTCTTCAGATGCTTCGGCAAATCCCTGCAATGGATTAAAAAAACTCATTACAGTCAGAATTGATTGTTGGATCGCTGAGAATGAGCTCTGGTAGCTCCTGCAACTTCCTTCAACCTATGGTGGCTCTGAACTCCAGAATCAATCTTCTTAGATGGAATTCTCCATGAAGATGACTTCTTCAGCTTCTATGGATCATTCCATCAGCTTCAGAAGGCTCTATTTAGTCCAGCGAGCCTCTTGTTTCACTCTCTCTAAGTTTCTCTAACTCTCGGGCTCTGCCTCTATCTCTCTCGACTCTCTCTCTGTAAAACTACTCCATGAGTGCTTTTATGTGGTATCTCCACTAATATTAGCAAATGCACTTGAATTCAACTAAACTTAGCATATCCTATAAACTTTAGCCACTTCACCAAGCTGACCGTCAAAGGTAGCTGTTAGCGTAACTGTTGGGTGCACATATGTGTGATATAATCCCGTTGGTTAGGGATAATCCTCCATAGAGCTTGCGATCAGGTTAACTCTCAATTGTCGATCTATCCTCGTCCATCCAATGGTTGTTGTGTCATCTGTTGGCCAAATTTCTTAGACGATCTCCGCCGTTGATGTGACCCTACTCAATCCAACGGACATGGTGCAATCTCGTGCAAATTTCATACACGAATGATATCTAACCGAAGGCGCACGAGAAAAGCAGTTTTGCTTTGCTACGTGTCGACCGCTGAGTGGAATCGTGTGCTCTTAGTAGATTACCACTTCCAGTCTTTCACCCACGCGATATACCATTTACCGCTTGGCCAAATACTGCCCACGTGCTTAATTCGAAATTTAAAGAAAAGGCGCTTTATAAAGGTTTTTGCGCTTAACAAAGGTTTTAGCGCTTAAGGCCAATATTAACCTTTTAACCTCTTAACCTTTGTTCTTGACTGTGGTTAAGGTTCTGGATCAATTTCTGATCACTCCTCCCCATTGAGAATCTTTTGGACCCCAAAAGACTGATATACTGATCTGCACAGTAGATGAGAGTACAACACCCTCTTCTTTCAGCCTCCATACACTTGCCTTGCATGGCTAGTGCCTCTGAACCATAACTTGAAGGTAGTCAACACTTTCCTTCCTAGATGCGCTTGTCCTCCTGTTAAAAACTGTCTTCCCTGAATTCATTCAGAACTTCTACTGAGAAGGTTACAGAAGGTAGTTGAACATCTCTTCCTTGATCATTGATCCAAGGTGGCTCAAACAAATGTGAGATTACATCTTCTTAACAGAAATTTACATTTGTACCAATTACAGTATGTTTTACTGACATATTGTCAAAAACAACATAAACTCTTGCTTCATCAAAGAAACAGATTTCACATCATGTGAATCATCATCATGTCTTCACATCTTGTATACAAATGATCGACTGAATAACAAGCCGACAAAACATGCCTTTACAAACAATTGACCCTTCAAGTCAAGCATGTACAAAAAGAACTTAAGGATTCTTTTTCAAAGATGAAACACTTCATCATTATCTCCCTTTTACAATCTTGGAGACCAAATCAACTTTTCCAAGTCAACATGACGTTACATGCATGTTTAAAACAAAGCAATCGACCATCAAGTCAATTACACATACATGTTCAAATACAAGGAAATCATCAACATCCCTGTGTTCATACATACTATTGTCATGTATGTATTCCATTCTTCAACTTTCTCTTAAGCACAATCAATAGTACCAGATCCTCAATCATATGTACATGTACTTACAAAGATGAAATGAATATAATTTTGCTGCAATAAAGTGAGTCTACATACTCAACTTTTCCATTCACCTTTTTGGTAAAAACCCTGCAACTTGCATCTCATTAGCAAAGAAATGCATCAAATCAAAAGACATGCAACCTTTAATTAGATAAGAACTCTACCCATTTCTTACCAATCCATCTCAAAGGTGATTCCTTTGTCTACACATCGATATCAACCTGTGAATCATTCTGCAGCACATCAATTATGGAAACTTCCTTTCCATTCTTTCCATTCTCTCTTTCCACCTTCTTCGTATTTCGTGGAAGCATTGTTGGATTCAGAGTCCAACACTTTTCAGCAATATGTCCTTGCCTATGGCAGTAATTGCAACACATGTGCATCTTCTTAACAACATGATTTGCCTTGTCCAATGGAATTTTGGCTTCTTGACTCCTTTTCTTCAATAGTTTCTTGTAGGTGGCCATTCTCTTCCAACATCTAGAAACACTGTGGTTATCCTAACCGCAAAAGGAACATGCAATTATTTTCCAATGCTTATGTGGAAATTTATCATGCTTTTCGTAATCAAAGGAAATATGATTGAAATCATATTTATACCTTTCTCTTTCACCTTTGTTACCTTCATGAGGAGGTGAATCGAATGAAGAAGTGGCTCCCTTGGGGACACCCACAATCTCTTCAATGGTTTTAGAGCTTTCACAACTCTCTAGTTCAAGTGCATGCCTATGAACACCTTCTTCTTGCAAAGTATGTTTCAAACTATTGCATTCCCCAAGAATGCAATCTTTACAAACTTGAGGTAGAGAACATGACATGAAACTCCTTCTAGGAACTGTTTCAATTGCCTTCATGTCTGCTTTGGAAATTTCTCCATAAGATTTTCCATAGCCAAGACCCAAATACTTAGGCCTTTCCTCAACCATTATTGTCTCAACAATTCCCTGTGCATGTTTTCCCAATCCTTTTCCTTCATAGCCCATTTTGGCCATCAACTTGGACCCTATGCCTCTTGTATGTTTTTCAAAAGAACCAACATAGATATTCTTAGAGGAAATTGAAGAAAAAATTGCATTGTTTACCTCTTCTTCAAGCTGATACTTGACTAAGGCTTCTTTGGCAACAAGGAGCTGTGTCTCCAACTCATGCATCCTTTCTAGGTTCATATTTGCAATATGAAGTTGGCTCTCCATTTCCTGCAATTTATCAAAAATCAACTGCTTCTCTTCTTTCATGGAATTCGACTGCTCTCGAAGTTTGGTGCTCTTCCTTTCATCCTCATACATTTCTCTCACCATATCCTTGGTTTGTGATCTATGATTTTAGTTTATGATGGTTACATGTGATTTATGATTTTGGTCTATGATGGTTGTGTTTGAGCTAACTTGATGTGATATCTCTATATGTGTTGATTTGGTCAAGTATGCTAGTTTTACTTGTTGTGACATGAAGCGAACATGATTGAAAATGTACGTTATTGACGAACTACCAATGAGGTATGATTTGAAGCTATTTCAATTTATTTTGAATCTAATGGAAGTTATGTTCTTGGTACATGAAGAATGAACATGCCCAGTTGGGTGGTTGAAATCAACTACAAGAATTAGCAACAACAACAAAAGAAATTTGAACATGCAGCAGTATGCTGGTAAAGCACTTCAGGAGTAGGGCCATTGTGGGGCACTAGTACCCAATATTGTCCATTGATTTCCATGAGCATGCTATGATCGGTAAGATGTGATGAGGCAGGTATATGCCTTGGTTTTTGTATCTTTCGATGCGAGGAAGCCTTGCCAAGGGATGGACTGCCCAGGATGGGGGTGCCAGTGGAACTTAGAAGGTGAGTGACTGCACGGAAGAGGTGACTGGATTCCCGAGGGACTGTGTAGCAGAGAAGGGAAGGTCACGGATGGATTTGTTTTGGTCATTAGCATTGCCAGATGGAATCAGATGCACATTGGGAATGCACCTTGGAACAAGGAGCCGGTAACTGTTTGCTGGACATTGGATGTAGATTTGACCGTGCAGTGGATTCTAGAATTCCTAGAAAGGAGGTGAATCTTGGTATGACTTTGAGGGTAGAGGTGTGAGCCTATGAATTCCCTTGTTATGGATATGGGCATCATATTCTCTTATTTGTTGGTTTAGCATATGTGCCTATGTGTATATGTGGTTATTGTAAATACGATAATGAGCCGTGTTATAAAGCTCCAACATGCGGTATGGTTTTTATTTGGTCATTTTGTCATGATGTTTTTCTTTTGAGCAGGTCATTCATTGTAAATAGTGTAACGAGTTGTGTTATAAAGGTTCATGGGCAGTATGTTTTATTTCTAGTAGTCATGTTGGTTATGTGTATCATTGAACACCGAGGATGGTGTTCCCCCAAGGGGGAGGGTTCTGTAACAACGCTGGTGAAATTCCATGTAAAAATATATAAATACCATGGATGATGGGACACGTATTCCAAGCTGAATGGTGGGTAGGAAATCCTAGTGGGTGTTCATTTGATTTTTTATGGCTAAGGAAATTGGCGAAGGCAGTGGCTAAGGAATTAAAGAGGCAAAAAGGAATTTTGGCACATTTATTTATGGAAATAATGGAAATTAGGAGAAAAGGAAGGTGAAGGGTCACATTTTGCATGTGAGGAGGAAATTGAAGAAAAATAATGGAAAATGAAGAAAATAGAGGCCTCATTAATAAAAAGGCTTATGAGGATCAATGGGCAAGACTTGGTCAGTTTAGCTTTGGAGCTCTCTCATTATTCTCTCTCTCTTTCTCTCATACTCTTGGATACTTAGAGTTTTCTTGGAGCACTCTTGGAGGGTGTGGCATACTTGGATTCTTGGAGCAAGAAGGCAAAGGAAGAGCAGGAAAGTGCAAGAAGGCATCGGCATCAACAACTACATCAAATTTTCTTGCAAGTACTGAGTTGCATGTATGATTTCTTCACTAGTTTTGGCATGCATGGCACATGCATGTGGTTTCTTGGTTATGATCTGTCATTGGCATGGAGGATGGTCGAGATTGACAGTGGATTGCCTAGCCTTGCCATTTCTTGGATAGCCATGGTGATTGTGGGTTTACTTTCATTGCTTTGTTTTGGTTGGTTCTCATTTTTCCATAGCTTGGGTTGACTTACTAGTCCTGGAAGCCCTGGTTGAACAAATGCTCTGGAAGCCCTGTAACATCTTGGGTTGAGTTACTAGTCCTAGAAGCCCTGGTTGGAAAAACACTCTAGAATCCCTTGGCAGGTTGAGTTGCTAGTCTTGGAATCCTTGGTTGGACAAATGCTCTGGAAGCCCTGTATAAGCTGTTGGATGAGTTACTAGTTCTAGAAGCCTTGGTTGGAAAAATGCTTTGGAAGCCCTGGAAGGCTTGGATGGAGACCAATCTGATGATGGTTTTTGGTAATGTCAGACCATGAGGTGGAATCAGTATTTGATGGGTTGATGTGGGTGCCTCTGAAAGCCTTGGATGAGTTTTGATTGATGTTTTCTATGAGATCCCAAATTCATGCTTGGAATATGTCATGGGGGTGATTGGCAGAAGAGAGACTTGGCTCAGTGAATCCATGGTCGGGTGGAACATGGTAGCTCCATCTTTGGTTGGTTCATTGCATTTATTAATGAAAAAAAATTCATTCCCTTGATTTTAATGTGCAAATGTACTGATGTATATATGGATTTTGATGGTTGATATGTTTATTGTATTTCTATTCCTATTATGTTTTTTTTATATGCACATTTACCCCGGAGGTTTTTACAGATATGGTAGATAGTGTTGTATTAAGTTTTCAATTTTAATAAAAGGATCCACTCATAGAAGAGGCTTTGCATAATATTAAAGAAAATAACTTAATGCCAGAAATAAAGCCCACTGTAAGGGGGATCCACTCTGTGTGTTTCAACAGAACTTCCAAACTACTAGGAAGTTAGCAGAATGTTATGGCATGGTAGAAGAAGCTGAAGATGATGAATATATATGGGATTTGAAAATACTAGATTCCAAGGGGGAAAGATAGGTGAACAGACTAGAGATGAACTCCATTGTGTCAAATTAAGCCAAGCCTATTAGAACACAAAGTAAATAATTGGACTATTTTCATCCTTCTGCAAAAGCTTATCGATGTTTTATGGTTTATGCTAGATCATTATAGGAAAATGTAGATCTTCCTCAATTTGAAGAATTGTATTTTTACTTGCCAATGGGGATTATTCTTGGTGTTAACGTTCGAATTTGCCTCAGGTTGAGGAAGGCAAAACTCGAGGCAACATCAAACCAAGCTCAGCCTCGTAGCTAGCCCTACGAGGACAGGAGAGGGCTCTCTCCGGTCAATCTCAGAAAAAAGGTAATCAAAGAGGCTCAAGATGACTGAATTGATGACTAATTTTAGGCTAGGTATGAAGTACAAGGACTATGGCATTGATTTTTTGAAGTTTTGTTGAATTCAAGGGAAAGGCAATTTTGGGTGCGGGGATGAGGCACAACTTTTGCAGAGGTCTACTTGGGGCAAGATAGGCGATTGTTTTGATGCCTTTAAAGTGATTGAATGAATAGACCTGAAAGGTGAGGAGCTAAGGAGAGCAAGGAAGTCTCAAGGATTCTCCTTAAACTGAAGAAAACATGGAAAATTAAACAAACTTAAAGGCAGAGCATAGCAAATTTATGGATTCTACCTTAACACTTCATTTGTTTAATTGCAGAAGATTAAATAAGGAAAGTGGTACACATACACAACTTACAAGTACTGAGAGAAACACACCATCAACACATAAGGCCACATGAATCCCAAATAGTGCTGCAAAACCCTGGTCTATCCTTTGCCAAAATTGCAGATAAAATATGTACAATAGTGTATCAAGCTATTCCCAAGAGTCCAACCCTGAAAATGACTCAGAAAATACATAATATAGGCAAGCGAACACATTCCCTTGCCTCTAGGGGTCGATCTCATCATCCTAGGAGCTGTTTCAACCAATTCTAAACAAAGCACTACAATCTAGGCAGTCAAAACAACTTGCCTCTATAAGCTAGGAAACCAATTCATTCATTAAATGTTTGCTATTTTATGAATGAATCATCTAGAATAGGTAAATAAGTGTCAATTCAACATAAAGTTACATTAATTACATCAAGGAGGGTGAAAAATCCCATCACAAATCAAAACTGGTCAAACTGGCTTCGTTTTTTGAGCTGAAGATGAAAATTTTGCAAAAAATCTTGATGCATAGCTCGCCTGAGCCCTATGCGTAGTGCGCCTTTCCACCTGATTTTGGGGCACTTCCCGGCATCCAAATTGAGCTCAGGTTGGCTTGTTGGAAAGCCCTGGATGTCTACTTCCCAACCCAAGTGGAATTTTCCAATTTGATGTCCGTTTGCTCCTCCAAAAGTGCATTCTCCCAAGGCTGCTACCTGTGTGTCCAAAAAGGGGCAGTGAGGTCATTTTTTGCATGTTTTTTGACCTTTTGGGGACCCAAACCTTGATGAAATGCCTTGGCATTGGCTAAGCAGGTGTATTTCATCATGAAAAATCCAAGAATACAAACCTTTCGTGATTTGGACCTCCCAATTTTAAGGGTAGCACGCGGCGCGCTACGCGTTGAGCCCAAAAACCTGTTTTTTACACAAAAATTTCAAAATTGACAAAATTTTCCCCAAACTTGTTGAAATTTGGGCTGGGGGTCCACAATCAAGTACTATGCTCAATCAAAGAGGCTTTGGCCAAAACCCGAAGACGATCAAGCTCCTTTTGCCGTTTTTGCTTCTTGACCATTTTCCTCAATTTTGCCTTAAGACTCCTAATTCACGCCTTGCAAACTAGGTTCCGGACCTTGTAATGCATAACCATGTGTTTCAATAATGCATGATCTCTATCGGCCCTTTTCAGCCGTTCCTCCAAGTAGATGTTGACCCTCTCGAGATTAGCCTCTTGATCCTCATTTCCCTGTTGCTCTAGAGAGGTGAACTCAATTTGCCTATGTTTGGCAGCTTGGCGATTCTCACAGATGTTCTGTAGCTCTATGATCATGTGCTGGTCCTCAAGCTGTTTATTCCGCTGCTCTAGATACCTGATATATTAGGTCTTCTCTGATTCTGAAGCTGTCTCATCATGAATAGTAACAAACCCGGATGGCTCACCAGAAGGTCCCTCCTCATGCTTGGGCTTCTTGCCCTTATCCTGTACCTGCGGTGCTGCTGTCGAAAGCGAGGCCCCTTCCACACGAGGTGGAGATAACACTCGCTATGCTGATGAAGTCAATGAGACCCCTTCCACCCCTGGTGGAGATAGTACTCGTCGTGTAGATGCAAATAATGTCCTGTGACCTCGCTGATATGTCACATATGGAGGAGCACTTATATGCTCAGTCTCGGGAATGTCTGGCTGGTGTGAAGGTCCTCCCTCATCATGAACTATCTCAGGAGGTGGCTGTAATGGTGCAAAGTAATCACGGGAAATGAAATCTTCCCAAGTAATGCCCTGCTGTGCCAACTGATGCATCACTACAATTTTGATCAATGCATAATGATAGATGCTCTTATGCTGATGTGATGGGCTCTTCCTTTGTACTAAAGGCACCATCCTCTCCATGTTGCAACACATGAAAAATGGAATGTTCATCATACGTACCCTGGTAAAATGCATCAACAAACGAACATGGTACGCATAGAGACGTGAGAATCTGCCCTCGCAACTGAAATATCGAATGATGAGTTTCATCAATGGTGCATACTCATCCCTTAGGAATCTGAAAGGAAAAACTGCAGTCAAGTGTCTCATATACCCGGGCTTGATATATGGCTCATAGTGAAATCTGTCTAACTGCTGGCATTTACTCCATTCCTCCCCTACATTTGGTATCCCAGTGGCCTGAGCAATAATCTCGGGTGACAAGGTGAAATTCACTCCGGCAAGGTTTACATGACCATCCTGCAAATGTAGAACAAATAAACGGACTAGTTCCTAATGATGCTGGATTTGTGAGATCCGCTCACAGTATTCAAAACATGATTGATACCGAAAACAGTCCATTGCAAGTGGACAAGCTTGCAATTGAGCCAAAGAAGTAGGCTCCTCCCTGACATGCCGACCACCTTTGCCACCTTTGTGATACCTCCTTGGCACACTTACCTCTGGTGTAGAATCACTACCATAATCCCGCTCATAAGCTGACTCGGTCTCTGACATGTTCTTTAAAAACAAGGTAGCTCGAATATATATATGCTGATATACAACTGTGTGCACAATTGACTGTAGACTTTTTCTTTTTCTCAAAATGCTGTGACCAAGGGGACACAAATATACAAGGGAATTGTTAGGAAAGGGGAAACATTAGGGAAATGGGGACAATGGAAATAAAACAAGGAATTTAGGGAAGGGAAGGGACATGAAAATCTTTAAGTTTTAGGGTTTGGGATGAGGTAGGGTAGGGAAAATATGTTTGTAGTAGAAGGGAGGGGTTAGGATTTGAGGGAGGATAGTGTAGGGTTTTATGAGGAATTATTGGGGAAAATATTAGTGAATATAGGGGGTGGGAAATACAAGAAATGGGAAAACCTTGGCAACATTTATGTTTGAAAACCCTACAACAATCTTGGCATTTAAATCCTCACAGCAAACTAATGGAAAAGGAGGGTTTTACACTTGGTTTTTCATGGCAAATATAGCATAATTTCTTTACATAAACCTTTCAAAACCAAGAATGAGCCGTGGATATAAAGCCTACCTGGGATTTGATGCGTAAGAAGAGGTGTTTGAGTGTGTTTTGGGCAAAGTTCTGGGCATAAACTTCAATGCGCCGCGCGCTCCTGATGGGCCTCACCCGTGTAAGATTGCACTGAAAATTGTGGCCTGATGCGTAGCGCGCCAAACCTGATGCGTAGCGCGCCCTGGAAACGGCTCGATTTGCTCACAAACTCACCAAATCGCCTTAGAACAATGCTCTTTGCTCTTGGAATGTGGAATGGGTTGCAAATGAGGAGAAATATCTTCATATGGACTCCTTGTTGATTTTTGCTTAACCCAAAACCCATTTTCTTATGTTTGGTTGTTGACACTTTTTGAAAATTAATAGGCTTTGACCTTTTTGGCCCCTTTAAAATTGGTTGAAATAATGATTTTCACTGATAATTTTTTGCAGGGATAGCTCTGATATGCTCTGGCAAAGGAGACCAAGGCTGCACTTGAACGATTGAAGAACTGAAAATTTTGACAATTTTTTCAAAAATGAGATGGCGACTTATCTTCAAAACAGAGTTTTGAAGAGAAGTCCTAATTCAGCTGTACAATGATGAAAATTATTGAAGTGATGATCTATCAAAGACATCCCTCTGGCCTGCTGGTCTTCTAAGACTTTTCAAGACAAAATTGACTCAACCCTAGACCTAAGACCTCAAAATTTAAAACATGATTGTAAATGACCTTTGAAGACTTATTTTAATAAACAGGCCTGAACCAGCAGTGCCAAGCACGAGGGGAATGAGTGACACAACCCACTCCATCAGAGTTATGGCATGCCTAACGAAATGCAACTGATCAAAAACTGATGGGACACCTAATCATGAAATGCAAAAGAGCTTTGATCTCTGACGGAGTGATAACTAGAGCGACTCTAACACTTGGTCAAGTAGGGATTACTAGTTGATCTAGGGAATATTGAGATAATAGTGAACCTTCCCCTTCCGATGTCAGTGCAATAGTTGCAAATGACACTAGGGCATACAAGGTATCATAAGAAGTTCATGCGTGGATACCAAAATCACTACACCATTAGAGAGCTTGCTTGAGAAGGATGTCTAGTTTGAATGGAAAAAGGAGTGCCATTAGGCGTTAGGTACATTAAAATAAAATTTGGTATCAACGTTGATCCTAGTGTTCCTTAATGGAGCAATGAATTTCATGTTCATGTTGATGGTTCAACAATAGCACTAGGTTTAGTGCTAGCACAACTTAGAGAAGCAGAGATAGACCACCTTGTTTTATTTTCCAGTAGAAATTTGTATACAACAGAGCAAAACTATATTACTACAAAACGTGAAGGTTTGGCCATGGTGTACGTGTTATAGGAGTTTAGGCACTATCTATTAGGTTCTCGTTTCAAGCTATACATAGACCATTATGAAATAACATACCTCATTAATAAGTCAGTGTTGGGAGGGAGGATATGTAGATGGTTATTGTTATTTTAGGAGTATGACTTTGAAGTAATTTTCAATATTGGTATGTTAAATGCAAGGCCATATCACTTGTCACGAATAATTTCTGGTGAGGAGGTAGGGAATATCAGTGACAACTTACCAAACATGCAACTATTTCACACAGAGACGGTGGATGATGATTTTGTTGAAATTGTCCTATTCCTAACTAAATGAGTGATGCCATGAGGGTAGGTAGTGGCATATAAAAATCAACTAGTGGCCAAACTTGTAGACTATTAACTCATCCGAGATGGGTTGTACAAACCTGGGGTAGATGGAATACTCTGGCGATGTGTATGGGAGCATGAGAGACTTTTCATACTAACAGAGGCACATGAAAGTGTGCATAGAGGACATTACGTGGCAAAGGTCACTGCACAAAAGTTCTACATGTAGGCTTATGGCGCCCAACTATTCATAGGGACACGAAGGAATTTTATCACAATTGCGACATATGTAAAAGGGTAGGAAAACCTTCATAGGAAGAGGATATGTCGCTCAACCCCTAGTTAACCTTGTAATTTTTCTAGAAGTGGGTTGTTGATTTCATATGGTCAATCATTTTGCTCGCAAAGAGGAGTGGAGCACGATACATCATCACTGCGAAAGACTACTTAAGGAAGTAGAATCGAATAGAGTTTATAGTGTGAAGATCACGACCAAGTTTTTATTTGAAAATGTGATCAAATGCTTTGGATGCGTGAAGATATTTATGAGTGATCAAGGAACCCATTTTATGAATAAAACTATTTGAGATTTAACAAAGGAGTTCTAGATATATCATTAGAAGAGTACACCTTATCATCCTTAGGAAAATGACTTTGTAGAGGCCTTTAAAAAAATATTGGAAACCACGTTGACTAATGTTTGTAATGAAAATATAGGTGATGGGGACTTACAAATTCCTGCAGTTTTGTGGGCATACTGGACCAGATCAAAAAGATCTCGCCGATCAGACCCCTTTCCAATTGGTTTATGGACAAGAGGTAGTTATGCCTATATAGTTTATCATTTGAAGTCTTTGTATTGCTACAATGACAGGGCTAGAAAATTCTAGCGCAATTTATCAAAGAATGGCATAGCTACAATAGTTAAAACAACACTGATTTATAATAGGATTTCAACAGAATGTACAAGAATCCAAGGAAAAGGCATGGCATGATCTCCACATCAAACAAAAGCAGTTCCAAATTGGTTATTTGCTACTGATGTATGACAACAATTTCTTAAATTATCCAAGGAAATTCCAAATGCACTAGTTAGGTCCTTACATTGTTCATTATGTTATTGAGTTAGGAACAATTTAGCTGGAAAAGTTAAGTGGAGAGCCCCTCAATGAACTTATAAATGGGATTAGGCTGAAGGTGAACGAAAACTGTTGGTCCCAAACATAAGAATGAAATATGTACAAAGTAAATAAAAAAAAGGTTTTATTTATAATGATATTTGTGAATGTAGGTAGAATCCACGCAATTGAAACCACGAGGAACTAGTGTAACAAACCTAACAAAGACAATCCTTTCTGTACGTGGCTTGTGCACTATGAGTTGGACCATTTCGCAATAGGAAAACACTAGTTGAAGAAGCACATGGTACCAAAAGACTGGAAATAATGGATTGTAGCTAGAAACCAGTGACGACAATAGAGAATGGAAAAGTCTAAAATCCAGCACTGAGAAAAGTATGTGCCACACACGTGGACTTGACACTGACACAAAAGGAAATAAAGCTAATTAAAGTAAATTATCTAGATATGTGTCTTTATTAGAAATGTTACTAACATGGTTTCCAACATGGCCCGAACGAAAAATAATGTCCCCGCTTAGAGATTTACCACGTCTGGAGATCGACGGAGTGATGGCGAGGCTTGGTTATGATTTTCTGAGAGTTAATGAAACTAGAGATGTGCATCGGACATGTAATTTGTGAGTATTTATTTTGATTTTGATTTCATTCTCACACATTTGTCAAGTTTAGAGCTAAATTGAGAGTAGAGAGTCGAGCCAACGTAGATAGGTGAGCGTGTACAAAAGCTTAATTTGTGAAATACATAGTCCTTTATATTCCCAAAGTAATCTTATCATGGAATTTATGTCTAAGGCCATTGATAGCATGATCATTCTTGAGATTGCAACTAAGTCAAAGGTATCCATCCCAAATGTTTCCATCCCGAAAGCACCGAAGTATACATTCGTCATGACTTTGATTCTAGTCGTTGTCATTAAGGAAGGAGAAATGCTAGATCTAGTGGATAAGCTAAAGTATAATGATCACAATGTGAGATATCTAAAAAATTCCCATAATTTGCACATAAATAGTATACCCAAATAATCAAACACTTGGGGAATCTGATAATGGTTGAGGTGTGACAATGGGTGCTTGGGTTGGAGAAATCCGGAATCCTCAACCTCCTCAACATCCCTCACTTTGACTAGAGCGACAAGGTAAATATTTGTGTAAAATTATTATTAAGTTGAGTACATGGAGGATTTATGTGGCTTGTCGAGCACATGGAAATCAATACCAAGTTAATTGTCAGGATAAAAAGACTCCTAACTTTCAATGAAGACCCAAAGCCATTATTTGACAAGAAACACAAGAAAACGATGGCTAAGAAAGCGAAGGACAAATTCAAGGTGGTTGTAACAACCTTGGTCAAAAATCCATGTAATAAAGTTAATAAAGGAAAAATAAGACCAAGGTGATGGGACACATATTCAAAGATGAATGTTGGGCAAAAACATAGTGATGGTGATCACTTATGATTAATAAATGGCTATGGAAATTGACAAAGGCATTGACAAAGGAAAAGTGGCATTAATTGGAATTTTATTTATGAAAATAATGGAAAATAGGAGGAAAGGAAGGTGAAAGGTCACAGGTTGCATGTGAGGAGAAAATTGAAGAAAATAGAGGCCTCAATGATAAAAGGCTTCTGAGGATCAGTTCATAGCGTTTGTCAGTTTTAGCTTGGATATCTATATTTTATTATCTCTCTCTCATATTCTTGCCCACTTAGAGTTTTTCTTGGAGTACCCTTGGAGCATTGTTATACAGAAAAATGTCCTCCTCATCAGCTCAGAGGAGAAAGACATGTTGGCTAAAGCAATAGCCAAAATCACAAGCCTTGTTTCCATATTAACGCTGTCTATACACTGACAACATGCTTTATAAAGCTTCTCTGTAAGCCTAAGGAAGCATTAGTGACCCTACTAACTCTACTTTTTGGTTCGGGGACAACATTAGTGGATTCTAATGAGAATCTAGAGGTCAAAGGAGCAAATTGACTCATAAATATCTCTATATTCCCTCCTATATCTACTCATAAAAGCAAGGAAACATCTAGAGTTTGACCTATTTGAGGGATTTCTAATCCTAATGAAGGAGACAAATGGGAAAGAACTCAAAAGCATGTCAACATCATTTCTTTTACCTAAAGAAACTCATGGAGGAACTTGGCAACCCTAACTTGAATGCTACATAAGCAAAGCTAGGGATATGGTGATAGAGGTTAGATCATTTGAAAGGATAGCTTACTTGATTGTCGAGCATAGTATCAAATCTAAGCATAAGAATTTGGTAAGAAGGGAGAGAGAGATAGGAGCTGGAGGGGTAAGGGAAGGCTAATGCAACAGATGGTTGTAATCACTCTTCCGACATTAATATAGAACTGCAGTTGTACTGTCTACTCCATGGTGTTGGTACTATCATTCATTTATTTGTTTGTCCAATACCTTTTAGCATGAGTACCTTAGTTATGTGTAATTAGATGTATTTTATATATTCATGTATTAATTATCAAGGTTGTATGTTGTGATTATTCTTGTCTCTTCTATGTGCAGGACTTGATCTGGAGCCGGCTCAGGGGACTTCCACCTAGCTGCATTGTGCTCTCCAGCAAACCTACACGGAGGCTTGAGGTAATGAATCTGTCTTGATTTGATAGTTAGTTATTGTTTATGGACATGCATGTAGCTTTGTGACAGCTGCAGATAATCTTACAGTCTGCCAAGGGTCCCGGGAAGACCCTTGAGGGTATCTCCATTCTCCATACATCGTGCATTTTATCCTATAGCAGAATTGGTGACTCCATTGGGGACTATACATTAGTTCCCGGTTCACCCGGAAAGTTCCTAGTTTCCTCCTCCTTCTAGACCTTCCTATACTTCTGCATTCCTTTTCTGACCCATCAAGACCTTGCAACATTCTTCCTTCATATATTCAGCCTTGGATCTGATCCCCAAAGCCCTATTTTGAAGTATTTTCCCACACTAATGCAGGTTAGCAGAGTAAATAGAGCTTTATAAAGCTCTGTGTCTGCACAAACAGTGCGTTAGTACCTCCAGTAACTCTCTGTGGCCTCTGGCACAAAGCATTAGTCACCCAAATTTTGACATGCAACTGTGTCTGTAACCTCAAAAGGGATGGGAAACCTGCTCATGGACTGATAAAGGATCTGTAGCTGTATTTTGTTAGCAAGATCTGTGTCCTGAAAGATTTTTTTTTTAGGAAATAGTTTTTTTTTTCTTTCTTAAAAGTTTTTATAAAGGAAAAATCAAATTTTTTTATTCATTCTTATGCTTTATTTGGTTTCAAATAGTTGTTATAAAGCACTGAAAATTTTCTGTCGGTTATGCTAGTGTTATAATGACTAGGATGCATGGAACAAATATGAATGTATGAAAGACTCTCCCTCGTAGAATACAACTTATTTCATCAAAATGAATATTTTCAAGCATTGTCTTTTGCATGATTTTTAGTCAGAGTCCCACCAAATATCATACATCAACACCCCTACCGAAGACACTAAAAAAGTACACATAAAATTTACCTAAAATCAATCAGTAACTCTTTCTAGAGCAAACAAACATTAGTTCAGGCTAGGATCTTGGGATAGGCAGTGCAAGTAAACTGCCCAAGATTAGAAACCAAAATTAGTGTCATTAAAAGAGAGAAAATTCCTTCTGCACTCATACTATCGGGACCACTCCAGTAAAAGCAGAGCTAAATATGAGACAACATTGGACTGTAAGTGAAGGTAGCCCACCTTCACTTACAACTCCTTTGGGTATTCTGTGTATTGGGGATCCCTTCGAGGATTTCGGAGCTGAGTCGGGGACTCAGGTATCCTGCCCACACAATGTACTGTCTGTGACTATGTCCCCCACGGTAGTGTCTGTGATCTGAGGTATCCTTAGTGGCCATACTTTTAGGGACTTACACAAGGTGACTGGGGCGGAATGCCCTAGTACCTAACACAGACGGACCTACTTTGTCTTTATTTTTTGGGAGGGTGCTCGTCTTCACGAGAGTACTTGGCCCCTCAATTTGAGTTTTGGGCGAAGCTCTAGAGTAACCGTAACTGTACATTTGGCCAGGCCTCTCTGTTATTCATTATGATACTGGGTTTCATCTCCATTGATCGGTGCTTATCACACAGGGTCATTTCCTTCTATTTGTTGATTGATTCACTTAGTGTATTTTTATTTTTATTTTTTAGGTGTCAGAGTGTTATTATTGAGACTTTAATAAACATCACAATACAAATTATTGATAAAAATTATCGGTCACCGTGGCTACATCCAGCCCTCGTCGTCAATCTAGACGATTGTTAGGACTTCCTCCACTCATTGTGGAGGATACACCGAGCTCTAGTGAACCAGATTCCCCATCTTTGGGAAATCAGTCTATGATATCTCACACAGAATCAGTTTGAACAACCGACGATTCAAGCTTACTGGAGGGTTTTTTTACTGCAAAATTTCTTCCTCCCTATAACCCTCCGATCACGAATCCATTGGACCCACTCTTGGTTCGCATTGCACCTGTACCCCCTTTGTCTTCAGTTGGAACACTTCCACCCATCTCGTTGATGACTAAAGGGTCGTGGAACTTTTTGGACGCTTTTGGTCCCCCACCACTTCCCCAGTTGACAGTCACTACCACACCGTTGATGGCGAACCTTGCTATCCCATTTGTCCCAGGTACAAACGCTCACATAACACTCTCCACAAGTGGAACCCAGCCTATGTCGGGTTCCACCCTTTTAGTGTCAAACTCTATACCTTTGATAAGTGCTACATACAACGCTCCTTATAACACTGAATATAGCACAGTTAGCACGTGTCCCTTCAACCAACAATATGGTTGGCATCCATTGTATAGTTCTAACTCCCAGATTCAAGTATCTGGGGGCACTCCTAATATGCATATACTAGTCAGGAATGTAACAGTTCCTCCTCCATTTTTAGGCATGCATGGTTAGTCACTGATTGACATGAGCACTCCTTATGCTAGTCAAGGACATATGGTTAGTTCTGTGGCGGGCGGGAATCCTCAAGGAGGTCCCAACCAATCCATGGGGGCATCCTACTAACAACCTCAAATGAGTCAAGGGGGCACTGCTTATCGCGAGGGAAATTCTATACCCTAGCATCACAATCCTCATGGAAATCCACATTACAACGCCATACCCTAAGGCAACTACTATACCACGCAACCTATGTATAGTATTGGGAATCAAACGATGGGAGGATGGCAAGGATCATCAAGTCATATGTCATTGCCTTGGTCTGAGTCGGGGGCATCACACACTCTGCCTTTCTTAGCAATGTTGGATATCCCCAACTTGTACAAACTTACAAATGACCCCATCTATCATAACTTACTTTGGCCGCCAATCAAGCATAGAATACCGACAGACATCCCCAAGTTTGAAGGGAAACAAGGGGAGGATCCGGGTACCCATATCACCACCTATCATTTTTGGTGTGTTTCTAACTCCATGGTGGATGATAGTACCCGGTTACGTCTTTTTTCCCGCACCATTATTGGCAACGCATCCAAGTGTTACATCGAGTTACCACGTGCATCAATCAATACCTTTGACGCTCTAGCGATGGAATTCTTAAAGCACTTCTAGCTACCCTTCCGCTATGAGACTGGCACGAAACTCCTCACTTCATTACGTCAGGATACTACCACCCACATCTCTGATCATATACATGAATGAAGATGTAGGCGAAGGTTAGTCAAAGCTCCCCTCCCAGACTATCTCTTAGCGGACTGGTTCTGCAAGTTCCTCCTCCCTCAAATCGCTAAAGATGTTGCCTTAGGTGGTGCGGTGACAAAAGACCAATCCATACGTCTTGCCCAACACTTAGATCTGATATATTTGTAGTTTGGAACTCTTTACAATGTAATCCCCAATGCCCCTCGCAACTCTAATGCTTCCACTACTTAGCACCTCGGAGCGCTTCCACTACTTAGCACCTCGGAGCGCACACCGATGGATTATCGGTGCAACCTCCGGGGTTGCTGTAAAACAACTTAGCAGTCACATTGCCCAGATATCAGTGGAACCCTATACCAAATCAACTTCTCTTCCTACCATCGCGATAAACTCTGTGCAGTCTACACAAAAACCTAGTGGTAAGATCAAGAAGAATAAGAAAAAGACCGCTCCTTTTGAGGAGCAGTCAAAAAAGTAGCAAAACCCAAAGCAGAAGGCTGCTGTGCCTCCTGACGATGGAAAGGATAAACCCACTAGATTCCCTTGCAAAATCTGTGCTGAAGACCACATGACCTATCACTGCCCGCGTCTTTAGGAATGCACAGATTTCATTGCTAAAAAGGATACTGGTAGGACCCCTGTTGTCCTGAATAATCCTTTCCCCGCTCAACAGCAGCAACACCTTATTGCAAACCAACCCCAACCCCTGCAAGGGGGAAACGGTGGTTCACAACATCCTTTAGCTGGTGAAGGACCCTCTACCATTTACACCTTTGAAATGGTAGATCTACAAACAAGAGCCAAATCCTATGGAGCTCCTGTCGCTCATGCAGAGGAACCTTCCTCAAGTCAAAACCCACCATCACCCAACGATTTGCATATCGAAAGGTCGGTTGCTGACCTTGTGATTCGCCCCCCTAAAGGGACACTTTGATGCACAATGCACAATACATCTGCACGTGCCGCCCAAAACTACAACATTGTAGAAGACTTGGCACAAGCGTCATCGGCTATGTTGGCACTCGAAGTATTACAAACCTATCTAGCACAAAGGAAATCTTTGCTTTCAGCTATTGGTGGTATCGACCCACAGGATTCCATGCTTGCAATTTTCAACATGGAAAAGTGTAAACCTCCCCTTTCCCACCAGCTTGCATTTCAGGTGCAAATCTTTTCGAAAGGTAAAGGTATACATAGAACTGTCATCGACGAAGGTGCTTTTACCTGCGTCATGTCAACGTCATGTTGGCTCGCTTTGGGTTCTCCAACCCTATCCCCATCGTCGAATTCCCTTAAATCTTTTGACGGCCACACTTTCATCCCAAAAGTTTACTTAGCTATCTACCCCATCACCTTGTATGGGAAAATGGTAATGGTGGACATAGAAGTCGTAGATAAAAATATCGACTATAATCTCTTGCTGGGTTGCAGTTGTACATATGCCATGACGGCCATTGTGTCTACTGTCTTTCGCATCATCCTATTTCCATTGGATGGAAAGGTACTCACAATGGACTGGCTATCCTTTTGCACCCCTGATTATTCCCTGTTACCAAGCGGCTCTGTACCCCTAGTAGGTGGTGTACCTGACTCTTACGTCAGTATCGGTACTTGTATACTGAACGTTTCTTCCATGATGGGTTGTTTCCCTCTTCAGCCGCCCAAGGTTTCACAGACAGTCAATATTATTTCATCCATTCTTGATGAACAGATCGATCCATGGATCCTACCAGCTCCTTCAGACCTTGACACTTACGGAGAACAGTCGATGTCACCAGCTGAATGGGTCTACCAAGCCATTCATTTTGCATCCGAATCTCCGGTCACTTTGGTTACGACAAATGGTACCACTCCCCCTCTCATAACTACTCCTTCTTTGGATCCACTAAATCAAGTTCTACCTACTGACGAAGCTATTAGAGAAATCATGAGTTTAGAAGAGCGACCTTGGGAAGACTCACACCATCGTGTTTCGATATCTAATTCGGACATGATGCCTCTTGAAATCCTGTCACCTGACATACCAGAAATTGTTTCCTCACCCTATACGACTATCCAAACTTTGGACGTGGAAGGAAACATGGGCAATATTTAAAAGACATTTCTCATCGATATTTCTGTCACAATAGGCATCATGGAAAACATCCATATTGGAGCAGATTGCAATCCTGAGGAAATTGCAAGCTTCACCTGCCTTTTTAAGTAATTCTGCGATGTATCCACCTGGTCTTACGAGGAAATGCCCGAAATAGATTCATCTATTATTGAGCATGAGATCAAGCTTTACAACAATGCTAAACCTGTCCATCAAAGGATTCGACTGGTCCATCCCCGCAAAACGACAACCATAAAAAGCGAGGTAGAAAAGTTGTTACATGTTGGTTTCATATATCTTGTTCCTTTAACGGAATTGGTTTCCAATTTGGTTTCCGTTGATAAGAAACAAGGAACCATCTGCGTATGTGTCGACTATCGAGACTTGAACGTCACGTGTCCCAAGGATAATTATCCAACACCGTTCATCGATCAAATCATTGACGACTACGCTGGTTGTGAATCATTTTCATTCATGGGTGAATTCTTGGGTTACAACCAGATTTCTATAAAACCCAAAGACCAGCACAAAACTGCCTTCGTTTGCCCATGGGGCATCTTTTCCTATTGAAAACTCCCATTCGATTTAAAGAATGCTAGAGCAACTTTTCAAAGAGCCATGGACTACACATTTCACGATATCAGGCATATCGTTCAAGCTTACTTGGATGACCTTCCAACCCATTCCAAGCAACGAACGCAACACCTAAACCATTTAAGAGCCATCTTTCTTAGGTGTCGGTTTTATAACATACGTCTAAATCCACATAAATGTGTTTACTTTGTCAAGTCTAGACGCTTACTTGGATTCATTGTCTCCAAGTATGAGATTAGGGTTGATCCCGATAAGGTAAAGGCAATTACTCAATTGCCCGAACCACAATCTGTTTTGCAGCTCCAACGTTTGCAAGGGAAAGCAAACTTTTTACGACGGTTCATCATAAACTATACTAAGTTGACGAAAGGATTTATGCAACTACTTAAGAAGGGAGTGCTATATATGTGGCACGATTAAGCTCAATGATCATTTGATGCCTTGAAAAAGGCACTTATATCAGCCCCACTCCTTAGCGCTCCCAATTATGGGCGCGAATTTCTTCTATACCTGGCAACCTTGCCATCCTCTCTCAGAATGGTCTTGGTTCAAACTCATGATGACCGGAGTGAACATGTGATCTATTATCTGTCAAAAGGCCTAGCTGGGCCTGAACTCAGATATTCACATGTGGAAAAGCTGTCATTGGCAGTCGTCTTTGCTGTCAACCGATTCCGACACTACATACTGCTGCGACAGACTACTGTCATCGCCTTGGAGAATCCCATGAGACACATTTTGTCTCGTCAAGTAATTGGAGGAAAATATTCAAAATGGATCGTGATCCTCCAACAATTTGATTTGGTTTTCACTATTGCCAAGGCAAAGAACTCCTTAGTCTTTGCCGAACTTTTTTCAGACCTTCCCATTGTCGATCCTAACGAGATAGCCCATGATCCTCTTCTGGATGAAGCTGTCTATCTTATCGACACTACTGACCCTTGGTATGGTGACATTCTTGTCTACCTCCAAGCACAACGGTTTCGCCCCGAACTATCGTCAAGCGACCATCGTCTCATCCGCCTCCAAGCGCGACACTATCAAGTGATTAACGATACGTTATATCGTCGTGGTGCAGATACAGTTCTTCGACGTTGCCTCACTCATGAAGACGCAAAATTTGTTTTAAATGACTGTAATGCTGGGGCATGTGGTGGCCATCTTTCTGGCATATCTACTGCACAAAAAATATTGCATGCAAGCTATTACTGGCCGAACTTGTTCCAAGATTGTGTCAAGGCCATTTGACAATGCCATCCTTGTCAAGTGTTCACAAAGAAAATGCACGCTCCTTCGGCCCTACTACACCCAGTTATCTCTATCGGCCCCTTTGCCAAATGAGGGATAGACTTCGTAACTTGCAATCCCGTTTCCTTTGCTGGACACAACTATATCATTGTAGTTGTGGAATATTTCACGAAATGGGCAGAAGCCCTTCCCACCTACCGGGCCAAAGGGGAAACCGGGCGCTATTCCTATTTAATTAGGTTATCTGTTGCTTTGGTGTACCCTGCACAATTGTTACATACCATGGGTCTCATTTCCAGAATCACATGATGTTTGACTTAACATCATTGCTAGGTTTTTGTCAGGATTAATCATCCTCCTACTACTCTCAAGCTAATGGTCAAGTAGAGGTCATCAATGGCGTCTTAAAAACCATGATCCGTAGGTTGGTAGGAAATCATAAAACAAAATGGCATCGAATGTTATATTCGGTGCTATGGGCATACCAAACTTTAGTCAAGACTACCACGGGCTTTACACCTTTTCAACTAGCTTACGACCTGTAAGCAATTTTACCAATAGAGTGTCAGATCCCTTCCCTACAAATAGCCATTGAACTCATACCTTACACTGTAACTGCCGAAGAAGAGCACCTGCTATATATCAATCAACTCGATGAAACCCGTCGAAATGCCGAATTGGCACTCGAGGCCCACAAGCGCTGGGTAAAAGCCCAATATGACAAAAAGGTCAAGCCTCGTTCTTACCAAGAGGGAGATCTTGTTTTGCTCTATGATACAAAACATGACATATTGGGGGCAGGAACGCTTCAAGCCTTATGGCTAGGTCCCTATGTCGTCAGGAAAGCCCTCTCAAAAGGGGCATATGAACTTCAGGATTGGGAAGGAGTCCTGCTCGCTGAGCCCAGAAATGGGCTTTGTCTAAAAAAGTATTATGCCTAGTATTGCACTAGGCATGTGCTTTGTAATTTTATGTATTTATAAGTTTTGCTTCCTTTTTTGGTGTGATTGGATTGTTTTGGTATTTATTGGAGTATTTGTCTCATACATCCTTGCAATGCAAATGTCTTCATTACCCTTAGCATACGTAGGATAGGATGGTGCCAGTCATCACATATGGCACATTGCATTCGCTACTTGGGTCATCTACACACTTGAGTCGGAACTGTTTTGTTACAGAGGAGTCTTTGTTGGTACCACCACTAACAATATTACTGAGTACATGTTCGTAATTTCACTTCTCACTGAAGCGTCATCAAGGGACATCTCCAATCTAGTGGTCAGGTTAGACTCTCAGCCAGTTGTTATGCAATTGACAAATCGCTATCACATTCGTAATCCAACCTTGTTACATCATTATTTAAGGGTACGACTCTTGGAACTCACATATGAACACATTTCTAGAGAATTTGATGTACTTGCTAATTCATTAGCAAACAATGTGTTAGATTGGCATTCGTCTCATTCATTATAAAAGCATGCATGAAAAGTAAAAATTTACAGTGTTAAATTTTTTACAAAAACATTTAAAAAACATTTACACCATCAAAATACCAAAATGTCTATATATATATATATAGATAGAATCCAGTCTTTTACATTGAAATATTCCAAAACTTGGATGTTTTAAGTACAAAATGGCTACTGAGCCCGTCTACAAACACCCATTGGCTATGCCAAAACATTTGCTAAAAATAGCCTATTGCTCCTGAAATTCTAAAACCGCTCTAGCTACCCTCTGAAGAGGAACCAAAAACCGCTCAGGTACACTGACTATGTGTCGTTGCATATGAGAGGGAATCTCCCTCATAGGAAGGGGGGGCACACCCATGCTCAAGCCCTCCAGGTTCCTCAGAACTTCGCGAAGACTGTCGATATCACTCCCCAGCAGGTAGTTGGCCTCCTCGTCTCATATGGCGGGGTTCGCTTGCAGGTCGTAATGGCGCCACATCTGTGTTAAGCATAAAGCTTCATGTCAGTACTTGTTCACCCATAAAAACATCACATAAACATTCAAAAGCTAAAAAATACTTGAAGTACTTTCAAAAATCATTCTCACCTTGAGGATCCCAGTTGGTCCCAGGCGGCAGCATCAAGTCAGGGTCGCTGGTGAAGTCCATGCCCTCATAAGCATAGTCGTCAATCATCATGATCTGGCCATGAAGCCACTGGAAGAAATCTTCCTCGAAGAAATGTCGGATCAGTCCTCCTCCTGTGCGAGGATCGAGTGATGACCATTGCCCCTATATCAGCTCCCTCGGATCAAAGGGACCTAAGCTCACCCTTGGGCGCATAACAGGTACCCTCTCAAGAATTAATGAGACTATGAGAGTACCATACCCAAAACTTTGTTGCGTTCGAGTCTTGCATGCAGTTAACTCTGCCTTCAACTAGCGAAGCACTGCTTCACACCAGTTGAACATCTGCCGCTGGACACAGTCAACTGCAAGAAACATTTGGGCCTTTGTTGCAACGTGGGGATTCTTTGACCTCGCCAACTGCACAATCAACCATAAAATGGCCCTCATAGACCTGGACCTAATCATGTCTATGGGGACTTTGTTGCTGACAAGTCCACTCTCAGGGATGTAGTAGGATTACACCAGCTCTAGGGTGGATCGTGGATTAGGCCTACCCCCAGTGAGGTTTTCTTTTTCCCCACGAAATGAAAAACCATTTAAAAAGTATATGTCATCACGGTCAATAGCCAGCTCATGATCTACAATCCTGAACACCTACTCATGTTCATCCCAGCGCTAGATAATCCATCTCGATAAATCCTTCTGCCCTTTCATCAGCTCCAACTTTGCATACTTCAGTAAACCACATTGGTACAATGGAAGTATGCATGCTAAATCATTTCACATCAGCAATTCCTGGCTATCATGGGCCCGTTCTGTCCATAGGCTAGTCATTATGGCTTGAAACCAATGCAAAATAACCAAAAAATCAGTCAAAATGGGGCAATACAACTTCAAGAATCACCGCATAGGGTTTTAAAACTGCGCCCTTAAGCTCTAATGCTCCCCCCAGTGGTACATAGGGAGGATTAATGCCCTCCAACAGGTCGTATAGGGCGTTTAACACTCCCTACAGGCCAGCCAGAGGGCGTTAGTGCGCAAACACTGCTTTAGGGCTCCTCAGATTTGCAAGAATCCACCCTAGAAACTGATAAGAAAGGTTAAGAAATGCATAGAGCAATGTTTTGGCCTCTACTTGGGATTGGCGGAACATCGAATGGTTGCCCGGATCTCCTGCAATGGTCCGCGGAAAATCTGCTCCTCTTTGGCTCCAAAACGCTCTCACAATTCTCAAATAGTGAAAATGGTGAATGTGAAAGCTCAAAAAACTTCCTTATATTTATTTTTGGAGACATGATTTTTTGAAATCATTAAAGAGGAAGTAGTCCATTCCCCATGATTTTTTATCATGCATGAACCCATATGGATAGGAATTGCTGTTTTTTTTATACTTTTTCCGCTTTTTGATGAAAGTACTTTTAGGAATGAAAAGCAGTAAAGCACTGCATGCAATTCTCAATGAGCGCTTTCTTTTATGGGATATTTTCTCGCTCTAAAAACTAAAAAATCCCCGAGTTTGTCATCGTTGGACTTGTTAAACACATACGACGACAGTCCGAGCAACTCTTTTTCGCTCTTTTTCTAGCTCATTAAACTGAAAAAGATCATTAGAGCATTCTTTTTAGGTGCTTTTTTCTCACTCATAAAACTAAAAAAATCCCGAGTTTTTTCTTTAGGCTCGTTAAAAAATTATAAAGATAACCTGAGAATTCTTTTAGGTACTTTTCTTGCTCGTTAAACTGAAAGATCCAGAGTTTTTGTCACCGGGCTCGTTAAAAATCTACGACAGCAACCAGAACATTTGCCTTTTTGGGACCATTTCTCGCTCTTAAATCCCGAAGTTTTTTCCCTTCTTCGGGCTTGTTAAATATACGAAGAAGGAATGAGCAATTCTTTTACCTCTTTTTCCTTGCTCAATAAACTGAAAAAGTTACCTAGATTTTTCTTCATTTGACTCGTTAAAATTTGATGAAGGTATTGAGTTTGTCATCGCGTGACTCATTAAAAATTCACGACGAAAATCGAGTTTAGTCCGTCTCCTCGTACTTGTAACAAAATGCGGTCAAAATCTATTGAGCATAGGTTTCTCTTTATCTGGACTCAGTATATTAACTCAAGGAAAAGTAACCAATCCGGGTATACTATTAAACTTTTGTCGCACCTGGTTAACAACTATGACAAAGGGACCACCCTGGAGTCGTTCTTTTCGATCTTTTCAGACTCTCTAAATGTGAAAAGACTACCGATTTGTCTAGTCTGGACTCATTAAATTACCCAGACAAGGTATAGAGTCACTCTTTTTACGATCCTTTTCAGACTCTTAAAACATGAAAAGATCGACGAATTTGCCTACCTAGACTCATTAAACTAATCAGATAGGGCATAAAGTCGCTCTTTTTGTGGTCCTTTTCAGACTCTTAAAATATGAAAATATTGACGAGTTTACCTGTCTGGACTCATTAAACTAATTAGACAGGGAAAGTAGACAATACAACTGTATTCAGTATTAGAAGAGTGGTTTGGTAGCAGTCATTCCCTTGAACATGGTGCTCCCTCAGATAAACCTTCCTTGTGATGACCTCTCAATATGAATCCTACCATCCTATGAGTTTAGCCTAAATACCCCGATGTTCTTTCATCTCTGTATCCTAACACTCTTTGGTGTTCATGAGTCTAGTGTTGCATGGTTAAAACCATTGTCGTGCCTTCTGTTGTTCAAGGGTTAACGTTTTGTTTCCTCCATCAACCCATCAAGCATATCCTTTCATCATGCCCTCTGTCGTTTAGACCCAATGCTCAAAGATTCATCAAAAAACAAATCATTATTGTCCCATTTCGTGTCGATTGATGTAGGACACATTATTTCCTACCTTTCGACAGGTATCTTCCTATCGACTTCAACACTCTATCTAGGAAGACAACCCAGAAACACATTCAGTGCCTTGGTACTTGCAGACATTAGTGGCAAGTCACCCTGTGATTGATAAGGGGTTCTCATTATTGGCTCCTAGTTAAGCGATTCTATGAGTGTTCGACGACAAAAACATTTTTCACACTTGCTAGATTGTACTGTGCATCTTGGAGACCATCACCATTATTGGTGGCCTTCCTCGCGTCTATTAACGGTCTCCATTATTGACTGGTAATTAGACGATTTCATGCATGTTTGACATCAACGCATATATTCACATGTATCGATCTATGCTGTTCGGTGAAGCAGAAATCAAGACCTTGGGTAGAGGCTTGCATCACTCAACCTTGTTTCCTCTCCCAAGTTGTTTATATTGTTTTTTGGAGATAGCTCATCAAAATGATCCTATTATGACACAGGATCCGCATTGTGCTTATTGGTGGCCAGCATCATCATATCTCTTTTATGAGAAAATCACTCTAACATAGCTACTATGCGTGGGAATGCCCGACTCGGGACATGATTTTAGTTGTTATATATATATATGTGTGTGTGTGTGTGTTTTATCAGGTTTCCCGTACTACCTGAAGCTCCGATCCTCTCTCTCTTTTTGTCAAAGAAGGAAAATTACAGTTAAGTAAAATATTTTGGCCATCATCACAGCCTCTGATCTCACACTTTAGGGGGCATTTGTTATACGACCAAATTAACCTCCTCATTAGCTCAGAGGAGAAATACATGATGGATGAAGCAATAACCAAAACCACAGGCCTTGTTTCCACACTAACGCTGTCTATACATTGACAACATGCTTTATAAAGCTTCTCTGTAAGCCTAAGGGAGTGTTAGTGACCCTACTAACTCTACTTGTTGGTTAGGGGATAATGTTAGTGGATCCTAATGAGAATATAGAGGTCAAAGGAGCGAATTGACTCATAAATATCTCTATATTCCCTCCTATATCTACTCAGAAAAGCAAGGAAACATCTAGAGTTCGACCTATTTGGGGGATTTCTAATCCTAATGAAGGAGACAAATGAGAAATAACTCAAAAGCATGGTAACATCATTGATTTTACCTAAAGGAACTCATGGAGTAACTTGGAAACCCTAACCCGAATGCTACATAAGCAAAGCTAAGGTTATGGTGATAGAGGTCAGGTCATTTGAAAGGATAGCTTACTTGATTGTCGAGCATAGTCTCAAATCTAAGCATAAGAAGTTGGTAAGAAGGGAGAAAGAGAGAGGAGCTAGAGAGGTAAGGGAAGGCTGATGCAACAGATGGTTGTAATCACTCTTCCGACATCAATATAGAACTACAGTTGTACTGTCTACTCCATGGTGTTGGTACTATCATTCATTTATTTGTTTGTCCAATACCTTTTAGCATGAGTAGCTTAGTTATGTGTAACTAGATGTCTTTTATATATTCATGTATTAATTATCAAGATTATATGCTGTGATTATGCTTGTCTCTTCTATGTGTAGGACTTGATCTAGAGTTGGCTTAGGGGACTTCCACCTAGCTGTATTGTGCTCTCCAACAAACCTACACGGAGGCTTGAGGTAATGAATTTGTCTTGCTTTGATAGTTTGTTATTGTTTATGGACATGCATGTAGCTTTGTGACAGTTGCAGATAATCTTACAGTCTGCCAAGGGTCCCGGGGAGACCCTTGAGGGTATCTCCATTCTCCATACACTGTGCATTTTATCCTATAGCAAGCATTGTGGCATATCTTGGATTTGGAGCAAGAATGAAAAGGAAGAACAAGAATGTGCAAGAGGACAATGGGATCAACAACTATAACAGGTTTACTTTGCAGGTACCGAGTTGCATGTATGATTTCCTTGCTAGTTTTGGCATGCATGGCATATGCATGTGGTTGTTTGGTTATGATCTGTCATTGGCATGGATGATTTCCTGGATTGACAATGGTTTTTCCTAGCCTTGCCATTTCCTAGATAACCATGGTGTTGGGGGTTTTCCCTTTTGTTTTAAGATTGGTGTTCATGTTCCTTATGGTTGTGGGTTGAGTTACTAGTTCCTAGAGCCTTGGTTGGACAAACGCTTTGGAAGCCCTAGAACAACTTGGGGGTAGTTACTAGTCCTGGAAGCCTTGGTTGGAAATACGCTCTGGATCCCTTGGTGGGTTGAGTTACTAGTTATGGAGCCTTGTGGCAGTTGTGGCTTGAGTTACTAATCCCATAGCCGGGTTGGAATAAACGCTCTAGAGCCCTATACAGCTTGGGTAGAGACCGATCTGGTGATGGTTAGTGATGTTTGACCTTGAGGTGGAATAAATGGTTGAGGGTTGAGGTAGTTTGGCCTCTGGAAGCACAACTTCAATAGAGACCAATATGGTGATGGTTAGTGATGTTTGAACTTGAGGTGGAATCAATGGTTGAGGGTTGAGGTAGTTTGGCCTCTGGAAACCCTGGTTTGGTTTTGATTGGTTTATTCCATGAGATTCGAAATTCATGCTTGGAATATGGTGTGGGGGTGATTGGATGAAAGAGATATTTCGTTCAGCCCAATCTATGGTCGGCTGGTACGTGGGAGTCCCTGAATTGGTTGGATTTTGCATATGTTAATAAGAGTTATTTTTCCCTTATGTTTCACGAGTAAATGTACTTGTTAATATGTGGATTTGATGGTTGTTCTATCATTGTTATTATTCTAGTTATATGTTGGTTATAGGCATGGTTTTACGACAGAGTTTAGTTATGGATATCATCATGTTTTGGTGGGTAAATGACATTTTAATGGATGTATGACCTGATATATGATAATGAAACTAATGTGAGAGGGCATCAGAACTTCTTGACGATTGTCTGATAATTATGAGACCTCTATGTTTAGACGTGTAATTGTGACATATAGATTACATGTTCATGATGTGTTTAATGAAATGTCTGTCACGGTTAGGACGAGTCAGGTTAATTCCTTGATGAAGTTTTGATTTCAAGAATTGTCTCTATGTTATTTATCATTCCTGAGTGTTTCATTAAGTTCTGGTCAAAGGTTTGATTCCTAGCCATGAAAAAGTGCCTCAGATCTCACTGTCGCAGGCACAAAACTAGGTGAAAAAGGCTACAATCGTTGGGATGCAGACTTATGGGAGTGACTGAAGCATATTAGCTGTTTTCTTTCCTTGTCATGGGAGTGATTGAGAGCCTAGGTCATTGAAAAATCAAGTTAACTCAGGGGTTGGGTACTTGGAGTTGTTGGTTAGCTCCTAGGGGTCCTATAGCTCTTAAGGAAGGTCAGTTTGGTTTCGGTTAGTTGATTCCACTTCCTTAATTGTATCTAGGAGTTTGAGTCATATCCTAGTAACTATTTGTCACATATTTACCCTAGTGGACAGGTAAGCTTGGGTAAGTGTGGTAGGAGGGTGTTACAACAGTGCACGTGGAGAGTAGATTGGAGATATCAAGTATTGCGAACAAGGGTGTGTAGTTTGCCCGCAAGTTAATGGCATGCAAGTTGTTATGGAAGTGTCATAAAGACCATTGTCTAGAATACATGGTATTCGTTGCTACAAAGTGTGTGGAGGGTGTTCACATGAAATGGGCCACCTTCTTGCTAAACTAGTTCATTCAAGACTGCATCAATGTGCAAGAAAATAATGTAAAATTTCACTATGACTGGTTATTGATCTTTATCGCACTTGCTGCATGGTAGTTGTCAAAATATACTACCTTCCCCTACATGTACAATGGTAGTTTATGGTTTACAACTAATAAATCCAGCAACATAATAATAATGTGATTTATTTATTTATTTTTTATTTTTATGTTTGGAAATAAGCTATAACACGTGTCATCATGAAAGTACTGGGGATACGAATCCAAATTGTCATAACCTATATCCTAGTGGTGCACTTCCATGCCAATCCCCATTCTATGTATATTTGGGCCTAGGTGGAGCCCAATGGAACATGGGTACAAGGAAGGTATAGGATTGATGAGGAGATTGTTTAGCAAATCGTCAATGACTAGCTAACAGAGTGCAGAGTGCCAACGCCAGAAGTTTCTATGCTGAATAAGAAGATAGATGTTGAGGCAGGTATATGGTAAATATAGGATAGAAGGTTTTCAGAGAATGGGTTTTCCATATAAATTGTAGGACATATGCAACCATTATTATATAAATAGTCTTCGAAAATTAAAAAATGTGTAGAAGTCAAGAATATATGTGTTTAAGCCCTGCGATTATCTACGACATGGAATAAATTGCTATAGCATGGGTTTAGTCACGGTGAACTAGATCTGCCTCCTATGCCCCTATCTCCCTACATAACCTACACAGGTTCTGTAAACCCATTGTATACCTCGGGTGAGACCTCCCCTGCTTGCATGTGTCAACAATGCGGGTATCCATGGGGGCTTTGTTGGAAACTCTTGAACCCTGGGTCTTTCCCCCCTCTTAATGCCAACATGGACCCAAATGGGGCATATTTGAGAGTTTGAGTATGTATTTAAAGGTCATGATGGTAAAGGAAAAGAGTAGCAATTGAAGTCATGTATCATGTTGTATACTATACTTCACTAAGAATCTATATCAACTATATTACAACTAGTGATATTTGTGTTTTATGTTAAAGTGGTTTTTTTGTTGTTGTTAAATTTAGTGCACTGTTTTTATTATTTATCTATGTTAGCACATATATTTTCTAAGTGTTTATAGTTGGTTTTACATGATTTTTTGTTACATGTTATGTATATCAATGTGTCGATATGTGATTTTCCTTGTGTTTACTCATTTTACTATAAAAAGGAGTAGAAGGGAATGTTGACATAGAAAAATTCCCCTTGTCAACTTCACTGGCTCAATCATTGGTAGGGTCCAACTAGGCCTTCCTTCATTGAGATAGAAACTCCTTTGATTCTAGCCCAATTGGTCTAATCTAGTTTTCATGGATTAAAATGAGATGCAACTAAAGATGCGATATATAAATTCAAATATGAGAATCATAAATGGGAGTTGTAAAGAATGGGTTGATATGGAACAAATCTTAAATACAAGTAGCATGGGGAATAGTCCATTGATTACAAAAAGTGCAAAAGGAAAGCATCTTTGAGAAACTGAGTCTAAACACCCCTTTTTAACCCCCACATTTTGTAATATGTAATTATGATTGACAATGCTGGATAACCAACATGGATACTTTATATACCTCTTGTGATGTAAATATTTATTTCATTTCTAATATATATGTAAAAGTTTAAGAAGGGAGTAGCTAAAGCACAAATCTAGATGCCTAAGGGTAAAGCTACAATGGGGAATCTAGGAGGTACTTTAGTCTAATTGACTTAGCTAACCAAATATCTAATCTCACATACAAAATTGCCAAACTTCCCTTCATTGTATGGGCCATGCACCATTATGGAGGTTTTTTGTTTTGTCCACATGGTCCAAGGGGAACCCCAAGTTCTCATGTTAGGTAGTGCACTAGTGGAAATAAGAATAGAGTGATTAGGAACAATAGGAAATTAGAGAGTGAACCCTCTAAGATGAAACAAACATATGTAAATATGTGATACCTTTACTAAATTAGATGAGGAAATCAGGGAATAAACCTTCAACCCAATCCAAAGGGACAAGAAGAAGTTTTGAATGTTTGTTTTCTCAAGCACAGGGAAAAGGAGAAGCATCGAAGAACTATGGATTCAATGAAGGCTCCCTTTTCATGTTGAACAAGCCCACATTGGTCATACCTTGCTGTGATATTAGACCTTGGCTCAACGATTTAAGACTAGAATCCTAAATTATTGTATATGAAGGAGAGTGGCGTTCACAAATTCCACCCCGAGTTAAATTTTGTTGGATCCTTGAGTGAAGCTTTACCTTAAGGAATAAAATTTCTCTCAGGGATGGCGTACTGTAAGAAATATGGTAGTGCAATTATGCCTAAGATTAGTTGAAGAGTGTCTCCCCCTTCTTTAGTTTCAGGGAAATCTTAAGAATAATTCCTATAAGTGCAACTCTTTTTTTTAACAAATATCTACATATACATATACATATACATATACATATACATATACATATACATATACATATACATATATATATATATATATATATATATATATATATATATATATATATATATATATATATATATACATTCCTTTAGTTTTATTAATGGTGGTGTTAATGGAATGTTGAGTGAAATCATTGATGAAGTAATCTTTCTATAATTATGTGGGGTTATTAATAACAATCTTCATAAGAATGGGTCTCTGAAGTAATATTGGTCCTATGAACCATGTTACTTGTAATATCATGAATAAACTATGTCCTCTATCATAAATAATCATGACAAAAATTTTGGATGATCTTAGTCTATCTTAGACTAAAAGGATGAGTCTAGTTTATGAGAATGACCCTTAACATGTAAAGAAGAACATACTATCTAATAGAGTAAGGGAATTTCAATGAATTTAATGCTTGTGTAAACCCCCATTCTCCATACAAAAAGAGAAACCTTACCTATCAGATTTAGGGAGTCTTCAAGCCACATTGGTGGTTATGGACCCTGTAATTTCTTAGAACTAAATTTGGAAAATACAAGCTCTATTATCGTCCATTTCAAATCCCGAGATAAGATTGGAAGCTCTATCGAGAGTTTAAAAATTTGGGGATACCCTTCTAAGTATTGGATAAGCTTATTGAGACTTATTAACTTTTGGGGTTGACTCTTTGGAATTTCGGGAACAAAAGTATTTGTTTTAGCCCCTGGTTAGATGACCATTAGTAGTGGTGACCAAGAGCCAACAATAAATGGGCTATTAGGCGACCGAGATTAGAGTATAATTGGGCTATTGGACCTCAAGGAATTGGGGGATTATTGAATAACCCTAATCCTTATTCCCCAATACCAACATATACATTAGGTGATGGAGATAGTTTCATTTATTGCCATCTATCATCAGTCGATAGAAGGGATCAATGACATAACACAAATTTTGAAAATTGGGGTTTGGGATCGTTGGTCCTAACCCCTAGTTATATGGCTGGCAAGGGGATTTGTGACCGGAAACTTGGATAGAAGGGATCTTAGGCCCAAGAGAATTAATGTTGGAGCACCAAATGATTAGGTAATGCATCAGGTAACCATCATTGCAAACACACAATTAACTGTTGTGTAACACTTTCCATCAATTAACAATTGAGTTAGTCAAATGTTAAGATGTTTGGTTTTAACTGTTGGGTGCTACTCCAAATAACAACCCACGATGAGTTGGATACTAATGGAACCCGACACATCTATCAGCTAATGAAGACATATGGTCAATGAATTTTAAGTGATGGATAACAACCTCATATCAATATTTTCTACCAATACATCAGAATCTTGATGGGACTTTGACATTGCAAGATGATGTGGATTAAAGTATTGACATGGCGTTAAGGTGGTGACCAAGTGACAACCAAGTTATCACTGATGTGGATTTCAAGGTGTCAAACTGTTGGGCATCGAGAGATCAATAAAGGATTATGAACAAATAGCCCCAATATTATTAGAATGTGATAAACCGTAAGGTATCAAAGATTGGTTATTTTCATATGAAAGGAATGAATTGGACTGTCGGCATATCACTATCACGTATCATGGAATTTGGAACCTATTTTGGAACTTACCAAAAACTATCAAAACCTGAAATGTTCATCCACGGTAATGACATGGATATAATCTAGGACTAGTAAGCCATGTGCAGTTGACATGGTAACTATAGGGTGGTGGCACTTGAACAAGGATGCGACATGTTTACCATATGGATAGTGCATACATTTACGTGGTGCTTAGAGGGAAAATATGCTAGTTTCCATAACTCTATGTGCCAAACTCGAATTTGGACAAAAAATATTATTGTTGGAAAGTTCTCAATGAGTAAAAGATGACGATGGACTCAAGAATAAGATTTAAGGTAATGGAAGAAAGAAAAATTTTGACAACCCAAAAGGTAGCCTAGGAGGATGGGTTTGGATAGTTCACGTCCCTAATAAGGGTTTAAGGGGATAGGTATGTTACACTAAGAATAGTCTACAAGTCTTTAAGTAACAATTGTTTCCTACCAATTTATTATCAAGAGATAAGTGAGAACAACTGACAAAAGCACGAGAATAGTCTATAGATGACAATGTCTACATATAAAAGCATTAAGAAAAATAGGAAAGGAGACAATTATATACAACAAACCTAACTTTTTAAGAGCATAATCACAATATGAATAATGTCTCTTATTGAATTTCTAACATCACTTATAATGCCAAGAAGAAAACCTTTTTCTCGAACACAATGGTTCTCTTTATAACTTTGTTTATGGTTTTTGGCCTTTTTCCTTCCATGAATTTTCATCCACCCTAAGTGACCTTTGAGTTTCTTAATGGATCTTAGCTTAATTATGATTTGTCTTAATCTCAACTTAGCTAATGAGAATGTGGGACTATGTAATCCAGAAAATTAAAGAAATTTTTAATATTTCCACATAGAAGAGATTTGTTGACAAAATATAACAAAATGACTTGTGGTCCCATCATTGGTTGGTTATATTCTCTTCACGTTCATATACTTCTGTCCTTTGATTTTGATCATTGCATGACACTTGGATAGATATTGTTTGGTATGAAATTGCATGATCATGTTTGGTATGAAATTGCTTGACAACATACATAGTATTTCCCTTTGGAAACCCCCTTCTCTATAGGTGAAGGTTTGATACTAAATCCTCCCACAAATCTTCTACTATTTGTATGTAAGCATACAATATTTTTTCCATTTCTAGACAATATAATCTTGATAAACAATTATGTCATTCAGTTACTAAATGAAGCTTTTTGTTAAAAGACAACAATTTTTTATTAACTGTCTTGAAGAAAAAAAATCAACAAATCTTAATGGGGAGTTTAAATTTTATTGTTAAGGTGGAGCTTCAAAGGCAATAATTAATAAAAAATTAAATTATAGTCTTGTATGACAAGGCATCTAAGTCAAAGACTTATTTTTCTATGATCTTATTGGTGACTTTTGAGGGCCAATATTGTAGCGATTGTTTCATCATTGAATTTTCCTCAGTTATGCTTTGACTATAAATATTTACCTATTTTCTAATGTAAAACATTAGGCAAATAATTCTTTATTTTGTTTTTTTCGATATGTTAAAGTTTTATTTTGTGGTATTACACGTATATGATTTCCTTTTCTCTATTACAATTATTTCTTCTTCTTCCAATTTATTCGCATGGTCAACCATTACACTAAGATCTTTGAATACTTGAAAATTCCCACTGGAATAGAAATTCCATATTTTTGAACTTCTACCAACTGGGACATCCATCATCCATGTCAACTCCACAGGGATGCCACCTAGGCTTCCACCTCAATGCCACTATTCCTTTGATCCACATTAGCACCTACCATCACAACTTAGGTCCACATAATCTAAACTCATGCTCATTTGGATATCCATGTTTTAGCTTTTTTCATATAAATTCGGATCCAAAAAACCCAAAAAAACCCTATTTTGAAAAACTATAGATTTTTGGACTCCTACATTCCATGTCACCTACCATAATAAGTGACATGTTAACTGCCATGTCAACTCTATTATACCACATTGACATGCCACATAACCTTAAACATGCCATTTGTGCTATGTCACCATGACATGTCAATACCCAACTATCGATAGAGTTTGTGAATGCAAACATTGACTCCGCAAAACCCCTACATAGTTTGTTGCTTTATCATCCAAATTTAGGTTTATATATATATATATATATATATATATATATATATATAAATTAATTAATTATTATTTTTTAATTCTATTTTATATTTTATTTCACTTTATTATATATATATATATATTTCCTCGATTTTTCTGAATGCCCAAACTTCCACTCTCTAGCAATAGTTCATATCTGACCCTATTTTTTTTTTCAGTCTAGTTGATGGATTATCAATTAACATAACTCCACTTTTTCACCTTTAGGAATTCTCATTAAACATGCCATAAGGACACTAGTATACATAATGCACCTCACATTTGATGTTTTCTAGTCTAGTTAATGGTTCATCAACTGACTAAACCCACATTTGTGTCAACTAGGCATTCCTGTTAACCAAGCAGTTGGGATTCATACACCTCTCCCTTGCAACTTACAACTAATACGATTAAGGGACCATTGAGTTGTTGATATAACTAAGTTTTTTCCCTTATATCTTGCAGTTGGTTCAATTAACATACTTCCGCACTTAATCCCCTTTAACATTTGAGCTCTCATCGATAGCCCTCGCTAGCCCTTATGACCAAGGGTTGAGGCTAAAGCCTCCAATACCCAAATTTCCAAATTCAATTGTGATTTTTTTAGGAAAATACAAGCTTCCAATAGGGTTTTTCATCACACTCATATGGATCGAAAGTGAATCCGTTAGGGTAGAAACCTATCCAAATGACTCCTGAAGCTACAAAGGTATTCACCAACCATGAAAGCATCCAAAATACCTCATCTCAAAACCATTTACTAGGAATTTTTTCCAATGAGTTAAAGGAGGCCATTTTTCATAGTTTGCCCCCATCTCATGCCTTCAATCCCTCTTATCCCAAACAAGGATACATTTCAACTACTCAGCACTCCAAGAAGGGATGAAATGTAGCTATTCAATCCCACACTTGGCCTAATAAAGGACAATCACAATCACTAAAAGGCCACATAAGCCTATTTTAAGACCTTCAACCAAATGTCCACCATTTCATCAAGTCCTTTAATGAACTATTTAACACTGTACATTAGATAGTTTGTGTAAAATCCTTCCTCCGAGTTTCCATTTTACAATCAATGTTTTTACTCTTGCATCCAAGGCCACATCATGAATAGAACCCTCTAATCATAAAAAAAGATTTAGAGCTTCTATGGCATGTGTAGAGTAAACCAAGCTCCCTTGGTTGAGACTCAATAAAAATATTACAAAACCAACCAACCATCCTAGTTGTCTAAGAGGTTGAGGGGTTAACTTCCCCTATATTCTTAGCCATGCCTCTTTCTAGCAAAAATGCCTATTACAACCATAAACATTAAGGATATCTAGAAATAAGATCTCTCAGTCCCATGCTAAAATTCATGAAAACACATCATAAGAGCACATTAAGATCAACATGTAGGCATGTGAATAATACACAATCATCGCAGCCAAATTTACCATCTCATATCATAAACATATATCACATAGATCAGGATTCCCATTCAACAAATAAGCACACACGTGCACAATTTATTGTTCATGATTTATAATTCAATATTATGATTTACATCACAAATTTTAAAGTCCACAAGGGAACTTATATGATCAAGAGAAAATATTGCTTGCAATTGATGAAGGGTGAGCCATATTCCACCCCACCATAGGTTAAACTATCTTACTAGCCACCCACGAGCCAGACTGTGAATCCATGAAGGAAGTTCTCACTTAAGCCACTCTCCTTAATTAATTCCAACTCATTAATTTTCTTGAAATCCCACTAAGCCTAGAGTATGTCCAAATTTCACTAATTGTTTCCCAATTATTCTACATAGCAAGCACCTAGAGGGCGATTCTCTCTCAACCTACTAGTGATGTAAGGACAAAGGCCATTTTCATTCATCTACACATAAATCAATATATCTTCTTTCAACGTACTAAGCTAAGGCTTCTTATCATTCACAGTGTTGCCTTAATGGGTCTGCATAACCGAAAAGTGGTTCTTCATTGATCTAACAATTCCTTTTTGCTTCCCATTTTTCAATTATTTTTGTATTTATATCAAACAATTTCCTTAGAAATTTACTAGTGTGATAGCTCAAGTTGAAAACTTCCATACTGAATTATCTTAGAAAAGCAAGTGAATCACAATTTACACACATGTTATTGAGTTTCAAAACCCTTGTGTGTTTCTATTTCCTTTCCACACGAGAGTGTCCACTACTCATCCTCATGGATTCACATGGTACTTTGTCTTTCATACCCTCACCAAGTGCTCATCTCAATTCTCTCTCCCTTCCTTTCACTAGTTTCATCTCCATTGATGGGTTTTATGTTATATATACTAGTCGTGGTTAGATCAAAAAATTTTGATTAGACCCATGAGTCTTTGAATGGTACTCTGCCCATACCTCTAATAAAACAATTGGGGTACAACCTAACTACTTCCATAAATAAGGAAGTTACTACCACATCCTTCCCATTATATATTTTCTTCGGAAAGTTGACAATCTTAGACTTTATGAATGTTTGGCTTAGCCAAATAAATTATTGGAAAGGACCAATTTCACAAATCCTTTATGTTGGCTTCCCTCCCGTTACACAGATTCTAATGGTCCTTATCATAGCTCCACCTCTTCATGAGATAATTACAACTGTTTCGAGTCTTTAAATGCATTTACATTTACATGCCCATACAGTCATCATTAACATAATTAATTACATCTACAATATCTATGGGGGACTGAAGGTTGGGGTGTTGCAATACCATCTCCCTTAATGGAACATCATCCTCAGTGTTCACACAATTTCAAGTGTCATTCTCAGCAAAATTACACCACCCCATGTGTCTTTTTAGCAACACACCATTCCAAGTGTCTTATTTAGAAACACGTCCTTCCAGGTGCCTTTTGTTCACTGCCTCAATATGTGCACTACTTCCTTTCAACTACACCAACACCATTGCTCTTGTATATCAATATCATCTTTCATGTCCTTTTCCTTTTCCATTGCTTCAACAGTGAAATTTGTCTTCACAGACTGGCTACTTCCATACTTATGATAATCCATCTAGTATGTACATCATAAAACCAACATAAACCATGTGTTATGACCATTTTCATATACATTCATTAAATTTTCCATAGAAAATATTAATTTCAACAAAACAACAACATTTGAACAAATAAAATCTTCCACTCAATACTTATGTGTATGGTTGTCTGTCACTTCACAAGGCTTCCATTGGTAATAAGTTCAATTCATTGCTTCCATCAAACACACCCATAAACACTCATGTCCTAGCGACTGTGTGACATAAAGGTTTTCATAGCAATTTCATTCAAGACTCCTTTTCCTTTTTGTCACTCACCCTTTCAGGTTTAGGAAATCCCATTCTCTACTACATAGTTCCACGGTTGATCTACCCAACCAAGGATTTATTTCATATGAAGACTAAAGAGATTCATAATGTCTTATAGAGAGGGAATCCCTTTGCCTTGAGGTAACACAGTTTACATGTCACCACTCATGGGGGTTAGGGAATGTCATAGGGTTCCAATGTCATTAAGTTGGACTTGTTCATGGGATTTCAGTTTCACAACTTTTATCTATCCCCCTAGATATATTCATCATATTACATGTATCACAACATATAGTCCTCATGAGATATATCCTAAAATTTTCGATAAGAAATTTTGTTTTCCAAACTTGCTTCATATAGAAGCTAGGTCTCACAAACAGGTGACTCTTCTCATAAAGTTGAGCTCTTTGTAGGTGATAATATTCTAAAACTTCATTATCAATTATGTTCTAGGCAACACCCCATTGTAACTAGTTTACTTAAAATCTACATTTTTACTCAGTTAAACAATGTTACTTTCTTGTGCATGAAATCCTTTCAACATAACATTACAACAATGAATAAATCAATTTTAGAGATATTTACATAGTCAATCATTGACTCAGTCAGTTGCATTCAATACCAATTGAACAAAAACATCATTGCATTAATATTTGCACCATCTCAACCCATCTAAAAATTCATATGGCAATTATAATTTTCATGCCAACAAATTAGATTAGCTCAAGGTTGAGAGTTTCATATTGTTGGGTATGTGTGTTATGTTCTTTCCACGACTACCCCATGCGTAGGGGGGCGACAGCCCCTCTGTACGTTGCGCCAAGCGCAGGGGGACAGTAGCCCCCCTGCACAATGTTCGGGACAGTGCCTCGGGAATTTTTTTTGGACCCTATATTAGGTGGACGAACCTACCTATGGTTTTGTGCATGGATTTCACACATGGTTTTGGGCATGATGGTTTTTTGTCCATGGTATTTTGTAGATCTGGTCAAGGGAACTACGGTTATGTTCTAATCCAGGGTTAGTGGATTGGGGTTTATGGATGCTTCGGCATGTATATATATGTATTGTAACATTGAAAGTAATATAATGAAAAATCAACATGGTAGTCCCGATTTTTGGATCCAGGGGAAAATGTCTTTGTATATCTATTTTATGTTTTATGCTCTTACTATTGTTTATTTTCTGTTTTTAGAATCCGTATGCCGGTAATTTCTGTACAGGGTTAAAACCTTCACATATCCACTCTTCTCGCTGAAACATCCATCCTAGAGTTTATTAGCAATTAGTTTTCCTACTTTACTTTTTGTGGGGTGAAGAATCCACACCACTCACTTCAACACTTAATATATTTTCAAAAAAATTAGCAATCATTGTTTTCCATGAAACCTAGTCATATAAATGCTTACCAACTAAAGCATGCATACATTCAATGAATTGAATATATATATATATATATATATATATATAACTAATTTTTTTGAATATGATGATTATACCAAATGTAACAATCTCTTATATTCAAGGCTTCATATCTCTATCATATTACATTGAATGTTTGTTAGACATGCACTCACATATCAACCATTCCACCACTTCTCATATCCATTAATGAAATTTAAACATTCATGCTTACCATAACTCATCAATTGATGATAAAATCATTTTATGTAGTTCAAAAAGCTCTTGGCTTAATGCACTTTACCTCAAGCTTTCAATTAATCACACTTATCCATTTATTCTCTCAAACATAAGATCTTATTCTGTGAGTGTATCACTCACTCATTTAATTGTTCTCCATCATGAAAACTCACACATACACATATTTCTAAGATTTTTACTAGATATTATGTGCCTGTAGCTTTTTGCCTTAACCATACCCCTGCTGGTTATTAGAGCAATGTATGAATTGAAGTGAAAATATATCAGAAGATACAAACTCAATTCTTACCCAATTCCTTCAACTTACTGATTGTTGTAGCATGGTTGTTTTTTCATACCTGGATGGATACCATCATCATTTATATTAAATTAATGATTTCTCAAGGAGTCCAACCAACTCTTTCTCTCACCTTCCTTGACAAGTATTCTCTTGCCATTGTCCTCAAGGTATTTTGGGTGGATAAAGGTGCTTCCTTTAATCAAATCCCACTTTTAATTAGTGGTATTTAATACCCAACTCCCAAGAACAATATGCATCTTTTTCCATGAACCACTTCATCACGCATCAACTATTAGTCAACTAATTAAAACACATGCCACAACATTCCTATTTCAATGGCCAATCTATTTTAGTCTTTCATTATTTTTCAATATCTTTTAGGTATCAACAATAAATCAAACATCCTCAAGCTTAGGCTAATTCAATTTATAGTTTAGTCAAATCCAACTTGACTAATTCTTCAATATTTAAATCTACCTTCTTATGCAACTCTGGATTTACTTAGCAAAGGCACTTAGAAAGTTTATTCAAAACTTAGCATATTAAGCATATACAAGAAAAAAAAATTAAAAAATTCTTAAATTATTTAAGAGACTCAAAAACCTTGATGATCTGTAAACTTCTGTGGATATTCAACTAGACAGATCATCACAACAAATCTGATAAACCTATAGTTCAAAAATTTGAAATCTACACTATTAGGATTTTATTACTCTTTAGGTTTATGGATATATATAGATTAATGTTAATTGCATATGCATGCAAATTAAAATTACGTAGAAAATAAAGAAAATCAAAATAAAAACTCACAAACCATGATTTGACACAAGATATGACATGAGAAACCCTTTTGGGAGAAAACTGAGTTGGAAATTGAGGTTTATTTGCTCTCTTTCTCTGAATAAAAAATGGTTGTGAGTACAAAGAATTATGGCATATGGCCCATGGGCTACTACAATGCAAAAATCCTCTCTGTGTGCGCTATCTCCTATCTCTCTTGACTATTTTTGCTCATTTATGGAACCAATGCACTTGAAAAGAATGTAACCCCTTTTCCTCCTAGTGGCCTAATTATAACACACCCCGATAGCCTCCCAGTGGTTAAGTTTGATTACCTCAATTATTAACCAGAGTTACAATATGGACTCTTCATAACACATGGCTAGACCCTTTTCATGAATAATGGGGGTTGACATGACATCCTCTCGAATTATAGTGGTGAGAACATGAAGGTCAACTTTTGAGTGGCATAACTTTCGCATACAAATCCCAATTGAGGTTATTTTTGAATCATTGGAAAGGTCTCTATGTGTAAAATATAAAGAAAATATAATGTTATATACCTAGGGGGGATAATATGGGGTACCAAGGGAGGTACCCAAGGTAATAATGTAATAATGGGATGGGCCATAGTAATAAATAAGGTGGTTAACCCATGCCATGTAAGGGACCACAAGTAGTTAATAATAATGTAATGGGCCCATGGTATTAGTTGATGGTATGAGGGAACCATGGTAATGACCCATGGTATTGTATGTATGAGGCCTATATAGAGGCTAGAGACTCCACTTGGGAGATAGTCAAGTATTATTGTATGAACATGCATATGGCTTGTGGAGTATTCTCCTTCCTTAAGGAGTGAATGTATGGTGTTGCCCTACCTTAAGGGTTTTGAGATTAATAAAGAATCATTTCATATCATTTCTGGGTTTATTTGCATTATCTTATATTTTCATATCTGATCTATAATATTCTTGGGTTAGATCCACAACAATTGGTATCAGAGCTACAACAAGTGGTATCAGAGCTACAAAAAGTGGTATCAGAGCTACAACAAGTGCTATCAGAGCACTTTCTTGGGCACAAAAGTGGAGATTTTTTTTTTTAATTTTTTGCAGGGTTTCGGGGGCGGCGACTTTGCAGGTCAGATCTGTACATTTTGGTGCAAGATCTATAAAATATAATTACAGATATGGATTCTTTGTGCAAAAATAGTCGAATTCAAAAAAAAAAATCAGTTGAATCGGAGTCCGGATGAAGGAGATATCACTGATCTAAAAATCAGTGGGGTTGCAGACAATTTTCAGGGCAGCAATTTTGCGGCGTAGATCTAGACGTCCTGGTACAAGATCTGCAAAATCTAATTGCAGATCTAGATTCTTTGGGAAACAATTACCCAATTTCAAAAAAAAATCAGTCGAATCGGAGTCCGGATGAGGGAGATATCACTGATTTAAAATCAGCTCTTTTTTGCAGAAATTTTGGAGACGGCGGGAGAGTTGCAGCGCAGATTTGAAATTTCATTGCCTGGATCAAAATTTTTATCACATGGGCAGATGCAGATTGGTTGTTCCATTTCCAAAAACAGGTCATAATAGGGATTCTGAACAATATTGACTAAACTGTGACAATTTCAAATTTTCGCCAAGTGTGTGTTTTTTTTCAAAACTCTCTTCATGGCTTCTAGCAAGGTTCTATGTTTTACAGGAACAGATAATGGTCCTACTATTGAAGAATGCATAAAAGAACACAAGTTATTATGGAAACCTCATTGGAGAACTTTTATAGTGTTTAATTTTAAAGATGAGGCAGCCACATGGTGGGGATTACTTAACCAAAAGAAGTGTTCCGACCTGCCCGATGAAGAATTTGAAAAATTACTTTTAGACAGATGGTCTCATGCCAGAAAACAAGATAAAGAGAAACATGTGGGGCTATTTCCTACTGGTATATCCTTATTGCAGGTTCATGGATTGATTCAGAAAGAGAAGGTCATTGTTTCTATAAATCCTAGTTGCAAGCATAATCTCATAAATGTCAACTTGGCAAAAAAATTGCAAGTTCCAGCGAAACAAATTGAAAGTACACAGGTTGATGATGAGGTTGTTCAAATTTATAAGTATTTGAAACTTTCTATGGATAAGTATGTGTTTCATGGTGATTTTTATGCTTCAGATATGGATAACATGGATGTTGTTTTGGGATACCCTTGGATGGAATTAGTGGGTACTATAAATATTAATGTGCAGAAGAAATTCCTGAAGCTCTGGTATAAAAAGAAGAAAATTACATTACAGGATATTTCCATTAATAAGCAGGTAGAGTCCAAGGAGGTTGAAGCAGAATATGTTACAGGGACTAACATATCAGATGATGAGCAGTTGATGGTCGACAATCAAACACAAACAGAGGCTGAAGCCGAAAGGTAACAGGTGCTGACACATCTGATGAGGGTTCAGTGGTTGAAGTCATATTGGAAAAGAAGACGCCACAACGGGCACCACAGCAGGGTGAATTAAAGAACAAGACATCGTGGGTTAAAACTTCAACATATCATCACCCACATCACCCCGCAAGACAACCATCAAGATGGAAACCAAGTAGTCACATGACGGATAGCGAGGAGAGAAGATCCACCCACTACACATCAACACAGAAGAGATGCCACGGTCAACTTCCATCTCAAGCGAGTGAGACACCAATGAGATCGAGGGTTCACCTTTCTCTTGGATGGCTAGATGCACGTGCATGGTACCAGTGGACTACTCTTTTGAGTAGATCTTATTATTTATGTTCTTCTCATGTTTCGGGGACGAAACATGCTTAGGGGGGTGGAATGTTATATACCTAGGGGGGGATAATATGGGGTACCAAGGGAGGTACCCAAGGTAATAATGTAATAATGGGATGGGCCATAGTAATAAATAAGGTGGTTAACCCATGTCATGTAAGGGACCACAAGTAGTTAATAATAATGTAATGGGCCCATGGTATTAGTTGATGGTATGAGGGAACCATGGTAATGACCCATGGTATTGTATGTATGAGGCCTATATAGAGGCTAGAGACTCCACTTGGGAGATAGTCAAGTATTATTGTATGAATAGGCATATGGCTTGTGGAGTATTCTCCTTCCTTAAGGAGTGAATGTATGGTGTTGCCCTACCTTAAGGGTTTTGAGATTAATAAAGAATCATTTCATATCATTTCTGGGTTTATTTGCATTATCTTATATTTTCATATCTGATCTATAATATTCTTGGGTTAGATCCACAACAATTGGTATCAGAGATACAACAAGTGGTATCAGAGCTACAACATATGCTATACTAGAGCAATACATTTTTACCTCAAAAAACCTCATTTGATGCTTCAAAATTATCCCGAAAGGTTTCAAACCCCAATTTTCCAAACTAGGTCCCACTAGTAAAAATGGCCCCGTGAGTTGATTCCTCCACTTTTTCCACTCTAAAAGCATATAGATGGGTGAAACAATATAATGATCCAACTCAAATCACACCTACGCATTTTGGGAGGCTTTTGGTGTTGAAGAATCTAGGGCCTGCATAATTAAGTTGATTATTCGTTACATGATAACAATTTGTGAAGTGTTTATGCAATTTTATCTTAGCATGATGTTTACTATGATTATTAGCATGTGTATGTTAGCTTCATCAAACTGTTATAAAAAACAAAAAGGAGACAAGAACACAAATGTTTGGCTTTCTTCTAGGGCCAAAACCTTTCCCTCTTGGAGAGGAAAACCCACGTATAAATTATTCTTATAGAGATTCCATTGATGAATACCAAGACCATGAAACTTGACACAGTTAGCCTCTCCAAGACCAATACATCAATCCTCTGCACCATTACTGTTGAGATCTTCATGGTTGTTGCACCTATGAAGTCCTCATTGCTTCATCTTTCACACATCACTGAGATCTATTGAGATCTTCACTGTGTTCTTCATTCTATATTTATGGCTTCATTATGACAGTCCTTATGATGACTGTTTCACCATGCTTCATTGAACACCAAGGTCATCACCATATCTTATTGATAATATGTCAAGAGAATATGTTAATACAATAATCCTTTTTATGCCGAGACAGTAAGTCTTTTACTATCATATAAATACATCCTTCAAGATAGCGATCCAAATCCTGATCCTTTTATTTATTTCGAGATTGTGAAGAGTACTGAGATTACTGTTGTCAAGTCTGTATCTTTGATATTGAGATAACAATATACTTCGATCCGATGAGGATATTTGAGGAGGTAAGATACCTTTATATATCTATGTCGATATAGTAAGCTGAGTATGTAGGTCTACCTTTTGTAGTCCAAATCACTTTTTTTCATTACGTTTAGGCTGTTACAGGAATGCCACTGAGTTGCATGAGCTAGAACTATCATACAAGATCCAACCACACTATATTTTCATCCGAGATCTTCAGTACTTCACTCATCCGAGATCCTCACAAGCATGCCAAGATCATTAACCTTCATTTAGTTCGATACTATAGAGAGGGTTTCACTGCGGCTCACTGTCTCATATGAATCCTTGCTTGCGGCTATATCATGTCCGAGGTTGCACCTGCCTACACCCATACAAGATCTTCGACCTGCAACCCATTCGATACCTAAGCCATGCCTTCCCGGACCCTATACCCATCGAAATTTCAAAGGATAATGCGAGTTCTGTCTCTGCCATTTGCGGATAACTCAATAGGGTATTTATAGTGGTTTGTATCATCTATTTGAGCTGATGTGAACCATTAATTGTTGTGTCTCTTACCCAATATGACATGATTTTCATTAATGTAATTAATTCATAATTGGAGCCGACATGAAGACTTCTTCATTGCTTTTTCTTGCAGACTTCTTTGAAGGATTATGCTTGGTCTTTGGAGGGATTCTTCACAAATTTGTGGACTTGATTACGTTTACATAAACTCATGAAGAGTTTCTATACACATGACATGACTCTTTGACATAGAAATAAATCATAATGACATCAAGAAGAAGACTTTCACCTAGTGACACTTCTTGCTCATGAAGCCCATGTAGCAAGATTACAAAATTAATTTATTTCCTTTTACTACATCAATTACAATGACCATGTCATTCTGAAGACCGAACCTAGTTACACTTTCTTCAACACTCCCTCTTAACTAGGGAGGTATTCATAATGGTACTTGGTCATTCTCAATCTAAAGAATTTCTCATAAGAAGAATAAGATTTGCAATCCATATGTTATAGCATCATTTCAACCAACATTGTTTCCATATAGCAAGGCAATGACTAATGTAACACCCTTCGAGGTAAACGTGCATATAAAAAAAACATAATAGGAATAGAATACAATAAACATATCAGCCATCAAAATTCATATATACATCAGTACATTTGCACATGAAAATCAAGGGAATGATTTTTTTCATTAATAAATGCAATGAACCAACCGGAGACGGGACTACCATGTTCCACCTGACCATACATTGGCTGAGCCAAGTCTCTCTTCAACCAGTCCGTGCCATATTCCAAGCATGAATGTGGGATCTCATAGAACACAACAATCAAAACTCATCCAGGGCTTCGAGAGGCCACCCACCTCAACCCATCAAACAATGATTCCACCTCATGGTCAGACATCACCAAAAACCATCATCAGATTGGTCTCCATCCAAGCCTTCCAAGGCTTCCAGAGCGTTTGTCCAAGCAAGGGTTCCAGAACTAGTAGCTCAACCCACAACATATACAGGGCTTCCAGAGCATTTGTCCAACCAAGGCTTCTAGGATTAGTAACTCAACCCACTAAGGGCTTCCAGAGCATTTTTCAAACTAGGGCTTCCAGGACTAGTAACTCAACCCAAGATGTTACAGGGCTTCCAGAGCGTTTGTTCAACCAGGGCTTCCAGGACTGGTAACTCAACCTAAGCTATGGAAAAATGAGAACAAACCAAAACAAAGCAATGAAAGTAAACCCACAATCACCATGGATATCCAGGAAATGGCAAGGCTAGGAAATCCACTACCAATCCCGACCATCCTCCATGCCAATGACAAATCATAACCAAGAAACAACATGCATGTGCCATGCATGCCAAAACTAGTGAAGAAATCATACATGCAACTCGGTACCTGCAACAAAATCTGATGTAGCTGCTGATGCTGATGCCTTCCTGCACTTTCTTGCTCTTTATTTGCCTTCCTGATCCAAGAATCCAAGTATGCCACACCCTCCAAGAGTGCTCCAAGAAAACCCTAAGTAACCAAGAGTATGAGAGAGAGAGATAGAATAATGAGAGAGCTCCAAAACTGAACTGACCAAGTCTTTCCCATTGATCCTTAGAAGCCTTTTTATTAATGAGGCCTCTGTTTTCTTCATTTTCCATTATTTTCCTTCAATTTCCTCCTCACATGCAACATGTGAACTTTCACCTTCCTTTTCTCCTAAGTTCCATTATTTTCATAAATAAATGTCCTAAAAATTCCATTTTGCCTCTTTAATGCCTTAGCCATTGCCTTTGCCAATTTCCTTAGCCATAAACAACCAAATGAACACCCCCTAGGATGTCTTGCCCACCATTCAACTTGGAATACGTGTCCCAATCATCCATGGTTATTGTTTTTAACATTTATTACATGGAATTTTCACCAGGGTTGTTACAACTAACAATTCCATCTGTCATTTAGATCAGAGCACATTGTTGGCGAGACCAATGACTGATAGACACACATAATCATTGTCTCTCTTAGGGTCATACCCACACGGGTGTTCTCCGAGTATGCCCTACTAGGACTATTCTCATCTTGGGTTCCCAGCGCTCAAGAATATCGATCCTCTTTCCCGCTCCTGTCGTGGATGCCCTACCACATCCTCAAAGAGTGCCGGATGCTAGATGATTACACAATCCTTCATTCTTTCTTCCAAGCTGAAGACAAGAATGTCGTGTCTAACTCTCCCTCTTAACCAAGGACAAGTTCCAAGTTTCTCTTCACTCAAAAACTTGCTCGAGTTCCTTTGATCATTGGAACTTCCCAGAGCTCCCTCTTACCCAGGGACTCTATCATCATTGCTTTATAGGGTCTTCTAGTTGAATCATGATCCAAAACTTTGATGTCATTAATTTCTTCACATGTAGGGTTCGACCATCCATCACTTTCCTCTGTCATGTCATTCCTTCTATCTTGGAAAGTATCCTCCTTGGATTTGCATCTGGAGCTTCCTTCATAAGGCCATCTATCTTCACCTTTTCTTCAACGGAGATTTACAAGGTACATTGTTGTGGCATCCTTCACAACTCTTCTTACCATGGCAGTACACACATGCCCATAGTTTTCCAAGAGGTCAGACACCAAAAGCAAATCAGATATTACCTTTTGGTGATGGTCTGTTTCCAGTAACATCTTTCTTGTAGGTATCAACATCCTGCATACATGTTGACACATATCCTAATGATATCTGTTGTCAAGGGTCTTTATCCTTTCAGACTTTCATCAGAGTCTTCACATCTTTTCGGGAGAGTTTCTAGTCAAGTCTTCCTGATCTTCTGGATGTTGATTGCCTTTATCAAGGTTGCACACTTCATGATCTCTTCCATCCTCATATATTTCATTCCCAGGAGCACTCAGAGCTCTTCAATTGTAGTCAACTACCTCATACTTCATATGAGGACATATTATGTTGATTTCACCTAGTTTGAATTATGTCTTTCTGCATCCTTTTAGAGGAGGAGATATTTTCCCTTTTGTTCATGCTTGATCCATTTATTTGCAACCATACGACATTACAGTATCAAATGCAAATACAAATAAAATCATACATACCTCATTTTTCCTTCAGGTATCTTTCAACAACTTCCTTGATTGAAAATATCTTCAATCCCTCACTATGCTTCATTTTTCATGTCATTGGATCATCATCTCATGAGTTCCAAAAGTTGGAATTCCTAACGAGACATTTGTTGCCTTCTCGGACTAGGAGACATTTTGCTGAGATTTCTATCAGAGATCCTTCAAGATCTAGTATATCCCCATCTGGAAAATGTTTCCTCTGACTTGGATGACTTCTTCCTTTCCTTTAATGTACAACGAGATTCCAAAGAGCTATGTTCTTCATGATTCCATACGATCTCTTGTTTCCATGATGCCACGGTGCATATTCGTACTATGATCATATTTGGAGGGACTTCTGATAGGATCCTTTTGAGAGGGACACCATCTCATTCATATTGGAGATCTATTATTCGCTATTTCTTTGATCTTTTTTCAGCTTTCTCCACCCTTCCAATGATATGAGTTTCTCTTCAATAGTATTATTCTATCTTGTCAACCTTCCTTTACTTATCTACACTTATTTGTGTCCAATCAACATGCCTTTCTCTATCTGACATAGAGACCACATACTGTTGATCGAGGTAACCTTCTTTTTCATGAACATCAGTTACCTTGATTATCAATATCGATATCAATGATGATTGTTTTCTCATCATTTTTCTCAGATCTTATAACTGAGATTTCATGACGATATTTCTTCATTCTTCTTTACCACATTTCAGATAGTATATCCTCTAGCATTTCATGTATCTCCTTTCTTACTTTATAGAACCTTACGAGTTCTCATGACTTTAAAGGAGACCTTGATGTATTGACTTCACTACTTCATAAGGATTCTGTTAATCTTACTGCAAGAGATTTTGATGACCCATCTAACCCATAGATATTCTTGCAATGATGAAGTCAATGAACCAAACTTGATTATAGAATAAAAGATACTTACTTGATACGTGAAGACAAGATCTTCACCTTGATTATGTTAGCTGGTGTTGAGGTAGATGCTTCCTTCGGATAGGATCCTTGCTTAAGCTTCTCTTCAAGTCCTTCAAGAATAATTGAATTGAATATCTGGTCCTTGCAGCATCAACTTGAGGTTGCTTTCCATGATGTAATTGGATAGTGCAACATCTGATTTGAGTACTGTCCATATTCACTCCTATATATGCCCTTGAATCAAGTTCAGAAACTTTGAAAGGTATTTAATCTGAGATAGTGGCTATCACTGAGATGTTGTAGGTGTAGATGTGGGAGGCATCTGCTATCATGTACCCTGAGATCTGAAAACTGTTGTCATTCAACAACCCTTACTGCTGCAGACTTGTTGTTGTAAACTGTTTCCTTGATCTAAGGTTTGATCAAGATAATTCTTTAATGTAGGTCCTGCCATCCTTGAACTTGCTTTGATGCTTGAATCTTGATTCTTGCATGTCTCTTTTCTGCCCTTCCTTTGAATGTTGAACCTATCCCTCTGATACCATGTTAAAGAATCTAGGGCCTGCATAATTAAGTTGATTCTTTGTTACATGATAACAATTTGTGAAGTGTTTTACAATTTTATCTTAGCTTGATGTTTACTTTATTATTAGCATGTGTATGTTAGCTTCATCAAATTGTTATAAAAAACAAAAAGGATACAAGAACACAAATGTTTGGCTTTTTTCCAGGGCCATAACCTCTCCCTCTTGGAGGGGAAAACCCAAGCATAAATTCTTCTTATAGAGGTTCCATTGATGAATACCAAGACCATGACCCTTGATATAGTTAGCCTCTCCAAGATCAAGACATCAATCCTCTACACCATTACTACTAAGATCTTCATGTTTGCTGCACCTATGAATTCCTCACTGCTTCATCTTTCACACATCACTGAGATCTATTGAGATCTTCATTGTGTTCTTCATTCTATATCTAGGGCTTCATTATGACAGTCCTTATGATGATTGTTTCACCATGTTTCATTGAACACCAGGATCATCACCATACCTTACTGATCATATGTCAAGAGAATATGTTAATACAATAATTCTTTTTATGTTGAGACAATAAGTCTTTTACTATCATATAAATACATCCTTCAAGATAGTGATCCAAATCCTGATCCTTTTATTAATTTTGAGACTGTGAAGGGTACCAAGATTACTATTGTCAAGACTGTATCTTCGATATTGAGATAACAATATACTTTGATCTGATGAGGATATGCGAGGAGGTAAGATACCCTTATATCTCTATGCCAAGATAGTAAGCAAAGTATGTAGGTCTACCGTTTGTAATCTAAATCACTTTTTTTCATTACGTTTAGGCTATTACAGGAATGCCACCGAGTTCCATGAGCTAGAACTTTCATACGAGACACAGTATTTTCAACCAAGATATTCACTACTTCACTCATCCGAGATCCTCATAGGTATGCCTAGATCATTAACCTTCATTTAGGCCGAGACTGCAGAGAGAGTTTCACCGCAGCTCACTGTCTCATCCGAATCCTTGCCTACAACTATATCATGTCTGAGGTTGCACCTGCCTGCACCCATACAAGATCTTCGACCTGCAACCCATTCGAGACCTAAGCCATGCCTTCCTGCACCCTATACCCATCGACATTTCAGAGGATAATGTGAGTTTTGTCTCTGCCATTTGCGGATAACTCAATAGGGTATTTATAGTGGTTTGTATCATCTATTTGAGCCGACGTGAACCATGAACCATTGTGTCTCTTACCCAAGCCGACATGACTTTCATTAATGTAATTAATTCATAATTGGAGCCGACATGAAGACTTCTTCATTGCTTTCGCTTGCAGACTTCTTTGAAGGATTATGCTTGGTCTTTGGAGGGCTTCTTCACAACTTTGTGGACTTGATTACATTTACATAAACTCATGAAGAGTTTCTATACACATGACATGACTCTTTGACATAGAAATAAATCCTAAAGACATCAAGAAGAAGTCTTTCACCTAGTGACACTTCTTGCTCATGAAACCCATGTAGCAAGATTAAAAAAATAATTTATTTCCTTTTATTACATCAATTACAAAGATCATGTCATTATGAAGACCGAACCTAGTTACACTTTCTTGAACATCTGGTCCCCAAAAGCTTCTATTGAATGAGGTGTGATGGTTCTCACTAATAGGTATATAAAAAGGCCCATCTGGGCATCTTTTGTCATATATTTACCTCTCTCCTCACATTTGATAACACCTTTTTGAATATAATGTGTTTATTAGGAAGATTAAAGGATGTTTATCATATCTTGTGCCCTAGCATGATTAATGTGCAGGAAAATGGTGCATTTACTGTGCATAAGTAAGTTGGAGGTAGTTGGAGAAGATGTAGGGGGTTTGTCCCCTGCATTTAGTCACCTACAACTGGACTTGCTCCCTATATTTACTCACCCACAATTCGAGGATCTACTAACAGCTGATGCACTAAAAGATTGTGAGGATCCCAGGGAGCTAGATCCACCTTTTTAAAGATTTTAAATGGAAGAAACCCTCCTTCCAAGGAGGTTGTCACTCAACCATTTTTGTATAAATAAGGAAGCCCTAGGGCTCAATAGGATTTATTTTTTGGAGAATAATAGTGATTTCTAGGTTTAAGAGATTTTACTTGTCATTTTCATTCCATGTACTTAAGTTATTTTTGAGATCAAGTAGAAATCTATTGTTTCTTTAAACATGAGTGTGTTTTAGAAGGTTGAGTTCCTTTGGGTTAGGGCCCAAGCTAGGAACTCTAGTCTCTCTCATTTGTACAATTTATTTTGAATTTTCCTTTCATGTACTTAGGATTATCAATCTTTCATTTTTGAAAGTTTGGTTTATATGAAAAAGTTGCCTTTATAGAGTTACTAATCATCTTTCTTGGGAAATGTGGTTGTGAGCCTTGTATTGGCAAGCATAAAATATAGGTTTCATTTTGCATGCAGTAGGAATATCTTGAATAAAATTCAACTCATCCTTTCCTTTTATTTCAATTTTATGCAATTTATATAATTAAAATGCTCTAGATGTTTGACAAGATTGAGTAACTTTTGTGGTGTCCAAGTCCTACTTTTGGCTTGTATGGTATATCATTGTCATTTCCGCTTCTCATCATACCCTCAGATCCTTTCTTCCTCCCTTGACAACTCCTTCAAAGATGCTATTCACTGAGAGTTCATTTATGGTTTATTGTAGGCCACCGCGTGCATTTCTCCTTGTGCAAGATGGTCCCCTAAGGTGTAATAAGCTTGGAAAGGACCTCATACAACTTTATTCCACCTTGAGCTACCATTCCTTACCTTTAGATTTCCTTTTTAGCCCTCAGAAGGCTCAGGGTTTCAATCATGTAGCAAAATAGGGCAATCCTGTAGCACCATATAAAAGCTCTCCAAACTTGACCAAAATTGTCCTTAAAGCTTGATTTTTTCCTCCTAGTCCTTCATAATGTCCCCTAGGCCTTGAAACCACAATTGAGGAATAGAAGAGACCACTCAGGACTTGTCTCTTGACCACTGCAATTTATCTTTGTAATTAGGGTTAGTAAAGAAGTTCATAAATTAGATGGAACAATGATGATTTACATGTTTACTTTATGAAGCACTTAATAGAATCTATTACTAGGATATAATCTCTTTTGAATGCAATGGTTGAAGGTTGATTTCATGCTCTCTACTCTATGCAGGTTATATTAGGTTTGCCTTCTCTATTTTATGGTTTCTCAGCTAGGGTTTCCATTTGAATCATTCTTATTTATTATACATAGACTAGGTTTTTTTCCATTGATACAACATTTACATTCTATAAATAGATTAATGTTTACATTCTGCAAGTAGATTAATGTTTATATTCTACAAGTATAGTAGCCCTTGCTTTTATGCAAGCAGAGTAGCCTTTCCATTTTTCAAATAGGTTAGCATTTACATTTATGCAAATAGGTTAGCCTTTACATTTATGAAAAGTAGAGTAGTATTTACATTTATGGAAATAGATTTGCATTTCCATTCTTGCAAGTAGATTAGAACTTCCTTTTTTTTGCAATCTCTTTTTCTTGCAAATCTAGCTTTAGTTGATAGAGTGGTCTTTCAATACCTTGGTTTGGTCCATTGCCTTAGAGTAACTTGAGTAGAGCTTAGCCTACTGTGCATACAACACTGCGACCTCTTAAGTTTGTATGAACCTCAGGTTGATAATTAAAGTTGGTAGCCTTGTGAGTTGTAACATTCTCGTTGCAATATTGGGGCTCATCACTTTTTGGCGTCGTTGTTGGGGAGGTGTCCAAGTAGGTGGTTTTTCCGCTTAGAATTGCCTTCTTTTTCATTTTAATATCTTTGCATTAGTCTTGCTTATCTTCAAAAACAAAAAACGAAGAAGACACAAAAAAGAGCACACACATTTATTTCATGCCTTATAGGATTAGGGATAACCTAGGAAAATTTATGCCAAAAACCCCCACTCCAAATAGTCAACCATCACTCTTCTTTGGTGACTATGAACCTCCTACTTTGACCATAGAAGAGTTGGAAAATTATGTAGGTGAGCATCCAAAAATCTTTAAAGAACCCATAGGGGAGGAAGAACCCACATCACCTACCTAAAACATGGCTAAAAATAGATAGGCTGAGCTCTTCCCTATTAGAGAAACCAATGGGAACAATGTAAATTTTGAAACGGGAACTATAAACTCAAAACGGGAACTCTAGGAAAAAAGATTCCCCAAAAACATGAAAAATCGACTTGAAAATGAAAAGTGTTGATGCTGCAATAACATTTTTTTTCTAGGGTAAGTTTTCAACATGTTTTAAAAATAGCAATGAAAACCATTTTTTTGTGCAAAAATTGTGCAAAAAACACCTTGAAAACGAAAAGTGTTCATGTGTCGATATTGAAATTACGTATATTTTTTTAGGATAAATTTTCAACATGTTGAAAAAATGACCTAAAAGATTTTATCATGACTTCGAAAAACATTAAAATTTCAAAAGATGCTTCACATAGGCAAAGAGTATGGACTTTACCCAGTTTCTTCGGTTGATCCATCAATTGAAGACCCAGTAGCGGGGGCAAAGGCAGAATAGGCATAGGCAATTCGTTCCCCTGTTAGATATCAAGATGCATAACCTGTTGGAGAGCCCATGGACTTAGTTTACTCGGAAGCGATTGATCTTTTTCAACTCGTTGAAGCTGCGGTTTACTAATAATCCATTGAACTAGAATCAGTGGATCTCGTAAAGGGAGCAAAGGCGGAGTTGGAGGTTCCATTTCCAGTCGAATAACCAATTGGAGTTTATCCCATTCCAAGGCCATATGCATATACGGATGGACCTACCTACTTAAGGTTCAGTTCTAAGGCCACCACCTCGTAAAGATCCAGATCCCTCTACGGATGATCCAGTTGCTATCGGAATACCCCTCTGGCACGAACACAACCTAACTCACAGACTCACTGGGCACATGGGAAAGAGAAGAGGTAACGCACATAGAATAACCTGCTTCCTGTTCCCGTCGAACTAGTACTGAGAATCAGCACCTTCCTGGGCATGGTGGATGAGAAACTATTCATGCACATATATAATAATTACAACGTCGAACTGGACACGGTGGATCTACTGGTAACGCATAACCTACCTCCTGGTCACGTAGAACTGTTCACTGAGTATAGGTTTTTTAGCACTGACCTACCACTTCTAGGCATGGTCAGTATTCATCCAACCCTATCCAATCCAATCCAATCCCATTCAATTCCAGTAGCTAAACTGATTAGCCCACTCGATTAGCCCCATTTGATTAGTCCATTCGAATAGCGCAGCGTAATCCCACCATTTGATTAGCCCTGCCGTTTGTTGCCTGGCGCAGCAGAACCATTGGATTCTCCAAGTTGAGTAGCGCACCATCCTCCCTGTATCCCAGCCCAGGTAGGCACTCTTGTTCAATATCGGGTTGGGGAGCTTTTCCTAATTCTCAAATAAGGGGATACTAATTCCCTTATAAGAGGCTGATCAAAAAAGCCAATACTAACTTCCAAAAGGTGTTGGCGGTTTGGGTCAAGGGCCTTCGATGGGTGATTCGATTTCGAAGGTCCCGGAGGGGCTTGCGCTTCCTAGTGCAAGGAAGCATGAAAGGTCTTGTCGGAGGGAAGGTTCAATCAGCAGTCAAGGGAGAGTCAGCCGTAAAGTGATTCGTCGGAGAGAAGCAGGAAGGCAGTCAATATAGAAGCATGAAAGTTCTAAGTGGGAAGGTGATTCCTAAAATACCCTTATTCATCGCTGGAACGTTACTTTTAGCCAATGCAGTGACTAGGGCAAGCAAGCATTAAAGCAAGCAAGGTCAGTAATGCTATATTTTCTATATCGTAGCCGGTATTTCACTTCGTTCTGTTATGATTTCGGTAACTAGGGATAGCATAAGAGGCGAGTTGTAGAACCGTTCGACCAACCATAGGGGCGAGGTACGAGTTGTGAAGAAACTATTCGTTTTGGATTATATCGATTACCACAAGTGGCTCCATTAGAAATAGCGTATATAAAGAAACGGCATCTCCATGAGCATGAAGGGAAGTAAGGTACAGATCCGTTGCCCATATATGCATGATCTGCTAAAGCGTAATTACGTATATAATGAATGACTGCATCGATATATGTGTCATACCAGATTCGATGTGATTCATTAGTCATTCTTGAGAGATTGAATGATGCTCGTTATATATGTCATTACGTTATCTCGAAGAATTGATCAAAGATGCTTATTGGGTGGCCCCTCTCAAATAAGTAACTAAGGTCGGAATGAGTGAGTGACTCCGTCCCTTGCCTTCTCTAGCGTGACCGATTTCACAGCTTCTTGGGGGGATTATCCTAACGCCCGTGGTGAAACTCACATTCTACGGTTCGGTTCAGCCAGCAGGGAACACTGTGCAGCCCTTCCTTTACCTTATGACCTTGCCTTCCTTTTGACTTATTGCCATAAGCGAACTTTAGGGGTAATTTGAGTCACACCAAACACAGAGAGAGGGATTTACACTATCAACCATACCAATCATAAAAGCCAATTGGAAGCTTAGTGTGGCCACTCTTCATCGAGAGCTAACAATCGGAACATCGAGAGCCAACGGACCACAAGACAGGGGAAATAACGACGGGAAAGGGGAACATGACTATACCAATACGGATGGTTGGGCAAATCCAACCTCCTGAGAGCATGAGCTAATTTTGATCTTTTTCCGGTAAGAGCTACCCATGGTTCGACTCACATTCTACGGTTTCGGTTTAGCCTGCAGGGAACACAGAGCAGGCAGCCCTTCAATACCCCTCGAGAGACCTCAGACATCAGGGGACTCACGCTATTGAGTCATCCAGGCACCACCCAACCATCGCATAGCCTTATGGGTTACCACACTTAGTAGCGGGACAATGGAAATTGACGAATGGAGGGAAAAGGGGGGATACCACCACACTGACGCAACAAGGAAGGTGGGTTGGTTGGGTGCAAAGGACAGGACAGGTTTGGTTTGACTAATCCTTCTGACGCTACGACTTATGACGCATCCTTCTGACGAACGCAACAAGCGCTGAGCCTACGCTGCTAAAGCTGCTTATACTTACTGAAGCTGAAGTTAATAAGCCGAAGATAGAAGGATGGAAGGACGGAAGGATTGCTGGCTGGCGGGATCGGGATTGTTTTTCGATTGCTGGCTGGCTGGATCGCATGGGGCTTTATCGCATGGCGGGATGGCTTGACCCCTTCTAATAAACTCCGGGGGCCGAACACTTACAGACAGACAGAAGGCAGGCAGGCAGGGCAGGATGGATGGTGCTAACGGTTCGAAAACAACAACACCGAATAAAAACAAAAAGTAAATAAAAATATATATTTAAAAAAAAAAACATAAAATTAAAAAATGACAAAAAAATCAAATATATAAAGAAGACAAAAAAAATTCAAACATAAAAAAAAGGGAAAAAAAAAAAAGACAAAAAAAAACGATCATAAAAATGTTAAAAAAAAAAAAAAAAACAAAATTAACCTAAGAATTAAAAAATTAAAACAAATACAAAGAAATAAATAATAACAAAAACATGTTTTCTAAAAAAACATAAAAAATACAATTATCTCGTAAAATATAAAAAATTGATTTTTTTTTAATAAAAACTATAAAAATCAATAAATAAAAATACAACAATTTAAAAAAACTAAAAAAATAAAAATAAAAATGAAAAAAAACCTAAAAAAAAAAAATTAAACAAAAGATATCTATATATATATATATATATTTTAAATAAAAACAAATTAACAAAAATTAAAAACTATTAAAATTAAATTAAAAAAAACATAATTAATTAAAACTTTTAGAAAATTAATATTGAAATCTTAGAAAAAAGATTTAAAAAAAAAAATTAAAATTAAAACTGATGGGCGAGGTTGAAATTTGCTTATGAGAATCGGATTTCAGCCTTGCCCATTTAAAAAAGAAAAAGAAAATTGTGAATATTAATATTAATATTATTTTTTTTAGGTTGGCGGGGCTGAAATCCGATTCTCAGAATCGGATTTCAGCCTCGCCTGCTTATTTTTTTTTACAAGGGGCGGGGCTGAAATCTGATTCTCAGAATTGGATCTCAGCCCCGCCGAGGGGCCCAAGGGGGGTGCGGCCCTAGACGGGCCGTGCCCCCCGAGCCCTTGGGTGGTGTTGAAGTCCGATATGAGACCTTCAGCCTCGCAAAAGGGCTCGAGGGGTACGGCCCTGGGCGGGCAGAGCTATGTGCAGCTCCGTCTACCCAGGACCCCCCCTCGGGCCCTTCGGCGGGCTGAAATATGATTCTGAGAATCAAATTTCAACCGTGCCCCTTAGAAAAATAAAGTAAATTTTCTGTATTCAAGCTTCTGTGATCCATAATGAATTAAGCAAAGTCTTTCGGTGGAAATCACATAAGAGAATTTTTTGGCTGACGCGTTTCGAACCAACAAGTGTGGTTCATCATCAGGACCAGATGAAGAGGTAGACCATGAAAAAGGCTTAAATAGAGAGCAATGTAGAGACATAATTTCAAGTTATTAACATTTTTTTTTTAATATATATATATATATATATATATTTTAGTGGATGGGGCAGCCTCGCCCACTTAAAAAAAAAATTATTAACATATTTTATAATATATATATGTTTTACCATTTTTTCATATATATTTTTTTAATATTTTAACATTAATGTTCTAAATTTTTTAATTAATTATGTTTATATATATATATATATATGTATACTTTTTATGTTTTCTTAAATTTAATTTTAATAGTTTTTTTTTTTTAACTTTTGTTAGTTTGTTTTAAAATTATTTAAAATTGTTTTAATTTTTTTGTTTAATTTTTTAGTTTTGTTTGTTTGTTAATAATTTTAAAAAATTGTTGTATTTTATTTATTTATTTTTATAGTTGGATTTTTTTTTACTTTTTATTTTTTATTTTTTCTCTTCAAATTTTTGTCGCTTATAATATATATATATATATATATAAAGTATTCAACATTTAAAAAAGAGAAATAAGACAACTGAAAAATTTGTTAAGTAATCAATATTTAAAAAACAATTGGACACAAAAAAATTTAAATTGTTAAAAAATGTAACATTTAAAAAAAAAATCCACAGTTAATACATTAGAAAACATAAAGTGTCAAAAATAAGCTCTCTAAAAAGGGAGCTTGATGCTGCATCAACATGTTTCAAAATCAGCATGAAAATCACCAACATTTAAAAACAAATATCTATATTTGATATATAAGAAAATTTTAAGTGTCAAAAATATGCTCCGAATTTTTTTTATGTATTATGCATCACCACTTTTCAAAATCTGTTGACTTTTTTGCTATCTCAACGAAACGGGTAATCGTATCAGTTCTCATTTCAAAGTTTATATTGTTTGGGGAGGCCATAATGAAGAACCTAAGCCCCACTACTCTCCCACACTTCCATGGATACCATGGAGATTAAAAAGAAGCAACAGGAAGCAGAAAGAGTACTAGCTATCTTTTTCCCTAGATGCATCAAGAGGTGCCCCATAAATTAGTGCCCACTGAATATCATAGAGGTATGCTTTGTCTATGAGGAGAACCATGTAACTGAAAAGTGTCCCTCTCTCCCAGGCTTGAAGGCCATATATCAAGGGGCAGAGAATGGCTGGGAGCAACTTTGTTTCATTGACCAAAGGAGGCCACAAGACCCTCGTCCATATCAACAAAGCATGCAAGGTGCACACTATCCTTCTTTCAATCCAAACTAGAGTGTACACTTTCAACATTGGTATCCTCCAACTCACTCACCTTGGTCCATGGATTCTCCTTGTTGCTATTCTCATTAGTATCCTCCTTAGTCTGTTAATACACCATTCTAGCCATATTAACCTCAACCTCCTCAATGGGGAAACCCTTCATAGGGATGGAGGCCCTAGGAAACCAAGCTCCCTACCTTAATTCCTCCTTCTCCACCTCGACCAAAACTAACCCATAAAAATCCACCTAAGAAACCTCAGATGCCTACCCAGCCCAATCCAAACTGAAACAATAAGTAGGTCCAATAGGTCTATAGTGGGGAAAAATCCTATCCTGCTTATGCTATGGAGATCCAGGAGATCAACCTTAGGTCTGGGAAGGTACTTCTAGATGCTCACCCACCTTCTCCACTTGAAGATCTTGAAGAAGAGAAGGAAGATAGTGCCCCTCAAGCCAATGTACCTCCCTATCTTGAAAGGTTGGTCCAACCTAAACAACACACCCCAAAAGAGGTTGAACTACTAGGAGAATTGAATAACCAGTGTGTTAAAATACCCCTTCTCCAAGCCATTAAATACAGTCCCATCTACAACAAACTTATAAGGGAAGAGTGTTTCAAGAGGCCTGAAGACGAAAAATAGATACCCCCACTATCAATGTTGTTGGCCAACTGGTTGATCTGATGCTTGGGAATGTCATCTCCCCAAAGTTTCTAGATCAAGGTAGCTTGATAGTGGATGTGCACATTAATAGGATTGTAGTCCCCAACACAATGATTGACCTTTTGGATACAATCAATTCCATGACCAAGGAAACTATGCTAAATATCAACCTCCATGGAGCCTTGAGAAAGACCACCACAGTATTGCAACTTGCAAACAGATCCACAGTAGCCCCTAAGGGAGTTATTGAATATGTGGGTCTCCATTGGATCCTGGGAGTACTCCACAAATTTCCTTATCCTCCAATCCAAAACCAAGTTTAATGGATACCCTCTCATTCTAGGGATATCTTGGTTAACCAGTGTTGATGCTTACATTAGTTGTAGGGTTGGGAACATGACAATTAAAAATGGGCACTTCACAAAGAAACTTGTATTATACCCCCCTTCTCAACCCTTTGTTGAGCATGATTTACCTTTGTGGATAGAATAATAAGAAGAGGAATATTTTTATTAGACATCCCCTTACCCAGTTTATACATTAGAAACTATGGCAGGAAGCAGACAACTAGATGAGGATGACCTTATTGACAACTTTCTGCAGAATCAACCTCCTTTTTCCATGCCAATTGATGGGCTAGTAAATGAATCCTTAGGGTAGCATGAGAACAAACCATGGGTCAAACTGTCCACTTCCAATTCTAATTAAGATCATTCTAATATTGTGAAAATTAGTCCATCCAAAACCTTGAAATCTATCCTTACCTCTCAACAGAGCAAGAAGAGAAACTATGCACTATGTTAAGACAAAATTTTGATGGTTTTTCTTGGGACTATAAGGAAATGAAAGGGGTGCATCCCTCAGTCTATACCCATCATATCGACATTAAATAGGGGTGTAATCCTATGCACCAACCCAGAGGTGAATGAACACTGCCCTTTAAGACATTGTGAAAGAAGAATTGAAAAAGCTATTGGATGCATGATTCATTTAACCCATTTCAGATAGCGAGTGGGTGTCCCCTCTTGTTGTATTACCCAAAAAGAATGGGAAGTGGAGGATCTGTGTTGACTATAGATAACTCAACAAGGAAATATCATTTTCCCTTGCCTTTCATTGTGTTAAATTTACTTAGGGCTATATTATTCTTTGCTTTGATAATTGTATTTCTTCTTTTACATATTAAATTCACCCCAAAGCATCATATCATTATTCAACAACATATGAAACTATATAGAAAGAAAGATATCGTCATCAATGCAGTGGAACATAAAGGAACAATAGAAGAAAATCATTCACACATAGAGACACTAGGATGCGTCGGAGACCAGGGAAAAATTCACTATGGGGAAAACCATTTTGAATTCTTCTTCTTATCATATTGTCATTGAATGATTTAGAAAAAGAGAGTACAATGATCCATATATTCATCAATACAACTAAACAATATCCATGAAGATGATCCCAAGAAAGTAAATCAAAGTAGATTCTAGCAAGTGTACTGATTAGATTTCACTTCATCAGGCTGAGGTCAACTCCATTCATATGCGGTCAACTACAGTCAACTACGAAAATTGACAAAAAACAAACCCTACTTTCCAAGCACAGGGGAGGTGTGTTGTGCGTGTGATTGAGAGGCTTTAACCGCACGAATGAGCCAATGTGCATGTAGTTGCAACCAAGATTTATCTGTGACATGCCTGTGAATCAGACCCAAAACCCTAAAACAAAGATGCGAGCTTCAGACCTTGCAATTTCACCTTCATGAGAACCCATTCTCCGTGGATCTACCTCAAACCTGTCTGAGCCAAAACCAAGGAAGAGAAATATAATAATGATCCAAGATGATTGTCCAAATGAGGATCACTTGATTTATATTTATAGCCTTCGAAGGGAGTTCAATTTTCTTTAGGGTTGACCTGATCAAATATGCACATGTGGGGCTTAATTCAAAATTACACTTTCCCTTGACCAAATTGAGTATAGTCAAAATTGGTCCTCTTGAAAAGAGGAATATCATACCATGGTTGGAATTTTTCACTGAGCTTCCAAATTAACACTCCCTCTTATCTAAGGACAAATTCCAACTGCATCATGTAATCATCAAATCATATCCAATCACATGTATCTCATCATCAAATGTCATCATTGTTAATCTTGATTCACCTATTCTTATTCCTGCTTATCTCTTGATTGTCCCTGGTCATATGCTAAAAATTTACAAATCTAAAAGAAGACAAATTTGTCATTTGAGGGAAGCTTAAGCTACCACCCTTAATTCATATTCTAGAAGGGAGCCCAATGCTACCACCCAGGAAACATCAGAGAGCTTATCATCAGAGAGCCCTGATCAACCTAGAACCACATCGGGGAGCCCAATTCTACCACCCAGGAAACATCAGAGAGCTTATCATTAGGGAGCCTTGATCAACCTAGAACCACATCGGGGAGCCCAATTCTACCACCCAGGAAACATCAAAGAGCTTATCATCAGGGAGGCCTGATCAACCTAGAACCACATCAGGGAGCTCAGTCTCAATCTTGAATCTAATGACAATGAGGAAGATCCTATGGGACACTCTCATCCCAAGTCATCTCATAGGGGAGAAAACATCTTCCACCCTATGTCGAGCAATAAGAGTCATTGCATAGGGTAGCAACCATCTTCCACCCTATGGAAATCCAATGTATCATCCATCCTATTGCTCACTGATCTTCCCAACATTGACCCTCAAGATTCATGTGGTATAAAACTTGCATCATAAGCATCTTGGGAAACACACCGCCATGCACTCTCTCAACCTGTTGGCCAAACGGGGAGTGGAATTCCCAACAAGCTCAACTTGTGGGTATGATGCCAATTGAGGTATACTATGCATAGACTAAGATAGGCTAGCAACATCTCCGACCCTATGGGTAACATATAGGGATGATACCCTATTGTCCAGAGATCCCTCAACTCCAGGAGCCCTCCATCTCAATTCCTCACCTTGGGAGCTCAGATAGGGGGAAGAGTCGACTCAATGTTCTCTACCAGTCCTACTTTCTATACATCAGAAACATGCCATCGTGCTCATATCTGGTATCAACGGAAACAACTCACTGAAGGGTTCAATCATAATGTCTCAATATAAGTAGACTCCTGTTCATGTAAGACATCAAATAAAATATTAGAACAAATATATATATATATATATATATATATATATATATATATATATATATATATATATATATCACAAAAATGATGCCTTATTCATCCTCCCTCTCACAGAGGCAACAACCACAAGCCTAAGATTGTCCCGTAAAACAACATTGTCTCAATATATGAAGATATCTTAGTTCCAACTATATACGAGATTCTTTGCTAATCGGATCCCACTCTATATTATCACAAGGTATCACTGTCATATCTAGAAATTGTTCAAAATATCTTTCCAAAGAGTTTCTTCAACCTGCCTCATATCTAGCCATGCTAGAAACATCGTAATAAACATCGATCATGCTTAACACTACAAACATTTCATCGAAATATGATGGAAAATATCATTCTAAATCAACACCCAGATGTGCTCATCACATTAATAACAATCCCAAACAACATCAGTACATCCAGGCAGTCACATATCATAGGAATAATATCTCAGACCAAAGATTGATCAACCCATGCAAATATCTCGAAGGGTGCTCGACGACAACTCAATGTGTATGAAGCGACTCAAATATGAATTGATTTAGATTCTATGCAAAACATATATATACAGACATGTGTTCACATGAAACACCAATGCTTCAATCAATTGTTGGTTTCTAAGGCAGGTCCAACAATATCTATGCATAATTCAATCAGAGTGTCCAAGGATTTGGATTTCCAATTTCCAACAACTCTTTAATAGCTTCACGTTCTAGATTTTCTTTTCCAAACTTCAAAAAGTATTTTTTCATGCAATGATTTGTCATTTCGAACTTTAGAGGCCAACTCCCTCTTACTTTTATCATCAGAGACTCATTACATGTCAATAATAGACCATCAATATATAAAACAAAAATAAAAGCCATACCTTGTACTACCTTTGAAGTAGAGGTTTGGATCGACACATCTTCCTGGCTTCATCGGATAACTGTCAATGTGAATATACCAGGTTCAAGGAGATTGCTTTAACACACATAACACTTGACCAAACCAATATTCTCAGCCTTACATAAATCAACACTATGCAATTAAATCAATTAAGTCAACTTATCAAGCCTTAGATATCAAATCAAAGCTAATATCAAAGTCATAAAAGTTTCATGCATATACCAAGAATGAGTCATATAAGTTCCATCCATTCATTGTGATATTACTGCATACTGAATCACAACTATTTCTACTTCAACCAATATGTCAAAGACAATGAGGCAAATACAAAATCATTATTGAATACCAATATTAGTAACTGAAAATTACTATGCCCACAAAACACTTTCACGAAGGCAAATCATTAGTTATCAAAAACCCTAATTTGTTTCACAGTGAATTCAATCAATCCATAAGCCAAAACATATCCATGAACTATCAAGCATCAAGTCAAAGTTCTAAAGCATCATCAATCATCCAAGCCAATATGCACATTTCTCATCATGGGCTCATAAGACTCATTGTCATGGATGATATGGAGCATATCAAGAACCCTGTGTCATGGACATACTTTGTAGACATGGGCAGGGAGGCTTTCATTGAGACTCAAGCTCAAGATTTACTAGAGCATGAAGAGGCCACAAAACATAGCTCCGCAAAAGAAGATTCTAGAGAGGATAAAGAGGAGAAAAAGAATAAATTAAAGAAGAGAACGAAGAGGAAAAACCAGAGACAAAAATAGAAGCCTTTGGGGAACCTTCTAGGCCTCAAAAGAGGAGGAGACAAGAACAACAAGAAAGCCTTTTAGAGGGAAACACTGAACAAGAAGTGGTTGCCACCTTGGCAACGCTAAGTATAACTGTCAAGGTCAAAGGGAGGTAGCCAAAGCAATTCCTTTTGTATTTCAAAAGGAGAATAAGTAGTCGACTCAAGCAGGGGAAGCCTCAATCTTCCTCAACCACCCCCATCATCATTGAGGGGTAAAATAGTCACCACAAGGGAGAATTAGAGGAGGGTAAGAAGAAAATTGAGTAGGTGACCTCCCTTAATGATAGAGTAAAGAAAATCCAAACCTCAAAAAGGAATCCAAACACTAGGGGAGCCAAGATGAGATAACTGCAGTAGGGTAGTGCTACAGGAAGAGGGAGAGATGCTACAACAAAGAAAGGAATTGATACTAGAAAGTTTTACACCACCTTAGGAAGGAGGAGAAGGAACACATGAGATAGAAGAGTCTAATCCTCAACTATATCTATAGTCTTACTGCAATTTTTATGAGCAAGGGAAAATAATACCTACCAATTTTGGAGTCCCAATCCTCCTTGAGATAGAAAAAGAAAGAGGTCAAAACCATTGGTGGATGCATATTTCAAAATATAAGGGAGTTGAGGATGTAGGCATGATGGAAGAGAAAATGAATAAGATGGGTGAAGATATGGATGATTTGAGGCCAAGAGAGGCAAACATGAGGGAACATCTGTAAATGGAGAACAAAGGATTGAAAGAGAAACTTTAGGAGAAAGAAGGGAAACTTTCCACCATGGAAAGCTTGGCTATGGAGGCCACCTAATGCAGACATTCCTAAAAACATATGCCATTCTCCTCAAATAAAAGTGGATTTAGTTTCAAATCAATTCTCTAGCATAATATGGTTCACTACCCTTCCATGAATACAAACAATTCATTGAATTTTGGCATAAAGTTAGTAAGGAGAACAAAGCTAGGATGGAAAATTTTACATGCACAACCTCATACTGACTAGCATAAAATTTTGGGATCCAAATTCTAGGATGGGAGATGTAAAACTGTTGGCATTAGCCTCTTGGATGACTCATGAGGAGGCAAGGGATGAAGAGGCAAAAAGGGTAATATCCATAGAAACTAGTGAACCCCTATAGGTGAGACCAGAGTTGAGGGCCCCTTAACTTGTCATCAACAACCGTTGGATCATCTCTAAGGATCTCAAATTGGAACCACTCTACATAGAGAAATAGAGCAAGCCATCCTACACTTTGAAGACATTTTTAGGTTGCTAGGGAGTGAGGGCTTTCCAATTTATAACATGAGATGGCACTCATTACCACATAACTTACAAATAAGAGAGTACCACTCTTTAGAGAGATTGAGGAATGCATTGGAGAAGACACCATTATATAAGAGGTTAGTTCAAATACTAAAGGCCAACTCGATTGGGCTTAAGTTCAACCTTCCTCCGTTGTTAGGGCTATAAGAAAGAAAAGAATAGATTGAATATAAACAAGAGTGGAAAAATATAGAAAAAAATGCAGGGTTCCACCCTATAGAGGTCCTCCTTTAGATATACCTTGGAATGTTAGGGAAACCACTAGGGCGATGCATGAAATGGAATTAAGTGGATGATTTTTTTAAAGGGTGAGCAACACCTTCAGTAGGGGGTGATGATGGGCCTCACTAATAGGTATATAACAAGGCCCATCTGGCCATCCTTCAACATATATTTACCTCTCTCCTCGCATTTGATAACACCTTTTGACTATAATGTGTTTATTAGGAAGATTAAAGGATGTTTATCATATCTTGTGGCCTAACATGATTAATGTGCAGGAAAAGGGTGCATTTACTGTGCAAAGTACGTTGGAGGCAGTTGGAGAAGATGTAGGGGGATTACACCACATTTACTCACCTACAACTCGACTTGCTCCTTGTATTTACTCACCCACAGTTCAAGGATCTACTGACAATTGATGCACTCAAAGATTGTGAGGATCTCAGGGAGCTAGATCCACCTTTTTAGGGATTTTGGAGGGAAGAAACCCTCCTTCCAAGGAGGTTTCCCCTCAACCATTTTTTTATAAATAAGGAAGCCCAAGGGCTCAATAGGATTCAAATTTTTGGAGAAGAATAGGACTGCTAGGTCTAAGAGATTTTACTTGTCATTTTCATTCCATGTACTTGAGCACTTTTTGAGATCAATGAGAAGTCTATTGTTGCTTTAAATATGAGTGTGTTTTAGAGGGATGAGTTCCCTTAGGTTAGGGCCCAACCCAGACACTCTAGTCTCTCTTATTTGTACAATTTATTCTGCATTTTCCTTTTATGTACTTAGGATTAACAATCTTTCCTTTTTGCAAGTTTGGTTTATATGAAAAAGTTTCATTTGTAGTGTTATTAATCATCTTTCTTGGAAATGTGGTTGTGAGAATTGTATTGGAAAACATAAAAGATAGGATTCATTCTGCATGAAGTAGGAATATCCCAAATAAAATTCAACTAATCCTTTCCTTTTATTTCAACTTTATGCAATTTATACAGTTAGCATGCTCTAAATGTTTGGTAAGATTGAGTACCTTTTGTGGTGTGTAGGTCCTACTATTGGATTATAGGGTATATCACTATCATTTCCACTTATCATCATACCATCAACTCCTTTCTTCCTCCCTCAACAACTCCTTGAAAAACATTGTTCACCGAGAGTTCATTTCTGGTTTATTGAAGGCCACCGTGTGCATTTATCCCTATGCAAGATGGGCCCCTAAGGAACAATAAGCTTGGAAAGGACCTCATAGAACCTTCTTCCACCTTCCACTACCCTTCCTCACCTTCATATCAACTTTTTGGACCTCAAAATGCTCACGGGTTAAATCATGTAGCAAAACAGGGAAATCCTATAACATCCTGGAGCACCATGTAGAAGCTCTCCAAACTTGACCAAAATTTCCCTTAAAGCTTGATTTTTGGGGCCTAGCTCTTCATAATGTCCCCTAGGCTTGGAAACCACAATTGAGGAAGATTAGATACCACTTAGGACTTGTCTCTTCACCACTACAAATTATCTCGAAAATTAGGGTTAGTAAACAAGTTCATGAATTGAATGGAACAATCATGATTTACATGATTACTTTATGAAGCACTTAATGGACTCTATTAATAGGATATAATCTCCTTTGAATGTAGTGATTGAAATTTGATTTCTTTCTCTTTACTTAATAAAGGTTAGATTAGGTTTTCCTTCTCTGTTTTATGCTTTCTATGCCAGGGTTTCCATTTCAAGCATTGTTATTTTTTATACATAGACTAGGTTTTTCCTTTGATGCAACATTTACATTCTACAAACAAAATAATGTACATTCTAAAAACACATTAAAATTTACATTATGTAAGTAGATTAATGTTTAAATTCAGAAAATAGAGTAGCTTTACATTTCTACAAGTAGAGTAGCCTTTCCTTTTTTGCAAGTAGGTTAGCCTGTTAGCTTTTACATTTATGAAAAGTATAGCATCATTTCCATTTATGCAAAAATAGATTATCATTTCCATCCATGAAGGTATATTATAACTTCCTTTTTTTGCAATCTCTTTTATTTCAAATCTAGATTCAGTTAATAGAGTGGTCTCGGTATACCTTGGTTTGGTCCATTTCCTTAGAGTAACTTTAGTATAGCCTAGACTACTGTGCATACAACACTACCACCTCTTAAATTTTTATGAACCCTGGGTTGATAATTAAAGTTCGTAGCCTTGGGAGTTGCAAAATTCTTGTTTCAATACTGGGGCTCATCAAGTTGAGGAAATTTTTCCTCCACCTTCTCTCAAGTGTACCATATAGATTTGCCTGGAAATTGTCCTTTCAACCCAATCTGTCGAAGGTCATGATGCCCCTATCTTGTAGTTGTGGACCTCTTCTAAAAAATTATATATTCTGTCAACTCTATTTGAGCATCTACTGCCAAATCCTCCATAAAAGGTAGGACCTATTCCTCTTCCTTATCTCGCATAGAAGGCTCATATAGTTTCAGAGTATCCACATTCACAACTGAGTAAATGCATATGTATGGGGGGTAGACTGATTCTATAGGCATTATCTCCCACTATTTTCAGTATCTCAAAGGGTCCATATCACAAAGCCTTAATTTTTTTACCGGGACACTGTAGCCTCTTCTTGTTCAATTATAACTATACTCGATCTCCCACTTTGAACAACTTTTTTGTTTTGTTCTGATCATGCCTGACCTTGTATTTTTGCTACAATTTCTACAATGTCTCTTGTACCTGTATATGGATAATCCTAATCTTCTTAAGAATTTTTCAACTCTCAAGGAAACCCATGTAAGATCTTCCCTTACTCCATGTTTCCAATATGCAATATCCAAAGGTGAAGGTGGAAAATTTCCAAAACAAGTTTCAAATGGGGACTTACCAGTAGAAGTGTGGATTACTATGTTATAAGAGTGTTATATATATACCATATTTTTATCCTGGTCTTTAAATGCTTTTGATTATAACCCCTCAAAATTTATGCCAAATTCCTGTTGACTACTTATGTTTGCCCATTTGTCTAAGGATGGAAAGTTGTATACGTCTTCAACTTTGCGTCCATATTCTCCGATAATGTAGTCCAAAAGGATCTGATAAATCTCGTCTCCCTGTTTGAAATGATGCTCCTTGTATCCTAAAGTGCACCCTGACTTGTCCAAAGAATAATTTTATTGCTTCTTGTTCGTTGATGGTCGTTTTACAGGACATTAAAAAACACACCTTGTTGAACTTGTAAACTACCACGAACAAGTAGTCATGTCCTTTCCTGTTTGTTGGTAAAACTCCCACAAATTCCATGGAAATACTTTCCCAAGGATGAGTGGGTACAAGTAAGAGATGATATAAACCTTGTTTCCTGTTACTAGGCTTGCTAGTACAACAAAGCATTCATCCTCTGATGAACCTAACTACCTGTTTTTGTATTCTGTGCTAATACACATAACCCTGCAAGTTTGCCATTACCTTCCCCACACCAAAGTACCTTGCAAATTTGGAGGTGTAAACCTCTCTAATCAACTACAATTGCTCACCTTTAGGAACACACAACTTATCCAACCTATAGAGTAACCCATTCTAGGGACGGTAGCCAACAATGTTGTCGCCATCATGCGCATTTTTGGAAAATAAAAAATCTTGTATATTATGTTTGAATTTCCTTTCTTGATAATTACTTGTGATGTTAGTTGGCATTTTATTACTTATTATAGTTATTTTTCATCAAGAAATTACCAAAATAATGAAGATCACAAGGAGACAAAGTACAAAATATATAGGCACCAAGCTAGGGCGAAAACCATCTAAGGGGAAAACCCATAAAGAATACTTCTCTTCTTATAAAATCTATTCAAAATTAGACTTCCAACACCCAAAAACTAAAGTCCAGAATCCTCCCAAGCACCAAGTCAACCCACCAGTAATATCTCTACAAATCAACTTCAAAATTTTGACCTAGTAACCTCACTCTAGAATTTCACCCATGCAGCTACACTTAAGAAACTCAGTCCTGCAACTTCAACCCCCTACAACTGAAAGCTTCACATAAATCCTATGTAACTTCTCTAGTGTGGATAAAAAATATGTTTTCCCAAGAGATATTTCTTCACTTTTGACTTCTTCTTCTTTTCTTCATCCTCCCAACTCTTCTTCCTTCTTCTCTATTGTAGATTGAATTTGTGATGATGATGATGCATTGAAATCCTCTTATTTATAGCCTTCATGAGGGGTTGAATAACCCTCGTAAGGTTGACTTCATCTTGACTGGGTCGACTTGGTCTTGGAGGATAAAATGGCTTTTCTTGACTCAAAATAAAATTTTCTTTTGTTACAATGAGTTCAAATGGGACTATAATACATGACAAAAATTCTTCTTTGACCTAGAAATACCTAGAAGCACAGAGAACATGTTTTGGACCTAAACGAGAGCATGAAACCCATGCTTTAAATAATATAAAATTTCATTTTATTTATTTTTCTTTCTTTATATACAAAATATACAATCTCATGATTATAAAAGTCATTATGAAGACCGGACCTAGTTATAATTTCCAACACTCCCACTTAACTAGGGAGGTATTCATAATTCCATCATGAAGTATAAGGAATCTCAAACTTGAATTATTCTCATAAGAGGAGTCAGATTGATAAGCGATCTGATCAAGCATCTATAACCAACATTGTCAACACGGTCTTAAGTTGATAAGCTCTACTTGTATGAGAGCATCACACTATTTCTAAAGGCACATACCCCATCTAGAAGTTCACCAGGTAATGTCCTTTTAGGACTATTCTTATCTTGGATTGCCAATCCTCAAAGAATATCGATCCTCTTTGAATACTCTTATCTAGGATGCCATACCTCATCCTCAAAGAGCATCAGTCTATCGGTTCACTTCTATCTTGGATTTTATGATCCTCAAGAAGTTCTAATCTCAGATGCTTATCCAATCCTTTGGACCCCATCCTTTCATTATGGCCTTCACTAAGACTTACAACTGTTAGTCTTGGTCTAGTGCATGACACATAAATAGAAGAACATATTTCCCATCATCCCTCCCTCTTAGTCAAATAAGATATATCCACCAAACCAGGATTACCTCTTAGGTACTCAAGCTTCTTGTTTGGTAATTATTTTTTTCTTCAGAATATTATCTACCTATTCGTCTGTAGGAATATAGTGTAGCCTCACGACCCCATCTTGTACCAAACTTCTGATATAGAGGTACTAATTATTTATATGCTTTGTCCTAGCATGACACACTAGGTCCTCTGTCAACTTTATGCAACTTTTGTTGTCACAATGTATACATGTATGGATAAGTGTTCCTTCAAATGAATCTGATAACAACTTCCTGAGCCAAACAACTCTATACAAACCTCACCTGCAACAATGTACTTAACTTCAACACTACTCAAAAGCAACAATATCCTGCTTCTTACTCATCCATGAGATCATGGAAGATCCCAAACTAAAGCATCCACTTGTAGTGATTCTTCCATGTCTCACTGCCACCCCAATGAGAATTTGTATATCCTATGAGCTAGATTTCATTACCAACATATCGAAGGTAGTTAAGTATGTTCCCATGTAGATACCTCAGGATGTGTTTAGATGTTATCTAATGGTCATGCCTTGGCTCCATCTGAATTGATTGAGGAAATTTATTTCAAAACAAATTTAAGGTCTAGCATTTACCAAATAGATTAAGGATCCAATCAACTGTCTGTATCAAGAAGGATCCACTATACTAGAATATGAACTCCTCAACCTCTTTAGGTTAGTAATCATGGGATTTTTCATCGCCTTGCTATCCATCATGCCAAATTTATGTAGAAGCTTGATCACGTATTTTCCTTGACCAAGATATATCTCACCTGGTTTTTGCCAAACTTCTAGTCCCATCTAGGAATGCACGATCCCAACATCCTTCATGTCAAATTCTACTATTAACTACTTCTTGCATTACTGAATTCGATGTTCCATACCTGTAACAAGTAGATCATCCACATATAGGAGTATGATGACTGGTTCATACTTGACCAAATTGAAATAGAGGTTAGGGTCTGTAGTTTTCTTAGCAAATCCAAGTTTCAATAGGTATGCATCCATCATAGCATACCATGCTTTAGGTGCCTGTTTTAAGCCATATAGAGCCTTCTTTAATCTTCATACACGTGTCTCCCTATGATTGAATTCAAATCCTTGAGGTTGCTCTATATAAACCTCCTCATCAATGATACCATTTCAGAGATGCATTTTTAACATCCATTTGATGAATGTTCCATCCCATAGTAGCATCCAAAGATACAAGTGATCTAATTGATGTATATCTAGTTGTAGGAGCAAATGTTTCTTCATAATCGATACCTTCCTTTTGTGAGAAGCCTCTAGCCACAAATATTTCTTTCTACTTGTCAATGCTTCCATCCACAACATGAATTGTCTTATATATCCATTTGGAAGTGACTATAGATTTTCCACTTGGTCTAGGAACAATTTCTTAGACATCATTCGTAATAATTGACAAATATTATTATTGCATTGCATTCCTCCACTCTTGATGTTTTTTTGCATCTTCATAGGAGGAGGGTTGAGATTTAATGAGCTTGGTCATATAAGTTGCATAACCAAAATACATCTTCACACTTTTAATTTCTCTAAAGGTCCCCTTTGTTGTGTGTCCTTCAACTTCTTGTAGAGATTTCCTCAACCAAGCAGGCCTCTTATGAATTTCAGAAACAATTACTTGATGCAGAGGCTCACTAGGACCTTCAACATCATCTTGAGTTGATGTAGGATATTGATAATTATTGTCCCTTGAGATATCCTCAAAAATGGATACCACTTCTTCATTAGAACCAAATGGAATATATTTGGATCTCTTATAAGACACATTTTTATCAAATATTACATCCCTGATCACTTCAATACGACGTTCCTCTTTAATGTCAATTCTATATGCCATTGATGAAGCACTATAGAAAAAAAATCACCTTTCATACTAAAAGGATCCAAATTCTTCCTCTTTTCCTTTGGAATGTGTATATAGATAGGACATCCAAAGATTCGAAGATAATCCACACAAGGATTATTTCTTGTAAATTCTTCTTCCATAGTCATGTTATTGATAATCTTATGAGGACTTTGATTCTGAAAGTAGACAATTGTTACATATTCTTCTCCCCATAAGAATTGAGGGAGATCTTGATCATGTAGCATGGCCATGACACATTCTTCAATTGTTCTATTCTTTGGTTTGGCCACACCATTATGTTTAGGATTATAAGGAACAATAAGCTCCCTCTTAATCCCCACTTCATTGCAAGATGCTATGAGTTCTTTGGAGGTATATTCTCCAGCATTATCAGACCTCAGGGTTTTGATCTTCCTTTTAATCAGATTTTCTACTTCATTCTTGAATTCTTGAAACTTCTCAAATACCTTATCTTTGTTCTTGAGAAGGTATAACCATGTCTTTATTTAGAAATCATCAACGAATGTTACATAATAATTGGTGACCTCTAAGAGTCTTTACTGCCATAGGAACGCACACATAAAAGTGTATGGCATCTAAGATTTAATTTGATATGGTATCACTTCTTTCAAAGGGTTTCTTTACGTTCTTGCCTAGAGCACATCCCTTACAGATTCCTTCATGTTCTTCCTTCGATTCAGGGGTGCCATTGACCATTTGATTTAGAGATGGAAAAATTTTGTAGTGAAGGTGTCCATACCTTCTATGCCATAGTTCAAAAGGGATCACACATAAGTGAATTAGGGATTGAGGGAGAGGATTAAGTAACCTATATAGAGCTCCCTCATAAATACCAAATATCATTGCATGATCAATACTAGAATCCTTTCCCCAAACCAAAATTTTCCATCAACAAAAGAAATTCTATCACCTTTATCTTCTAGACAAGAAATATAGAGTATATTTTCTTCAAACTAGGAACATATAGAATATTATTGAGATGAGTGCTCCCATCATTTTCTAGCTCTAATGAGGTAGACCAAATTCCCTTTACTAGATAACACTTCTTGTCTCCAAGTTCTATTGAATGAGAAGAGGTTCATTTTGATAGAGTTTGGAGTAGAATTCATTTGCCTGTCATATGTCTAGAAGCTTCACTATCTATAACCCATACATTATCATCCTTGAAAGTGCCAGAAAAAGTAGAGAACAAAATTCCATCCATCACTTCTTTTTCTAGCTTGGAGATTATCTTCAAGATTCTTTCCTCAATAGTCGCATCGAGGTTCCTAAGAAACTTGAAACCGTTCTTCATAATCCTTGCCACTGAGAGAGTGCCAACTAAGATGTGATATTCAGTCTCCTTCTTGCACCTTAGCTCTGATACCATGTTGGAAAATCAAGAATCTTGTATATTATGTTTGAATTGCCTTTCTTGATAATTTCTTGTGATATTAGTTTGCCTTTTTTTGCTTCTTTTAGTTCTTGTTCATCAAGAAATTACCAAAACAATGAAGGTCATAGAGGGAAAAAGTACACAAGATGTAGGCTCAAAGCCAAGGAAAATCCCCTCCAAGTGGAAAACATAGAAAGAACAATTATCTTATTATAGAATCTATTCAAAATGAGACTTCTAAGACCCAAATACCAAAGCCCACAATCCTCCCAAGCACCAAGTCAGCCCACCAACAAGATCTCTTCAAAGAAAATTCAGAATTTCGACCTAACAACTTCACTTTAGAATTTCGGCCTTGCAGCTACACTTAAGAAACTTGGCTCTGCAACTTTGACCCCCTGAAATGGTAGCTTCACAGAAACCCTAGACAACTTCTCTCGCATTGAAAAAAAATATGTTTTCCCAAGAGATATTTCTTCACTTTCGACTTCTTCTTCTTTTCTTCTTCCTCCCAACTATTCTTCCATCTTCGTTATTATTGATCAAACTTGTGATGATGATGATGCACCAAATGATTCAAACTCCTCCTATTTATAGCCTTCTTGAGGGGTTGAATAGCCCTCCTAATGCTGAATTCATCTTGACTGGGGAAAATTGGTTTTGGAGGATAAAATGGCTTTTCTTGACTCAAAATAAATATTTTATTTTGTTACAATGAGTCCAAATGGGACTCTAATACATGACAAAAAATATTATTTGACCTAGAAAGACCTATAATCACGAAGAACATGCTTTTGACACAAACTGGAGCATGAAACCCATGCTTTAACTAAAATAAAAATTCTTTTTCTTTCTCTATATACAAAATATAGAATATCATTATTATAAAGGCCATTATGAAGGTTGAGCCTAGTTACAATTTCCAACACACATGACTCTGACTCTGCAACTAATAAAACACCTCCCTGAAGTGCTCGTCCTCTAAATATGCCTCTATTTATGCATCATGGGTGAATGGATACATGTGCATAAGAGTTCTTAAAGATGTGATCTTTGATGTGGGTGGACTTTAAAGGATGTTGACCGACTTGTTTATGCTGTCATTCTTGTACTCGATCACTAAATGAAACTGTTATATAAATCCCATCCACTTGTAATGCTTGGTCTGTTGTAGCTTACTCTAGGACTGCAAGTACTATAGTGTTTGGTGATTTGTGTGGATTATTGTCTCCTTTCCCATTAGATAGTTCTTCCATTTCTTCACAACTTGCACCAGGGCATAAAGCTCCTTGTCGTAGGTAGGGTAGTTAAGAACTACACCATGAAATACTTCAAAATGGTAGCATACATGCCTTCCTCCTAACATCAAGACTGCACCCATAGCACATCCAGTCACATTTGTCTTCACCTTGAAGGGTTGCTACAAGTTTGGTAATTCCAAAATTGGTGCTTAACTAATATTCTTCTTTAACTCCTCAAAGGTATTTTGTTGACCCTTCGCTGCTTGAAACTCTTGCCACTTTCTGTTATGGTGTGGAGTAGTGTTGTTACTACTGAAAAAGATGATATGGATTTCCTTAGGTATGGTGTTTCCCAAACAAAACTCCTAACCTCAGAAAAATTAGTAGCCATTAGCTATTTCATGATTTCCTCCATCTTGACATGATCAATCTTCAACTCTCCTCCACCTATCACATACCCCAGATACACCAAAGTTCATTGTGCAAACTCACATTTCTTGAGATTTGCTAGCAGCTGATGCTTCTTTAATGTCTCCAACACTTGCATCAAATGTTTGATACCCTCCTCCAGGTAGTAATATATACCACTATATCATCCAAATAGACAATAACAAATGAATCTATAAAAAGATGCAATATATCATTCGTTAACCTCATAAATGTAGTTGGTGCATTACATAATCCAACTGAAATTACTAACCACTCATACAAACCTTTTCTGGTTTTGATGGTGGATTTTTAGGTATCTTCTTCTTTAATGACTCAAACCTGGTGATATCAAGAATTTATGTCCAACTTGGTGAAGTATTTCACTTACTACAACTGATCCAACAAATCATCTATCTTGAGTAGGTGGTACCTGCTCATGAGCAAAATTTTTTCAATGCCCTGTAATCAATACAAATCTTCCAAGTTCCATCCTTCTTAGGCGCAATGATGATGGTTGACCCACATGGTAATGTACTCATTTGAATGACACCCTATTCCAGTAGTTATTGTAGCTATTTATTCACCTCACTTGCTTTTATATAGACTACATGTAAAACCTAATGTTTAACAATGGGAAATCCAATGATCACTGGATCTCGTGCTCCACTTCCCTCTTGGGTGGTAACCCCTTAGGCTCCCATAACACATCCCTATATGCATATAGAAACTCTTCCAATTACTGTTTTGGTTTCGTAGAGCACCCCTCCAGGGATGCCTTGTCTGTTACGGACTCTTCTACAGACTATTTTTCTCTTAAAAATAATAAAACATACTTCTTGTTGGAACTGATCAATTTATTTTCTTGGTTGACTCTTAACAACGAAATTTTCAACTTGCCTTTGGGTGCATTGACGGTGAATGATTTTCCATCCTCGATGAGGTGATACTGGTTGATTCTCTGCATGAATATTGCATCTCAGATATACATGCAAGCACTTCCAAACATGACTCCACATACATCAAGGGACACTACATCTAGTTTTACTTCATAAATAAAATCAACATTAATGGAAAATCTAATTTTGCACTGTTTTGTTACCTTCAACTTTTCATCATTTTTTACCCATCCTAATGGATATGGGATCATATGATCATGAAATTCCAATCCCAATTTGTTGAACATCTCTGTTGCAATGAGATTCGCCTGCGATTCTATGTCAAACATAGCACCAATATTTGTCTTCTGGACCTGTATGTTCCTGAGGAAGAGTTTGGTCATTTCTTCCTCTTATTGATGAAGGCTACTCAGATTCACCTCCTTCTGCACTGATGTACATACAATCTTCTCATCCAAATCTGAGTTGTTTTCAAGTTGGTTACCCGAATCAGTGGCCATCATATTCTTCTTCTTATTGTCTTTCTTTTTTGTTCTTCGGATTAAGCTCTGGATACAACTTCCAACACTTCTCCTATGTATGGTCGTGAACGTTGCAGTGGTTGCTGAGATCTTTCCACTGGTGTGTTGTGGCCACCATATTTTTTTCTTTTCCCCATTTCACTTCTTCCCCTCCTTATAGGTAATTTTTTACTCCTTTTGCTTGGCTCCACTCGATTTCCCTTTCTTAAAACCTATATTCTCCAAGTGTTGTGCTTGTAAATAAGCCTGATCCACCGATATGGGCTTGAAAAACATCACTTAATTTGTAGATGGTTGTGTAGACACCCCAGATACTTGAGGAGTAGATCTGGTTTCTTTGGAGAGATGCCCAACATTATGGACATCTTTTTGAACTTTGTGGTGTATCCATGTACACTATGTTCCTGCTTCTTCTTGAAGTAGTGCTATTGGATCCACTAGTCCTCTACATACCCAATTGGGTAAAACTGTGACTTATGAGGGTTTTTAAGTCCTCCCTCTTATTTACTGGAGGATCTCCCTCCAACCTCAAGGACTCTATTTGGATTTCCCACCAATTAAGGGAATGACCTTCTAATTTCAACCACACAAATGAAATCTTTTGTTCTTCATCAATATGATGGACTCTGAAATACACTTCTAATTACTGTAACCGATAATTTAGCTTTAGAGTGTCTATTTCACCTTGGTACGACTTGATATTGACCTTCACTTCCATTTTTTATAGGGACTGTGAATGATTCACAACACTTGAACTAGGTTGATCATTTTTGGTCCTTTCTTAAGCTAGTCCTATATTTCTTCTCGATCTCCTGATCTCCCCTCTAATATATATTATGCATTAGAACCCCCATCTCCTCCAATTATCCTAGATTTTTTCTCAGGGCCAACATGAGGAGATTCATATTATGATTTATATCTGCAACTTGTGCTTCCAGCTGTGAAAACCTTTCCATTACAGGATCATGAGGGTCATTCATAGATTCGTCGATAATGATAGGGTTTTAGGACTTTTGGCTTAGTTGATATAGACCCCCCATAAATATCCATAATATACTGAATTAATCCTACTCAGGCACCAATATGATCCATAAACTATCGTGGATGTTCCACTCGACAATTCGTCACAACAGATCTAATAAAACTATATTTAAAAATTTTGAAATCTACATTATTAAGGTTTTATTTCTCTTTAGAGTTATATATTTGTAGATTACTATTAATTTCATATGCATGTAAATTAAAATTATAAATAAAATAGAGAATAGTGAAATAAAAACTCACAAACCATGATTTGACACAAGATGTGACTTGGGAAACCCTTTCGGGAGAAACCCAACTGGAAGATGTGGCTGCTCTGCTCTCTTTCTCTGAATAGAAAATGATTGCGAGTACACAAAAGTATGGCCTATGGCCTGTGGGATACTACAATTCGCAAATAATCTTTATGTGCTCTATCTCCTACACCTCTTGACTATTTTTTCTCATCTATGGAACCAATGCACTCGAAAAGAATGGAACCTCTTTTCCTCCTAGTGGCTTAGTTATAACAGAACTCGATAACCTACCAATGATTAGGTTTGACTACCTAAACATTTAGTTAGAGTTACAATATGGTATCTTATAGATTCTTCTTCATCATAATCATGTGGCTAGCACCTTTTCCATGAGTAATGGGTGCTGGTGTGACACACTCTCGAATGATGGTGGTGAAAACAGGAAGGTCAAATTCCAAGTGGCATAACTTTTGCATATGGACTCTAATTGAGGCTATTTTTGAATTGTTAGAAAAGTCTATGTGTCTAGAATTTGAAAAAGGGCTACAAAAATATAGTGGAAAAGTATTTCCCACATAGAATGTCGTTTGATTCCTCAAAATTCTCCTGGAAGGTATTAGACCCCGATTTTCCAAACTATGCCCCGCTAATAAAAATGGTCCTGTGAGTTGTTCCTCCATTTTTTCCACTCTAAAATCATTGAGATGGATGACAAACAATATAACGATCCAATATATATCACTTGATGTTTCTTAATAGTCTAGGGAATCCTCCCCGTTTCACTCCTATGCATACACATTGTCTCAATATTTATTGTATAAATACCCTTAATTATCATCAACTTCCACATCCCTATCATGGGTTTTAAATTAAATATATGATTATCTTTGAAATATTTTTGTTACTTCTTCATCTTCCTCAATCTCACCACCAAAGGTAGGTGACACTGACTTTATGAATTCCTCAAGCAGGGAATTCTTTTAAGGCCTTTCTTCCTTCCCTTATACAACCCTAATCTAGTTGCATAGCTAGACAATATATCTAAATTTCCAATCTCCTCACCAGAGGTGTCTGTTGAGGTATCATCACTAGATGTGTCTTTCTTGACACTTTTGTGCCTCTTTCTTAAAGAGTTTTTTCTTGTATAGCTGATAACTGGCCAATATTTCCAAATTTCTAGTCGGCTTGCATCTTCCTTTACTAATGCTTATCCACATTACTGATAGCTGGTCCATGTTGCCTCTGCCATTGTAAATTTTATATACCCTATATCAACACTTCATTGATCTTATTATACTCTTATTGAGCCATGATGAGCCTCTTATGAGTAGCTTTGAAACTCTCAAGATCGGCCTTTAGGCTTCTCAATGTTTCTATGAAATCTAGAGGGATTCCAATGACTTTCTTCCTATCTGATTTATGTTTCATGATATGTGAGGTTTCCTCCATGTTGTACTATGTGATTTTGTTGAACCTTTCTTCCTTACTATTTCATGTTTTCTTATGCACTAAAACAACTTGTTACTGTTATTTTATTAAAAGGATTTAGTTCCAACATATCTTGTTTCCTTTTCAAGCTATTCATTAGGCTACGATGGCTTGAGTTTGAAGTCCTGCTACAACTATAAGTCACACACATACCTTGATTAATACTCCAATAATTAAATAATTCTTCAAAACTAATTAAAGATAACTTTAATAGTTTTTTTTTCCAAGGAAAAAGCATAATTTTCATTAAGATTGTTAAGAAAATTACATGTTGTATGCCAGCATTGTGTTATGCTTTCTCTACTGTCTGATGATGGAGTTCTGTGTTACTTAAATATTACAAAATCCTTCAATAAATTGAAGGTCCAAAAACTGTGTACAAATTGTTTAGTGGACTATTCTGCATATAATGAAAACAAAACAAAATAAACTAGAGAGACCAAAAAAAGGATTGATCCAGTCAATCAATCCCTGGCACCCACCTCCACATCTGTATACGGCCTGTGATAAACCTGGAAGAAGTCACCATTCTTGTATTCCTATATTATCCATTGTCCTCTATTCAGCTGCGTGGCCTCTTTGGAAAGAAGGTTAGTGACTTCATTCCTTTCCCTGTAAATGTGACAACAGACAAAAGATTCAAACTGTGATTTAAGACCAATTGTTTCTTCCAGTAGATCTCTGAGTGTGTGCACGTGACAGTGATAAGATCCATTTATCCAGTTTATGATGAGCTGAGAGTCCCCAAAGATTTGGATCGAGGGGCAATGTTTTTCCAGGGCGAAAAGCAGAAGGTGTCTGAGGCTGTTGAGTTTGACATAGTTGTTTGTGCCCCTTCCTAGCCCCACTTTCAATTTGAAGTTTGCTGCCTTTGACAGGTGAAGGATGGCTCCTCCCCCACAGCCTTCGGCGTTGGCAGAGCCATCAAAGTAAGCCCAAGGCTGGTTCTTATCAATAGTTTCGGGGATAATAATTTAGGGGGTGGGGGGGAGGTGTGAGGGTCTTTTTCTTCGGGAAGAGAGTTGTAGATAGCTAGGATGTTGTTGCACAGAGCTACACCCAAGATATTTTTGTCCTGAAAAATTCTAGAATTCCTGGTGATCCAGATGCCCCAGCAGATGATGAGTGGCAAGTTTTTTTGTCTCAAATTTGCTGATTTTGACCACCAAGTCTCCCAGGCCTCTTTGATATTGCTGCCAGTCCACTGACAGGGAAAATTATGCCCCTGAGTGATAGTATTCCAGATCTCAATTGAAACTGGATAGAAAAGGAATAGGTGGTCTGTGTCCTCAGTGGCAAAGTTGCAGAGGCTGCATCTTATGGATGTTGCGCTTAGCCAGGTTGTGATCAGTGGGAATCTTGTTGGAGAGGATAGCCCAAAAGAGGAGTCTCGATTTGTGGGGGGCTTTCAGCTTCCAGAGAGAACTCCACCACCAGCACTGAGGACCAGTGGCACGAGATTCCATTAAGGAATCAAAACCTGCTTTGGGGGAATAGTTTCCTGTGGTAGCCTTGGCCCAGATAAGCCTGTCTTCTCTTTCTGAGATCTTAACATTTGCTTCCTCCAGGCCACCAATAAAACCAACCCAGTCCTCCCTCCATCTGCCACTGATTCCCAAGGTGTCAAAGTCCTTCCAACGCCTGTGAGGGGCTTCCTCCCAACCAACCTCTTGAATGTGAGCCAGGAGGGTATGACCCATCTCCCTGAGATCCCTTCTCATATCATGTGGGAGGATGTGGACATTCCCGCTGCCAGCCCAAGGATCCGCCCCTATCCTGATTTGAGTACCATTCCCCACCTTCCAAGCCAGTCCAGATTTTATGATGTTCATTGAGTGAATGACTGTCTTCCAGATGATTGAGGCCCCCGAATGGTGGTGCTGAGTACTACGGATCCAGTCAATGGGGGACAGTGGAAAGATATACTTGTTGTAGATTACTTCGGTCCAGAGGTTGTTTGAAGAGATAATTTGCCAGACCAATTTTGCTCCCAGGGCTTTTGCAAAATCTTGAGGCTCCTTTAGGCCCCAGCCGCCCCACCTTTTAGGCTTAGCTATCCGATCCCAGTTTACCCAGGCGAAGACTTTGCCATCAGCTTGTCCCCGCCAAAGGAACCTACAACAAATCTGTTTGATTCTGTGGAGGATGCCTTTGGGAATCCAGGCCAGAGACATCCAATAGACCAGGATAGCCTCTAGAACTGATTTAATAAGGGTGAGTCTCCTAGCCCTGGAAAGCCATCTCTGTTGCTAGATATTAATGCGGCCTTCAATCTTTGCAATCAGCCATGCCCAGTCAGCAATGTGGTATCCATTGGGTTTGAGGTGAAACCCCAGGTATCTTAGACCAGCATCCAAGTCATGTCGCACAAAAGCAAAATGTTGGGAGGCAAAGTGTTGCTCATTAGGATGGCAGGAGCTGAAAGTAATCGTTGATTTTGTGGAGTTCGGCTCCATTCCTGTAGCTTTGCAAAATAAAGTTAAAATTGCCTTGAAAGTAGAGGAGTCACTAAGGGACCCATTTAGAAAAATTAGAATATCATCAACAAAGAGAAGGTGAGAGATGGTGGTCCTGTCACTGATCCTGACACCCCTTAGCGAGCCATTGTTCCTGGCAGCAGATATGAGTCTGTTGAGACCTTCCATTATCAGTAGAAACAAGAGAGGGGAGAGAGGGAAACCTTGTCGGAGCCCCCTTTCAGCATGAAAAAAGTTTGAGGCTGCACCATTTATCAGGACACTGAAGGAGACTCCAGAGAAACATCTACCCACCCACTTGATGAACTGGTGGGGAAAGCCAATATGGGTTAGAATGAGCTGAAGGTAGGTCCAGCTAACTCTGTCGAAGGCTTTAGATAGATCAATTTTCAGAATGGAGGCTTTTATCGAATCAGATTTGATTGAATGGAGCATTTCCTGTGCAGTGCCAATAGCTTCCTGGATATGGTGGTGGCTAAGGAAGGCAAATTGTTCTTTTGAGATCATTCTTGAGAGGATGGGTTTAATACGAAGGGCAATGATTTTGGAAAAAATCTTATAGATGCAGTTGCAGAGAGAGATGGGCCTGAAATCATCAAAGGATTGGGGGTTATCCACTTTGGGGATAAGGGCAAGGAAGGTAGAGTTAAAAGCCTCAGGCATAACCCCTGTGATTCGGCAGTCTTCTGCAGCTAGCAGCAGGTCTTGACCAATGAGCTCAAAAAAAGCAATGAAAAATTTGATTGGCCAACCATCTGGCCCTGGACTTTTATCTTTGCCCATGCTTTTGAGGGTCACCTCCAGCTCAGCTAGAGTGATAGGGGCATTCAGAATCTCCTTGTCCTCTTCCTCGACGAAAAGGGGGATTGCCTCTGTAACTTGGAGAATCTCCGCTATGTTAGCTTCCCTGGGTCTCTTGTAGATGTCTGAGAAATGTCTGACTCCCAGGTCCACTAGCTGAGTGAAAGTGTTGGCTTCTCTTCCATTTTTGTCTCTTAGGCCCCATATGGTGTTGATGTTCCTCCTACCTCTGGCGAACTATTGGAAGAACTTGGTGTTTTCATCTCCCGCTTTAAGCCAGGTTGCCCTGCTCTTAAGCCTCCAAGTCTCTTCAACTCTTTGAAGGATTTTAATTTTTTCCTTTTCTAGCTTGACCAGATGGTCCTTGGAGTCGAAGGTAGAGTAGCTCAACAAACCCCGGGAGTCAAGGAGGGCCAGCTCAGCCTCAATTTTTGCCAGTTCCTTAACCTCCTCTAGTTTTTTATTCTTGATCCAGGCTATTGTTGCATGCTTAAGCTGATTCAAATTTTGAGTTATAACAAAACTTGGTGATAGCTCCCCATCGGGGCTAAGGGCTGATGGTCATCTAGAAGCTTCTCAAAGTAGCCGGTTAGGGCGTCAAATTGGGCTTTGTGTCCCCAGGATTCGGCCATCCCCAGGGAAAAGTTAAGATCTCCCCCAATAATAATGTCATTCGACCGCATGAAATCCTGTTGGAGGAGACTGTCCCAGAAAGCCTCCCTGTGATGGCAAGGCCCGTAGATGTTTATGATTCTCAGAGAAATGAGGGGCGAGTTTGAGATGATATCCGCACCCAGAAAACCATGCCCGCCCCAAGCATTACAAATTTTGACTGTGCGATTGTTAAACCCCAGAGCGAGTCCACCCGAGCGACCTTTGGCATCCAGGTAGAAGAAACTCCAGTCGGGCAGAAATTTTTTTAGAGTGTTGTGAATCAACAGTCCATCCCCAAGAGTTTCTTGGAGCATTAAAAAATCCAGGTTATGAGAGTTACAGAGTCTTTTGAAAGCCAGTTTTTTGTCAGGGCTGGCTAGCCCCCTACAATTGAAGGAGAAGCCTTTCATGGGTTCACTGAGGCAGGGTTCCCCTTTGCTCTAAGGACCTGATCGATGGGGGCTTGAATGCCTGAGGCCACCTCAAAGCTGGCTCTTTTAATGGCTTTAGAGATGTGGGATTGTCTGCCCCGAGGGGCTTTCGGGGGAGGGGGAGTGGGTCATCCTCCAATCCATAGGCATGGAGGGAAGGGGGAATGAATCACAGATTGTAACGGTGGGAAGAGCTAGAGGTTGAGGCCCCGGGGTTTCATTGGAAGGGAGGTGGCTGAGGGTACAGGGGGAGGGAAGGGATGGGGGAGGGGCCGAAATCACCGGGCAAGTAATTTGGCTCAGCTTAGGGAGGGGAGAGATTAAATTCGAGGTGATCAGACTAGAATTAGAAACTTCAAAAAGATTAACAAATGGAGAAACAGAGATAGGAGGAGAGGAGGTACCCGTGAATCCCATGCCTTCTTTGGAGCGAGCCCTAGTGCTCGGTGCTGCAGAGTGCAAGGAGTTGGGTCCCGGGAGGCTGGATGGTGTAGGAGGCCATCTACTGGTGGCCTTAGATAGCCTGGACTGCATGTCTGAGATCTCTGCCATTCCCAAATCCGTCTGAGTGATTGCCGCTGCTAACCTTTTTGGAGGGGATGGCCTATGCCCTGTGACTAGGGGGCATTCCTTGTAGAGATGGCCAACCTCGTGGCATTTCCGGCACCTGAAGGGGATACCCTCGTAGTCCAACTCCTGCCAGCGCGTTGTGGAACCCATGTGGAACTGATAACTCTCCACCAGGCCGTCCCTGGTGTCCAAATGAACTAAGATGTGGGCCATCGCCAGAATACCTGTGTCCATGTAGGATCTGTCATGGTCGAGGTAGGTGCCCAGGTCGTCTTCGATGATCCTGAAGATTTCCTCCGACCAGAACTGAAGCGGGAGGCTAGGCAAACGAACCCATATCGGCCCTACTCCTAAACTTTCCTTTTCTGGGTCGAAAAGAGTGGACCATCGTTTTAGGAGTACTGGGGTCATTTCTATATGCAAGTAATGGGTGAGAATCCAGTTGACATCTTGAGGCTCGTCGAAAATAAGGGCAAACCATCCACGAGAGAGCGCCAGCACTGTGGGTAGCTGTGGAAAAACATTTCCCCACACCTCTGTGGTCCATTTCTTCAACCGTCTTGGAGTGTAGTTCCAGCTACGGACTCGCCCGACTAGGACCGTATTCTCAATTAGGGCTACCTTGTCCATGCCGATGCCTTCCCCAAAAACCAGAGATCTACCTCGTTCCCGGGTTTTGGAGTGCTTAGATGACTTAACCATTTTTTCCCTGGGGTTCGGGTGGTCTGGCTGGATGTTATCTTCTCTGCCCGGGCTGAGTTCAGGGTCCAAGTCCCTTCCTCATTGTCCGGCCCATTATTTATAATGCCTTCAAAGAACCCGGAGGGTTGGGGTTTTTCCTTAAATTTTCCTAACTGCGTGCATGCCTGTGAGCATTCTGGAAGGTTGTGCCGGATGTTAGGGCCGCAGTGATCACTGTGAAGCTCCACAGTTCCGAGAAATGGTTCGTCTTGAAACCCTAGGCAGAGACCTTCACCGCCTTGAATAGCTTCTGTGACCTGGAGCTGGCTGTTCCAAGCTAGGAGATCGGTTGGAGATGGGATAGAAAGAAAAGGGGTGGAAGAACCCTCAATAGGGTTTATAAAACCCTCGGTGACCGTTACTCTCAGTTGAGAGATCTCCAATCCTGACAAGGAAGTTTCCATGTCTGCTAGTCCGTAAATAACTTGGTCAACCTGAGCTGCCGGCGCGCTGTCTGTTTCCAAAAAAACGCCCTCTTGTAGCAACATATGGGAGGCCACGAAGATTTCGGATTCTGGGTAGTTTTCTGATGAGTAATCCACGAGTTCCTCCTCGTAACCCTCTTCCATTACGGAGTTTAGGAGCTGGTGGGGCTGGGACGCGGGGTCACGATGTAACTGCTTAAGGTGAGACAGGAAGCTAATAGTAACCGCGTAGTGAAAACTTATTCCCTTAACCCGCAGCGATGCTGTTACAGGTCTTGACCCGCGGCGGTTAGAGCTCGGGACTTGTGGAGTGGCTGGACTCCCAAGACCATAAAAAAAACCAAAAGTGTGACAGTGGAGTGATGGAACCGGGGGTGGATGCTCTGCGAGAAAGGTAAGCCGACATAATGGTGCTGAGAGAGCTGACACTTGCCAAGGGAAGCCTGCTTTCCTGGTTGTAACTGCCGAATGAAGGAAGGAAATGCACTAGGTTTTTGCAGATGCTAGATGAGAAGAGTTAATGACTAGAGATGAGAATCCTCCTGAGGTCTAATCTCTTCGTTTCCTCCCTGGTTTCCTCATTGCTATGATCCTAAAAGTTCTATATTGAATAAACTAAGTTTTCTCCTCTACTTTAATAGTTTATTACAACATTCACTTCTTTTCATTAAGCACATTTGTTCTCTGCAAGGCACAATGCCTTTCCATCTAGGTTAGGTGTCCAAAATGCACATACCCATATGTATTTAACATGCATGCAAGTGAATTCATTGCATTTTTTCCATTTAATTATACCATGCTGATTTCAATATTAACATCATTCACAGGAGATAGACTCCCTAAAACAATCTTCTTTAAGACACCTTTTCCAAGCATGACTCCCTTTTCTTAGAGAGAACTCTTCCTTTACATGACTACTCAAATAGAGTAGCAAGATTGTCCAAGGTCAAGTTCCGGTAGTGATATTGATGCCAAATGTGATGAACAAGCTCTCTGTATTTCTCCAAACTCATCTTTATGGAATATATTTGGCCCTTTGGGCCCAATTTTTGAACCATAACTTTGATACCATTATTTAATAGCACCAACCCCCTCAAGGAATTTTTAAGGGAATCAGGTGTTGATATGAGATAACCATTATCTTCTGCTAGTTGAGAGATTAGCAAGGATAAATTTCACCAAAATCTGAGGCTTGGATGCAAAGTTATGCCCATTTTAAGGTTTCCCTCCCAAGCGCCATGATAAGATTCATACCATTGGTAGGTGGTAGTATTTTTTTCCCCTATTTCATCACATTAGCTAGACATGCTAACATGTGATAGTCCTTTCCCATGCGTTGGAATTGTATAGGGACACATCCTTAAAAGGACACACTAGACCCATGCTTATATACGGATCCAAGATTTTAACAAATTCCTTTTATAATGATTTTCCTAATTTTTGGTGTTTTGGATCCATTTGATTTCAATATTTTCTTTTCCTCCAAAGTGGCCATTATTTCTTCTTCCATATTTCCACATGGTCAACATTCACACCCAGATCAACAAATACTCAAAATGTCCCACTTAAATAGAATTTCCATTTTTTCAATTTCTATTAACTAGGACATCCATTGTCTACGTCACCTCCATGGGGTTGCGACTTGGGCCTCCACCTTAGAGTTGCCACACCTATGTTCCTTGTTAGCACTAACCATGTCAACCTAGCTCCACGTGGGTGTAATTGTGGCTCATCTAGATATAGATTTTTTAACTTTTTCTAGATCCATACGAATCTAAAAAAAACCCCCAAAATCTTATTTCATAAAACTCTAAATTTATGGACTTTCAGGTTCCTTCTCACCTACAATGATAGGTGAAAAATTAACTACCATATTAACTGTTTTGTACCATATTGCCACATCATCATTCCATTTCAACATGCTACATTAGCAACACATTAACTGTTGAAAAAATGCAACAAGAAAATCCTAATTTAATTTTCTCCTTCAATTAAATTTTAATTCTAATTATCATAGAAACTTGTAAAAGTTAACTAAGTTAAGTTGACTTAGTTGGCTCAGTAAATTTGAGTTGGAAGTTTATCTAGAGTCATGTAGAGTGATCCCTAAATTTTAGGGGCCCAGGTTGAGTTCTTATTGAGTTGTAATTATTTAATTTAGTTTAACTGAGTTAAATTCAGTAAGCTAGTTCTAAATGATAGAGGAAGTAGTGAGAGGTCAAGTGAATTAAATTGGATTTAATTGAGATGTAGTGATCAATTAGATAATTGATAATTCACTCATAAATAACTCATGCATGTCAGTTTTGAGAAAGACCTAGTTGATATTAGAGTTCAGGGACAATGTACTATCAGTTGTAAAATCATCTAAATAAAACTGACGATGCATATAATTAGAGGAAGGCATATGGATGGATTGTGCAGTTATAAGTGAGGAATTTCTGAGTTAAATATGGGCTAATTCCCAAGGGAACAACCCAAGGAAGTAGGAGCTTGGCAGACAAAAAATTTGGCTATGTATTAGCTTGAGTTGGTTTGTGAAGTAGTGAGATAGATTGTACTTGTGTAGATATTGTTTGAGTTGAACAAGAATTTTATTTTCTTCTCAGATTTTCTGGTTAATGAAATATATAGATAGAAAGGGTTTTTAGCTGTGGCTTTCCCCAGAAATTATTTTGTTATGTGTGATTGAAATTCTTCCTTTTTTGCTTCGTGATTTCATAGATCAATTTTTGTTTCCACTGATGAGTAGAGTAGATTCAAGTCAATTGTTTTAGCATATCACAATCTATAGTTGGAATCTACAAAAAAAATCTACATGGTATCAGAGATGAAATCACTATAGAAGAGGAGAATGAAATTTTATTTTGCTGGAGAAATTGAATTTGTAGTATCATACTTTAGAGCCAGCAGGATGTCGTTCTATGGATTGAGACTTGAGTATGCCCTTGAGGGTAGCTAAAATTACATAGCTTGGAAGGACATGATGGAGGCAGTGTTGGAAGACAACGAGCTGAAGGAATTCATAGATAATGATATATTGAAGACTCCAACATCTGATGCTAAAGATCTGGTAGAATGGAGAAAGTGTGTGGCAAAGACGAGAAGGATTATCCTAGAAGGAGTTCGATATCATATTGTCTCAAATCTCCACAGTAAGGAAAATCCATTTGCAATGTGGAAGGCCTTGATGAACCTATTTAAAAACAAAAATGACCATAGGAAGATGGCACTAAAGAACAAGCTCAGAAAGATCAAGATGGAGAAGGGAAATACAATACTGAAGTACTTGACCAAATTCACCCAATTTCGAGATGAGCTTGGAAGTGTCAGTGTTACTCTTCCTGAAGATGATCTAGTGAGCCTAACACTTCTAGGACTTCCCAAGAGTTGGAAAAACTACCGGGATTTAGTTAATGGGAGGGAGAAGCTACCAGAGTGGGAGCGATTGTGGTCCAACTTGGTACAAGAAGAGATTCAACAAAACACCAGAGATGGATCCTCATCCAAGCATGATGATGAGGAGGAAAGTGCCTTAGATGGATAGGGGAAGAATGGGAAGGGGAAGTCATCCCATTCCAAATTAGATTCCAATTAGGGTAGAAAGAAGAAGGACATGTCAAAAATTAAATGTTTTCACTGTCATGTGCTAGGACACTATGCTACAATGTGTCTGCACAAGAAGGGTGGTAAGAAGCCCTTAGGAGGAGCGGTAGGTGAAGCTCTTGCTTCAGAATTCAAACTGGATTTCACCGTCATTGCTTGCATGGTGACATCAGTGATGGGTAATGTGTGGTACATGGATAGTGGAGCCTCATTCCATATGATCGACAACAAAGATCTCCTCAGTGACTTGGAGGAGAAGGGCCTCCAGATGCACATCGAGATGGGAGATGATGGAAGGTATAACGCGACCAACATCAATACTGTTACCTTTCAAAGGGAGTCTTGTTCTCCCCTCACATTAAAATATGTCATGTATGTTTTGGTTTCGAAGAAGAACTTGGTTTCTGTTGCCATGTTGGAGGACCATGGCTACGATGTGATATTTAGTAAGGGAAAGACTTTCCTTAGTAACATAGCTTCAGGATAGGTGAAGTGGACTGGGGTTTGGGTGAAGAACCTCTACAAATTGGATGTATAAGACTACGTTTCTTTGAGCACTAAAGTAGAGAAGGTGCAGAGTCGAGACATCGGTGAGTTGTGGCATAAAATATTTGATCACTTGCACCACGGAGCTTTGAAGATCACGCAACAAATTTCTGTAGGACTTCCCAAGGGTACATTAGAGTAGAGAGACACATGCAAAGGGCGCACATTGGGGAAGTACACCAAAAATTCCTTTCATCATAAAGACAATCAAGCACAATCAATCCTTGATCGAGTTTACTCAAAAGTGTGTGGACTATTCTTGACAACATCCATGACCAATCACAAGTATTATGTCATATTTGTTGGTGATTTTTCTCGTAAGTACTGTAGTTTATTCATGTAGAATAAAGATCATATGTTCGCTAGATTTTGTGAATTTAAATAACTTGTAGAGAAAGATACTGGTAGGTAAGTTAAAGCTCTTAGAAGCGATAATAATGGAGAATATGTGTCGAATGAATTCAAGAACTTCTATGCATCAGAAGGAATTCGACGGGAGTTGATAACACCTCATAACCCACATCAGAATGGAGTGACTAAAAGGAAGAAAAAAAGTATTGTGGGAGCTACACGGGCGATGTTACATGATTAGGGCCTACCATTGCACTTATGGGCTTAAGCATGCAGCACAGTTGTTTAATTTTAGAATGGAAGCCCTCGTCGAATTCTCAGGATGAGTACAACAGAAGAAGCTATTTCAAGTAAGAAACTAGACGTGGCACGCTTCTGGATCTTTGGTTCATCAGTATACTTTCATGTTACCAAGGATGCACGAAAAAATCTAGAGCCAACAACTGAGTTGGGAATATTTGTGGGGTACACTGATACACCTCACAACTATCGGGTGTACTTGCCATCCAATAGGATGGTAGTGGTTCGTAGAGATGTAAAGTTTGATGAAGAGAAGGCCATGAGATGTTCCCTTGAGAGGGAGATCCAATTACATGCAGATGAGAATATTTTTGCTCCAAAGGAGGAACCTTAGGATGATGTGGAGTAGGCACATGCAAAGGAGAAGAGAGTGGAAACACCCACTCATGCAAAGACTTCCAGAGATGGGAGAAAGTGTACCAAAGAGGCTGATATATTGTTGCATGATGCTCGAGAGAATATGGGAGCACCAACATCATAGCGCAGGCAGAGGAGGTCACCAGATTGGTACTCTGGCTACATGGATTTGATGAGTGAGAGTGTAGAGATTGAGCCATCCTCATTCAAGGAAGCAATGCAGAAACTAGTGTGGGTTGATGCCATGGTTGAGGAGTATGACTCCATTATTAGGAAAAATGTTTGGTAAGTGTTCCCAAGACTATCAAACAAGTCAGTGGTGAGTTCCAAATGGCTTTACAGGGTAAAGAAAGCCACATATGGGAGTGTGGAGAAACATAAGGCCATATTTTTGGCTAGAGGGTTCTCTTAGGTGGAGGGAATTGATTACGATGAGACCTTTTCTCATGTAGCAAGGTAATCATCAATCAAATATATTCTAGCACCGCCATCGTATATGGGATAGAAGATACATCATATGGATGTAAATACAACATTGCTCAATGACATGATTGAGGAAGAGGTGTATATTGAGCAGCCAAAAGGTTTTGAGACCTTCAATAGATAATTTCCTGTGTACAGACTCAATTGACCGCTGTATGGACTAAAACAAGCACCCCGTGCTTTGTACACCAGGATTGACAACTATTTCATCGGGTTGGGCTTCACCAAAAGTGAAGCAGATGTGAACCTTTACCATATTGTGGTTGAAGGTAAATTGTTGATTATAGTATTATATGTCGATGATTTGATTCTGATAGGTGATCAGACGCTGATCAAATATTGCAAAGAGGATCTTGCAAAAGATTTCATGATGAAGGACTCAGGGCTCATGCATTACTTTCTTGGTATGGAAGTATGGAAAGGAGATGAGGAACTGTTTGTCTGTTAGGGAAAGTATGCCAATGAGATACTGAAGAAGTTCCACATGGAGAGACTAAAACCCATGGAAACTCCTCTAACATGTAACTAGAGGAAGGAGGATTCTACTTTAGGTGAAGTAGTGGAGGCTACTATTTATAGACAACTCGTGGGTTCTTTATGTATTTTGTGAACACACGACCGAACATGTGTTTTGAAGTTAACTAGCTTAGTCAAGCCATGGTTAAGCCAACCAAACTGTATTGGAAGGAAACTAAACATGTGTTGAGATGCCTCATAGGCACCACTTAGTTTAGCATTTGGTACAAACAAAGAGAGGTAGTGAGGTTTCAAGGCTTCACAGATGCAGATTGGGCAGGGAGTCCATCTGACAGGAAGAGCAGATTATGAGGAATCTTCAATATGGGGTCAACAACAGTTTCTTGGTACAACAGGAAGCAGAGATCAGTTACACTTAGTTCAACAGAAGAAAATTACATGGCTGCTAGTCAAACAACCTATGAGACTATCTAGATGAGGAAGATCCTTGTTGGTTTGTTTGGTTAGCAGATGGATCCAACTGTGATTTACTATGACAATCAGAGTTGTACCAAACTATCTGAGAATCCAATTTTTCATGACCGGTCCAAGCATATTGACATCCGGTATCACCATCTATGATATTGTGCGTAGAGGAGAATCATGTTTCTAGAGTACATTCCGACAAAGGAGCAGGATGTAGTTATTTTGACAAAGGCATTGTCAAAATGCAAATTCAAGTTTGACAAAGGTAGGATCAGGGTAGCAGATAATCCCTTTCTAAATTGTGATTCTAATTCTCATAGCAACTTGTAACATTTAACTAAGTTAAGTTGAATTAGTTGGCTCAAAAAATTCAAGTTGGGAGTGTATCTAGAGTCATGTAGAGTGATCCCTAAATTTTAGGGGCCCAGGTTGAGTTCTTTTTGAGTTGTAATTATTTAATTCAGTTTAACTGAGTTAAACTCAATTAAACTAGTTCTAATTGATGGAGGAACTAGTGAGAGGTCAAAAGAATTAAATTGGATTTAATTGACACACAGTGATCAATCAGATAACTGATAATTCACTAATAAATAACTCATGCATATCAGTTCTGAAAAAGACCCAGTTTAGATTAGAGTTCAGGGACAATGTACTATCAATAGTAAAATCATCTAAATTAAACCTATGATGCATGAAATTAGAGGAAGGCCTATGGATGGATTGCGCAATTATGAGTGAGGAATTTCCTAATTAAATATGGGCTAATTCCCAAGGGAACAACACAAGGAAATAGGAGCTTGGAAGGCAACATATTTGGCTATGTATTGGCTTGAGCTAGTTTGTGAAGCAGTGAGATAGATTGTACTTGTGCAGAGATTGTTTGGGTTGAACAAGCATTATATTTTCTTCTCAGATCTTGTGATTAATGCAATATAAATATAGCAGGGGTTTTTAGCTGTGGATTTCCCCCAAAAATTATTGTGCTATGTGTGATTGAAATTTTTCCTTTTCTGCTTCATGATTTCATTGATCAATTTTTGTTTTGGCTAATGAGTAGAGTAGATTCAAGTTAAATGTTTTAGCATATCACAATCTGCAGTTTGAATCTACAAGAAAATTCTACATCAACATGCCAAGTCACCCAAACTCTACTCTTCATGCAACATCAACATGACACATCATCATACCATGTTAACACTCACTTACCTGCAAGGTTAGGAGAGCTCACATGGACTCCATGTAACCGCCACATGGTTTGTTGCTTTGGAATATTGACCCGGGATTTTAGTAAACCCCTCTTTTTAATTTTTCTGAATGCCTAGACTTTCACTTCTTAACAAACTCTGATTTTCCATCTTTGACACTTAATCGAATTCAATGCCATTCTGTTGAAAGATCCTTTTTCCTAATCTAGTTGAAAGATCATAAACTATCATAACTCTTCCATTAAAAAACATTCCCATTTAAATATCCATAAGGATACATAACACAGAGCTTGACCCATTATTATTAATAGAATTTTAACTGAAAAGACATATCATTCCACCAATTGGCATTCCCATTAACCAAGCCACCAATATTCATGCACCTCTCCCTTATGACTTAAAGTCAGTTTGGTTAATAGAAATTGGGCCACTGGCATAATTGAATGCTATCCCTTGTGTCTTATGGTTGGTCAAGTTAACTAACTTCCATGCTTAAGCCCATTTTACGGAAAATCTCTCATTCATGGCCTTTGTTGATCCATGTGACTAGGGGATGAGGTTAAAACCTCAAATCCCAAAATTTCCAAACTTAATCACTATTTTTTCTAAGGAAAATGCAAGCTTCCAATATATTTTTCCATCCTACTCTTAGGGATTAAAAGTGACTCAAATGGGGCATAAAACTATCCAAAAGACTCCTAAAACTATATAGGCCTTGACCAACAATGAAGGCATCTAAAATCCTTCATCTCATAGCCATTTACGAGGACTTTCTTCCAAGAAATCAAAGGAGGCCACTGTTCATAACTTGCCCACATATGAGACCTTTAGGCCTTGTTATCATAAAAAGGAATAGCTTTCAACTAATCAATAGTCCAAGCATGGATATAACACAAAAATTCAATCCCACGACTAGCCTAGGAAAGGCCAATCACAATCACTGAAAGGTCACACAAGTGTTGATTTTTTCTACAATAGTGTATAATAGAAACTGATCTTTTGATATGATAATCACTTTCCAATGATTTCCAATCAAGTTATATTATGTCACATATATCATTAAGCAATTACACACAAAAATATCAACAATAATGCAATGAAAATAATAGGACCATAAAGAGACAACCAAGCACAATAGAGACAAAAAATTTACCCTTGGAAAACCCAACCATGGGAAAAACCCAAAAATTTTCTTCTAAGGAGAATATTGTTCTTCAACAATATTTACAATTCCAAGGGAATTATAGAAATTCGTGCCACAAATCCAAGTCCAAGACACTAGTCAAACTTGGTCATATATTTAATCTAGTCAATGCTATTCAAACCTATAAAAATCAGAAAAATTAATGTCGTCCAATAATCTGAATTTTCGGCCTGAGGTTAGCTCAGTCTTGCAGTGAATTGTGGTTGACTGAGGTCCAAATCTGTGGTCGAAGTCTCCTTTTGTGGTCAAACTTTCCCCCTTTTCTACAGTCAAATTCAGTGAAACTATTGGTCAAACACAATAGATTCTTGGTCAAATGTAGCAAGTGAAACTTGGTCAAATCACAACTTCTTTATCTTGGTCAACCTTTGGATACCCTGCTCTTAACTTTGCATGTGTGTATCATGAAATAGAACAATGTGTGTTATTCAAATTGGTCCAAATGAGGAGGTCAATTTGTGTTTTTATTTTTTTGTCAAATGGGTGATGTTTTACCCAAAAATCACACCCCTTCATGGTGGGGTTGACTTGACTATTTGGGGCCTACACGAGGCCCAAAAATATATAATTTTAAATTTTAATTTCCATAATTTGCTTTGGTCAACTTAGGGGGCATTTGGGAATACCTCCCAACGTTACACAAAAGTCAGCAACAAGCCCACTTCAATCCCTTCAACCACTTTCCACCAGTTTAAGAGTCCTTTAGTGAACTCTTTAACACTTTACATTAGATTTTTGTGCAAAATCCTTCCTTTGTATTTTCATTTTACAATCAATGCTTTTACTCTTGCATCTAGGTACACATCATCAATGGGATATTCCAATTATAAATAATAGATTTAAGGCTTCTCTGACCCATTTAGTCTCCCTTTGTTTGGAATCTCTAAGAGTCTTAGACATCCAACTAGCCATCCTGACTGTCCAGGAGGTTGAAGTGTTAATCTCCCCTATCTTCTCAGATATACATATTTACAACAAAAACGTCTACTACAACCATAAACGTTAAAGATAACCATGACTAAGTATCTCTCAATCCCATGCTCAAAATCACGAAAACATGTCGTAAGAACACATTAATATCAATAGACATGCATGCAAATAGTACACAATCATCATTTCCAAATTTACCATCTCATATCATAAACATGCATCACATAGACCAAGATGTCCATTCGATAGGAAAGCACAGATATATACAAAATTTATCAATCATCATTTTTATGTAAGTGAATATGATTTATATCACAATTTTAAAGTTTGTTATCACTCTGATATTTCTTTTGAAGTATGAAGAAAGGAAAAGCAAAGGTAACCACAAACCACTTTTGGAGATCAAGACCTAGCCTTGCTGATGCTCAGAGAGGGCTCTCTCTTTATAATTTAACTTTGTTTTAGTTAAGATGATTTTAGGATAGTTATTGCTTGCACTTGGGTTTTGTTTTGTAAATTTGGTGGTGCGATCACTTTACTTTGATTGAAAGAGGATTGGCTTCTACCATTGGGCTATGGAGTCAGATCTCTGATAAACAAGACTAGATTCAGTTCTAAAAACAGTGTCTACAGGGCAAGATAGATGAGTTACTACAAATCTCAGAGGCTAAATGGTGAATGGATTCAAATTGGATCTAGGAAGCAATTAAGGGTTCCCTAGGCCGGACTTTGGAAGGAATGAAAGAAGTCAACTGAGATGGGAGAGCAATTAAGGGTTCTCAAATCCGGGTATCAGAAGAAAACATGTAAATAAATAACTGTGCAAAATAGAGTGTAATTAAACAAATTCTGCATGATATTTCCAGTTAATTCATTTAGATTTTAGAACACATTTAAGATTATGAAAACACAAAATAAAGGTAACACAATCACACAAGGAAAGTACTTCACTGCAAATGGCTCATCTCATGAATCCTGTAGCGAAATGATTTTATTACTTGATCCATTATGTTGACTTGAAAATAGTATAATCACCCTTAGGTTCAAGATCACAATAACTCTACAAATGTAAAATAATCCACCCTAATAATTCAAATTTTGAAGTATTTATACAAAAGGATTTACAAAATATCTCAAATTGTATTCCGAACTAATCTAGGAAAAAAGAAATATCTTCTTGAAAGAAGATAGAGACAACTATTGAATTGTTTCATGCTATCCCTTTTATTTTGTTTCTGCTGGCTGTAGACTTTGATTTTTAGCCTTTTATGCTGCTATGCTGTTTGGCTTTCACGCTGGATGCTCTATTTTACTTTGACCTTTCACCAGATACTCTTTCATCTGATACACTTTAACCATGCTAACCTGTCAATATCCTTTTACCTTATTGTTTTACTTTTTAATGTACATTAATAATTTACTATGTTTTTACTACAATAAATCATTCAAATTTTCCCATCTTTCTTCATCTGGTAATTGGATATTGATCATTTTTCTATATATCTCATCTGCCTTTGTGTATTTGGAAAAAGTGGGCTTATTAATAAATAGGTGTTTTACCTCATAATGGAGGTAAAACAAGTTTTCAAATGTTTGGTACAGGAAGTTGCCAGTTGGCATGCCCTTCATAGATGTAGTCATCGCCTGTTCTTTGGCCACTTCCCTGATATTTTTGTTGTAATCTGCCTGTGTCATTAACTTTTCATTTATAACTAAGGGATTAGGTAATCCCTTTTCTTTCAACAGCTCAAATTTATCCATGAACCTATCAACGGCTAGCTGCATGTTCTGACACTTATCTTCTAAATTCAACATTAAGTTCCTCTTAGTGAGGAATCTCCCGACTTCCAAAATTGTACATGTCCTATCAGGTATCTCAAGCTCTTGCAGTTCATATTTATTCTTGGAGTTGAGGAAGTGGATGATTCTTGCTGCTTCCTCTTGCATATCTCCAAGCTCTGTTTTCACCCTTTCAGTGGCTTCTATTGCCTACTTAATCAAATCAATCTGCTAAAAAATGACCTTGATAGATGGTCAAATATCATTGACAGAGTCAATGATATTGGCCCACAATTGTTCTTTAGCCTTTCCTGTTGGCTCAGTCAAGGTCAGTTCTTTCTCCAGGCCTTTAATCCTTTCATTCATCCTTGCAACCTTTTGCTGTTCTTCCTTATGCATAATTTGGGCCAATTTGTAATCTGTCTCAAGGTTGTTGACTTTCTCCTTGAGTTTGTTCATTTCATTGGTCCGAATGGACATTTCTTCCATTGCTTTGACCAGCCTATTCACTTCTTCACCTGTGATACATGTTGTTGTTGATGTTTGTTGTTGATGTAGTCGAAGTTGATGCTGGTAATGCAGTGGCCATTAGACTAGTGGGAGCTAATGTTGCTGCCAGAGTGGAAGGTACAGTTGTGGTCATTGTTGGAATGAGAGTTGGAGGAGCACTATCACCACTAGCTTGTTTGAGCTGAATCAAGCTTTCTAGTTCCTTTTCTATCTGCTTCAACTGGTCATTGAGCTGCAACACCAAGTCCATCATCTCTCATGATTTGTATAGCTTTCCAAGACTTCCTTTGTTTGTGGGTGCTATAACTGAGGCAACTTGAGCTGTTTCTTGAGGGATGCAATATCCTCATTATTCTTTTTGATTAACTTCTCAACAGCCTTGATGTCCTTTGGGTCATGGCCCATTTCAATAACCAGGTCCTCCAAGTACTTTATCTTGGTATCTTTGGCGCTGGAGGAGGCCCTTTCCAGTTTGTACTGGGCTATTAGATTGTCCAATGAATCTTTCAGTTTGAATGCTGCCATGGCCTTTGCTATGAGGGTGGAGTAGATCATTTCTCCAACATGCTTATGGAATTCTATTTGATAAATGGGATGAACATCCCTGGCCAAGACCTCTAAATTGGTTTTCTTGTATTATGCTGAGGTTTTGGGCTGTGGTACAGTGGGCTGTAGGAAGGACACCTGCATTTTTCCTTCTTTGATGTCAAAGGCTGACATCAATCTACTCTAGTTTGGTGGTGTCATCTTCAGGTATTTGGCATATGTGTCTGCCTTCAGATTTTCGTTCCACATTTTGATTTCCTTGAATCTTTCTTTGACATCTGTTTCCTTGTCAGTTGGTTTGACAAATGAAGACACCTCCACAATCTTCTATCTCTGTATGATCTGTATGTTGGAACTAGATGGTTGCTGTGTCTCTGCTGATGCAGCTGTTTATGTTGTCTGTTTACTTCTTTTCCCCATTGCCTCAGTGTCAATGATGTCTTCTGATGCAATGTTTTCCTCCTGTTCAGGCACAAGATTCAAGTTGGGCCTTTTGTTCAACTTGAACTTCTCATCAATGGTCTCCATGGTAGAACTTGATGCTTCCTCCCTGTTTCTTTTAGGATTCCTCTCCTCATTGAGAGGGGTCTGAATGATAGGAGTGATGTTCATTGGCTCTCCCAACTCTGGAACCTGCAGGAAAGAGCTCTGGTCAAATTGTTTCTCTAAATCAATCATGGTGTTCTCCACATCCACCACTGTGTTGTCCATGTCAATCAATGTATTCTCTACCCATTCTGACTGATTAGCATACTGTTCAATGTCAGGTCTTGGGTAGTGGATGTAAGGTCCCAGCTTGACCTTTTGTCTGAGCTTGTTTATAACCCCATGAGGGTCATAATGCCAGATGAAACTATTCTTGAATTTGAATTCCTGGAGCATCTTATCAGCTTCAGGCCCAACCTCTCTGGTGTTGTAGATGAAAGGGCCCATTTGGTTTTTCATCTTAAACTGTGTCTTCTTCCTAGCAGCTAGGAAGTTTACCTCATCTGCAACTATCATTTTCCTGAAGTATTCAAGGGCGAATATACTCGTGGGGAGGTCTTTTGAAATTTGTAGGGGCTAGCTCACAATCGTAGATCATGATTTTTGTGTGACTCTGGTAGAGGTACCATTCTCACACTTTGCTATTCTTGGCTAATTACAGTACTCTTTTAATTTCGGGGTTGATTCTAGGCTGAACCTTGGAGGTCAACATGTTCATGATTGGATGTACAAAAGAGTCTATGAAGTCTTTGTATGAGGTGGAAAACTTGTGGACCACGGGTGTCCAGAAGATGACTGATCTTTCCTTTCCCTTGGTGTCCAATTTCTAGATCTTCAAAGGGAATTTATATGTTTGGTAGTAGAGGAACATATGAAACAACACTGAAGAGTATTTGAAAACTCTTTCAGTGGGCAGTCTAGTGAGTTGTTCATGCATTCTGTCTGCAATGAACTGGGCATAATCATACAAAATGGCAGGAGGCTTTCCTGGAGTGAAAATGGACAAGAAGGCCATGATGACCTCATCCACAAACTCGTCTGATGTCCATCCTAGGATGCATGAAATCATGGTAATTATTCTCCTGCCAGTCTCTGAAAAAATAGTGGCTACATAGGGTGGAATGTCTTTAGGAGTATGGCACTCCTCAATGATGAAGTTCTGAAATATTTGTTTGATCTTATCTGGGCCTAGTGTGATGTATAGGTCCAACAGGTGTCCAATGGACAATGGAGTCAAATTAGGATTAGGCTGGATTTGTGGCATCTAGTTAATGGATTCAGCAATAATAGTAAAAAGTATCTCATGGTTTGGTGCCTCAATAGCCCTATGGCTTGGAACATAACAGGCTTGGAAGAAATGTATTATGTCTGGGAATGGGTGGACTTTTGGAATGTATACTTGGGGAGATTAGATTCCCAAAGGTTTATATCATCAACATGGTTTAGGAACCTATCTTTGGCCCAGCAGTGGATTCTGAGAAGGTGGCGTGGGGTGGATGTATCTTTGATTTGGAAGTCTCTGTCTACCAGAGCTAGGTGGTCAATGTCTAAATGAGGGGTTGTCACTGGTTTGACATTTAGAGTGGTCTGGGCAGCCATTTCTATAATAAATTGTGGAAATTTGGGCTATATGGCTATTGGAAGTGAAGTTCTGACGATTTTGTAACAGGATTAGGGTATCAGTGGTTTGCAGGTAGGGGTTTTGGTATTTTAAGAGGGGGAATAGTCTCAATTTAAAGGGAATTCAATTAAATTCATTCAATTATTTCATGAATTTAGTGTGCATTTTTAATTGAGAGGAGAATTCTGGTTTTCTGCTTAAATACTTGGAATTTATGGTCGGGGCTGCAAACTGGTTTTAAATGGAGGTTTAGAGGTTTCTGCGGCTTTCAGGTGTGCTCTGGTGGCTTTTCAGAAGGTTTTGGCAGTTGGTAGCTAGTCAGAGGAGCTCTGAGGGTGCTGGTGTGCTTTAGAGGCTTCAATAGTGCAAACAGGAAAAAAAAGGCCAAAAATGGGGTATGCGGGCTTTTAACGGGGAGCGGTTAGAATTGGCAGGGAAATTATATGAATAGTGACGATTTTGCTTTATGGCGAGGAGGTGGTATTGGAGGGAATCACACCACTTATGAGGGTCAGGTGGTATTTTGTCGAGGTAACACGATGTATGTGAGAGGCTGACATGTAGCAAAATAGGCCCAAGCAAAACCGCCCATATCGCATGCTCTCATGCCGGTAAAGGTCAGGCCTTGAGCTGACGTGATATGGGTGAGGGTCGTTGGATCTGGGGGCAGATGATCCAACGATCATTGCATGGAGGATATGCACGGAGGGAGATGGGGGCGTGATTTAGTGGGGCCCATGGGATTAATTACTGTTAAACGCAATTAACCCATGATTTACTGTGGGTTTATGAAATATAAGGGGTGAAAACGAATTTTTGAGGTTAATAAATTAATGCGGGGGGGGGGGGGGGGAGTAAAATAAAGTTAGGATAAGAGGTTTAGTGGGTTTTCAGGGTTTTTTAGGGAATTTAACAAAGGGAAAGTGATTTTTCCAAGGGGAAAAAGGGTTTCACACTAGGGGAAAGGGATTTTTAGGAAGGGGGATGAATGTAGAAGGCTAGGGAATGTGTGAAACCAAGGGGTAGGAGTCAAAATGAAATGGTGTCTTCACAAGCCATGAAGGGGTAAAAGGGAAATTAGTGAGTATATAGTGGGGGGTGAAGTGCAATGAAGGGGAAATTAGGCAAATCAGCGTATGAATATACTTTTCACTTTGTTAACTACTCCTGCACACTGGAACACATAGTTAAGCATGATAGTAGTGCTTATGCTTCAAATGACTTGTATTTCTGCAACCTTTCTTCTACCTACCCTTTTACCTATCCTAACATTTTTTGCTTCACTTTGGTGGGTGCACTTAAGCTAGCAAACCCATTTCTTTCCTTTTTCTTTTATGTAATAAACTATCTACTTCTAACCTTATATCTTCCAAGGGCTCAGATTAAACTGATGAGCTCCTTTTATTTCTCTACCTATCTACTAATCTGCCAAGATTAAACTATTTGGTCAGATTTTTATTCTCTAACTATAAACATGAAATTCAAAGCATGAAGTAGTCAAGATTAAGCAGTTTGACTATCATGGGTTGTGGCATGTATGACAAGTTGCACACAACTATAATTTAAGACATTAAAGTAAAGAGTAGTGGCACTTGGACTTGCACACTTTCATGATCTGTTTTTTGTTTGGGGTTCATATTTTTTCATTTTTTGATCTTTTCTTATTTTTCTTGTCCTTTGATATTTCTTTTAGGACATACCCTCTTTACATTTTTTAATTTTAATATGGAAAACATTTGCAGAAAGCAAAGGTATGTACAATATTATAAGATTTAACCTCAGCCAATCCAAAATTATGAATCCTATCACTGTAGGAGTCTAACAAAGTCCGCAAGGGAACTTATCTAATCAATATCAAAAGTTGCTTGCAATTAATGAAGGGTGAGCCACATTGCACCCCACCATAGGCTTAATTGTCTATTTATCTTGTGTAGCTATCCACCCTTAAGCTATATCATGAAATCATGAAGGGAGTTCTCGCTCAAGCATTAAAGGGTGAAGTCATGAAAGCCAATTTCTTTCACGAAGTCAAACTCATCGATTCTCTTGAAATTCTTCTAAGTCCATAGTCTATCAAAATGTTATTGATGGTTTTTTAATTGTTCTACACAACAAACACCTAGAGGGAAATTCTCCCTCAAGCTATCAACGGTGTAAGGATGAAGGCCATTCTCTTTAATCCACACAAAAATTGGTGACTTGTCTTTCAACCTATTTAGTTATGCCCTATTATCATCCACAATGTTGCCTCAATGAGCTTGCACAACAAAAAGGGAGCCCCTCACTAATCAAGAAATTCCTTGACACTTACCCTTTTTAAGTGCTTTTTGTGCTTATATCAAATAATTTCTCGACCCTTTAGCTCAAGTCAAATATTTCCATTCTGACCTCTTTCACCAAATTAGGTGAATCATAATTTATACACATGTTGTTATGTCTCAAAACCCTCGCGTGTTTTTGTTTGATTTCCACATGAGAGCCTCCTCTTCTCACACTTGTGGATGCACATGCTACCCTATCTATCACACACTCACTAAGTGTCTGTCTTAATTATGTCTATCCTTTTGCTTCATCGGTTTCATATTATTTGATGTATTTCATGTTCGATTTGCTAGTCGTGGTTAGATTAGAAGCTTCTAGTTAGACCTCAAAATTCTTTAAATGATACTTTTACCATACCACAAATTTGTAGCACAGAGGCTAGAAGAAGAATAGTTGAATCAAGATATGGAAGAGGAACAAATGGAGGAAGAGGATACCATCCATCTAATGGATGATGAAACAGATACTCCAAAAGAACATCCCCACATAGGTGGTCATCTTCCATTTGGGGAGATGGGGATCACACCTCCACTAGCAGATAGATTCATGGATGTATTCATGTCTCATTTGGTCAACTTAAGAAGAGGATCGTGTAATAGAGGCATAGATACTTCCCAAAGCATCCTCAAAATCTAGTCTCAATTTCTACAAAGAAGGTGATTATTACCAATACAAGAAGGAATTCTAGGGCAATCATCGCGACAAATGTTGCTTTTTCCACAACAACATAGCACAACTCTGAATATATATTGAGTGAGAATGATAGATTGAAGAAAGCACTTGTTGTAGTAAAGCAATAGGTGAAACATCTTGTGGAAGAGAATAAGCGGTTATCATCACAGAGTTTCAACACCGCAGAATGGAAGTCAACCATGCAGGAAGAAATGGGGCTAATGGAGGACACCATGGCGTGACTATATGGTGAGATGATACTTATACAACAAGTGGTGGCCCCTATCGTTGGCATTCGAAAGAAAGCATAGGAAGTGGTAAAAATATTAAAAGTAGCAAACAGAGCAGTCGACCAAATTTAGGAGTGGTCTGCCAAGTATCAAGATGCTCCATAACATTTGGAAAAGAAAGACATGATTATTGCAGAGATGGAAAAAGTTCAATTGAGACTCCACCTATAGAACTACTAATATATTGGACCATAGTCAATTAGTACTATTGCTTCCTATAATTGTCTACATAATGGTTTTGAGTCTTTAACACAAAAGCATGGGATGCACGCAATAGGAACACTTGAAGCGATCAAAGGCAAAAAATTCATTGGAGATCAGGAAATATATTGAATAGATCAAGCAGGAAACAGAATAGGAAGGGTTGGAGGTTACCAAATACATTATTCTATAGTACGCCTTTTCACTAGTAAAAGCTCATATGAAACTGTCATCGCTCTGGAATAATGTACAGTCAAGCTCTAAGACCATAGTGATGGAGGCATTGGAAGTGAAGATGTGGTATATGGGGGACTTGCCAGTTCGGTTCAAAGCCATATCAACGAAGTTAAGGGCATGGAACACTTACATTATAAGTGAACTCCATGAGGAAGAAAATGATTTATCCATTTGATGAGCATTTTTCCCATTATCAGTTTTGTCTTATTAGGCCACCATCTTATTTGTAATTTGTTTTATGTAATAAATGTTATCTTATGAAGTCTAAGAGACACATGTGGAATGTGAATAGTCACATATAGAATGTAATACGTCATAAATAGAATATGAATAGTCATAGAAGTCAAAGAGTCACGAGGAAGCTCAAACGTCCTTGTGATTTGTTATAAATAGTTCCTCATCACTCAAAGAAAGGGCTTGGATTCTTGGAGTCTTGCCTTGGCTTCTATTGTAGCACATAAGAGATAAATCATACTTTGGAGAAGCAAGTTGTGGCTTCATGTTCCATCAATGGATATAGTGTTTTATTCATATAATAATGTACTTGGGATCTTTCACTCTTAATAAGAATCTCTATGAGACGACACGTCTTCATACATGTATCATAGATATAGTAGGACTATTCTTGTTATGTTTATGATATATGTTTCTTTAATTACATACTAAGTGAATGAACTAATTCATTTCTTAGCTATGGATTTTATTGAATGGGTGTTGTTATGCTTTAATGAGTGTTGTTCACTATGTGGACTAATATGCAAGTATTCAACAAATATTTATCTTCCTTCCCAGGTCCCCATTTAGGATAATAATATTAATTCTATAACTAGAGGCTTGCTTTCCATTATCAATCGTGGATGTTCCCTCGTGCACCTTACATTGGGTGTCTCACAAATCTCACACACTTGCTGCCCCAAAGACAAAGAGGTGTTGCGTTATCTTGTGCATAGCTGTAACTGAGGTACCCTACAAAGAATATTCCCAAGTGTATCAATAATCAAAAGATGTGTAATGTTTAGCATCTTGAATTTTTTTATTGGGGAGATAAGTTGGTAGTGTTAGGGCCTAAATCTACCTCAGGCTGAGAAAGACAGGATCTAGGGTAACATCAAACCACGCTTAACCTAGTAGCTATCCCTACCAGGTCAAGAGAGGGCTCTCTCCTTGTCAATCTCAGAAAAAGGTGGCCAATAAAGCTTCAGATGACTGATGTGATGACTGATTTTAGGCTAGGTATGTGAGTTGAGGAGTTTGAATGAATTTAATTTTGTTTTGCTGGCTCAAACGTGAAAGGTAGATTTGGGTCCGGGGAATGGACACACTCTTGCAGAGATCTCTATGGGGCGAGGTAGGAAAATGGTTTAGCACTTCAAATTGAGTGATATGGAGAGCTTTTAGACTGGTGAGGAGTTGTATAGGGAAATGAAAGTCTCAATGATCCTCTTCAAACAACTAAAAACATAAATAACTAAATAAACCCTAGGTAGAGCACTGCAACTTCAATGAATTCTACCTTTTTCCTTGTTTCATTTAGTTAATATGAACAGAGAGAGATGATGGCATATATAAAACACATGTAAACTTGCAATTACAGAAGGAAACACAATACCAAATCAAGTTTCCACAAGAATCCCATAAAGTGCTGCAAACCCTAGTCTATTCCTTTGACAAACTGCTGAAATGAGTGTACAATAATGCTCAAATCATTCACAAGAGTCCAACCTTTACCAATGACTGAAAAACTACTAGATATAGGAAACAAAAAACTCATGCTAGGCTTTAGGAGTTGAATTCATGAGTTTAGGAGCTGTTTCAACAAGATCTAAATTAAGAATTGAAAAGTAGGCAGTGGAACAGCTTGCCTCTAAAACCTAGGAAACTGATTCATTCAGTTGCAAACTACCTTTTCATGATGTATCTACCTCCATGAGTGAAAATTTAGCATAATTACATCAAAATCCATCAAGTCACATCAAATTATATCATGACTTTGACTATTAGAAAGAGAAAATTCAAACTGAGAAGAAACTAGTAAAAAAAAACAGAGTTTTTTGGCCAAAATGAGAAAATTTCATCCTGTGCGCTGCGCTTCTGTCCCTATGCACCGTGCTACTTTGAGCTAGTTTTGGAGGCCTTCCCGTGCACCAAATTTGCTCCAAGTGGGCTTGTTGGAAAGGTCTATCTGTCTACTTTCAAGAACAAGTGTAATTTCTAAATTTTGTCTCCATTTGTCCCTCCAAAAATGAGTTCTCCCAACATTGCTTCCTGTGTGGCCAAAATGGGGCAGAAAGGTCACTTTTGAGGTGTTTTTGACCTTTTTGGAAGCTCAAAACTTGTCAAAATTTCTTGGCCATGTGAGGGAATTCATAATTTTCCATGAGGAATCCAAAAATGTTGAGTTTTCATCAAAAGGAGGTCCCTAGCAAAAGCACGCGCCAGGTGGCACGACACACCAGGCAGAAAAACCTATTTTTTAGGCCAAAAATTCAAAATTTGCAAAACGTTTCAATTTGGGCTGAGTGTTCTTCATCAGGTGCTGTGTTGGGCTAAGGAAGCCTCAGCCAAGATCTGGAGTCTATCTTGCTCTTTTCTCTTCCTCATGGCTTTCTTCAACTTGGCCTTCAAAATCCCGATTCTCGCTTTGCACACTTTGTTTCTGGCCAAGTAGTGGTATGCCATGTGCCTCAACATATTTTTCTCTCTGTTGGCCTTCTCCAACATCTTCTCCAAGTGCAAGTTTTTCCTCTCAAGCCAATCTTCATGATCAGCTTGAATTTCTTGTTCAAGTGTCGTCAACTTGATTTTCCTCCTCTTGGCAGCTTGCCGGTTTTCCTTTATGTTTTTGAGCTCCATGATGGTTTTCTGATCCTCTAGTTGTTTGTTCCTTTGCTCCAAATAATTGATTATCCATTTGGCTCTTTCCAGGTTGAAGGACAAGTGATGGATGTCATCTTGCTGCTCCCAAATGATCTCTTTGTGCTTTGAGCTCAAATTAGTGTCCTCATCCTGAATAAGAATGAAATATGTCTCCTAACCTCCAGAAGGTCCCTCATCATGCAAGGGCTACTTACCCTTGTCCTGTACCTGCTATGCTGATGGAGGAAATGAGACCCCTTCCACCTCGGGTGGAAATAGTACTCATTTCGCTGCTGCAAACAATCTTCTAGTGCCCTTTTGGTATGTGACAAACACTAGCACACTAGTGGTTTATGTCTCATGAACTTCCTGTTGATGTGAAGGCTCTCCTGCCTCATGAAAAACTGATGGGGGCACTTGAGGACCTGTGAAGACCTCATGTGAGATGAAATCCTCCCATGAAGCATTCAGTAGACTAAGCTGATGCAAAACCACAATTTTGATCAAGGCAAAGTGATATATGATGTTATACTGCTGATGTGGAGGCTTCCTTTGCACTAATGTGGTCATCTTCTCAATATTCTGGCAAATGAAATAGGGGAGGTTCATCATCCTCACCCTAGTGAAGTGCATCAACAATCTAATATGATAGGTGTACAAACGAGAAAATCTGCCCTCACAGCAGAAATATTTAATTATGAGTTTCATCAAGGGAGCATATGTGTCCTGTAGGTACTTGAATGGGAAAACTCTACTAACATGTCTCTGAAAACCAACCTTGATATAAGGCTCATAATGATCTCTGTCAACCAGTTGCCCCTTATTCCACTATTCACCTACATTCGGAATACTAGTTGCTTGAGCAATAGTCTCAGGTGTCAAGGTGAATGTCACACTTGCCAAATTGACTTGGCCATTGTGAAGATGGAGCACAAACAGTCTGGCTAGATCATGGTGGCATTTGAATCTTTCCACCATCTCACAAAATTGATAATAGGATTGGTGTTGGAAGCATGTGACAACAAGAGGACAGGCCAACAGCTCGGCAAGTGAAGTAGGCTCCTCTTGGTTATGTTTTCCACTCTTGTGAGGTCTCTTTGGTGCATGAATTTCTCTAGAAGAGTCACTGACTGTTTCCTCATTTCTATCATAAGAAGAATCTGACTCCATGTTTGCCAATGCTTGAGTTTTCTTAGATGAGTATGAAGAGATTTTAGAGTGACAATAGGAAATTGCTGCTAAAAGATAAGAATAAATGAGGGAATGTGGAGGGACTGTGTATGAGAGGTTGGGTATGTTGTTTGTAGGTTTTTTGGAGAATAAAAGGGTTTAGGGAATAATATTTAGGGTTTGGGATAAGTAAAAGTAGGGATTAGGGTTAGTAATTTAGGGATATGGGGAATATGGAATGGGTAAATATGAGTGAAAAGGGAGGGAGAAAATGAAGTGAGGGAGTGAAAATGATAAGGGTGGGATTTAGCAGCAAAACAACAATTTGTAAACCCTAGGCAGTGTTTTTTCAACAAGAAATGCAAGGAGCTAGGGTTTCAATCTTTCCCTATTGAATCACCATGAACACTAAGCAAACTCATTCATTGGCCATGAGGGAGTGTCAACTTACTTGTAAGATGAGGAGTTTACAATTTGAGAGCCTTTGGAGGAAGATGTGAGTGATTTCGGGTCTTGTAGACTTGTGCACCATGCCACCTCACATGTGCGTCGTGCTGCCTCGGTGCATCGTGCCAGTACAAATTTTCAACGGGGAGTGGGCTCTGTGTGCGCCACGCCGTCTCGGTGCGCCGTACTCTAACCCAGGTGTGACGCGCCTACGATTTTCACCCTTTAAACACAAAATCGCTCTCTTGACTTTTGAAAATGGAAATGCACTTGCTCTCTTCCACTTATGGACACAAGTGAGCCTTCTTTGTCATGAAAACACTTTATATAACAATGGTTTTAATTTTTCACTCAAGAAAACCCACTTTGCTAATGTTTGACTTTCATTTGCTTTTTAAAACTCTGTTTTGGGCAGTTTGCTTTACTTTTGCCTTTGATGGACTGAATGCTTTGACTTTTTGTTTGTTTTGCAGGTGGTGGAGTTGCAGAGGCTTGGCAAGGTGACCAGGGCTGCCTCTGAAATTATTACATATGGAAAAATGAAATTACATAAGATTTTAGTACATGAAACATAAAAAACTCTGTTTTTCCTCAAAACAGGGTTTTGAGGAAAAATCAATCACTAAGCATGTGATTATTGAAATTATTGTTGCTGAGACTTTATTTGACCTCCTCATGCACCTGCTGACCATTATTGAGCATTTACAAGACCTTATTGATGAAACCCTAGACCTAATGAGACCTAAAACCCTAAAAATGACTTTTGCAGATTTAAAGACAAAAAAATAACTGCAACTGATCTAGATGTATGAAAATGGGCTAGTAGGTAAAGAACATGGGGGAAATGTATAATATGCAACCACCATTAGATGATCCATGACCCTAACGGAATTCCGTTGATTGAATGAGACACCTAACATGCAATGCAACAAGAGAATTTGATCACTGATGGAGGGATGAAGATACCGACACTAACATGTAGGTATCTGTATGGTCTAGCATGCTAATAAATGAAGCCTTGCCTATGTACGAATGATGCTTGCTAGGATGAAAACAAGGGAGGAAAAGGCATGGAATATTAGAGTGCTTATTGGTTGTATGAAAATATACCTATTGGGATATTTTGATGTTGCAAAACATCCCTTCAAAGATGGATGTCATAGGTTCATTTATAGTGAGAAATGTTTGATGAGAATTAGATGCAGATGATGTTTGAGGCAAAGGTTTAATGCTTCTATACTTGGTCAAAGAGAGTAAAATAATGCTAGATTTATCTGTTATCATGCCTTTCCACCTTTATTCAAGTTCAAGCCTTCATTGAAAATTCTTTGAGAAGAGAAAAGAAGGTTAACTTGTTGTTCTAGGTATAAAGCCATGTTGAATGTGATTATGTGGGGAGTACAGGGAAATTGGGCATTTGGGATAGATGGTAAAAGGGATACCTAGAATAAGAGAACTTTGGATGTGGTAGGAGGTATGCTAATAAATTAAGGTGTGCATGGAGAGTGAAGAGTTGGAAGTGATTTCCTATTAGGAGTGGACTAAGATTGTGGACATATTTGAGGTGGAATATATATGTGGTGGTAGAGGAGTGGAGTGGCTAAGAGTGATGGCATGTACAAGAGTTGTAAGACAACACATTCCTCAAAAGGGATGAGGTAGGGATTATAGGTGATGGATCTATATGTTGAGTGCAAAGGTGGTTACTGAAGAGACCAACATTTAGTGGAGGAATGGGAAGAGGGTTGGTGATTTTGACACCATTCAGAAACTTAGAAGGGAGTTGGGAATGGAGGGTAAGGTAACATGGATTGGCGATTTATCTTTCATTCAATGTACAAGGCAAGGATAAAGGATTTTTTTAATGCAAGGTTACTAAATAAGTCAAGTGCATGGTAGAAATGACAAATATTCAAGAATTGAATTTAAGAATGAGTACCTTTCTTGTCATAATGATGTGAATCTCAATACATAGTTTCGTAAATATTGTAATATAGTTTGGCTTGTTGTCGAAGAGCTTGATTCCACTGCAATAATTCACACATTAAATCCTTTTGATACCTAAAAGGGTAAAAATATTAGCAAAGAGAGTGCTAGAGATCATCCCAAGTGTTAATGGAAATTGGTGTGGAATAGAGGTTAAAATGAGATTGCCACCGTGTTAGGGCCATGTTGGTGAGATAGTATTCCACTAATTGAAGTTGATGTAATTCAATCATGTTAAGACAAAGTTTGAAGTATTCTATGAGGCTACATACCCATGAGTCTAGAAGTTCTTAATTCACTTGGCCTCCATATCTAAGGAGAGATGTAGGTTTTCTAGTTCAAAAAAGAGGTGCGTCAAGTGCTTAGATGATCTCATTGGAAGCACAAGAGAGACATATTAAAATTGTAAATGAAGGCCAAAACAATCCTTATGCATTGGTGTCACCCTATGAGTGAGAATTAAAAGAAGAATGTTGTTGCAAAAGAAATTTGACAGAGAAAGGTGATTAATATGCTAGTTGAATACTATAGGAGCTAGTTAGGGCACAAAGCGAGGTAGGATTGAGATCTTATGGAAACATACATGATTTTTCTAGGTTGGAGTGAGAGTGAGCTCTAGAAATGTAGTGTTGATGGTGGTGGAACTACAATATTCTCCAAAAGAAAGTATGTTAGAGCATGGATACCTATGGCATGGAAAAATAAGAGTTGAGCCTATGGGGGAATAGAAGGCTATGCACTAATAATGAAGAGTGCATTAGGGTGTCATAGACTTTGAGAGAAGGTGATGTGAAGAGTATAGTAGGAAATCCTACACTAGGATGGTAATGTAAGAAGAACTTTTTATGTGAAAATTAAGAAGGTGATTTGGCTGCCTAGAGATAAAGAAAAAAATGGCTTGTAAATGGCATTATTAACTCAAATATCATTGGGAGGTGCAACTTAAGAAATCATATTATTAGAAAAAAAGAAAGAGATTCATTTTCCGCAAAACCATGGAACTCATTGATTAGATGAGGGGTTAATTTCTAGAGGAGATAACTAGATGTACATAATGCCACCAAGTGATTTTAATCGAGTGGCATATATCTAGTCAACTAAATTTTGGAGGCTATGCACAAAAGTTGAGAGCTCTATCAAAAAACTGAGCCCTGTTATTCAATTATAAGGGATAGTTAGACTACTCTATTAATAATTTTGGTGCCTAAGAATGTATGATAGATTGTTTCTAAGGAATATAATGCCTGAAATGGGAAAATAAATGTTAGAGTTGGGTGGGAGGTTTGAATATGCCTAGATTTGAGGAAAGCAGGCATGGATCGATGCCATGATACAAAATGATGTATATGATGTATCCCATAAGGAATGTTGATGACTTGTAGACAAAAAAACCTACAAACAAATAAAAAACAACATAAATAATAAAGTTCGAGAAAAATCACTTGATTATTATGACGGCTAGATGGCCTTTATATAAGAATACATATTAGTCCACATTATTTGCACATAATCCAATGGATAAGAAATAAGCAATAAACAGTACATGCACAAATCCCAAAGGTTGGAAAAATACCCAACATGATACACATCAATAACAAACTAACTAATGATAGCTAAAGATGAAATTGCAACCTTCAAGGGCTTGGTATTGTTGAGTCATGATGGATTGAGTTGGAAATTGTTGAGTTTACAATGGATGTTGCTATGTTGTGGTGCCCCATGCTTGAGGGGAGTGCCTTGCATATCTATATCAAGAATACATAAACCTTGATATTTTATGAAATGGTGGATTTAGAGAAATAAGTGGAGACCATATGCTTCCATCTTCTTGATTATTGAGCTTTTGGAGGCTAAAAGTATCCCACTAGGGAGATGTGCTTTTAAATGGATCATAGACACAAAAATGGCATTTATGTGATTGTTTAAGTGTGCAAGATGCATTAAGTTAAGGAGTTTAACCCTTAGATAAACCTCATTCATAAGTTTGGTCAAAGCCATTTTTCAACGCCCTAAAAATATTTAGTGCATGCAAATATAGGGAGCAAGGTGGAGTGGAATTTACCTTTATGCTTTGCATCAAATAAGAGAGAAAGGTAGTGGAGGGTGGTAATTTGGCTAAGGAATAAAGAAAATTTCTGTTGCTGCGACAACGACCCTCCAAAATTTTTCCATGTGTAAATTTTGGAGCCTATGTCAACTGTCATTTCAAGATCCTTTGTGTTGTCCTGTTGTTTGATTTGCTATTCTTTTGTTTTCTCCTAGTGTCACATCCTCCTTATTCAATGTTTCCTAAGCGTCTTCACTTAACCATTAGAAGAAATTGAGTTAGTTAGTCCATGATGGGGTGAAATCATCACTTACTTGACTTAGAAACTTGCCTTCTCACCATGAACACACTCTAAAAACACTCAAAAGCACAAAAAAAAAACGAACAAAAGTGAGAAAATCCCTCAAAAAAGAAAAGCACACTCCAAGTTGGTGAAGACATGCGGCCAACTTGAGCACAATCCTTCGGGATGAAGAAGTGTGCCCTCCTTGAGCGCACTCCTTCATGCTAAGAAATTTCGCCCTACTTGAGCACACTCCTTTCTGTCGAAGACATGCGCTCTTCTTGGGTGCATGCATGCACAACTTGTTTCATGTGGGCGTACTCCTAGAAAATAAGAGCCCACTTAACTCCCCTTAACTAATCCTTTAACTCGCCGACAAGTGGTGCTCATGCATGAATCAATTTTGCATGTTAACTTCTTTAAATCAACTTAGTTAATCATTCATTTACATAATCATTCCATTTGATTTGGGCGCACAATTGGGAACCAAGAATCTCTTCATCAACAACGCTACAAGTAAGTTTTGCATGTCGAATCTTTTCATTTCCTTTCATGATTTCATTGTCATTCTGTTGTAGTGACTACAACACCCTCCAAAATTTTGGCCTTCATCCAAATTTCGAAGCCTTCCTTGGTTTTTCCATTGATGGTTGCAAACAATCGAGTTCATTCCATGAGCTCTTGTGGAGTCTTTTAAACCCTTTGCTTGTCGAACCAACGATTGTCTTTTGGCATGTTTATTGGTTTGTCATGATTTCGGTCTTGTTTTGGCAAGTTTGAAGTTTGATATTTGTGTGCATGAGTTGTCTTTTCTCTATGAACATCAGTCGTACTCACACAAAGTTTTAAGCATTGTCGCGCAAGTGTCGTCACGATCATTCAAAGGTCTATCTCAAGTGTTGCACTTGTCGCTCTTAACCTTAAGACACTCTCATTGATCACATGTTGGTCTTGTTGGTTTGTAGTGTCCTGTCGTCGAGTCATGTTAAGTGTCTGATCACAATGTCACATCTACACAAGTTCACTTGCTCTCGTACTTAGCCATTTTTCCTAAAAATATGTCGACCAGACAAATCCCTTCAACCAGACCCCAACTAAGCTGCACTGCGTAGTCTCAACTCTCAATGACCCTTCTCGGTTGCCTATAATTGCGTAGTTCTTGAGGTTGTCCTTTGGGGCAGCTACACTACACAATCTTGGAAGTGAGCAAGCTTTCTGTCTCCATGAATTGCGCAGAAGTTGTCTTCAAGCCCAATCCAATCTTAGCTTCCCGCAAGATCAGTTGTCAAGCCTCCCTCTAGTCTACCAAAAATTTTTGTTGCATTGTGACCCAGGGCTGCATTGCTCTCTAGAATTGCACACACATGCCCAACTGCCTTCCCTACATTGCGTGCAAAAATCGCGCAATCATGCTGAGTCAGGCCTCCTACTAGCTTGCTATGCTCTACTCCTGAAAATTGAGTAGTTCTGACTAGTACACTTTCTTCTAAGCTGCTCTGCACTGTGCTTCATGTCTCGTACTATCTCTCAAAATGCAGAGTAATGACCAGTAGCTCCATGCGGCCCGACATGCCTTGCTATGGAAAATTACGCAGAATTTCCTGCCAGTGATCCTTGCTGCCCCGATCTATCTCCCTCCAAGAAATTGTGCATATGCTTAGTCGGGGCCTTAGTGACCCGATCATTCCTCACCCTGAAAATTGCACAGAACTGTCCAACAGTTCCCTCAGACACTCTGCCTTGTCTTCCTCCTAGGAATTGCGTAGTTTTTCTCAGCTGGGTTCCACCTTACACCTGTCACTTCTGTCCCTGATTGCTCAATTTTTCCTCCCAGTGTCCTCTGTGCAGTTTTTCCCGACAATACTTCGGAGCCCCTCATCCTGGCCTGAGCTGTGTTCTGCACACTTTCAATGTCCTGTCCTCCCTTTGAGTCATCTGGACCCAAAACCGAAATAATCCATCATGCTTGACTAGGAGATTTTTGGATTTGATGTTGTCCCGTCATGAGTGAATTGAAGGAACAAGTAAATTGATGGGACATGGCGTGATGACGAATGGGATGAAGAAGGAGCGCATGCTAGAAGACTTGTTCACAGCTGAACGAATGTACAAAGCACATCAAGAAGCAAGCAAAAGGGACACATGCACCAAACCATCAAGGAAAGACCAAGACCATCAAAGACCCTGCAACACTTTGCCATGCAGAGGTGAAGACATAACACATTGAGATCAGATCCATCACTCAGCAACATAACAACTTGACAGGGACACCATAGTCAACCAGTACATGTCAGCAGTGTCCTGTCAAGTTGTGTCATGAGTTGTCTCGGCCACATCACATACTTGTTGTAATCAAATGTAATGTAATGTGAAAGTCCAACAGACGCTCATATGAAGTTGAATAGTCATGTCAGTTGAAAAGTCATAGGAAGTTGAATAGTCATGAGGGAAGTCCAAGAGTCACAAGGGTCAAGCATCACCCTTGATTATATATACCCCCTCATTATACGAGAAAATGACTTTTCACCTTGGCTCCTCCAACATAGCCTTGAGAGTCAGTCTATAGTGTGTTCTTTGAGGAGCAAGAAGTGGCTCCAATGTCCCAACTGGGGCTTGTCATGTATGGTGTACATATGTGTCTTGGAACTTTTGCTTAATTCAGAATCTTGTCTTAGGCCAACACATTTTCACGCATGTTTTGTATCTGTTTGTAAGACTATTCTTTAAATGTTTGTAATGCATGTTTTCTTAACTTGTACTCAGATAGTTGAACTACTTCGTTTATTTTAGTACTTAATTGTTAAAGATGTGTTGTATTGTTCATCACTACTGTCTCGTCTGCGTGGACTAATCTATAGGACATTAGACATACCATTCTTGTTTACTTGGTTATAACGACCATCACCCCTGTGTGGACTACTTTGCTAGATAGTGTACATGTTTTCCCTTGCACTTTGTTTTAACGACTGTTGCATCTGCAGTGGACTATTCTGTTGGATGTTGGACATACCCTTGTTGTTTTTGCATGTGTATCTCCCTGGGTGGTACTACTACCTCTCATCTAGAGGCTCACTTTTACCATTTCCCTTATAGTAAGAGAACCCGAACACAAAGTTACATTACGCACTCACTAGGAATACTCCCCTCGCTTTCTTGAAGTTACAAGCATAACCATCTCATGTGTTGAACAACAAGAGCTAAGGAAAATCTCTAAGATAATGGAAACTAGGCCATCATACTAGATGGGACTTCTACACCAAACGGTGTGTGGTCTAGTTGGGACTTCATACCGGGGAGATCCCCTAAATGTTGGTGGGTCCAAAACCGTCAACATTTCTGGTGCTAGAAGGAAGGATGCCAATAGTTTATCATTGAATTTCTTCTCAACCCAACTTATCTATCATCTGGTCAAGGAAGTAACACGAACTACCTCCCTCCCATCACTCGTCATTTTGATAAAGATGTTGGACTGATTCCAGGAGTACACACTCTTCCCTCTTCACATAGGAAGCAAAAGACTACACCCACAAGAGTGGTAGTCTCATCTATTGAAGAAGTAATCCTCTTGACTCTTGAAGAGATGGCAGAAGTTGCCGAGAACAAAGAGGAACCTCCTATTTTACTAGAAGGAGAAGAAGTTAACAACTTACTCTTAGGCTCAGGTTCCAACAAAGGGGAAGGCAGTGGAGGAGGCGAAGGTAGAGGTAGAGACGAACCAATAGATTCAGAGGTTGAAATGTTAGATTCAAAAGAAGAGGAGGAGGACGAAGCAGAGAACAATATGGCTGATCAAAATATGGAATGGATGACACAGGGCCCACTGGCACTCCTGGGTGTCGTGCACAAGGTGCCAAGACACGTAGAGACACTATTAACAAAGTATGACCCTGACAGAACAGTTAAGGCAGAAGATCATCTAGATACATTTTACCTACATCTGCAGACACTCGAGGTACGTTATGACGATGTTGCATGTAGAATTTTTCCATGTACCTTGGGTGGTAGAGAAACTTTATGGTACCATAGCCTTCCTATCAACTCCATTCAGAATTGGGGGATGTTCAAGAGAATTTTACTTGAGAATTTTTCCGAGGACAAAACCCCCACCATGAAAGAGTTGGGTAGTATCAAGATGGAGCAGAAAGAAAAAGTGAAATATTTTAACTAGAGGTTTAACCATATCTTGAAAAAGTTCACTGTAGACACCAAATATCATGACTCCATCACAGTTGACTACTATACATCTGCACTTCCAACCAACATTGCACATTTCGTCAAGTGAGCTGTGAAACCAACACTTTCAGAAAATTTCCAAGTGGAAATTGATGTGGAGAGAGACCTACGAGCTATTGGAGTCATTGTAGATGATGAACTAGATAAGGACTCCAAAGGCACGGGCATGAGGTCTTAGGCTACTGTGAGTAAGGAAAAAGAAAAGGAAGCAAGTGAAATCAAAAACCTTACTCATCTTGTCAAGTCCTTGACAACCGAAGTTTCCAAACTTAAGCATCGGACAATCAAGACAATTGTGAAAAATAGGCCTCCCAGATTTGCGCAGAGGAAGAACTCAGCTTCAAGCAGCAATAGTCACCTGGCCAAAGCTGCGTAGAGTGATAAACTTGTGTTCAACATGGATGTAATCGTGACAAATCATTATTGCAAGTTCCATGGCGAATGACATTTAGAGAGGACTTGTGAAGGTTGGAACCAAGGAATGAGTGCACTGGCTACATAGTTGATTGATCAATTTATGGCCGGTGAGTAGGCTAAGCTGGAAAATGAAGACCACGAGGAAACAACTACATCTGATGAAGCTCCAAGTGCTGGCCATGTTATCAACATGTATCAATGTCTTAACACTTCCCAGAAGGCAACCACCGAGAAGGAGACTCTGAGTGACCTTTGGCCCCAAAGAAGAAAAACTGATATAGCTTACGGAGTAAAGGGTCCCCCACTGTTTTTGAGATACTGAGAGAAAAAGTAAGACAACATCTGCTCATAATAGTGGATCCACCTGTCATCTCGATACAAAAAACACAAGGAAAGTTCGGGAAGACAACTGCACCTAAAGGTACGTTCGTGAGAAGCAAAGACAAAAGCATCTCACTAGACAACACAAAAAAAGTCTACTCTTGGACAACACAAAAAAAGTCTACTCTTGAAAAAGACCCGTGCAGACATTCCTCTTTATGAGTTAACCAAGCTCACGAGTCAACGAGATATTCTTTTGCGAGCACTGGGGCAAACCTCCACAGATAGTGTTGCCTCTTCTAGCAAGGGACCAAGCAAGTCTCCTGACACACTCCCATCCGTGCTCAACGTGCTTCGGATGGAAGAAGCGAACTCACTCTGCCCATCATTTTTGTTATCATTTGAAATATTTAACTTTAATGTCCACAAATGTTTGGTGATTTTGGTGCATTAGTCAATGTCATGCCACTCTCCATCACTAACCAGATCAATGCGCAATGGAGCAGTACAACTACACATATCATCCAACTTGACCAAACATGTGTACCAACCATTGGTGAACTCCAAGATGTGATCATCCGGTTATCATCTGACGGACGAGTTGACCAGTGCATTAACATTGTGATTGTGGACATCCCAGAAGCATATGTATTATTGCTCAACAGAGACTCGTCTAACAAGTTGCAAGGATATTTTTCCAAAGACAGGCCACATTTATGGCTTTCGTAGAAGGGAAGAAACAACCAGATTCGGGTGTTATCAGAGAGATATATGAGACAACATTACTCACTTAAATGGTCAAAATGAACCATTGGCTTTTGCAAAAATTATGTTTGGCAATTTCTTTTTGAAAATGCAGCTGGGGTGTTATCTTGCACAACCGAGTCCCACCCCACCAGACACACAATTGGGTCTCCTTCCTTGCCCAATTGATGGTAATGAAACCTGTACAGTACATTGTAATAGTAGCAGCAGTAGTGTTAGTAGTACTAGCGCGAAAAGCGGTCCTTGTATAAAGGACATGTGGACCTTGTATTTCGACAGATCCAAAACATAGGATGGCTCTGAAGCCAGGTGTGTTTTGATAGACCCAAGGCAATGGAAAAACTTAGTCTCAAGCCACTTGGATTTCGAGTGCATGAACAACACTGCCGAATATGAAGCACTCATTTTGGGCTTATAGAAAGCCATCATCCTCAACGTTGCTATGTTGAAAGTGGTAGGTGATTCAAAGATCGTGGTATGTCAGGTACATAACATCATACACTATGTTTCACCTCGTCTTAAGAGTTACTAACAAGAGGTATGGTGACTTATCTCTAACTTCCAAGATTTCAATATTTTTTTTTCTGTACCAAGAATTCGTAATGCAGCTGCAGATGCTCTGGCAAATGCAACTGCTAGGATGATACCACTTAGGGATAGATTTTCTATTGAAATTTTGTATAATCCATATATCCCTAACAACATCACTAATTTACGTGTTTTTGATGATGATGAATAGATATTGCACTTCATGGCCAACGCTGACGTCTTCAAGGATGCAACGATAGATGAAGACGAGCATGAGCAGTCTCTGCAAGACACAACCGATGATAGTAAAGGAAACCTCGTTCCCAAGGCTGTGGTTTCACTCAAGAAGCTATATGACTTGCAAAACCGCTTCCAGGGACCCAAGAACACTAAAACCCACAGTTCCACATTGATGCACGAACAAATTAATCTAGGAACAAACAAAGATCTGAAGTTTGTGAATCTCGGTACATGTTGCACACTGGAAGAGCGACAAGCCTTTGTCCTCTTGTTTAGACAGTACCGTGATGTATTCGCGTGGACATACGATGACTTGAAAACATATGACACATGAATAATCCAACACATAATCCTAATCAAGGAAGGGGCCAAATTGTTTCAGCAGAAGCTCAGGAAAGTACATCCGTTGTTGGAGCCCCTCATTCAAAAAGAGTTGACTAAACTATTGGATGCTTAGATCATTTACAAGGTTCGTCATTCTACTTGGGTTTCAAACTTAGTTCCTGTCAGAAAGAAGTCTAGGGAGATCCTCTTGTGCGTCGATTTCCGAAATCTCAATCGTGCCTCAGAAAAAGATAATTACCCTATGCCGTCTATGGAACACATCTTGCAGACAATTTTTGGAGCAAAAATGTTTTCTCTACTAGACATTTTTCGAGATATAACGAGGTTCTGGTAGCAGAACCTAATAGACTGAAAACTACATTCTGTACCAAGTGGGGTAAGTTCGCTTATCGAAGAATGCCATTTGGGTTGGTAAATTTAAGCACAAATTTCCAACACGCTATGGACATCGCCTTTTGTGGGCTCATTGGATAGAGCGTGGTGGTCTACCTTAATGATGTAACAATTTTTTTCTAGAAAATGACTAGACCAACTGCACCATCTCAAGAATATCTTTGAGCGATGTCACAAGTACGTGATATCCTTGAATCCAACGAAGAGCTTCTTTGCAGTGTATGAGGGGAACCTCCTTGGGAACATCATTGCCAAGAGTGGGATCAAGGTAGATCTGGACTGAGTCCAAAACATCATGCAGATTCCTCATCCCCTGAACAAGAAGGCCATGCAGTCCTTCTTGGGGAAGATCAACCTCCTCCGGAAGTTCATCTCAGATTATGCATAGGTTTTCAAACCCATACGAGAAATGATTAAGAAGGATAAAATTTACAACTAGGGGAAGAAGGAAAAGGACGTGTTCAATCATATCAACCAGGAAATAGTAGAAGCACATGCGTTGCACAACCTAGATTTCAACAAATATTTCTTGTTTTACACATTTGCTTCCAACACTGCAGTCCCTACAATGCTCACTCAGGAGGACGAGCTCAACAATGAACGTCCCATCTCCTTCATGAGCACGATCTCAACTATCCCGTTGTGGATAAGAAAGCATACACTGTATACAAGGTGGTGAAACACTGTAGACCCTACCCGTTGAAAAATCATTGCATAGTCTTTGTGCTGCACCCAACAGTTAGATCACTTCTTGTTTAGCAAGCGCTGGGTGAAAGACGTGCAAACTGGATGACAAGACTACAAGAGTATGATCTTGATATCAAGCCAGTTCACACCATCAAGGGTCACGGTCTCTGCAAACTGGCAGTGGAAGAAGTGCACACACAAGAGGAATAAGAAGAGCTTTCCGCTTGGGAGAAAGAAATTGACATGTACAATGTAGAGCGAGCACCCCCCACTTCACATGGTAACTCTTGGTACGAAGAAGTGTGCTAGTACCTTGAGCACGACACCATGCCCTCTCACTTTTCTATGCGGTAGAAGAGGGCACTCCGACTAAAAGCCTTATCTTATCAGTTGGTGCACAGAGTGCTTTACATAAAACACCACAATGAAATTTTTCTTAGGTGCCTGGAAGCACAAGATTCAGAGCTGGGTGAAAGACGTGCAAACTGCACTATGTTTTGGCTTTTGAATAAGTATGTGGCTGAAGTTTAAGCAGTCTTGTGACACTGCAATGCTTGGCCAATCCTATGTCTGTCTTCTCTATGCTTGGTTGTAATATTGGTCGATGAAGTCTTGAAGGAAAATACGATTCGTCTATAAGGGAAGCTTTGGTCCAACCATGAACCTGTGTCCAAACTAGGAAACCCCATGTCTGTACTAAGTCTTCTAATATGTGTGTTCAAGTTATCCAACTAGTAGAAATAGAGAAGGGAAAAATCTAAACAAGCAAACCTAAATCAAAGGTATTACATGCTTCTCTGAAGGAACAACCTCTTATGCTCTCAATAAGTTGGGATCCCTTTTCTGCCCCAAAAATAAATAAGTTCCTATGCATAATCCTGTTTAAAAAAAAATACAAAGGCGAAAGAAGAGAAAGGCTTCCTGCATAGAGAGGTGAAGCAAGAAACTCCACTGGGGTACTGACTAGGCTCGTTGGTAGTGGAGCAATGCTTGTGTTCTTACGTGACTCTACCAGGGTACTGTCTAGGCCCGTTGGTAGCAGAGCAACACTAGAGATGAAAACTTATACTCTAAAATTTTTAAGCTTACTAGCAAAACTACCCTTCCCGATTTTGAAACATAGTGATCTTGCTGAATCTTTTACTGTGTTCGACTGAGTTGGTACAAGGTGAACCATGTTTGCCCATGGAGTAAGTGGGGAAGCTGAAGTGACCTTCACAACAAATCAATACTCCCTAAAAGGCCAACGCCCTACCCTGAAAATGAACCAAAACAGAGAATCTGGTATTCAACCAGTGTGTCGCCAAGTGTTGTAGCGGCTGCAACACCCTCCAAAATTTTGGCCTGCATCCAAATTTCAGAGCCTTCCTTGGTTTTTCCACTGATGGTTGCAAATACTCGAGTTCATTCCATGAGATATTGTAGAGTCTTTTACACCCTTTGCATGTCCGACCAATGATCATATTTTGGCATGTTGATTGCTTTTTCATGCTTGCGGCCTTGTTCTGGCAATTTTGAAGGTTGATCTTTGTGTGCCTGAGTTGTCTTCACTATGTGAACATTGATCGTACTCACACACAAAGTTGTAAGCACTGTCACGTAAGGGTCGCCATGATTGTTCGAAGGTCTATCTCAAGTGTCGCATTTGTCACTCTTAACCTTAAGACAATCTCACTGAGCACATGTTTGTCTTGTTGGTTTGTGGTGTCCCGTTGTTGAGTCATGCTAAGTGTTTGATCACAATGTCACATCTACACAAGTTCACTTGCTCTTGCACTTAGCCATTTTTCCTAAAAATATGTTGACTAGACAAACACCTTCAACCGGACCCCGATTGAGCTGCACTACGTAGTCTCAGCTCTCAGTTACCCTGCCACGGGGGCTTCACTCAATGAACCTCTAACATATCACATGCATTCGTGGAATATTAAACAATACCCTTAATTTGACTACATATTGGAAAATACCTTTAAAAATCACATTATTTAACCCCCTACAAACCCAATACACATTCCCAATTTAAAATACCCCCAATTTCACTAGATATTGTAGGTATCCATTTTTTCATTAACATTTTTATACCCCTTTATATTTTTTCATTAACTTTGAGATCCATTTTTTATACTTTCCAATATAAAAACCCTTCACCCGCTATATATCCCTTAATATATTATGCCATTTTTTCCTCAATATATATCCCCCAATATGAACCCACGTGGTATGGTATTGGTCTCCCAATGAAGTCCCCGTGGACCTTGCTTTGCTGCCCAAAATTGCATAGTGCTTGAGGATGTCCTCTAGGGTAGCTACATTATGCAATCCTAGAAGTGAGCAGGTTGTCTGTCTCCCAAAATTGCACAAAAAGTTGTCCTCAAGGCCGATCCAATCTACGCTTCCCGCAAGATCAGTTGTCAAACCTCCCTCTAGTCTATCAGAAATATGCAGTGCATTGTGACCTAGGGTTGTGCTTCTCTCTAGAATTGCGTAGACATGCCCAACTGCCTGCCTGACACTATCTCCAGAAATTACGCAGTCATGCTGAGTCAGGCCTCCCACTGGCTTGCTCTACTCTGCTCCTGAAAATTGCACAGTTATGAATGGTATAATTTATATTGCGTTGCTCTGCGTTGTTTCCAAAAACTGCACAGTGCTTCCTGTCCTTCATTGTCTCTTAGAAATGCGCAGTTATGACCAGTAGCTCCCCACAAACTAACATGCCCTGCTCTGAAAAATTGTACAAAATTTCTTGCCAGTGCTCCTTGCTGCCCCGCTTTGTTTCCCTCCAAGAAATTGTGCAGATTCTCAGCCGAACCCCGAGTGACCTGCTTAGTCCTCACCCTGAAAATTACATATAACTATCCATTAGTTCCCCTAGACACCTTGCCTCGTCTTCCTCCCAGGAATTGCACAGTTTTCCCCTGCTCGGTTACACCTTGTAGTTGTAAATGATGTCCATGATTGCGCAATTTTGCCTTCCAGTGACCTCCAAGTTTTTCTCGAAAGTACTTCAGAGCCCCTCATCCTGGCCTAAGTTGTGCTCTGCATAGTTTCAGTGTCTTGTCCTCCCTCCCGGTCACCTGGACCCGAAACTGAAAATAATGCATCATGCTAGACTAGGATATTTTTGGATTTGTTGTCGTCCTGCCATGAGTGAATTGCATGAACAAGTACATTCATTGAACATGGCACGACGATGAACAAGATGAAGAAGGAGCACATACTAGAAGACTTGCTCACAACTGAACGAACATACAAAGTACATTGAGCAGTGAGCGAAAGGGACACATGCACCGAACCATCAAGCAAATACCAAGACCTTCGAAGACCCCACAACACTTTTCCATGCGGATTTGAAGACATAAGACACTAAGAGCCCATCCATCACTCAGCAACATAACAGCTTGACAGGGACACCACAGTCAGCCGATACATGTCAGCAGTGTCTTGTCGAGTTGTGTCATGAGTTGTCTCAGCCACATCAAATCTATGGGCCATACTTGTTGTAATAAAATGTAATGTAATATGAAATTCCAATGGACGCACATATGAAGTTGAAGAGTCACGATAGTTGAAAAGTCATAGGAAGTTGAACAGTCATGAGGGAAGTCCAAGAGTCACAAGGGTCAAACATAACCCTTGGCTATAGATACCCCCTCATTATATGAACAAAGGACTTTTCACCTTGGCTCCTCCCACATAGTATTGAGAGTTTGTAGTATGTTCTTTTAGGAGCAAGGAGTGGCTCTAATGTCCCACTACTAGGGCTAGTGATGTATGGTGTACAAATGTGTCTTGGAAATTTTTCTTAATTCATAATCCTATTTCAGGGCAACACATTTTCACGCATGTTTTGTATCCATTTGTAAGACTATTCTTTAAACATTTGTAATGCATGTTTTCTTAACCTGTACTAAGATAGTTGAACTACTTTATTTATTTTATTACTTACTTAAGATGTGTTGTATTGTTTATCACTGTTGTCTCATCCGTGTGGACTACTCCACAGGACATTAGGCAAATCATTCTTGTTTCCTTGGTTATAACGACTGTCACCCTTGTGTGGACTAGTTCGCTGGATGGTGTACGTGTTTTCCCTTGCACTTTGGTTTTAACGATTGCTGCATCCACTGTGGACTATTCCGCTAGATGCTAGATAGACCCTTGTTGTTTTCACATGTGTCTCTCCCTGGGTGGTACTACTACCTCTCATCTAGAGGCTCACTTTTACCCTCTCCCTTACAATAAGAGAACCCGGACACAAAGTTACATTACACAGTCACCAGGCATAATCACCTTGCTTTATTGAAGTTACAATCATAACCCTCTCATGTGATGAAAAATAAGAGATAAGACAAATCTCTAAGATAATGGCAACCTGGCCATCATATTGGATGGGACTCCTACACCAAATAGTGTGAGGCCTAGTTGGGACTTCATACCAGGGAGATCCCCTGAATGTTGGTGGGTCCAACATCGTCAACACATTATTGCTTTTTTTTTTCTACCATACCTTATATTTTTAGTTTTTTTTTCACTGAAGTTTATGCTCAATCTTCACGCTGCAAGTGTTAATCTACTATCGCATGCAAAAGATCTTCACATTCTTCAACCCTTTCACATTTCACCGTGAATGCGACAACAACTATATAGCCTTGTAGATATTTATTATCCTCATCTTAATCATAAAATCCTATTGTTTAAACTTGTTTCTAAGCTTCCATAAGGTAGAGCACACTTCTTGAGCTCCAAGCCCAACCAATCTTGAAAATTGTGCCAAAAATGATCAAGTTTTCCTCTTGAGCGCACTTCTTCACCATGAAGAACTACGCCCTCCCTTGAGCACATGAGCACATCACAAAGACACAAAGGATATTTATTCGGCTCTTCGGAGTGCAACACTGCGCCCTCCTTTCCTTTGAGTGCATGAGCACATTGTGAAGGCCTGAAGGTTGGTCAACCCATTCCTTGATCCCTTTGGACTGTGATAGTGCACCCTCCCTTTCTCCTTGAGCGCATGAGCGCATGATGCCGGCCCGAAGACCCAAAAACTCACCCCTTCGACCCTTCAAAGTGCGCCAATGTGCCCTTGAGGTTTCCTTTCACTTGCTTGAGTGCATGAGCGCATTGCAAAGCCTTGAATGACTCCTTACACTCCTTTGAAGTTTGAAAGTGCGCCCTCCTAGTATTCATGCCCATTTTCTCATGCATGCGAGTTACTTTGTGTTGTCGTTCATAAAATTTCATATCTAGTTACATGTGATGGATTTTTGTACGTGATTTACAAGTATTGCTGCATAAGTAGGTTTCTTGAGCTAACATTTTCATTACGAGTGTGCCACCACACATAGATGTTCGTGCTACAAGCATTGTCACTCTGTCATCATCTGTTGGAGCCATGTCGCTTAATAAAGTGGCCTCCAAAGAACTCTTAGAAGCAAGCATTGATGAACCTATCGATGTTACAAGGCCAAACATTCCCATATATGCAGACGCCCAGTTCTTTGTTGATAATGCTATAGAGGTCACATGGAGCAAGATATACAATACATTCATGTGGGAAATGTTTGATGAGAAATTAGAAGATATGCATGTGTACATCAACATCAAGAAGTCCAGGATGCATAGGATCACATGTAGATTCCCTATCATGCCATGTGTAGAGGTGATTGATTGGATCATTACACATATGGATGACTCTCACCTTGTGCTTCACAGTGAGAGTGGTGGTCATCTCACCACCTATTATGGTGAAAACATGCAAACATATTATAAGATGTTCAATCCCACTAAATATGCAAATGAAAACTTTTCCACGAGATGGGATGACCTCGACAAAAATGACGTTATCAAATCATGGTGTCGAGAGCCTGCCAAGTTTTTCCATTGCCCATCCATATTAAATTCGACAAAGAATCTCAGAGATGTATATTAGTATTTGATAGGCATGTATTGTTGGTTGTACAGGTGCAAGAATTCTGAGGTGTTCGAGGAGAATTGGATATATGCGCTCAATATGGTGGTGACACATGACCAAGATTTCAATTGGACAGATATATTATCATATGAGTTGCAGTGTCAGGTGGGGCAGGCAAAAGCATCTTTGAGGGAAAACTAAGCACCAAAATTCTACATGTCTATATTTCTCTTAGATGGAATCTTTGCACAATATGCATTACCGAGAATGAATTGGAACTGTACCCCTGAGAAGAAGTTCCTAGTTTACTTCCCTTGCAGAGTGTTATCATAATTAAGCTTTAGAGGCATGTATGAAAAATTGGCTGAGCACTTCTTTGCAGTTATCTTTCAGATGATATTTGAGATCGATCCTCGCATAATCAATTAGGTGAAAGAGTCACTCCAAGATATCGCAGAATGGTTTGCATCTCCCAAGGGTACATACACAAGATGTTTTGGCTGTCATATATCCCCTCATCTTATGTCGTGATATGTGACCAACAAGGTGGTGATGCAAGAAGTAACAAATCATTTGGACAAGGGATTATCAGGAATTCTTTATAGGAGGAAGAAAGCCCCTTGGCCCATATTTCCATTGAGGATCATATTATATGAGTTATAGAGCCATAAAGTGATAACAATAGAGATACAAGAGATGGAACTCATGTACTTTACCACTAAATACTTTCATGGATATGATCTGAGGCGAGTGATCATGAAACACTATGAAAGGATCAGTCACAGTACATGGTACTCATCAATGTCCACAATAGAAGATGAGAAGATAAAGAGCTGGTACAATGAAAACATGAAGGTACATGCAAGGATGGAAACCAGTTCACCCCATGATCCACCAACTCAAGACTTACAGGTACAGGAGGAGGAAGAGATAACCCCTCAAGTAAGGAAAGTAGATCCTAAGAAAAGGATCATGTATGACTCGATAGACGAGAGCAACGAGAAATAAAAAGATGATCCTTTAAACATAGGAGCTATTCAAGTGGAGAAAGAAAGGAGAGAAGCAGAAGAAGAAAGGGAGAAGAGGAAGCAGGATGAGTTGCTCTAGAAGCAACAAGAAGAACAAGAAGAGAGGAGAAGGAGAGAAGAATAACAACAAAGGCAGTCCCAAGAGGAGGAAGCAGCACAAAGAATGAAAGAAGAGCAATTGAATCAGGATATTGAAGAAGAAGAGTGGAAGGAAGAAGATACCTTCCAACCCATGGATTATGAACCAGGAAATCCAGAGGAGCCTCTCCTTATAGGTGGTCATCTTCCATTCAGAGAAATGGGGATCACACCTCCACCAGCCGACAGAGTCATGGATGTGTGCAATGTAACTATCGATTAACTTAAGAAGAGAATCGTGAAACAAAGGCATCGATACTTTCCTAATGATCCTCAAAATACAGTGTCACTTGCTACAAAGAAGGTGATTACTGCCAACACCTAAAGGAATGTTAGGGTAGTCATGGCAGAAAATGTTGCATTCACTACAACGACACATGATAATGTTGAGTACTTGTTGAATGAGAATTCCAAACTAAGAAGATAACTTGTTGCAGTGATGCAACAACAAATACATCTTGCAATGAAGAATCAATGAGTGTCATCATATAGTTTCATCGTAGAATGGAAGTTATCCAAGTAGGAAGAACTGGGGCCAATGAAGGATACCATGGCATCTCTATATGATGAGATGATACTTATACAACAGGTGGTGGCTCCTTTCATTGGTATTCAGAAGAAAGCACATGAAGTTGTAAAACTCCTAAAAGTAGGAAACAAAGCAGTTGGCCAGATTTAGGAGTGGGCTACTAAGTATCTAGATGATCCATGACATTTGGAAAAGAAAGATAGGATTTCTATAGAAATGGACAAGTTCAGTTGAGACTCCACCCACAAAATTACTCGCATATTGGAGCATAGTTGGTTAGTACTATTGATGCTTATAACCGATTGCATAATGGTTTTGAGTCTCTAACATAGAAGCATGGGATGCCCACAATAGGAACACTTGAAGCGTTCAATGACATAGAAGTCATCTTCCAGGAGATTAGGAAATATATTGAGCTGATAAAGAAGGAAAATGAACAATTAGGCTTGGAAGTAACACAAGACATTATTATGCAATATACCATTGCACCAGTCAAAGCTCATATGAAACTTTCATGGCTATGGAATAATGTATTGTTGGGCACGGGACCCCCTAAGGCAAGTTTTGGGGCTTGAAGCCCAGATTTTGACCAAATTCGATGTAAAGACTCTTCATTTTGTGGGCACGGAGCACGAAGATTGTAAATGAGTAATAGGGTTGTCCGCCGTCATTTTTGTAATGTAATGTCGGCTTTAGAGATCTACCCATGGTTCGTGGACCATGGGATTGTATAAACAAAGTGAGGCTCTAAGTTGTAAATCAGTTAACCGAAGTCAGTAAGATCTAATGATGAATAATTGAATCTTATCTAAGTGTGAGTCGAGTCCTTGGGTCGTAGAGTAGGAGAAGGCTCTACAACTGAGTGCGTAGAGGCTTAGTATTCCACAGCTGAGTGCGCGGAACCTTGCAGCTGAGTGCGCAGGGCAGGTCGAGTCTGTAACCTTTGGAGAAGTAATAAAGAGAAGTTTTACATCAATTCTGTGTATCTTTATCTTATTTTGTGCATTGAATGTATCAGATATAAATTGCATTTCTATTGGTTATATGATGCGTGAACTTATATGAATGTGTTGATAAAGTGAATATAAGATAAAGTATCTGTTTACGCGAAGATAACTAACTGATATAAGAAGATAAGTAAGCTATGTGGTGTAACTTGGGGAAGTAGCGCAGATCGCTATTAGGGTAGCACAAAATCACCTCAGCCCCTGGTTAGGGTTGCGCGAAGGCGATTATAATAGATCGCAAAGGCATCACAGGTCAAGATAGTGCGTGAAGCAACCTGCACGAAGGTATTTACAGTTGGACTAAACTGACCCCTTAGACATCTCAAGGGTGCGGAAACTTGGTTCCAGCATTCCCCCATACTGCTTCAGGTGAGACCTCAGTTTACGCTCCGCAGGTTGTTGCCGAAAGGGCCAGTAGTATAGCGATTTGTTTGGCTAAATAACTCCGAGCCTGGGTTAGGCCCCCTCAAGCCAACAGATGGTTCCGTTGTCGGGACCGAAATCTGCATAGATATGTCTGATGTCATATCATTGGAATCCAACTAAGAAGGAATTTGAAGGTTGGTTGGACAGAAGAATTCACGAGTTCACGGTGCAGGAGAACAAGAATCCACGACTGACAAAAGAAGAGTGGTTAGATTGCTACCTATACACAGAGATCCACGAAATCTTCTTCGCATCTTTCCCTACTGAGCTGTACAAGTGGATCACGAAGCTAGCAGATAGCCAAGGAAGGTGGAAACTCGAAAATCCTATTGTGTGGACCCCAGAGTTGGCGCGCATACTGGAAGCATCGGAGGATATGATCGCGCGTGCTGTTGATCACTGGCTCGATCGAATAATAGGAGGATTCATTACTGAGTTCACAGTAGATACTTTAGTCATCTATAGAGAAGCAGAATGACGCTTTTTCAAAGGGCCACGAGGTAAGTATGTAAAGTCTCTGAATACTTGGATTAAAATTCTATTGTGTAAAAAGAGGGTTATGCAATTACCTTTATGTCCGGAGCTACGCAAAGTGGAAAAACCTACAAAAACGAAGGAAGTAAGGGACTAGAGGATAGCCCTTTGATTTCACCTCCGCAAGGGGATGGGGAAGAGCTCGCGAAGGTCTCTCCGTGAAGTGCGATCCATCTGATAAGGAAAATAATTTTGCGCATACCACCCCCACCCACACCACCACTAGTTTCACCCCCTTCACCTTCATCTTCACCCATACCACCTTCGCTACCATCGCGATTCTTTATGGAAAGCGCGATAAAGTTTCTTGTGTTCAAGGGAGTAGGAAATGAAGATTCAGAACAGTTTTGGTTCGTGATAAGGAGACATATGGGAAGCGGAGGGAGTTACAAAAGATAATATAAAGAAAGTGACGCTGGTCAGTGCTCTTCAGGATCGCGCGCTGACCTAGTATATTAAGAATTCTAATGACAATCCGAATGCGGGAATCACAGACATCCAAATTGTGCTAAACAGAGAATTTAGCAGGCTAAAATCAGAACCGCAGCCTATCATTGGATTCAAAGAGATCACAATGCTACCAAGTGAGACTCCTTGGGAGCTAGGTCAGAGACTGAAGTGTACGATTCTTGAATCTAATATGACTTTGACAAATGGACAACACCGCAAATGGTTTGTAGCATTGGTAACACCACATTTGAGGAACGTGTTCTCGTAATAGAGGTTAACGACTCAGGCAGATGCCTTGGAGATCGCAATGAGGCTGCTTGAAACCTCGATGTAGGATCCTAACTTGGGAGTTCAACAGATCCACACGCAGTTGAAAAACTTATGCCTTGAGATGCAGAGTCTGAAATAGGACAAGACAACCCGACTAGAAGTGCGCGAAGAGGTGTGGTGTGTAAAATGCAAGGGTCAAGGTCATGATAAGGACCACTACGCTGTGTTCATGAATTACCTCGCAGGAGGAGGACCGATGTCGTTAAGGCTGGAAGCGCAAGCGGGACCTAGTGTGGCACTTTCTTTGTGGTGCATGATTTGTCAAATAAGAGGAAAGCATGCTACAAACAACTGCCATTTGTTACAGAAGTACATGCAGAATTTGCAACAGTTGTTCTGTAATTTTTGTAGATTGGTTGGACATGATGAGCACACTTGTAGAAGCTATGAGCCGATGATGGATAGAACTCCCACCTATAGAGTTCAGGCCAAAACGTGGGCCCTAGACCAGAACGCAGGAGTTGCGCGAACCATATTTCAGGGGCGCGGACGAGGCCGAGGTGGAAGAGGACCTAGAAGAGGTTGCGAACCACTGATATGTTACAATTGCGGAGGACCAGGACATTATGCTCGCGATTGTACAAATCCAAAGTGTCCATATTTTCTGTATTGTACCTTGTTTGATCATGAGATGGAAGATTTTCCTACGATGATAGCTAGCATATGTGACAAGGGAGCGCTACCGCCTCCCTTGACTCAGAACCTGCAGATGATGAGGTTTGAGCCGTGTGAGGAAGATCCAAACATGAACATTGTGCTCCGATGTGGAATCGCGATAGGAGATGATAAAGGCAAACAACCCGAAGATAGTACTTGGGTTTGCAAGGCTCCAACGAAAGAAGCAGAGTTTGATTTGGAGCATGCTAAGGAAACCTTCATGGAAGTTAAGAAGAGATTCGCTGAAGCCTCCACTTCAGGAAGCAAAGATAAAACAGAGCCGAAAATGGACCCTTCTATGCTCACGACGTTCCTGGAAACATGCATGAAGCTACTATGCGACAGTAAGGTTGTAAAAGGATTGTAGGAAATCATTAACAGATGTTCTGGGACTGCGTCAAGAGAACTGCACGTATTCAGAAAGATTGGAAAGCATGTGACGAGGACGAGAAAAGAAATGAGGCTAACCGCATAGATTGGAGAATATGAGATGGACCAAGTAATTCTAGATTTAGGATCGGACACGAACGTTCTGCCAAAGCAGACATGGGAGCGCATCGGAAGGCCTACACTGCAATGGTCTCCTATTCAGCTGTGAATGGTGAACCGTCAGAAGATAATACCCATGGGGCGATTGCAGGGAATCACCATGGATATTGTGGGAGCAAGTGCGCTAGAAGACTTTAAAGTGATAGAGATTGTTGATGACAATAATCCCTACCCCATGCTGTTAGGAATTGATTGGGTCATTGACATGAATGGGGTGATTAGCCTGAACAAGTGTAAAATTATTTTTGAGAAGAAGTCTTTGTGTGTAGTTATACCCTTGGACCCTGCGAAAGGATCACGCTATACAGAGCCAGTGCGTGACTATGAAAGTGACGATGATTTGGACTGCATCTACAAGAAAACTGCGCTAGAGAAAGACTGGGTAAATCCCATCATGGATGGACGAATCTCATGGGAACACGAAAGCTCCTGTACTCCAGATTCAGATGGAGAGATAAAGCGATGGCAGAATCGGTTACACAAGGTAACCACGCTTAATTGTAACATGATGACAAGATCACTACGTTGTGTATCGATAGAAGCAAGAGATTTACCTGAGTATGATGGTTTAGGTGAGGTAGATGTTTTCTTGGACAGATTCAAGAGAGAGGTGGCGGAAAAGCAACGTTTCCAAGCCTTGAATTGGGTACTGCGCGCTATGCTTGCAAGGTGGTGGGGTACGCACCAAGGAAGCTTTGAGGACTGGCGCGAATGCAGGAGAATGATGCGCATGCATTTTGGGAAGCCTAAGATGTGAATAACAGACAAGTATGATGGACGGGATGATCTGCACAAGCATCTGGCCAAGTGGACAAAGGTCTATGGAGAAAAGCCACAACTAGAGTGGGCGCCCCTGTTTTGTCATTCCCTAGATGTTATACCCATGAACTGGTATATAGAGACGGAGCTCCGCCATGGGACAGGTGAATGGGATATCCTGCACAAAGGGTTCCTATTAACCTTCACTTTTGAGGATCGCTGGTGGGACAACGTTGATGATGCACTACAAGAGGTAAAAGCAGTTATCTTTAGGATACCACAGAAGCCGGTAGAATCGATTCAACCTGAATGGGCTAATCAGCTGCACTGCACGTTGGAATGTTATAATGTAAATGCTGAAGAAGAAGACGAGGATTCGTGGTAAATTAACATTTGAGAAATAGAAGGCCATCGCGAGGTTCAAGGGCCACAAATTAAGAACCCTGACATAACCACGCTGGTAAAGACAAAGCAAGTGAACATTGGTACGGAGGTCGAACCTAAGTTTGCAACACTCGACGACTACTGGGATGATGTGACGGTGGATAAGGTCACTGAGTTACTCTGCAAGTACCAGGACTTATTCCCGACTAAGTTTACGGATTTAAAGGGATTCATTGGAGATTTAGGAATAATGAGGATCACGTTAAAACCCGACATGAAGCCAGTTAAGTAGAGGCCTTACCGCTTAAATCTGAAATACAAGGAGAAGGTCTGCGTAGAACTAGACAAAATGCTCGCAGCAGGAATCATTGAGCTGGTGGAAGAATCCGATTGGGTAATCCTTATGGTGGTGCAGGAAAAGAAGCAGAAGGGCGAGATAAGAATATGTGTGGATCTCAGGAAATTGAATGACGTGTATGTGCATGATCCATTCCCAACCCCGTTCACTGATGAGGTGTTGGAAAATGTCGGTGTGCAGGAAGCATATTCTTTCACTGACGGGTTCTCAAGGTACCACCAGATCAAAATCACGTTGAAAGATATGATCAAGACAACCTTCGCGACTGAGTGGGGTTGCTTTCAATACATTGTTATGGCGTTTGGGTTGAAGAATACGCAGACCATCTTTTCGCGCATGGTTGTTGCAACATTTAAGGAATATATTCACAAGTTCTTGGAAGTTTATTTTGATGATTGGATTGTATTTGGGCTGGTTAAGCACCATGTAGCGAGCTTACGCTTGATGCTGGATACTTGCCGAAGATACCAAATCGTGCTTAACCTCAAGAAGTGTACGTTCCTCGTTCCTTTCAGGAACCTGTTGGGACATGTGGTTTGCAGACAGGGACTGATGGTAGATCCCACGAAGATTGCGGTGATTCTGAATTTGGAAGCGCTGCGAAGTGTGAAATAACTACACGCTACCCTGGGACATACGGGGTACTACAGGAAGTTCATCAAAAGCTATGCCTAGATCACCACGCTAATGGAAAAGCTGTTGAAAAAAGATGTCACGTTCTGCTGGAACGATGACTGTAAGAAAAGCCTGGATGTATTGAAAGAAAAAATGGTCATTGCGCCAATCCTAGTCTTCTCGAACTAGGACAAGGAGTTTCATGTCCATGTTGACACATTGTGTATAGCGCTGGGAGCGATACTGACACAGGATGGTGGCGAGGGCTTGGACCACCCTATCGTGTTCGCAAGTCGCATATTGTCTAAATTAGAAAAGAACTATTCCACCACTGAACGTGAGGGATTGGCTATGGTGTATGCACTCCAGAAATATCGACACTACTTGCTATGGGACACTTCAAAATGTATACAGATAATTCCGCGTTGAAATAATTGGTAAATAAGCCTGTGTTGGGGGGACACATATGCAGATGGCTGTTATTGTTCCAAGAATATGATTTTGAAGTTGTTGTGAAACCTGGACGATTGAACGCAGGACCGGATCACCTGTTGCGCATTGAGACAGGAGAGGAACCTACTAGTCTAGAGGAAGGATTACTTGACGCACAACTCTTTGCTGTGCATGTAGCGGATGGACATTTTGAAGGTATAATCTACTTTCTTACGATTGGAACTACGCCGAAAGAATACTTCGTCCAACACAAGAAGGAACTAGTGGTGTGCGCGACAGATTTCTCTGTCATTGCGGGGCACCTATATAAAATGGACAATGATGAGTTACTGCAAAGGTATGTACCTAAATTTGAAAGAAGCCATATCCTCGTGGACGCCCATGGGGGGCGCTGCGGGAGGACATTATGTAGGGAGCGACCGTGCAAAAGATTCTCCGCGCAGGGTTGTGGTGGCCGATTCAAAATCATATTGCAAGGCCTGTGATGTATGTCAAAGAACAGATAAACTATCATGGAGGGACGAGATGCCTTTGAATATGCAAATAACGTTGCAGCCCTTTGAAAAGTGGGCGATTGACTTTGTAGCCCTATCAAACCTAAAGGAAAAACGAGCGTGAGATATATTATCACTGCGATTGAGTAGACTCGTTGGACAGAGTACCTCAAAGAGCATATTGACAGAGGCACTGGAGGTAAAAATGCGCTACAATGGAGACTTTCCAATTCAGGTCAAAGACATCTCAACGGAGTTGAGAGCATGGCACACTTAAATTACAAATGAGCTCCATGTAGAAGCAAATGACTTATCAATTTGATGAGTCTTTGTCCCATTATTATTTTGCCTTACATAGTCATCGTCTCATTTGTAATTTGTCTTATGTAATAAATGATATGTAATGAAGTCCAAGGGACACATGTGGAATTTGAATAGACAGATATTGGAATATAATGAGTCATGTATAGAATATAACCAGACATAGAAGTCAAAGAGTCATGAGGAAGCTCAAAGGTCATTGTTACTTGTTATAAATAGCTCCTCATAACTCAAGCAAAGGGAATTTTGGAGGGCTTGGATTCTAGAGGTCTTTCCTTGGCTTCTCTTGTAAGACATAGGAGATAAATCATTCTTTGGAGAAGTAAGTTGTGGGTTCATGTTCCACTATTGGATATAATGCTTAATATATGTAACAATGTACTTGGGATCTTGCACTTTTAATCAAAATATCAATGAGCTGATACTTTTTCATACATGTATCGTAGATGTAGTTGGACTATTTTGGTTATGTTTATGGTATATGTTGTTTTAATTACATACTAAGTTAATGAACTAATTCATTGCTTAACTATGGCTATTATTGAATGAGTGTTGTTATGCTTTAACTATTGTTGTTTATTATGTGGATTAATCTACAGGTATTAAACAAGCCTTTCTCTTTCTTCCTAGGCCCCCCTTTAGGATAGTACTATTAATTTTCTAACCGGTGGTTCGTTTCTCTCACTAGCCATGGAAGTCTCCCTCGTACACCTTAAATTGGGTGTCTCACAAAGCTCACATTCTTTATGCCCCAAAGTGGTGTTGTGTTCTCTTGTGATGGATTGCAACCAAGGCATACCTTTAAACCTTTTTAACGATGGTCGGACTGTATGACCGCATGGGACTCCTAAATGGTGTGAGGTCTCATTGGGACTTCACATTGGGGAGATCCCCTTACAATGTTGGCGACATCCAACATTGTCAACATCTTTGGCGCTAGGAGGACCAGATGACAAGCTAATCCTGTGAAGTTTGTTTGAATATTTTATCTTTAATGGCTTCATCCCAGATCATAATCCCAAGTTTTTTTTTCCAAATATTTAGATATTTCAATCCCCACGGACTTTCTACATAACTTGTCACATTCTAAATTCAATGACAAGGGTACAGTAACAATCCTTGATTACATAGTTGAATTTGTTCAATTTTGTTTTTCAAGTGGTGTTTATTCTGAAGAAATCCTCGCACGGTTGTGGTCATGCGAATGAATGGTGCTATTGTCTACCCATTGCTTCTATTTCATCTTTCAAGCAATTAGTTAATGAAATTAATTGTGTTTTCGACAAATATGAATATCAATATTTTCTTCCTAAGATTGATCAACTTAGAATGGAATTGAATGAATCGCTTGAACATTCTGCTGATCGATTCCTTCATCTCTGTTATGAATTTCCACATGAGGACGTGGACTGACAATTATTGGATGAGAAGTTTTGTTTCATGGTCCAAACGTCAAGGAAATCTTTTGAATATAGTTCATTATGTCTCCCGATCCAAAATAATTTTAGCATTCTGAGGAAGAACTGGACCTGCCTTTTGTTCCATGTCCTCATCCTTTTGATGATCCATGTTTCAAACCTCAATCGATCATTAAATTGGAAGGTCAATTTGCTAATGAAGAATTGATTTTTCTTTCACATCTTTCCCCTGATAGTGATTCATATGATCTTATCAATCAACCATCTTCTAATCTTGATATTCCATCAGTCGATCCTTCACCAGTTGATTAAATTGAACCCTTGGATGATCATGACCATGACGACTTCCTTTTTTCTGAATTATACGGTCATGATTGTTCAAGTAATATGTATGAATACATGTTCTTACATGAAGATTTGTATTTGCAACAATTTCAAATGGAGTTTGATGCGATTATTGAAGATTTTCTTTCAGGTGTACTTCCTTTTGATTAAAGATGACATGCTTATCATTGAATATTTTTGCATTAATATTGAAATTTTGTCTTCTTTTGAATCTCATGATTTAAATAAGGAATCTTGTTTTGATAAGAAGCTAACTGTGTTTTTTCATAATTCAGAGTTAAGTCATGTGGGTAGGACACTTCAACCTATGTTGATGGTTATGTCAAGTTCCTATCACCACGGCGACATTTGTGATTTCGGTCAGTTTATGGTTCTTTTGCATGATTTTATCATTCATGTCATCACATGGGATGTTGACTCTCTCCTGAGGGATGCTTATTTTCTTCACGCAAAAATTTTCAACCCCCAGGGGAGGGAATCTACTTTAAATATTGAACTTCCACCGCTGCATCCCATCTCAATCAAATCTCTAACCTACAATGTAGAAACAGGGAATAACCTTAATGAATATTTTACATCATCCATCAAAGAATTTCATGTGCACGACATCATTGATTGTGGTCAACCTCTTAATATCGCTTGTGGCAAGGGTTTGTCTTTGTTTAGTATTTCTTGTTTAAGTTTCCCTAAGGGTTGTTTCCATGATCATATTGTGGACTCATTAGAAGATTATTTTCAGTTCGGACCCATGTCTCATGGCCTATACTTTATCCATTTTGTCGAGTTTTGAATGGTCACAAGCCTAGTATTTATTGTTTTTGTGGAGTCTACTATTTGAAAGAGCAGTTGAGTGTAATACACCCTTGTGAATGCATTTCATGTTTCCATTTGTCGGAGCAAATGTTTGCATGGTTCCTCTTGTTCACATCACTGATTTTTATCTTGGTTCTACATGATCACATCCTTTGGTCCAAAGGTTGGGAGCAACTTCTATGGCTGCATTGGAAATTCCATTTATATGACCCGATCTTGTACTATTTAGGTTATGATATGATAGGTTGCATTTAGTTAGATAAATTACATTCTTATTGTGTGTTTTCATCTTTCATGTTTCAATTTTATTATCTTGGTTTCCTTTGTCTTTGAATAAAGTCAATTTCAAGCTTTGAAATGATGTGGCTAATCTTTTGTGAATGGAAAGTTGTAGTAACACACAACCCTTGGCTTATCTGTTACCCTCTTCCTTAAATTGGTTTATCACTTTCGTGTTGATTATTTTTTGGTGGAAAATACGATCCTTTAGTTGAGGAGCTGTAAGGAAACCATGATACCGACATATTTTTAGGATTCTCTTTCCTATACTTGGTCCTGTTATGAATAATGTGTTCTTTCTTATCTATCTATGTAGATTAAGATAAGGGGAAAAAATTTAGCGAACAACGCACATAGGACTAAAACCTGTCTCTAAAGGAACAAACTCTTCTTCTCTCAATAAGTCGGGATCCCTCTTCCGTGCAATGAAAATAATAAGTGCCTACACACAGTCCTATGAAAAAGAAAGAAAAATAAAAAGGGTGAAATACAAGAAAGGCTTCCTACATAGGGAGGTGAAGCAAACGACTTTGTCAGGGTACTATCTAGGCTCACTGGCAGTGAAGCAACATTTGTGTTCCTGAAGCGACTCCGTTAAGGTAATGTCTAGGTCTATTGGCAGCGGAGCAACGCCAAAGATGTAAAATTCACACTCTGATTGTTTTTAATTCTCCATATTAGATTACATACTTACATCGACAAGATAATGATACGACTTGTTATATGTTGTGTTACGTTGAGTACTGGAATGAGGAAGACTATATATTTAACTGGGTAAGAATGGAGAGCTAGGGTAACCCACCTGAATGAATCAATACTTCCTAGAGAAATGAGACTCTATGCTTAAATGAAACCATATCAGAGAAGCTGGGGTTCTCCTAGTGTGTCTCCAAGTGTTTTCGCTATGATAACACCCCTCCAGATTTTTTCCCTACATCAATTTTGGAGCCTACATCAATTGTCGTTTCAATCTCCTTTTTGTCATCATGTTGTTTGATTTTCTATTCTTTTCATTTTCTCCTAGTGTTGCACCCTCCTAATTCAATGCTTCCTAAGCATTGTCACTTAACCATTAGAAGTGCTCGAGTTAGTTAGTCCATGGTTGGGTGAACTTATAACTTATCTTGACTTAGAACCTTGCCTTCTCACCATGCACACACTCAAAAAACACTCAATAGCACAGGAAAAAAAAAAAGTGAGAAAAATCACTTAGAAAATAAAAAGCGCACTCCAAGTTGGTGAAGACATGCGGCCAACTTGATCGCACTCCTTCAAGCTGAAGAAGTGTGCCCTCCTTGAGTGCACTCCTTCATGTTGAGCAAGTGCATCCTGTTTGAGCACACTCCTTCGTGTCGAAGAAATGGGCTCTTCCTGGGTGCATGCATGAGAAACTTGTTGCATGTGGGCACACTCCTAGAAAATAGGAGCCCACTTAACTTCCCTTAACTAATCCTTTCACTCATCGACAAGTGGCACTCATGCATGAATCAATTTTTCATGTTAAATTTTTAAAATCAACTCAATTAATCATTCATTTACATAATCATTCCATCTGAGTTGGGCACACAACTGGGAATCAAGGGACTCTTCATCAACCAACGCTACAAGTAAGTTTTGCATGTCGAATATTTTCATTGTCTTTCATGATTTAACTATCATTATTGTTGTCATTCCTTCAGTTTTTAGTTTGTTTGTTGGCATTTATACTCAACCTTTATGCTGCAAGTGTTAATATACTATCACATGTAGAAACTCTTCACATTATTCAACCCTTTCATATTCCACCGTGAATGTGACAACATCTATATAACCTTGTAGATCTTTCTTCTCCTCATCTTAATCATAAAATACTGTTGCTTAAACTTGTTTCTGAGCTTCCATCAGGTAGATAGCACTTCTTGAGCTCGAAGCTCAATCAGTCTAGAAAATTGTGCCCAAAATGATCAAGTTTTCCTCTTGAGTGCACTTGTTCACCATGAAGAAATGAGTCCTCCCTTAAGCGCATGAGCATCTTCCTTCAAATATTCGGAGTACGACAATGTATCCTCCTTTGCTTTGAGCACATGAGCACATTGTGAAGGCCTAAAGGCTGGTCAACCCATTCCTTCGTCCCTTTGGAGTGCGACAGTGCATCCTCCCTTTCTCCTTGAGTGCATGGTGAAGGCCCGAAGACCCAATAACTCACCCCTTTGACCCTTTAGAGTCCGCTAGTGCACCCTTGAGGTTTCCTTTCACTTTCTTGAGCGCATGACTGCACTACAAAGCATTAAATGACCCCTTACACTCCTTCGTGCTTTGAAAGTGCATTGTCCTAGTTTGCATGCCCATTTTATCACGCACGCACATTATTTTGTGTTTTTGTTCATATATTTTCATATCCAGTTACATGTGATGGATCTTTGTATGTGATTTACAAGTATTTCCGCATAAGTAGGTTTCTTTAAGCTAATATTTTCATTATGAGTGTGTTGCCACAAACAAGTGTTTTTTCTACAAGTATTGTCACTTTGTCACCATCTACTGGAGCCATGCCACCTCCTAAAATGGACCGCAAAGAACACTAAGAAGAAAGGACACATGAACCTGTCAAAGTTACAAATCCAAATATTCCCATATATGTAGACACCTAGTGCTTTGTTGATAAGACTATAGAGGTCACATGGAGCAAGATATACAATACATTCATGCAGGAAAAGTTTGTTGAGAACTTAAAAGATATGCATGCGTACATCAACATCAATAAGTCCAAGGTGCATAAGATCACATGAAGATTCCCGATCATGCCATGTGCATAGGTGATTGAATGGATCATTACACATATGGATGACTCTCATCTTGTGCTTCGCAGTTAGAGTGGCGATCAACTCACCACCTATTATGGTGAAGACATGCAAACATATTATACGATACTCAAGCCCATTGAATATGAAAATGACAGCTTTTACACGAGATGGTCCAACCTCGACACAAGTGACGTTATCAAATCATGGTCACGCGTTTCACCATCACCCATTCGCAGTCTATTCGACAAATATTCTCAGAGATGTATATGAGTATTTGATAGCCATGTATTGTTGGTTTTATGGGCGCAAGAATGTTGAGGTGTTCAAGGGGAATTGGATATATACACTCGATATGGTGGTGAAATGCAGCCGAGCTTTCAATTGGGAAGATATATTATCATATGAGTTGCAGCATCAGGTGGAGCAGGTAAAAGCATCTTTGAGTGAAAACTAGGCACCAGAATTCTACATGTCTGCATTTCTCTTAGATGGAATCTGTGCATAGTATGCATTCCTGGGAATGAATCGGAACTAGAACCCTAGGGAGAAGTTCCCAGTTTATTTCCATTGTAGAGTGTTATCAAAATTAAGCTTCAGAGGCGTGAATGAAAAATTTGTTGAGCACTTATTTGCAGTTATCTTTCAGATGATATTCAAGATTGATCCTCCTTGCATGACTGATCAAGTGAAGGAGTCACTCCAAGATATCACATACTAGTTTGCAACTCCTGAGGGTACATACATCAGATTTTTTGGTTGTCATATATCCCCTCATCTTATGCCACGATATGTGACCAACAAGGTGGTCATGCAAGAAGTAGAAAATCAGTTGGATAAGGGATTGTCAGGAATTCTTCACAGGAGGAAGAAAGCCCCTTGACCCATATTTCCATTGAGGATGGATACTAGTTCATCGCACAATCCACTAGCTTAAGACTTGCAAGTACATGATGAGGAAGAGATAACCCCTCAAGTAATTAAATTATCTCCTAAGAAAAGGATTAGGTATGAATCGACAGGTGAGAGCAACAAGAAATGGAAATTCAACCATTTAAACACAAGATCTATTCAAACAGAGTAGGAGAGGAGAGAAGCAAAAGAAGAAGGGGAGAAGAGGAAGTAAGATGAGTTGCTCTAGAAGTAAGAAGAAGAAGAAGAGAAGAAGAATAATAAAGGTAGTCCCAAGAGGAGGAAGCAACATAAAGACTAGAAGAAGAGAAATTGAGTTAGGATATTGCAGAAGAAGTGTCTGAGGAAGAAGATATCACCAAACCCATGGATGATGAATGAGGAACTTGAGACGAACCTCCGCTTACAGGTGGTCATATTCCATTTGGGGAAATGGGGATCACACTTCCACTAGCGGACAAAGTCATGGATATGTGTAGTGTAATGTTCGATTAACTTAAGAAGAGGATAAAGAATAGATACATAGATACTTTCTCAATGATCCTCAAAATCCAGTCTTAGTTGATACAGAGAAGGTGATTATTTCCAACACCAAAAGGAATCTTAGGGAAGTCATGGCGGAAAATGTTCCATTCAACACAACGACACAGGATAATAATGAGTACATGTTGAATGAGAATGCCATGCTCAGAAGAGAACTTGTTACGGTGAAACAAAAGGCGAAACATCTTGCGGCGAAGAATCAATGATTGCCATCAAAAAATTTCAGCACCGTAGAATGGAAGTCATCCATGCAGGAAGAATTAGGCCCAATGGAGGATACCATGGCACAACTATATGATGAGATGATACTTATACACCAGGTGGTGGCTCCACTCATTAGTATCCAAAAGAAAGCACAAGAAGTGGTAAAGCTCCTGAAAGTAACAAACAAAGTTGTCAAACAAATTCAAGAGTGGGCTACTAAGTATTCATATGCTCCACAACATTTGGAAAATAAATACATGATTGCCACATAAATGGACAAAGTTTAGTTGATACTCCACCTACAAAATTGCTTGCATCTTGGAGCACAGTTAGTTAGTACTATTGTTGCCTATAACCGACTGCATAATGGTTTTGAGTCTCTAAAATAGAAGCATGGGATGCCCAAAATAGGAACACTTGAAGCAATTAGGGGTATATAAGTCATCTTCCAGGAGATCAGGCAATATATTGAGCAGATTAAGCAGACAACGAAACAGGAAGGCTTGGAGGTAACCAAAGACATTATTCGGCAATACGCCATTGCACCAATCAAAGTTCATATCTAAATTTCATGGCTATGGAATAATGTACAATCAACCTCCAAGAACATATTGACGGGGGCACTAGAGGTAAAGATGCTCTACATTGGAGCCTTTCCATTTCGGGTCAAAGACATCTCAATGAAGTTAAGAGCATGGCACACTTACATTACAAATCAGCTCCATATAGAAGCAAATGACTTATCAATTTGATGAGTCTTTGTCCCATTATCATTTTTTCGTATATAGTCGTCATCACATTTGTAATTTGTCTTATGTAATAAATGGTAAGTAATGAAGCCCAAGGGACACATGTGGAATGTGAATAGCCAAACATTGGAATATAATGAGTCATGTATAGCATATGAATAGTCATAGAAGAAAAAGAGTCATTTGGAAGCTCAAAGGTCATTGTTACTTGTTATAAATGGCTCCTCATAACTCAAGTAAAGGGATTTTTGGAGGGCTTGGATTCTATAGGTCTTACCTTGGCTTCTCTTAGAAGATATAGGAGATAGATCATTCTTTGGAGAAATAAGTTTTGGCTTCATGTTCCATTATTAGATACAATGTTTTTATCTATGGAATAGTGTACTTGGGATCTTTCACTTTTAATCATTATCTCAATGAGCCGACACTTCTTCATACATGTAGCTAGACTATTTTGATTATGTTTATGGTATATGTTGTTTTAATTACATACTAAGTTAATGAACTAATTCGTTGCTTAGCTATGGATAATATTGAATGTGTGCTGAATTGATTTAACAATTGTTGTTTATTATGTGGATTAATCTACAGGTATTCAATAAGCCTTCCTCTTTCTTCCCGAGTTCCCCTATATCATAGTACAATTACTTTTCTAACTGATGGCTCATTTCTCTCACTAGTTGTGGAAGTCTCCCTCGTGCCCCTTACCAGTAGAAAGCAAAGCTAAGGTGTGATATTATATGCATTCTTTCTACAATGTATAAAGCTTCCATTTGTGATAAATCTTGAGCAATTATTATTGGTTTTCCTAAATGATTTTTTACAGTAAAATATTTGTGTTATTTATTTTCCAATGGAAATTATTGAGGTAAACCCTTGGGAAATTCCATGTATTTATGGATTGTACTGCGTGTAAACCCTTTAACTCTGATTTCAGTAAGTGACTTGATAAGGACATTAAGTAAGGTAGCGCCATAAACAATGAGGATGGGGAAAGTGGTTCAATATAACTTGATATATCTTTAATAATTTTGTGTTTTCGCAGGTTTGCATCAGAGAGTGTTTGGAGCCCTACATGTTAGATTTTCTTATCAATGTGTCGAGCTAATTATCACAACCCATCATTAGGAGAACTACAGAAAAATCCTAATTTTTTATTTAATTGGTTGCCAAATGTAAATAATAATTACCTTAGATGTGCAAAAGAATTTATGTTAGCTTGTTTTGAATAATATATAAGATTGATTCAAAAAATGATTGGTAATGTAGTTAATTGATAAAGATTAATATTCATGTTAATTTAATAATAAACATTAATATGAATTAATCTACCTTACTATTAATCATAATAAATTGACTACTTTACTAATCAATGTAATTAATTATTATTCATTTTAATTATTATTATAATTATTTAACATTATTATTATTCATTAATTAGTTAGCATAATTATTAATATTTATTAATTAACTATATTATTTTAATTATATTAATTGTATTATGATTAATTTGGTCTTTAGAATGGTCCAACATTTTTTTTAAGATATTAGGAGGAGAGAAGACAACCCTAATTTGATTTTTGTTGAGGATGCTGACAATTTTGTCGGTGGTACGCTTGATATATGGAAGTTTGATAGTTTTTATGAAGTCTTCTTTATTTTTAAGCTTATTGTTATTTAAATAATTTTTTATGGCCTTCTTAATTATTTTTTCATTGTACCCATGACTTTTGAAAACCTAGTTGATATTTTCAAGTTCGTTATTTAAGTGATCATTGCCACATATTCTCTTGGCTCTAATTTAAGTGATCATTGCCACATATTCTCTTGGCTCTAATAACAAGGGTGTTTATTAGGCCAATTTTTTGTGAGTGGTGATGGTGAGAGTTCTCTTGAATATATTTATCAATGTGGGTTTTCTTACAATATACCTTATGAGCTAATCTACCATCTTGCTTTTTGGAGAGAAGGATGTCAAGGAAAGGTAGTTCCCCATTTTTTTCCAATTCCATAGTGAATTTAATGTTGGCCATTTGGTTATTCATATGGTCCAAGAATTCCTGAAGATTTTCTCTACCATGAGGCCAAATAAAAAGAGTAGCATCCACAAATCTTCTCCAATGATTGGGCTTTAGAGAAAAAGAGTTGATGGAATTTTCCTCAAAGGATTCCACGAAAATATTTGCGAACACAGGGGAGAGTGGAGAACCCATAGCAATGTCATATGTTCATACATAAATGGCCCCTCTATAACTGAAATAAGTAAATTTCAAGCATATTCTCACAAGGTCAACAATTTGATATATATTTTTGTATACATTTTTTTTTGGTGTTTATAATTTCTAACAATTACATTGAGCCTGGAATATGCCTTAAAGCTACTTTTGCATGGCTAAGAGCTTGTCATCCTTAGACGTAAGGAAACATGTTAACGACTCAAGACCCAAAGGCATTTCGATGGAGTGGAAGCATGACCCCTTATGGACCACTAATAGGTAATTCTAGATGTCATGGTTTTCCTTGAATAATGGTGATGAGTTAGCCTACATTCACAGATAGCAACTAGTGATAGTTGTCCTCACCTCTGGTCTGACAACTGGGTTATGATAGGCTTTCCCTCTATATAAAAGTTATAATAATTACGTACTAGCATAGCAATATAAATTAAATGGCTGGTAAACATCGATATGCATCAAAACACTTATCTTATGATACATTTCAAGTTGTCAAAATTATAAAACAATCATAAAATTAACTAAATTATAACTCTATTTTTTATTATTAATTATACAAAAATAATATGAGTAGTCCTTAGGTACAACTTTTTATAAAGTTTTACAATTTATTTTCTGATTTAATTTGTCTAGAATCCGAAGGACTCATTGAAATCACAAGTTTGACAAGTGAACTCTTCACAATCAATGTGTCCCAGGGGTTTTTTAGGGTGTTGAATCCATATATATAGTCAAAAAACCAATCTAAACAACACAAATCAAGATTTGGCCACATTTTTTCGTTGGACTCCGACAAAAAATCTGCCTGAAACTCTAAAAAAACGCACTTAAAGACTACTCCAAAATAATATATGAATTAAACATATATGCATTTAAAACATGCAATAAGATTCTTAATCATGTAGATTTGCTCCACCTTCACCATATAAACTTTGTTACAACACCATGGACCAACTCCATGTATTACTAATACCAAATGCCCAAAAAAGTATCATGTTCATGTGACATTTTTTTAATTAATTAATTTAATTAAAATTATAAAAAGGACATAACTATTGAGAGAAATCTCAACCTAATCTTTAACCTATGAAATATAAACAATTTGTTTACATGAGATTTAGTTCCCATAGAATCTTAGGTTCAAAATTCATGGAGAAAGATTACTATAAAAACCACTTTGAAAATTAAATCCTTACCATTACTAATTAAATTGAAATTTTAAAAACTTATAGACTTATAAATATAATTCAATCAAAATACCTAACAAAATTATACTTAAAAAAACCGAATTATAATAAATGTGATCTATTAATAAAGTAAAACAAAACTGATGATAAACCAATTAAAAGAAATAAAAATACCTAGGAAAAAAAACAAAAATTGAAATTTTTTTCATAGATTTAAATAACACTTTATATCAGTTAAAAAATGATGCATAACATAAATGGAACATAAATATATATTAACAAAAATTATAACAATAATCTTATTAATTTTTGATAAATATGTATTAAATATATTAATTTTTATTGATGATGCGAGTTTTTAGAAAAAATGATGCATAACATAAATGGAACATAAATATATATTAATAAAAATTATAACAATAATTTTATTAATTTTTTATACATATGTATTAAATATATTAATTTTTATTGATGATGCGAGTTTTTAGAGTATTGTGTGAATTTATCGAACAATAAGATTCACTTAAATTAAACAACACTTTACATCTCATTAAACAAAAATAAATGCTACAATAACCAATCAACCCAAATAAAGCATAAATATTATAATGAAAAGATGGTCACAATCACTTTATTAATTTTTTTTTATTAATGTGCATTAACTATATATTATTTATGAAAAGATGGTCACATTCACTTTATTAATTTTTTATTAATATGCATTAACTATATTATTTTTTAATTAATTTGTATGGAATGAAATAAAGCATAAATATTATAATGAAAAGATGGTCACAATCACTTTATTAATTTTTTCTATTAATGTGCATTAACTATATATTATTTATGAAAAGATGGTCACATTCACTTTATTAATTTTTTATTAATATGCATTAAATATATTATTTTTTAATTAATTTGTATGGAATGATTTATGTGTATTGGTTAAAGAATTTTTATTTTGATTTAAGGTGGATAAAGATCTTTTGACTTTTTATTTCATTTTATTTTTTTAATTGAAGGCCTAGATCGATTCTCAATGGAATATGTTCAATATATGTTTCGAATGCTTATCAACAGTTGTAGTGTGTTACAGAGTTTGTTAGGTTGTATTGATTTTTAATACATTTAAAAAATTAGATTTGGCTCCCTTCCCACCAATTTCTTAAGGATTTGTGATTATTGCAATTCTAATAAGTTTATATTCTAATTAGATGAGAAATTAATATATATATATATATATATATATATATATGCAAATTTTATTTAGCAAAATTGTCCATTTTACAATAATGTAATTTTTTTTCCTCAAGTTAAATTAGATTCTTGCCACATGGCTCCCCGCCCACCAATTTCTTAGGGATTTGAGATTATTCCAGTTCTAATAAGTTCAAATTCTAATTAGATGGGGAAATTAATATATAAACAAATTTTATTTAGCCAAATGACCCATTTTACAATAAGATGTGTAATTTTTATTTATTTATTTATTTATTTATTTTATTTATTATTTTATTTTTTTCCTCAAGTTAAAGTTGACCCATGAGGTTTTTATATATGCTTAATCAAGTAAATGTGTACATTGGTAGAACATTCTTTGTGTTGCAATATTTTTTTGTTATATTTATGAAACTTTTGGCTATATCAACAACATTAATATTTTTAAAGTGGTTGTAACACTAATACATTAATTTAGTTTCATAAAATTAATATTAATATAAACTAGTAGTTAAATTTTTGTGTTGACATCCATTTCTACGACGACAATTTACCTGCCAGGGTATTATGATAATACATTAATGCACTCAACCTTTTTCAATATGAAAAAAAGCTATATTATATTCATAGATATTTTGGAATATACAACATTTGGCAGATCGTTGGGGTCAGCCATTAGGCTCATGAAGTAGGATCATGTGAATGAAAACTATAAGAGCCCGAGCATAGACATGCAAAACAGTGGAATGATATAAATCCATATCGTCTCTGGACATATCAAAATATATAAAGATCTGCTTAATAGTAGCATCTGTAATAGAAGAGGATGATAGAAAATAGAAGAAACATAGAAGACAATAGGTTCATGCTACGTACCATACATGAGAAGAGAAGGAATCAAAAATATAGAAGAAACAGGTTCATACAACGTACCAGATATGAGAAGAGAAAACTATTATGCTATGTACCAGGGAGACGGAATTCCTAGATGTTGTGCCGAATTTCTCCAACAGTGATGGAAACCTGCCATAATTCATTTGGAGAGGAAAGACCTTCTTTGGACAGCTCATCTGCCTCCTTGTTGAATGACCTTTCAATGTGTTGAATTGAGTAATCCTTGTGAGAATTCCATATAGATGCGATTCTTTCCAGCCACCCCAAAAGATTGATATTCTGAATGATATGAGCAGATCTCACATGATCTATGATCACCTTGGAATCACCAAAAATGTGCAGTCCTTGAATGTTTAGGAAGTCACAAAAGTTCAGGAGACCAGCCAAGGCCATTGCCTCCGCTTTGTTATTCGATCCCTTCCCACCATTCCATGAGATTTTAATATGCTGGTCCACATGAGAAATTATGTAAACTCCACAAGCACAGATTCCGTTCAAGGCTGCCCCGTCAAAATAAGCACGAGGAAGAACAAAAAGGTCCATCGAGCTCCCAACGTGTTTCTTGACATTTTGATGATTTTGAAGGGCCTGATGATGGGAAGGTGAGATAAGATAGAATCAATCACAGTGTAAAACTTACCTTTCTATCTTTTTTTTTTGTAAGCTTCGGTGGGACCCTCTCATTTTTACAACTTTTTACAACATTTTACAACCTCGCAGGATTCGAACTTGGGTGGGGGGTGTGAAAGCCATTCGCCCCAACCATTACATCATGCACATCATGTGCACTTACCTTTCTATCTTGAAACAATGCCTTATTTATCCATTTCCATATGGACCAGATAGGGATCAGCAGGATAGGCCTCCAATCAGTTCTCATTTTGCTCCACTAATGAAATGCCTCTCTTATTGATGAGAAAGAAATCCTATTCAGCACAAATTGATCAACAAGTGTTTTCCATATCTTCATAGCTAGAGCACAGATATGATAGTTGGATTCTTCATTCGCTTTGCAAATAGGACAGATTGTTGGCCCACACCAATTTCTTTTTTGTAAATTATCCCACATAAGATTCTTGTTGTTAAAAACCAGCCAGGGAAATAAAATAATCTTGGTAGTGCAGTTTGATTTCCAGAATACAATGGGGAAAATGTTGTCAGGAGAAGGTGGATTCTCCATCTGAAGCATGTTATAAATGTCTTTTACATATACTGTTGACCTCCCCTTTGATCCATTCCATATAAGATGATCTTCCTCCGATGTTTTAAAGATGCCCTTGCTTTGCATATGTGATATGACCTTATCCCATTGTGAAGATTGTTCACCATAAAGTCCTATCATTTCAGCCGACTTCCATATAGGAATAGAGCCCACCCATTTGTCTATGACCTGGTCCCAATAAAAAAACCCCATATGCTGAAGATAGAGAAGCAGCTGCTGAGGAATATTATAATCTGAAGCCTCACCCACCAATGGATCAAGGCCGATTAGGATATTTTTGCCCGATTGGAAGTTCCATGCCAAGTTTTTTAGAAAATAATACTCAATTTTATGAAAACTACGCCATATGGCAGAACCATTAGGAGGACCAAAAGTACCCTGTCTAAACCAAAATGAAATGTCTCTCTTATCCAAATATTTAGCCTTGATAATATTGCTCCAAATACTGATCCCGAAAACGGCCTTCCACAATGATTTGCAAAGAAGTGCAATACGGAATAAGTTTAAATCCAGAATACCCCATCCCCCGAGAGCTTTAGGCCGAGATAGATTCGCTAGCTTTGTCAGATGGAATTTTATATGATACCTATTTGCTCCCCAAATGAAATTAGCAAAACTCCAGTTCAATTTATGTATAATCTTAGCAGGGATGTAGAATAGATGAGCCCAATAGACCAATCACTGAACCATAACCATTTGAGTTAAAATAAATCTTCCTGCCAAAGAGACTTTTAAATTTCTAGGTCGCAATCCTTTTGATGAATCTTTCATGAATTCATGACCAATCTGCATAGGAGTATCCGATTGACTTGAAATGGAAGCCGAGATATTTCAGGCCCTCATGAAGGGGAGACACCTGGATATTAAAGAGATTGGAAAGATACGCTGCCATCTCGGAATTGATATCCTTCATGTAAAAGGATGATTTGTCCCCGTTTATACAAAGCCCCGTGGCTTTCTAGAATTTCCCCAAAATTGAATACTGACAGTCCCATTATGTTTGATGAGAAGCAGAACGGTCTCCTCTTTGCCCCGGTTTCAAAGTCAGAACTCTTGTCTATCATGAAATCATTTCCAAAAGACAAGAGCTCGGGGCCTGATGGATGGACTATTAATTTTCCATCCATTTTTTTGATATTCTGAAATTTAATCTTTTGAATATGGTGGTGGAAGAATCTAGGACAAAGGGTTCTATTCCCCATTTTATATCCTCTACATATATTGCCTTAATTCCAAGTTGAATTGGTCACGGCGCTGAATCTCACAAAATATTACAGGCAAAGCTCTGTCAGATCCACTCATTCCGGATTTTTACAGTTTCGAGTCTGCTCTAATATGACCAAAACCCAAGGAGCAACTTTGAAATTTGACATCGTTGAATTGGTCATGGAGCTGACTCTCACAAAATATTACAGGCAAAACAGTGTCAGATCCACTCATTCCGGATTTTTACAGTTTCGAGTCTGCTCTAATATGACCAAAACCCAAGGAGCAAAGTTTGTTTGGCGGTGAAACTCCAAACTGCCCAGGAACTACGAATTTTTTTCCAATCTTTGACCGAAAAACTTGGGCTCGATTTTTTTTTCCTAATATTTGACCGAAAAAATTGGGTTCGATTCCCCTACTCCACAACCATAAGCTGTTGTCTCTATTTATACCACACACAAATAACCGGTCGTCTCTATTTAAACGAAAACGGAGACGAAATGGGAGCGAGAAATTTGAGCTTCAATTCGGAGATCCACAATGCTTGAATTGCAGTGCAATGGCGGCTTATGTTGGTCCTTTTACAGGTAATTATTTGGTAGGGTTAATGATTAAAGACTCTGTGTTTTGTTCTGAAAGGTTATCAGTTCAAATCCAATGGCCTTTAGTTTAACACTTCTGTAAATTAAGTTTAAGAGAATGTGGAATTTGGTAGGTTTAATAATTAAGCACATGTGTTTTGGCTTTTAAAGGTCATAACTTCACATCTAAAGGTCTTATAACTGTTTCATAGATGATCTTGATCTCACAAACCAGAGATCTTGGCTTTTAAAAATCATAAATATAAATCTAAAAGCTTTTGTAAATTTGAACAATTAAATTCTGTTTTATTCATGATTTTGATCTCACAAATTAGAAATTAATTTTAAAAATCAAATGAAAATCCAGAAATAAATCTTTTATTTCACAAACCATATCTTACACCAATTCCAATTTGATGTCTGGCTAATACAATGCTATTGAAGTAATTTCCTTTACTGTTCATCATGTCACAAACCTGATTTCATTCCGCTGTTCATCATGTCACAAACCTGATTTCATTCCGCTGAATTTTGCAGACGAGTTGATCGATACAGTAAATTTGATATCCACCAGTGGAAAGGGAATTTTAATGGCTGACATGAGCACGCATGACATAGGCAGAGTACTGCACAGCATAAGCGTAGAGAACACGGAATACAATCGCCAGATTTTCCGCGAGATCCTCTTCGCAACAGAAGGAGCTCAAAATTATCTGAGCGCTGCCATTCTCCACGACGAAACCCTAACCCTGCGATCCCTAAGCGGAAACCTGTTTCTCGACATTCTGAGAGTTGGTGGGGTCGTTCCAGGAATCCGGATGGAGACGGCCACGGTTCGAATCGCGAGGACCCTCACAGAAGAGCTGGATGGCCTTACCCGGCGGTGCCAGAGGTATTACAAGGCCGGCGCCAGGTGCGCTCAGTGCAGGGCCGTAATTAAGATCAACCGGGGGGAGCCATCGCGTGTGGCGGTCCAAGAGAACGCTGAGAGCCTGGCTAGGTTTGCCATGATCTGCCAGAGAAACGGGCTGGTTCCGATTCTGAAACTCGAGATCCTTCGAGAGGGTTACGCCTTTGACATTCAGCAATGCGCCGACGCGACGGAGATATTTTCGGCGGCCCTTTTCAAGTCTCTGAACGACCGCCGGGTTCTGCCAGAGGCTCTTTTATTAATGGCCACCATGATTCTGCCCGGATCTGATGGACCCGAAGCTTGTCCAAACCCCCACCTCGTCGTCGGGTACACTCTCCAGGCATTGCAGCGAACCGTTCCGGTCTCTGTTCCGGCCGTGTTTTTTGACCCGCTGGGGCAAAGCAAGGATGATGCGATTCTGAATTTGAATCTATTGAATAAAATGGATGCGGCCAAACCCTGGAATCTGTCATTCTGTTTCAGCAGAGAGTTTCAACAGTGTGCTCTTGTGCCCTGGGCTGGAAAAGACGAGAAAATAGAGGAAGCCCAGAAGGCCCTTCTCTTGCTTTGCCAAGCCAACTCCCTGGCTGCAACTGGAAAATGGGTCAAAGCTCCATGACTGGGTGAACTGCCATGGCCAAAAAGGGGTAAAACGATCTCGCGGAAGACTGTGAAAGCTGAAATTTTCCTGCTTCCTGCATCTTGCGAAGCATTCTGCTTCTCTCGGCCTCAAGTCCGCTTGTTCCTGTATGTAATGAAATACTAAACTATTTTTATAGAACCAGTAAAATGAATTCTCATACTAATATGCTGTTGATATGTATATATATAAAATTTTGTAGGACCTTTCATTTTCACTGTATTGAAACCTGAAATCTAATTATTGAATTTCTGTTGTTGAATACCTTCACTGTATTGAAACCTGAAATCTAATTATTGAATTTTTGTTGTTGAATACCTTCAAAGGTTATGGACGATGGGAACATGTGGTACGACTTTGCCTTGTTATGGTTGGATTACAGTGTAATTGTGGTCATTCATGTGCGTTGAGAAGAGCATGTTATGGTGGCAGCCTACTAATAACATTGATTATCTGATATGAGGGATATTTTGACTTATTCCCCTTTTGACTCAAAATGATATTTAGGATGGTTTCCCTTGGGTCAACTTTATATATGGTATTTTAATGGTATGATGATAAAATTTCATAGACCGTATGAAGGTTCTCACACCTATTCTCTTAATGGATAGTTGTAGATTTTGGCCATTGCTGTTGTGTGAGGGATGAGAATAAAATGAGGGGTGGTTTGAGGGATGAGAATAAAATGAGGGGTGGTTTGAAACTTGTTTTATTAGTGTTATTTGAGTGGTTTTTCATTAATTTTATCTTTTAAATAAATAATGATTTTGTTCAATTGTATTTATTAGTTTAATTTTATGATTTTAGTGAGTATGAAATAGGGTTGTAAAATAAGTTAGTTTTTATGATTGTGTTTATGATTGATTTAATCATTGTTTTTTTTTACAATTTTTCCTATTACCTTGCGTTTTTATATAGTTAGGTTGGGCTCTGATGTGAGGAGGGTGGGGTTGCATTGGTTCTAGTGCCTAAAAATCTAAGATATATAATGCTCAAATTATATAGGAGGTACAATGAACAAATATAAGTAAGGTTTTTGATGCTGAAGTAAACAATCGTTTTCTAGCTTAATTTCCAAGCATGGATGATAAGATGGATAAAGGGAAAGCGAAAATGGAGGAGGGAAAGGCACTTCAGGCCAACTAGAAGGCAAAACCTAGGAATTATAGGAAATATAGCAAAGGTGACAACTCTAATAAGCTAACCAAGGGTAAATTGAGGCAAGGGAAGCAGCGTTGAGATTTCCTAGGTGATTTCCACAACACATAAAAGTCGAGGTGGACAAACTGGAGCATAAAGTTTCAGAGAAAAGGGTAAACACCTCTTTTGAGGATATCAATGTTGGACTTATCAATTGGATACTGATATTGCCTTCTATAGAAGCTAAGACATGAAATATCAATGACAAATATATGTGTATTAGCAAACCAAATCCATTGTGGCTCAGAACATTGAGGAGCAAAGTATTGACCATAAGGCCATTATTGAGAATATGGGCTTCCTAGATAAAAATACGAAGCATTGGTAAAAGTTCTTAAGTATATATGGAAATAGTTGTTGGCATTATGAGACAAGTGTTGTCCTTGATGGCAAATCACACAGATGACAAATCATAGTGCAGAAGGTTAGCAGCAAGGAATTGATGATCAGACTACAAGTATGAAGAGAAAATACATATACGCAGGTTCATTGTGACTAAGCCGCGTATACACGCGGGTTAGACGTTTCCAAGGCGCGTAAGCGTATACACGCACTTCCATGCAAGGAAAAGCGCGTATATGTTGGAGAACTTACTTTTGGTCCGTGGTAGTTAGTCCTCGGTATTTGAACCTATGGTTTTGGACCATGGTATCTCGTGAGAAGTGTTGATCCCAAGTATTGGGTCCATGGTATTGTTTTATTATGGTTTTGGACCGTGGTATTGAGCAAGGCCTAAGACTATAAAAGGAGAAGAAGATCATTTGGCAAGTGTATTGAAAAAGTCTTGAATATCTTATGAAGTATGAGATCCAGTATGCAAGTTATGGGTTGATGATGCATTTCTTGATCTGAGCTAAGGAGGGATCTCACCGGTTGATGGAGAACAAGATCTAAGGAGAGATCGGGATCAAATGGTTTGAAATGAACTATCTCTATATGATTGATTATGTTTATTCTAGATCTGTATACTGACGCATGTAATGATCTGAACTGGGTATAACTTAAGTTTGAAATCGCTGCAAGTCATGATTGAATATTTATAGATCTGTACGCGGGTTGGCTTTGGTGTAAGCGCGCATATACGCAGGTTGAGTTCATTGTAGTAGCATATACCTTTTGAGCTATGATATTACAGGTGGTTCTGGTTGTTGAAGGGTTCTGATGACAGTTTAATGGTGTCAGTATTTTGCATATCTTGGTTGGTTGATTGTGTAGTGATGGATGAGAACTAATATGGATCAGGATCATAATGACTCATATTTATGTGATCTGATGGACTAGATCTGGGTGCTAACACATATATTATCCTTGTAAATGTAATGATCTAGTTATGTATGAAGTCAGGAAGTGCAGCGAAGTTATGAATAAGTGATTAGTGACATATACGCTGGTTCATCTTGATGAAGTTGCGTATACACGCAGGTTCAACATTTCCAAGTAGCGTATGCACTCAGATGCATGATTTTGATGATACAGTTGGTCTAATTGTTATTGAAGAGTTCAGTGTCTGCTTTGAGTTCTGTGACTGTGTTGATTGACAGGGTTTCAGTGTTTCAGTGATTCAGAGATTGATGATGCTAGTAGTGATTGTTTTGAGCTTCAATGATAGTTATGGGTCCAGTATGAAAATTTGATGAAACGTGGCCTTCAGATTATAGTGTTGTGCTTCAAGAGTATCCAGTCTAAAAATTTATGAAACGTGGTACCCGGAGGAGAGAAGATTGTAGGTCGGCGCCTACGTACTAGTATCTTAGCTAGTACAAGAGCAAAGGGGGTTGGAGCTCCTTTCCAGGAGAGTCTGGAGAACGAGAGAAGGTTGTAGCCTTCTGCAGGTTGTAGCCTGTGTGCTGGTAAAGGACTGCATCAGTACATTGTAAAAGAAGTTTCTTAATAAAGGAAGATAGAAACGAATTGCAGCAGGTGGTTTTCACCCACATTGGGTTTCCACCTTATATCATGGTGTTCATGTGTGTTGCTTATGTGTGTTGATCTATCTGTTTTACTGCTACTATTGACTGTTAATATGGCTAATAATGTTCTGATGCATCCATTAAAGATCACATAACTGAATCATGAGTTTAATGGTTATACGCTAGTTGATTTAGACACAGTTGCGTATACACGCGGGTTCCTTTAAATGAAGTAGCGTATACATATCTAAGTATGAAAATGAAAAGTTTTATTGATTAGATAATACTGATTCACCCCCCCCTCTCAGTATTATTTCCAACAATTGGAATCATAGCGGGTCCTTTGGTAGAAGCTTGATCGCTTGAAGGAGATCCGTGGAACTATGGGAAAGAAGCTTAAGAAGAAAGCACCTAAGAAGAAGAAGACATCTCAGAAGAACTATGACAGTGGGAGAATCGATTGGGGATTAGGTATAAGAAGCTCTTCAGATTCAGAATTAGATTCAGAATCATTTCAAAATGAAGATGAACTATCAGGTATGAATTTGCTATCCTCTGATGTTCCTGCTATCTATCCATTTGGAAAAGATGAAAGTGATAGCGAAACAACTGAATTTGCTTTTATGGGTCAACAAGAAAGATATCAAATAGAGGCAGAATTTAAAAGGCTCTCAGATAAAATCAGAGATCAACAAGATCTAATGAACAAAAGGGAATGTGACTTCAAAGAAGAAGCTACCAAACATAAGGCCCAACTGGAGGAAGGAAACAAGGTAAGGAAGTTATTCAAGGACAAATGTCAAAAGTTGCAGGATGAAGTAACATCACTAAGAGATGAAGTCAATGAAAGAAGCACAACCATCAAGAAACTCAGAGATAGATCCAGTTACTATGAAAGTCTTGAAGCCATGAACCGCTCGCTAAGGGAAGACCTTGAAGAATCAAAGAAGCAGAATAAATATCTACTCCAAGCTATTGAAAGACAGGTAAACGAAGTTATCAGCTTAAAATCTCAGCTAGAATGTGCCTTCAGAATTCGTCAAATGCAGCAGGATCTGAATGAAGAACAAGAAAAGGAGATTCTCAAACTGAGGCATCAGTTGGAAGAAGGAAGGAAAGCTGAAGAAGACATGAAGAAGCAATGTCTAGAAAAGGAAGAACAGCTTCAAGTTGAGGTAAATATCTTGAAAGGTAAATTAGAAGAAAAGGATAAACTGTTGCGATTTATGGGAAAGGGTGCAAGGGCATACCCCAGAGAAACACTTCCTGCTGAAATGGTCTCCAGGAATGATGAACAAATCCATGGAGTAAGGCCTTATGTGTATACGCTCGTAAAGTCACCAAATTGAAAAGAATGTAGACAATACAACTTCTAGTTTATTCACTTATAGTTTCTGACACTCAGAAGGGGACTAGCTTCACTTACGCTCAGAGCTGCCTCTCTCTGCCATTGTATTAGCGGAGTAGTCGCCTAGGGTTGGATGATATTCTTAGTAGTCAAAGGTCTCCTGCTATCAAGACAGGTCTTGGTTTTCATGAATCTGTTGAAGGTGAATCTAGTTCACAAGGTGAGGCAAGGAACTCTAAAGAGAAATCCAAAATGATCAACAAGGAGATGAGAGGTCAACCTCATCAACAATCAAGGAAAGAGATTCTTCAAAGAAAATATCTTACTCCCAACTATGGTCGGCCATTTACTCAGTTGAATAATATTGAATGTTATGAATGTCATAATCTTGGACATGTTGTAGCTAGATGCAGAAGAAGGATGGTTCAAGATCATCACACAGAAAGATCATCACATTCCAGGTACTTCAATGGATATTGTCTTTCTTGCAATATGTTTGGTCACAAAGCCGTTGATTGCTACATGAGGGATATGAAACATGTAAGATGTTATGCATGTAACAAGCTTGGACATATAGCAAAGGAATGTGGGAACAAAGGACGGACATCACACCAAAAGGAGAAAACATCATCACACTTGAAGATATGGAAGAAAAAGGAAGTACAGCCAGAAAGATGTGGCACGGCACAATGTACTCAGATACAACACAACACAGACATAACAGACTCAGAGGGAGCTGAAAGTATAAAACTTCAGTATCCTGAATCTCATACACAAGTTACATAAATGGAAGTCGCGTATATACGCGAGTTAGACACTGCAAAGTCGCGTATATGTCAGTCTGAGGAAAAGCAGTGAGGACAGGCTCAGAAAAAGGATCTGATATGATTCAGTCCATTATTTGCTCTATTGGTTAATAGTTGCAGTCTGCTGAGGATGTGTGGAAATGTTTTGATACTTGTAAGATGTCTAGAGGTGTTTGATCCTAACTTGATGATGATGATGTCTTGATACTTATTGCTGATATATGCATGATCAGATCTAACAGATGGCACAGGTTGAGGGGGAGCATATGCCTTTAATAATTCATTGTTGGCATTATGGTTAATAGTCCTTGGTGATGATGCTTATATGGCTAAATGGTATATCTTGCTATGATGTGGTTATGAGTTGTCCATGATAAAATCTCATATGATTCTTGGGGTTACATAGTTGATGTTCATTTGTGGATTGATTCTTAGATGGTGCATATATATGGTGATCAGGATAAGGAGTAGTACAAAGCTTGAATACAGAACTTCATTACTTGATAATGAGTCTCTCATATGCTGTTGTCGTCATATGCATAAAGATCATGATGCAAGGTTCCTATAGCTCTTGGTGCCCATAGTTGATGATATAAAGAAGTTTTGACAAATGAGGTTGAGCTCAAGATACATAGTGCTGATACATGGATGACTACTCAAAGTTGCTTTGTTGGAGACATGATGATGAGTTCTTATCTATATGATGATAGGATGATACTTACATATGTTGATTGATGCATATGTTCCCAAGTAATGATACTTGGATCATGTAGATCTTGACGTTGATGTAATCGCTATGGTGATTTCACATATAATGTGAATGATTTCATGATGATGTTTAAAAGGAGGAGTTGACATCTATGTTCAGACATACCTTGTTACAGGTTGCTGATATGGAAATGGTTGTACGCGAGTTTCATAAGGACTATCTGCGTATATACGCTTGTTTAGGATACAGTCGCGTATATGATAATTTGAAGGAAATCAGTGGGTCAAACTCAGAATGAGAAGATTCTGATATGGGTCTGACAAAGACCATCTGGCACAGGTTCAGGGGGAGCAGATAATCTTCTAATAATGCATTGTTGGCATTATCTTAGAAGCTCTTGGTTCAAGTACTCAAGTTGTTTGGTTCAGGTGGATCAGCTGCAGAAAGGAGAACAGAAGGAGAACATGGTTGCTGCTATTGTCAGATGCTGCTAATAGTAGTTATTGGTGATTTGCATAGTCTTGATATTTCATCTCTATGTCATGTATCTCTTTTATGGTGTCAAGGTCATGTAACGGCCTATTTTGGTTTCCCCACTATGCCTGGGATGAATATGTAATGTATTTGGTTGTCATATTTCTGATGTATTCCCACTTGGTTGGGTGGATGATCCCCACTTGGTTGGGTGATGGATGTATGTATTGAGTCTTTTGGTGATAGGAAGGTCTTTTATGATGTATAAGTCTTGGTTCTTCTTGAAGAACATCTTTTGCAGATCTTGCCTACAGTCAAGGGGAGCATGAACAACACATTTCAGCAAGAGCAGAGCTTTCAGCATGTAGCATGGACAGATTGGTACACCTTGGCATATACAAAGGGGGAGCTCATTCAAAGAGTTCAGCAGGTACTCAGGGGGAGTATGAACAGTGGAATGCTTATCTTGGAAAGAGAATATCTTGCTTCACCCTTTGCCCTTGATGTCAAAGGGGGAGAGTGATTTGGTGTTGTTGCCATCAAGTCCAAAGGGGGAGATTGTTGGCATTATGATGCATGTGTTGTACTTGATGGCAACCCACTCATAGAAGAACATCTCACTTACATATAACTAGATCAATCTACAGATGTGACTAAATGCATGGGATGCAGGACAACTCAAAGGAATAAGAAGATCAAGTTCTAAGTGTGACAAGTTAGCTTTGCCATCAAGTCCAAAGGGGGAGATTGTTGGCATTATGAGACAAGTGTTGTCCTTGATGGCAAATCACACAGATGACAAATCATAGTGCAGAAGGTTAGCAGCAAGGAATTGATGATCAGACTACAAGTATGAAGAGAAAATACATATACGCAGGTTCATTGTGACCAAGCCGCGTATACACGTGGGTTAGACGTTTCCAAGGCGCGTATGCGTATACACGCACTTTCATGCAAGGAAAAGCGCGTATATGTTGGAGAACTTACTTTTGGTCCGTGGTAGTTAGTCCTCGGTATTTGAACTTATGGTTTTGGACCATGGTATCTCGTCAGCGTTGATCCCAAGTATTGGGTCCATGGTATTGTTTTATTATGGTTTTGGACCGTGGTATTGAGCAAGGCCTAAGACTATAAAAGGAGAAGAAGATCATTAGGCAAGTGTATTGAAAAAGTCTTGAATATCTGATGAAGTATGAGATCCAGTATGCAAGTTATGGGTTGATGATGCATTGCTTGATCTGAGCTAAGGAGGGATCTCACCGGTTGATGGAGAACAAGATCTAAGGAGAGATCGGGATCAAATGGTTTGAAATGAACTATCTCTATATGATTGATTATGTTTATTCTAGATCTGTATACTGACGCATGTAATGATCTGAACTGGGTATAACTTAAGTTTGAAATCGCTGCAAGTCATGATTGAATATTTATAGATCTGTACGCGGGTTGGCTTTGGTGTAAGCACGTATGTACGCAGGTTGAGTTCATTGTAGTAGCGTATACCTTTTGAGCTATGATATTACAGGTGGTTTTGGTTGTTGGAGGGTTCTGATGACAGTTTAATGGTGTCAGTATTCTGCATATCTTGGTTGGTTGATTGTGTAGTGATGGATGAGAACTAATATGGATCAGGATCATAATGACTCATATTTATGTGATCTGATGGACTAGATCTGGGTGCTAACACATATATTATCCTTGTAAATGTAATGATCTAGTTATGTCTGAAGTCAGGAAGTGCAGCGAAGTTATGAATAAGTGATTAGTGACATATACGCTGGTTCATCTTGATGAAGTTGCGTATACACGCATGTTCAACACTTCCAAGTAGCGTATGCACTCTGATGCATGATTTTGATGATACAGTTGGTCTAATTGTTATTGTAGAGTTCTGTGTCTGCTCTGAGTTCTGCGACTGTGTTGATTGACAGTGTTTCAATGTTTCAGCGATTCAGAGATTGATGATGCTAGTAGTGATTGTTTTGAGCTTCAATGATAGTTATGGGTCCAGTATGAAAATTTGATGAAACATGGCCTTCAGATTATAGTGTTGTGCTTCAGGAGTATCCAGTCTGAAAATTTATGAAACGTGGTACCCGGAGGAGAGAAGATTGTAGGCCGGCGCCTACGTACTAGTATCTTAGCTAGTACAAGAGCAAAGGGGGTTGGAGCTCCCTTCCAGGAGAGTCTGGAGAACGAGAGAAGGTTGTAGCCTTCTGCAGGTTGTAGCCTGCGTGCTAGTAAAGGACTGCACCAGTACATTGTAAAAGAAGTTTCTTAATAAAGGAAGATAGAAACGAATTGCAGCAGGTGGTTTTCACCCACATTGGGTTTCCACCTTATATCATGGTGTTCATGTGTGTTGCTTATGTGTGTTGATCTATCTGTTTTACTGCTACTATTGACTGTTAATATGGCTAATAATGTTCTGATGCATCCATTAAAGATCACATAACTGAATCATGAGTTTAATGGTTATACGCTAGTTGATTTAGACACAGTTGCGTATACACGCGGGTTCCTTTAAATGAAGTAGCATATACATATCTAAGTATGAAAATGAAAAGTTTTTTTGATTAGATAATACTGATTCACACCCCCCCCCCTCTCAGTATTATTTCCAACAATAGTGGGACAACACTGAATTCAAGGAGCTTAATATCCAATCTTTATAGTCATCTGCTAATACCAACCAAAGCCTCGTCTATGTAGTCTCACACTGGGATCCTAATGAATAAGTGTTATCTTGCCATTCTTTGTTATCTTTTTAAGTTTTTATGACAAACATTAAGAAAAGTTTATTCCATGTTATTGTTAGAAATATAAGTACTTTGTTGCCTATTCTAGCTTGAACTATTTTATATGTTATCGATTTTGATGAGTCTTATTCTACCATATTGTTATGTTTATAAGTTGATTATAGTTCTAGAAAAAACATAGAATAGCTTGAAACAAACATATGACTCCTCTTGGCTTTTGAAAAACACTAGTATTATTTTGATTTGCTAAACAATATTAATAAAATAGTTCTACTAGTTTACAAAATAATGTTGAAGAAATAGATCATTAACAATTTAATAACACAAATATTTTACTTTGGAAACTTATCTAGGAGAATGGATAAGAAATAACCTTTGTTTGGCTCTTTTTATACCTAGGAATGATTAGAAGTGTAAGTTATTCACTCTCTAACAAAGATTAGTGTTGTTATTATTCCTCAGTTGTGTTGATCTCTTATAAATCCTTAGCGTTTCCACTTCAGTGACCTCAACTTATCAGGACTTAAAGCTTCTTAATGCCAATAAGCTACAATTGCCACCCCTTTATTCATCTTCTAATAATTGTTTTACTACTTTCCTTGATTAGTTTTCCTTCCTCTAGGAAAGCTAAGAGACTTCCAAACATGTTCATTTGCCTCTTAAAAACCTTAATATTGCCAAGGGAACCATCCAACATAACCACCTCCAATAACAAATTTTAGTGTTACATTTCTTCTTTTCAAGATTACTTTTGGATGCAGGTATCACATATATCTTCCTATTCATTGGGATATAAGTGCGTCACTTTTTTGTGTGGCCATATCCTTTGCTAGGTAAGCTGGAGTCTTTAATCTTGGGCACTTCCTCTTTCTATAGACAAAATATCTCTCTTTAATATTGTGGATGTATGGTTGTGAATGCTAATGGATCCTTTCCTCCCCATGCCTTTTGTGTAGTTTGTGGAGTGACAATGTTACCAGCTTTACAAGAACTTTACCAAGTTCTCATTTTTGGAGGCCGCGTCAAATCATGATTTTCATGGTAGTTTTGAAAAGTGGTGATTTGACATCACTCTTTTTTCATTTCAATGTTAAAATTCCAACATTTTTTAACCATGACATTAAAAATCAAATATGAAGATTACGAAAGAGATGAAAAACAACACTTAAATGCAAAAGTGGTGATGCAACTCACGTCTTTTTTTGTTGCATGGTTAAAATCCAAACATTTTTCAATCATGACATTAAATACCAAATATCCGAACTACAAAAAACATGAAAAAGCATGTTGAAATACAAAATGGTGATGCAACATCACTATTTTTTTAGGGTTAAAATTTAAACATTTTTCAACCATGACATTAAAGACGAAATGTCATGACTATAAAAAATCCTAAAACTCACCACCATTTTATGTTTGTCGACCTTTCTATTTTTTTAAATGTTTGTTTTTTAAGTGTTTTTTCAAAGTTTTCTAGCTTTACTTTACTTTTATTTTATTTTTGGAGTTAAAATTACCAATTAATTGACATTGCAACCTTAACAATTGGTATCATTAAGAAAAAACAAGAAGTTGACTGTGCCTCTAAAAGTGGTATTACATAATTTTTGTTTAATAATAATAATTATTTTTAATAATTTATGTTAAAAAAACTTATCGTAGTTTAATTTTTGTTTAATTATTATTATTATTATTATTAATATTATTATTATTATTTTTAATAATTTATGTTAAAAAAACTTATCGTAATGTAATTTTTGTTTAATTATTATTATTATTATTATTTTTAATAATTTATGTTAAAAAACTTATGGGGTAGCTTAATTGGTGATAGTGGTATTATGAAGTATTATGTAAATCATGAGGTTCAAGGTTCAAATCCTTTGTAGGTTAAGTCAACCAAAAAAAAAAATGTAAATATTTTTTTGAGGGGAAATAAATTAAAAAAATCAACTTTTTATTCTAAAAAATAATGAACACTAATTTAAATATATATATATATATATATATATATATATATATATATAAATGGAAAAAGCAATTTTTGTTTAAGAAAAAAAACATGAAAATAATAATTATATATATATATATATAATGGATAGAGGAATTAACATTGGGCTACTTTTATACTCAACTGCTACCACTATAACTTTTAGTTGCCTATATATGCCTCTTCCGCCAAAACAAGTAAGTTAAGGGGGATTTGAACCTTAAATCTCTTGATACATAACACTTCATTTTCATGGCACTTCCCAATTGAGCTACCCCGAAAGAAATGTTTTTTTCCTTAAAGAAAATCCATAATTTTTATTAAAATATAACAAAAATTACATTTTGTAAACAAAACATTGTGTGTATATACATAACAACTTCTCGTCCATAAAACCATGTATGTCAACTTCAGTCTATAATGGGAACAAATGGGAACTAAATTAGCCAGTAAAAAGTAAAAAATAACTATAAAATTGCTCAAAGGAGAGTGACATACTATTTAGCATTAGCAATAGATATCAATGACAGTCCATCTATAACATATAATTGCGTTATGAAATCCAATAATATACACAAAAATCTAGCATAGCTGATAATAGATGAAAACATTAAAAGACTAGCCATGATTGTTTCCAGTCGATTCGGAAGCTTGTCCGCCAAAACCCGACATGAAAGGGAACACCGCTGTGAAATTCTGTTATGAGCCAACAATCTTTTTCTTGATGAATTGCAACTTTTGAGAGTTGTCAACAAACTAATTTAGTTCCTGTATATATGATTACATGTGAATAAAGTAAGCATATTCTTCAATCTAATTACTTCATCCAAAACGAGACTTAAAAATGAATTCCTGCAATTTTGAAACCCATTTAACCAGTTGACCACATGTTTTGAGTCACCATATAACTAAAGTTGAGATACACCCTGTTCAATGGAAAAATCTAAAAGTAGACAACATGCTTGAAGCTCAGCAAAATTGTTTGTGCCAAAACCCAAACTGATGGAGACCTGAAATGAGATTTCTGAAGATACATGTAAAATAAAACCACCTCCGCACGAAGCACCCTCGCTAGTTGAAGCCCCATTAAAAAACGCCCAAGGAAAAGAAAAATCATGATGTATACCCTCAAGGGTATGAGCCCTACGAGCATCTTTCTCTTGTAGAAAGTGACTGAGTATAGCCATAGCCTAAGCAACAACTAGCCTAGGAGATGATGGGAGATTTTGAAAAATTTCACGGTTACAGGTTATCCATGTGCCCCAATAGATGATGAGAGGGAGAGCCTTGAAAGTTCAAAAATTTGGAAAGGAAATCCATTGTTGCTAGGAATTTTCGATCAAAAGGCCCATCTGACGACCAATTTGTGGTTCCGAAGATCTACAGTGGTCCCAAATATTTTGAATAAAATATCATTTGAGGAACATGTGATCAATGGATTTATCCTCACATTGACATAGTATGCACAACTAGGGTTGTTGGAAAACCGCCTTTTTAAAAGCTCCCTTGTTAGGACCTCCACCCTCATAATACACCACATACTAAGCTTAGCTTTTGGGGGGGAATTTAGCTAAATTGGAGATGCTACAATCCCTCATAAAAATAATCAATGACTTAGGGAGAATATGATCAAGGTTTGAACCTGACCACCAATCCATGCCCAAGAGAACCTGAACATTAGAACCAACTCTCCAAACAAGCCCTCTTTGAATAGTTTCAAAAGTGTTTAGGACAACCCTCTAGATAATTGAGATATTGTGTCGCAGCTTGTCAGCCCAACGCACCCAATATTCCACATAGAGAGGGGCAATGTATTTGCTAATGACCACAAAGGTCCATAGACTTTAAGCAATTAGAAGACTCCATCCACTCTTGGCAGTAAGGGCATGTGATGAAAGAAAAATATTCTTCAATCCCCATTCCCCCATGGCTTTAAGCAAAGCAATTTTGTCCCATCCCACCCCATGGAAGAGAAAAGTCTTGATTAGAGCATGACCATAGGAATTTATAGCATATCCTTCTGATGCATTCCAATATTCCTTTTGGTATCTAGGCGAGCGAGGACTAATCAATTGGAATAGCCTCAAGCATTGATTTTATGAGTACTAGGCGTCCTACACGAGAGAGTCATCTATTGCACCAAATGTTAATACACTTCAATTTCATAAATAAGGCACCTCCAATCAATGATTTTGTATGTATTGGGCTTTAGTTGGAATCCCAAATATTTTAGCCCCTCCTCAATATTAGAACAAGACATTGGAAATAACTTGATAATTTGTTGACTATTTACATCCTCCATATTTGAAACTAAAAGAAAATATTTTTGGAGATTGATCATCATACCAATGGCTTTCTCGAAGATGGAAAAAATTCTATTAAGGAAAGACACCTCTCGAAAATCCCATTGGCGAAGATTAAGATATCATCAACAAAGAGGATATGTGAAATTGTAATAGCACAAGACACCATATATCCATAAAATTCCCCACTATATCTTTCTTCCATAATAAGTCAGTTGAGAGCTTCAACAACCAATAGAAATAACAAAGGAGATAGAGGGCACCCTTTCTTGAGACACATTTGCGCCCGAAACAAGGGTGAAGTAGCCATGTCAATGAGAAGAATAAATCAAACCGTTTGAATGCAACTCATTACCCATGTTATAAAGTTGAGACTGAATCCAACATGAGTTAAGAAGGAAGCTCTGCAGTTGGTTGAGGAGGGCTTAGATTCCTCTGAAGCTTAACCCTCATGATCATTGTCGTCCATTTCATTCATCTTTTCCTCCAGGAAATTTAATTCTACCTTATCTACTTCATTCTTTTCCGCAACCCAGGCCTTGGTTTTTTTTTCAAAAGATCCCAATAAAATGTTTACCAACAAAGATGCCTGAAAGAGGGTTATAGGGCTCCCATTGTTCTTTGACCATATCAGTGAAGGACTAATCTTTTAAACACAAGGAATTCATCTTGAATGGGCTTACAAGTTTCTGGGAGGCCCATCTAAGCTCCAAAAAGTTTGTGAGTGGTCAGAGATGTTAGAAAATTAAAAAGGCATAAATATTTTTTTATATAGATAATTACTTGTGATTCTCTTATCTTTATGTTCTTATTTTATCTTTTAGTTCATCAAGCAATTACCAAAACAATAGCACAAGGATAACATATGTAGGCGGACAATCATGGAAAAACCCATATCTAGGGGAAAACCTAGTCAACAATTCTTCCTTCAATAGTTTCTCGAGATAATACAAGACTCTTGACCTAGACAAAGACTTCCTCCACACCAAGTCAGCCCTCAATCCTGCTTGTAGATGATAATCCTTCAAAAACAATTTCGACCTAGAAACATCAACTTGCAATAACAGCTTCGACCCAACAACTGGTAGCAACAACCACAACAACAACAACTTCGACTATGCGAAGAAAAACTTCAATCTCCTTAGATACTCGTCCTAAGTGAGAGATAGATGGCCCAAAATTTCGATTTTGATGTCTTCTTATTGCCTCCAAAATTTCGCGCTCCTTTTTAGCCCCTTTTCAGCACTTCTTCAACTTCGCATTTCCCAGCTTCCAGCTTCAGGATATCGAACTATGGGAGAGAGAGAGTGAATTGCTACAAATGAATTCGAACTACCTTGTATATATAACCTTCTAGTGAGGTTGAATTGTCCTTCTTGAAGCCGACTTAGTGTGGAGGGGACAAATAGCATATTTGACTCAATATTAATTCTTTTTACATGATTCAAAAGCCCAGTAAGGGTCTCTTTTAATGGACAATGACTCTAATGACTTAGAATAAATCCTAGAAGTCCTCAATGGGGACTTTGACTTAAAACAAGATGACCCAAGCATGAAACCAATGATTTAATAAGTCATAGTAAAAATATTTTCTTCATTCTTTTGATAAATACATTTTATTGTGACTCAAGTACATTTATGAAGACTGAACCTAGTTACATATTTCAACACTCCCTCTTACCTAGGGAGGTATTCATAAGTACAAGTACAAGATCTCAAAACACATGAACCATGAAGAATTTAGGCACCGCAATGCCATGGACTAGATTCCTGACCAGGGCAATCTATCCAAGGTCCTACAATAGTTTAGGCACTCACAATGCCATGCACTATATTCCTAACCAGGGAAATCTATCTAGGTGGGAATAAGATGAACTAAAGCTTTCAGCCTCTCTAGGTACCAACATGCTTACTTGCTAACCATCAACCTAGGGATCTAGGTGCATATCTGAGGTCAGAGCTCCATGACTAACACCACCCTCCCTACTTCGGGAACTAAACATCAATGCAAAGTGTCAGTCATATGTCCTCCCAGACAATGTGTCTCACACACAAAGCCTCAACTTTCCCGATTATTCCAATTGATAACAAATCCCCCCTGATAAAAATTAGATCAATAATAAATCTCTCCCGATCAAACTGATCAATAGCCAGCATGCTATCAAACCTTTGAGACATTTACATGTACAAACACAATCCCAATCAGTAATAAACTTTCAAATGTACACAAATAAACATAAACCTCCAGGGTCTTCCAAGCAACTGATGTTGCTTCTCAGTTTATCATAGTAGGACTTCCAAACGAATCTTGATAAAATATTCCTTAATCATACATCTTCCTTTCCTACTTTACATATAAAAACATATTATACAAATAGATTCAAATTTTCTCATTTCAGCGACCCCTCAAAAATACATTCTCCAATTTTCTTCTTTCAATGTGTCTAACATGACTGTTATATGCCCTCCCTCTTAACTTAGGGAGATTCCTTTCATCTAAGCTTGTCATGTCCCTTCTCAAATGTATTAGTCACAGGGTGAAGCTACAAAATTTTGCCATCATTTTTGGCTTAGGAAGAGGACCCCACATGCAGAACTTAGGAACTATAGGCAATTCGACTTTATTTATGGCAGTTAGTGGAATGTGGGAGCCACTCACATGAATAATTTGAACTTCGCCAAGGAATGTGTTGGAGGGAATCAAATTAGTAGAAGGAAGGGTCCACAAGAGGGTAAGGGGACCCAAAGTGATAAAAGAGGAAAGAGCTCTCATTTTGTAGCATTTTGATCATTTGACAAACAAACTTCCTTTGTACACTCTATTGCTTAGTGAGTCCACTGGTTGTTTAGCCGCGAGTCTTCCGCAGGGAAGATTCAACCTCTACTTCGGGGGACTATCTGTGCTCACCCTAGGGAGGATGTTCCACAGAGATTGTAGGAGTTCCAACATCGACTTACATTCCATCCAGCCACGTAGAGGAGGAGACTATGTACTTTAGGGGGAGCCGGAAACAAGCAGAAGAGGATTGAGCCAGCCGAGAGGTACCTTGTTTGCTGGGAGTTCCGGGAGCAGGAAAGGCAGTGGGTTGAGGACAATTTCTCTAATTTTTGCAGCCATCCAATCAGTGATTACAACAATATGCATTTCTGGGCAGAGGGACTGCACAGAGGCCTCTGGCAGCAAATTCATGGGGCTTAAGAGAGCAGCCATCCAGGACAAGGATCATCAGGGGAGAAAGGAATCAGTTATCATAGGTGAACCCAACATTTGAGGGGTGTTTTCAAGTGGATTTGCAGGTTGTTTTCTGCAAATCTAATTTGGCAGTAGCAGCTGGAGAGGGGCTCCAAGGCAGCCGAAAATCCAAAGTCAAAAACAGAGAAATTCCCTTTTGGGTTCTTCTGGGTTTTGTCTAAGGAGTCTAAGGCTGAAAGGACATAATTTTCTAGGTGGGTTTTAGGCACATTCCAACAGGTCGAAGTCAGCAGAAAAACAATTTTATTGGGACAACTCAGTGCAGAGTGGTGCAGCACTTGAACAACCATCACCTTAGTTATTCCATCACCTGGGTTTGGTCCAACTTATCCTTGAGACAAGCCCAGGTGCACCACTTCATTTATATTGTGCCTATGCCCTCAAATTTTATAATATATGGCTCATCAGTTCTAGATTTACAATATCTTATGGGTGTTTAATGCATGTTTTTAATTTTATGCTATTGCATTATTTATTATTTAGAATATCACTTATATTCTTGTGTAGGAACATTATAGTGGTATCAAAGCCTAGTTCTTGGCTCAGCTGAGGGGTTGGTTTCCTATGAGAGGAGAAGACCAGGAGAACATCACTTATTGGAGGTAGAGGTACATGAGCAAAAAAAGGGAGCTAGAAATTACATTAGACACGGATGAAAAAGGGAAAGCAATGGCCGAAGAGGAGGAAACGACAGAGCCCAAAAGCAAGGAGGAGATGGATTTCTATAGCCTCTTGAGGGCTTTGAGTGACTTGGCCAAGGGGCAGAAAGACATGCTGGAGGAGATCAAATCACAGAACAAAGACAGGGCCACACCTAGAGGGTTTTTGTGTGGAGAAACTTTCGGGGCTTCTCAACCTTTCGATCACCCCTCACCAACAGTGCAACACCCTTCAGTGAGTGTGCCCACTAGGGCTACACTACCCTCTTTCGTGCCAATATCATAAATCAAACCAACAAGGGAGGAAGACACTCCCCAGATGGGGGACTACTGTAGAGAGTGGCAAGCGATGTACTAAGATTTCAAAGAAGCCCTCTGTTTCAGAGATTACTGCAAGCTCAAGCAAAGTGAGAGGAACAAGGGGTACAAAGGACAAGGGACCCAAAACTATGAGTTGCAAAGAACTATAGGGAGGATGGATTTCCCTACATTTGATGGCACTGCCAAGTGCACAGCCAGGGCTTGGGTTGAAAAGATGGACACATACTTTCAACTCAACCGAATGATGGAGCAGGAAGCCATTAAGATGGCAGCGCTACACTTGGAGGGGGAAGCCCATGACTAGTGGTTTCACGGCCTAACAACTTTGGGCCATGCCCAGATAGTTTCTTATGAGGACTTCACTAGGAGGGTGGTGGAGCAATTTGATTAGAGGGATCCAGAGTCATCTTTCAGGGAGATGACACAACTGTGCGAGATAGGCAACCTAGAGAAATAATTTTCTGATTATTTGTGTGTGTCAGTGATGGTCTCAGATCTGTCCGAGGCCGGGAGGGTATACACCTTCATTGAGGGCTTGCTTGAGCCTCTGCGTGAACTGGTGAAGTCACACAGACCCTCTACGTTGTAGGAAGCGGTGGTATGCGCTAGAGATTTGCAGGGGGATATCCCCAAGACCAGAGCGCCATTTCCTGCACGGACCCTTTTCCCACGGAAGGGGCATGATACTAGACCCCCACCACCAAGGACCACACAGGGGAGGGGGCAACTAGATGAGGAGACATGGAAGGACCTCCGGACGAGGAAGCTATGCTTCACATGTAGAGAGCCTTGGGTACCAGGCCATAGGTGCACATCGGGTAGAGCACATTACATTGAGATCTTTTCTGACTGTGACCAGAAGGATGTGGTGGAGCAGGATTGTGGTGGGACAGATGGAGAGAGTTCGGGGGACAGAGGGCCACCACCACCACCTCCACAGGGAGGGGCATCTCTTGCCTCATCAGGGAGAGTCCTTGCTTCTCTATGTGGGATTACTAAGTTTTTGACACTCAAGATTAGAGGTATGGTACAGGGACAAAGGGTGTTGGTATTGGTGGACAGTGGGGCTACCCACAACTTTATAGATGCACAGCTGGTCCAGAAGAGGGGTCCCACCACAACAGGGTTTGAGGGTTTCTCCGTCCTAGTGCCAGGTGACCATACCATCCAGTGTACCAGATACATGTCCTCCTTGATAGTAGTTATGGGGAACTACTCGATGATAGACCACTTCTTTATGGTCGATGTGCCAGACACCAACGTGGTGATGGGTGTCCAGTGACTATATTCTCTTGGGCTAGTCGTGACAGATTGGAGGAAACCTGAGATGGAATTCATGGGGCCAGATGGAAAACTAGTGGTATTGAGAGGCATGCAATCTTATCTGCCTCAGACAGTTTCGGCCCACAGGATGGAGGCAGATCTTCAACATGGGGACATTGCATGGGCAGTTGAGTTGAGGATATCAGAGGTTGGGGGACAGGCACAGTCACCAGCAGCAAACATACAGGCTCTATTGGATAGGTACGTAGCAGTGTTCGGAGACATTCCATAAGGGAAACCACCAGATAGAGGGTTTGAGCACACCATTGAGCTGGAGCCGAGTATACGGGAAATCATCACTACTCCTTACAGGCACCCAAAGCCTACAAGGACGATATAGAGAAGGCTATTTAGGAGTTGCTTGCGTTGGGCCACATCAGGTCTAGTTCCAGTCCTTTCACTTCTTCCGTAGTGTTGGTGAAGAAGAAGGATGGGACCCTCAGGATGTGTATTGACTACAAATACCTTAACAGGAAGACCCTCAAGAACCAGTACCCCATTACCTACATTGATGAGCTGATGGATGAGCTTAGAGGAGCCAAGTACTTCTCTAGGATCGATATGTGTTCTAGGTACCATCAGATTAGAGTTCGGGATCAAGACATCCCAAAGACAACATTCTGGTGGGCACTTTGAGTTTCTGGTCATGCCATTTGGGTTGACCAACGCTCTTGCCACATTTTTGTCTTGCATGAACCATATCTTTCAGGGGCAGTTGAGGAGGTTCATGCTAGTATTTTTTTTATGACATCCTAATCTACAGCCAGACGTGAGAGGAGCACTTCCAACACTTGGAGGAGGTACTGCGCATTCTGGAGGAGCATCAGTTTTATGCCAAGCTCTCCAAGTGCGAGTTTGGATTGACGAAGATGCTTTATCTCGGGCATATCATTGGAGCAAACGGGGTGAAGGTTCATGAGGAGAATATCCAATCCATCCAGGATTGGCCAGTACCCCGAGACATGACTACGCTGAGAGGCTTCTTGGGCATTTGCACTTACTACAAGAAGTTTTTCAAAGGGTTCTCACAGCTGGCAACACCTGTGACCGACTTGACCAAGAAAGGGGCCTTTGTATGGACTGAGGGAGCACAAGACGCCTTCGATCACCTCAAGGAGGTGATGAGCAGTTGCCCTGTTCTGGCACTCCCAGATTTTTCCCAGCCATTCACGGCGGAGTGTGATGGATAAGGGGTAGGAGTTGGAGCTGTATTGTCACAGGAGGGGCACCCCATAGCTTTCAAGAGTCAGAACTCCTACCACATGAGTTGTCATATTCCATATATGAAAAGGAGATGTTGGTCATTATGCATGCCTTGGCCAAGTTCTACCAGTACTTGGTGGGCAACCGATTTCAAGTGAAGACCGATCACAACAACCTTCAACATTTCATGGGGCAGCAGGGCCTCAATGACAAGCAGCAGATATGGGTCAGCAAGGTGTAGGCCTATGACTTTGACATTGAGTATGTGTGGGCAAAGAACAACGTGGTGACCGATGCTCTATCCAGGAGACCAGTTAGGTTATCTATCATGAGCATCTGCTAAGATTGGAAGGCTCAGCTGTTGGTAGAGTACTCCAAGGACAGGAAGGTCTATGAGATGGGACACATGCATATGAGAGTTACCGTGTGATGGATGAGGTCATTTATTACAAGGGCGCATTTACTTGGTTCCCAACTCGCAGTTTAGGGAGAGGGTACTCCAGGCAGCTCACGATTCACCATTTCCAGACACCAGGGGTTCCAGAAGACTTACATGGTTGTTCAGGAGAGGTTCACGTGGAAAGGCCTCAAGTAGGGCGTGCTACAGCACGTAAGGGAGTGTGAGGCCTGCCAGCGGAACAAGGGGACGCTGACTCACCCTACAGGGCTACTACAACCACTTCCCATTGCGGAGGGGAAATTGGAAAGTATTTCGATGGATTTCATCGCTAGGCTCCCCGCGGTACAGGGGAAGGATTGCATATATGTAGTGGTCAACAAGTTGACCAAATTTTCCCACTTATTCACCATCCCCACTAGATACACGATTGCACAGGTTGTCGAGTTATTCTTCTAGGAGGTTTTTAGGCTACATGGGCTCTCGAAGAACATTGTGAGCGACAAAGACATCAGATTTATGGGTGGATTTTGGCAGGAGCTCTTCAGGTTGGTTGGGACAGAGCTCACTCTTAGCACCAGTTATCACCCTTAGACTGATGGCCAGACGGAGAGGGTCAGCCAATGGTTGGAGGGGTACCTACGGAATTATGTGACAAATCAGTAGAGGACGTGGATTGGTGGTTTCACTTGGGTGAGTTCTGCTACAACACCACGCACCACATGTCTATCGGTATGACTCCTTTCTGTGCCCTCTATGGTTATTGATGCACTAAATTTTGCTGATGTTATTTTCGGAGACAGCTGGGCCCCAAAGGCCAAATAATGGGTCCAAGAGACCAAGATATCCTCAAAACTCTCAAGGATAATCTAGTGACAGCCCATAATCAACAAAATCTGTATGCATAACGGCATAGGATAGAGAGACACTTTGAGGAGGGGGACCTAGTATACCTCTGATTGCAGCCTTATAAACAGTCTACACTAAAACAGAAGGGGGCCGAGAAGCTACAGCCACACTTCTATGGGCCCTACCAAGTGACTAGGCTGGTTGGGGAGGTGGATTATGAGCTAGAGCAACCTTTGTGGAGTAGAATCCATAACGTATTTCATGTCTCATGCCTAAAGAGGGTGTTGGGACAGCAAGTTACCACAACAATTGATCTACCCCCATTGGATGATGAGGGCCATTTGGTGTTGGAACCAGAGGCCATTCTGGAGAGTAGGGAGAGGATATTGAGGAGCAGAACCATCAGGGAGTTCTTGGTACACTGGAAGAACTTGCTGGATGAGGATGCCACCTGGGAGGGTGAGCACATACTCGAGCACCTGGCTTTGAGGTTGCTTGAGGGCAGGCAACATTTGGGAGGGGAGGACTGTCATGTCCCTTCTCAAATGTATTAGTCATGGGGTGCAGCTACACAGTTTTGGAATCATTTTTGGCTTAGGAAGAGGACCCCACACATAGAATTTAGGAACTATAGGCAATTAGACTTTATTTCTAGGAGCTAGTGGAATGTGGGGGCCACCCACATGAATAATTTGAACTTGGCCAAAGAATGCGTTGGATGGAATTGAATTAGTGGAAGGACGAGCCCACAAGAGGCTAAGGGGACCCAAAGTGATAAAAGAGGAAGGAGCTCTCATTTTGCAGCATTCTGATCATTTGACAAACAAACTTCCTTTGTATGCTTTGTTGCTTAGTGAGTCTACCGGTTGTTTAGCCACGAGTCTTCCGCAGGGAAGATTCAACCTCTACTTCCGGGGACTAGCCATGCCTGCCCTAGGGAGTTTGTTCCACAAAGATTGCAAGAGTTCCAGCATTGACATACATTCCATCTAGCCACGTAGAGGAGGAGACTGCGTACTTTCAAGGCAACCAGAAACATGCAGAAGAGGATTGAGCCAGTCGGGAGGTCCCTAGTCTGCTGGGAGTTCCGAGAGCAGGAAAGGCAATGGGTTGAGGAAAATTTCTCTGAGTTTTGCAGCCAGTCAGTTAGTGATTATAGCAGTACACATTTCTTGGTAGAGGGACTGTGCAGAGGCCTCTGGCAGCAAATTCGTGGGGCTTAAGAGAGAAACCATCTGGGGAGTAAGGAATCGGTTATCACAGGTGAAATCAACATTTGAGGGGTGTTTCAAGGGGGATTTGTAGGTTGTTTCTTACAAATCGAATTTGGCAGTAGTAGCTAGAGAGGGGCTCTAAGGAGGCCGAAAATCCAAAGTCAAAACTAGAGAAATTACCTTATGGGTTTTGTCCAAGGAGTCTAAGGCTAAAAGGACATAATTTTCTGGGTGGGTTTTGGGCACATTCCAACAAGTCAAAGTCAACAGAACAATAGTTTCACTAGGACAGCGTAGTGCAGAGTGGTGCAACAACTGAATAGCCATCACCTCAGCTATTCCATCATCTGGGTTTGGTCCAACTTGTCCTTGAGACAAGCCCAGGTGCACCACTTCATTTATATTGTACCTATGCTCTCATATTTATAATATATGGCTCAACGGTTCCAGATTTGCAGTTTCTTATGGGTGTTTAATGCATGCTTTTAATTTTAAGTTGTTGCACTATGTATTGTTTAGAATATCACTTATATTCCTGCATAGGAACATTACAAATCTCCCTTACAACTTAGGGATATTTATTTTATCCAATCTCCCTCTCAATTTATGGAGCTCAACTTTTTTTCTACAACATTGGAGAATCCTAAATGGCTTCCATCCTTCTTATCAGAGTTATCATGACCATCATCATTCACATAACTTTCTTCAACATGCTTTTACTTTACGAGCATCTTCACCATCTTGAAGATTATGTACCTGCACAACTTAGATAGCAAGTACAACCAAATCTATAGAAGCATGAAGTTAACCATATCAGAATCACATAATAATGGAAGCATTCAACTTTAGACATCAAACACCTAAACTCAGTTAGGTTCACAAACAATAAGAAACACATACTTTTATACTTCTACTATATGTTAGGGTTTTATCATAAACCCTATATTTCATCATCAAGACTTTGATCAAGAGAGAAACCTTCATTTTATCTAAGGCTTCAATATTTCTTCCAGAGGTATGACATACCCTACTACAAAATATTGTAAACCCTAGAAGCATTTCAAACAAATATGGTTCTAGAATTCATCTAACAACTTTAGAATTCATATGTTAGAATTCCTACAAGGATTTAGTACAAAACCCTAGATTTCATACATCATATTTAACAATAAAAACCAATCACAACACAATTTAAAGTAACATAATGACTACCTTCCACTAGGGTTTGTTGTAAACCCTAGATTTTACTAAATCTCAACGATCAAACTGATCATAATACAATTTCAGGTTTTATCAACCTTTCATAAATCCCATATTGTCACACTGACATCATATATTAGAGATTTTAACTTCTACTAAGGTTTAGTTACAAAACCCTAGAATTCACAAATATTATCATCCTAGAGAATCAAACTTTGACTAGGGCTTAGTTCCAAACCCTAGGACTTATGACCATCAACAATTAGGTCAACACATATATATAGGATTCCATCATCATGCACAAGCATATCATAACATGTGTTATTAAAACCCAATGACACAAATATATATTAAAGTTAGACATATAACAAACTTTATCAGACTAGGGTTTCGATCAGACAAACACACATATACCTATGATTTCGTTCCTAAGACACTATCTAAAATAAGGATCTTGCTTACAAACCCAACAAAACCTTAATGATCTAGGGTTTCAATACAAAACATAGAAAACCCTAATTTATCAATACTTCAAAGGTTTGATATTTCATACATCACCGTTCAACCCTAACAAGTTAGGGTTTCCATAATCATACCAAAACCCCAAACATGACATCATCAAATCATCAATCATTTTTCTCTAGATTTCATCAATAACCCTATGTAGGCTAGGGCTTCACACATTATCATCAACATTCCCTTAAGTTAGGGTTTTTTACAGAGAACCTTCCTAGGGTTCCACAAGAATAATAAAATATGTGAAGAGGGTAGATTTATCTAATGATGAATCACCCAATCAAGAATCTTTAAGATTCAAGAAAGCTAGACACAATGATGTTAGTAATAGTTTATCAAGAATTAATATCATGAAGCGAGCAGAAACTTATAGTTTAAGACATACCTTTGTTTCTTAACGAACCTTGTATGCTTTGTCTTGTGAAGCCTTCTTTCATAATCCTTGAGTCTTCAACAAGTTTTCCTACACAAGGAAAATATGAATAGAAATGTGATTAGTATTTAATGCAGGCAAAACTAGATAAGTAAGGAAAACTAAAAATGAAAAGGTAATAGGATACTTATATATGGAAGTTGGTGAGGGCTCCCTCCAATCTTGAGGGATTCCTATGACCTTATAAAAACAAATCAAAAATGTTTTTCCAAAAATATATTAAACCTACAAATACTAGAAATCAAATAATGAAATAAATAAGACTTAGATCTGTTGAAAAGTGTAACTAGGTTTGGTCTTCATAATGACATGTAATTATGATTTAATGTAAATCGATGTAAAGAAGAAAAATGTAATTATTATGTTGACTTGCTTCATGGGTTACATGAGAAAGGGATTTTGCTTTTGAGTCAAGGCTCCCATTGAGATTCTTTAGGGTTTATTCATCTAGACATAGAAGAGTCATTGTCATGTAAATGAAGTCATGTTACACTTTGTAATAGGTCAATATTGTCTATGTAAAGTATCCTCCAAGAACTTGTCACCAAACCCCTTCAAGTCGGCCTACAAACTATGAAGAAATTGCAAGATGAAGTCGGCCTAAACTCTAGCTGTCAAGTCGGCCTAAAGGGCAATGAAGAAGGGTATAAATAGCCCTACTTAGCATCATTTTGAGACACAAAATTCGGACAAGCATTCACTGGAAAAGTGCAAAGAGAAGGCAGAAGAAAGAGGGCTAAAAGGAGAGTGAAGAAGGAGCAACAAAAGAGAAGTGTGAAGATTCTTCTTGGACATCATCTTCTGGGTATAGCGAAGATTCTTTGGGAAGTGTGAAGTCTAGGCAGGAGATTCTTCTGAGCAGTACAAAGTTTGGGCAACAGATTCTTGTGGGAAGTGCAAAGTTTGGGGAGTGTGAAGTTCAGGAAGTGAAATTCCTCTGGGGAAGAAAGAGAGAGACTCTACTAAGTGATCAAAGTAGAGACCAAGATTCTCTAGATAAGTTGTGAAGGTGCAATATAGGAGATAGAGACCGAGTTTCTCTAGGAGGAAAGGCAAAGGAAGGAAGAGGAAGAATATCAAGGTGGGTGACAAGGTTCTTGGGAGGATACTATAGTTAAGGGTCCGTGTCATGGACTTGGTACTTATTAACTGAAGATCTAGAAGAAGAATTTTATCAGGTTTTCCTCTCAAGAGGTGAGAGGTTCTGGCCCTGGATGGAGAAGCCTATATATTGTGTCATTTATATTTATTTATTGGTAATTGTCTTGATGAAAATAACACACTAAGAAGATAACAAAGAAAAATCATAAGTTAAGAAGTAAAAACATATCACGAGCAATTATCAAGCAAAGAAATTGTTAACATTGAATGCCCTAGATTTATCAACATGGTATCATAGCTAAGGTTCTGAAGTCAAAGGAAGGGCATCTAATCAAAGAGACATTCAAGGATCAAGTTTCAAGGAAGGCATCAAAGCAAGGTGAAGGTTATCAAAGCAAAAGATCAAGATCTACATTGAAAAATCAAACCCTAGATCAAAGAAGAAATTTGCAACAACAAGAGCTTTTGTTTCTATAGTTATCATCAAAAGGCCACAAATTCCCTCATCAAGTTGTCTACAAGGAAAGATAGCTCGAAGGAATTTAAAGATGAATATCACATCATCTTGGAGAAATTTTAAATCCTAGAAGCATTTTTTGATCTACACTACAAGAAGAGTCGAAGTATATTGAAGGCCAGAAGGCATTGTCATCATTTTCAAGGTTATAAAGCAGCAAGGATCCTCTCCTTGCCATAGAAGAAGATCATCTAAGGAAGAATAAAATCATCATCATCCAAAGGAGCAACCTTTTTGTTGGCTCGAGGGGCTTGGAACGAGGTTCAAATTGTACTGCGCACCAACAAAACCCTCAATCACTGACCCTTTCGACAATGCCCTGCAAGCATATCACAATCTCACCTGAAGTGATTATGGGAGGTTGCAAAACTAGGTTTCTGTATCCAAAGGGATATGCGTGTCATGGCGCCCGTGTGTTTACTTATGTATTAGACCTATCTATAGCTACGCATGCATAAATAACTTCGTGTTGATGATTTACTTCACAGATTTGCACTTGTCGCATAAACATATCAGAAAATAGTATAACATGTATTCTTTTGCATAATTCAGTAAAAAGAATGCATAACAATATGTATAAACTCAAATAATAAACCACATTAGTTTGTTCGAAATGTCGACCAAATCCTAACGATGTGATTAATCTTAAAGACTTATATCTACATTATGGATCACAAAAGTCTTGGATCTAACAATATGTATAAACACAGATACATAAACTTTTTCTGGAACTTCTTCTTTTATTAAGGTAGATCTTCAATACATACAACTTCTTCGACTTGCGCACCCAACTGCAGGTGGTCTGTGCACTCAACTACAAACTCTTCAAGGCCTTCACACACTCAGCTACAGAGCCTTCTCCTAAAGCCCAAAATACAAACTAAAGACAAAAGATATCAATGATTCATCTATGATTTTTTTCCTCTATTACTATCCTTGACGAAGTATTACATCTCCTTATATAGATTTCATTACTACAAGACCATGGTCCACATACCATGGATCCAACTAAACAATGAATTAACACCCAATACCCATTAAAAAATGAGGGGCTTTGAGCCGCCCCATAACCCCTAAACATTGCGTGGTAAATATATCTTCACGGACTCCGCACGCTCCGCTCGTCAAAATGCAGAGCCTTTGACCAAAACTGGACCAAGTTGGGTTGCGCCCAACATGCCCCCAACACTCACATGTGACTTGTCCCAAGTCACTTAGCTATGACGCCCTTGATATTTGCTACAATACCAATGCAGACTGCGTTGTACTGCTGGATTATTTCTGCTACTTGTTTCTCCTCTTGGCGCACCTCCTCCAACAATGCCTTTGTAGTTGGACCAACAATCTTATGCAATACTTCTTTCTCCCTTTCCTTTAACTTCTTAAGCCTTCCATCCACTCCTTATGAAATTTTGAGGGCCTCATCCTACCATGACTGAGTCCTCGCTCCTCTGAAGATCTTCTATTTATTTCTAGAGGTTCTTTCATTTAGTAATACTGACAAGCCTCTACGAGACTGGTAGAGTCTTCGCAGTTGCCAAGATCTCTTCCCGCTGCTTTTGCTTCACCTGTATCTCCTCCTCGATCTTCTGAATGTTTGGATCCTCCTGCAGTGAGGTCCAAATTTGCATAGTGTCATCTAGTAATTTTCCACAGTTCTCCATTGTGTCGAAGATGCCTTTCAAATCTGATTTTAAGTCCTTATCCCTCTGCTCCTGTACTTCTGGTGGTGTGGTTGGTTGTAGTCTTATTTGCAGCTTCGAAATATGCACTTCATAGTCAAATTTCATCTTCGCGATCATATTCTTTGATTCTTTTATTGCAAGGGAGAACTTCACAACCTTCTTTGTTGGTGGCTCCTCTTCACGGACCTTCACATCCATAACTGTGTTATAATTGTTTGCAATGGATTTTTCCAGTTGTTGTTGTTATTGTCGTAACTCATCTCTTTTCTTAGCCAACTACTCCAGCTCCTTTTTCAGCGAAGCTTTCTCCTTTTCCACCTGACTGGTCAATAGCGAAGTTCGTTGTTCCCACTCCCGCAACTCAATTGTTATACTCTAGTGGAATTCATGCAGTACCTGAATCAACAACGCGACAATGTTCATGTTGACGCTGCTCCAGGCTTTAGTTCGTTCCATGTCCTTAAGTGCTTCGAACTGTAGTGCTCCAGCTGGAACCCTAAAAACATTAACGTTGAATGTTGTCTCTATTCATCTCTCTTCCTATAGTGGTTGAATTGTTTTCTCTGGATTTATCGTTGTCTATGGTAGTGCCTTCAACTCTGTGATGCCCTGTTGAACCTCGACCAATATTGTTCTATAACAATCATCAATTCTGTCCCAAGTTTTTGTTGTTACCTCCTGGACCTTTTCCCTGATCTCGTCGATGTCCCCATCAGTGAGGACAAGTGGTATAACACCCCTAGATTTTTTCGCCTTCTTCTTTTTCCTCATGCCCGATGTGGTTGTTGTAGGTACCCTCTTTTTAATGATGAATGGTGACTCCTCTGATACTCCTTCATCACTAAGGGGTTCATGAGTACCATGTTCCTATTCTGTCTCTGTCTCTTCCATGCCTTGTTCTTTTTATGTATCCTTTCCACTCAGACCTGCATCCTGCGGAGTACCCTTCTCTATTCCAACATCTTCGCTGGGTGGAGTCATCCACTCTACTGACCAATGTTGTACTATTGTGAGTAAGTCATCCTCGGTCGCTAAATATGGAAATGGGTGCCATGTCCTTGTCAGGTCCTTCCTTATCTTCACATAGACTTAATGGAAGTCTTCCTTAAAGTCCACGATGTTGCAGTGTTTCCTATACAGACTGGGTGATAGTCTTAGGTGTTGATTCACCACCATGTGTAAATCCATCGATAGTATTACGAATAAAATCTTATTTTCCATCGCACACGACAACTCCTTAGTATACCAAAGGGAGGCATACTTCGCTGCTTCACAAACATCTGGTTTGATAGGAGGAAATTGCGAGTCCTCCGGCTCCTTCCATGCAATTAGCGCGATGATGATGATTAACCACGCATAATATGAAACAGCTTCCCTTCCTCCTACGCTTCCCTATAGTCTTCCAAAAACTCTCTACATAAATAGGCGGCCCAGTTAAACTGGACCTTGGCCCTGCATCGTGCAGCCAAAGAAACCACAGCTACAGGGACCTAATTTTCTCTGCACTTCCGCATGATCTTCCCTGCTAAGACGTGTGCGGCAAAGCGCAACCCTTGGTCACTGATAGAGTTGATATCGTATTCGCGCAATTTTTTGACAATTCTGAACTTATCCTTCATCGTATGTGCCATCGCCTTGTCTTGATTCTTTCCCACAAACTCTTCTACGGGGTCTTTTCCTTGGTGAGGCAGTCCTATAATCCTTCTTATCAACATTTCGTTGATTAAGATCCTCATCCCCAACCAGAGGCATCCATCATGTACTAACACGAGATCTATCACACACATGATGTATTGGATGTGCTTCTACCGAAGTGTGGCACAAGTAGCATATTTAACAGGCCTTCTCTCTACAACCCTGCAGCCCACCGGTGCGGCTCCAACCTTGTAACTCCACTTTATGGGTAATATACCTACTGTAGGTATCTGCTCGGCTCAAACTATGGGTATTTTCTCCGATCATTGAAATCCCAGTCCTCCATCTTCAGCTGTGGGATCTTCCCCAACACTTCACCGTCAAACGACACTTCCTCCAGTAGCAATGGAGTGAACATGCCAAACTTCGTATCTTTTGGATCCTTGACCATCTTGGCGCTCAGTTTCCTTGGTGGCATGTAAGGTGGGAGTACAGAGGGAATTTATGCGCCCTCCGTCTCCATCTAGTGCACCTTGGCCTCTTCCTCACTGTCATGAATCTCCTGTGGCTCCTTCTGCTGGATTGGTTTCTTCCCCCTTTGCATAGGTTTCTTCCCCTTGTCCTCCTTGTTCTTTGTTCGCACTTCCTTCTGTGTCTTCTTCCTCAGGGATGTCCTTAGTTCTATCCCAGAGACCTCAACTGGCCTCTTTTCCTGTTTCTTCTACAGTTGTGCTTCTGTGGGTACCTGCTTTCTCAACAACCTCGTGCACCTTGGGGACATGGGTACACTTTTTGTTGCGGTTTGACCACCCTGGGCTTCCATGAATCCTTCTAGGCCTTTCTTTGCAAATGATCTGACAAGTTCTTCAAAACTTCTCTCAGACATACAATATCTTACTTCTCTCACACTTAGTTGCAAGTTCTCAAACTGAATTCTCCAGATAACAAAGTGTAAAATGTGACACGACATATGGTTTTTATAACGAATTTGAATTTCTAGCCCCATGATCGTCTAAGATATTGCTCATTTGATGCAGGTATGGTGCTAGATTTGGTCAGCTGTGCTCCATAAATGCATTTCCCCTGCGCCCTTTAACGACAACTTCCTTTTAACAGTAGCTTTTTCCTTCCAACGGTCATATTTCCAGCCAACTTCGACGAACCTTCCCTTATGGCATAGTCACCCTTTCTTTGTCATAGTTCCTTCAGAATTCATCATATTCCTGAGTATCGTGCAGTAATCTCCCTTTGATGAAGTCCCTTTTTGTAGAGTAGTTTATAGTCTCGTGCCCACTTTCAACTGCAAGTGGCACTAAGACTTTCTTCCCTTCATTTTTCAGTGCGAATTTCCAAGGAAAAAATCGTCCTTGTATACTTTCAATCTGCTACCATTCACTCGTCTTGGAATCAACTGACCATTTAACTTTGCAAGCTGAACTGCACCACCATCAGAGATGTCCTTGATGATATATGGCCCTAACCAATGTGTTTTAAATTTTCCTGGGAACTTCACGAATTTGTTGTCATATAATAGTACAAGATCTCCTTCCTTGAATGTCTTCTTCTTGATGTGCCTGTCATGCCAGGATTTCTCCCTTGCTTTCTGCACTTGCTGATGGAACCCTGCTATGAACATGTCTTCTTCTAGAACCAGTAACTGCGACATCCTTTCCTTCATAATGTCAGGGTCTTCCATATCTGTGAACGTTGCAATCCTCAAACTTGGCATAATGTACTCCATAGGCATAATTGCCTCTTGTCCATATACCAACCTAAAAGGTGTTTTCCCTATCAATTTCTTGCATGTTGTCCTATATGCCCACAACACCATTGGAATCCTTAGATCCCAGTCATCTCTATTCACATTGCATACCTTCGTCAATGCATTCTCCATAATCTTATTGAAATCTTCCACTGTTCCATTTGCTTGAGGATGATAAGGAGTGCTCTTCTGATGGTAAACCTGAAATTCCTCAGTTAATGCTTCAATGGTCTTATTCAAGAAGTGTGTCCCTTGGTCACTCATCAGAATCTTTGGGCAGCCAAATCTGGACAGTATATATTCAAAGATGAACTTCACAGTAGTTTTTGCGCTACAATCCTTCACTAGTTGTGCTTCGGCCCATCTTGTCAAATAATCAGTTGCAGTGATTATATACCTCGTGTCAGTCCTTTTCCCTAGTAGATTGATATGTCCAACAAAGTCAATAGCCCACTTGTCAAAATCCTGCAAAGTTCCATGTTCTTTGACATACATCATATGCTTGGCAGAATTATTTTGCATCCTTACGTATTGTGGGCCACCATAACCCAACTCTCAAGATTTTCTGCATAGTGGCCTTTCTTGCATAATGTCCACCTGCAACTCCTCCATGAGCTTATATCAGAATAATTTGTCTTTCATGTTCAGGGACATATTTGCATAATATTTCATCCGGCCCCATTTTGTACAAGTGCCCAACAATCAACGAGAAATCAGATGTTGTGACTATTGTAACATGCTTTATTTTTTATAAGTTAGCTTTTATTTATAAAAGAGGGTATGAAAAAAATAAAGAAAAAATGGAAACATGAAAAAATAGAAAATAAAAAGGGAGATGAAATAAAACCCCATCAAAAGAAAATCAATTTTACAAGTGTGTCTTTTTAAATGCCACTTCGTAGAAATAAATTGGATTTGTAATAAATAAAGGTTTGTGTGCAACTTGTTTATATGCCACAACCTTTTCTTCTTATTTGGATCAAATTGTTTAATCTTGATCAAATCATTTAAATTTATGTTTTAGATTAGTGAATAAGTTCACCAAACTGTTTAAACTTGGTTGAACATTAGAAGATAGGATAGAATAGGATAAATTAATGGCCTAATATGCTCAAAATTTGGCCAAAGTTGTATTAGATTAGGATTAATTAGTGAATTAGGAAAATAATGGTTGCTAGTGTAAATGCGCCAAAATTAGATTAGTTTTTAATTAGCATTTAATTACCTTTTAAATGGTGATTAATTTGTTGTAAATAAACATTTATATGTTTTATAGTCAAAGTCATATACGACAAAGGTGATTTGTCGTCAAGTGCTAAAAGGCGAGCAATAATCAACAGTGATCCACTTCCTCGCCCAGATCAATGGCGGGGAAGCCCCTTCGCACCCCCTCGCCGTGATATGTGATAACGACAAGGGGGGTGTGAAAAGTTGGTTTACCCGTGTAGGCCCCCCGCTAATGTGTCACCACCTCCATGCTTTGCACCCCCTCACACATTACCACTTACCACTACCCCCCCTTCCGAAATCCGCCTATCGATTTTCTAGCTCCTCCCGATACTGCGTCAATGGTAACATCTCCCGCACCTTCCGCCTCCAACCGTTGCATGCCACATGCCTGTTGCTGCCTATTCGCTGCCACCGATTTATTGCCTCCTGTTATTGATCTCCCCCTCCATTAAATGCCCAATTTTCCGATCAGTAACGACTTTCCTGTAACGGTAAGCTAATCTCGACGATAAATATCCCTTCACCTCATTACGCCTGCTTTCCTCAACTGCTCTTTCATTGTTTAATTTCATTTTTCTTATTTTATAGTCTGTGCCACTATCGAGCTTACCAACAATACATGTCATCTTAAGCCATCCCTTTTCCTTTCTCTCTTATCCTTCATTTCAGTTCTGTTATCATGGCTCCTAAGAAGAAAGACAAGCCATCTACCAGTTCTTCTGCATTACAGGAAAACCCAAAGGCCTATAATGCCTTAGACCTAGACCACATTCCATTAGCTGACCAATATTTTAAAATCATAGACACAGAATGTGAATTCGACATGTTTGAATTGCACAATTGGCTTAAACAAACCTATATTGACTCTGAAGATGACATAAACCTATGGGAATCCCTTCTACCTCTGTACATGTTTCCTCAAACCTATTCTTTTCCTGATCTAGTCATGTGGTGCCAAGCTAAGTATAATCCTTTACAGAGAACCGTGGTAGCTCAGAATGGAGACATTCTGATATCCATCACCCCAGAAATCATCAACAAAATGCTTTTGATCCCTGAAAACGATTCCCTTAGCTTTTTCTCCACTGCAGTATTAATGGACCTATATCAAAATCTCACCTTCCCTCAAAGAGCTCAAATTTTTGAGATCTTTCTCACTAAGGATGCTAAGCTCCCTAAAAAGAATCCTCCTTATCCATCATCCATGTTCCCTGAAAGAGCTAAACACATAATTTCCCTAGTTTCTTGCTTGTTAGGCTACCAAACAGATCAATGGATAGAGGAAGCTATCCTAGGTTATATGTCCATTTTCTCTAAAGAAAACAAACCTCCCTTCATGTATAATTATGGTCAATTCTTGGCTGAAGCTATGTATGAGCAATTGATGAATATAACTATTTTTAGCAGTTTTTCAGGTCTTGAACTTCCGGATCAATTTTGACCCCCCCCCCCCCAAATGGCGTTTTTTTATGTTTGTAGCAAGCTCGTAGTCGTAGGCACGCAGCAGGGCCTACCACAACTCCTGTAGTACTCGGAGAGACCTTTCCAGCAAGGTATCATACACGCCAAACGGAGATAATATGACCAAGTTATGAGCTCAGGAAGTTGGTTGCCCAACTAACCCCAACGGGGCCCACAAACTCTTGGTGTTCCATCTCCTGGGGTTAGGGTTTGCATGTCCCCAACGAGGTCAGGGTATAAGGAGTTAGGGCTCGATCTGGTTGAACCTTTGCAAGACCAACCTCACAAACCCCAACAACTATCTATGGTGGAATAATAGAAAGATGAGGGGGTAGGAGATCCTATCAAAATATTGCTCAAGGAAGCCCTCGAGCGACAAAAGAACGCAATGATGGATAAATTTGCCTAGATCCTTCGACGGCTACCCATAGGCGACGCATCTTCATCCAGAATCCACTTTGGAGGCGCCACTCCTTTTAAGGTACAAGTTAACTTTGACATTCCCATATTTGAGGGCCAGATAGATGTAAATGTCGTAGATAAATGGTTGAATTTGTTGGAAGGATATTTTTCAGTTCATGGCTTTTCCAATCGGGAAAATATTACTTTTTCACTTCTCAAAGTTGCCCCACACGTTAAGGATTGGTGGGAAACCTACTGTGAACAAAAGGACAAGGGGGAGTCCTCATTGTTTTCCGCCACACCCACTTGGGATTCTTTCCGAGACACCATCAAGGAGTAATATTACCCTTTCAGGAGCTATGAAGATAAATACATAAAGTGGACCACACTATGGCAAGTAAGGGACCAAGATGTACCAAAGTTCACAATTTTTTTCCATACCCTCCGCACAAAATTTGGTATCAAGGATTTTGACTGGCATTTGGTACTCAAGTACCGTGATTGCATGCACAAGTACATCTAGGATGAGATGGAGTTCTTGGACATCTCCTCGCTCACCATGGCATACCGATACGTTGTCAAGATTGAGCAGAGGTTTAAATAGAAGAAGCGAGACTTTGGATCTGTGAATCTGAAGCAAGGAAAAGTCACCCCCAATCCATAGATCAAAGGCCAAATCCAAGGCAGGGTGACCCAGTACAACTCGCCAAAACCGCAAGCAAAGAAAAACACCCTAAAGACAAAGAAGGACATGGAAAATGGTGTGAGTTCCACAAGAGCTCCACTCACAACACAAGTGAGTGTCGGGCCAAGCATTCATTGGTGGCCGAGTTGAAGGCTTCTGATTCATACGCATGTTCCAACTTTGAGTCAAAACCTGACAAGGGGAATGACAAAGGGAAGCAGATCATCGACGCGGAGCCCAGTTCCACCATGGCCACCACCAAGATCCAGAAGAATAAGCCTGAAGATCCAGAGGAGGGGGAACACCTTTTCCACTCACAGATGTGGGTGAAGGGTTCTTCGTTGCAGTTCATTGTCGACAGCATGAGCCAAAAGAACCTCATTTCAGTAGAGGTCGTGAAGCGGTTGGGCCTACCGACGACAACACATCTACAATCATACACCATCAGGTGGCTTCATCAAGGACGAGATCTTCACGTCATCCAATAGTGTCACCTTCCCTACAGCATCAAGCCCTTCACGGATGAGGTGTCTTGTGATGTTTCTCCTCTTGAATTTTGTGATGTATTCTTAAGACAACCATACTTGTGGAAATAACATGTTGTATATGAGTCTAGACCTCACTCTATGATTATTACTTTGGGAAATAAGTTATACAGGATACCGGAGGTAGCCCCTGTTGAATTTCCATGACCTTGGGTTTAGGATAGAATATTAAAATCTCTGACACTACCAAACCAAGAATCTTAACGATACTACTTTGCAAAGTGGAATATGAATAATAGTAAATCACACATGCACAGAATATAGACAACTTTTTACATTTTTCAACCCAACTTCATTATATTAAACAACATATAATACAACAGTCTAGGGCTCTCGTACCAGGGATAATGGACCTCATACATCCACTAGTACAAGATACAAACCGGGTCTTGGTGTCAGTCCATCGATGACCAATCTACCCTCAACAAGATACTTTGAAAATTTGGCTAATGAACTCGACTCTCTCAGCTCCCCTTGGTCGTACCATGTGCCTTCCCAGTCATTCGGCTCCCGATATGCAAATCATGCCTCTATCAATGCACCAAGTCCATATGGCCACTGAATCTCGGTTGCCAATCTACTCTATAATTGTGCCTTAGTCCATCAAGGGCACAACACATCGAGACTCTTGTCGATTTGTTCATAGCTCCACTTGTGAACAACTCTTAACTGCCCAATGTCGCTCCTCATCTACTCAGGGACTTCAGCCCACTATGGTCTTCATGCACTACTCCAATGAAGACCAACATAGGGCACGAAGGGCTGCCACCTATCACTACAAGATGTCCATCTCCCACAATGAACATGGGCTAGGAGGATTGCCTATCATCGTCTATAGATTTCATTCTCCACACACAAGTCTCAGGATGCACAAACCCTGGTTGATCAGACCCTTGAGATCATCAACTGCCTCTCTTGCAACCACCTTTGTCCATCAAGGTGTTGCTCATCGGGCTCCAACTTGGACACTACCATGTTATCCTCCAGCAGACCATAAGTGCCCAATCACATCCACACTTGGTCTTCTCTCACGCTGCCCTCCAACATTCCACGAGAGACCAAGTCCACGTTGTAGAATCTGCACCTAGTTAGGGTATCCCCACACTTAGGAGACCCTTACACATAGCTACCAATAGACTCCTCAATCTGCCCTTTGCTTCTGTAATAGAGGATCCATTACACAAATCTAGGCACCAATCATGTCCTCACCTTGGACATCTATTCAACTGTCATACAAGAGTCCATCTGCACCTCTCTGTAGAAATTTTGAATAATTTAACACATATTCAATGGAGATTATCCTGATCATGTACTAATGCGGAAAACATACACAATACATAAGCTCCTCTACGTTGATCAAGAATATAGCAGCATCAATAACAATAAAACATCAAGAGCATTCACACATTAACACAGTTTGTATCACGGGGAAAGCATCTCGCTAAAAACCCCACACTATCTGTATATTAATGATTGAGTCATGTAACATTACACAGCATAATACTTCTCACAAGTATCTCCACCTCTGTTACACACAATACAGCTCAGATCTGATCTCCAAATCTCTTCCACTACTTGCCTGCCTCCACTGCTCAATACATGCTCAAGAACTGATGAGAATTGCTTCCCAAACTCGATTTTCACCTGCAAAATAGTCACTCACTCTTTGTGGACGTGAGCAAAGGCTAAAATGCGGGCCAAATACGTGAGCAAACTCATTGGCATACTCAATCCCTTGATTGTGCAAGATCTGGTGCACAACTATAGTCACAACTGATAGCAATCTGATTCTCTACCACCTGTCCCTGTTGAACTGAACATGCACTGACATGCAACTGAGTTAACTGATGTATTCTTTAGTTGTATTATGAGTTAATAATTAGTTTAACAACTCATCATTAGTCTATCTGCAGTTAGACTAACTACAACCAGTTTAACTAAGTTAAACTGAACACAACTCCATCAACTGTACCTCCAGTCCACTAAACTCAACTCACTTGAGTTCTAACTGAAGTCATGCATGCAACAACTCAACTGACTCATAAGAAAAACGAATTTCCTTCTGACAGCTGCATGTGCCACTTCCGTAGCTCAAACTGAAGTGCTCCAAGAGAATAAGATTAAGTTTATAGTCCAAATATTATTGTGAGATAATAATATTTGACTTTTCTATTTTTGACAGCCAATCTAAAAATAGACTTGATCACTCACACTGTGATCACTCACACTTTCATCAAAAATAGAAGTCCATCTATTTTTCCCAACTTGATCAATCATCCATAAACATAGACATGATCCATATGTCTAAAAATAGACTTGCGCCAAAAATAGCCTGCGGGCCCACTTAGTGAAGGCGACTCTTTTCACTAAGCTCCATCATCTTGTTGCAATCTCAACACTCCCTCTCGACAAGATATGGATTATCAGCAACCCCTATCCTGCCTCGGTGGTACTCGAATTTGCTCCTGGTGAGAGCCTTCGTCAGAATATCAGCATCCTGATCCTCCGTTGGAATGTACGAAAGTAACATGATCCTCCGCTGCACACAATCTCTGATATGATGGTACCTGATGTCAATATGTTTAGATCTATCATGAAATACAGGATTAGCCGAGAGTTTAATGCAACTCTGGTTATCACAGTAAATCACAGTAGGATCCAAATGAGAACCGAACAAACCAACCAGGATCTTCCTCATCCATATAGCCTCGCATGCAGCCAAACTTGCTGCCATATACTCGGCCTCCGCTGAACTGAGTGCCACAGATCTCTGCTTCCTGCTGTACCAAGAAACTGCTGTCGATCCGATACTGAAGACCCCTCCTGATGTGCTCTTTCTGTCTGTTGGGCTCCCTGCCCAATCTGCATCCGTGAAGCCACATAGCTTCACCTCATCCTCCTGTCTGTACCACAAACCATATCCCGATGTGCCTCTCAAGTAGCGCAATACATGCTTGCCCGCCTTCCAGAAGAGCTTGGTAGGCTTAACCATAGCTTGTGAAAGCTGGTTAACTGCATAGCATATATCAGGTCGTGTATTGACCAAATACATCAGCGACCCCACCAACTGTCGATAAACAGTGGCATCCACTTCTTCTCCCGAAGTGGCATCCTCCTTCCTCCAACCTCCAGGAAGAGGAGTATCAACAGGCTTGCAGCCATGCATGTTGAACTTCTCCAGTATCTCCCGAGCATACTTGCCCTGAGAAACAAACAGTCCACCACTGCGCTGCCATATTTCCAATCCTAGGAAATAGTGAAGGAGGCCCAAGTCCTTCATCTCAAACTCTGTAGCAAGATCCTTCTTGCATGACAGTATCAACAGCTCATCACCCATTAGAATCAAATCATCAACATACAGTACAATGATAAGCAACTTACCCTCCACCACAATCTGGTATAGGTTCGGATCCGCCTCGCTCTTGGAGAATCCAAGTCCTGTGAAATAGCTGTCTATCTGTGTGTACCAAGCACGTGGTGCTTGCTTCAACCCATACAGCGCTCTCTTGAGCCTGCACACATGCGACTCGCTGCTGAAGACTTCAAAGCCTTCGGGTTGCTCAATGTACACCTCCTCCTCAATGACTCCGTTGAGGAACGCAGTCTTCACATCCATCTGATGAATGTGCCATCCCATCTGCGCTGAGAGAGCAAGAATCGTCCGTATGGAAGAATACCTTGCGACAGGTGCAAAGGTCTCCTCATAATCGATCCCCTCAATCTGTGAAAAGCCTCGGGCAACAAATCTTGCCTTGTACTTCTCCACACTCCCGTCAGCTGCCTGCTTAACTTTGTAGATCCATCTCGAACCCACCACTGATTTCCCTTCCGGTCTAGGAACAATCTCCCATGCACTGTTTCTGACAATAGAATCATACTCTTCCACCATGGCGTCTACCCATGCGGGATCCTCCACAGCTTCCTCGAAAGAGGATGGCTCAGTCACAACACACTTGCTCATAAGAGCCATGTATCCAGTGTACCGATCAGGTGACTGTCTCTGCCTGCGTTGGGCTGTAGGTGGTCCTACAACTTTCTCTGCATCTTGAGCCAGTCGCTCAGCTTCTGTCAAGCGCTTTCGCCCTCTGATGGTTGGCGCTGCATGAGTGGTCTCTTCCACTCCATGAACCTCGTCCTGTGGCTGATCCACGTCCTGAAGCTCATCCTTAGGAACTAATAGCTCCTCATCTGCATGCAAGTGTAGCTCCCTCTCAAGCGAACACTTCATGGCTTTCTCCTCCTGAAATTTTATATCCCGTCGCACAACAGTTTTACCACTGTCTGGCAAATACACAAGATAGTTGTGGGGCGTATCAGTGTACCCCACAAATATCCCAACCTCTGCAGTCGGCTCCAACTTCTTTCTGACATCCTTCGTCACATGCATGTAAACGTTAGCACCAAAAATCCTCAAATGAGAAAGATCAGGCTTCTTACCAGAATAAGCCTCCTCGGGTGTACTCATGCCAAGTATCCTATGAGGACAACGGTTCTGCACATAAACTGTTGTATTGCATGCTTCCGCCCACAAGTGAAGGGGTAGGCCCTGATCATGCAACATTGCCTGTGCAGCACCCACAATCGTTCTGTTCTTCCGCTTAGCTACCCCGTTCTGCTGTGGGTTATGGGGAGCTATGAGCTCTCTACGAATCCCTTCTGCCTTGCAGAAATCCTTGAACTCGTCCGAGATGTATTCACCACCATTATCGCTCCTAAGAGCCTTCACCTTCTTCCCCGACTCCTTCTCGACCAGTGCTTTGAATTCACAGAACTTTGAATATGTCTCGCTTTTCTTCTGCATGAAGAAGATCCAGCACTTACGAGAGAAATCATCAACAAAAATCACATAATACCTGTGTTTTGCTGTCGAAGCAACTGAGAAAGGTCCACACACGTCTGTGTGAATTCTCTCAAGGATCGTCGTGGCGCGACTATCCTTCTCGTGAAAGGTGGCTTTCACAAACTTCCCCAAAGTACACCCCTTGCATTGATCTGACTGCGCAAGTGTGCCTTTAGGAAGCCCTGTAGTGATCTGCTGCAGTATCTTCAAGGCTCCATGGTGAAGGTGACCCAATCTCCTGTGCCACAACTCGCCATCATCCCGGCTCACCAATCCTTCTGCCTTGCCTGCCATTGCTGCGCATCCATCTACATGCAACTGATAAAGGTTCCTCACTCGAACCCCTATCTTCCGGGTCTCACCAGTTGTCTTGCTGCGCAGGAAGGCCTTTCCCTCGCTGAAAACAACATCATACCCCTTGTCTTCTAACATCGCCACTGAGATGAGATTCTTCTTCAATCCTGGAACATGCATGACTTCCTTCAATACAAAGGGTTTACCAGACTCCCTCTCAAAGGAAATGGTACCGATACCGGTCGCATTGTATCTACCATCATCGCCCATCTCGATGTGCACTCCAAGATCTTTGTCCTCCAGATCAGAGAACAAATCTCTATCTCCCGTCATGTGAAAAGACGCACCACTGTCCAGAAACCACACTGATCCCATCACACTTGAAACCAAGCATGCGATCAATGAAAAATCAAGCTCAAACTGAGAAGCTAAAGCCTCTCCCCCTGCAGATCCAGCAGCTTGCTTGTTCTTCTTCTTCTGCGGACAATTTGTGGCATAGTGTCCATGCTGGTGACAGTGAAAACACTTCACCTTGGACATATCCTGCTTCTTGCCTTTCGCACCAGACTGAGAAGCTTTCTTGCTCTTCCCTTTCTTTGCTTTGGCAGCCAAAGCACAATTCTCTTCATCAGCTCCCTTTGACGAAGATCCGTCCCTGGTACTCCGCCTGATCTCCTCCTGCACAAGATCTGACCATAGTCTTTCCCATCCTGGCAACTTCTCCCGACCATTGACAGAGTCCTGATAGGAATGCCAACTCTTCGGAAGACCAAGGAGAGCCAAGCTCACCAAGTCCTCATCATCGACAGTAACCCCCACACTTCCCAACTCATCTCGACACTGAGTGAACTTCGTGAGATACTTGGGAATACTGTCTCCCTTCTCGCATTTGATGTTTCTGAGTTTATCTTTGAGCGCCAGCTTCCTCTGATCGCTCTTGCTTTGGAATAATTCTGTTAATGATTTCCACATCAAATATGGAGTAGCCTTTCCATGGAGGCTGGACACAATGTGATCCTTCACGCCCTCCAACAGAATTCTTCGACATTTTGCGATCTTCTTTTGCCAAGCATCAGCTTGAGTAGCATCAGTAGGCTTTGGGATATCCGTATCTATGAATTCCTTCAGCCCGTTATCATCCAATACTGCCTCCATCCTGTCCTTCCATGCAATATAGTTTGAGCTGCCCTCAAGAGCATATTCCAATCGCAATCCGTTGAAAGACATTGCTGCGTTGTCACCAAGAAAACACTGCTGCAAATTCGAATTCCACCAGCAACCAACTCAACTGCTTCCGATCAACCCTCGCTTGATATCCTGTAAAAATCTCTTCTACAAATCAAGCTGCTCCGATACCATGTAGAAACTTTTTCTACAATTATCTAGCTCTGATACCATGTAGAAATTTTGAATAATTTAACACATATTCAATGGAGATTATCCTGATCATGTACTAATGCGGAAAACATACACAATACATAAGCTCCTCTACGTTGATCAAGAATATAGCAGCATCAATAACAATAAAACATCAAGAGCATTCACACATTAACACAGTTTGTATCACGGGGAAAGCATCTCGCTAAAAACCCCACACTATCTGTATATTAATGATTGAGTCATGTAACATTACACAGCATAATACTTCTCACAAGTATCTCCACCTCTGTTACACACAATACAGCTCAGATCTGATCTCCAAATCTCTTCCACTGCTTGCCTGCCTCCACTGCTCAATACATGCTCAAGAACTGATGAGAATTGCTTCCCAAACTCGATTTTCACCTGCAAAATAGTCACTCACTCTTTGTGGACGTGAGCAAAGGCTAAAATGCGGGCCAAATACGTGAGCAAACTCATTGGCATACTCAATCCCTTGATTGTGCAAGATCTGGTGCACAACTATAGTCACAACTGATAGCAATCTGATTCTCTACCACCTGTCCCTGTTGAACTGAACATGCACTGACATGCAACTGAGTTAACTGATGTATTCTTTAGTTGTATTATGAGTTAATAATTAGTTTAACAACTCATCATTAGTCTATCTGCAGTTAGACTAACTACAACCAGTTTAACTAAGTTAAACTGAACACAACTCCATCAACTGTACCTCCAGTCCACTAAACTCAACTCACTTGAGTTCTAACTGAAGTCATGCATGCAACAACTCAACTGACTCATAAGAAAAACGAATTTCCTTCTGACAGCTGCATGTGCCACTTCCGTAGCTCAAACTGAAGTGCTCCAAGAGAATAAGATTAAGTTTATAGTCCAAATATTATTGTGAGATAATAATATTTGACTTTTCTATTTTTGACAGCCAGTCTAAAAATAGACTTGATCACTCACACTGTGATCACTCACACTTTCATCAAAAATAGAAGTCCATCTATTTTTCCCAACTTGATCAATCATCCATAAACATAGACATGATCCATATGTCTAAAAATAGACATAGTCTAAAAATAGACTTGCGCCAAAAATAGCCTGCGGGCCCACTTAGTGAAGGCGACTCTTTTCACTAAGCTCCATCATCTTGTTGCAATCTCAACACTCTCCTTGTTGTAGTCCTTTTGTCATCCAATCTGATGTGCTTGTTGTCACCTTGGCTACTTGGTAGGCTTCCCAACAGTCTATGTGGGCTCCTCCAAACAAATCCTAAGGTTTCCTCAAGTTTCCCATCAATCAATCCAATTAATGGTCAAACTCTTTGACCCAACACACATCAAACTTCCACTCCAAGTTTGTTTCCCAATCACTGTGGAAATTGTCACTAGTTTAGGGCATCTAACAATGAGGTTTCCCCCTCCTCTTTGAATTCCACAAGCTTCCCTATAAATGATCCAAGACTGGTAACAAACTAACCCAACAAAACACCAAACTCTACAGTTCCAACATGTACGTACTAGCTCATAGTTTTGAGGTTTTTTTGGTCGCAACAACTTAGGCATGGTTAGGGCACACAACAGTCCTTAACCAGCCAAATTTTTGTGCCCAAAAATCACTTCAAGGCATGTGATTTCCCTTCCTTGATGGGCCGAGGGTGGTTGCTGCAATTATGGGCTTCCCTAACCCTTGTCTCCTCCTCGATTTGCCTGTAATTTATAGCGGCACGCTACAGCAAAGCTGTGTAGGGTTGCGGCTACTTGTCCATGGGTTAGTACCCCTCCAAAGTTCCCTCAAAATTGTATTTGGCTATAGATTCTTCCAGCGAGGAGACTTGGCCCTCCTTCACCCTAAAACATGTCCTAAAACAATCCCTCCTCTCCCACGCAAGTCTCCCTCCCTTGTTGCAGCTAGATCAACTAGGCCTACTTCTCAACGAGCTTCCTCCTTGTGTTTTGTTGCACCAATGGATGATCTAATGCTCTCACATTCACCCTCTATTTATACTAAATAGAGGGGCTCCAAAACGTCATGTTCTAGGGCTTGAACAGTTGTCATTAGGTCCTCCTAACCTTAGGAATACCTAGACCATCATGTTCAAAACCCAACATAACCTTCAAAAATTCATAAATCCTTAACGACAACTTGGAATCGGATGATTCTCATTGCATTAGAATCTTCTCACTGAGAGCTATCATCCTCATCCATCACATTTTGAAAGGTTGTCATGGTTTTGGCCCAAAAATCTATGGGTTCAAAACCCCAGGCTTGGGTTCTAAGCCCACAAACCTACTTGTGGCGCTTTGACCTCCAACCCTCGAACACTAGGGATTGGAGTACCTCCCAAGCTACACAAAAGTCAATAGCCCCGCATACTGCCATCTCTTTGATCACTGGAAAGAAATGCAATAAGATCATTTCTCGTACCAGGAAATTTGTTTTCGTTATGATTCACCCTCACAACAAGAAGAAGGTTGTGGCTACGGCTTCTAGACAGGGCTCTTTCGCACAATAGCGGTAGATGGACAAGGTCGTGGAGGAGTACAGGGACATTTTCACCTCACCTATAGGGGTACCTCTACATTATGAGGTTAAGAACTCCATCGATCTGACCCCGAGCACATCGCCACCCAATGGACCGATCTATCGATGCTTTGTTCTGGAGAACGATGAGATAAAGAGACAGGTTCAGAAGTTGTTGCAAAAAGGGCACATCAGGCCAAGCTCATCACCCTGTGGGACCCCGATTGTATTGGTAGAGAAGAAGGTTGGGACTTGGAGGCTCTGTATTGACTATCGGGTGTTGAACAAGATCATTGTCTGGAATAAGTACCCAATCCCACGGATTGACGACCTTCTAGACTAGCTCAACGGGTCCAAATATTTCAGCAATATTGACTTGAAGTTTGGTTATCATCAGGTGCCTATAAAACCCTTTGATGTGTGGAAAACAACCTTCAAATCCAAGGAGGGGCTTTCCAAATGGTTGTTCATGCCTTTCAGGTTGATGAATGCCCACACAACCTTCATGAGATTGATGGACGACATCTTGCGACCCTTCACCAATGGATTCGTGTTGGTGTATTTAGATGACATCTTGATCTTCAACCAGAGTTGGGAAGAGCACTTCTACCATATTCGACAGATCCTTCAAATCCTACAAAAACACAGGCTGTGTGCCAATTTGGAGAAATGCACTTTTGGAATGACCTAGGTGCAATATCTGGGGTACATCATTGATGGGCAGGGTGTGCATGTGGACCCAGCCAAGATACAAGTCATTCGGGATTGGCCAATGTCGACCACTCTAATAGGGCTTTGCATATTTTTGGATCTTACCAATTTCTATCACAGGTTCGTGTTGGGATTCTCTCATATCACTTGGCCTTTAAGTCAAGTCACCAAGAGCGGAGTGAAAGCCAAGTTTTTTTGGTCCGAAACCCCATAGGAGGTGTTTTCCGAGTTGAAGCATCGCCTCTGCTCTGCACCAATAATCACATTACGAAACCTGTAGCAACCTTTTGAAATTGAGATAAACGCCTCTGACTATGTTATTGGTGTAGTTCTTATTCAACAAGGGCATCCAGTGGCTTAACAAAGTGAGACACTTTCAGACATAGTCTTAAAGTATCCCACTTACGACAAAGAAATGTATTCCATTATGTAGACATTTCGTCAATGAAAGCATTACATTCTGGGGAAGGAAACAGCCATCCACACAGAAAATTGACCCCTGCAATTCATACAGAGACAAGGGAAGTTGCAGAACGATCACCATCAGAAATGGTCCACATACCTACAACAATTCCATTTCAACATTAGGTACAAGAAGGGCAAAACCAATAATGTTGCAGTCTGCCTTAGTCGACCACCAGTCATGGCGCTAATCACTATGCTCGACTCCTGTGGTCACAAGACTTCGAGGTGGTTGCATCTTTACAAGAGTGATCCAGAATTCAGTAACACATACCAGACACTCCTGGAAGGTAAGAAAGTTCCAAATTTTCACCTCTAAGATGCACTTTTATTCCACCTGGGACACATCTATGTTCCTTCAAGCAAGCGTGCCAAGATGATTTGGGAGGTGCACTACAATTGAGTCGTTGAACATTTCGGGGTAGAGAAAATAGTGGTAGTATTGCAAAAGTATTTTTGTTGATCGAACCTTCGTCAAGATGTTGGGAGGTACATTAAATCTTGCACTACCTGTGCCATTGCCAAACCAACCATCAAGAAGCAAGGCCTATATATGCCTCTTCCTACTCCTAGTCGATCTTAGGAATCCATCTCCATCGATTAAATGTCGGGCCTTCCTTCTTCTAAGCATGGAAATGACTGTGTTTTTGTAGTCTTCGACAAATTCTCTAAGATGGCCATTATGGCGCCCTGCAAGAAGAGTATCACAACAAAGGCCACTTCTAAAATCTTCTTTGAGCGAGTGTGAGTACACTTCGGTATCCCATAGTCCATTGTCTTAGATCGAGACAGAAGATTCCTGAGTGCATTTTGGTCAATGTTGGATACCAAACTTACTAAGTCCATGGCTTTCCATCCCCAAACTGATGGCCAAACAGAGATTGTCAACAGGATGATCATACACATTTTACGCATGTTCAACTCGAAACATCCATGAAAATGGGATGAAATCCTCCCTTATGTCTAACACAGCTACAACAGAGCTCTCCACAGCTCAACGGGCCATAGCCCCTTTCAGGTATGGTTGGGATTTTAGTCATTATGTCCCATTGATGTGGCCATACCATTTGCAGCTACTTAGGCAGATTTGGATCATGTCTAGTCAGAAGCCGATAGGGATAACAAATTCATTGAGCACATTCAACACATCTGCCACAGGTCCATGATATATTGGATAGATCCAATGCTAAGTACAAGCAGCGCCATGATCAGCATCGAGTTCCGCATAAGTTCTAGGTGGGCGACAAAGTTTGGCTACATTTGCAAAAGGAGAGCCTCACTAGACCCCACCGCAAGCTTCGCCCACTCTGATATGGGCCTTACACCATCACCAAGGTTGTGGGGGGAATGCCTTTGAGATCAGCATTCCACTGCTCCTTGTTTTGCACTAAGTTTTCAATGTAGACACCTTCGGCCATACTTTCCACCATTGTTGGACACACCTGACGTTGTAGAACAACTTGCACCAATAGAGATGAACCCAAATTGCATGGAACAAGCCACAACTGATCAGATCATGGATATACATATTAATAACACTCACCAACAAAGGGTCCAACTATATCGAGTTGTCAAAGTGGGCCAACTCCTTCACCAGGGCAAGTGGTTCACTAGGGACTAGGTTCAACAGATATTTCCTCACCTCTTGGAGGCTCTACACACAATGGTGACCATTTCTTCCTAAGGAGAGAGGAACGATCCAAGTGGATATTGGTGGCCACCCTCCTATTCCACCTAGACCTCCAGTTAGTTTCATTTGTTTCCTTTCTTATTTCAGCATTTATTACTTTTAGCATTTTTTCTGGTCCTGAACTTTCGAAGTAGTTTTGACCCCCTAAACAGTGTTTTTTGAGTTCCGAAAAGTCCATAGCCATAGGCATGCAACAGGTCTTGCCGCAAATCCTATATTACTCGGAGAGACATTTCCAATAAGGTATCGTACGTGCCAAACAGAAATAATATGACCAAGTTATGGCCCCAAGAAGTTGGTTTCCCAACTAACCCCAACGGGGCCCACAAACTCTTGGTGTTCCATCTCCTAGGGTTTTATGGTTTTGGTTTCAAAAGTTATAGCGACACTTCCATGATGACCTGTTTTAGATGAAATTCTGGAGCTTCCCAAAACCCTAACTTCCTCATATCATATCTCTGAAAATTAGCGAGACAAGATCTGAAATCCGTACCCAATGTTCAGCGATATTTCATTTCAAATGGGTTTTTTTTTTAGCTTCTGAAACGTCGCATAAAAACAGGTATAGGGAAAATTCCACGATGACCTGTTTGGAGCAGCGAAACCCTATAATCCAAAGCTCTGATATCAAATATTATGAAACCAACTCACAAAAAGATAGAAAAGATAGATCAATGCCTTAGAAATAAGTCTCTTCAAGGGGGCAACCTCCTTTACATTACACAAATGAGCAATTCTTGGATGATACAAATGACAAGACCTCATTTCTATATCTAGGAGTCTAAGGGTCATAATATAATCAGAGCCGACATAACAATAATAATGTAAGGGCACAATAATAACAATAGTGGGCTTCTATGGGGCACAATAATAACAATATGGGGACTACATGGGCACAACAATATAATAAGGGGGTTGTACTAATAAGGGGTTACGCTAGTAGTATAGGGACCTAACAATTAATACAAGCAATATTAAGGGGTTTTTACCATTTGGTTTCCCCTAGATAAATCTGTGTACCTGTGTATGTGATTGGTGCATGCTTGTAAATGGTGTTCTAAATTGTGAATTAATTTCCGCATATTAGTAGAATAAATTGTGTCTCTTGATTTAAATTAAATTTCTGAATTCAGACTTCTGTGATCCATATTAAATTAAGAAGATTCTTTTGGTAGAAATCACATAGGATAATCACACGGAGAAATCACATAGAAGAGTCTTTGTTAAGGACTCTACTTCGTTTGTCAATGAGTTGAAGGATTTCAAGCTTGATCTAGATGAAAAGCTTGTGAGTTTTGATGTGGTCTCCCTCTATACTAATATCCCTATCATCGAGGCCATCGAGGTCATCAAGCACATTACGAATCCTGATACTGCTAAGTTAGTTGATATTTGTCTCACCTCTACTTTTTTCTCCTTCGATGGGGAATTCTATGAACAAACTTGTGGTGTCACCATGGGTTCCCCCCCCCCCCCCCCCCCATGTGGTGGCTATTCTATTCATGGAGGATTTTGAATCAAAGGACTTGGCCTCTTCTCGTCTTCTATCTAAGATATGGAAGAGGTTTGTGGATAACACTTGCGTCATCTGGTCCCATGGCAAGGAAGAGTTGGACCTTTTTTTCCTTCATCTTAACAATCAGTCTAATTCCATAAAGTTCACCATGGAATTTGAAAGTAATGGTAGTCTTCCCTTCCTTGATGTCCTCCTCTCAAGGAATGATGATGGCTCTTTTTCTCATCGAGTCTTTTGGAAGAAAACTCACACGGAGCAATATCTTCATGTTAATTCTCATCATTTCCCGACTCAAAATCTTGGTTTTCTCAATACTTTAGCGACTAGAGCTTTAAGGGTTTCTTATGACAACCATCTTAATGAGGAGAATGCACACCTCTAAATGTTTTCTTTAATAATGGGTATAGTAGACACCAATGTACTAAGGCTTTCCTCAAAGCTAAAAAAGGTCCTAAGCTAAGAAAGAAACCAGGGATCATTTTTCTAGTGTACATCTCCCTTTTATCCAAGGGACCATGGACAAGATTGTAAGGATCTTAAAGAAGCATAAGGTTCCTTCAACCTTTATGCCTCTTAATACCATCTGAAGCTCCCTAGGATCCATAAAAGACCCTATGGACCCAAATAATATGAAAGGTGTTTATGTTATCCCTTGTTCATGTGGGACTCCCTACATTGGTGAGATTGGTTGCTCGATTAATCAGAGATTCGTGAGCATGCTGCTGACATCAAGCATGGCAGGAACCACTCCTCTGCTTTGGCAGAACATGCGGAAAAATATAAGAATCACATATGCATTGAGGAGGCCCATGCCATTGTCAGGGTTAGTCATTTACATCATCGTAAATTCAGGGAGGCCCTGGAAATCGAAAAAATGCCCAATAATTTAAATAGAGACGATGGTTGGAATATTAGCAGAAGTTGGGTCCCTATCTTGTCCTCCTAGTTTGTAGTGTTTTAAGTTTCTGTTTGAGAATTGTTTTGTTTTTTAGGGTTTGAAGATTCTTTTTCAAAAAAAAAAATCTGGACTAATCGCCCCTCGGCCTACTGGCAAGACCTAACCCCAAGGGCTTTGGGCAGAATTGACCCTGTGACCTCCCAATGGCGAGGCACGGTTTTTGACCAACTGAGCTAACCCTTGGGGCTGAGGGTTTTAGGGTTTGAAGATTCTATTTGAGAATTGTTTTGTTTTTATATCTTTGTAGGTATTTGTATTTAATGTTAACATTCTTTTGATTGATTTTTTCATCATTAAAAAAAAATCAACTTGATCTTTCTTGGCTATTTTTAGTATTTTATCTTCTCGTTCTTTCTTAACCTCTTTGAGTAGTTTAGGTTAGGCTTTATTGCTTTTTCTTGGCTCCTTATATTGATTGTAGGACCTCAGACCCTTATATTTTTTGGTTGACCCTAATTCATTTATCCCTCCCATTTTGCTTACTTTGGTTTGATTTTAGTTATTTTCACCATGTGTATTTTAGTTTCCATTCATTATTATTTTTTGTTATAGGATCTTGACTCACTTATTTATTAATAGGGTCTTGACTCCTCTTTATATATATATATATATATATATATATATATATATATAATAATTTTATTTTTAACTCTGATCCATGTTTGTAGTTTGACTTTGATTGTTTGTTTCTTGTTAATATTTATATTTTTCAATCTTTACTTATTTAATATTATTTGGATCTTAATAATTAATATTATAAATTAAATATTATTATTCATAAACTAGTCATTATATGATCTATTGGTCTCTACATTGCTCTCTATTTAAGCTTGTGCCATGGTCTGCCTCTTCATCTGGTCCTAATGATGAACCACACTAGCAAGTTTGAAACACGTCAGTAAAATTTTCTCCTATGTGATTTCTACCGAAAGACTCTTCTTAATTAGATTAAATTCCTTAAGGAGTTGTAATTCTATCACCATATTTCTATAGTTTCCACCCATAAAACCTAGAGAAAAACTTTCAAAAGATAGAGCCCCTCGTCATGCCTCGAAAGAAATCACTATGAAGCTACTCAGGGCCCTGTGGGTGAAGAACCCCTAACTGCTCTCATACATTATGTGATCTATCTTCCAAACCTAGACACACACTCACTTCCAAGAGCAATGAAGAAACAAACTCTTATTCCTTGTCGATGCAAGGAACTATATCCACCAAAGCAAGCTCGATGAAAATTATCAACTCCATTGATGCCCTTGAGCCTGCATAGAAGGAAAGAGCAGTAGACGTCTAGCCAATTCCAAACACCTGAATAGTGGTCGAGGTTAGCGATGTATCGACGACTAACCCCTCAACCTAGCATCCATATAGCTCCGATAAAAGGACATCTATACCCCTATCCTACAAAAAACATAGTTGAGTTGGAGGGTCGGCCCATATGTAAGTGGATTCATAAAGGTTGGAACAGTAATCCACAAGGTCTTCCATCTAACCACTGCATATAAGCCTCGCCAACTATCGACAAAAAAACTCAGAAGAAACCGCCCTCAAAACCACCTTTGACCTCAAACAGTTTGAAGTAAAACTCCTTCGCATTCATTGTAGAAGTTGGTCACCTCACATACATGTTCCATATATTCATGTAATCTTGAGAATTATTTAAGTTTATTTACGCTTTTATTACTTAATTTCTTTACACATTTATATTCCTATAATTGTCTCATGCAATTAGTTCAACTTATTGACACTTTTATTAGTTTTTATATACATTTTTATTCATACTTTAATATATTAGCATAACTTTTACAAAAGCTTAAAATATTTTTAACCTATACCACAAGATTAAAATATATTATTATATAATTAATTAAATCTAAATAAAAAAGATCTAATCATTTCTATTGATCATTTAAAATAACATCAATTAACAAATACTATAATATTAAAATAAATTAATATAAAAATAAAAATGAATATATATTTAACTAAATAACACCATATATCATAATAAAAACCCATTAGTCATCTAGAATGGGAAGACTATCACATATCTTTTCCAACATGAAAGGACTACCTTAAAGGCTCCTTCCTTATGGATAACCTCATAGAAGGTACTTTGTGTTACCCATGCTAATGAAAAATGGAGTATCACAAGCTAAGTGTCTTATGTCATAATGTAGGAATTTACAGGGTAAGTTCCTCAGACATAACACCAAAGGACACCGCTCACAAACAAATCACAAATCAATACACCAGTATTCTTGACGTGGTTAAAACCCTCAAAGAGGGAAACAGTCCACGCCTTGAGCCAACACGGCCACTTCAGGCAATTTATTAATAAAATAATGAAAATTTACATAAGCTTCTCTCATGAATGGTTACCCTACAAATGACCCTCCATGCTTTTTAAATAGAGATCATGGACCAATCGGGTGTTAAGCCACGGATCAAGTGTCGATAATACCAAGGAGAGAATGAACTGTCGGATCACTTCATGTCTAGAACATATCGTGACCGTCGGATTGTAAGTTACAAAAGTACATAGTAAAGAAACACACTTTACCTAACCCTACACTAGACCAAGTTATACTTAACTATTTCCTATGTGTCGAAATATCCTAACATCCCCCCTTAAGAACAACTTGGGACAGGATTGAAGGATGTACAAATATGACACAATAGGAGAAGGAAGAGGCATTAGAGCCTATCCCCCCTTAGTGACAACTTCCTGAACTCCAACCATAAATCGAAGTTTAGTAAACTTCGCCTCTCTGAGAGCCTTTGTAAAGATGTCTGAAACTTGATCATTTATTGAACAATATTGCACTTCAAGAACATGGTCATGAATGAGCTTTCTGATTAAGTGCATGTGCAGTTCAATGTGTTTTTTGCGCTGATGTTGGATTGGATCTCTACATAGTTGAATGGCACTTTGATTATCACACCAAAGTGTAGTCAGATGCTGCTGCTGAAATCCAAACTCTAACAGGATCTGATGAAGCCACATGGCTTCCTTACTAGCTTCTACGGCACCACGATACTCTGCTTCTGCTGAAGAAAGAGAAATGGTACTTTGTTTCTTGCAAGCCCATGTAATAGGTCCTGAACCAAGAGTGAACACATACCCTGCAGTAGACTTCCGATCATCAGGGTCACCAACCCAATCAGAATCAGTGAAACCAACAAATAAAGTAGATGCTTCTTCACTGTAATGAATACCAAACTGAATTGTACCTCGAACATAATGAAGTATTCTTTTAGCTTCTTTCTAATCACTTTCATGTGGGTTTTGCATAAACTGAGCAATAAGGCCAATAGCAAAGGAAAGGTCAGGACGAGCATGGGTCAGATACAAAATTTTCCTACAAGTTGACGGTATAAGGTAGCATCAACATCAGGGGAAGTACAAGTGACTGAAAGTTTGGCTCCAAACTGAAAGGGAGAAGGGGTTGGCTTACAGTCTTCCATGTGAAAATGGCATATAAGATCACAGGCATACTTGGACTGGGAAAGGGAAATACGTTCCTTGGATTGCAAGACTTGAAGACCAAGAAAATAATGCAAGTGTCCTAAGTTTGTCATTTCAAACTTATTTTTAAGGCTAGACTTCACATTGTTTATAAGGTTGGGATCACTACTAGTAAGGATAATATCATCAACATAAAGAACAAGAATGATAAGGGACTTGCCCACTTTCTTAGTGTAGACAATATTGTCAGAATGACACCTAGAAAAGCCAGTTTCTAAAAGAAAGCTATCCATTTTGGCATACCAGGCCCGAGGGGCTTGCTTGAGACCATAAAGGTATTTCTTAAGCTGACATACAAGGTTGGAGTATGTTTGTATAAAGCCAATAGGTTTTTGCATATATATTTCTTCATTCAAGTCCCCATGCAAGAAGGCAGATTTAACATCCATCTGATGGATTTCCCATTTGAAAGAGGCAGCAAGGGAAAGAACAAGGCAGATAGAGTTCATTTTGGAAACAAGGGAGAAGGTTTCAATATATTCAATGCCTTCAACTTGTGAAAAACCCTTAGCAACAAGACGAGCTTTATGTTTATCAACTTTTCCATCTGGTCCATACTTGGTTCTGTAAACCCATTTGCATCTAACAAGTTTTCGTCCCTTTGGAAGAGGAACAAGATCCCATGTATCATTTGCCAATAATGAACGATATTCTTCATTCATAGTTGCGTCCCAATCTGGATGGCTTGAAGCTTCTGCAAAGGTGCCAGGATCATAATTCGTTCAAGCTCGACCTAGCAAAGAAGAGCCTTATTGAAGGTGTAAACCCATTTGCATCTAACAAGTTTTCATCCCTTTGGAAGAGGAACAAGATCCCATGTATCATTTGCCAATAATGAACGATATTCTTCATTCATAGCTACGTCCCAATCTGGATGGCCTGAAGCTTCTGCAAAGGTGTCAGGATCATAATTCGTTGAAGCTTGACCCAGTAAAGGAGAGGCTCTAACGAACTAAGAACATGTACGTCGTTGATATGTAGGATCATCGGCAAGAGAACCTGCTACATCCCAAGTAGAACAGACCCATTTTGGAAGCTAAGGAGCTGAAGGAGGATCCTAAGAAGGTGGGGGAGGATTATCATCCTCACTGTCATCATCTGAAGAAGAAATATTTTCAGAAGTAGAAGGGATAGAGAGAGGTGGCACATCCGCCGAACTAGGCTCGTAGGCCGATATATTTTCAGCAAACTTTACATCTCTTCTAATGATAACATTTTTGGACTTAAGTGGAATAAGTCTATATCCTTTGACATCTTCAGAATATCCAACAAAAATACATTTTTCACTCTTAGGTTCTAAAGCTTTATGTTTCTCATCTGGAATATGGGCCCATGCTTCACTTCCAAAAACACGAAAGTGACTTACATCTAGTTTAAGCTCCATGCTTCTTTTGGAGTGATATTCTTTAAAACCTTAGTAGGAGTGTGATTTACTATGTAATTTGCACAGTTAATTGCTTCTGCCCAAAAATTAAGACTAAGTCCTTTAGATTGAAGCATACAATTAGCCATTTCCTTTAAGGTGCGATTATTCCTTTCAGCTACACCATTTTGTTGTGGAGTATATGGAACAGTATGTTGCATTTGAATTCCATTCTCAGTGTAAAAGTTGATGAATTTGTTGTTAACATATTCTCCACCATTATCAGATCTTAGCTTAATAATTTCATGTCCAGATTGTTTTTCAACAAAGGCCTTAAAGGCCAAGAACATGTTAAATACTTCACTCTTGAGTTTTAAGAAGTATACCCAAGTGCGTCTGGAGAAATCATCAATGAAAGTTAAGAAATACTTGTAGCCATAGAATGAAACAACTGGAAGTGGACCACATAAATCACTATGCACAAGCTATAAAGGGGTTGAGGCGTGCCAAGAGGCACGTTTTTCAAAACTATCCAGATGATGTTTTCCGAGTACACATCTAGAATAAACAACATCTTTGCAAGATACCATTGGAAGACCTGTCACCATATTTTCTTTACATAGATTCTGAAGGGAGTGATAGTTTAAGTGACCAAATCGCTCATGCCAAAGTTTGATCACTTCATCATTATGAGCAACAAATACCGAGGGAAGATTTGATGACCCAAAGTTGTTAAACTTATACAACCTTGTAGAATCATCAGCAATGCCAATAGCTAAAATCTATCTAGGATCTCTTAGGTCCTTAATTACAACATCGTGGGGTGAAAATTCAACGATTTTACCTTCACCTGAATGAGTTATCTGATATACAAATAGAAGGTTGCAGGATAAGCTTGGAACACATAATACATCATTAAAATGACCATTGTCTAGATGAACAGTTCGAGTCCCTACAACACTAAGAGATCTATCATCACCAACATATATATTTTTGGTGTTACAATCATTTAAAGAAGAAAACATGGCTTTGTTTTTTGTCATGTGATAAGAAGCTCTAGAATCAATGAGCCACTCATGAGAATGAGAAGAAGAAGATACATTTAGTGCATAACCAGACCCAGATGCTTGACAACCACATGTAGAAAGTGTTATTACTGAAGATGAAGTTGAAGTTGAAGAGTGCTCCAAATGGATGTTATGCTTCTTCATTGCTGCTTCCAAGGCTTCCATCTTTTTAAAGCATTTAGATTCTAAGTGGCCATCTCGATTACAAAAGTGGCAATGTCTATCAGTCTTCTTCCCTTTGTTTTTATTTGCCTTATCATTCTATTGAAATGATTTTTCATTTTGAGGCTGAAATTGCTTAGGACCCTTGTTTGGTTTAGGACCATTCTTTTTAGGATATTGCTTCTTCGGATTCTTTGAATTTGGTTGTTGCTAGGCGGCTAAGGCTTTCTTAAAAGAGTTTCCAAGATTAAGAAGACCAAGATATAAGAGCTTTTCTTGTTCTCTTATTAAATAATCACGAAAGGCATCAAAAGAGGGGGACTTGTAGTCTTGTCCTTGAGAAATAAAGGCTTCTATAGTAGAATGGAAGGTGGAAACAAACACAAAGTATGCTGGTCCCAACTTAGTAAGAATGGAATAGATAAGGCTACCATCTTCTTTCTTAACCTTAACACCTTCCAAGAGAAGTCTAAGGGTCTTGAACTTGGACAAAGAATCTTCAATGGAAGAAAAATTATTGGAGTCCAATGTAAGCAACTCATTTTCGAGTTGATGGGCTCTAATTTCATTTTTTATTCCAAAAACTTTAGTGAGTTGTTTCATTGCTTCATTAGGAGTATCAAGTTCTGCGATATGGAATCTAAGGTCTGGAGAAATAGACATCCCTATCAGCCCACGTTCTTGATCTTGCATATTTTCCCATTTGGCTGCCTTATCTTCATCTTGAGGTTTGGTTTCTTGGCCTGAGGCTATTTTGTAAAGACCTTTACTTCTAAGTAAATCCACAATGTAGGACCACCATTGGAAGTAGTTGGTGCTGTCAAGAATAACTTGGCATGGACTTTATATTTTAACAAAAATTGAAGCTGTAGATTTTGAAACTAAGTGTTTCAATAGAAAGATCTCGAAAAATTAGGCTGATTCAAAAAAAGGACTCTGAAAACAGCTTCCAAATGAAGAAGTTATGGCTTTTTGAAGAAAAATTGTTGAAGATTCCAACGAAATGCGTGAATGTGCGGAAATGAATGATAATGTTATATTTAAAAAAAATCGCACCCCTTTCCAAACATAAATCTAATTAGCTCACTTTTAAAAAAAATTATGTGACTCACTTTTATAGAGAAGTGAAAGTCACTTTTACAATGGTACTTTATGAGCTACCCACTAAATTGTAACTTAAATAAAAGATAAAGAGACTTTAGAATTTTAAGTGACTCATTTTTTATAATGGATGAGAACACTTTTACATAGAGTAACTTTAAAACATAAGCTACATGTGCTTTTTGAAAAAGTAACTCAACAAAAAAAAAGACTTGAACCCAAGACCTCTATTCTCATAAAATAACTTTGAACCAAGTGAGCTAGTTTAAAACGTTAGTAATTTTTTGAAAAGAGGAAGGGTTTTTTTTTTTAAGTCACTGAAGCTTTGCGTGCTTGCTTACTTGAGAAAGCTTTTTTTTTGCCTACAAAACAAAAACCACAAAACCCAACATGGACATACGAAAAAAAAAACCTTATGTTTTGAAGTTAGCTTTACCCAAAAACTATAAATTTTCCTCAATGTTTCTGACTTCCGAGATCACACTAAGGCGCGGTGGAAAAGAGCATAGGCATAAGAAAAATCGTTCCTTTCTGTTTTTTATTTTCCCAGATCACACAAAGTCGCAGGGCAAAGAGCATATGCAAAAATGAAAGGTATATTTCCGGTAATAAATAAACATAGAGAAATTCGGGGAGAGAGCATTCTCAACCCCTCTCCCATCTTCGAGCTCCCGAGCAGCCAGAACCTGCGCAAAATCCTATGGCTATGGAAGAAGAGCCAGAGGAATAGCTCTCAGCGGCGCTCTTTTGCTTTTGCCTCCTTCTCTCAGGTCGGGTTCTGGGGTATGGACAATTTCAATTTTCTGTTCTACATGGTGGTCTGTGTTCTTCTTGTTGCTAAGTCTTGCATGCGGTCTCCACCGTTGCAGTGGGGACGGAGTCTTCTGTTGGGCACAAGTCTTATTTTGTTGCCTGGTTTTTGTATGTTTATGGTTATGCTTTCAGTTTCTACAATTTGTCTGGGTTACATGTATTTTTGGAAGTGCCCCTGCGTGGGTCGTTATGGTGCTATTCTGGAAACTCTCAGCGTCTTGAATTTTGATCTTTCTGAAACTATCGCCCTGCGAGGCAAAAATACAAGTCTGATAATGCCACCCATGGTGCCTCAGTTGGCCCTGGGCAGCCAACTTCTTTGGATGTAAAGTTTTCTGTACATATTAATATAAAAGTAGTTAGTATTGCCGAGAAAAAATAAATAAATAAACACAGAGATAAATAAACCGAAATAAACAAAGAGAAAATAACTAAAAACTACAAATAAACATTATATACCTCCAGATCTTAAAAATGACATAGCTAAGGCTACTAGAAACCTTTTCGCGTGAAACAAAAGGGGTTCCTCACTGGAACAGATGCTCCTAACACAATAGAGCAGTCCTCTCAGCCCGAAAGCAGTCAGAAATTGAAATTATTATGTTTCTTTGGTTTCTACATAACCTACTCTCACATATTAGTTTAGAAAATGTATTTTACACCTCTACTTATTTTCATTAGGAAGTTCAAATTTTTAAAAATCATAACATGTGGAAGAAAATCAATTGCCTCTCTCAAAAACTTTTTAAGCATTAGGAGGTAGCTCCATATTTGACTCAAATGACACTCTAAGTATTAAAGTTTACTCAAAATACACTCTAAACATTTAAGTGGGGCTGAGGAACTCATTTAAATCCTTTCAAAAAATTAATCCCTCTACCTTTAAAAATTATCGTTTTGGTGAGGTATCCACATAATTGTTACAATTGATTTATTTTTTTGGGTGATAGATTATATTTCTAGTAGAATTGAAACTAATTATGAGTCGTCCAACTACATTGTATAGAATGGTTTTCTACTCTAGAAATTTGTTTTAATTATTCTCGTAAATGAAAAGAGTCATAAGTCAAAAATCCCAAACCCTTCAACAATTATTCTTGGTGTCATCTTAAATAAGTTGCATTCCAAGAATTAGTTATTAATTGTTGAACTATTTACAATAAATCTTGTAACCATCATTAAAACCATGTATTAAGTTATGCAAAAAAAAATTGCATTGAATTAGATTATATTGTTTTAGAATTAGGTGCCATGGAGTACGGGCATGGAAGCCACAAATCCATTTTCCATACAAATGTGGGTTCATGCATGTGTGCATGAGATTATAAGCAAGGAGGTAGCAAGGACAGGGGATTTTCATCATATGCCTTTCGTTCTATTAGTGGGCTTCTCCATGATTTTGTCACAACTCTTCCCTTGAGATGCATTATGATAGGAATTGTGATGGAACTTTAAATAGTAGATCCACACATTAAGAAATTTGTAGATAAAATGGCAGTGTGTAGAGCTAGTAGACATTGTTGACTTTCCCTTATATCTAAGTTTTGTTTTTTTGGTTTGCTTGTATATTTATTTAGTCTTGTTATCCCTCGTTCAATTCTATACTCAGCCTAAAAAAGCAAGCCCTCCTCTCAGTAGCTAAGAAAATTGTACACATGTAATATTGCAGATCAGTCTCCATTTCTAACTTAGTTTTCCTTTTGGGTCGTCGTTGTTCAATTTGTGAAGCCTCTTCCCCTTCTATAATGGACTATTTTTGTCTCCCCTAATAGCTTGTCCTCTTATTTGATTATTACATATCCTAGTCCTAAGATGATGGAGCCTAGATATGAGCCTTGAATGGATATAACAAGTGAGAAGATAAGGAGGGGAGAAGAAATGACATGTAAAGTGTCATGGATATTCTACTGGAAAATTCATCACAACATATCTATTAAAATAAACCAAAATCTAGACTATGAAGGATTAATTCCTTTAGATTCCTTATTTGTTATTTATGCATGCAATAGATAAAATGTAGAAAATAGAGAATAGTGAAATACAAACACACACTTATCACAAAGAACTCTGCGATAATCTTTGGGAAAACTTTACGAGAGAAAATTGAGATGGAAGGTGAGGTTGTTATGCTCTTTGTTGTTCTGAATGGAAATGATCCAAGTGTAAAGGAGAAGGCACTCTTTATTGAGTTGCCTGAGACCTGTGGCTTGTGGGCTACTACAAAAACAAACCCCTCTATCATGTCCTCTCTACATAAACACTCAACTTCTTTTCTCTACTATGGAAAAAAAAATCACTTTAATAGAATCGAAACCCTTTTCCTCCAAGTGGCTCGATTATGACACAACCTAAGAGCCAACTAGGGGTTAGATTTGACCTTTTCAACCCTCAACATAAGTTAAAAATCAATTCTTCTATATTTTTCTCCATAGTCCTCATATGGATAACCCATTTTCCATGAGTAATAGGGGCTAACCTCACGTCCTCTTGAATTATGGTGGTCAATCACAATAAGTCAACTTCCAGGAGGCATAACTTTTGCATATGAACTCTGGTTGACATGATTCTTGCACTATTGGAAAGGTATTTAAGTGTAGAATAATATAATGTGTCCCTACACTTATGTGGGAGCATTTTACCCCAAAAAAAATGTCATTTCATGCCGCAAACTAGCCCCATACAGTTTCAAAACCAAATTCTCCAAATTGAGTCTTGCCAATAAAATTGCACCTATAAGTTGATTCCTTCAAATTTTCCACTCTGAAATAAATGAGATGAATGAAAAATTTTATAATGATCGAATCCAAATCAAGAAAGCTAGATAGGAGGTCCTCATGTCATTAACAACACCAATAAATTTCCTAAGCCTAAGCTTATACCATGTCTCTTCTTGTTTATTACCATTCTTCCCTAAACACATTAAGGATGAGGTTGACTTTATTTTAATCTTTTCTTTTAATTTTTAGCTAAAAATAATTCAAGTTGTGTTTTTGTATCAATTGTGATTTTTTTAAAGTTTCTTATTTTTTAAATTTATTTATTTATGTTATCATATGTGTGTGTAAATATTTTTATTAAAAAAATACATTTATAATTTAAAAAAATATAAATTTTATTTTTCAAATATCATTGGATTAATATTGTTTTTAAAAGAACTCCCTATGTAAGGTCGTATGGGGATAATGCAATGATGGGGAAAATGACAATGGTTATAAAATGTTGGATGACTTGTGCTAGGAGCATGAGCTTATTAGTTCTATTCCCATGCAATGCACTCAATATTACACCATTGATCCACTCAAGGGTAATATAGCCGCCTATTTGCACAACACTGGAAAACTAGGTCACTAATGGCAACATTAGATATCAACAACCAACTTAGCAATGAAAAATGGCGGTATAGTTGGGAAAGTTAAGGTGCAACTACAAGAGATTTGCCTAGCAATCAATCCACCGATTGTGATTATGATAGCAACCAATGACAAGGTTGCAGAATTTATGGAGGTTTCTTGGGGAGATCTCCATAATATGCCTTTAGATCCTCCCACTATTCATGTTCTATTAGGTCCCTACAATACTAGTGTAGCCCCCTTATTGTTATTATTAGTGTAGCCCCCTTATTGTTATTGGTGTGCCCATGTAGCCCCCATATTGTTATTGTTGTGCCCATGTAGCCCCCATATTGTTATTGTGGTGCCCCATAGAAGCCCGCTTTTGTTATTGTTGTGCCCTTAGTGTTACACTAAAAAATGTCACCATGACTATTTACAGTTAGTATGGCTCTATCAACAGTCATGCTATCCTCTTAGGCAAGTCTTATGCCTCTGCTCTCCATGTCAAACTCCAAAAAGAGAGAAAGTCTTTATAAATGTATTTATCTCTGGGGACGCAGGTTCTCTCAACCTTACCTGCGGGGACGCACCCAATGTTCACAAAATCTGCATCTTTGGACGCTCTGTATGTAAAGGGGCAGGTACGTCCCTCTGTAAAGGTTAAAATGCGCAAGTTTCATCTTTAAAAAGTTACTTGTGGTCATTTCTAGAGCATTCTAGAAGGTTGTTCGACGTGTATTGAGCGCCTCCAGATGGTTCATGCACTCCTACCAAAGAGGAACTTATCCCATCAATAAGGGAGCTATCCCATCCAAAGAGGGGATTATCCCATTGATGGTGGACCTGATTAACTTCCTCTTGAGCACTATAAATATAGGCATTGGGCCAGAAGGAGGGAGGTTGAAAGCTATACATTTCTAAGGGTAGATGCTGCATGAATTAGGACTCCCATTTAGAAGCTTGTGAGGAGAGATTGCCATCTTTGCTTGTTCTATTTGGAAGTGGGTGAGCTTTGTCAAAGTAAAGGAGAACTCTTGATGGACCCTGGGAGGGACTTGCACAACACCAAGGCTCAGGTTGTATTTGTTCCTTTTGTTACCTATTAATACAAATGAGTCCATTCTTCTCAATAACTTGTTATTTATGAGTTGTTTCATGTACTCCTTGGTCTATGTGTTAAATATGTTTTATTCTATGAGATTATCAAGTGCTATTTAATCGTTTGATTGTTAGTGTATGCAGGTTTCAAAGTGAAGGAGGAGCTCATTCGGATCAGCGGAGCTGGACTGCTACAACAGCGTTGGATTACAGGTAGGATCTAAACACTTGATTTCCCATATAGTAAATGCATGTTTAGAGAAGGATTGCTCTTGTTTGTCTTGTTTGTCACTAGAGAGTCTTAGGCTCCTAGGGAGGTTGGTTGTGTCCGCACAATCGACTCTTTCCGCCTGACAAAATGGCGACTCCACTGGGGAATCCATTGATGTGAAAGTCTTTTCCTTTGTATGCAACTTTGATCTGAGAAAAGTCATTTCTTTTCTGGTTTTTGGCTCTGTGACTTTGTTTTTGGGTGGGTTAGCTTAGGGTTAGATTCAATTTAGTTTTTCTTGAATTTTCCAGTAGGACGCACCCTCTGAGTATTGCACAGTGCGTCCCTGGACGCACTGTCGCTGTGTGCACAGAGCGGGCCCGCACCTGTCTTAACGGGTTGCCTGCGTCCCCTGCTAAAATTTAAGAAAATTCCATTTTTTGCATTTTTTCTCTTAGATTTTGCTTTTTCTTAGTTTTTCTGCCTAGATCCATTATTTTTCTTCCATAAATCTTCACCTAAGTTAATTCCATTGGCATTCCTACTTTAAGCTTTCATCAATTGGGTAATCGCCTTTGAGTGTTTTTATTTTTTGATCTTTGGAACTCTCGCCCAATTTTCTCAACTTGCACTTGATTGGTTCTTAGATTACATTAGAATCATCTTGTGTTTGAGAATTCTCTTTCATAGATCACATTTGCATAATTAGAATTCTCATTTTCAGAATATGAATGAAAAATGTGCATAGGTTACATTTGCATACTTTTCAAGTGAATTGTGCTTAGATTACCATTGCATAGTTTACGTTCTGAAAAATCAATCGTAGATTTAGATCAGTTTTTTTTTATTTGAATTTACACAAAAATAAAATTAAAAAAATGGTTTGGAATTGATTTGCATTAGTTTTTCTTGATAAAATTAGTGCATTAGAGAATTTGTTATATTTTCTCTTAGTGATCAATTCTTTGCATTGTTGGAAGTGAATGGAAACTCTCTCTTTACTTTAGTTAGGATTCATCGAATTGAAAAGATCACATTATCATATTCGATTGCATTCATTTGAGTCGGGTCATAACACCATTGGTTTCATATCCATTTACCCCTTTGAGTAATAACAGCCTTAATAACACAGCGCTTAATTAAAATTCATCTAGTAATTTTTACATTTCTAGGGCTCTGATACACCAACATAGCTTAGGCTAGTGTCTTGGAGTAGGAGAGTAATTAACTCTCCAAGACAACAAAACCAAACAAGTAGCTCATCTTGTGGTAAGATAAATCCAACTGTTTCATTTGTATTCTGGGAAAGCTCCTCTTAAAGGAGAAGCACGAGCTCGTGTCCGAACCAGTGAGGGGATCAATCCTCCCTCGTTGGGAACGACGCCAGACACGCACGTATTACAAACGGTAAACCTCGGATTAACCATTGTCGAGGAGCCAGGGGTCACTTGTCGGTAAACCTTAGATTATTGTCAAGGAGCCGGCAAGGGGATTGAGCTTGATACTCTGCCCTTGCGTGCTGTCGGAGTGTAGACTGTTCCCCCAGGTGCATTTGTTGCTGTTGGTAACCTTAGTGACCATTATCTTTAGGGTTCTACCCAAGGTGACGTTGGAGGGAAGATCCCACTGTACCTGGAGCAGACGTCGGCTAGACTCACTTGGATTTTCTGGGGGGTTCACTTCACTCGAGACGGTTAAAGTGGAGGAACTTGGTCCAGTCTATTCATTAAGCAGGTTGTCGGGGTAACTGTTCCACCCACCACTTCTGTACTGAATTCTACGATGTTGGATTTCATTACCAACTAGTGTTTTCGGTCCGGAAGGCTACTGTTTGTGTGTGGTTTGACTCCTAGATTTGATAGCGCGTGTTAATTTGTTTGTTTTTACTTTTAGAGACCATAGGTGTGAATTGTGAATTTTAATTGTTAGGTGTGAATTGTGAATTGTTAATTTTAGTTTTAAAATTGTTAATAAAATTCACTGAAGTTGAATATAATGGAAAATGTTCCGGAATTTATCAACCTAGGAACCCCTCCTAATGAGAATCCTAGTACTTTTCCTTACTTTGGAAATGTTGGTCCTCCTTATATGGCTACTTTGTCATTACCTGGATTTACAATAGGTTTACCGATATGGTTATTTTCAACTTCGTTGGCCCAAAGTACTCCAATTGTTCCATCTCAACCGGATGCTTCACCTCAACAGAGTTCACCATCTCAACATCACCAACCTTCTGTTGACCCTTTACCTTCTTCGCCTAATTTTTCTTCCTCCATTTCTTCCTCTTCGCCTGGTAAAAGCCTTGATGCTAGTAACCAGGAGGCTAAGAAGAAGAAGAAAGGGAAGAAGAAGAAGAAGAAGAAGAAGCAAGATAAGAAAGAAGTCAACCAACCAACCATGGCTGTAAGTGTTAGTTGTGTTGAGGAGAATTCCGACATGCATCATAAACCCAAATACCCTTGCAGGCTTTGTAAGGGTGACCACTTCCTTGTCAATTGTCCTGGTATTCCAAAGGTCTTGGAAGTATGGTCAGAAAAATCTCATCAACTTTCTGTTGATCCATCAACCAGTGATAGTCAGGTTCCTGGGAAAAAGGGTAAAGTTAGGTTTCCTTGTAAGTTATGCAAAGGGAGTCATCAAACTCACGTTTGCCCTCACATGGATGAAGCCTCAACATTGTTGGAAAACCTTACTGTTCCACAGCAAGAATTTCCAACTGGTTACCGTAAACTTTCTCCCAACCTACCGTCAACTGACGGAGTGATTGATCAAAATTCAAGTACGGTTGATCACACTCTTCCATTGGAGAGTGAAACTCATGTCACTCAGGTTGATGATCAATTAGTTGATCAAGTGGTCGATTCAATTTCACATTCGGTCGATCCCACTTTCCCTTTAGAGAGTGAACTTCATACCGCTCAGGTTCTTCTTGTTACATCAGATTCTTCTATGCCGGGGGGCATTTCACCTGTTTCTACAGAACCCCCTCCAAGTACTGAGGTCTTTTCCTTTGATTGGAATAGACTGACAGAACCTCGTCTTCCTGCCTCCATCCCTTTCCAAATCATTGTCAAGGCTGGTGGTAGGGACATACATCGTACTCAGGTAGATGAAGGTGCTTCTGTTAGTATTTTATCCTCAACTGTTTGGAAAGCTTTGGGTTCCCCTCAGCTTGCGCCTATTACGCAGAATCTGAAAGCTTTTAACAGAACCATTAGTGAACCTTTAGGGATCCTTCCTAATTTTTCCATTACCTTGGAAGGTAAAGCTGTCTGTATTGATCTTATGGTAGTTCGAGGTCCCTTGGATTTCAATTTACTCCTTGGCGAGACTATGTTTATGCAATGAAAGCTGTCGTATCGACACTCTTTCGTGTGATATCTTTCCCTCACAATGGCAGTATTGTGACTGTAGACCAGCTTTCGTTCCCTAGTCTTGTTTCACCTACCAATAATATGACATCCCTAAATGTTCCTGATTCTAAAGTGGTATTTACCCTGCCACGGGTTAATTATGTGGCAACCGGTCCTATGTTTTCAATTACCGATGTAAGTAAGCCTCTCACTGTTGATTTAGATCCGGTAATTGACATGGAAAACTCTATGGGATTACTTGAACACGATGTTCTTATCCCTTTTGAGTCCCTTGACATGTGTTCCTTCCAGAGAACTATTCTTCCTTCTGATGAAGACCTCTTGGAAGCCATGATCAAGGTGTGTCCATTGACATGTCTTTCTTCCAGTTAGAAGCCATGATCAATAGTACGAGGAAAGTTCCTTTTACTGTGTCAACCTCGTTAAAAAATGAATCAGTTGGTCAGAGGATAGTTCTTTTTACTGAGTCAACCTCATTAAAAAATGAATCAGGGACGAGGAAAGTTCCTTTTACTGTGTCGACCTCGTTAAAAAATGAATCAGTGAACACGAGGATAGTTTTTTCCTGTATCAACCTCGTTAAAAAATGAAACAGGCTAGCATGAGGATAGTTCTTTTACTGAGTCAACCTCATTAAAAAATGAATCAGCTAGATTTTAGGATATGTAGGTAGATTGTAGAAAGTAGGGTTTTGAGGATAGTTCCTGTTACTGAGTCAACCTCGTTAAAAAATGAATCAGGTATGAGGATAGTTCTTTTCTTGTGTCAACCTCCTTAAAAATGAAACAACTCCCTTTTCAAGTTAAATATTGAAAGTAAACCTGCATTTCATCCAGCGGGTTGAATGCAATGAAGCCTGGGGGGCATGTACCTCGCTTTGCATCATTATGCTGGGGGCATGCGAACTTTTTGAGCATAGTTCCTTGTCTTGTGTCAAGCTCGTTAAAAAATGAAACAAGGGTAGGTTAAGTAGGTAGATTGTAGAGAGTAGTCATGAGCATAGTTCCTTGTCTTGTGTCAAGCTCATTAAAAAATGAAACAAAGATTTTAGAGCATAGTTCCTTGTCTTGTCAAGCTCAAGCTCGTTCCTTGTCTTGTGTCAAGCTCGTTAAAAAATGAATCAAGGTTTTTAGAGTAAAGTTTTTTGTTAGGTAGATTGTAGAGAGTAGTTCTGAGCATAGTTCATTTTCTTGTGTCAAGCTCGTTTAAAAAATGAAACAAGGGTTTTGAGGATAGTTCTTTTCCTGTGTCAACCTCACTAAAAAATGAAACAACTCCCACAAGTCTTTCCAAGATCTTGAAAGTAAAGCTTCATTCCATCCACCTTATTGAATGCAATGAAGCTTGGGGGGCATGTACCTCGTTTTGCGTCATTATGCTGGGGGCATGTGAACTTATAACAAGCATAGTTTTTCGTTTCAAGCTTGTGCAAACATGAAACCGAATCCGAGCATAGTTCTTTTCCTGTGTCAAGCTCATTAAAAAATGAAACAAATCCTCCTCTACTTGAATCGAGAATTTGACTAGATCTCGTAAATGTTAAGTTGTATATTTAGGTTAGTTATTTCAGTGTTTTGCATAATTTTCTTCCAGTTTTAGGTCGAGACTTTCAAATGATCTCGTAACTCAACCTTCATTTCATCCAACTGGTTGAATGAAATGAAGCTGGGGGGCATGCGCTCTAGCAATCATGCTTAGGGGGCATCAAGCACAGTTTTCTCTCTGTTTCAAGCTTGTGAAAAAATGAAACTACTTTGAAGCATAGTTTTTCTCTATTTCAAGCTTTTGTAAAAATGAAACCTATCTCGACTCAATTTCAGTTATTTTCAAGACTCGTTAAACTCATGAAAATCTCGAGATTATTTTGCTATTTTTCATTCTCGTAAAACAAATGAAAATGCCGAGTTCTTTCCGTCTTTTCCTACTCGTAAATTAAATTGAAAGTCGGCCATGTGAGTATATTTTTATCATTTTTTCGAACTCGTTAAAACTTACGAAAAAGTGAAACCTCAGAGTCATCTTTTAAGCCCTTTTCTGACTCCTAAAATATGAAAAGATTGCCGAGCGTTTCTTTTACACTCGTTAAAATGGAATTAAAAGACAGTCCCCTTATAGCTCTTTTCTGACCGTAAAATCAGGAAAAGGTTGTCGGGTTTTTGTCGTTTCAAACTCGATACTGGAAATAAAACGACGTGTCCTTGATCGCTTTTTACTTTTCAGGTCAGTGGCACTAATTATGAAAGTAATCCTTGGTCGCAAGATCAAGCGGTTCCCCCAGGTATTATTTTATACTTTTTCGGGCTTGGGGGACACAAATTTACGAAAAAGTTCAACCTGGAGTCTTCTTAAGTTTTTCAGACTCCCTAAAATTGAAAAACGCCGAGTTTCTCCTATACTGGACTCGTTAAAATTTCACAGTAAAGAACCTGTTCAATTACAAACAGGAACGAACCACTCCTTCCTAGGGTTCGAATCAAAACTAGGTTGGACTCATCCGAAGGATGAGCTTATAATCAAGCATATGTTATCCTCCTCAAGCTTGTTAAAAATAAAGAGGTACTTGCCAGAAATGGTGGGGGAAAAGAGAGAAGAATGAGCCTATTTGTTATCTTTTGTCTCAGAAGAAAATTTATTACCACTCTTGGACACGACACTTTTCATTCACCTGGGTTGGGAAATCCTTTACCTCACAGTTGATCAAACCACTTTGAAAGTCTTCAGCCGGGTTCCGGGAATTAACTTTGAGTCATTCATCACCAAGCCATCTGTCGTGTCGTTATGTGTTCAAGAGGTCTGCAAGCAAAACTTTCATCTGCAAAATACTTGTCATCCATTTGACCATCCCTGAGTCAGTCCTTACAGCAACATTTCTTCAACTTGAACAATGATTTCGTGTTGCGGGCTTGCCTGCAACGGGTCGCTTTCTATCGACATCAGCACATTATCTAGAGAGATGACTTAGAAATCGTCAGTACCTTGAAGTCTGCATGCATCAATGGCAGGTTTCTCGCCTTTGACGTCAGTTTACATCATTGACTTTCGATCGAAGGATTCCGTGAAATGTTCGACATCAACTCATTCATTCACATCTCATGGATTGTACTAGGTACTTTGAGAACCATTGACATTACTGGTGGTCTCTCTCACGCTTGTTAACAGTTTACATCATCGACTGGTAATCAAGTGGTTTCTACCATGTTCGACATCAACTCATTTATTCGCATGGCTAGAATCGTACCAATTCGGGAAGTAGAAATGAAGACCCTGGATCTAGTTTCCACCATCCAGGCTGCGAGGAGTTTTGTATTCATTATCTAAGTAGACTAATCATAAACAGATGGCTGCGCCCATACTGTGTCTACAAAATTCTATGATTATGATGTACTGCAAGATCATTCCTGTATCAGAGTAGTTAGTCTGTTAGTTAAAGTTTTAATCTGAGTATGGGAATGCCTACCTCAGTGATGATATAATCTTATACATGTATTTTGTGTTGAAAATTGCAGGTTCTGACCAGGCTCTCCACGAGATAATCCTTGAAATGATAAAGCGCTTCACCCTTCCTAGATAATACAAAACCCTAATCTATTACAGGCTTCGCACTTTAGGGGGCAATCTGTTACACTAAAAAATGTCACCATGACTATTTACAGTTAGTATGGCTCTATCAACAGTCATGCTATCCTCTTAGGCAAGTCTTATGCCTCTGCTCTCCATGTCAAACTCCAAAAATAGAGAAAGTCTTTATAAATGTATTTATCTCTGGGGACGCAGGTTCTCTCAACCTTACCTGCGGGGACGCACCCAATGTTCACAAAATCTGCGTCTTTGGACGCTCTGTATGTAAAGGGGCAGGTGCGTCCCCCTGTAAAGGTTAAAATGCGCAAGTTTCATCTTTAAAAAGTTACTTGTGGTCATTTCTAGAGCATTCTAGAAGGTTGTTCGACGTGTATTGAGCGCCTCCAGATGGTTCATGCACTCCTACCAAAGAGGAACTTATCCCATCAATAAGGGAGCTATCCCATCCAAAGAGGGGATTATCCCATTGATGGTGGACCTGATTAACTTCCTCTTGAGCACTATAAATACAGGCATTGGGCCAGAAGGAGGAGGTTGAAAGCTATACATTTCTAAGGGTAGATGTTGCAGGAATTAGGACTCCCATTTAGAAGCTTGTGAGGAGAGATTGCCATCTTTGCTTGTTCTATTTGGAAGTGGGTGAGCTTTGTCAAAGTAAATGAGAACTCTTGATGGACCCTGGGAGGGACTTGCACAACACCAAGGCTCAGGTTGTATTTGTTCCTTTTGTTACCTATTAATACAAATGAGTCCATTCTTCTCAATAACTTGTTATTTATGAGTTGTTTCATGTACTCCTTGGTCTATGTGTTAAATATGTTTTATTCTATGAGATTATCAAGTGCTATTTAATCGTTTGATTGTTAGTGTATGCAGGTTTCAAAGTGAAGGAGGAGCTCATCCAGATCAGCGGAGCTGGACTGCTACAACAGCGTTGGATTACAGGTAGGATCTAAACACTTGATTTCCCATATAGTAAATGCATGTTTAGAGAAGGATTGCTCTTGTTTGTCTTGTTTGTCACTAGAGAGTCTTAGGCTCCTAGGGAGGTTGGTTGTGTCCGCACAATCGACTCTTTCCGCCTGACATTACGTTACTATTGTTATGTAGGCTCTGATTATATTGCGACCCATCAGACTCCTATATATACAAAGGAGGTATTTTCATTTGTATCATCCAAGCATTATTCATTTATGTAATGTAAAGGAGGTTTCCCCCTTGAAGAGCACACTTTTTAAGTCGTTGATCTATCTTTTTGTGAGTTGGTTGCATAGCATTTGGTATCAGAGCTTTGGATTCTAGGGTTCGCTACTTCAAGCAGGCCATCATGGAATTTTCGCTATAACATTTTTTATAAGAAGTTTCAGAAGTTGAAATTGTGACCATGTAGAGCCGAAATATTGGTGAACTTTGTGCCATAATTTCAAATCTTGGTTCGCTATATTTTATGTGATATGGTTCAAAGAATTTTGGGTTTTTGCAAGCTCCATAATTTAGTCCCAAACATGTGACATAGGGAAAATTGTCATAACTTTCGTTTCAAGCATTAGATTTGAATTCTGTAAAAATTGGATGAAATTTCACGGACTGTAGTTTTTCGTGTAGCAATTTTAGGGCCGAATGTTGAAACCGTGACACGTGGAATCCCATACAACTTCGCTCTATTGAACAAGTCCATAATCAGGTCATCGTGGGATATTTGGCTATACTGAAGAATCAAATATTAGTCTGAATTGTGGAATTGGAAAGAAGATTAATAAGGCTACCACAGGGCTGAATGTCAGACCTTGGAAATCCAAATTTATAGAGATATAACAATTTCAATATCAAGCTCCTAAAAAGCAAGAAAAATGTGTGTTCTTTTTAAATTTTTCATAACTTTTGTTTGAAAAATCAGTTTGAAGTGATTCAAAGGGAATATTGAAGCATAGATATCAGTATTTGGTTCTAAAATGCCTCCAAAAAAAATAATTCTACACCCATTAATCCCTCAGAAATCTCTAATATGATGCATGAAGAGGAAGAATTGTAGCATGATATATCAAAATTACAAGACCAAGTGCAACAAATTTCGCTCTCACAAAGAGCAACCAAAGATGACATGGATGGATTAAAAGGTGACATGGATGTTTTAAAAATATAAATAAAAGGCGACATGAATGGTTTAAAAGTAGACATGGAAGGAATGATGAATGTCAAGATGGAAGGATTGGCAAAGTTGTTGCAAGAAATGTTTCCAGGTAGTGACAAGGTAATCCATGAAAATAATGATGAGGACAAAAGGAATATGAATTATGATTTTAGAGAGAAAAATTTGGGGTTTAAGAACCACCACATTCCAAAGATAGATATGAGGAAGTTTGATGGCAAGGATCTGGTAACTTCGATACTACAGATGGAGCAATATTTTGATCTAAAGGATGTGCAACCCTCACAAAAGGTATGTATTCCATCTCTATATTTAGAACCCAATTAGTTTGTATGGCATAGATGGATTTGTTCTCGTAAACCATTTGTCACCTGGACAATTTTTACGGAGGAAATGATAGCACATTATGAAAATACAAAGAGCAACACCTTCTTTAGCCAATTGATAAATATCAAACAAAAGGGTTCAATGGCAGAGCACATTGAAGACTTCCAAAAGTTGAATATTAGTGTAACCAATATTCCAAGGGAGCATAAGATTGATGTCTTCATATGGACTTTAAAATATAACATCCAACATGAAGTTCACCTTTGGGAACTTGATTCATTGGAGAAGATATTCAGGGTGGCAAGAAGAATTGAAAGCAAAATTATGGCAACAAGGAAGTCTACCACTCACAACTATAAAGATGGAAGTGTTGTTGCTCCTAGTCTTCCACAACCTACATGGTTGACACCACAACAAGTGGAGGAAAAAAAAGCAAAAGGTTTTTCTTACAGTTGTGATAGAAAATACACTAAAGATCATAAGTGTGCTGAAAATAAATTATTCTACATAGATTGTGAAGAGGAGGAAGAAAATGAACAAAAAACGTAAAAAGAGGAGGATATACACCAGGAACCAACCACAGAGAAAGAAGAAATGAATCCGACCATATCTTGTAATGCATTGGTAGGAATTACCGCTCCTCAAACTCTCAAGATGAAAGGATATATCAAGAAGAAAAAGGTAATAGTGTTGATTGATTTGGGTAGTACCCATATTTTTATTCATTGTAAGATAGCGAAGGGATTAAATTGCTTCCTATATCCAACACCAGAGTTTCAAGTGAGGGTTGCAAATGGAGGAACCATAAATTTCTCTTGAAAGTTCCATAATATCAAGCTAACCATGGGGGAATATGTATTTAATAGTCCAATGATTTCCATTCCAATGGGTGGTGTTGATGTTGTACTAAGAGTCCAATGATTACAATCTTTAGAGACTATACCTTTCAATTTTCAAAAACTTTTCTTTAATTTTCTTTTTGAAGGAAAGGAAGTTAATTAAGGGGTATCGCAGGGAAACCAGGAAAGATAATCATCTCTAATGGCATGACAAAACTTTTGAAGAAATAACGACAGGGCGTATTTGCACAACTATGCTCCCTAGAAGTTCAAACATCGAAATAATTTATTTCTCCGAATCTCCAAAATTTCTTAGAAAATCATTCTGAGGTGTTTGAGATTTCCAAATGCCTCACACCTATTAGGGTCCTATAATATAGGGATCATAGTTTTTATGTCTTACGATTCATTTGGGGGTCTTATTGTAAAAAGTTAACCTATGAAGGATTTTTATACAAAAGAATCAAATTGGTCAAAGTAATTGTAAATATTTGTGTCATAAAAGAGTTTATTAACCCTAATTCGAATTTGTAAAGTCCATTTAATTCCACACACTGCTTCTGGTCCATCCTTCTCAGCTGAATTATCCTCCCACAAGTGAATCGGGCTTCTCTGTGAACCGGAATTAAATTTTGCTCCGAAAATCCCATACTCCTGCAATCTCCCGAGGAGATGCGTCATCCTTTGCCCCATGAACCATGCCGTGGGAACTGAAGACGCACACCGAGGTCCCTTTCGAAAACAGGTGTAGTACCAGGGTGATGGACTCTGACACGTCGCGATTGAAGGGAGAGGACATTCATGCCACGTCTCCATGGCAGGCCAGAGCTCGCTTGATATGATGGGACAGGGCCCAAGGGTTGGGGGCATGAGGTGGGTTGGGGAGGAGATCATGGCGGGGAGAGGCGGAAGGGTGAGGGGGAAATAGGGGAAAGGAGAGGAGGATGAAGAAGGTAAGGGGTGGGGGGGATAAATAAGAAGGAGGGGGAGCGAAGGGAAGAGGAGGGGGAGCAAGGGAAGAGGAGGGGGAGCAAGGGATAGGGGAGGGACAAAGGGGAGGGAGGAGGGGCCAACTTACCACTTTAATCAAAATGTAATTAAAGTCTCCAATACCTATATATATTAATTTCCATGCTAGGCTTCGAGCCTCTCTCAATATCCACAAGTTTTATCCCATCAGTTTACTTATGGGATGTTAGTCGTGCTCTTGACCTCATTCAGTATGCATCTTTCTTTTCTCAATTGCCATGCATGATTGGCTTGTTTATCTACTTCTTGGTTGTTTCTTTGAGATTATAATAGAAGGACACCAAATCAAAGGAGGGGAGCAGTCCCTGAGATATCTTGATGATTTGGTTCAAGGTAGTGTTTTTAGCTTTTGTAGCATAGATCATATGCCTAATAATTATCATGGAATCCCCTAGAACTTGTATTGTTTTTATGCCCTTCTTTTGAGCCAGGGTAAGGCCCAGGAACAAGCCATACGCTTCTACTTGGTTGTTGGTCTTCCATCCAAGCCCCCAAGCATATCTAAATTCAATGATTCCTTTGGGATTAGTGAGAATCCCTCCCCCTCCTGCCACCCCTAATCTATCCCATTTTACCAGAGGGATGCCAACATCTTTCCTATTTCCAGACTAGAGGAAGTTGAAACAAGTCTTTTGGATTTTGTTAATGATTCATTTGGTGACATATGATACAAAGCAGCAATATACAAGAATGTTTTCACAAACAACCTTTATCAATATGAATCTTCCTCCTCTATAGAGGAGTTTGTTTACCAAGAAGGATATTTATGATTCAATTTTCTATAAAATCCATAGCTAGTCAATGAATTTTATCCAAGTGGCTTGAAGAAGAATCCTAGATACTTAAAACCTTCGTCTAAAGATATATGTGGAAATGGAAAGTAGAAACCCACTTGGGCGACATATGTTTTCGACAAGAGATGAGGGATGAAACCAAATTTTGAGTTGTTGATCTACATACCTATCCTTGAGCTAAAAATATAAAGAATGTATTTCATAACAATGAATGTCCCCAATGAACCTTATGAGAAAATGAAAATTTCATCCACAAAGAGAAGGGGGGAAGATTGTTGTGGGGAAAAATGCCTATGCAAGACGATCCTATCCACCTAAGGTGTGACAGTGCCTTAGCAACAAACGAGTACAGCTACACTAATTTCTTCCTTTATGAAATGTGAAAGAAGAGAGATCAATAGACTTACCGGTGTCTTCCGTTTGTCCCTCGATCCAATCTCCCTTCTCTTTGGGTGTTTACAGCTACTTGCCTTCTTGCTTATCCAGCTACAAATTCCTGCAAGATCACAAGAGAACAACTACTTGCGACAAGAGAACAGCTACTTGAGACAAGAGAAGAACACTACACAAAGACAGATGTTCACATTCATAACTAGTTTAGGATTAGAAATAAACCAAATACACTAATACATTTATACATCAAAATACATCAGCATATAGGAGAAACCAAGATAGCTTTATTGATGAATAACAAGGTTCAGGAAGAGATACAACCCAGAGGGCTCCAATCCAGCATCTCTTTCCCAGCAAATGGAATTCCTATCTTCAGCCCCTTCAAAGCATTAAGCACCCAATGATTCCAGTCCCAAACCAACAGCAATTCTTTGCAATAATAAAATTCCAACCTCTGGATCTCATGGAGGAGAGATCCATATATAGATGTTTGGAGAGAGGATGAGTCAGCTTGAGATCTGACTAGTGTCCTCTCCCTCTATCAGTTCTTGAGTCCACTTGGAGGTTCTTGCTTCCACTTGGAGATTTGGAACCTCTTACTCATCACCAGTCGAATTCCCTGAGGCAAGTGTCATTTTGGAAGCTTCCTGGGTTCTGACACCTTGAGGAATGAGTCTGCCACTTGTCCAATCTCGCTCAGCGCAGGTAGCCAGTGTTGGAGTTGACATTCAGCGCAGGTAGCCAGTGGAGCCATTGACATTCAGCGCAGATGGTCAGTGGAGCAGTTGACATGATCCTGAATTGACTTGTTTTTGAGCAGTTTCAGGTGGAGAACTTTTGTGAATTGTTGTGGTTTGTTAGCCTTGTTCCTCTAGGGGTAGGAACAACATGTTTAGGGACTTTGGATCCCTTAGATTATGGACATTTCATGCTCAATGCTGTAAGGCACAAAAATGTCTATAATAGTTTCCCCCTAAAGTATGAGGTTGTTTATCGGGCGAAATGCTTTATCAGGGGGATCCTAAGTTCATCCAATGTTGGGAGGAGACCTGTAATACACTACAATACAATACATTATTTTTCATACTGCTTTCATGATCTAGCTGAGGCGGGCATTCCCATGCTCAGCTTTATAAATTCATTTTTCTGTACATAGAACAGACAATCGTCTGATGATAGACTGATAATTTTGATGAAATTATCATCCTTTGAGTAGGATGATTATCTGCTGCAATGATGTACATGTCAATGTCTTTATCTTTCCTGAATATATATCGCAGCCCGGATGGATGAAACTAGATCCGGGGTCTTCAAACTCGTTCGATCTTCACTCTAAGTACAAGTCGATCCATGTGAGAATTGTTCTGAAGTCGAACATGGAAAGACGTCGCTTGATTACCGGTCAATGATGTAAACCGTTAACAAGCGCGAGAGGAATCACCGATAATGATGATGACCCTCAAGGTACTGCAGTACAATTCACGTGGTGTGAATAAAGGACTTGGCGTCGAACACCACGCAAAATCTTTCGGTCGAAGGTCATTGATGTATACCTGTCGCCGGAAGTGAGAAACTTGCCATTGTGGCATGCAAGCTTCAAAGTAATGAAGGGGTTGTTCCTAGATCAACTTCTTGGATAATGAGCTGATGTCGACAAGAAGCGATCCGTCACAGGAGGGCCTTAATGAATCCCACATCAGTGACACGGAACGGAGCTAATGATTTTAATGGAGGTGAAAACGATCTGTGACATATGATTCAGGGTGGCGGTCATGAATGGATGAAGGATAATGTATGGCAGTGGATGGGACACGGTTGACTCTTTTTGAACGACTTCTCTTGAACATGTGGCGACACTGATGCGATGGATTGGTAGCATTATCCCAAATATGGATGGTATGGCGAGACCATGGTGATGTGACCGGTGAATGAAACAACCCAACCCGATTGTGGTACGGAGGAAAAGTGTCATGTTCAAGAGCGACTTGCTACCATCAAAGTTTTCTTTAGTTTCTCCCAATTTTTCCCCAGTCATTGCTGACCGGTACCTCTTTATTTTTGTCAAGCTTGAGGAGGATAACATATGATTGTTCTATAACCTGCCCTTCGAGCAAGCCCATCGCTATGTTTTAACGAGCCTAGCGATAGTGAAACTCGTTCTCGTCTAAAGACAAGTTTGTCGCTATTTAATAATTTTAACGAGTCTAACGACAAGGATAACTCGGTCCTTTTCATTTTTAGAGAGTCTGAAAAGGTACATAAAGTCAACTCCAAAATTCCTTTTTCGTCATCTAATCCCTTAAGTCTGAAAAAGTATAAAACAATACAGAAGGGATGAGTTTTCGATAGTTTTAACGAGCCGAACAAAACAAGCGCTCGATCTTTTTGTGCAATAATCCCTCAGGTCCAAAAAGATTAAAATCTAGAGGAGGGATAGCTCTTCCGGTCGCTTTAACGAGCTGGAAGGCCAAAACTCGGCAACCTTTTCATATTTTACGAATCAGTTGAAAAGAGCTTAAAGAAGACTCATCTTTTGAGGAACGAGTGATAAACAGGGATAGCAGCTGATTCCAGGTACATGTTGGAATTTTCCAATCACGGCAGTGTCACAAGGATGGCTAGGTGAAATCACTCTTCGCAGCTGTTCCTCAAAATGGGTAAACAATCATATGGAGGTGAACGATCGGCCAAATGAAAAGTGGAGGTGACAGGTGCAAACACGACCAAGGCTTTAATGGCTGATGTTATTACATTCACAGTGGTTATTTACTGGGTGGGTTCATTTTTTATTTTAAAATGAGCTTAAACACTGGAGGAAACTCTTGCTCATTGCTTATGTTTATTTTTTAACGAGCATGAAGTCCGCGTTAAAACTGCTCGGATCTTGCATTTATTTTTTAACGAGCATGAACTTTATGCTAAAACTGCTCGAATCTTGCGTTTATTTTTTAACGAGCATGAACTTTATGCTAAAACTGCTCGATGATAAGTTTGCATGCCCCCAGCATAACAACGCAAATCGAGGTGCATGCCCCCCAAGCTTCATTGCATTCAACTTGGTGGTTGGAATGAAGGTTTACCTTTGAGATTTGGAAAGGAGATTGTTTCATTTTTTAATGAGGTTGACACAGTAAAAGAACTATCCTCATGACTCCTTGTTTCATTTTTTAACGAGGTTGACACGAGATTAGAACCGTCCTCGGAGCCCATTGTATTTACAGTATTTATATCAGGGCGATGATCCATGCTGACAAAATGTTTAGGAATCTTCTGAATCCATTAGATATAGAAGATTTCATATTGTAGGTTTCCACTGTGGCCACTTCCGCCAGATTACTTGCAGGCGGTAGGGCAAAAGTACCCATTAAGTCAGGGTCTTTTAGGAGACCTACTCCAATATTTTGAAGCGAATGATTGCTTCCATGGATCATTGGAATGCTTCCCGTAACTTGTGAACTGTCGGGGAGGAAAGTTTGTTGGTTGATGACTGTAATTCCTCCTCGAAAGGGAAATGCAATCTTCCTAAAGTAGGTCAACACAACTGCGGCCATGGCATATATCCAGGGCCTTCCCAGTAGGATGTTGTAATCGAGGTTTCCATCAATTACTTCAACATCAATTCCTACTGTTTTGCCCCTAGTTCAACTTGCAAGTTACTTAAAATCCCGTATGGAGTGTATGATCGTCCATCAAATGCTTTTAACGTCGTTGACAATCTCGACAAGGGTGGTGAGCCTAAATTCTTCCAACAACTCATCGACATAATACACGTAGATGCCCCCTCATCAATAATTGTTCGATGAACAGTTTTGTTGAGGGCTTTCACTTGAATAAGGAAAGCTAGTTGCGCTGGTAACTGAGGGTCATATCCTTTATGATCAAAGGCCACAAGATTGGAGTCCATTGGGTCAATTTCACCTATTGCTGATAATAAAGCTTGCTCTTGGGAGAGGAAATTTTGCGGTACCTCAAGCGTCGACATAGCGGACGGCGATTGGGCCAGGTCCTCTATTATATTATAATTCTGTGCTATTTTTTCACGAGGATTAAATGTCGACTTGTACACTACTCCCTTTGGTGACTTTATCATTTGTTCAGGAATGGTGGGTGGCACAACTTTGGTCAAAATTGTTGTCGAACTACTAGGTTGTTCATTAGCCTTGTTATTCGACACCTGTGGATTCCCGTAATCTTTATTCCTTGCCAAAGCATCATTTTGCTGCTTTGAGATAGACAACATAAGCACTTGGGATCGGGAAGCATTTTGATTAGCAACCAGTTTAGTACCCGGGCTTGGAAACGGATCAGTCAATACTGCTGGGGTTTTTGAACTCTTAAAGAGTTTCTTAACTTCAGCTATATGTGGACAATCTCTCGTCCAATGATCCTCATCTCATATATGACACCCCGCAGGGGGTTTCCTTTTTCTCCCTTTCTTTTTCTTCTTGCCCCCTGGTTGCTTCAGTTGTTTGCCCTTATCGGTCGACATGGCATTTACTTCCGAGGCAAGAAGTTCCTCATTTGCATTTTGACTAGAAATGTTACAGGCCTTTTTAGATGTAGCCTTGGTCGATTTCGTATCTGTTTTGCCAATCACGCCATCACCGGCATGAGAGTCATTGTTTGATTTAGGAGGAGGAGGAATTGAGAATTCCGGTCTAGGGGCGTCAGGTATTTTGTCGTAGAGCGTGCCAGACTGAGTATAGACCAAGTCTAGATATTGTGCACGAGCAATAACTTGCTCCTCTGTTACAACTCCCCCCTTTGCCACATCTTCTGTTATAGCAGGAAGTAACGACTTTATAAACCATTCAGCTAACAGCTGATCGGGAACGTATGTTTTCACCATCCTACGACGACGACGCCATTCATGTATATGATCGGATATATGAGTGGCAGTTGTCTGTTTGAAGTTGGTTAATATTTCTGTTCCCGTTTCATACCTTATCGGTAATTGAAAATGGGTTAAGAAAGTCGTGGCTAGGGAGCTAAAATTGTCGAACGAGGCTCTAGGTAATTCAATATACCATTTTGCTGCTGGACCCGTTAACGTCCTATGGAAAAGGTGAAGCCTTATCGAATCATCATTCAGGGTGTTTGATGAACACCACAATGAAAAGTCATTGCGTGATTCGATGGGTCTTCACCTGGATTTCCATTGAATTTAGGAATGTCAGATGGAAGCTTGTGAGGAATCGCTGGCCACCAAGGGGCGTAAGCAATCGGATCGTTGGTTAACCGGTGTAAATCGGGTAACTCTAAAGTTGCCACGAATGGTAACTATTGATTCAGGTTAGGTGAAGCATACCCCGGGTACGATGGAATCGCTTGAGCAGTGGGTCTTTGCATACCAGCATAATGTAATTGATGTTGGTATGACTGATACGGTTGGTGGACTTGACCACTGTAAAGCGGTTGGTTTTGATCGTTTTGAATATACGGTTGTCCACTGTTCGCAAAGATCTGTTGCTCAGAGCCTTGGTGCACTTTCTGGAATTGTGGTTGTTGGTATTGCACCAGCCATGGTTGTGAAGCCATGTTCTGTTGTGCTATACTAACTGTTGGACCAAGGTGTGGGGTAATTATACCCGTTTGGACCTGTGTCGCCCCACCAGTTGGCGATTGTGGTTGTGACCCAGGGTCAAGGGGCTGTTGCATTACAACCTGAGAAATCTGAGGTTGACATACAACAGGCAACGTTTGAACCTGCGACACTGTCACAATAGCCGGTGTGGTCGGGATATTCGACATAGGTACACACTGTTGCATAGAATATACAACTCTTGGTTGTTGAGGTAGCATAGGTACCCAACCACTTGATGTAATTCCAGTATAACCTGAATACTGTTTTGAACTCCCGTATGGATACCCTCTCGGAGGGGGTAATGAAAGGGCATACTGCCCCCCATACGGTAGCAATCCAGAACTCAAGGGGATTGTTTGTCCTTGGGGACTGGATTGCCCAAATTGACCTCCAAATGGATCAATCTGGCGAGTCTCAACATAAGATTTGCCGGATATTATTCTGAATGAACAAACTGGAACAGACCACACTGTCGAAATAGTCCCTTGGTGGACTCCTTCTAGCGGTTGCGAGCTAGTCGGGACAGATGGTACGCCGGCAAACATTGTTGGAGTGACGGCAGGGGCTTCTGCTGTCGCTGCGTCGTTCAACACAGTCCTAGATGTTGACGGTTGTTCAGACATTTTGAGTCTATCCAATAGATTGCCTAGCGATTCTACAGGAACTTCCACTTGTGGTGGATTAACTTCTGATGAAGGAAATAGAGTGACCCCGACTCCAAAATGGGTTGGAGTACTTGCTTGCGGATCCTCTACAATTTCCTCTATCGCAATCAAACCAGGTGGAAGAGGAAGACCGTCAGGTCCGTAAAATATTTCTGGTGCCGAAGAAGGGGTTGAATCGACAGCGACAGTTGTTTGAGGAGCAAGACTCTCTGAACCGGTTACAGATGGAACTGGTTCAGTAACGCAAGTATTTTCTCCCAGACTAGGATCAGTGTTACCGTCCCTATGTGGCTGTTGAACTTCTTCTATAGAGGCAGGGTTTCCAGAAATGTTTGGAGTAACCGGAATCTCAGATGTGGTTGGAACACTTGTTCTAACTTTGATAGGAGATTTTGAACCGGTTAAACGAGTTCGCTTTGTCCGTACTGTTTTCGATTCCGGAGACAAAGATGGTTGACTCGTAAGCCTCTGCGAACGACGGGGTTTCAATTGACTTTCTTCCACGATTGCGGATTACTCGATCAACTAAAATACAAAAAGGGAAATTGGTGTTTCCGAATTGAATGAATTTTATTAGACGCTTTAGACACAACTTGCTTTTTCAATTTTAAAGAGTCGAGAAAAAGCTAAAGATGACTCTAGTCTCCTTCGATGTTTTAACGAGCCCGAAGTGACAAATGCTCGGATGGACTTTTTCTGTTATAGAGCCTGAAAAAGGCCAAAAGAAACTGCTCTGGAGTTCTAGGCAGAGGGTGTGCCAAACTTTTCGCAAAACCGCAGAATACTTTTTAAGGTATGGGCGGTTGATCTTCGTGAATGCTGTGTTCACTGCATTGCGATCAGCAGGGCGGCCGACACGGCTTCCTAAGGATAAAGGATATATACCTATAGGGGTCTCCCAATATATACGCGACGGTACGTGGCAGCACAATCCGTACTAGCGCTATCGTCCCTCAGGAGGAATCACCCACCTTCCACGAGATCGACAGTCACTAGGCTTAACGACGCCGGAACACGTCTCTAGCCTAGACCTCTATGTTGTGCGTTATGTTACAAAGCGTTGTTAGGTTCATTCAGTTTATTTTAGGTTGATCTTTTTAAAGTTTGCCTTTCAAGGTTCACCACGAGATGTATGATACAAATTCCTAAATGCAGTCTAAAGATGATAAGCAAGCTTTATATCTTTTCAACTTTGAAAATCCTAGCTACTAAGGGAAAAGAAAGACACCATCTTTTCTCAAAGAGCAATCAGCACACTCTAATGCACTTTTCCTAAATCCAACATGCAAACTATCAAATGAAAAATGCACAATGCAGGTGTTTGTTCTCCGCTTTCTTAGTATTGATGCCTAAATGATCAATACAAACAAGTTCACTTTTTCGAAATCAGAGAAGATAGAAGAGATTACAACACTTAACGATTTTCGAAATAAAGACTTGTTTTGACACTTAAAAGAGACAAATTCAAACCAATAAGCAAAAGTAAATGTATAATCAATCTGCAAACAGCCAATGAACTCTCTTCTAAGATCACAATCAATCAGATCTGAATCAAAGGCTATAGGATGACTACTTTACTCATGCAAAGGAAAACTGTAAATGACGCCACAAACACATAAAAACACTCACAGTCTTTTTGTACAAAAGGAGGCGGAATCTAAGCAAAGAAAAGGAGTTATCTGACTGGTACCTATGCTGGTTAAAGGCTGCAAAAAACAGAGATCAAAACAAGGCAACAGAGAGCAGAGAACCCCAGCTGTATAAGGCCAAACTGGTTCAGCGCAACCTCAACACTGAGGATTTGACATTCAGCGCAGGTAGCCTTCACGGGACCTGCGTTGAAATGCAGACTGCCTTCACAGCAGTTGCGCTGAAGGAGAAACTCTCGTTTCTCCTGGGTTCTGGGTCACAAATTGCTCAAAAATCAACAGTTTCAGGCCAAATCAGAAACACAAGTAAGGTATAATCAAAGGGATGCTTTGAAAGCTACTAAGATCTATCACAAGGATCATCAAATCATTTGTGAACCCATTGTTCAGATCATAGACAAGTCCAGCAACTGGATCAAAGCAGCAACTTTCTACTTTGCATCCGGGAAAGATGCAGTTCGATTGTTGCTGTCAAGTCTATGAAGTAAACAAATGATGGAAACACAAATAAAATGACTAAACAAATCTTCCCCAGCGGAGTCGCCAATTTGTTGTGGGGAAAAATGCCTATGCAGGACAATCCTATCCACCTAAGGTGTGACAGTGCCTTAGCAACAAACGAGTACAGCTACACTGATTTCTTCCTTTATGAAATGTGAAAGAAGAGAGATCAATAGACTTACCGGTGTCTTCCGTTTGTCCCTCGATCCAATCTCCCTTCTCTTTGGGTGTTTACAGCTACTTGCCTTCTTGCTTATCCAGCTACAACTTCCTGCAAGATCACAAGAGAACAACTACTTGCGACAAGAGAACAGCTACTTGAGACAAGAGAAGAACACTACACAAAGACAGAAGTTCACATTCATAACTAGTTTAGGATTAGAAATAAACCAAATACACTAATACATTTATACATAAAAATACATCAGCATATAGGAGAAACCAAGATAGCTTTATTGATGAATAACAAGGTTCAGGAAGAGATACAACCCAGAGGGCTCCAATCCAGCATCTCTTTCCCAGCAAATGGAATCCCTATCTTCAGCCCCTTCAAAGCATTAAGCACCCAATGATTCCAGTCCCAAACCAACAGCAATTCTTTGCAATAATAAAATTCCAGCCTCTGGATCTCATGGAGGAGAGATCCATATATAGATGTTTGGAGAGAGGATGAGTCAACTTGAGATCTGACTAGTGTCCTCTCCCTCTATCAGTTCTTGAGTCCACTTGGAGGTTCTTGCTTCCACTTGGAGATTTGGAACCTCTTACTCATCACCAGTCGAATTCCCTGAGGCAAGTGTCATTTTGGAAGCTTCCTGGGTTCTGACACCTTGAGGAATGAGTCTGCCACTTGTCCAATCTCGCTCAGCGCAGGTAGCCAGTGTTGGAGTTGACATTCAGCGCAGGTAGCCAGTGGAGCCATTGACATTCAGCGCAGATGGTCAGTGGAGCAGTTGACATGATCCTGAATTGACTTGTTTTTGAGCAGTTTCAGGTGGAGAACTTTTGTGAATTGTTGTGGTTTGTTAGCCTTGTTCCTCTAGGGGTAGGAACAACATGTTTAGGGACTTTGGATCCCTTAGATTATGGACATTTCATGCTCAATGCTGTAAGGCACAAAAATGTCTATAACAAAGATGAAGGTTTACAACCACTTGTATTCCTTTAAAATAATTACTAGAAGTAGCCTAATTAATAACCTTGCTTGGGGATTTAATAACCAAGAGGAAAAGCAAAGGTGAAAAGGGACAACATTGTCACTACCCTCGTAAAGCTCTGAAGAAATGAGCGAGAGATCCATTTATGAGAACAACAAAGGAGGTTGGTTGCAAACATCCCATGATCCAACTGGCAAATTTTAGTCCCATTCCAAGTTTCATTAACACTAGTCTCAAGAACGTCTAGATAAACCTATTGAAAGCTTTGGAAAGGTCAATATTGAGTGAAAGAGCGTCAGACTTATTAGATTTGATGGAATGTAAGGCTTCTTAGGCAAGTAAAACAAATTGATGTTTTGTCTGCCATTTATGAAGCCAATATGTTCATCTTATATAATATCATTGGATATAGGTTTTAGTTGACAAGCCAAAAGAATTGATATTATTTAGTAGATAACATTATAGTAGGAGACTGATTTGAAGTCCTCAAATGTTGCCCTGTCCTAATTTTTTGGAATAAGTGCAAGGAAGTTTGATTTTAGGGCTCCCAACACTTACCTTGAGTGTTAATATTCTTGAACTACTTTTATGATGTCTTCTTTGAGGAGATAAGAAAAATCCATTAAAATTCTACAAGGGGACTCTCTAGGACAATATTCTTCACTCTTTGCATGGAGAAAACAACTGATTTAATTTCATTTTTAGGGATTTCCTCCTCCAAATCATAGTCCATTTCATTGTTGAAAGCTAGCTCGAATTTAGATATCACCTTGAGGATTCCCGAATTAGACATCCTACAGGGTCTTTGAACAAGTTCTTAAATGTTTCACACTGTAGGTTTTAACCCCGTACAGAAATTACCTGCATACAAATTCTAAAACACAAAAAATAAACAATGCGAGAGCATAACACTTCCCCTGGATCCCAAAACCAGGACTACTAGCTTGATTTTTCATTATGTTCCTTTCAATGTTACAATACATACATATATATATATATATATATATATATATATATATATATATATATATATATATATATATATATATATACATGTCGAAGCATCCAATACCATGGAACGGAAATTATCGTGCCCAAAACCATGTGCAAAAGCCATGCACAAAACTATAGGTAGGTCTGCCCACCTAATATAGGGTCCAAAAAAAAAAATCCTCGGGGCACTGCCCGAGACCCTGTAGAGGGGGGCTTGCCACCCCCCTCAAACCCCCTTGTGAGCCGCCCCCCCCTTGCTACACAGTCGGTGCAATGAAGGGGGGGCTCTACCCCGTGGTTAACTAGGGGAGCTAGTCGTGGAAATAATATAACACAATCCAACATTCCAGGGCTTTGTCATGGAAGGAGCAGGCAGTGGAGCCATAACTCCTCATCATTTCCAAAATGGAATTTTTTTTCTTTCAAAATGAAGTGAATTAATGGAAAAACTTGGTGTTGTTATCCCCCTCTTTGAGCTGTATTTCTATACTTTTAAGTTGTTATTCAATTTCTTCTTTTTTTAGGAGATTCTTCCCTATCTTACTCTAAGGATCTAAGGGTGGTTATTATATGTTATGAGAAAAATCCATTCAAAATATCATAAAGGACTATAATGTCTTTCTCAATTGCCTTTAGGCGAGCTTATTGTTTCTATTTAAAGCAGAGGGACCCAATTTTTGTGGCTTGCTTCAACCTAACATTATTCTCTAAAAATGGGACCATATAGGATTCAAGTGAGAGGGATGAAGGTGAATCCAAGTATCCTCCACCAATTTTTTGAAGTCTTCATCAAGAAACTAGGATTGATTGAAATAAAACAGAAGGGGAGGCTTCTTTGAATCGATAGTTAAGTGGAGGAATAGAGAGGTGCTGAGAAATGCTTCCAAAGGATATCAAAGACTATGAAATGATCTAGGAGTGATCAATACCATCAGACACCATGAATTTGTCAAGTCTCTTTGAAATTGTTTCATTTGTGACATGAAAATTCCTCTAGGTAGGGGAGATCATGATAGGTTCATATCAATTGGATGACAACATTTGAAGAGGAAAGAGAAGTATCGATTGAGGAGATTGGGTCTATTGTTTCCCATACTTATATGATGGAAAGGATTAAATTAAGGTATCCACCAATGATGATATTGGGAGTGGAGAAAGCACCCAAACCAGCCAATTAATCCTAGAAAGTAGTTTGGCTTTAGTATGATCCATATATATTGAAGACCATTAGTTTTATCCCTATCTCCTTAGTCTCCAAATTAATCAAAATAACAAACTTTTAAGTAGTGGAGTCCAAGTCCTTAAAATTTTGGCTCCAACCTATCAGTAATTTGCTTGAGCAACCCACTACATAAAGGGATGAGAATTTACAAGACACTTGAGGGCAATCATTTTTCATGCGCTCCCTAACCATCTAGAATTGAATGATAAAATGGTCATGACAGAGAGGAATTTAAGGTTACCCTCCTCTAAGGGCGCCAATGATCAATGATTATTTTCCTTTATTAATATCTAAGGCAACATTTTTCTTAGCTTTGAGAAGTAGGGACTTGTGTCTGATAGGGTTAGAGAGAATGAGATCCATATATAGGCCCCCATGGGAGGGGATTGCCATCTACAAACAAGCTCATGATTGAAATTCATAGGGGACCCTATAGGAAGAGGTATTTGACAATTTAGAAGTGGAGAGAGTTGCTAAAATGGTAGCAGACCCATCCAAGAGGGCTAGGAGATAGTGAGGATTAAAAGGCTTAGGAGGCGAGTCATGAGGGGGAAGGGACTAATATGGAAATGGGGGTTGGGGGAGGGGGAGGAGTAGGGTCAGGGGACAAAGGGGGGTAGCCATTGAGGGGTGGAAGGGGGCAGATCTTAGTCAGAAGGGGGGAGAGGGCATATATCACTTGACAAATTGGGTGCATGATTTTAGATAGTGAGGGGATGAAACAAACAAAGTAGATGAAGATACCAAAATATGAATATCATATCAATCATTGGGACACAAGTGTGGAGGATGAGACTTATCAGGAGTAAGGAATTTTCTAGTTGAAAGTCTCTACTGATGATCTAAAGGATCCACCACTTTACCAAGTGTCGTGTTAGTAACTAGACCCTTTGCAGAGAGATCCTTGTTATCCACCATACCATGTCCATATTTTTTTCACTCCATTTTTTTTTTAAATATTTTTCCAATAGACCAAAACTATAGCAATGAAGTTTAAGATGGTTTATTTCATGGCACCAATAACAAAAAAATGAGAGGCATCAGTCATCAATTCTCTGGGTCTAGGAGAATGAATTGAAAACAAATTGAATTTCCCCCAAAAGACCACCATTGACATCCACCTCAACTTGCATCCATAATCAATGATGGTCTATTTTGGTAGCCTAGTTCAATTCAAGTTGTAGGAACCTCTCAATTTTGGCCTCTAGTGCCTTGGGATTCTTTTCCAACTAGAAAATCAATGAGATACTTGGTAGGATGTGTTAAAATTGGCAACTAGGGCAAAACTTCATGTGGGTCATCTTATTCATGGCTGATAATATGTTCATTAGATTCCTCTCTTCGAGAGGTGTAGGATTGATATAAAGATCATCCGATTCCGATAAGTATTCATGGAGATATGAATTTATTTTGATTATGGAATTATTATCAAGCTGACCTACAACTCATTTAGGCTCAGAAGCCCAACAGTCGCATCTATTCAAACACCAACGTTGTGTATAAATATAGGAGGACTTTTCCTCATTTGGACTCACTCATCTCATCACATCTCTCTCTCTCTACTGCGCAGAAAAGAGTCTCTTCTCTACTGCGCAGAAAAGGGTCTCTCCCTCACACATGTGAAACCGGAAGCTGCTGAAACTGAAGCTACAACTGCAGAAGTAAAGTTTCACCTACGTGGACTAGAAGATCTCCTCATCTAAACTACGTTTTAGGTTCATCTAAACCTCCTCTGAAAGCCGCAACTTTGGGTGGTGGAATCAAGTCAATCCGACGGACAGTTTGCAAGATATCGACTGCCCTAGTTTGAAGGAAGTTGCTGAAACTGAAGTTGCAACTGTAGAAGTGAAGTTGGGACCTGCGTGGACTAGAATATCTCCTCATCTGAACTATGCTATAGGTTCATCTGAACCTCCTCTGAAAGCCACAAATTTTGGTGGTGGAATCAAGTCAATCCGACGGACGGTTTGCAAGATATCGACTGCCCTAGTTTGAAGGAAGCTGTTGAAACTGTAGCTGCAACTGCAGAAGTTAAGTTTGACTTGCGTGGACTAGAAGATATCCTCATCTGAACTGTGTTGTAGGTTCATCTGAACCTCCTTTGAAAACTGCAACTTTTTGTGGTGGAATCAAGCCGATCCAACGGTCGGTTTGTGAGATATCGACTACCCTGGTTTTGATGATGAAGCCTCTAATGCTGATGTTGTTGATCTAGGGTTTGCTACTGCTGATATAAATCAGATTTATTGTACTATTTCTCTCTGCTGAATTATTGAAGGTAAAAGAAGATTGGATCAAAGGGTTTCCCCACTCATTGTGGGGTTTGTCCCTGGCTAGCCGCCACATCTTGTGTCTCTTGTCTTGGCTTGTTTTCTGTCGATCGTTTAATGTTCTATCTGCACTTTACTTTATGTACATGTGATTGCTAATCTGTGGAATATAATAAGAAAAAGAAGTAAATTGTTATAAGCATATAAAATACCATAACTTAACAGGATGACCCAAACTTTTTGGTGAGAGGCAACCTCCCATGGGGTCAAAATCATTTGTCAATGGTTTAAGATAATGATCAGAGGGCCTCTGGCTCCATTCCTTCGATGAGATTTTGTTGTTATCTTCTTCCTTTGTGAAAATTAAAGTTATCCAACTATGGACTAAAAGGTGGCATGAAGGGGAATAACCAAATAAGGGCATCTAGGTGTGGTCGATCCAATTCAGCAAAGAATTCATATATTGTTCCTTGACATAGGACTTACCCACTAAGGTTTTTCCAATCACATGAGGAATACCTTTAAGGATTGCATCCTTTTTGTCAACCATGGATATCGAAGAGGGCTTGGACTTGATGGGATTTTTGCACATAGGAACATGCAAGGGTTGGTAAAAGGAATTGAGAGTAAGTTGGGTTACAGAGGCCTGGGAACTGAGGGGAAGAGAGGGCGGTATACCAAAAAAGGATGACAAAGGAGGTTTTGGAGGATTCACATTGATGTCATGTAGATGCATGGAGTAAATACTGGAGTGCACAATCATGGGGATTGATGAAAATTATATATAGAGATGTGAAATTTATATAAATATAAATAATATTATCAATTACCAACATAGGTCCATCTTAACTTCAGATGTACCAAGCATCGAGAGGAATCAAATATCTCAAGATGTAAGCCTCTTTTTGAATTCAAAACTTGAGAGGAAACATTTGCAAAACTTTGAGGGGTTTGATTCTTCTTGGCACTAGGTAGATTCAAAGTTAATATGGAACTATTCTAGTAATAGTTGTATTCATAATAGTGAAGTACATCTCCACATACCACAAATTACATGTATAATGTAGCGCTTGTTCATAAAACCAACAATAGATTTATTTTTTTTAATTGATTAAAATGAACCATTATTACTAATATTGTAATCACTTTACTCTCTATTTATTAATACGTAAGTTCCAACGAAGAGTTTCTTTGTTATTTAATGTATTTTCTTTCAATCTACCAAACATATGATCATTGAAGAGTGTTAGTTGTATCTACATCATAGTCAAGATGAGATGTGTAACATAACTATGTCCATATCATTAAAGAATTAAATCATTTTTTAAAGTAAAAATAAAAGACTAACCATAATGTCAATATTTATATAATAATAATATAAATCAACATAAACACATCTCAACTTGCATATTTTAATTACCAACCTAAATCCATCTTAACTCTGAATCTACCAAGTTCCAAGAGAGATCAAATTTCTTGAGATGCAAACCTCTTTTGAAGTGAAAACAGATTTGATCTCTCTTGACACTTGGTAGATCCAGAGTTAAGATGGATCTAGGTTGGTTTAATATACACATTAAAATATTTTTTCTATGGTTAACTGTAATATCCACACCAAAGTTGCCCCATGGGATGGTTGCCACTATTAATCCAACTCCTCTTGTACTCTTGAAGGAATGGAATAATAATTATTATTATTTTTGTTCCTTATTCGTTCTAATTATCAATACTCATTATGGGGTTGGGATGCATCGGTAAAGCTTCTCAATTCGTCTCCAGAGCCTCATAAACAGCGTCTCTTAACCTCTTATATAATACACACACACACACACACACATATACATACATATCGGGCTTCCACGCTTTGGTTGCTTCCAACTAAATCCAATGGCTACAAGCTAACCACGTCATCCCAACGCTTTCACTCTAGCTCTCCTTATGTGATGCAAATATACCTTGATTTGCTTAAAATTGGCCCCTAGGAGTTGGTTCCTTCAACTTTGGCGCTTCCTTCAACTCAACGGGATCAAATCTCTATTAAAATTGTAGTGAGAAGCTTAATTATAGTGGAAGGATTATAAATGACAAATGGCGCAAAACTACCCCAAGCTGATCGTACAAACCTGTGTCCTTGGATCCTCGAAACTCTTTAAAATTACAATTAAAATCCCTTATGGGATTCTGAATTTCCAATATGGCCCACTACTCATCCCCATTGCATCGGATGCCTAGCTCTTTTATAAATTCAATTAGAAATAGTTTTTTATTTCAGTCTCCCAGGATGGCACGCGTAACCTTTAACAAAGAAAAACCTCGCCAAACATGCTCACTCCCTTACGAGTCCCACAATATTTGTCGCTTAACAGATGTGGGGAAAGAAAGTATTTTTGTCACCGTCACTTGACAGTCCCTAGTCCCCTAGTCCTGGATGCTTAATTAAAATAAATTACGAGATTCTGAGTTTCTTGGGCCTTTGAATAAACTACCTCTATGTAACTCCTTCCAGGCTAACAAATCTGAGTAACAGAAAGAAATCTATGTCATTGTCACTTGATGATCCCTGGTCTTCTGGTCCCCGATGATATTTAAAATATCTCTGGGCTTTCTAGGCTAAATCTCTCTTACGAGATTCCGTCAATTAACAGTCCTGAGCTTTGTCAACTGACAGACTCTTCCAAAGGGAAAAAATGTTAAGTGTTGATATTTTCAGGCTTATTCTTGGGTTTGGTTCTTCAGCTCCTCTCAACCCTTTGCACCCTTTAGGCCTCTCTATTCAGCTCCGCGACTCCTCTAAGGCAACTTATCTCCCTTCTCCGCCCTCCTCCAACCACTCTGGTGCTAGTATTGGGGGGCTAAAAAAATATCAGGCACTATAATTAAAAACACGGGGTTTACATAATCTTGAGAGAATAAAATTGCTGAGTGACGGGTATGTGAATACAGATTTCTCGCAGGCAAATTTTCACTCTCACACTCTCTCCTCTAATTTCTTCATTAACCAAAGAAATATTTTAAATTACATCAATTCAGTTCAGATCCTTGAAGATAGGATTTGAGGACCAATTTGGGAGAAATTAAACTAAAATACAACCACTACAACAAATTATCTAATTTATTGAATTACATGGCAAATTAAAACAAATCCTAACCTAACAACCCACTCATTGAGGAACCATCTCCTCTAGTAAATGATTTTGACCTCGCAGTCAATAAGAATTACGGATGTTTGTGCATCATACTCCCAAGGAACAAAGATCACATGGGATCTTTTCCATGATTTATTCAATGGACTTGCCACTTTTATGTATAATTGTGGTAGTCATCCAGGTTGCATCTAACATTGGCAGGTCCTTCCATTTAACTAAGTACTCTTTGTACCTCGTTTTCTTTATCAATCTCTTATCCAAGATCCTCTTTGGTTGTAAAGGTTCAGTTGTTGGCAACTATTTTTCCCATTGTACTGGTTGTTTTTTTTTGCTACTAGTTGGTTTTTCAGTCTTGGGCTCATACTTGTATAGTTCTACTACATTAAAAATGGGTGAAATTCCAACTCCAGGCGGAAGTTCAAGTTCATAAGCATTAGCAGAAAATTTCTTCAGAATTCTATAGGGTCCTATATTTTTAAACTTCATTTTATTGTACTCACCCTTAGGGAATATCTCCTTCCTCAAATGTGTAAGTACCAGATCTCCAACCTCAAAAAAATTCTCCCTCCTACCAAGGTATGCTCTGCTTTTATATTTCAGACTACTTTCATATAGTTTATGCTTGACCTGGTCATGGTTCTCTTGTATTGTTGTAGCAAAATCCTCTCTTGTTGCACTCCTCTGCTCTGTTCTTCCCAAATTTATGAGTTCATGTACTCCCCTTGGGTTCATTCCATACATAATTTGGAAAGGCCTTTGTCCAATGCTTATATTGGAAGTGTCATTGTAAGCATATTCATCCTGTGCTAGAATATGGTCCCATTGTTTAGGGCGGTCTCCAATCAGACTGTGCAGAATGTTTCATAGGATTTTGTTCACAACTTCAGTTTGACCATTAGTCTGTGGGTGATATGTTGAACTAAACTACAATTTTGTACCAAAATTCTTCCATAATGTCCTCCAGAAATGTCCCAAGAATTTAGTATCTCTATCTGAAACAATGCTCTTGGGAATTCCATGTAGTCTTACTACTTCTTTAAAGAACAAATTAGCAATATGGCTAGCATCACTAGTCTTAGCACAAGGAATAAAATGAGCCATTTTTGAAGACTTGTTTTTAAAAACAAATACAAAATCATCACCTTTATGTGTTTTAGGTAATCCCAAAACAAAATCCATACTTACTGAATCCCAAGGCCTTTCTGGAATTGGAAATGGGGTATACAATCCAGTGTTCTGGCTTCTTCCTTTGACATACTAACAGGTTCTGAATCTCTTCACAAACTTTTGCACATCATATATCATCTTTGGCCAATTTTAGTGCCTCCTTAACAATTCATAAGTATTTTCTTGCCGAAAATGTCCTCCAAGGCCTCCACTGTTTTTCTCCTTGATCAGGTTCTCCCTCCTGGAACAGTTTGGAATGCATAGTAGGTTATTCTTGAAAAGCAGTCCATCTTGAATCATTGATCAAGCCATGGACTCCTATCTTGTGAAGTTGGACTCTTACAAGCTTCAAAGGCCTCCTTGAAATTTACATCCTCCTTATACAACTCCTTCATAAAGTCAAATCCCAACACTTGAATTTGACTTTCCTACAATAAAATCTCCCGCTCAAAGCATCTGCAATTTTGTTAGATTTACCATTCATGTGCTTTAAAACAAATGTAAAACCCTGCAATTCCTCAACCCATTTAATATGTTTCTCATTCAATTTAGGTTTTTGTATTATATATTGTAGAGCATGATTATCAGTGGATAAAATAAATTCTTTAGACAACAAATAATGCCTCCATTTCTTAAGAGCTTGAACCACTGCATATAACTCTTTGTCATAGGTTGTGTGCTTTCTTCTTGCCTCATTCAAAATCTCATTGTAATAGGATATGGGTATGTCCTCTTGGATGAGCACTGCTTCAATTGCGTCATTGTTGGCATCAATCTTTATTTGGAAAGCCTTATTAAAATCTGGAAGAGTAAGCATTGGCTACTCTGTGATCTTCCTCTTCAATATCTAAAAAGATTTTTCAGCTTCATTAGTCCACCTAAGTGGTTGTTGATTCTTCTTCACTGTCTCTACAATTGTTGTGCTCATCTTGCTAAAATTTCTAATAAATTTCTTGTAAAAACTCGCCAAGTCATGAAAACTTCTAACTTCAAAAACACTTTTTGGAGAAGGCCATTCAAGGATAGCTTTCACCTTACCTGGATCCCTCTTTAATCGTTATTTGGAAATTACAAACCCCAGATATACAATCTCTAACTTCAAACATGAACATTTCTTCAAATTTACAAGCAACTTCTCTTGCTGCAATGTCTCTAATACATACCTCAAATGCCTCATACACTCCTCCTTTTACTAATCCTACACTAAAATATCATCCATGTAAACAATCACAAACTTTCCGATAAACTCCTTCAGTACTTCATTCATCAACCTCATGAATGTACTGGGTGCATTAGATAGTCCAAATGGCATGACCATCCATTCATACAAACCTTCATTAGTTTTAAAAGTATGCTTCCACTCGTCTCCCTGTCTGATTCTAATTTGTTGGTATCCACTCTTTCAATCAAGTTTGGAAAACCAATAGGTACCACTCAAACAATCCAATAAATCATCAATATGTGGCTGGGTGAAATGATACCTGATTGTAATTTTGTTCAAAGCTCTGGAGCCTGTACACATGCACCATCCACCATTCTTCTTTGAATTCAACATTGTGGGTAATGCACATGAACTAAAAATCTCTCTAATCAGTCCCTTATCCAACATTCCCTGCACTTTTTTTTTACTTCTTCATTCTCCTTAGGTGTCATGTGGTGGGAAACGTTATTAGGAAAATTGTCTCCCGGTATCAAGTCAATGTGATGATTGATACTCCTCACTGGTGGCAACTCTCTTGGTAGATAATCCACCACAATATCATGATACCCCTCCAACATCTCTTGAATTTCTACAAGAAAATCAAATATAGTACTAGATGTAAGAATTAATCTAGGCTTACAAACAATAGAAAAAATTTACCTCTTTTGGCTTCATCTGTTGTAGAAATTCCTTGCTACTCATCAACACTACCTTTGACTCACTACTTCTAGAAGTCCCTTATTCTCATATTGGAAACAAAGTATGCTCGATGCCATCCTTCTGGAACTTATAAGTGTTCCTCTTATCATCATGCATCACACTCCTATCAAACTGCCATGGTCTTCCAAGAAAAATGTGACACACATCAATTGGCATCACATCACACAAAATTTTGTCTTTGTATCTACCAATCTATAGCTCTATCTCACATTGTTGATTCACCAAAATCTAATTTCCCTTCTGTAGCTAAGACACCTTGTAGGGTGTTTGGTGCTTCTGCTTCTTCAACTGCAGCTTTTCTACAACCTGTGCAGACACTAGGTTGTTTGTGTTACCACTATCAATCACTACTTTACAACACTTACCCTGAACCTTGTAAACAATTTGGAACAATGCTCTCCTCTAAGTTGGTTCAACAAATTCCTTCTCCTGCTTGATCAAAACCTTCTTCATTATCAAGGCTTCTCTTGTCTCTAGCACATTCTTTGCTTCTTGCACCTCTTCCTCCACTTCTTCTATTGGAGTTGCAACAACATTACTTTGGCCTGGTTCTCTATTCTCTAGACAATCATACACCATGTGTCCAAGCTTTCCACACATGTAGCAACAAACCTCTCTCTTGCCTCATCCTCATACTCTAGAAAAGAATATTTGGCCTCTGGAATATCCCTCTTGCTGTCGATGTGGACTAGATCTACTAGCCCCATCTTTAGATGTAGTAGAGCTCCCTTTGCTTTTTTTTTTGTCCTTTTCCTCTAGCAACACTTTTACCTCTGCTTGTTTGTTTCCTTGCAAGATTCTCTTCTGCCTTTAGAGCCAATTGGTAGGATTCCTCTACTATCCTTGGATACAATACACTTATTTCATCTTGAATGTCTAGTTTGAGCCCATTAATGTACCTTGTAGTCTTTTCTGTAGACTCTTCCACATATCCAGCTCTAATGTTCACTTTTTAGAACTCCTTTATGTATTCCCTGGCTGTCATATGTCTCTGTCTAAGATTTTTCATACTTCTAAACAAAGTCAGCTGGTAATCTTTTGGCAAAAACCTCCCTCTTAGCTTTTCCACCATTCTATCCCAACTCTTGATCTTTTGCTTTTTCTTTCTTCTCCTCTCTTTTTGCACACCATCCCACCAAATAGTTGCATGTCCCTTGAACTTTGTCACTGTGAACTTGACTTTATTATCTTCATCCATTTCCTCATAGTCGAAGAACTTGTCCATCTCTGTGATCTAGTCGATCAACTCCTCTGGATTCATATTTCTTATGTCAGAAGATAGATCTAGTTTTGGTTTCATGAAAGAACCCAAAAATAGTCTTAGAACCTTGGGCTTTGCTGGTTCTTTTGCTACTTCGTCCTCTGTAGTTTCTTCCTCCTCAGAACTCTCATCTCCAAGCCCTGGTTCCCTATTTCGACCAGTCTCCATTGTTGACATTATTTCCTCCAGTTCTTGCATCGCTTGCAACACTTCTATATTGGAAACCAATCTCTATCCTTCTCCTCTTGCGCCTCGTCCAACACCTATCTCAACTCTGGGTTTCATGATTCCTTCTCCTGTTCCTGTAGCAGACGTGGGGTCTTCTCTAATACCACTTGATGAAAATTTACCTTGATTTGCTTAAATCGTCCCCTAGGAGTTGGTTCCTTCAACTTTGGCGCTTCCTTCAACTTAATGGGATCAAATCCCTGTTAAAATATTAGTGAGAAGCTTTATCACAATGGAAGGATTACAAAGGAGAAATAACCCAAAACTGCTCCAGACTAACCATACAATATTGCGATCTCGGGTCCCTGGAACTCTTTAAAATTGTAGTTAAAATCCCTTATGGTTTTCCGACCTTCCAGTATGGCCCACTACTCATCCTTGCTACCCCGGATGCCTGGATCTTTTATAAATTCAATTAGAAATAGTTTCGGCTTCCTGTCTTCCGAGATGGCCCACGTAACCTTTAACAAAGAAAAACCTCGCCAAATGAGCTCACTCCCTTGCGAGTCCCACAATCTCCATTGCCTAACATGTTAGGCCCTTATAATACTAGTGTATTCCCTTATTATTATTGTCATTGTAGCCCCTTTATTGTTATTGTTGTGCTGATGTTGTCCCCATATTGTCATTATTATGCCCCATAGAATCCCATTATTGTTATTGTTGTGCCCATGTTATCCCCATATTGTCATTATTATGCCCCATAGAATCCCACTATTGTTATTGTTGTGCCCATGTTGTCCCCAAATTGTTATTATTGTGCCCCATAGAAGCCCACTATTGTTATTGTTGTTCCCTTACATTATTATTGTTATGTTGGCCTTGACTATATTGTGACCCCTTAGACTCTTATATATAGAAAGGAGGTATTGTCATTTGTATCATCCAAGAATTGTCCATTTGTGTAATTTAAAAGAGGTTTCCCCCTCAAAGAGGCTGATTTGAAGTCGTTGCTCTTATCTTTTCTTCTATTTTGTGAGTTGGTTGCATAACAATTGGTATCAGAGCTTTGGATTCTAGGAGTTCGCTGCTTCAAACAGATCATTGTGGAATTTTCACTATAACTTTTTTTCTATGACGTTTCAGAAGCTAAAATTAAAACCCATTTGAGACAAAATCGTGATGAACCTTGGGTACAAATTTCAGATCTTGTATCACTGTATGTTTGAAGATATGATCCACGAAAGTTATGGTTTTTTGCAGGCTCCCGAATTATATATCAAACAGGTGACCTGGGGAAAATCGTCATAACTTTCTCTCTAAGCATCAAATTGAAATTTCATAAAAAGGTACAGAAATAGGACAGACTGTAGTTTTTTTTTATTGCTTTCAGGTCCAAAGGTCGAAACAATGACACGTGGCACTTAGTACAAGTTCGCTCTACTGAACTAATCTATAATTAGGTCATCATGGGATATTTGGAATAACTCTTTCTTGGAGAATCCAATCTTGATCAAACTTGCAGGGTTGGAACGAGGACTCATAGGGCTACCACAGGACAAAAATTCATAACTTGGAGATCTGAAATTATAGAGATACAACCGATTCAATAATAGCTCCTACAAAGCCAAAAAAAGTGTGTAGTCTTTTTAAAATTTTGCATAAGTTTGGTTTGAAAAATTAGTTTGAAGGAATTCAAAGGACATAGAGAAGCATAATTATCATTAATTGATGCCATAAATAAATAAAATGGAAACACCTAGTAAGCAACCTCAAAGCTCTACCATGACTCATGAAGAAGAGGAAGAAATGCAACATGATATATCAAAATTACGAGACCAAGTGCAACAAATTTCACTCTCACAAAGAGTAACAGAAGCTAAGATTGATGGTTTAAAGAAAGGCATAGAAGCCAAGATGCATGGTTTAAATAATGGCATGGAAGCTAAGATGAATGGCGTGGAATGTAAGATGTATGGTGTGGAAGCTAAGATGGATGGTATAGAAGCAAAACTTAAAGGCAACATGGAAGATTTGAAGATAGATTTAACAAAGTTGCTACAAGAAATGATTACTAATGGCAAAAGGGTAGTGAAGGAAACTCATGATGAGAACAAAAGAAATGTTAATCATGATTTCATAGACTTTAACAGTGGATTGAAGACCCACCATGTTCCAAAGATCGATATGAGGAAGTTTGATGGCAAAGATCCCGTAACATGGATGCTACAGATGGAGCAATATTTCGATCTCCGTAATGTGCAAAACACACAAAAGGTACGCATTGAACTTTATATTTGGAGCCAAATCACTTTGTATGGTATTGATAGATTTTCTCTCGTAAACAAATTGTCACTTGAGCAATTTTTACGAAAGAAATAACAGCACATTATGATGATACAAAAAGCAACAACTTTTTTAGCCAATTGATAAATCTCAAACAAAAAGGTTCAATGGTGGAGCACATTGATGACTTACAAAAATTGAATATAAGAGTAAAATGTATTCCAGAGGAGCATAGGATTGATGTGTTCATAGGGACATTAAAGGATAATATCCAACATGAGGTTCGCATTTGGGAACCTGATTCATTAGAGAAGGCATTCAGGTTGGCAAGAAAAATTGAAAGCAAAATTATGGCAACAAGGAAGCCTACCAATCACAACTATAAAGATGGAAGTGTTGTTTCCCCTAGCCTTCCACAACCTACAAGGTTGACACCACAACAATTGAAAGAAAAAAGAGCAAAAGGGATTTTTTACAGTTGTGATAGAAAATACACTAAAGGTCGTAAGTGTGGTGAGAAGAAATTGTTTTACATAGATTGTAAAGAGGAAGAATAAAAGGAACAAGAAACATCAAAAGAAGATGATACACACTAAGAACAAAGCCTAGATAAAGAAGAAATGAATCTAACCATATATTGTAATACATTGGCCAGAATAACCACTCCTCAAACTATCAAGATAGAAGGACATATCAAGAAGAAAAAGGTAATAGTGTTGATTGATTCAAGCAGTACCCATAATTTTATTCATTGTAAGATAGCGAAGGAATTGAATTACTTCTTATATCCAGCACCAGAGTGTGAAGTGATGGTTGCAAATGGAAGAACCATAAATTGCTCTGGAAAGTGCCATAATATCAAGCTATCCATGGTAGAATATGTGTTGAACAGTCCAATGCTTTCCATTCCAATGGGTGGTGCTGATGTTGTACTAGGAGTCTAATGGCTACAATATTTGGGTACGATAGCTTTAATTTTCAAGAATTTTTCTTGAAAAAAAATTCAGAAGGAAAGGAAGTTGAATTAAGGGATATTGTAGGCAAACTGGGAAAGATAATCAGCTCTAACGGCATGACAAAGCTTCTAAATAAAGAACAACGTGGCATAATTACACAATTATGTTCGCTAGAGGTTCCCACACCGAAATCCTCTATTTCTCCATATCTCCAAGAAGTCTTGGACAATAATTCCAAGTTATTTGAGACTCCTAAAGGCCTCCCACCTATTCATGATTGTGATCTATCTATTCATTTGATTCCAGGAAGTGTTCCTCCAAACATCAGGCTTTACAGATATCCCTATTCCCAAAAGAGTGAAATTGAACTTATGGTCGCAGAAATGCTAGAGGTTGGTATAATTCAACCTAATCAAAGTTCTTTCTCTGCTCCAGTAGTATTGGTGCACAATAAGGATGGATCATGGCACATGTGTCCAGATTATAGGGATCTCAACAAGCTCATTATTAAAGATAAATTTCCCATTCATGTCATTAATGAATTATTAGATGAATTGCATGGAGCAATTCACTTCACTAGGTTGGACCTTCGTTTAGGATATCATCAAATAATAATAAAGACTGAAGACATTCTAAAAACAACATTTAGAACTCATGAGGGTCATTATGAATTTTTGGTCATACCTTTTGGCTTTACCAATGCACCTTCTACATTTCAAGGTTTGATGAATTCCATTTTCAAACCCTTCCTTAGAAAGTTTGTGTTAGTATTTTATGATGATACACTAATCTACAACAAGTCTTGGAAGGATCATGTTCAACATGTTGATAGAGTGCTCAAACTATTGGAAGAGAAACAATTATATGAAAAAACCTCCAAATGTTTCTTTGGAGTACAAAAGGTGGAATATTTGGGTCATATTGTATCTCATGAAGGTGTTAAGGTAGACCCTAGCAAAATTAAAGCCATTAAGGAATGGAAAATCCCGACATCCATAAAGCATCTCCGAGGATTTCTTGGGTTGACAGGGTATTATCACAAGTTTCTTAAGAATAAAGGGAGAATAAGAAGGTCGTGGAGGCGGCGTAGTGGTAAGGTCGACCTCGTCATGACGGACCGGTCTTGTGTTCGATCCCGAGCAAGGTCGGTGCTCGTCGTGCGAAAAGTAACCGAACCGGGCCAAGCCCACTACCTTTAAGGTCGTGGAGGCGGCGTAGTGGTAAGGTCGACCTCGTCATGACGGACCGGTCTTGTGTTCGATCCCGAGCAAGGTCGGTGCTCGTCGTGCGAAAAGTAACCGAACCGGGCCAAGCCCACTACCTTTTAAGGTCGTGGAGGCGGCGTAGTGGTAAGGTCGACCTCGTCATGACGGACCGGTCTTGTGTTCGATCCCGAGCAAGGTCGGTGCTCGTCATGCGAAAAGTAACCGAACCGGGCCAAGCCCACTACCTTTTGGAAGGAGTTTCATTTTGCTAGCTGAGCTCTGTGATGCGGCAGCCCTGCCCGACTGAACCCCGTGTCCTCGCCCTTGCCCCCAGGCTCTGCCTGGCCGGGCCTTCCCTGCTCTTCCTGCCCCCTTTCGACTAGCGCAAACCCCACATTCGGGGTTCCCACCTCTGGACGGTTTGCCCCTCTGCTGTGCGCAGCGGGCCTGCAATGGCAGGATCCGCCTCCCCCCCCCCGGTCTCTGAGATCCCAGAAGAAACCTTCGCCGCCCTCCTGATAAATCCTTCAGAAGCCAGAACCCGGCCCTCCCTTTCAAAGTTCATAAAGAAGCTGGATGAGATCCCTGAAGTCAATCTACCCCCATCTCTTCCCAGGAAATCGGCAATAGCACTTTCAGAAAGAGGTCTGGTAGGGCAGTTCACAGGCCTCTGCCCTTCTCCAAGAACTGTCCAAAAATGGGTGGAGCGTAACTGGAGCACAATGATTCAAGGGAAGATTGCCATCAAATTCTGCGGGCGTGGATACTACACCTTCTTATTCGAGACCAAAGAAAACAAGCACCTCATCTTTCGCAACGGGCCTTATTTCATGGACACAAGAGGTCTATACCTGAACCGTTGGACCCCGGACTTCGATCCGGAAATGGATATACCCAACGCAGTCCCAGTTTGGGTGCGCCTCCCTCATCTGCCTTTGCATTGCTGGGGGGATGAATCGGTCAAGGCGATCGGCAATGCAGTCGGAAAATACATAGACAGATCGGAACCAAGGGAGAATATGCATGCATGCGCTAGGATCTGCGTTGAAGTTGATCTTGGGAAAGGACTGCCGGAAGCCATAAAGCTAAAAGTGGATCAATGGATGCACATTCAACAGCTGGACTACGAACAGCTGCCCTTCAAATGCAAGGTATGTCATGAATACGGCCACTTTGCTAATAGATGCAGTAAACTAAAAGAAAATGAGGTTGCACAAAATGAGGAACACGCTGAAGGTTCATGGGAACAAGTAAAAAGAAAAAAGTCCTCTTCGAACCCGGGCATCAGTACCACAGCCCCTCCAGTATCAAAACAACCCCCCCCTCCTCCTCCTCCCTCTTCAACCTTCCCATCTTCTTCCAACCCTTTCGAATCCCTAACAGAAGAAGTTCTGGCCTCCCCTCCCCATTCCCCTCGTCCTGCCTCTCCTTGCTCTAACCCTCCACCCTCCCCCCCTCCCACCATTGAAAGAATCCTCACAAGGAACAAAGCTAAAGAAACAAATCAGCCATCTGACCCTCCGAGAAAAGTCGGCCGCAAGACGAATAAAGAGCTAAGAGATGAAACAGCAGCAAAGGAAATGGCAACCGGCACCCAACAGCCAATGGACTCCTTCCTAGGCAAGTCAAAAGGAAGTGGTGAGAAGGCCAAGGAGAAATCAGGACCCCACCCCAACACTGGTAAATAATGAATTTGGTGTCTTGGAACTGTAGGGGGCTCGGCTCACTCGTAAAGCTGAAAGCAATCAAGGATCTCATAAACCAGGAAAAGCCAGATATCCTCCTAATCCAGGAGACCAAAACCACCGAGCAGGACTTCCTTCTTCAAACTCAAAGATTCAGAAACTACCTAGGTATATCAAAAGCCTCATCCGGAGCATCAGGAGGTATAGGAACACTATGGAATACAAATAAGTGGGAAATTACTAGTTCCCAGCTTTGCAACTGGTGGATCCGAACAGATCTAAAGAATAAAAGCACCCGGGAGACTCATCACATCTACAACATTTATGCTCCTAACCACTACAGAGATAAAGCAAGCTGTTGGAACACTTTAGAAACGGACCTCAGCACCATTCACAGCAGCTGGGTAATCCTTGGAGGAGACCTGAATCTAATAAGGCAGGTAGATGAAAAACATGGGGGAAATTACCATGCCGACCCGTCCAGAGATAAGATAGAATCCATTATCCAACACTTCAAGCTGATTGATCCCCCTTTGTCAAATGGCAAATACACATGGACCAACAGAAGGGCAGGAATACACAACATAAAAGAGAGGCTAGACAGGTTCCTAGTCCAGGAAGGAGTAGCAGAAAATTACCAAGTAATCAGGAGCCACATAATCCATGGCACAGCCTCGGATCACAAGGCCGTGGTCCTCTCCATGGACAAAGGAGCAAATCTGGGCCCTCTCCCTTTTAAATATAACAGAGCCTGGGATTCCCATGAGGATTTTCGCACCCTTGTAAGGGAACAGTGGACGATTGAAGTCCTTGGCTCACCCCATTTCGTGTGGGAATCAAAGCTAAAGCACCTTAGGACAGCTATAAAGCAATGGGCAAGGGAAAAGGCAATTTCTGAAAAGAAAAAGAAAACAGAGCTGCTATTAGAAATGGAGAGATGGCATAAAGAAAAAGAACAAGTGCAATACACAGCAGAGGACCTAGACAAGGAAAAAAATCTGTACAAAGAGCTATATCGGCAGAACCGCATGGAGGAAGAGGAGCAAAGAATAAAATCTCGCTGTCTTTGGTTAAGAGCTGGGGACAAAAACACCTCTTTCTTCCACAACAATGTCAAGATCAGAAGAGCAATCAACCAGATAGACAAAATTGAAGTCGACGGGAGAGAATTGAAGGATCAAGAAGACATAAAAAACGCAGCACATGAGCACTTTAAAGCACTCCTTTCGGCGGATCCCCAGCACCATGGCAGCGATGATTTTCTAAGTATAATCAAAAGTAAGATAACTGAGGCACACAACAACAAGCTGGAGCAAGAACCTACAGCAAAAGAAATCAAAGAGCCTACCTTCGGTATGCAGCAAGATAAGGCCCCAGGGCCGGACGGATTCACAGTTGCATTCTATAAACAGCATTGGGAAACTATAAAGAAGGACTTTGTAAGAATGGTTAAAAATGCTTTTAGAAATCACAAACTGGGGGACAATACGAAGTCTTCACATATAGCTTTGATCCCCAAGGAAGCCAACCCCAAATCCTTTGATAGATTCCGGCCCATCTCGCTTTGTAATGTCTCATATAAAATCATAACAAAAATAATTGCAAATAGGATAAAGAACCTCCTTCCTCTCATAATTTCAGAGAATCAGGGAGGCTTTGTCCCAAAGAGGCAGATCATAGACAATGTTATTTTAATCCAGGAAGCAATACATAGCAGCCACAACAGAGGAGAGCGTGGAATGATCATCAAACTGGACATGGCCAACGCATTTGATCGAGTAGATCACTCCTTCCTATGTGCGGTCTTAAAAAATTTCGGCTTCTCTCCCAATTTTATTAATATGATCAGAGCTTGTATCTTCGACTCCTGGACCGCCCCACTGATTAATGGTAGACCCAGCAACTTTTTCAGAAGTTCCAGAGGGTTGAGGCAGGGCTGCCCCCTCTCCCCTTTCCTTTTCATTATCATGGCGGAATCCCTCAGCATCCATCTAGAAAATCTTCGCAGCAAAAGAGAAATCACAGGCATCCGCATTGAAAGAGGAATAAAGGAAATAAACCATTCACTGTTCGCGGATGACACATTATTAATTGGGGGAGCCTCCAGTTTAATGGCAAGGAGGTTCAAAAAAGTTCTGGACGCCTTCCTCCAAGCCTCAGGAGGCAAACTGAATAACAGAAAATGCAAGCTTTACACTTGGAATGTGCCTCATCAGATTCAGCAAAGAATATCCCAAATCCTGGATATCCCTCTTCAAAAAAATTGGAGCTCTTTCCCTTATCTGGGCCTGCCTCTGGCAAAGGAACACATTAAAGCAGAGGTCTGGACAAACCACATTGAAAAAATGAGAGGCCATCTCCAAAACTGGGGCGTCTCTTGGCTTAACCTAGCAGGCAGAACCATTCTTATAAAGGCTGTCCTCTCCGGACTCCCAATTTATCAATATGCAATCATTATGGCTCCTGCTAGTATCCACAAACACATGGAGCTCATAATGAGAAGCTTTCTCTGGCAAGGAGGTAAACAGGACACAAAAAAATTCAGTCTGGTTAGCTGGGACCAAGTAACTCGTCCTTATGAAAAAGGAGGTCTATCCATAAAAATTCCAAGCCTCTCCAACCAGGCGCTGGGGCTCAAACTGATCTGGAGGATTCTCACAGGAGCTGGCTCGTGGTGGGTGGAGACAATCAAAAGAAAATACCTTAGAGGCCTAAACTCCAATATCCTCAACGACCCAATAGCAGACAGGCCTTGCACTCCGATGTGGCGTCTAGTCAAGAAAGTTCTGCCACACTTCAAAGAAAATGTCTCCAAGCTCCCAGGCAACGGACAAAGCATCAACATATGGACTGACAGAATAATGAATTCCAATCCAAGAACCCTTCTTCAAGAGTTCAAACCTTTGCAAGACTGGATGGAGGAAAGGAGAATAATCACCCTGCATGACATATCCTTATGGAATCAAAATAGATGGCAGGCTTGGAAAGACCTGAATCTACCTCCGGATCTAAAAGCTCTATGGCACAATCTGAAGCTCTCATTATCTGGACTAGCTCCAACAAAAAGGGACGACGAGGACAGATATATCTGGGACACAGGGGGAGGATCCTTCACGGTTAAAGAAGGGTACAAATCTCTCCAAAATTCAACCTCCAAAGCAAATTGGGACCTTTACTCAGCTGCCTGGAAGTCAGAAAGCCTCCCAAAGGTAAAGCACTTCAACTGGACTCTTTTAAAAGGGAAAATCCTTACAGCGGAGAACCTTAGAAAGAAAGGAATACAAGGACCTTCGATCTGCTGCTTCTGTTGGGCAGAGGAGGAGTCAATTCAGCACTCTTTCCTTCTTTGCCCGTTTGCTCAAAGGTGTTGGAAAAGGATAACAAGCCCCTTGGACATCAGAGGATTCCCTGATCAGATGCACAATCTCCAGAAGAACTGGAAAAGAGTTTTTCCACACCCTAAGAAGGGCAAGAATAATATCATCAGAATTTGGAAGTGTATCCCTGCTACTCTATGCTGGAACCTCTGGCTAGCTAGGAACAACTACGTTTTCAAAAACAAAAGGCCTAACATGGATAGTGTAATAGCCAAAACTATAGCAAACATCTCAGAAGCGGTCAGTGCAAACTTCATAGCCTTCCCAGACCAGAAGAGTTGGGCCCAAGAGGAAAGGGACTGGTACAGTAACTTCAATGTAAGCCACTCTCAGAATCCTCCTCCACAGAATAAAGCCAACCAGAAGCAGCCCAAATGGAAGCTCAGGGGAACTAAAGAAGAAATAAGACAATGGATCAGCAAACAAGACCGCCCCCTCCTGTTCTTTGACGGCGCATCAAAGAACAACCCAGGAGCAGCGGGAGCAGGAGGCATAATAAAAGACCATGAAGGAAACCACATCTGCAGTTATGAATGGGGACTGGGAAGGACATCGAACAACGCAGCAGAAGCTTACAGTCTCCTCCTTGGCACCACAATTTTATCCAAATTGGGACTAAAGAACCCAATTATAATTGGGGACTCGGCTATCATAATTTCAGCCATGATCAACGATAAAGACTTCAACAAAGAAGGTCTTAATAACATAAGGAAGAGAATCACAGAGAACACAAGAAGTTTGGGGGAAGTCACCTTCAGGCATGTGCTGAGGGAACACAACGCAGAAGTTGACTCCCTTGCCAGCAAGGCGGTGAACCGACAGCAGGGACAGGTTAGTGAAAATGAAAAAATCTATGAAAAAGAGATCCCCTAATCAGTCAAGCCGTCATCTAGCTCATCAGAAAAGCCCCTCTGAACCTTGCCAGATCAGTATTCATCCCATCAGCCTGTCATCGAATGATCATCCCTTACCTTACACTCCTCCGTCTTCCCTCTCTCTTCTTGATCCCAGCCCCTCCCGTGTTATCCCCTCTGGTTTGGTAGGCAAATGTCTCTTCAAGCCTCCCGGACAGTGCACCTCGAATCCGCAGCAAGTTATGCATACAGTGCTCACAGGTTTCAATATCCCGCTCTATCATCTAGTATGGCTCTCTCCTTCCCTTTATATATCTGCTCCCCTGTGCGATTTCCTCAATCAAGCTTTGCAGCCCCAGTTACAGCAAAAAAGAGTATGGAGCATTGAGGTTAGAATAGTTGTTCAAGGGAGTGATATTGTCCAGAGCGCGCCCAGAACTTTGAGTTCCCCTTTCCTTCTCAGCACAAAGCGTGTTACCAATCAGAGATTCGGTGTTCAAGCCATTCAAGCCGTCCTCAGGTATAAATCAAACTATTTCTCAGATTTTTGTTTGCTAATCCGCTCCTTTCAAGCCATGGCAGAGAACAGGCAGCAGCCAGCAGCACAGGAGGGCGCAGCGCGTCAAGGGAATCCCATGGACAGGGTGATAGGGAATGATACCTGCACACTTTGTAAAGAGCACGTTTTCATGATTGCTCGTTTTGTTAAACACCACAAAGAGCTGAGGGACGATTTTGAATTAGACAGCTGCTCAAAAAGAAAGAAGCTGATAAAACACAGAAAGGAAATCGAGGGACTTAAGGCACCAAAAGGATGAACAGAGGGATGTTCAGATGGAAGACACAGTAAACCAATTCTGGTGTTAGTCAAATGAACAGCAAAGTAAAGCTAATAGACGGTTTGTTTGTAAGGCAGTATAGTAGGCATCTTTTCCAGCAATTTCTTTTCAACTTAATCTCACAGAAGTCACGGGCTGCGTCCCGGTTTTGGACTTCATTTGTGCCCGCTCTTCTTGAATCCTATGTAATAGCTCTGGCTTTCTACAGTTTTTTAATATATGAGTAAACGATCTTGTGAAAAAAAAAAAAAAAAAAAGGGAGAATAACAGCACCTCTAACAACATTACTGAAGAAAGATGCATTTTGAAGCAATGAAATCCTTTGAACGTATTAAATAGGTAATGTGCCAAGCAACGGTCTTAGCTATGTCGGACTTCACAAAAACCTTTATTGTGGAATGTGATGCCTCAAGAAATGGAATTGGTGTTGTTTTAATACAAGAAGAAAGACCTGTTGCTTTTGAAATTCATCCAATCAAAGGAAAGTATTTACATAAAGCTATTTATGAGAAGGAAATGTTGGAAATACTACATGCACTTAAGAAATGGCGACCTTACCTAATGGGAACACACTTCAAGGTAAAAATAGATCATGATAGTCTTAAATACTTTTTAGAACAAAGATTATCTTTAGAAGAGCAGCAAAAATGGGTCACAAAGATGTTGGGTTATGACTTTGAAATCATCTACGAAAAAGGAAAGAAAAATGTTCTTGCAGATGCACTCTCAAGAAAGGATGAGGATGTCGAAGCATTGCTTTGCGCCATTTCTATTATCCAACCAGATTGGATAAATGAAGCAAGTGATGAATGGAAGAATGACGAAGAAGTGTGGGTAGTCATTCAAAAGTTACAACAAGACCCTAGTACATCCGATACATTTTGCTGGAAAAAGGATTCGTTATGGTACAAAGATCGCTTATACCTCTATAAGAATTCCTAACTCAAACAAAAGAATCTTATGGAATTTCACACCTCCCCCTTAGGAGCGCACTTAGGATTTTCAAAAACTTACCATAGGGTTAAGAAGGAATTTTTTTGGGATGGCCTTAAATCTGATATTCAAAAGTTCGTGGCAGAATGTTTGGTTTGCCAACAAATTAAAGTTGAAACAATTAAGACCCCAAGTATATTACAACCTTTATCCATTCCAATTCAACGTTGGGAGGAAGTTTCAATGGATTTAATCACAAGTTTACCCAAGTCAAAAGGAAAGAGTGTCATCATGGTGGTATTTGGTAGACTTACCAAGTATGCACACTTTTGTGCATTATCTCATCCCTTTAAATCCAGTACAGTTGCTACTGCATTTATGGAAACAATTCAAAATCTACATGGAAACCCAAAGATTATTGTAAGCGATAGAGATCCCATTTTCACTGGAAATTTTTGGACAGAATTATTTTCTTGTCTAGGTACTCAGTTAGCTCATGGCTCATCATATCATCCTTAATCTGACGGGAAAACTGAGATAGTGAACAAATGTTTGGAAGGATATCTTCGTTGCTTTGTATATGATAAACAGAGGCAATAGGTCAAATGGTTGCCTCTGGCTGAATGGTGGTATTACACTTCCTTCCATATTGCAGCAAAAATGACCCCATTTATGGCACTTTATGGATATCATCCATGGTCCATCACATCATATTTAAAAGAAAATTCTAAGGTTCAAGCAGTGGAAGATCACATCGAGCATCAACAGCAAGTTCTCCAACTCTTAAAGGATAACCTCACTTTGGCACATAATAGAATGAAACAATAGGCAGATCAACATTGCAGCGAAAGAAGTTTTGATGTAGGTGACTGGGTATTTCTACGGCTACAACCATACAAACAAATGTCCCTCAAGCAAGCTAAGAAGGGTAATAAATTATCACCAAAGTATTATGGTTCATACAAGGTGTTGCAAAAGATTGGTACTATGGCATACAAATTGGAGCTTCCTACAACTTCCCGAGTGCACCCAGTTTTCCATGTTTCATGCTTAAAGAAGGTTATAAGTGACAAGCTCCCAATTCAAACAATATTGCCAGAACTCGAAGAGGAAGGAAAAATCCTATTGGAACCTGAAGCAGTCACAGAATCAAGAACTTGACAGCTACGAAATCAATCAATTTCAGAGTATCTCATCAAGTGGAAGAACTTACCCGCTAAAGATTCCACATGGGAGGATAAGAATTTTATACAGAAGCATCCAGAACTACTCAACCATTGAGGACAACGCTTTTCTTAAGGAGAGGGACATGTTAGGCCCCTATAATACTAGTGTATCCCCTTATTATTATTGTCATTTTAGCCCCTTATTATTGTTGTTGTGCCCATGTTGTCCCTCTATTGTTATTATTGTGCCCCATAGAAGCCCACTATTGTTATTATTATGCCCTTATATTATTATTGTTATGTCGGCTTTGAATATATTGTGACCCCTTAGACTCCTATCTATAGAAAGGAATTCTTGTCATTTGTATCATCCAAGAATTGTTCATTTGTGTAATGTAAAGGAGGTTTCCCCCTCGAAGAGGTTGATTTGAAGTCATTACTCTATCTTTTCTTGTATTTTGTGAGCTGGTTGCATAAAATAATGTTGGGTAATGTAAGTATTTATGTCCCCGTCACTTGACGGCCCCTAGTCCCATGGTCCTCGACGCTTAATTAAAATAACTTACGGGATTTCAATATTTTGGGTTTCCCGGGCCTCTGGCCAAACCACCTCTAAGTAACTCCTTCTAAGATGACAAATATGGGTAACATAAAGAAATATTTTTCACCGTCACTTGACGATCCCTAGTCTTCTGATCACCGATGCTATTTAAAATAAAGTTAGGAGATCCGGATCTTCAGGATTTCTGGGCTAAACCTTTGTTACAGGATTATGTCGATTAGCGGTCCTGAGCTTCGTCAACTGACATACTCTTCCAAAGGGAAAAAATGATAAGTGTTGGCCTTTCAGGCTTATTATCAGGTTCAGTACTTCGACTCCTCTCAACCCTCTTCACCCTTTGGGCCTCTCTATTCATCTCCATGACTGCTTTAAGGCAACTCCTCTCCCTTGCCCAACCTCTTACAACGATTCTTATGCTAGTATTGGGCGATTAAAAAAATATCGAGCTCTATAATTCAAAACGCAGGGTTTACACACTTTGTGAGAAAATGAATTTGCAGAAGGATTGGTATGTGAATACAGAGTTCTCGTAGGCAAATTTTCACTCTCGCACTCTCTCCTCTGATTTCTTCATTGATCAAAGAAATATTTAAAATTACATATTTTCAGTTTCGATCCTTGAAGATAGAATATGAGGACCAATTTGGGGAAAAATAAACTAAACTACAACCATTGCAACAAATTATCTAATTTAGAGAATTACATGGAAAATTAAAACAAATCCTATCCTAACAACCCACTCATTGAGGAACCAACTCCTCTAGTAAATGATTTTGACCTCTTGGTCAATGAGAATTACGAATGCCCACATCATTATGTCTTCAGGTTGACCTTATGGGACACATCATCATGTTTTACCCATTTCAGTTATTCCTGGCATGCTCCTTTATTATACATCACTTCCTAATTACTGGGATTGCATGTATAGTCGAACTACATGACCTCCTTCCCCATTGGTCCATCGTTCCAACTCTCAACTGCCGCAGCAGCTTATGCCATGTCACCCCGGTTTCCTTCTCTCGTTTCCCTCCTTTGTTGCACCTCTTAATGCTCTCAGGGTCATTCTATTGGGAAGACCTAGCAGGTGGGTCCTCCCTATACAAATCACACAACACATATGGGGATACATGGAGGCCAACCTAGCCCGACCTCACATCATCCCATACCCTTGTGCAATTCCCTCCTTCTAACTTACATGATGTTTTTCCTATGCGATGAGATCTATAGTGGGATCCACTCCAGACAATGGGAATGCTTCCCTTCTCTGAGTTATCATCCCAGTTGGCCTGGTGCCCAATCATCCCCACCAATCCCTTTCACGATGTGAACTAACCTTCCGAGATAGAAGCTTCAGGGCATGTTAGTTTCCTTCGTCTAATCGCAATAGGGGAAATCTTGGCGTGCCAATACCAAGCTTCCACGACTAGGATTTTTCCTCAAATTTAAGGCTAAGGGTTATCCATTTCATCTATAAGTTTAAACCTCCACTCGGTTCCACCACAATGATCCTCACATTGATCTTTTCGACATCTCACCCAGAGAGAACTTACTAGGTCTTGAGCGAACAACTTACTCTTGGTCTCAGAGGTTATCAACAAAGCTTATCTCCTCTCTACACTTATAGCCTTTCAATGGTCTATTTGACCATGGGTCGGCAACAATGGTCCTGTAGACATCAATATTTGCTCCAATGTTTAATATTGGTAGTGGAAACTTACTAAAGAACCCACTAATGCCACCCCTCGTGAGCTTAAGCTAAAGCCACTCCAACGAGTTCCTAGCCTTTAGACATTCCCCGTATCAAGACAGTGAATTCTAGGCATGCCTGCACTAGTCATTTGTTGGCCGCCCTATGCCAAGGACATACAGTGAATACCTGAAGTGCCTTCACCTCTCATGCCACACGCCAAGGAATTCTTGATAGTTCTCCACTACCTTACAGGAAAGACTGCACCTACCCAAGGTCTTAGAGGCATTTGACTATTGGCAATGACGTGCTGCCATTAGCTCTAGTGCCCAAAGGGAAATGGTGCACATTGTTGGAAATACAAGGCTAAGAAGCCTCTAATGTAAAGTCACAGGTTATTACCGTTAAAACAGGAAGCCATCCTCGACATCAACACGTGCCTCATAAACTAATTCATAGGCTAACAAACAGTCTATATATATATATATATATATATATATATATATATATATATATATATGCATGCACAGAACGTGTCAAACAGGTTGTCTTCACTGTAACTTTTATTCTGTAATAAAAGGGTTCAAATGCTAGATATTGTAATGGTTAAATCTGGTTCTTATAAACCATTATGATGCTTTGAACCTGTGCATGTTTTTATTATTCATTATATCATATTCTAGTTCAGGTCCATAGGGACCCTTTCAATGCTTTTTAACATTTCACGACATATCAATCATTCATATTATATAAGTGGCACATTCATGTATTTCATATGACCTAACAGTTCAAACTAGAGATGCATTGTACCCTAGTCATCATATTCATGAGCAACATTTAGTCCAGAATGCAAACACATGCACATTACAAAGATAGGCACAATTTCAATCTAGAAATGCAAACACATACATGCATTATCAGTTAGGCAAATACAAAAAGAGCACTTATCTTGTAATTTTTAGGGAAATTGAGTTAGGGACAAGGATCTCCACCAAACCTTAGACAGTTGCAGCCAAGCTACTTACAGTTGTCACCCCCAAGCCATATTCCAAGGGTCCAAGGTGGTATTTCTCAAAGGAATAAACATTATTCTTCCAACTGAAACAGGGATTCCGAAGGTTCTTCTTCCTCCACCCACTAGTTTCTCAACAGTTCACTAATGCATAGGAAGTTCTAGAGGTCGGTTGCCTCCACCCTCCAGCTATCCAATAATGGGAAAACAAATGCACAGGGAGAACCAGAGGCCTGTTGTTGTGCATATCAACCTCTGTGATGACTCTCTCTTTTCCTTTATGTTTGTTTGTTTGTGAGCCTCCTCCCATCTTTGACCTTTCTATGGTTTTCCTCCAATAGTCTATGTTGCTTCCTCCTTCCTTGCTATCTGACCCCGTACTCCCTAAGTTCAGTGGCTACAGTTGTTGAGTCAAGCTCCTCCTCTCTTCTCTACCCTATACATAAATCTGATTTCACTCTCTTTTTCGTTTTTCTTTTTTTCTTTCCCTCCTCTCCTTATTGTATGTTATACTAATAGAACTCCCATTTTTCCTGGTTGAACATTAACTCATTTTCTCATTTGTTGTATGTTGGGTTTCCCAAACCAGCATGGACTTTTTCCCTTGTCTGCACTTCATAAATTCACCAAAGCAGTTTCCTTCAACACCCATTCCCGTGCAATTGAGGCTCAACAACCAACCTTCAATGGTTGTCCAAAACTATCAAGTTTCTCCCTTCAGCAAGTAAGTTGAATTTCCCAAGCAATTGACCTCCATAGACCTCTTGGAATTTGTGTCCCTCACTCGGCCCATTTAATTTTTAAGTTCGATTACATGATGAAATTACATGGCCAAATCAAGCCATTCATAGGTTGAGTTGTTACATTAACAATAAAATATTTTTTGTTGTTAATATATTTTTATTTTAAATATTAAATGTAAATTGACCATAGAAAAACTAGACATCATGTAATATCCATAATATTACTTTCGGTAACTTTATTTTTCTATATAAAGTTGACGTAAAATTAAGGTAGAAATTGAAGTATTTTATTTGTGACTGACATTAATTTTTTTATTATTATTATTACTATTTTTTATTTGTTAATCTAAGTAATATTTTATTATTTTTAAATGTAAATTACATGACAACATCTCTCCCATACTAGGATGTAGAGTGCCTCCCATATCTCGCTCATACTAAAATGTAAATTATTTTTTAACTTTCAACTACTTTATCTTTTTATATAAAGTTGACGTAAAATTAAGGTGGAAATTAAAGTATTTTGTCGACATTACTTTTTTTAGTTATTACTATTTTTAATTTGTTAATATAATTATTACTTTATTATTTTTAAATATAACGCTACGTCACAACATCTCTACCATACTAGGTTATAGAGCGCCTCTCGATGCAAAAATAAGTTTGGATGAATGCTAAACATTTTTATGAATTTAACCTTTTTTTGTTTGCAATCATCAAAATTTGGTTACAAAATCTTTGCCAAAATTGCAATCTTGGATCTAATAAAATTATTGATTTTATAAATGGATTCAATGCGCTTGAATATCCCTAACTGAGTTGTGCAATTTTAACATTCTATATTTGTGATTCCATCAATCTAAAATAATTATTACCGAATTTCGACAAAAAAATACAATGTTTCTTCTCATTATTTTGAGTCATCATGCCTCAATTTCTTTTTTATTACTCTTAATACTTAATAAATCCAGTTTTAGAATAGATACATGTAGTGTAAACATTATATATTTTGGCCCTTTTCTACTCATCTTTTCCGATCTCATTAGAGTTTGTTGGAATTGTAGACTTAAGCTATTGAGTTTATCCACTCGGAGTGTTCTAGTGGTTTTTAAGGATGTTGGATCCATTATGCATTCATAAATACAATTTATATAACAAAAAATTACATTCTCAACGAAAATTACATTAATGAATGCTAGTTAAAAAAGGCTAAAACTTAAAAATATTACTCTTGCTTTTAATAATACAAAATCTATTAAATTATATTTAATTTTAATTAATTAATTATAAGTAATTTATCTTTTTATCAAAAAATATCATTCAATTTCTATTTTTTTCTTAAATATTTTTCTATGTGGTTCATGGTCCTCATAGATCGATGATCACTACATCCACAAAATATTTATACTTGACAGATCTGCCTCATAGGATCACTTCCTAACAGCATAACCACGAAATCTGACATCGAGAATATCGATATCACAAAATATTTGTACTTGGTAGATCTACCTGATAGGATCATTTCCTAAGAGCTTAACTACGAAACCTGACATCGAGAGTATCGAGAGAACTGAACCTATGACCTCTCAATAGCAGAGGTGTTTTAACGATGGGAACTCAACCAACTAAGCTAACCCTTGCACTATTTATTGTAAAAAAACTTAACTACATCATTGAGAACATTTTTGAGTACGGCTTCTTTCTCAAAAAAATTCAAACACTTTTATAGATGTTGTCAAGTTTTTAACAACAATTCTTTTATGGACGTTGTCAAATTTACCATAAAGTGCAATTTAATTAATAAATATTTTGAATTTTTTATGTGAAGTGTGATTTTATATTATTTAAAACATTTTTTGTTTTTAAATATAAAAATAGATTCAACATTTAAAAATAAAAATAAAAAGACAAACAAACACACACTTATTCTTAAATTAAATATCTAAAACTTAGAATACAAAAAATTATTTACTAAATTTAAATTTTAAAGAAAGAGAACCCCCGCAAAAACAAAAACAAAATACATAAATTGTTATGAAACCAGTGCTCAAAAGGATAGAAAAGATAGATCAATGCCTTCAAAATTGGCCTCTTCGAGGGAGAAAACTCCTTTACATTACACAAATGAATAATTCTTCGGTCTATATATAGGAGTCTAAGGGATCATAATATAATCAGAGCCAACATAACAATAATAATGTAAGGGCACAATAATAACAATAGTGCGCTTCTGTGGGGCATAATAATAACAAGATGGGGACTACATGGGCACAACAATATAATAAGGGGGTTGTACTAATAACAATAAGGGGTTACACTAGTAGTATAGGGACCTAACATGCCCCTCTCCTTCAAAAAGTGTTGTCCTCAACGCTTGAGTAGTTCTTGATGCTTCGTTAGGTCCCTATAATATTAGTGATCCCCCCATTAATATTGTAGTTGTATCCTTATTGTTATTATTGTGCCCCTATTGTCCCCATAGTGTTATTGTTGTGCCCTATAGAATCCCTCTATTGTTTTTTTTGTGCCTTTATATTATTATTGTTCGGTCGGCTTAGTTATATTGTGACCTCGTAGACTCCTATATATAGAAGGGAGGTTTTTTCATTTGAATCATCCAAGAATTGTTCATTTGTGTAATGTAAAGGAGGTTGTCCCCTCAAAGAGGCTTATTTCTAAGGCGTTGATCTATCTTTTCTATCTTTTTGTGAGCTGGTTTCATAACATTTGGTATCAGAGCTCTGGATTCCAGGGTTTCGCTACTCCAAATAGGTCATTGTGCCATTTTCGCTATAACTTTTTTCTATGACATTTCAGAAGCTAAAAAAAGAACCCATTTGGGCCGAAATAGTTCTGAACTTCGGGTCCAAATTTCAGAGCTTTTCTCGCTATATTTGCGGAGATATGATCTGAGGAAGTTGGAGTTTTTGTAGACTCCCAAATTACATTCCAAACAGGTGACCTGGGGAAAATCGTCATAACTTTTGTTTTGAGAATCGGATTGAAATATCGTAAGAAGTTTCAGAAAGAGGATGACCTCTAGTTTTTTGTCTATTAGTTTTAGCTACTAAAGTCAAAACAGTGACACGTGGCACGTCATACAAGTTCGCTCTACTAAACTAGTCTATAATCAGGTCACCGTGGGAGATTTGGCATAAATCTTCCTTGGAGAATCCAATTTCGATCAGACTTGTGGCATTTGAAAGAGGACACAGAGGGCTACTACAAGTCACGATTTCAGAACTGGGAGATCCAAAATTACAGAGGTACATCAGATTCAATATCGAGCTCCTACAAAGTGAAAAAAGGTGTGTATTTTTTTTTAAATTTTTGCATAAGCTTAGTTTGAAAAATTTGTTTAAAGGAATTCAAAGGGCATAGTTAATCATTATTATCGGTAATTGATGCCCCGAAGAAAGAAAATGGAAACACCTAGTAAGCAACCTGAAAGCTCTAGCATGACTCATGAAGAAGAGGAAGAGATGCAACATGATATATCAATATTACGAAACCAAGTGCAACAAATTCCACTCGCACAAAAGGTAACAGAAAATAAGATGGATGGTTTAAAGAAAGACGTAGAAGCTAAGATGGATGGTTTAAAGAAAGGCGTAGAAGCTAAGATGAATGACTTGGAAGCTAAGACGGACGGTGTGGAGGCTAAGATGGATGGCGTGGAAACTAAGATGGATGCCATGGAAGCTAAGATGGATGATTTAAATAAATGCATGGAAGATTTGTAGATAAATTTGAAGACAGATTTTACAAAGTTTCTACAAGGAATGCTTACTAATGGTGAAAGGGTAGTAAAGGAAACTCATGGTGATAACAAAATAAATGTTAATTGTGATTTCATAGACTCTAATGTTGGATCGAAGAACCACCATGTTCCAAAGATCGATATGAGGAAGTTTGATGGCAAGGATCCTGGAACATGGATACTATAGATGGAGCAATTTTTCGATCTCCATAATGTGAAAAACACACAAAAGGTATGCATTGCAACTTTATATTTGGAACCAAATTAGTTTTTATGGTATCAATGCCTTTGCTCTCATAAACAAATTGTCACTTGGGCTATTTTTACGGATCAAATGATAGCACATTATGAGGATACAAAAAGAAACACTTTTTTAGCCAATTGATAAATCTCAAACAAAACGGTTCAATGATGGAGAACATTGAGGACTTCCAAAATTTGAATATAAGAGTAAAAGATATCGAAAGGAGCATAGGATTGATGTGTTCATAGGGACTTTAAAAGATAACATCCAACATGAGGTTCGCCTTTGGGAACCAAATTCATTGGAGAAGGCATTCAGGTTGGCAAGAAAAATGGAAAGCAAAATTATGGCAACAAGGAAGCCTACCAGTCACAATCATAAAGATGGAAGTGTTACTGCCCCTAACCATCCACAACCTACAAGGTTAACACCACAATAATTGGAAGAAAAAAGAGCAAAAGGGCTTTGTTACAGTTGTGATAGCAAATACACTAAAGGTCATAAGTGTGCCAACAAGAAATTATTTTACATAGATTGTGAAGAGAAGGAAGAAAAGGAACAAGAAACGTCAAAAGAAGAGGATATACACCAGGAAAAAACCCTAGAAAAAGAAGAAATGAATCCAACCATATCTTGTAATGCATTGGCTGGAATTACCACTCCTCAAACTATCAAGATAGAAGGGCACATCAAGAATAAAAATGTAATAGTGTTGATTGATTCGGGAAGTACCCATAATTTTATTCATTGTAAGATAGCCAAAGAATTAAATTGCTTCCTATATCCAGCACCAGAGTGTCAAGTGATGGTTGCAAGTGGAGGAACCATAAATTTCTCAGGAAAGTGCCATAATATAAAGCTATCCATGGGATAATATGTATTGAATAGCCCAATGCTTTCCATTCCAATGGGTGGTGCTGATGTTGTACTAGGAGTCCAATGGCTACAATCCTTGGGTACAATAGCTTTTAATTTTCAAGAATTTTTCATGAAATTCTCTTCAGAAGAAAAGGAAGTTGAATTAAGGGGTATCGAGAGGAAACAGGAAAAGATAATCAACTCTAACGGAATCACAAATCTTCTAAAGAAAGAACAACGAGGCATAATTGCACAATTATGTTCACTAGAGGTTCCCACATCGAAATCATCCATTTCTCCATATCTCCAAAAAGTCTTGGACAATCATTCCAAAGTATTTGAGACTCCCAAGGGCCTTCCACCTATTCGTGATCATGATCATGCTATTAATTTGATTCCAAGAAGTGTTCCTCCAAACATCAGGCCTTACAGATATTCCTATGTCCAAAAGAGTGAAATTGAACGTATGGTTGCAGAAATGCTAGAGGCTGGTATAATTCAACCTAGTCAAAGTTCTTTCTCTGCTCCAGTAGTATTAGTTCACAAGAAGGATGGATCATGGTGCATGTGTCCAGATTATAGGGAGCCCAACAAGCTCACTATTAAAGATAAATTTCCCATTCCTGTCATTGATGAGTTATTGGATGAATTGCATGGATCAATTTACTTCACCAAGTCGGATCTTTGTTCAGGATATCATCAAATCAGAATGAAGACTGAAGACATTCCAAAAACAGCATTTAGAACTCATGAGCGTCATTATGAATTTTTGGTCATGCCTTTTGGCCTTACTAATGCACCTTCTACATTTCAAGGTTTGATGAATTCCATTTTCAAACCCTTCCTTAGAAAATTTGTGTTAGTATTTTTTGATGATATACTAATCTACAGCAAGTCTTGGAAGGATCATGTTCAACATGTTGACATGGTGCTCAAACTATTGGAGGAGAAACAATTATATGCAAAAATCTCCAAATGTTTCTTTGGAGTACAAGAGGTGGAATATCTGGATCATATTGTATCTCATGAAGGTGTTAAGGTAGACCCTAGCAAAATTAAAACCATTAAGGAATGGAAAATCCCCACATGCATAAAGCATCTATGAGGATTTCTCGGGTTGACAGGGTATTATCGCAAGTTTGTTAAGAATTATGGGAGAATAGTAGCACCTCTAACAACATTATTGAAGAAAGATGCATTTTCATGGACTCCAGAAGCAACGAAGGCCTTTGAACATCTTAAAGAGCAATGTGCCAAGCACCAGTCTTAGCTACACCGAACTTCACAAAAGCCTCTATTGTGGAATTTGATGCCTCAGGAAATGGAATTGGTGTTGTTTTAATGCAAGAAGAAAGACCCATTGCTTTCGAAAGTCGTCCAATCGAAGGAAAGTATTTACACAAAGCTATTTATGAGAAGGAAATGTTGGCAATACTACATGCACTTAAGAAATGGCGACCCTACCTAATGGGAAGACAATTCAAGGTAAAAACAGATCATGATAGTCTTAAATACTTTTAGAACAAAAATGATCTTCAGAAGAGCAACAAAAATGGGTCACAAAGATGTTGGGTTATGACTTTGAAATCATCTACAAAAAAGGGAAGCAAAATGTTGTGGCAGATGCACTCTCAAGAAAGGATGAGGATGTGGAAGCATTTCTTTGCGCCATTTCTATTATCCAACCAGATTGGATAAACGAAGCAATGGATGAATGGAAGAATGACGAGGAAGTGCGGGCACTCATTCAAAAGATACAACAAGATCCTAATACATCTAATACATTTGTCTGGAAAAATGATTCTTTATGGTACAAGGATCGGTTATACCTATGTAAGAATTCCCAACTCAAACCAAAGATTCTTAGGGAATTGCACACCTCTCCCTTAGGAGGGCACTCAGGATTTCTAAAAACCTACCACAGGGTTAAGAAGGATTTTTTTGGGATGGCCTTAAATCAAATATTCAAAAGTTTGTGGCAGAATGTTTGGTTTGCCAACAAAATAAAGTTGAAACAATTAAGACTCCAGGACTATTACAACCTTTATCCATTCCAAGCCAACGTTGGGCGGAGGTTTCAATGGATTTTATCACAGGTTTACCCAAGTCCGAAGCAAAGAGTGTTATCATGGTGGTAGTGGACAGACTTACCAAGTTTGCACACTTTTGTGCATTATCTCATCCCTTTAAATACAGTACAGTTGCTACTGCATTTATGGAAACAATTCAAAAGCTACATGGAAACCCAAAGATTATTGTAAGTGACAGAGATCCCATTTTCACTAGAAATTTTTGGACATAATTATTTTCTTGTCTGGGTACTCAGTTAGCTCATAGCTCATCTTATCATCCTCAATCTGATGGGCAAACTGAGATAGTAAACAAATGTTTGGAAGGATATCTTCGTTGCTTTGTATCTAATAAACAGACACAATGGGTCAAATGATTGCCTATGGCTAAATGGTGGTATAACACTTCCTTCCATACTGCAGCAAAAATGACCCCATTTATGGCACTTTATGGATATCATCCACCATCCATCACATCATATTTAAGAGAAAATTCTAAGGTTCAAGCAGTGGAAGATCACATCAAGCATCAGCAACAAGTTCTCCAACTCTTAAAGGATAACCTCACCTTGGCTCAAAATAGAATGAAACAACGGGTAGATCAACATTGCAGCGAAAGAAGTTTTGATGTAGTTGATTGGGTATTCCTATGGCTACAACCATATAAACAAATGTCCCTCAAGCAAGCTAAGAAGGATAATAAATTATCACCAAAGTATTATGGTTCGTACAAGGTGTTGCAAAAGATAGGTACTATGGCATACAAATTGGAGCTTCCTGCAGCTTCTCGAGTGCACCCAGTTTTCAATGTTTCATGCTTAAAAAAGGTTATAGGTGACAAGCTTCCAATTCAGACAATATTGCCAGAACTTGATGAGGAAGAAAAAATCATATTGGAACCTAAAGCAGACAAAGAAACAAGAACTCGACAGCGACATAATCGATCAATTTCAGAGTGTCTCATCAAGTGGAAGAACTTACCCATTGAAGATTCCACATGGGAGGATGCAAATTTTATACAGAAACATCCAGAACTACTCAAGCGTTGAGGACAACACTTTTTTGAAGGAGAGGGGCATGTTAGGTCCCCATAATATTAGTGATCCCCCCATTACTATTGTCGTTGTATCCCTTATTGTTATTATTGTGCCCCATAGAATCCCTCTATTGTTATTTTTGTTCCTTTATATTATTATTGTTAGGTCGTCTTGGTTATATTGTGACCCCGTAGACTCCTGTATATAGAAAGGAGGTTTTGTCATTTGAATCATCCAAGAATTGTTCATTTGTGTAATGTAAAGGACGTTGCCCCCTCGAAGAGGCTTATTTCTAAGGCGTTGATCTATCTTTTCTATATTTTTGTGAGTTGGTTTCATAACATGCTTCTGTATAAAATTCTTGTCCTCCCATGTGGAATCTTCAGTGGGTAAGTTCTTCCACTTGATGAGATACTCTGAAATTGATCGATTTCGTAGCTGTCGGGTTCTTGTTTCTATGATTGCTCCAAGTTCCAATATGATTTTTCCATCCTCGTCAAGTTCTGGAAATATTGTTTGAACTGGGATCTTCTGCAACTTTTGAATGAGTGGCCACACTTCTCCGTCCTTCTTCCATTCATCCCTTTCTTCGTTTATCCAATCTGGTTGGATAATAGAAATAGCACAAAACAATGCTTCCACATCCTCATCCTTTCTTGAGAGTGCATATGCAACAACATTTTTCTTCCCTTTTTTGTAGATGATTTCAAAGTCATAACCCAACATATTTGTGACCCATTTTTTCTGTTCTTCTAAAGATAATCTTTGTTCTAAAAAGTATTTAAGATTGTCATGATCCATTTTTAACTTGAAGTGTCTTCCCATTATGTAAGGTCGTCATTTCTTAAGTGCATGTAGTATTGCCAACATTTCCTTCTCATAAATAGCTTGCTTGAGATGTAGTCGTAAAAATACCCAATCGCCTACATCAAAACTTCTTTCACTGTAATGTTGATCTGCTTATTGTTTCATTCGATTCTGCACCAAAGTGGCATTATCCTTTAAAATTTGGAGAACTTGTTCTTCATGCTCGATGTGATCTTTCACTGCTTGAATCTTTTTCTTCTTGATATGTCCTTCTATCTTGAGAGTTTGAGGAGTGGTAGTTTCTTCCAATGCATTACAAGATATGGTCGGATTCATTTCTTGATGCTCGATGTGATTTTTCACTTCTTGAACATTTTTCTTCTTGATATGTCCTTCTATCTTGATAGTTTGAGGAGTGGTAATTCCAGCTAATGCATTACAAGATATGGTCGGATTCATTTCTTCTTTTTCGAAGTGATCTTTCACTTATTGAACCTTTTTCTTCTTGATATGTCCTTCTATCTTGAGAGTTTGAGGAGTGGTAATTCTTGCCAATGCTTTACAAGATAGGGTCGGATTCATTTCTTCTTTCTCTAAGGTTGGTTCCTGGTGTATATCCTCTTCTTTTGATGTTTCTTGATCATTTTCTTCCTCCTCTTCACAATCAATGTAAATAATTTCTTCTTAACACACTTATGACCTTTAATGTATTTGTTATCACAATTGTAACAAAGTCCTTTTTCTCTTTTTTCTTCCAATTGTTGTGGTGTCAACCTTGTAGGTTGTGGAAGGCTAGGAGAAAAAACACTTCCCTCTTTATAGTTGTGAGGGGTAGAATTCCTTATTGCCATAATTTTGCTTTCCACTTTTCTTGCCAACCTGAATGCCTTCTCCAATGAATTAGGTTCCCAAAGACGAACCTCATGTTGAATGTTATCCTTTAAAGTCCCTATGAAGACATCAATCCCCTGCTTCTCTCGAATATCATTTTCCCTTATATTCAATTTTTGAAACTCCTCAATGTGCTCTGTCATTGAACACTTTTGTTTGAGATTTATCAATTAGCTAAAGAAGGTGTTTCTCTTTGTATCCTCATAATGTGCTATCATTTCCTCTGTGAAAATTGACCACGTAACAAGTGGTTTACGAAAACAAAGCCCTTTATACCATAAAAATTGTTCTGGTTCTAAATATGAAGTTACAATACGTACCTTTTGTAACAGTTGCAACTCATGTAGATCAAAATATTTCTCCATCTGTAGTATCCAATTTACCGGAACCTTGTCATCAAACTTCCTCATATCACCTTTTCTTGATTTTAGGAGCTCGATCTTGAAATGACTGTAACTCTGTAATTTCGGATCTTCCAGTTCTGAAATTGCCACCTTTAGTAGTCCTATGCATCCTCTTTCTAATGCCACCAGTCAGATCTAAATTGGATTCTCCAAGAAAGAGTTATGCACAATCTCCCAAGATGACCTGATTATATACCTTTTAAGAAGAGCGAACTTGTATGAAGTGCCATGTGTCATTGTTTTGACCTTTGAATCTGAAAAATACACATAGAAAACTACAGTCCGTCCTCTTTCTATAACTTCTTACGAAATTTCAATATGATGCTCAGACAGACAGTTATGACGATTTTCCCCAGGTCACATGTTTGGAATGTAATTCAGGAGTCTACAAAAACCCTAACTTCCTTAGATCATATCTCCTAAAATATAGCGAGACAAGCTCTGAAATTTGGACCAGAAGTTCAGAATGATTTCGGCTCAAATGGTTTTTTTTTTTTAGCTCCTGAAACATCGCAGAAAAAACGTTATAGCGAAAATTCCATGATGACCTATTTGGAGCAGCGAAACCCTAGAATCCAAAGCCTTTGATACCAAATGTTATGAAACCAGCTCTCAAAAGGATATAAAAGAGAGATCAACGCCTTCAAAATAAGCCTCTTCGAGGGGGCAACCTCATCTACATTACACAAATGAATAATTCTTCGATGATACAAATGACGAGATCTCCTTTCTATATATAGGAGTCTAAGGGGTCATAATATAATCAGCGCCGACATAGCAATAATAATGTAAGGGCACAATAATAACAATAGTGGGCTTCTATGGGGCACAATAATAACAATATGGGGACTACATGGGCACAACAATGTAATAAGGGGATTGTACTAATAACAATAAGGAGTTACACTAGTAGTATAGGGACCTAACATAAATAAAATACAAAAAAGATCTTCTAACTAATCTACACTCTAATACAACACCCCGGTACAATTTTGGTTCATACCAAAGAGATGATTCTCTTGTATCACTAGAAGTGTTTATGTCATGAGGTTTATATGAATTGATTTTTATTAAATAAAAAATTATATGATATATAAGTCTTTTTCTTAATTTGAAGTTAATGGTTAATTATTATCTTTGTAGGTTGAAGTTAACATTAGGAAAAATATGCCTGTCTATGGCTTGTATGGTCATCTATAATGGCATATACAAATAATCAGAACTGACATAAGACTAGAAATTGCATCATATGTTGCAAAGGAAACGTCGTAAGGCAAAATTCAAGAAGAATCGTGCCATATAAAAATTCATTGAAGATAAAAATTAGTAAACAAAATGTCATTTAAAGCTAGAAGATAAAGAGAAATCACTTACATTATGCCAAATTGACAGATTATATAACCTTTCCAACATAAATTTCCTCTTAATATTCAAAGATGGTCTTTGAAATTCCAATAACAAATATTTGATAGATTTTGAAAAAATACTAGTAGATTACATCACATAAGCTAAATAAAATAATATTATTTCATAAACAATATGATGGCTATTTTTCCAAATCTAAATTTGTATCGCATCCTCACAAATTTCATATTAGATGAAAATGAGTGAGACATCAAATCCCTATTATTCATAACTTTTGGTGTAAAATTTGCAAGTTTGATGGGAAACTCTAGTGCAATGCAATTGATGATTTTCAATATCTCCAATGTTTTCTTTGAGAACATCATCTTTGAAATTGTAAAGAAACATTTTGAATTGCAAAATAATGTAGAATTTTTATTTTAACATAGGGTTAGTTTTATTTATTTTATTTTATTGTTGGATGGCATTTGAATCGATGATCTCCTTTCATTGATTTTTAATTTATGACAACACTGCCATTTTTTCACAACCCTTTAATTTTAAGCATGATTATGATCCAACTACACGAAAACATTACTAATGTGATTGGTACACGTATGAGTAAGTCATTGGAATTGTCTGATTCCTGTGAACCCAGGAACATCTGGACTCCTATCAACCTCAAGATCTCTAATTTACCAACGCATATAAAAAGCATACATTACTTCCAATGTCCTTCATAAACATGCAATCCACCCCTGGAAGCTCATGTATTCTTTCCATGAATTTCTCGAAATGGCATAATGAAACGAGGAAGGACTTGAATCACCTCATGTAGTATACTGGATAAGAAGGATGTTCAATCGAATGCATGCCCTATAGAGACTTTACCTGGGGAATTTTATGAAGACCAATATTTCTAGTTGGTCTGGTAGATGTAGACCAGTAGAAATTGATTACAACTAATTGAAATTTATTCAAAATGAAATCTTGTAGGGAGTTTTGATCTATTTTATCACTCCCTGGACTATAAAAATACTGACTAACATTCCTATCCAATCCAATGATGCAGCTCAGTCGTAAAGTAACCTATCTATTTACGTGAAATGGTCATGTCACACTAATAAAGTGTATGTCCAATGTTGTTTTCTCTACATCTTCTCTCTGCCAAAGGTTGAAAGTTCCCATCATCTACTCCTAGGGTGAGTGTAAGTGGCTACTTATAGTAATGTAAGCCATGTTGTGAGTGCCTCCTAAGAATGCAAGAAGCCATTTATGAGATTCGGTGAAATCCAACTCTTGTGGATTCTGCTTCAAATGTGTAGAGAAAAAAGTGTAGTTCTGGAAGTGGAAGAGTCAAAGAATAACCATACCCATCCTCTTCCTTTCATAGTTATGTCAGAGTATGCACTATGGGCCACATGGCAGGCGCATAAAGTGGAACTGATTTGCAAAATTGTAGGTGCACTTGGTATGCCTAGAGTCTGAATTAATTATAGGCTTGGTTTAGAGAATTAGTGGCTTTGTTTTGTTATTTTAGGGACAACCATAGAACTCATGTTTTTTGTATTTCTAAATTAATTTAGGAATTCTGAGTAGTGAATAATTTCCCCCTAGAAATGCATGTTAATGACTAGAAGTGGGAAGAAAGAATTCTGAGAAATTGAGTTCATAGTGATATGATATATTCGTTTATGAGTGCCCAGATTTCACTTAGTGGCTAGTGGTTTGATAATGTATTTTAGGATTTCAATGCAATAAGGTTCTATTGGAACAATAAATTGTGTATTTGCAAATTTTGGAAAGTCTCCAATAGACAAACAAAGTTGCCTCTCAAATTCTGTGTTTTTGTTGATTTATGTGTTTTGTTGATTCCTGTGCAGTCTTGATCATTCCTTTGGCATATAAGAGAGTTGATTTTATAAGATAACATTTCCAAACATAGGGTGGGGCAGAACAACCTTGTCACTTATCACCTTTGCATATACACGATTAATGATTTTTTTCTAATAGAAAGTAAAGTCAGAGAAGCTCAGTATCAAAAACCTAGATGCAAACAAAAATGATGCTCATAAATGTTTGGAGGAACCTGAATTCTCATAAATGATGTCAAAGATGACCTTTATGGACAGAGTAAAAGGGAATAAGAAGGCAACTAATAAAAATAAAAGAACTTGGAAGTAGTCTAACGAGTATGGCAATGATTGTCTATCGAATTTTAGCAATGATTGGCAATCGGGACTATCTGTCAATGATCAACAATCAACTCTGATTGGTGCTTCTTATTGTGTGAGTCTACATCGTGCGGTGCTTTATGTGAGGTTTTGTTTGAACTATGGTTCTGTCAGGGTAATTGTTGTGTAACTATAGTTCCGTACGTATAACCTTGTAGGTAAATGTGTAATATTCTTACAATTTCTCACTTGATAGTTACATTGATCAAGGTTAGAATCCTCACCATGCCCCTAACACCATGCAAATTTTCTTTCATCCTTTTCTTAGCTAAGGAATCTTATATTATCCCAAGTCCTAAATTTGAGTATGATTACTTTAATGGGCTCCACTATCTCTCTTATGCAATGAAATTTCACTATAATATGCTTTGTTTGTGGATAAAACTTATGCAAATGCATTACAATTGTCACAACAAATAAGCATAGGCCCATGGTCATGTCCAATGTTTTTGCATAACTACTCCAACCAAACAACATCCTTGGAAACATTTAAAGTTGTAATGTACTCTCATTCAGAACTAGAATAAGCAACCACTTATTGTTTCTTACTTTACCAATTGACAACTTCTTCAAAGATCATAAATGTATATGGATTGTCCACATCCCTAGCCTAGTCAATGTCAATAAACCCATGAATTTGAAGCTTCTTGCTTCCACTTCCTTGATACCAAATGTTGTAGTTATTGTGCCTGATAGGTACATAAATATCCACTTGATATCTACCCATTGATCACTTACATTTTCCATGTACCTACTTACAAATCACATTGTGTGTGCAATATTGGGTCTTGTGCACACCATTACATACATAAGGCTACCAATCTAACAAGATACACCACTTTTTCTATCCTTACTTCATATTTTCCTCTTTTAGGACACATGTGGCTTACAGTAATCCATCCCAGAGAGATCTAGTGTGTTTTGAACATACTTTCTTTGGTTGATATAGAATTTCTTATCACCTCATTTTACAATAATGTAACTTACCTAAGTACTTGTCAATTAACTCATGTAACAATTTGGATTTATTCTCCTAATCAAAATAATATCATTAACATATAATACTCGGATTTGTTTCAAGGTGAGGTGGACATTTTAGAAAAGATGGAAGCTAATTTTTTAAGTTGTAATTTTTTTTGGAAAATTTAAACATATATGAATTGGAGTTTTGTGAATAACTATAATTATAAATTTTACTATATAATTTTTGGTTAAATTGTATTTTTTTATTGTTAAAATTGCATTTTTGAATATATAAATTGATTTAGGAGTGAGGTAGGAGAGGGGTTATCTATGGTCCTCGTGGAAAAAAGGTCATAAGAGTACCCATGGGATTTGGGAAATATGAAAAATAATTAAGAAAAAGATTATGGCTTCCTACAAGGCATCCTCCTTTCCAAAGAAAATAAAGTTTCCTCTCTCATTGTGTTGGGGGACTCTCTTATTATTATTCAGCACATGGTTAAAGATTCATCTCCAAGAGAAAAGGTTTTGGATAATCCCGTAGAACATGTCAAGAATGAAACAAAATATATCCTTATTATGAGTTATAAGCACATACTACGAGATAGTGATAAGGAAGCCCATGGATGTACTAATATGGGATGCAGTCTGAAATTTGGTGAATTGATGTTTAATGGCTAATCAAGGCCATCCTTCATTCCTTAGTAATAGTTCCAATGATAAGTCATGCAACATCAAGTTACATCATAAACTAAGAGTGTATGTACTATAAAGTTTGTTTTATTGTGGGGCTCTATTGGAAGGTATTCACCTCCAAAAATCCCCCCTTTGTCTAAGTGTACCTCTTAAGAGGAAAATTTTGATTTTGGATAGGAAAGATTAGTATCAAAGACTTAGAATTATGATGATATATTTCCTGGTTTATTTGTCAAACCAAGTTTGGAATTTGATCTAATAAAAAAATTGTATGTGTGTGTGGGTGGGGTATTAATACCTTCAAATAATTGATATTATAATTGTAAAAATTTTTCTAAATTTAACAATGACCTAGTAACTTCACCCAATCTGACATGAGATAAGATATCTCTAACTTCATATCATAGACGAGAGTCCATTTGTAAAGGATAAGAAGAGTTGTCCTATCTTTAGTTTTGCATTAGTAGCTTCTCCATATGCATTGAAGATCGAAGAACAAAGGCCATCCATCCTGAGGCTAATATATGAAATGGTGGGCAATTGTCTATCCATAGCACCCAATTTAGTGCCAATAACTCCTTTATGGTTTTTGCGCTTATTTATACTTTTAATGAATTTTTAATTAAATTTAAATATAATCAATTAAAACAATTCAAAACCTAACATATTTATTTATAACTTAAAAATATAAAATAAAATAAAATAAAATAAAATAAATAAATAAATAAAAAATAAAAAATAAAAATGAAAATAAAATAAAAAAATAAAATTACTTTTTAATTTCATCTTTCAGATAAGAAAAATAAAAATGAAAAAGATATGCCCTCTGAATTTTATTTTGCATAGCCCTCTATATTAAATGTTTTTGTCAAATCAAGAAAAAGTCATATATGTTCTTTTGAATTTGATATGGAGAGAACAAGTTGCATGTCGCTATTGTTAAATTAATCTCTAAGCTTGAATTCAAAAAAGTTTATTATATTAATTTACAAACACAACTCTACTTTTAAAAACATAAGGACAAATCATGAACGCTTTATTCCTTCCCTCATGTTTATGGAACTACTTCGACAATTAGGAGTTACATTATTAGTTACAAAGGATTGACTATATGATCCATATACATTTTATAAATCCATAAAGTTCAAAAAAAAACCAATGCTTCTAGGTGTTGAGTAAGTTGCCAATGTATAAGAAAGATTTTTAAAACACTTTTTGTACCACATGAAAGCATGCTTCTTGGAACTATACAACCATCATGTCATTATTATACACATTTTACATTAAAACAATTTTAAAATTTATGTATTAATTAAAAGAAATGATTTTGAATTAAAATTTTAGAAACTACAATAACACCATATAAAATGTGTTATATTATTTTATGTGTCTATCAGTAATGATGCTCACAAGATGTTCAGGAGCATGTGGAATCAGTTTTATGTTAATGTTAATTTTAATAAGTGACAAAAAATGCAACATGCAATTCTAGCATGGAAAATCAATATTGTTTGGGTTAAATTTGAATTTAGACATCAAATTGATAAGGTAAGATAAATCTTAATGTTTCTCTATAGAATTTGAAAGGGCCTTATAGACCCTTATATAAACACATACAATATAACACATTATAATACACTTATCCATTCATTCTCATCCTCATCTTCTTGGCTTTGTTTTGTCATGTAAGCTTGGTTATTGTCTTTCAATATGGAGCATCTAATCTAAAGATCATTATCTCTTGACCTTTTAAATTCATGGTCTTTATAAATATATCCTTCAAATATTACTATAGGTTTGTAATATATGGTTATTCCATCCTAGAAGGTTTTGAAAAGGAAAGCTCTTATGAGCACCCATTATGAGTTGCAGTTAAGAGGAGAAAGTTATTCAATGGAATGATTATGAATGCAGGTGGCTCTTGTGATGAAGTCTTCATTTGAATACTTTCTTGACTATGAGCCCTTAATAACTAGTTTTCCCTGGGACTCTAATTTTGCTACCAAAATAACCCGTAATATGAGGGAAGGATTTACTCCGTCGTAGGTCATCTTTTCATTTATCAATGTTGGTTGTTGTAGGTCCATCACTTTCTTCTTCTTCCTCTTCATTTTGGTGTTCTTTTCGAACATTGAAATTGACTTCCATGGAAAGTTGTGATATATGTGATAAGGACTCGAATTTAGTAAATGACAATGTCATCTAGATTGACTCTAAACTTTGATATGAAATGTAAAGTATAAAAATTAAGAGAATAGAAATTATGGACTCTGTTGAGCAAAAGAGACAATAAAGATACAAAAATATTTATTTTACAGGTCCGGTGTAAAGAGAAATTATCACAGAGTCTACATGAATCTATTGCAATTAATCTTTGCTAAAAACATGAGAATAACTGAATGGGAATAATATATGTCCTCATCTTCATATATTGTGGTTTTTCTCCACTTCCTAATTCTTGGTAACATCTTTTAATTTGGAGCAACTTATCTAAAGATAATCTATTTCAATTTAAGCCACCATTTCAACAGTTTCGCGGAGTTTGAAACTATGAGCAGTGTTTGAGATAAGAATGTTATTCAATCATGCTAGTTGTGATATCACTTTCTTCGTTTAAATACTTTTGGATATGAGTCTTCAAAATTGATATGTCTTGGGACACTAAATCTTCCACCAAAAATCCTAGAAGTCAAGGGAAGGACACTTCCTGTCATTCATAGTCACTGGTGGAGGATTTTTATCAGGATCTTTTATGTTTCTATAATTCATGATCCAATCAATAAACCAAAGGTCCCGTGTCTCTTTTTTTGTCTATAATTTATTCTATTAATTATATTTTATCTTAATTTGCTAACCATCTATAATTTATCTTTACCCAAAGATAAAAGTTTCTGACTTTCCTATCTGATTATATTTAGAGATTGAAATTGAATCACTTGAAGAATGGATTATCTTTGGAATGGTTTTTAAAGTACAAGTGATCCAGGTTATCTTTTGCTTATAGATGTATTAAAGAATTACATGAATAATTTGTAGCTTAACCATAGAGAATTAATGTGCACATGAGAGAAGAAGAAGAAGAAACACATGAAGCATAAGAAGAAGACAAGAAGCTTGAAATGGAGTTCATCCGTCTTGGACTACGTCTCCGGGCCTTGCTCAATCAATGGGGAGGCCTTCATTCATTAAATGGCATTAGAAAGAGAAATACAATCATCAGTTACAAAAAGGAGTCTTATACCTCCATGCTGGAAATTGACCGAAAAAATGGAGAGATATGTTGCAGAAACTAACACCACCATTGTTTTCCCGTCGCCGAGAGGTGTAAAATTGATATAAAACTTGTCCAATTCTGACACTAGACCAAAATGACCCCCTGGAAAATTTTACTTAGGCAAGGTTCCACCTCTGGTTTTCTGCTTCTCAGGGTTCCACTCTCCTACCTCGATCCGCATGCCCACCTTCCTCTGCCCAGCGCTCTGGCAAACTTGGGTTCTTTTATAAAAATATGGGCGGACCTACCAACCATTCGGTTGGCGCAATGGTAATAATAGGAATTATTAAGGGAGGGGTCAGGCGGTCAAACCCCGCCCCTCCCAAAATATGCATTTGTTTGTTTTAAAATACAAGGACACGTTTTATTTTTAACCCTGGTGGAACCATCGTTGATGGCATGTTTTTTTATTTAAACATTGTTTTGAAACAACGGCGACTCTTGTCTCATTTTCGGCGAAATTGTGGCTTATATCCGGCGGAGATATCGGCGGGTGGATTGCTTTAAACGGTGGTGGTTTTGGTTGTTGTAACGGCAAACATGTGATTTCCCAACTGTGTATCCCTTACCCGTGATGGCTTTCCATAATCCGGCGGCGTGTAAGGCGGTGTGAGCTGGCAGTTGGCGATCATTAATGATGTAGTGTATTACCATATTTGTTGCGGACCGGTGGCGAAAGGTTCCATTTCACTAGTGTATGGTGGTGTGGGGCGACGAGATTGGTGGCCTCGCCCCCACCCAAAACCTCCACAGTGTTGTTGTTATATGTGGTGGGGTGATGGCCGGGGTTGGCAATCCACGCTCAAACGTGCCTATATATATATATATATATATATATAATAGTGCAGTGGGGTGGTGGGGTCACGACCATCCACCCCCAACATATCATATTTGTTATATCAGTTGGAAGGCCGACGGGGGTGGTGGCCCATCGGCCTATTATTATATTTTTTAATTTTATATAACAACCCGAATATTTTTAAAATACTTATTTTTAGGCCGAAGGAGACATTTTAACTAGGCCACAAATTCGCCCAAAATCTGGCCCAGGTTGGCTGGAATCCAGGGCCAGGTTTCGGCAAAATTTTACCTCCTTTAAGCTTGCCACATAGGCAAGTCAATCCAAAACTTTGCCTGCGTCTATCTCCTTCATCCGGACTCGGATTGGAGCGCCATTTGCACCGTTGGAATCAGGTCAACGAGCACTTCGACCTAATGTTGAGAAAATTGTCTTTCTGCCACTTTGAATTTTGACCCTTTTTCATTCCCCTGGTGTCTTGAGATCCACCTTGATCAATCCTCCCCACTAAAGAGATTTTGGACCCCAAAAGCATTAGCACGTTGTCTCAATCCACACTTTCAATCACTTGCACGCGAAACTGGGACATTCTTGCAATCATGCACACCACACATGACTCAACAACCCCTCCTTGCCAAGAGTTCATAACACACAGTCATTGACCAAGGATTACATAAAAAGTATTTAATGCTTTAAATACTAATAAGGAAAGGCCAAAATATCATCGTTGTGTCTTGAAGTGATGGGAAACACACCATCATTTTTACATTTACTTGCAACGTATGATTTATAATGGTGGCCATAACAAGCTACTACCCCTAAAAAAACCAACTTAATAAAGCAGACCACCGTGAGTGGGGTGGATTCATCTATTGAACATGTTCACCTTTCAGATCCTCTAGCGATGTTTCGAGAACATGGAGCATCGGACATGTGGCTTTTTGGTGTCCCTCTTTTTTGCAATTATTACAACGATTCTTTCTCCTCCAAACTTTCGAGGCCGCCTTGGGGCCCTTTCCCCTGGTGTTCCTTCGATAAGTGTTCATGGAACCTTCACTATCGCTGGACTGGGAGGAAGGAATTTCGTCGTCTGTCATTGGCTAGTTACTAGCTGTATTGGAGCTTTCCCCCATTTCCTTTCTGCTGTATCCGAGTCCTGCATGGTGCGGCAACTCCTTGACTTTGATGGGGTTTATGATGCTTTGGCCTTTGATGCCGAGGCCCTTTCCTTGATATCTCATTTTCTTAATTAGTTTGGATCCAATCCCTGTAGTATGTTTTTCAAAAGCAGCAAATTCATCATCATGAAAATCATATGAAATCAGAGAATCATTTTTTACCTCCAGATAGCTATGTTGCAGCTTTTCCAAGGCCTCGTCCTTGGCTTGCAAATGGCGTAGTAATCTTTGGTTTTCTTCCCTTACCTCCTGTAGAAGCCTCCTTCGTTCAACATTCTCTGCTTGGATGCAGTGGTTGATCTCCTCAAGTTCTTGGAGTCTTGCCGCGGGGAGTGCCTTTTCGTTATGTCGGTTGAAATCCTTGATTCATTGCCGGAATCAAACCCCAAATCTATGGGTCCTCCTGTCGCGATCCCAAGGGCTGCAAACTTCGTCTCATCGCCGAAGTCAGACCCTAAGTCAATGGGCTTACCCCGTGCAAATCCTACAGCTGTGACCTTCTCATCTTCCTCTGACTCGAAATCTTGGCTTTGTTGCACGGTGGCGACGACCTTCTGCTTCCCCTTTCTATCATTCCTCTCAGGTCTCAGCTCAGGGTGCAGCTTCCAACAATTCTCTTTGTCATGCCCCTCTTTCTCACTATGTGTACAAGAGGGCTTTTCTCCCCTCCTCTTAGCTACCGCAGTTCTCTTTGATTGGTCATCTTGTCCATGTGTTCCCCTATTTTCCAGATGAATGGCCTTTACACTGGCCGAGTCAATGGTAGTAGGTTCAAACAATAATAAGGAATGTCTAATGTAACTATGTAATGATCCAATATACTTGGTTACTACTTCAGATGAGTCAAGTGCAATGCCTAAATTAAGTGCTTGTTTTCTAAACTCCTCTGTAAAACTTTGCACATCCTGATCTTTTCCTTGTCTTAAATATTGCCAATCCATTGGGGCTTTTTGCTTATAACCCAAGGGATAAAATTGTTCCTTTAATGCAGAAATGAAACTAGGCCATGACGAAGGAAGATTACTCACACTCTTACTGCTTCACAATTTGCTCTCCCACCAGACGAGAGCGGTGTCGCTCAGCCGAAGAGAGGCCAACTAAATCTTTGCCTCGTCCTCTGTGATCTGTTGAATCCTGCAGTAGATCTCAATTTTCCTAATCCAGTTATTAAGCTTCTCTGAATTACTTTCACCATTATACATGGGAAGATCAAATTTGACATCTAATTTAAAGAAAGGTTTATTATGTGCATCCTTTGAATTTCTATGATGATGGTGATGAGAGGAAGAAGAACTTTCACTCGTGGAAGCAGAAGGAGGTGGATCTCCTCCATCATATCCGTGCATTGAACCTTGTCTTTCTGGAGCTTTTTTCTTTGCACTTTCAAGTTTTTCAAGTATTGAGAACAACTTCTCAACACAATCTGCTATTGTGTATAAAGTCTTGCGGACGTTTACTTCCTCTTCATAACGAGCCCCTTCATCTGCCATGTTTCTCCTTCGATGTGCACGCCCCGCTTCGGAATCGAAAGACTTTAGTTTCCCTTCTCCTCTTCAAAGCTTGTTCCTTGTTAGCATACAAACATGCAATTCACATTTAAAAAGACCTGCTCTGATACCACTTGATCCAGGTTATCTTTTGCTTATAGATGTATTAAAGAATTACATGAATAATTTGTATCTTAACCATAGAGACTTAATGTGCACATGAGAGAAGAAGAAAAAGAAACACGTGAAGCATAAGAAGAAGACAAGAAGCTTGATAATGGAGTTCATCCATCTTGGACTACGTCTTCGGGCCCTGCTCGATCAATGGGGAGGCCTTCATTCATTAAATGGCATCAGAAAGAGAAATACAATCATCAATTACAAAAAGGAGTCTTATACCTCCATGCTGGAAATTGGCCAAAAAAAAATGGAGAGCTTTGTTGTAGAAACTAACACCACCATTGGATTCCTGTCACCGAGAGGTGTAAAATCGATATAAAACTTGTCCAATTCTGACACTGGACCAAAATGACCCCCTGGAAAATTTTGCTCAGGCAAGGTTCCACCTCTGGTTTTCTGTTGCTCAAGGTTCCACTCTCCTACCTTGATCTGCGTGCCCACCTTCCTCCGCCCAGCGCTCTAGAAAACTTGGGTTCTTTTATAAAAATGTGAGCAGACTTACCAACCATTTGGTTGGCGCAATGGTACCAATAGTAATTGGCCAAAAAAATGGAGAGCTTTGTTGCAGAAACTAACACCACCATTGGATTCCTGTCACCGAGAAGTGTAAAATCGATATAAAACTTGTCCAATTCTGACACTGGACCAAAATGACCCCTGGAAAATTTTGCTCAGGCAAGGTTCCACCTCTGGTTTTCTGTTGCTCAAGGTTCCACTCTCCTGCCTTGATCTACGTGCCCACCTTCCTCCGCCCAGCGCTCTAGAAAACTTGGGTTCTTTTATAAAAATGTGAGCAGACTTACCAACCATTTGGTTGGCGCAATGGTACCAATAGTAATTATTAGGGGAGGGGTCGGGCGATCAAACCCCGCCCATCCCAAAATATGCATTTCTTTGTTTTAAAATACAACGGCACATTTTATTTTTAACCTTGGCAGAACCTTCATTGATGGCATGTTTTTTTATTTAAACATTGTTTTGAAACAGCGGTGACTCTTGGCTCATTTCCGGCAGAATAGTGGCTTATATCCGGCAGAGATATCGGCGAGCAGGTTGCTTTGAACGGCAGCAGTTTTGGTTGTTGTAACAGCGCCCATGTGATTGCCCAACTGTGTATCCCTTACCCGTGATGGCTTTCCATACTCCGGCGGCATGTAAGGGAGTGTGAGCTACCAGTTGGCAGCCGTTAATACTGCGGTGTATTACCATATTTGCTGCGGCCCGATGGCAAAAGGTTCTGTTTCGCTGGTGTATGGTGGTGTGGGGCGACGGGATTGGTGGCCCGCACCCCCACCCAAAACCTCCGCAGTGTTGTTGTTATATGTGGTGGGGTGACAGCCGATGGAGGGCGCCGGGGTTGGCAGACTGCGCCCAACCGTGCCTATCTATCTATATATATATATACATAAAGATATATATCAAACAATGCGGTGGTGTGGCGGGGTCACGACTGTCCACCTCCAATGTATCATCTTTGTTATATCAGTTGGAAGGCCAACGGGCCACAAATTCGCTCGGAATCCAGCCCAGGTTGGCTGGAATCCGGGGCCAGGTTTGGGCGAAATTTTACCTTCTTTAAGCCTGCCACATAGGCAAGTCAACCCAAAACTTTGATTGCATCTATCTCCTCCATTCGGACTTGGATTGGAGCGTCATTCGCACCATTGGAGTCAGAGCGATGAGCACTTCGATCTAATGTCAAGAAAATTCACTTTCTACCACTTTGAATTTTGATCCTTTTTCATTCCCCTGGTGTCTTGAGATCCACCTGGATCAACAAGTTGCAAAAGTTGAAATGTTTAATGCCATGGAGGATTACCTTCATGTACATCAAAATATTTTCCCACATTTCAAAGTTGGATTGGCAATTAAGAAGAGACAGTTCAATAAATAAGCTATATCCACATGATTTGATCACCTTAAGTTAATTACTCACACAAAAGATTAAAGTATTGTTACAGTAGTGTGCATGTGATTAAATCCTAGGTAAACAATCCATGGCCCTAGTGAACATGGCCACTTGAGGAAATTATTAATAAAAAATTTTAATTGGTTTACAAATGAATTTTTAAAGAGACACCCTTAACTAAAGACACATTAGATGAAGTTGAACTTAACTCATAAGTGGTATCCCCCTCAAGGAACTTGTGATTTAAGGATTTATAAAGGTGACAAAATAGGAGGAAGGATGCCTTACTTTGTCCAATTTTTCATAGGAAAACAAAGGGGAATTGTAGCAATACATCTACATATGTACTTTCCCTTAGGATAAGGTGAATCCTTATCCTTCCCACGATCACCATGTAGATCAAGCTAAGTGACAATTCCATCTTTCATCACAGAGGCCAATTTTTGTGTCTCTTCCTCTTTTTTGGAATCATGTTTAATTTCCATTTTTGAAACATTTGATAAATTACTAACATTGTTATCTCTAGCTTCATCAAATATTGTATGCTTAGAATTATTTACCTGGGTAATTCTTATTAAGATTTAGGGTACTTACTATGCTCATATTGTGGCATTTTAAGAATTTGAATGAGATACCCACATTATCCAGCATTTTCATGTGGGTGATAAGGCCTTAGTGTATGAGCATCTCCTCTGCTAGCCTCTCATGAAGGTCCAACCCTACAATTGTTCTGCTACATTTCATAAACCCCTTCTCCTCATAGCTCATGTTCACTTCCATAAAGGAGCCAATGGATTGGATTTTAAATATTCTTTTGTTGACATGGATTTGTTAAATACAAAAAAGTTGCATTGAATTTAGGGATAGGGAATGGAATTTCAATATATTTTTGTTGACTCGTATTTGTTTCCAGGTGAGGTGGACATTTTAAAAAAGAGGGAAGCTAATTTTTTAGTTATAATTTATTTATTTTTAATTTTAAACATATATGAATTGGAGTTTTGTGAAAAATTATCATTCTAAATTTTACTATATAATTTTTGGTTAACTTGTAATTTCTTATTGTTGAAATTGCATTTTTGGATATATAAATAGATTTAGAAGTGAGGTAGGGGAGGGGTTATCTATGGTCATGGTGGAAAAATAGTCTTGAGAGTACTCGTGGGGTTTGGGAAATATGACAAATAATTAAGAAACAATGTATGGCTTCCTACAAGACATCCTCCTTGCCAAAGAAAATCAAGTTTCCTCTCTCATTGTGTTGGGGGGGATATCTTATTCAACACATGGTTAAAGATTCATCTCCAAGAGAAAAGGTTTTGGATAATCCCTTAGAACATGTCAAGAAGGAAACAAAAGATATCCCTATTATGAGTTATAAGCACATACTACATGATAGTGATAAGGAATCTCATGGATGTGCTAATATGGGATGTAATCTAAAATTTGGTGAATTGATGTTTAAAGGCTAATCAAGGCCATCCTTCATTCCTTAGTAATAGTTCCAATGATAAGTCATGCAACCCCAGACAACGTGGCCACTTGAGGCAATTATTAATAATAATAAAATAATTATTTTACAAGTGAATCGTTAAACAGACACCCTTAACTAAAGACACATTAGATGAAGTTGAACTTAACTCATAAGTGTTATCCCCCTCAAGGAACTTGTGATTTAAGGATTTATAAAGGTGACAATATAGGAGGAAGGAGGCCTTACTTTGTCCTTCTTTTCATAGGAAAACAAAGGGGAATTGTACCTATACATCGACATATGTACTTTCCCTTAGAATTGTGAAGGTGAATCGTTTCCCTTCCCACGATCACCATGTAGATCAGGCTAAATGACAATGCCATCTTTCATCATAGAGGCCAGTTTTTGTGTCTCTTCCTCTTTTTTGGAATCATGTTTAATTTCCATTTTTGAAACCTTTGATAAATTAATAACATTGTTATCTCTATCCTCATCAAATATTGTATGTTTAAAATTCCTTACCGAGACAATTCCTATTAAGATTTAGGGTACTCACTGCCACCAAATGCTCATATTTGTGGCATTTTAAGAATTTGAATGGGATACCCACATTATCCCGCATTTGCTTGTGGGTGATAAGGCCTTAGTGTATGAGCATCTCCTCTACTAGCCTCGCATTAAGGTCCAACCCTACAACTATTCTGCTACATTTCATAAACCCCTTCTCCTCATAGCTCATATTCAATTCCATAAAGGAGCTAATGGATTGGATTTTAAATATATATTTTTTTTTTTGACATGGATTTGTTAAATACAAAAAAATGCATTGAATTTAGGGATAGGGAATGGAATTTCAATATATTTTTGTTGACTCATATTTGTTTCAAGGTGAGGTGGATATTTTAGAAAAGAGGGAAGCTAATTTTTTAAGCTATAATTTTTTTTGAAAATCTTAAACATATATGAATTGGAGTTTTGTGAAAAATTATCATTCTAAATTTTACTATATAATTTTTGGTTAAATTGTAATTTCTTATTGTTGGAATTGCATTTTTGACATATAAATAGATTTAGGAGTGAGGTAGGGGAGGGGTCATCTATGGTCCTCGTGGAAAAAATGTCTTAAGAGTACTCATGGGGTTTAGGAAATATGACAAATAATTAAGAAAAAACTTATGGCTTCCTAAAATACATCCTCCTTGCCAAAGAAAATCAAGTTTCTTCTCTCATTGTGTTCGGGGGGGGCTCTTATTATTATTCAACACATGGTTAAAGATTCAGCTCCAAGAGAAAAGGTTTTGGATAATCCCTACTATGAAGTATAAGCACATACTAAATGATGGTGATAAGGAATCTCATGGATGTGCTAATATGGGATGCAATCTCAAATTTGGTGAATTGATGTTTAATGGATAATCAAGGCCATCCTTCATTCCTTAGTAATAGTTCCAATGATAAATCATGCAACATCAAGTTACATCGTAAACTAAGACTGTATGTACGTTAAAGTTTGCTTTATTTTGGGGCTCTATTGGAAGGTATTCACCTCCAAAAATCCCCCCTTTGTCTAAGTAAATAATGTACCTCTTGAGAGGACAATTTTGATTTTGGATAGGAAAGATTAGTCTCAAAGACTTAGAATTATGATGATATATTTCCTAGTTTATTTGCTGCAAACCAAGCTTGGATTTTGATATAATAAAAAAAATTATATATGTGTGTGTGGTTGGGGGATTAACACCTTCAAATAATTGATATTATAAGTGTAACATTTTTTTCTAAATTTAAAAATGACCTAGAAACTTAACCCAATCTGACATGAGATAAGATTTATCTAACTTCACATCATAGATGGGAGTCCATTTGTAAAGGATTAGAAGAGCTGTCCTATCTTTAGTTTTGCATTAGTAATTTCTCCATATGCATTGAAGATGGAAGAACAAAGGTCATATGCTTTGTTACCTCTTTTTCACAATGCAGGGGTAACAACTCGGACTCAAGCTTCTCACAGATTCCACATACAACTTATTCCTTTACCTCGTTCGGACCTACAACACAAACCACACAAGCTTCTCACAGATTCCACACACAACTTATTCATTTACATCGTTCAGATCTACAACACAAACCACATGCATGTTCAGAAAATTTACCAAAGTGATTTGATCCGCCGTGGTGAAGCGATTTGATCCACCGTGGTGAATTTTTGTCGTTGTCGAAGAAGAGAGAGCAAGAAGTAGGGCAAGGGCTAGGTAGTTTGAAAAGTTAGTTATGACAACAAGATATTTCATCCAACGATAGAAAATATTTGAATCATCTAACATCAAATCAGACGAAGCATAATGAAGATAGGAAAGACCAAAGGGAAGTTCATCCTAGAGGGAACGCCTTATGACGTAATAATTATAAGTATAGGTCACAGCATTTCAACAAACAATACCACAAGCCTTCCTCCAACAGTTGTTTTGCAAGTGGCATGGAAGAAAATATTGATAAATAACTCAATCCCCTTTCTATTCAATAATTTGGGACCAACCAAAGACAAGAAAACATTACTATTGTTATATTTGTAGAGATCGAGCCACTAAATATGTCTAAACCAAGATCTTTCAATATTACAGTGAATGATGAAAGATCTCAAACCATTACTCTAGTGCAAATGTATTCTGCAGTCTAGCTAACATTCCTCATAAATGCAACAAGTTACTTGGAATTTAAACTTGTTCAAGTGGGTATCTCCACCCTTACTATGATACTAAACGCTTTAGAGCAGTACCAAGTAATTGATACATTACCGACAACCTATTCACATGATAGAAAGTGCCACATTAATTTTTTTGTAGTTTTAATGTTTATAATAATTTTAATGTTATCATGTTTATAATAATAATTTTAATGTTTATAATATTTTTTTTATGTTTTTGGATTATCATGTTTGAGGTTTATTTTTAGGTTTTAGGTTAGGTCATAGAAACTAGTTTATGTTTTACTTTTTAGATTTAAAACCTAGGTTTACTACTTTAGTCTTAAAAATTTTAAGTTTATTTTATCTGATGGTGGGAAAATCTATCATAACTCAGTTGTCAAACCAGCAGTGAGGATAGCCATCACTGGCTGCTATCCACGAATGCAGGTTGCCTCGTCACTGTTATTCAAGAAAACCACGGCACCTGAAATAACTCGCTAGTGGCCCGTAAGGGGGCAGGATTTCACTCCTGCCATATGCCTATGGGTCTTGAGTTGTTAACCTGTTTCCTTACATTTGAGGAAGACGAGCTCTTAACATAGCAGAAGCAGTTTTAGGGCATTCTCCAAGCCCAATCTCTAGGTTTATTACTTTAGGTTTTATTAGTTTATTATTTAAGTTTATTACATTTAATAATTACTTTTTAGATTTTATTATTTAGGTTTAGGTTGTTTACATTAAGTTTTATTACTTTAGGATTATAATAATCTTAAATTTTATGTGGTCGTAATATCTTTTATAATAATAATAGTAGTACAATTGCATTAGTAAATGTGGAAAATGATGTCTATCGGCATATATCAACCACATTTACTAATGTGGTTGTGCTAGTTTACATTTAAAGTATGTGATAATGCGAGGTGCATAGATGATTATGTATGAGTTAAAAATATGTTACAATTGTTTTAGTGTTGGGATTTGCGTTGAGGAACATAACCTGAAAGGTACATTGGACGTAGCAGCTTTATTTAATTTTAGGATTCGGGGTTAAATTACCTGGGACTTACATTTGGCTTCACTCCTTTGAGGTTCATGCCATTCACACTGTATACAACAACAAGAACGAAACCCTCATAAATATTGATATTTCTATTTAGATTTTCTTTGAATTGTTTTTCAAGGAAAATAATTTGTTGTTTTTTAAAGAAAACAATTTGATGTTGAAAGTACTTATGATTAATGTCTTAACTATGGTTGCTCTTTTGAATTTATCTAGAAAAATTAGAATTGTACAAAAAAAAATAGGACTTCTAGTTACAGGGGATATGCCATGTAGATGCAAGTGGTGTGTTGTCATTTGTGTCCACTAGGGTTCAATTCCCCAAGAATTGGGTTGTTCTGCCTTAGAAAGTGGCTTATTGTACCCTGGAAAGTGAGCTTTTGCATACGAGAAGTTGTCATGGTTATTAAGTTGGGTTGGGTTGTCACATGCCATTAAATGTAAGGCAATTTCAGTACACTTCATGATAAGGAGTGGATACTTAACAAATTACGAATTTTGAGAATGCTATGAGAAAGATATTGTTGGATAAAGCATGTCAAATTAATAACTTTACTAACTATGATCGATATAGTCATGACAAAGTTATTGATATGATAAATTTGTTATGCAAGCATGCGAAGGTTTGGGACATAATTTTTTAATCAAAATACAAGTTAACTCGACATTCTTTAATAAGAGAGCATAAAGGAGGTGGGTTATTTGTGTAGGAGGGTTTAATTTGGATTTCAAGTTTAACATGGTTTCATTAGTAAAGGAGGAAGGTTTAAGCCAATCTTGTCTGAATCAGACAAGAATTGCCAAAATTTGTTGGTTTGACAAATTCTGAGGTTGTATCAGTTTGGATCAAGGTTTCAAAATTGAAATGGATGGTTTAGTACGGAACTGACTGGTTTAATATAAGTGAATGCACAAAACCTAACCCTAGGACCCTACTAATGTTATTTAAATAAGTCTTGCCCCCGCTCCCCCCCACTTCCATTCCATCCACACAATTTATTTGAGCTATTTGTAATTCTTGAGCTGAGATTCTCGGACCGATTTAAAGAGTCGATTGATAGGTTGTTTTGAAGAATTTTTTGGGTTTATTTGGAAAGCCGATTGAAGGGCTAATTTGAAGAACAATTGAGTTGAGTTTCTTAGGTTGATTTGGAGTTGATTCAAGGGATTATTTTCAGAATTTCTTTGGCTGGTTTGAAACTGACTCAAGGTTTGATTTTTATAATTTCTTGGACTCTTATATCGTTATTTTGGACTATTGGAGCTGATGTTATTTTCTATATTTGGAAGGTTTGTGAAATGATGAGAAGGTTGATTGTATTCTTCTCTTCTTCTCCTTACAATTTCTTTTTTCCTAGTACTTAAGAATTCCTAAGTTTTATTTTTGGATTTTTTTTTGACATAAAAATTACCATGATTTGTAAAGTGAAGAGGGATCTAGTGTGAGATCATTTCCAATAGAACACTAGGGGGGAATGGTATGTGATCATTTAAATTTGGTTTTGTTGGTTGGGAGGGATATCCATAGGTTGAAATAATACTTAACACATGCAAGAGGGAGCACAAAACCTTGTAAAAAGGTTCTAGATGATCTAAAAGGGAAGATGTTAGGTTATGTTGAATCCTACACAATAGAAAAATCCAAGGCCAGAATGATCAAAAAAGAGATAAGGATAAGTTCAAGTTAAATTGAAGATGAGTATGACACCCTAGACCAAATGCCTAGTTTTGAGGAATCCTCTAGTTTTTCTATTAATCGTAGAGAAGAACTTGTTTATGGTCATGGTTCATCGAATTTGAAGAGGCAATGTAGTAGGCTTGACTCTTTCTTTGTACCCCACTCTACCCTTGATACCCAACCCACCATTATATGGAAGAAAATGGAAAAGGAGGTTGCTTGGAAATGCATTCCTAAATGGTGACATGATACAAATATATCTTTCAATGCTATTGATTCTACATATTATCAACCTATGTTAGATTATATAGCTTCATGTGGTTCGAGCTTCAAAGGCCCTAAATTTTGTGATATCAAAGGCACGACAAAATGAGATTCAAAGAATAGATGAATACCTCATAGAGTTCAAGGAGTCATGGAGTAAAATAAGGTGCGCAATCAAGTTTGATTGATGGGTTGATGCAAGATCTCAAACCATTCTTAATTTCTTAATTGATTGCCCAAAAAGAAATTATGTTCCTTAAATATGAGGATGCATCTGATTAGGTGACGGAAGCACACATGTGATTTCATATTTTGGATGAAGTAGTTCAATAGGTGGGGGTGGATAATGTTGTATAAATCATCATAGAAAATGCCTCCGACTATGTTGCAATGGGAAAAATGTTGGAAGAAAAACACCCCAACATTTGGTGGATTCCATGTGCAGCGTGTGGACCACTCAGTATCAACTACCGTCTAGTAGAGTACATTTTTTCAAAGCATTCCATCATGTTCAAGCAATCAGACATCCAGAGGTCATCATCACCCTTCAACATATTACCAAAGTTATGTAAATCCAAATTTTGCAGCCTTGAGTGGCCATTGTAAAAACGATTCTAGTATGTCTATAAAGCCATGTAAAACATCTAGGTAAGGTTCAGAATTTTTACAAAGAGTTTCACTCTAGGGAGTTTTTTTCCTCTGCTAATTATTTGTGTTTTTCAACACTTATAATTGGTAGAGTTTTTCTCCCTAACATACCCCAAAGCTAGGGTGGGGCTCGATGGTGAAGGCTTAGGTGAGTCCTAGTGTATAGAATCGATCTAAATCATCATATTAGATCATGTCTGAAATTTCACAAAATTTTAGAGACCAATTTTTAATTGTCAAAATACCCCTTCTAAATGGGATTTTCATGTAATATTTGATGTAAAAATGTAAAAAGTGTTGTCTATAGAATTTACAGATGGTATGAGTAATAAAAAATAGACCTCATCGCCTAAATTTTCTATTTAGACACTTTGAAGGGGGGTAAATATGTTTAAACCCCTCTGGAGTCATTATTTTAATTTTTCGGCAAAAACTGGGAAAATAATTAGCCAAAAATTAGTCAAAAAAATCAAAATGAGAGAAAAATAAAATTCTCTCCAACTGAAAAATATTTAAAAAGGCTGTCCACTTTCCCAAGGAATGAATCAAGGAAAAAAGTTGGAGAATCTCCTTGATTTGAGCAAGGAAAAATCCCACAAAAAATTTGATTGGTCCAAAAAGAATTTATTCCTAAGAAAAATCATTTTTTTGAGAAAAAATGAATTTCTTGGACCAAGGTGGTTAAGTGAATGGGGGTTTTTGGAGGAGAAAAAGTCAGGAAAAAAAAGACCAAAATCAAATCCATCCTCAAGGAATTCGAATTTTTTTTCTTGACTTTTTCTCCTCGAAAAATCCCCATTCACTATCATGGATCAAGAATTCAACTACCCGGGATCAAGTCAAATTTGTGCAACTAGTCGTTTTCACTTGGAGAGGGATCTAGAAGTCTCAGTTTTTCTATATAAGGAAGATTTTAGCTCCTCATTTGCAACTTGGATCTTCGGATTCAAAAGCAAGCTCTTGGCTAAAGAAGCTCTTAGTACTTTTTATTTTTTAAGCAATAAAGCAAAAGTATTTGGGGTTAGTTTTGTGGTGTTCTTCTTCCAAAAATATGTTAAGATGTTCCGATTATGTGCTTAATACTCTATTCATATAATTTTATTGTTATTTCCATTAGCTTTCATAGATTTATTGGTGCATAGTTACCTATACTGGTATTTGGGCTAAATAAATATTTTAGATTTGGACGTTTTAGTAAATTTTCAGATAAATTTCTAGAACTTCTTTTTCAATATATTATTTAACTCCTAAAAGTCTAACCATTGATCTTTAAGTTGTGTAGAAATCATTTGAATCAGATCTCAACCGTGACAGGGAGTTTTCAGCTAAACTAACTAACTCTTGATCATATTGGGGAAGAACCCACGATTTAATTTCCTAAAAGGCTTATCATTCGAGATTAATCTTTGTTGCAGGGGTTTCTCGGCCTTGGGTTGTGACTATATTTATCCTCAATCTATTTTCTTAATATTATTGTGCTTTAATAAATATATCAACTAATATAGAGCTTGTACTTTCATAGATTTGTATATATTGTGAATTATTTTGTAAATATTTTCTAACTTTGTAGATCTAACCCTTGTTTGTTTCCATATAGAAAGTTGATTCATATTTGTTGCAGATCGAAGTTTGGTTTTGTGGCTCAAGGAATTTTGTTGAACAATTTTTTGGCTAGCTGTGGGCTTTTCTTGGCACTATATTTCCTGGCCGTAAGACCTAAAGGGCCAATTCTTCCTCCATAATCGAAATTTTTTAAAGGGTTTTAAATTCAGAATTTTACTTGTAATTTGAAATTTAGATGTCAAATTTTTAGGTAGGCCACAAGGGTTTTTAGGATCTTTTTCATTAAAAAAAAAAATTCAAAGAAATTTACAAGGGTTTCTAACTTGGGGTTTCATTTTGCAGACCTAGGCTAAATTTTTTGCTGAGACCGCAAGCTCTTTATCATTTCCAAAGGCTGAGGTCTGTGACTATACATCTTGTCCGGTGGTTTTATAAAAAAATTGAAGCCTTATCTAGCAGGTTGCAAGGATTTTTGAGTGGATTTTGGCATAGCCGCAAGTGCAAAGGATTTCATTTCTATTGAAATTTATTCTGAACCCCTATCTTACTTTGCAGTGAAAACTCACAATTTTTGAAGGGTTTTAACCAATTTTCTTGAAGAAAATTTTGTTGTTTGATACCCCTTGAGATATTGTGAATTTTGTTTGAGTAAGTTGCAGGGTTTTAGCGGCCTTTTCTTCTTATGGTCGTAAGCATTTCTTTGTAACTTAGGGAGAAAGTTGTTGAAAATATCTTTTTATCATTGTAATTCTCCTTAGAAGCCCTCCTCTCTTGTCTAGAGGGCTTCCTCTCTATAATATCTAATAAAAGGCATCATTTTGTTTGAGGGAGCTGGGGATTTTCCCATGGTATCCCTACCTCCTTCCTAGGAAGAGTTTCTTGTGGGAGTGACTAACTTTCCTTTTTCTTGCATTGGTTAGTTAGAACTAAATTCAATTGTCAAAATTTCAGATTTGATTTCTAATTCCTTTCATTAGATTTGTTTCATGTGCATTGTGTTTCAAATCTAAACTCCTCTTTTGGTTGCTATTGATTTGATATTATTACAATTTGAATTTGGTTTACATTTGAGGATCATTTGCCTCATTTCATTTGTGTCTAGATCTTAAAATAATGTATTTTCAAAACACAATAGCAATCTCATCTACCATCTAAAATAATTACTTGTACTTACATTTGCTTTCATAGCCTCCTCAAGATATATCATAAGTGAAGTGGCATCTAAATCTAATCATTAACTCATTTCACCCAATAGCATTTTCTAAATTAAAAGCACTTGCATTGGCATTCTTCTCTCATGTGTTGTTTCATTGAGCAAACCTTATATGCTACATTAGTTATTTAGCTAATATACTTGTGTTATAAGTTGTATCATCATCTTGTGAATTAGAATTTATTTATTGAAGCATATTGATTTATCTCGTGTCTCATTGAAGCATTGCAATTTGACATCTCATCTTGCATATTAGAGCTAGATTTGCATTCTTAAAATCTACCTCCAAGCATAAGCTTGGTTGAACAGGAATATAGAACAACCTTCTCCAATTTTCAATTCAAGACCTTGACCCTTACTCAATGGTTAAAACAGGTGACATTGTAGTTCTTGTGGTTGGCTCCCTTGTAGGAACGAAGGCACTTGGGTCGTTGGAAGTCCTGGGTAGGTATTGTTAATGAGGCCTTAGCCTCCTTCCAGACACTTCTTTCTACAACCTTATTTAAGACTAGTTTCTGACAATTGAGGAGACGACCTTCACCTTAGATTGGGCATTTTAACTAGAATTAACCAAGAACTTTGCATCTCACTTATTTTAGTCTTGCATTCATCTAACTTTCATCTCATTTGGTACATTGTTGATTTCTGAGCATTTATCTTACTTGAAATATTACATTAGTATTCGTGTGCTTTTGTACTTGTCATTTAAAATTCCTTGCTCATTATCCTTTAATATTGTCATATTTTATTTAAGCAAGTAGAAGTACAAGTTTCTTTTACCTTGCAAGTTATTTCTATGTGCTTATATTTCAATATTGTATCATCTTTTGGTTTCTTGTACTAACACTTTCTTGCAGCACTGCTTACCTTGTAACTTGAAAATTATCTTTGTGCAAGTATTAAAATTCGTATTTGAGCATTGTTATTAAGGCACTAGTCTCTATTTGTTTTTCTTGCTATTTCCATATTGAATCTAATTGAAATCCATCTTGTTAACATAAGCACTGGCCATTAATAGTTTCACTTGCTAATGAACTTTAAATCAAGTTATCTAGAGAGGTGGTTGTCTTTTTGTTAGTCTCCGATAGACTTGTTGTTTCAACAAGTTTTCCATCCTTTAGGGACTACCGCCCTTAGCTTTCCTAGGAGAGAGCTTAAACAGAGTGAGTATGGAATAAGTGAAAACCCCTGCTCTGAGTGTTGTTCCATAAAGATTATAACTTGTGGATTTGGAAACGTTTTCCACACTTAGGTGTACATCCTAGAAGATAACACAACCAATTGTTTGAACCTCATGCTTAAGAATATTGATAAAATTAAGTGGGTGAAGAAGTGTGTGGAACAAGAAAAAACATAGGTAGATCTACAATCACATAGGTGTTTTGAACCTCGCGAGGAAAAACACTAGGGACAAAGAGTTTGTTCAATTAGATATTACATGATTTGCTATGAACTTTCTTATGTTGTTTCAACAAGGAGCTAACTTTCAAAGATGTTTTTTTTGTGAAGAGTGGAATGCATCCGAGAGGAGGAAAAAGGTTGAAGCCAAAGGGAAAGACATAGTTGACAAAGTTTTGGAAAAATATTTTTGCAGAAAGGTAGAAGAGGTAGTATATTTCAACGAGCATAGCTAAAGAGATAATAAGATAGCATATGGTGAGAATAAATAAATAAATAATATCTTCCTTTATGGAAAATCATTTATGATAAATGGCACAAACAACTCCATAGACCTTTCCATGTAGCTAGTTACTTAAAGCATAAGCAAGTAATTTTAAAGTTCTAAAACTAAACTTTAACCAAAGTTTCAAACTCAATTAGTAAAGCTTTTTTGTCTTTTGAAGGTACCATTTTACAAAATATTGTGAAGTAGATGGTGAGGTAAAAGAAGGATTGTAAAATGGATTTAGTACATGACCCTTGATCCCAAGATACAAGATGATATGGACACTAATTTCTTACATGTCGATGAGATTTTTGATATCTTTAGCATGATTATAGCCATATGAAGAAAATCTAAGAATCCACCAGGTAAGAAATTTCAAAGTTTTCAAATTTATATTATTCATTGCAAAAGTTGAGTCAAAGTTTCAAAATAATTTGTCAAAGCTTCTTTGCCTTCAATTCTTATTGCAACCCTATTGGTGGAGGAAGTTTGGTAGCTAATGCACTGATTTTTAAAAGTTTGCAATTTAAATATTGAGCTAGACATGCAGTGCTTTTGCATGTGAATACAAATGGAGAATTTCTTAGCATATACACCAAGAAGCGACACTGTTTGGAATGAAAACGATTGAACAATATGGTTTATGTTCAGTAAAACCTTAAGTTGAGATGTGAATAGTTTTTTAACAAGACCCTTGAATCAAACAACACAGTTAAGGATAATTTTGCTCCCTTGTCAAAGTGGGTTGTAGAGACTCAACCATCGACACTTAACAATGAAGACCTATCTTGGATGTACTTGAAACCCACTTCCATAGCTCAAGGATTTGAACATTGGATGGGTACCTTTCGGGCAAGGGTCCCTTTTTAGAGTCTAGTCATGTTGAGAACAAGGATTCAAATGATTCCAATGATTAGATTGTAGAATCTAGAGTTTAGATTATAATGATTTTTTCCACATTAAAATACCATAATTTTCATTCATTTTTAAAATGATTCAAAATTATGTTCTATATATACACACCTTCTATGTATTCCAAAAAAAAAAAATTGAGTGCCTATACTGTAATCTAGCATGCTTATGTTTGTTACATTGTTTCGGTTATTCAAAATAGTAGTGAGTAAGGTCTTCTTTGACTTTTTCCTTAGTCAAGAAGACCACAAGCAATATTTCATTAGCATGCACTAGTCCCTATAAATTAGGATGAGTTCCTATAAATTAGGACGATTTCATGAAGCAGTTCAACTCATGTGAATAGTTGGAGGCTCAGTGGTTTGTCTCCTGGTGTGATTTAGGAGTCTCAATGGTTATTTGTGGCTAGTACGAGTTACATGAGTCAACTAGACTCAGTTAACAAGCCAATCACAAGACCGACTTCAAAAAATAAACTTTCCAGATTTAGTTGATGTGAATTGCTTATAAGGAGGACAAAGGCACATAATTGATTCATTGTTTTTGTGAGCACAAGGATGGTGAGACAAGACAATAGAGAGAACAAGTTTATGAGAAGGAGCTTATGAGAGGAAGGGCGTACTAAGGAGAAGCTTGTGCACAGTTGATAAAAGGAAATTTCCTTGAGATTTTCACTAAGAAATCAGGAGCAAGATCAAGGCTACTTGCAAAGTGTTTCAAGCTTAAGTCAAGCAGGGAGAACAAGGTTGTTTTCTATTGAAACAAGATTGTATTGTAAGAGATCTATTGCTCAAAATTCTATCAATAAAATTCTCAAACAATCAGAGGGATTTCCCAGTTGGCTTCCCTATAAATTTATTGTGTTTTTGCTATAGTGTGACTCTATTTATTTATGTTCTTATTCCGCTGCAAATAAGTAGAGAATTTTTTGTCTTAATGAAAAGACTAGTTTTCAAATTGTTGATTAGAGCATTTGCAACATTTCAAGGAAATTCTGCATTGGGTTTGTCTTAAAATATTAAAAAAATACATTATTCATGTTACATCAAAAATTGGTGAAAATAACTATTGTTTTCACCCTCCTTAGAAAAGACTATGATATGGACTGTAGATTTTTGTATATCTTTATAATTGAAGTGTTCATCAAATGTTTAATTACTTTATGATTGATCTATTTGTTTTATATATCGCCCATTGTAGTAGGAATCTTCACGCTACTCTTGGATATGCTAGAGGCCTTATTCCATAGCCAACCCCACTTTGGAGAGTATTAGCCAACCCATTTCTCTCCCTGTAAATATGAGAATATGCAAAGAAATTATATGAGTCTTTGATCCTCCATAATTCTTCCAAGATGGAGGCTAGAAGCAAATTTTTGCATGCTTGTGTTTTTTCTAGCCAATTTATTACGATTATTGAATCCCCATAAACTTGGATCTAAGAACATCCTTTTTCCTTTGCAAAAAATAGCTAATTTTTACATGCCATTAGTTCAACTTGATTATTTGTTTGTGGAAAAATTCCCTTTTTACATGGAAAAAATGTGTAATAGATAGTAAAAGTGCAAAACCACCCCCACTCGTTTGACCTATGTCACTGGAAGCTCCACCAAAGAAAGGCCATGGCTTTATGTGATCTGGATTTTCATCTAAAATTATTTTGAGAGGGTTGATGCCATTTTCTTGAGGGAAGTGAGTTATTATTTCTATTGCTTCAGTTGAGATGTGCTCTGGGACCAAGGGCTTGTCCATAAAGATGGCCTTGTTTCAAGCGAGACGTACCCCGCACAAATTATCAGGGGAAGTGCTCTATGTGCACCAATGGTCGGGTCTAAGCGTCATCCTCTCCATGCTTCCTCCAAGTTTTCCCCTTCCCAATTTCATATTGGGCACGTTGCTAACTTGCAGGCTTCTCACACTTACTTACAAAATGGGCACTGCTTGATCATGTGCATAGTGGTTTCTTTGCCTCACTTGCAAAGGGAGCACCATCCTAACCCAATGGAAAAAATCCTTTGAATGAAATCCCAGGTGGGGACCTTATTCTCTATTAGACACCACATAAAAATTCTACCTTTTGTTGGGCACTTTGCATTCCATATCACCCTTCACCACCATTTCGGCTCTACAAGATCTTTGTTTGTGTTTAAGACTAAATAACCAAGCTTTGGGGTGTAACAATTTTAGGTGGAATAACACCAAACCAGTTCATCCTCGCTTTATGTGAGCCTTATATGACTAGTTGTTAGAGAGTTCAAATAAGAATTCCATGTCACATAGAATTATGCCTCTATCCCAAGATCCTCTATTGATCTCCAACCTTGACTCTAGATTGTAGAGTTATCCTCACTGCCAATGTGTGCCAACTCTGAAATACCTTTATCTTGTAAAGAATAAATGAACGGTTTGCAAAGGACATGGCCTTTGCCACTCCCTGGAGATGGATTGATTCCAATCCATATTTTGTCACCATTTCCTATTTTCCAGGCCAACCCATTTCTTATGAGATCAAACGAGTTTAAAACTACCCTCCAAATTGTTGAAATGTTTTCCCATGGATTTTCCACCCTCTTGATCCATTTCTAACTCAGGGCTATATATTTCTGAGTAACTACCAATGTCCAAAGGCTCTTAGATGTGAGCAATCTTCAGATGCACTTTTCTACTGATGCCTTTAAAAATAGAAAAATATTTTTAAGCCCCCATCCTCCCATGAGCTTTAGCACCACTAGTTTATCCCATTTTACCCAAGGGAGGACCCCCTATTCCTAATTCCCAAACCAAATGAATTTGAAGTATATTCTTCTTATTCATCCCATAATTCACTTTGGGACCCATGTTAGGGACATCTAATAGTCCGATATGGCTTCCAAAATGGATTTTATCGATACTAGGCACCCTACTCTAGATAGCCACTTTAGGCTCTAACTTATCAATCTTTAATCTGCCTTAACTATGACACATGAGCAATCCTCCTTGCTATATTTATTTGGTTTTAGTTTGAATCCCAAATACTTTAGACCTTCTTCCAAAGACTTTGTCTCAAAAGGGATTTTCTAGGTAATATTTCTCATCTCCTCCTCTTCCAGGTTGTGGTGAGAGATAGTTGACTTTCTGTTGTTTATTGTCATCCCCATGGCACTTCCATAGAGGGGGAGGATCTCCATTGGCCTGCCGACATCTCTTAAAGTACCATTACAAAAGATTAGAATTTCGTCAATAAAAAAGAGTTGTGTCAGTGCCAGGCCCCTAGTAATGAGAGTTCCTTGGAGTTCCCCTTTTCTTTTAGATTTTGCCATAATATGGCTCAAACTCTCTACTATTAGAGGAAACAACAAGGGAGATAAAGGACACCCTTTTCTAAGCCCTTTTTGGACATTGAAGAAGGGGGGTTTGTACCATTAACTAACGCTACAAAAAAACTATATGAATGCAACTCATTACCTAAAAGATGAAGTTGGGACTAAACCCTACACGAGTTAAAAGAAGCTTGATATATATCGAGTGGACCCTGTCATAAACTTTTGAGAGATCTATCTTGAGTCCTTCTCCTTTAAGGTTCTGAACCTTTATGATATGCATGCCTTCCCGAGCCACTCCAATGACTTCATGTATTTCCCTTCCTTCTAGAAAGGCAAAGTGTTCCTTTGAAATAACTTTTGATAGGATGGGCTTCAGTTTGTTGGCTACCAATTTTGCTACTACTTTGAAGAATGCGTTGCATAAAGAAACGGGTTGAAAATCCTCAAAAGACTCAAGAGACTCCACTTTGGGAATGAGTGTTATAAAGGTTGAGTTAAAGGTTGGCAACATTTTTTGATCCCTCTAAGATTCTTCGATAACCAAAAGCAAGTCGTTCCCAATAATGGCATACATTCCCAGAAAGAATTCTACTGACCAACCATTCAGCCCTGGACTTTTTTCCTTTGGACACAATGTATTACAATTTTAAGCTCTTCCTCAAACACTTCTTCCATGATGTTTCTACTCTCTTCTTGTTCTATAAACCTTGGGAAGAGCATAGTTGTTTTAATTATTTTTGTTATTGAATATCACTTTGGAGCTCAAAAGAGGTTTTGAAAATGGTTCTTTCCAAGGGTTTCTATCCCTTGAAAGTTGATAAATCGATGCCTTCAGGGTCCTTTAGGCTCCAGATGTTGTTGCACAATATCCTTCCTTTTATGTAAGATTGAAAAAATTATGTGTTCTCATCGCCCTATTCCAACCATATAGACCTACTTTTTAATCTCCATTCAACCTCCCTTTCTTCTAATATTTCTTTTTTCCTTTTTCCCAACCTGAAAAACTCCATTCTGGCCTCAATTCATTCACAATCTTCCCCTTCTCGACTAGAGAGAGTCTGTAGTTGGTTCTATATTCCTATTAGCTCCTGCTCAATTCTTGTTTCCTTTTTTTCTCATTCCTTCGTCTTTTGTTTTATGAGCTTCAAATTGGCTTTGAGTTGGACTGCAATTAAGGATCATGTTGAGAGTTGTATGGTTTCCAATGGGAATTGACAAGTTTAATGAATTCTTCTTCTTTTAACTAATTAGAATTCATCTTGAAGGGACTTGCTAGCTTCTGAAAGACTCCTTTTATTTCCAGAATGATTGGGGAGTTATCCGGGTCTACTCAAGCTCTTACCCACTGTTTGATTAGATTGAAACTATCCACTAGAGATTTTGAAAATAGGAAGCTATCTATTCTCCTAGCCACTCTATATTTCCTTATTCAACAATTTCTCGAGGTAGGGACGATTCTGATTGGATCCACATCCACAAATTTTCTCCTCTATTTTGTTTAGGAAGAGTTTCCATGTCCTAGTGTTTTTATTAACCATCAGAGAAGAGCTTTGAGATTGAAAGTTGCGTGGTATTGTCTAGTCCAAGATGGTCTTAGTTGGAAAAGTCTTGATGGCCCAGTCTTAAGATGTGTTGATTAAAAAGAATCCAAAGACCTTATGATAGACTTTCCTAAAGGACTATGTGGCGGAAATCATGTTGCTTCTACTACTGCACATAAGATATTTAGGGCAGGGTATTATTGGCCTACCATTTTCCATGACGTACATAATTTTTTTAGGTTAGTTCAATAATGCCAGCTCTTCATAGTAAAGTAGCACCTTGTCGCACCCCACAAGTTTGATCAAGATTGGATTCTCCAAGAAAGAGTTATTCCAAATATCCCACGATGGCCTTATTATAGACTATTTCAGTAGAGATAACTTCTACGAAGTGCCACATGTCACTGTTTCGACCTTGTACCTGGAAATGGTAGACATAAAACTAGAGTCTGTCCTCTTTCTGTAACTTTTTATGAAATTTCAATCTGATGCTCAGAGAGAACATTATGACGATTTTCCCCAGGTCACATGTATGAGATATAATTTGGGAGCCTGCAAAAACCCTAACTTCTTGGATCATATCTCCGAAAATATAGCAAGACAAAATCTAAAATACAAACCCGAGGTTAATCAAGATTTCGGCTCAAATCACTTTTAATTTCAGCTTCTGAAACTTCGTAGAAAAAATTTATAGCGAAAATGCCATAATGACTTGTTTGAAGCAGTGAAACCCTAGAATCCAAAGCTATGATACCAAATGTTATGAAACCAGCTCACAAAATAGAAGAAAATATAGATCAACGACTTCAAAATCTGCCTCTTCGAGGGGGAAACCTCCTTTACATTACACAAATGAACAATTCTTGGATGATACAAATGACAAGACCTCCTTTCTATATATAGGAGTCTAAGGGGTCCCAATACAATCAAAGCCTACATAACAATATTATTGTAGGTGCACAACAATAACAATAGTTGGCTTCTATGGGCCACAATAATAACAACATGGGGACTATATGGGCACAATAATACAATAAGGGGGGTTGCACTAATAATAAGAAGGGGTTACACTAGTAGTATAGGGACCTGACACATTACCTCTTCAACTTGTCATAATTGAGAAGCCTTTCTAGCAGTGGGGCTTAGATTTTACTGGAGAGTTAAAAAATAATTCTAGTAATGGGTTTAGATGGGTCCTCACCACAACTAATTACTTCACGATATGGGTAGAAGCGACACCTACCAAAATAGTAACCGATACTATGGTAAAGGAATTCTTAGAAGATAAAATTATAACTCGATTTGGTGACTGGCCAAAATAACCACAGATAATGCCAAGGCTTTTAGCTCAACAAAATTGTCCAATTTTGGTTTGAATATGGCTTTGTACTATCTCACTCATCCAATTATTACCCACAAGGCAATGGCCTTTCCGAGTCAAGTAATAAAAATCTTATGGTCATAGTAAAAAAGATAGTGGGGGAAAACAAGATGAGTTGGGATAGTAAGATCAAGTATGCTCTTTGGGGGGATAGGATAATGAAGAAAAAGTCAACTGACCACAGTCCTTTTGAATTAGTATATGAGATGAATATTACCTTGCATATTCATTTGAAACTACCCATTTACAACTTGCTTGAACATTTTACAGATGACCAATAAGCAGTGCAAACAAGAATTCATACACTTGTCCAGTTAGACGGAGAAATAAGATCAACCTTTGACCATTTAGTAGGAAATCAGGATAAAATCAAGAAAACATTTGATAAAAAGGCTAAATCAAGACAATTCAAACCAGGTTACATTATACTTATGTGGGACAAACAAAGAGAACAACTTGGAAAACGTGGCAATTAGATTATATTTAGAGGGGACTATTTATAATAGAAGGAATAAATGGGACTAATTCTTTCTACCTCAGCCATTTGGAGGGTGAGAAATTGCCATTACCTGTGAATGGTCAAACCCTCAAAATATACTTTCCCAATGAAACTTAGTGCTTGTTAGCTTTAGGGCAAGAATAATCTCTCTTAGCAATTAGCGTAGTCTTGCATTTTATTTACTATTATTCGCATCTCTTATTGTAGTTATCTTTACTTTCCTTAATTTACTTCTTGTTATTTCCTTTTTTCTTGTTAGCTCTCATGTCTCCCAAGTTAGATGTTGTGCAGGTTCTAATGATAGTGACTCCATGGCCCAATGGATCAAGATTTATGGTCTATGAAAATGAGATAAATATGGAGTTCTCATACACTCTTGTATGAGAGTGCATGTTCCCCAGCTGGAGTGAGATGTTGCCCATCAAGTAATTCCCATAGAAACACACTTAGTTAGTGTGATTTATTGTTTTTCGGACGAGATATCTTATCAACTTGGACCTTCTTTTCTCCACTCATTAATTACATTCTTGGAGCTCATCGATTATTCACAATTGTGTATCATTCCCCATTGTTGAGAAATCTAAGGCAAAGATATTAGATTATTTCTCTTATAATGATAATTGCTTGTGAGGATTTTTTACTTTTCTTAATTAGGTTCTTCTCGTACTTGATTATTATTATGTGTTCTTTCTTCATCAAACAACTATCAAATGATAAAGAACAATGAGACAAAGAACACAAGATGTAGGCGATCATCCAGGGCCAAAACCTCTCCAAGCTTGAGAGGAAAACCCAACAAATTCTTCTTTTTATAGAATCTTCAATTGGCTAATTCCAAGACCCAGACCCTTGACCAAGAAACCTTCCAAGACCAAGTCAATGCTCCTTCTTTGAGTGGCTTCTCTTTCTAGCAACTTAGATATATCCTGCAATTGCACCTTCGACATGCCCAGAAAATGCAACTTTGAATTGCCCAAAAACTGCAACTTCGACTTGCCCAGAAATTGCAACTTTGACTTGCAACTTCAACTGCAACTTTTACAACTTCTACTGCAAGTTTTACTGCAACTTCGCTTCTCTAGTTAGGTAGATTATTTCTCTTGGATAACTCAGCTTTCAGAACAACTATTTTGGTGACCTAAATTCACTTCTACAACTAGACTTTACAACAACAATATGTGCCCTAATTCCTTCACACGTGTGGAGAGTAGTAGCCCAAAACAAAACCCAAAACTTTGACTTCTTATTCTTCCTTCGACCTCCTCTTCTTCACACTTATTTTCTTCATTATGATCGAACTTGTGTGAGTGTGCGTCTTCTCCAAATGGGGCAGAGTGCCCTATATATTGGCTTCCTTGATCCTCCTATTAGGCTGACTTGGCATGTCCTTAGGCTGACTTGATGCTTGCATGATTGACTTGGTCTTGGAGTGTATTTTGACTCTCATTTGACTCAAATAATTTTTTACAATATGTAAATGCCCAAAAGGGCCATATATACATGAAAATGACTCAATGACTTTATAACAAACCTAAAAGCTCTCAATGGGTGCTTTGACCTATAAAATAAATTCTCTTGAGCATGAAACCCATGCCTCAAGACTCATAATAATAAATGTATTTTTCTCTTTTCATTAAATACAAAAAATCATGATTACATATGTCATTATGAAGATTGAACCTAGTTACATATTTCAATACTCCCTCTTGACTGGGGAGGTATTCATAATCCATACAAGGTATTTGGACATTCTCAATCTGAAAAATTCTCATAAGAAGAGTTGGATTGGTAACCCATATGTATAGCATCATATCCTCCAGCGTTGTCACATAGCAAGGCCTTGACTAACAACTCTATCTCTCCACAAGATCCAAGCACAATGCTGGTGAGACCAATGATTTGTAGACATCATCATCATTGTCTCTCTTGGAACATACCCCACTCGGGTTCTCTCAGAGTGTATTCCACCAGGACTATTCTTATCTTGGATTCCCAGTCCTCAAAGAAAATTGGTCCTCTATGACTACTCTGATCTTGGATGCCCTACCACATCCTCAAAGAGTATTAGATGCCAGATGTTTACCCAATCCTCCACTATGTCTTCCCAAGTGAAGACAAGAATGATGTGTCTATCTCTCCCTCCCAACTTAGAGAGGACATGCCCATTCCACTAAAGGAATGTATCCATTCCTATAAACATGAATGTACCCAATCTTCCTCTTAACTAGGGACTTGACCAGGGACTTTCATTCATCAACTCTATAGGTGGAGATCATGGGACGACCAGTTGCTTGTAGAACTCCTTCCTTTAATATCATGAATTTCTTCTTTGTCATAGAGTCTACATCTTTTGGGACTTCTTCATACGACACAAACTAGCCATCAATTTCTTCCATGAGTCATGTCATCATTTATTTCATTGGAAAGTGATCCATTAGTCCATATTTGGCCTTCCTTCATTCCATTTTGTCTTCTTCATATCATGTTTCCTTAAGGACATTTCATCATGCCACATGATTGTCAGTGGTAGAAGACTTCCACAGTTCTTCCCTTAGTAGCCTTACATAAGCCCATCTAGATATCATTAAAAAATAAGAAATGGACATTAAATTAAAATTACCTTTGTGATGGTCTTTCATCATGACATCATTCTATTTGCATCAGCATCCAACATACATATTGATACATCTCCAAAAGATATATATTGTCAAGGGTCTCTTTCTTTCTCAGACTTCATCAGGGTCTTCATATCTTTCATGGAGATATCATAGTCAAAACTTTCAATCCTTCGATGTTGATCGCCTCTTCCATAGTTGCATATTTCATGATATCTTCCTTTCTTTCTTCACACGTTTTTTCCAAGAAATTCCAATCAGAGTTCCTCCAATTTTCATCAACCACCTCATATTTTGTACGAGGACATATTATGTTGATTTGATCTAGTCAATGTGTGACCCATGCCTTCCTTTCAAAGGAGGAGATCCTTTATTTTGATCATGATCTCGAGATAAAGTATTTACCCATGTTACCTACAACCATATGACATGAATCTACATTATCAAATACAAGCATACATACCTCATTTTTTTTAGGTCCTCTAAACTTCCTTCAGCAACTTCCTTGATTGAAAGATCTTCAATTCCTTGATTTGCTTTACTTCTTTTGACATCATATCATCCTTCCATTAATACCTACAAGTTGGAATTCTTGATGAAACACTTGCTTCCTTTTTATTGTTGAACCTTCTGATGAAGATTCCAAAAGAGGATCTTGAGTATCCTCATCCAACAGATGTTTCCTTTTAAATGATGTATGATGAGCTTTATGCTATATGACTTGCTTTTTCACATAAGTACTACTTATGATTCTAATGAGGTTACCAAGAGCTACATATTTCTATAAATGGCAGTCATATACTTCTATTCCAGCTATCTTTCATGCTTCTTTATGATGATGTCATGAGCTCTTACTTTCAATATTATGCTTTTGTGATGCCATCTTCTAACATGATACATCCTATCATGCTTCTAATTATTCCTAACATGATAGTTATATTTTGTACTAGAAAATATAAACTTGAGAAGAACTAGGTGAGGAAAACTTATCTCAATAATAATAGAGATCTTTTACTTCCTCCTTCCTAAATTTATTCTTTTCAACTTCTTTCACTTCTTCAGTGATATGGGCTTCTTCCCTTCTTCGTTTGTTGTTGTCCTTCTTGATCTTAGGACAATATCTCTTGTAGTTCCCATATCCTTGACATCCATAGCATTGGATTTGTGACATGTTGATATTCTTCTTTTTCTGAGGACCGAACTTGCCAAATTTCCCTTTGCTTCTTACCATGACAACAAATGTTTGACCTTGCTCAGATGATCTTGTATCACTTTTTGCCTTCAACTTGTTTTCTTCGATCTTGCATAGTGACCAAAAATTATTGAATGGGATAGATTTCTCCTCTTCATAGGCATTTGATACAAGGTTTCATTTTTCATCAACTAGAGCATTTAGAACAATGGTAATCATTTATTTATCAGATATCATCTCTCCTAGATCTTGAAGTGGATTCCTTGTTTTAGATGCTTTTGTGAGACATGTAGATATCCCTTCATCCTTTTGTGGTTTAAATTTTTATATATAAGATCTTAGTGATATGATTTTTCATGTTGTGCTTTCAAAGAATAGTTCTATTAGCTTATGATATATCCCTTTTGAAGTCTCCAACTCTACTATTTAGGGGATGAGGGAATTCTTGATGGACCATATAAGAATCCTTTAAGCCCTTAGATCCTTTTTCATATATTTAGATAGTGCTTTCCCATCATATGGTTTGGAGACTTTGCCATTGACATGATCAATAATTTCATTTTCCTTGAGGACTAAGTCTATCCTTTTCCATGCAAGGAAGTTCAATGACCCAACCAACTTGTTGTTCTCCTTGCAAAATGAAGTCATTTTACTAGATTTAATTATAGAAATAAAGATACTTACTTGTCAAGTGAAGATGAACTCTTCAACTTGATCCCTTTGTTGATGATGATTGATGACTTCTTGATGATGTCTTGATGCTTCTTGGATGATCTTCTTCAAGGATAAGGATTTTCTTTTGAGATGAAATCCTTTGCTTCAAAGAGAGGGAGATTTCCTTGATATCTTTGATGATGACAATGCCTTTGATCTAGCTACCCTTGGATGAGTAGTCTTCAAGATGCTTCAAATCCAAGTCCTTCCTTTCTTGAGTAGAGATAGGGTCTTTGAGGTCTCCTTCTTTGAGGTGATGATTGAGTGCGGATCCCAAGAATGCTCCTTTGATCGAACTAGGGTTTTGACTTTCTTCAAGATGATGATGTGATCCTTGTCCTTGAAATGCCTTGGAGATGAGGGAATCTTTTTTATGCTTTGATGTCCTTGATACTTTTCTCAAAATTTGATCCTTGAGTGTCCTTTATTGAGTTGCCCTTCCTTGACTTGTTACCTTAGCTCTGATACCATGTTGAGAAATCTAGGGCAGAGATATTAGATGATTTCTCTTATAATGATAACTTCTTGTGAGGACTTTTTACTTTTCTTAATTAGGTTCTTCTTGTACTTGATTATTATTATGTGTTCTTTCTTCATAAAACAACTATCAAACCATAAAAAATAATGAGACAAAGGACACAAGATGTAGGTGATTAGCCAGGGCCAAAACCTATCCATCTTGAGAGGAAAACCCAACAAATTATTTTTCTTATAGAATCTTCAATTGATGAATCCCAATACCCAAACCCTTGACCAAGAACCCTTCCAAGACCAAGACAATGCTCCTTCTTTGAGTAGTTCCTCTTTCCAACAACTTTGACCTATCCTGTAACTACACCTTCGACTTACCCAAAAACTACAACTTTGACTTGCTCAGAAACTGTAACTTCAACTTGCCCATAAACTGTAACTTTGACTTGCCCAAAAACTACAACTTCAACTTGCCTAGAAACTGCAATTTTGACTTTCCCAGAAATTGCAACTTCAACTACAACTTTTATTACAACTTCTACTGCAACTTCACTTCTCTGCTTAGGTAGATTCTTTCTCTTAGAGAACTCGACTTTCAGAACAACTCTTTTGGTGACCTAACTTCGCTTCTGCAACTCGGCTTTACAGCAACAATATGTGCCCTAATTCCTTCGCACGTGTGGAGAGAAGTATCCCAAAACAAAACCCAAAACTTCGACTTCTTCTTCTTCCTTCGACCTCCTCTTCTTCGCACTTATTTTCTTATTTATGATCGAACTTGTGTGAGTGTGTGTGTCTTCTCCAAATGAGGCTGAGTGCCCTATATATAGGCTTCCTTGAGCCTCCTATTAGGCCTAATTGACATGTCCTTAGGCCGACTTGATGCTTGCATGATTGACTTGGTCTTGGACTCTAATTTGACTTAAATAATCTTCTTAACAATGTGTAACATGCCCAAAAGGGTCATTCATACATGACAATGAGTCAATGACTTTATAACAAACCTAGAAGCACTCAATGGGTGCTTTGACCTATAAAATAAACTCTCTTGAGCATGAAACTCATGCCTCAAGACTCACAATAATAAATTTATTTTTCTTTCTTCATTAAATACATAAAATCATGATTACATCTGTCATTATGAAGACCGAACCTAGTTACATATTTCAACACTCGTGATCTCAGTTGTGCTAGATGATGTTTCTTTGACTGATGGTTGGTGTGCTTTCATTGCTTAGCCTCTTCATCTGAAAATGACACCAAGGTTTCATCTTGTTGTTTAGATAGTAGCATTAGACGGATTATTTTCTCACTTTTAACTTAGTAAAAATGTTACCATGTTACTACTTCTAACCATTGGGACATAATTACTTTTGGATAAGTATACCATTAAGCTAGACCACTAGGTACTACGTGGAAATCAAGTCAGATAGCATGTTGATATCCCTTCCATATTTAACCATTTCCATTAAATCTCTTTCATTTTTGTTCCATCCATAATACCTTTAACTTATGGTTGACATACCAAAGATCATCCAAAGAGGATCATTTAAAAAAAATAATAATAAAATGCAAGCCTAAAATGGTCAAATTAAGCCAAATAAAGGGCTAAAAAGGTAAAGAGAAAAATAAACTCAAAAGAAACTATGTCATCATGCCCCCCATTCCCTCCCCCTTCAAAGTCATAAGAGCAAAATGCTTATCCAAAGGAAGAGGACTTAAAAAAATCAAATGAAAATAAAAATAAAATGAAAGGGGAGAGACTACAAGCCAAAGTAGCAAGAGCTCCATCTCACAAGGCTTTGCAAATAAAGTTCCTAGTCACAGTTCCTAGCGTATTTGCTAGATTTTTTTATTTTACTTTTAATATAGGGTTAACTTTCTTATTTTGCATTTGTAGTTTAAATTTTTTGGTGAAACCTTTAAAAATTGTTTAGATTTAGTTTTTTTTATTAAATTCTATTTAACTTAGTTTTTGTTAGGTCCCTATACTACTAGTGTAACCCCTTATTGTTATTAGTACAACCCCCTTATTATATTGATGTGCCCATGTAGTCCCCATATTATTATTTTTGTGCCCCATAGAAGCCCACTATTGTTATTCTTGTGCCCTTACATTATTATTGTTATGTAGGCTCTCATTATATTATGACCCCTTAAACTCCTATATATAGAAAGGAGGTATTGTCATTTGTATCATCCAAGAATTGTTCATTTGTGTAATGTAAAGGAGGTTGCCCCCTCGAAGAGGCTTATTTCTAAGGTGTTGATCTATCTTTTCTATCTTTTTGTGAGCTAGTTTCATAACATTTGGTATCAGAGCAATTTATGGTTCCTCCATTTGCAACCATCACTTGACACTCTGGTGCTGGATATAAGAAGCAATTTAATTCCTTGGCTATCTTACAATGAATAAAATTATGGGTACTACCTGATCAATCAATACTATTAGGTCCCTATACTACTAGTGTAACCCCTTATTGTTATTAATACAACCCCCTTATTATATTGTTTTGCCCATGTAGTCCCCATATTGTTAATATTGTGCCCTTACATTATTATTCTTATGTCGGCTCTGATTATATTATGACCCCTTAGACTCCTATATATAGAAAGGAGTTCTTGTCATTTGTATCATCCAAGAATTGTTCATTTGCATAATGTAAAGGAGGTTGCCCCCTCGAAGAGGCTTATTTCTAAGGCGTTGATCTAACTTTTCTATCTTTTTGTGAGTTGGTTTCATAACATTTGGTATCAGAGCTTTGGATTCTAGGGTTTCAATGCTCCAAATAGGTCATCGTGGCATTTTCGCCATAACTTTTTCACTACGAAGTTTTAGAAGCTAAAAACCAAATCCATGTGAGAAGAGATCGGTACAAACCTCAGGTCCAAATTTCATATCTTGTCTCGCTATATTTTCGGAGATATGATCTAAGGAAGTTAGGGTTTTTGCAAGCTCCAGAATTTCATCTCAAACAGGTCATCGTGGAATTTTTGCTATAATATTTTTTCTACAAAGGTTCAGACTCTGAAATTAAAACCCATTTGAGCTGAAATCTTGTTGAAGCTTGGTTCTAAATCTCAGATCTTTTCTCACTATATTTTCAGAGATATAATCTGAGGAAGTTAGGGTTTTTACAGACTCCCTAATTACATTCTAAACAGGTGACCTTGGGAAAATTGTCATAACTTTCTCTCTTAGCAACAATTTGAAATTTCATAAGAAGTTATAGAAAGAGGATAGATTGTAGTTTTCTGTGTATATTTTTTCAGATTCGAAGGTTAAAACAGTGACATGTGGCACGTCGTACAAGTTATCTCTACTGAAACATTATATAATCAGGTCATCTTAGGAGATTGGGTAGAACTCTTTCTTGGAGAATCAAATTCTAATCAGACTTGCGGGGTTGGAAATAGGACTCAGAGGGCTACAGCAGAACGCAATTTCAAAACTTGGAGATCTGAAATTTCCGAGTTACAGTCGTTTCAAGATCAAGCTCCTAAAATCAAGAAAAGGCGATAAGAGGAAGTTTGATCGCAAAGATCTGGTAAATTGGATACTACATATGGAGCAATATTTTGATCTACATGAGGTTCAACTGTTACAAAAAGGTACATATTGCATCTTTATATTTAGAACCAAATAATTTTTATGGTATAAAGGGCTTTGTTCTCGTAAAGAACTTGTCACTTGGTCAATTTTCATGAAGAAATTATAGCACATTATGAGGATACAAAGAGTAACACCTTCTTTAGCCAATTGATAAATCTTGAACAAAAGGGTTCAATGGTAGAGCACATTGAGGACTTTCAAAAATTGAATATAAGGGTAAATGATATTCCAAAGAAGCAAAGGATTGATGTCTTCATAGGGACTTTAAAGGATAAAATTCAACATGAGGTTCATCTTTGGTAACCTAATTCATTGGAGAAGGCATTCGGGTTGGCAAGAAAAATTGAAAGCGAAATTATGGAAAAAAGGAATCCCACCACTCACAACTATAATTATGGAAGTGTTTTTTCTGCTAGCCTTCGACAACCTACAAGGTTTACACGACAACAATTGGAAGAAAAAGGAGAAAAAGGGCTTTGTTACAATTGTGATAGCAAATACACTAAAGGTCATAAGTGTGTTGAGAAGAAATTATTTTACATAAATTATGAAGAGGAGGAAGAAAAGGATCAAGAAACATCAAATGAAAAGGATATACACCAAGAACCAACCCCGGAGAAAGAAGAAATGAATCTGACCATATCTTGTAAAGCATTGGCAAGAATTACCACTCCTCAAACTTGCAAGATAGAAGGACATATCAAGAAGAAAAAGGTTCAAGAAGTGAAAGATCACATAGAGAAAGAAGAAAAGAATCTAACCATATATGGTAATGCATTGGCTAGAATTACCACTCCTCAAACTATCAAGATAGAAGGACATATCAAGAAGAAAAATGTGAAAGATCACATCGAGCATCAAGAAATGAATCCAACCATATCTTGTAATGCATTGGAAGAAATTACGACTCCTCAAACTCTCAAGATAGAAGGACATATCAAGAAGAAAAAGATTCAAGTAGTGAAAGATCACATCGAGCATCAACAACAAGTTCTTCAACTCTTAAAGGATAACACCACTTTGATGCAGAATCGAATGAAACAATGGGCAGATCAACATTGCAGTGAAAGAAGTTTCGATGTAGGTGATTGGGTATTTTTATGGCTACATCTCAAGCAAGCTATTTATGAGAAGGAAATGTTGGCAATACTACATGCACTTAAAAAATGGTGACCTTACCTAATGGGAAGACACTTCAAGGTAAAAATGGATCATGATAGTCTTATACACTTTTTAGAACAAATATTATCTTTAGAAGAACATAAAAATTGGGTCACAAATATGTTGGGTTATGACTTTGAAATCATCTACAAAAAAGGGAAGCAACATGTTGTTGCAGATGCACTCTCAAGAAAGGATGAGGATGTGGAAGCATTGCTTTGTGCTATTTCTATTATCCAACTAGATTGGATAAACGAAGCAAGGGATGAATGGAAGAGGGAGAAGGACGAAGAAGTGTGGCCACTTATTCAAAAGTTGCAGAAGGTTCTAGTTAAAACAATATTGCGAGAACTTGACGAGGAAGGAGAAATCATATTTTAGCCTGGAGTAGTCATAGAAACAAGAACCCGACAACTACAAAATCGATCAATTTCGGGGTATCTCATCAAGTGGAAGAACTTACCCGCTGAAGATTCCACATGGGAAGACAAGAATTTTATACAGAAGCATGAAGAACTACTCAAGCGTTGAGGACAACACTTTTTGAAGGAGAGGGACATGTTAGGTCCCTATACTACTAGTGTAACCCCTTATTGTTATTAGTCCAACCCACTTATTATATTGTTGTGCCCATGTAGTCCCCATATTGTTATTATTGTGCCCTATAGAAGCCCACTATTGTTATTATTGTGCCCTAACATTATTATTGTTATGCCCGCTCTGATTATATTATGACCCCTTAGACTCCTATATATAGAAAGGAGGTCTTGTCATTTGTATCATCCAAGAATTGTTCGTTTGTGTAATGTAAAGGAGGTTTCCCCCTCGAAGAGGCTTATTTCTAAGGCGTTGATCTATCTTTTCTATATTTTTGTGAGCTGGTTTCATAACAGTTTTTTCTTTTTTTCTTTTTTTTTTAACAATAAAAAATGATTCGTTCAAATTAGGTTTACTGTATTTTCTTAAAACACAATTTTAATTTTTTATTTTTTTTAAAGGTTATTATCCTGCAGTATAACATATTCGATATGATTTTGACTTCGAATTAGTTGTGAGTTGACTAAAAATCAAACTATTATCTCCAAAGTAAAGATTAAGGAAACAATTCAAGTTATTTTTTAAAAATATTTTATTTCATTTATCTTAGATTTAATTGGTTGTAGGTTTATTTCTCTTATTATGTAATCATTACTAATTTGATTTGTAGTACTCCTCGGGTGATTGACGGTTGTACAACCCAATGCTTGTATTTAGATGATGCTTTTAATCGTTTAGCTACTCTATTAATTTGAGTCAGTAATGAACGTATATAATGTTTAAAGATACACTAATTGGAATGTGTAACTGCCATTGTAGCTTAACACTAGCCAATCGAATGTCCTTCTACGAGTCACATGGTTTGGAGGCGGTGGAGTGGGGATTAACTTAGGAAGATGAAAACCATCAATTTCACGTCTTGGAAAGATGCGAGGTGCCTCTTCTACTCTCGACAAGTCGTTGGTATGCATATATTTCTACAAATAAAGAATATACTATGTAAATCATTTCAAAACTCATGAAAAATCAAATCTTCAATATGATTTATCATCAAAGCAACAAGTTCTTATCTGTCAAAACAACTGTGTCTCTTCTCCAAGGTGTCCATCCCTTCCAATGAACAATGAACTAGAGAAGGTATGGCGGGGAATTGAACCAATGACTTAACATCTTTACATATAGGAGTGTCTTAAGAGCCCACCCCATTTCTAATTGATATCAATGTTTTTTTCTTCCTTAAAAAACAACACACCCCATCACTGTCTATCCAAAACCCCTATATTAATATTAATAATTTCATTACCGCTCATTTAATATAACAAATTAGCATGGAAAGTAGAGTTGTAGTATTGCTTTGAATATAGTATTCGTCAAAATTGTTCAAATCTCGGTGGAAAAAAATAAAATTTGGGATCCTTCACTATCATATTTATTATTATAAATATTCCGCTAAACCTTCACCAAGTTTGTACCTGTTGTGCTAACTATGTTCAAATTCATTTAACCAATAACTATTATATTTATTTGTGAAGTTAGCACGTCAATTGATTATGGATAAAGTCCAACTACACATTTTATTATTACATTATGAACTATAATATTTTTTAAAAGGTCGATCTAGATAAATTATATTATATTATAAGATTGCATCTTTGTTATTTTATTTTAAATGTTTTATTAATTTATTATAAGTTATAGCTTGTTTTTTTTAACTTTGTTTTGACTTATAAGTTCCATTTACGTTTATTAATAATTATATAGTTTTACTTAAGTTTATTAATTAGTATACTTTAGTACATGGGTCCTTGGATAGACGATGATCGGGTGCTCGGTTAAGGCACTCCTTGATGTGAAGTCATTGGTTCAATTCCCTGCACCAATCGGGGTGATATATTGGACATGTTGAAGATGTAGTCATGCCAAACTTACAAAAAAAATATTATTATATACTTTAATTATTAATTTAATAAGTTTAAAGGGGAATTAAATACTTCATCGCATGCTATGATTTTAATATCAATTTAAATTATATTAAGTTATTATTATTACATAATTTCATGTTAATTAAACCTTAATTAATGGAAAGGTATAATATTGTTATTTTATATTTAAATTTCAAATTACAAGCATATTTTTGAAACCAAAAATTATAAACTAAAATCAAATTTATTATAATTATATTTAATAAAAAATATTTCAACAATATTATATTTAGTTTTAAGAAATATTTTTCAGTGATAATCACATCAAGATTCATTTTTCGACACATTTCGCACTGACCGGTGTGGTTCATTGTCAAGACAAGATGAAGAATCAAATCATGGCAACGGGTTAAATAGAGAGACAAATCATTCGAATGGATAATGAACCACACTCATTGGTGATAATGAACCACAATGATTGGTTTGAAACGAGTCGACAAATGAATCTTGATGTGATTATCACTGAAGAAAATTTCTTAGAATCTAGATATAGTTCATAGAAGCCTAAATTCCATCAATATTATATTTGTTTAAAACAAAACTATTTATTGTAATTATAAATTACATTACGAATCACATGATTAAACTTTGTCAAAGAATAATGCCTAGATACATGGTCATTCTACGTGTACGACAAACAAATGAATCGAGCAAAATAAATAGTGACTCACCGCTTCCACGCAGGCAAGTATAATGATATGCTTTTGATTTGGAACTAGTTGTGAGTTAACTAAAATTAAACTATTATCTCCAAAGTAAACATTAAGAAAACAATTTAAGTTATTTTAAAAAAATATATTTTTATTGCATACATCTTAGATTTCATTGGTGGTAGGCTTATTTCTCTTATTATTATCCTGTAGCAGGCAGGTATTAAGCATTCAACAAGGATGTTGACCATCTATTAATTTACTATTTGACTAAAATTTAAATAACATCTTTTAAAGTTAACCTTTTATATATATATATATATATATATATATATATATATATATATATATATATATATATATATATTTATTTTTATTTTTATTTTATTTTATTTTATTTTTCTTACATGTTAATAGCCTAAGATTTTTTTTTTTTTTTTTTTTTTTTTTATTTTTTTTTTATTTTTTATTTTTTATTTATTTTTTTTATTTATTTTTTTTTTTTTTTTTTTTTTTTTTTTTTTATTTATTTATTTTTTTTTAGAGAGAAAAATCTTCATAGAATTATATTGAGACAATATAAAGAGTACATAAGATATGACAAGGATCAGAAACCTTGCAAGCATCTGAATCAAAATCTTACAGCCATAGGATATCCCAAAGGAGATCATCACTATATCATACCAAAATCAGTGCAAAAAGGTATCCATGACAAGATCAGCAGTTGTCTTAAACATATATAACACAAGGAACTATCCACAATACAGGTAAACAGATGGATGAAAAGAAAAAAGGTCATATTCCCGAGATGAAGAAGTCCTGGATGAAACAGGAAAAATCATCATCAGAGACCATCAAAGACCAAGAACCCGGCGCCATAGACAGACCCTTCTTCGACAGATGGTCAGCTTGATCATTTAGGGAGCGAGGGATGTGGTGAATTGAGCGTTGTTTCATATTTCTCCAGAAATACATGATCCTATTTAACCACCCAGACAAATGAGGACAGCTGATGTGGCAAGCTCCCCTAACATGGTCAATCATTGATTTCGAGTCACCGAAAATTGAAATGCTCTGGATGTCAAAAAATACACAGAAGGCAAGCAGACCAGCAAGAGCCCTCGCCTCGGCCAAGCTGTTAGAGCCCATCCCACCATTCCAAGATAGGAAGTATTGCAGCTTCTCGTCGATAATAATGTGGACCCCACATCCACAAATGTTATTCTGCTCAGCTCCATCGAAGAAAGCACAGGGAGAAGCAATGGAGATGTCATCAGGCACTTTTTTGCAATCCTTTTTCATCTTGTCCTTTTTCATAGGCATCATGTCTTGAAAGGCCATTATGCGCTGCAGAGATGATTTTAGGGGCTCCTTTGACTCTTGGAAGATCTTAGCATTCCTCCATTTCCATAAGCACCACAAGGCAATAATAAACAAAGATCGCCAAGAGTGCTTTTGCTCGCTCCACCATTGAAAAGCATCCTGTACTGAAACAAAGACAACGTGAGGAAAACCATAAAACAGAGATAGTTCATACCAGATCTGAAGTGAAGAGTTGCATTGGAAGAACATATGGAGATTAGATTCCTCCGCAGCTTCGCACATAGAACATCTGCTCGGGCCATGCCAGCTTCTTTTCCTCAAATTCTCCCATGACAGATTTCTGTTGTTGAAAACCAGCCACGAGAACAAAATCATTTTGAGAGGGCATCCCGATTTCCATAAGCACGGGGGATATAAAGAACTGGAGCTTGGAGCCTTTGAAGAAATCATATCTACATAGATGTCTTTAACACGAACAGGCGTCTTTGCGTTTGGAACGGTCCATATAAGATGGTCCTTGGATCCAGAACGATGGATACCCAAGCTACATAAGGCTTCTTTTACTGATTTCCACACCGGTAGCAGCGGGCCTGGCAGATGAAGATCGTGGCCATCTTTCCATAATGGGATGGGTCCGCTCCAGGAAGAGATCATTTTATCCCAAGTAAAGCAACCATTCCTGTGAAGAAAAGTTAATAGGTTTTCAGGAAAAAACACACATTCCCGACCGCCCACAATGGAGTCTATACCGATTAAGATTCGGGAGCTAGAGAAGAGATTCCATCTTAAGTTCTCCAGAAAGTATTGCTGAACTTTTCTGAGACTGAGCCAGATGGCAGAGCCTTGCCTGATTCCGATAGATCCCCTTCTGTACCAAAATTCCAGATCTTTATCTTGCAGATATTTCTTTCTAATAGTAAGACTCCACAGACCATCACCAAAAATGCCTCTCCACAGCGATTTGCATAAGAGCGATCTTCCAAAAGACCGCATATCAAGCAGGCCCCAGCCACCTAGCTTCTTAGGCACAGAAATTTTGTCCAACTTCGACAAATGGATTTTGCTTTGATTGGAGTTTCCACCCCATAAAAAATTTGCCGACAGTCTGTTCATTTTATTAATGATGCTTGCTGGAAGGAAGAAAATATGAGCCCAATAAACCGCTAATTGCACTAAGACTGCCTGAGTAAGAACAAGTCTGCCTGCCAGAGAGAGAGTCTTAAACTCCCAGCCTGAGATCTTTTTATAAAATATTTCCACCAACCATTGCCAATCCGCTTTTGAGTAGCCCTTGGCCTTTAGTTGAAATCCCAAGTATTTCAACCCGTCTTTAAGCGGTCTCGAAACAATACCAAGCAACTCAGCAATCCAGATCACCATTGCCAAGTTTGTATCATTATGGAAAAGGGTGGATTTTCCTTTGTTGATAAATAAGCCAGTGGCTTTCTGGAATCTATCAAGAATTTCATTGAGGCAAATCCAGGAAGCTCTGCACAGCATGGCGAAGATGAGTACATCATCAACAAAGAGGTTGTGAGATAAATAGACGTCCCTGCATATCCTAACCGGCTTGCACCTCTTTTCATCTACTGCTTTGTTAATCTGAAGACTGAGAGAGTTCATCGCCAGAATAAATAAAAGAGGAGAGAGGGGACACCCCTGACGAAGACCTCTTTCCGCTGAGAAGAAGGGAGAAGGCATTCCATTTATAATGACCGAGTAGCGAACATTCTCTACGCATGACATAACCCAATTGATAGATTGAGATTTTAGTCCAATCTTTGCCAGTAAACATCTCAAGAATCCCCAATCCAAGCAGTCGTAGGCCTTCTGCAAGTCAATTTTTAGAATGGCCGCATCCGTCTTTCTAGATATCATTGAGAACAGACTTTCCTGAGTAATAGCAACTGCATCCAAAATGTTTGTTATGAAACTAGCTCAAGAAAAGATAGAAAAGATAAATCCACGCCTTAGAATTCAGCCTCTTCGAGGGGGCAACCTCCTTTACATTACATAAATGAACAATTCTTGGATGATACAAATGAAAATACCTCCTTTCTATATATAGGAGTCTAAGTGGTCCCAATACAATCAAAGCCTACATAACAATAATATTGTAGGGCACAACAGTAACAATGATGGGCTTCTATGTGGCATAATAGTAACAATATGGGGGTAATAGGGGCACAACAACATAAATAGGGGTATAACTACAATAGTAATGGGGTAATCACTAGTATTATAGGGACCCAACATGCCCCTCTCCTTCAAAAAAGTGTTGCCCTCAACGCTTGAGCAGTTCTGGATACTTCTGCATAAAATTCTCATCCTCCCATGTGGAATCTTCAACGGATAAGTTCTTCCACTTGATAAGATACTCTGAAATTGATCGATTTCGTAGCTGTCGAGTTCTTGTTTCTGTGATTGCTTCCGGTTCCAATATAATTTTTCCTTCCTCGTCAAGTTCTGGCAATATTGTTTGAATTGGGAGCTTGTCACCTATAACCTTCTTTAAACATGAAACATGGAAAACTGGGTGCACTCGAGAAGCTGCAGGAAGCTCCAATTTGTATGCCATAGTACCAATCTTTTCCAACACCTTGTACGGACCATAATACTTTGGTGATAATTTATTATCCTTCTTAGCTTGCTTTAGGGACATTTGCTTATATGGTTGTAGCCGTAGGAATACCCAATCACCTACATCAAAACTTCTTTCACTGCGATGTTGATCTGCCTGTTGTTTCATTCTATTTTGTGCCAACACGAGGTTATCCTTTAAGAGTTGGAGGACTTGTTGTTGATGTTCGATGTGATGTTCCACTGCCTGAACCTTAGAATTTTCTCTTAAATATGATGTGATGGATGGTGGTTGATACCCATAAAGTGCCATAAATGGGGTCATTTTTGTTGCTGTATGGAAGGAAGTGTTATACCACCATTCAGCTAGAGGCAACCATTTGACCCATTGTGTCTGTTTATCAGATACAAAGCAACGAAGATATCCTTCCAAACATTTGTTTACTATCTCAGTTTGCCCATCAGATTGAGGATGATAAGATGAGCTATGAGCTAACTGAGTACCAAGACAAGAAAATAATTCTGTCCAAAAATTTCCAGTAAAAATGGGATCTCTGTCACTTACAATAATCTTTGGGTTTCCATGTAGCTTTTGAACTGTTTCCATAAATGCAGTAGAAACTGTACTGGCTTTAAATGGATGTGATAATGCACAAAAGTGTGCATACTTGGTAAGTCTGTCAACTACCACCATGATGACACTCTTTCCCTCAGACTTGGGTAAACCTGTGATAAAATCCATTGAAACCTCTTCCCAACGTTGGCTTGGAATGGATAAAGGTTGTAATAGACCTAGTGTCTTAATTGTTTCAACTTTATTTTGCTGGCAAACCAAACATTCCGCCACAAACTTTTGAATATCTGATTTAAGGCCATCCCAAAAAAATTCCTTCTTAACCCTGTGGTAAGTTTTTAAAAATCCTGAGTGCCCTCCTAAGGGAGAAGTGTGCAATTCCATAAGAATCTTTTGTTTTAGCTCGGAATTCTTACAGAGGTATAAGCGATCTTTGTACCATAACGAATCATTTTGCCAACTAAATGTATCAGAAGTACTGGAATCTTGTTGTAGCTTTTGAATAAGTGCCCACACTTCTTCATCGTTCTTCCATTCCTCCCTTGCTTCGTTTATCCAATCTGGTTGGATAATAGAAATGGCAGACAACAATGCTTCCACATCCTCATCCTTTCTTGAGAGTGCATCTGCCACCACATTTTGCTTCCCTTTTTTGTAGATGATTTCAAAGTCATAACCCAACATCTTTGTGACCCACTTTTGTTGCTCTTCAGAGGATAATCTTTGTTCTAAAAAGTATTTAAGGCTATCATGATCCGTTTTTACCTTGAAGTGTCTTCCCATTAGGTAGGGTCGCCATTTCTTAAGTGCATGGAGTATTGCCAACATTTCCTTCTCATAAATAGCTTTGTTTAAAAACTTTCCCTTGATTGGACGACTTTCAAAAGCAATGGGTCTTTCATCTTGCATTAGAACAGCACCAATTCCATTTCCTGAAGCATCACATTCCACAATAAAGGTTTTTGTGAAGTCCGGCGTAGCTAAGACCGGTGCTTGGCACATTGCCTCTTTAAGATGTTCAAAGGCCTTTGTTGCTTCCGAAGTCCATGAAAATGAATCTTTCTTCAATAATGTTGTTAGAGGTGCTGCTATTCTCCCATAATTCTGAACAAACTTGCGATAATACCCTGTCAACCCAAGAAATCCTCGCAGATGCTTTATGGATGTGGGGATTTTCCATTCCTTAATGGCTTTAATTTTGCTAGGGTCTACCTTAACTCCTTCATGAGATACAATATGACCCAAATATTCCACCTCCTGGACTCCAAAGAAACATTTGGATCTTTTTGCATATAATTGTTTCTCCTCCAATAGTTGTAACACCCTGTCAACATGTTCAACATGATCCTTCCAAGACTTGCTGTAGATTAGTATATCATCAAAAAATACTAACACAAATTTTCTAAGGAATGGTTTGAAAATTGAATTCATCAAACCTTGAAATGTTGAAGGTGCATTGGTAAGGCCAAAAGGCATGACCAAAAATTCATAATGACCCTCATGAGTTCTAAACGCTGTTTTTGGAATGTCTTCAATCTTCATTCTAATTTGATGATATCCCGAACGAAGATCCAACTTGGTGAAGTAAATTGATCCATGCAATTCATCCAGTAATTCATCAATAACAGGAATGGGGAACTTATCTTTAATAGTGAGCTTGTTGAGCTCCCTATAATCTGGACACATGCGCCATGATCCATCCTTCTTGTGCACCAATACTACTAGAGCTGAGAAAGAACTTTGACTTGGTTGAATTATACCAGCCTCTAGCATTTCTGTAACCATACGTTCAATTTCACTTTTTTGGACATATGGATATCTGTACGGCCTGATGTTTGGAGGAACACTTCCTGGAATCAGATGAATAGCATGATCATGATCACGCATAGGTGGGAGACCTTTGGGAGTCTCAAATACCTTGGAATGATTGTCCAGGACTTTTTGGAGATCTGGAGAAATAGATGATTCCAATGTGGAAACATCTAGCGAACATAATTGTGCAATTACACCTCTTTGCTCCTTTTTTAGAAGCTTTGTCATGCCATTAGAGCTGATTATCTTTCTTGGTTTCCCTGCAATACCCCTTAATTCAACTTCCTTTCCTTCCACAGAAAATTTCATGAAAAGTTCTTGAAAATTAAAAGCTATTGTACCCAAGGATTGTAGCCATTGGACTCCTAGTACAACATCAGCACCTCCCATTGGAATGGAAAGCATTGGGCTAGTCAATACATATTCTCCCATGGATAGCTTGATATTATGGCACTTTCCAGAACAATTTATTGTTCCTCCATTTGCAATCATCACTTGACACTCTGGTGCTGGATATAGGAAGCAATTCAATTCTTTTGCTACCCTACAATCAATAAAATTGTGGGTGCTTCCTGAATCAATCAACACTATTACCTTTTTCTTCTTGATTTGTCCTTCTATCTTGATGGTTTGAGGAGTGGTAATTCCCGCCAATGCATTACAAGATATGGTCGGATTTATTTGTTCTTCATCTAGGCTTTGTTCCTGGAATATATCCTCTTCTTTTGACCTTTCTTGCTCCTTTTCTTCTTCCTCTTCACAATCTATGTAGAATAATTTCTTCTCAGCACACTTATGACCTTTTGTGTATTTTCTATCACAATTGTAACAAAGCCCTTTTGCTCTTTTTTCTTCCAATTGTTGTGGTGTCAACCTTGTAGGTTGTGGAAGACTATGGGCAACAAAACTTCTGTCTCTATAGTTGTGAACGGTATGCTTCCTAGTTGCCATAATTTTGCTTTCCATTTTTCTTGCTAACCTGAATGCCTTCTCTAATGAATCAGGTTCCCAAAGGCGCACATCATGTTGGATATTATCCTTTAAAGACCCTATGAACACATCAATCCTATGCTCCTCTGGAATATCTTTTACCCTTATGTTCAATTTTTGGAACTCCTCAATGTGCTCCATTATTGAACCCTTTTGTTTGAGACTTATCAATTGGCTAAAAAAAGTGTTGCTTTTTGTATCCTCATAATGTGCTATCAATTCTTCCGTAAAAATTGCCCAAGTGATAAATTGTTTACGAGAACAAAGCCATTGATACCATACAAACTGATTTGGTTCCAAATATAAAGTTGCCATACGTACCTTTTGTGTGTTTTGCACATTATTGAGATCGAAGAATTGCTCCATCTGTAATATCCATGTGGCGGGATCCTTGCCATCAAACTTCCTCATATCGATTTTTGGAATATGGTGAGTCTTCGATCCAACATTAGAGTCTATGGAATCATGATTAACATTTCTTTTATTCTCATCATGAGTTTCCTTTACTGCCTTTTCACCATTAGTGACCCTTTCTTGTAGCAATTTCTTCAATTCATCCATCTTATCATCCATGCCATCAATTTTAGTGTCCATGCCATCCATCTTAGCTTCCATGCCCTTTATCTTAGATTCCACGCCATTTACCTTAGCTTCTGTTAGCTTTTGTGAGCGTGACATTTGTTGCACTTGTTCTTGTAATTTTGATATATCATGTAGCATTTCTTCCTCTTCTTCATGAGTCATGCTAGAGCTTTCAGGTTCCTTACTAGGTGTTTGCATTTTCTTTCCTCGGGGCATCAGTTACCGATAATAATGTTTTACTATGCCCTTTGAATTCCGTTAAACCAAGCTTACACAAAAATTAAAAAAAAAACTACACACCTTTTTTCACTTTATAGAAGCCTGATATTGAATCTGATGTATCTCTGTAATTTCGAATCATCCAATTCTGAAAATGCTACCTGCAGTAGCCTTCTGTGTCCTCTTTCCAATGCCACAAGTCTGAGCCAAATTGGATTCTCCAAGGAAGAGTTATGTGAAATCTCCCACAGTGACTTGCTTTTAGACTAGTTCAGTAGAGCAAACTTGTACGACGTGCCACGAGTCACTGTTTCAACCTTTGAATCTGAAACACACACACAAGAAACTACAGTCCGTCCTCTTTCTGTACCTTTTTACGAAATTTCAATCCAATCCTCAGAGAGAGAGTTATGACGATTTTCCCCAGGTCACCTGTTTTGAATGTAATTCAGGAGTCTGCAAAAAGGCCAACTTCCTCAGATCATATCTCCGAAAATATCGCGCGAAAAGCTCTGAAATTCGGACCCAAGGTTCAGCGTCAATTCTTCTCAAATGGGTTTTTTTTGCGACTTTGGAAACGTCACAGAGAAAAAGTTATGGTGAAAATTCCACGATGACCTGTTTGGAGCAGCGAAACCCTAGAATCCAAAGCTCTGATACCAAATGTTATGAAACTAGCGCAAGAAAAGATAGAAAAGATAAATCCACGCCTTAGAATTCAGCCTCTTCGAGGGGGCAACCTCCTTTACATTACATAAATGAACAATTCTTGGATGATACAAATGAAAATACCTCCTTTCTATATATAGGAGTCTAAGTGGTCCCAATACAATCAAAGCCTACATAACAATAATATTGTAGGGCACAACAGTAACAATGATGGGCTTCTATGTGGCATAATAGTAACAATATGGGGGTAATAGGGGCACAACAACATAAATAGGGGTATAACTACAATAGTAATGGGGTAATCACTAGTATTATAGGGACCCAACAATGTTGCGCCCTTTTAAGAAAGCATGTTGGTCCTTGGATAGGAAGGAGGCCAAAGTGGATTTCATTCTCTCCGCAATAATTTTGGAGATAATTTTGAACAAGATATTGCACAATGATATTGTTCTAAAATCTTGGAAGGAATCTGCCTCTGCCTTTTTTGGGATTAGAGCAATTTGAGTAGAAGAAATGATGTGGTGGATACTTCCGAACATACGAGATGCCTCTGCCATCCTCAACAGGTCATTTTTGAAAATGTCATAAAAATGAGAGAAAAACTCTATGGGCCAGCCATTCGGACCCGGGTTTTATCTTTCTTAAAGGCTTTGATAACACTAAGAAGTTCATCATAAGTCTGATAATGAAAATAATAATATCGACTGTCTTATTCCTTTCCTTTGCAAATAATAAATGAGCTATTCTTCATATGTTTCCTTCAACGCCAAGCCATCGTTACACTAAACTACACATTTGCCAAAGTAAAACCATCGTACCAGTTGCCTCAATAAATTTATCATTTCAAACACCGTTGTTCTAAATAAGCCATAATATTCTTACCAATTATGCCAACAACATACCCAAAATCTCTACTATTTTAGCATGGGCGAGAAATCCTACACTGCCCATACCCAAAATCTCCGCTATTTTAGCATGGGCGAGAAATCCTACACTGCCCAGACTTACAATCATCTTTCGAAGGCTCGCTCCAAGTTGAATCACAAGCCTGCCACCTCGGTGTCACAAATAAACTTTCAGCGGCTAGGCTGGTACCGTTGAGACATTGCCACGTCTTCATACTAGCAAACAATAATTACAGAGTTGACCACGTCTTCACACGATAACCTCCATGTATATATGAACATTTACATCTCTTAGTACATGATTTTTTCTTTATTAAAGAAATATTTATGGGTTGTAAAGAATATTAATATATAAAGGGATATATACTTTTTAAATTTAATTTACATATTATTTTACATAATATTTAAAATATTGTTATTGAATGTATATTATTTATTATTATCTTTTATTAACATTTACTTAGTATGAACCAATGACTCTTATGTTTCATTTACTCCTTGACAACCAAATACATATTGCTTGAGGTGATTGACAACTAACAATTCCAAAATCTTAATTTTGCTATTATTAATTATCTGGCCATTATTTTTGGTTTTCCTCATATTGTTTTTGTCTCTATCCATGCAGCTTTCGACGGGTGGCGCAACCAACGAAAGCCAAAGTGTCTTCTCATCATCATCATCATGATATGGTGCGCCTGGAAATGGAGGAACCACAAAAGTTTCCGTGATTCCAAAGTTCCTTATACTTACATCCTCCATCGCATCATTGCTATTTATGATTCAATTTCAAAACAGCTGGCCATTTAGCTTCGGGATTGTCTCATCTCAATGGTTTCTGCTTTTTGAAAATCGATGTTGTTGTCTTTCAATAAGGCACTCCGAATATGTACATGTTGCCTGCTTTTTGAGACTTGTTTTAATACTGCTTCAAATGTGATGAAATATGTCCACATGTTGCCTGCTTTTTGAGACTGTTTTGATCATCTGCCCACAGATGCTTTCTCAAATATCCTGGAAGTGGCTTCATATGCCACCATTATGTATCTTATGATGGCTTTTATATTATCTTAATATAATGCATTTCTGCTTTTTTTCTCTGAAAAAAAAAAAAAACTATTTGAAGTTTTTTTAATATAGCTTTTATTATAAACTAATTAACAAAATAAATTATACACTAAATCATTTTAATATATATAAAAATATACATACATAATACTTTAGCAAATGTTGTAGTTAAACTTCTCACTTGATGCTTCATTTTAATTCGATAATTTATTTTAGTTTTGTAAATTCGAATGGAAATATTTATTAATTATTTACCATGTTTTAATGACAGTGATTCATTTCATTTAACTAATTTATATAAGTTCTTGAAACTCAAACATAGTGTTTTACATATTATAAAATTATAAGATTCTCAATTTTAACACAAATAATATGAAATAAAACTCAATTTTTGAGATTACTATACTTTCATTTGTGTAGTCCCAATGTATATTTACGCCATAAGGCGTTTCTATGGGAAGAAATTCCCTCCAGGCCACCTTTCATCACTCTTGATCATTAGATTATATGTTAGACGATTGGAAGATGTTTAGTCGTTCGATCATCAACGCAAAGTTAATCATCATCAAGGCAAAGTTAGTTGGAAGGAAATATTAAACCCTAACCGTTCTTGTTCTTTTTATAAGTACGCCCAAAAGCTTCAATGGTCACTGGTGCTCCCCTTCACAAGTAACTGCTTCCTACAGCAACCAATCTAACCTCATGTCGAGTATCTGCAATAACGAACAATGGATAAAACAAAATAGATTGAGGCCCAAGTCTAACAAGGTCCCCGAGCTACCCTTTTCCACAAATGATGGATAAAACAAAATAGATCGTGGCCCAAGTCCAACGAGGTCCCCAAGCTACCCTTTTCTGGGGAATCACGACATCAAACTAGCTAGACTAGAGTCAATTACGAAAAAAAAAAAAAAACGCCACCTTGGTTTCTCTATGTATGCCTGGTAATATAAAAAGAAAATTTATGTCTTTTTCGTTTGATGATTGGGTGCCAATTTGATAAGGTTAAGGTTGAGGCCATTATCATGTTTCTGAGATATTTCTGAAAATGTTGTGCACATATATTTACTTTTGAAATGTTTGCAGATCTGCATGGGTCAAAAAACCCTATTCCCCTCTCTCCGCAGTGGCTACTTCCAAAGTCCAGTGAGAAGAAATTTGCAACAACTACAGGACTATGTCCTTCTCTCTTGTATATTCACCTTCATTTTTATGGAAATCTACCACATTCTATATTTATATTTGCATTCTCAATTTGAATTTATACTACTAAAAAATAAATCACCAATTGATATGAATTTATGGGCTTTGTTTGTAACATATTAACTATGAATAATTTCATCATTTCATAGATTAGGCCTCACACTTAATTGCAATCTTGTTGAATAGTTATTCTTAGATATCGTACTTCAATAAGAGTCTCTGGTAATGTTTTGGAGGAAAAAACTATTTGCAGTTCCTCAGCATCATTGATCTTCATCAATGGAATGATTTTACAATGCAAATCACATTTAAAAGTCTTTATGCACAGAGAGAACCCCATATGGTCATTATTCAAATGTATTTGTTATATCAATTTCCTCATGCATATAGTTGTATTGCAGGATTATATGTTGTATCAATTTATGATGCATGCAGTGTTAATGCAGGATCCCTCTGTTCATTGTAGTCCTACACATGACAATTGCAGCCCTACATAGAAAAGGAAAGATGTTTGGCGATCACCCTTGGTTGAAGTTAAACGTCGCAAGAACTGGCGAGATGAAGAAAGATAGAACACTAACATTCGTCAAGATCGGTGGAGAGGACAAGGATATGGATAATCATCATAAAAAATGGTTGGAATCTAGCAAGGATGCAAAGGGCAGTGAGCGTCCATAATAACTAACAATATTAGGGATTTTGAAAAGGAAAGTGAGCATTATCCTCGCCCTTGGAGGTAAAATTATTAGACAAAATTATTTACATAATGTTTTCGATATAATCACTATCATGTGATTCATATCTTTTATAATGTGCATAATATGAATAATATCTGTGGTTTCTAAAAAAATTCATTTATATATGTGATTTAAATTTCTTTATTCTTTCATATGTTTAGAGTTATTTTATATTTGGGTTTCTTAATAATTAAATATTAAATATCTTAGCATGTAATATTTCTTAAATATAATGAATCGACTTAAAATTTGCAAAATGGTGAAACAAAAAATAATAATCGTATCATTTTTTTTGTAAGATTGGTAGGTCCTTTCTTTTTCATTAATTTCAAAAAGGAAAGTTACATCCACATGCAAATAGTTAGGTGGCCTCAACTTTCCCAGAGGGAAACCAAGTCTGTTGGCCACCTAACAGTGTGATAAGCCATCCAGAAACAAAAAATAATAAGTCTATCCAACCAAGCCAAATATGTCTGATTGTCTTTAAACTTCTTATACTCTAGATACCTGAAAACATAACTAACAACATACTGAAATTTAAAGTCTTCCTGCATACAAAAAAGGAAAAACTACGGGCATAGCTATCAAATTAATTATCATCATTCACAGACTCCACCAAAGTCGGGTCCTTAATAGTGGAACCTGAAAGCTTTGTCTGTGGTATGCATGGGATATGCTCTTTAATGTGACGCAACCTGCCATCCTGCTTTTGCAGTTGGAACTAGAGTTTTTGAAACTCCTTTTTATAATCAGGAAACTCGTGAATTATTGTTGCCTTTCCCGCGAAGATTTTCTTGAAGGATTTCACCATAATACTTTTCATTGACCAGTACAAGAACAAAGTCTGCTTAAATTATGTGGTTCGGCCTTGAGTGCGATCTGAATCCAACATCAAGACCTGCCAGTCCTCCACATCTATGTCCATCATGCATGCCTGCTTGTTTAGATCCTCTTCCCATTCTTTAATTAACTAGTGAATCTCTTCTGAAGTTCCCTCATGATATGTCATGGTTGCATCATTTATGATGCTTTAGACCGATTTATGGCCTCGATCTTGGCCCCTAGAGGATCTAGGTTTGTTGGGCATCAGAGACCCCATAGTTCTTTTATCGTGGCCCCTTGAGCTTGGGCCACCTTTACCTTTCCTTGCAGCTGAACAAGCCATCCTCCTAGACTTGCAATTGCCTAGATAAGCTAAAACCAAACTTCCAATCGGCTCATATGGCAACCAAAATCCAAAAGCACTTGACACGCTAATGAGCCGCAAACTTGCCAGAGGACATAAGTGAGCCAAATACTACTGGAATGAAACCCAGAGAGTCGCCCCATGCCTTATCTAATTTTGACTTTTGTTACAGATAAACAAAAACAAATACATTAACCCCATTAAGCCATCAGGGCACCCCATCCTCTCAAGGATTCAGCGTGCCTTTTTATCGACTGACGCAACCTTTTGCTAAAGCCCCAAGGGTACAGTCATTAGACCACCAACCCACAGATACAATAACCGACCCCGAGGGCGGGATAGAGTAGAACCACTAAGACATAACCCAGAAAGAGACCACCAACAGAATAACCCCATTCGGGATAGAAGGATACCAAAGATTACAAACACGGGGAAACCAGGAAACCTTAATACATGCTTCAAATTCCATACAGATACATACATTTTCTCAAAAACCATCCTCCTTTGAGACTTCGATGACTCAAAACCAGACAAACTAGAGGCCAACAAGTAATAATACTGATGCATGGGGGCACTGTAAAGAGAGCAAACCACATACCCGTTTACCAGCGCGAGGAGAAGATGAGATTGGAGCCATGTCCAGAGACCCTTTGTGAGCTGAACCTGCGCCAAACCATGGAGTCGAGCAACCAAACACCATGAGAGGCAACCCTTGTCGACCAGAAAACTGCCAAACTCGCAACCAAAGGTTCTTAAATTCTTCCAAACACTAAAGCCTTTGCCACCTTCCACTATGGTAATTACTCTTTGCATGCATAGAGCCACCGCTCCATATGCCTTACGCATGTGGAGGGTGGTGGGGAGTTGCCTCGAAAAGACCCCCATTAATCACCCACCATGATAGTGTTGTCCAACTCACACCCCGATCGGGGGATAATCGTATCATCTAAATTGAGTAAGTATTATTTATGATTTAGAGTTTAGTTTTAAGAATAATACTTTTAAAATTAAATATACATTATTTATATGGATATAGGTATTCTTTTAAAAAATTAAAGGTTATTTTTTTTTCCCGTGGAAAAAATCGTAATTTCCATTAAAATTGAAAATTACATTTTGTAGATGTCGTAGCATATGCATATGTGAGGCGATATAGCCTAACAGAAAGTAGATAAGAAAAAGAACAAAAAACTAAGAACATGTGTTCCACGTAGGGAGCACTCAGATGTCAATATGGGGGGAAGTCAAGTTTTCCTCCCCTTTTTCTTCTCAACCTTACGCCACTCTCCTTGGGACAATATCGTGGGAACAAGTTGAAGTGGATTTTCAGTGCCTGATCAAGGGTTTTCCTTGTCAGAATCAGAGGTGTCTGATACATGTTGCCTTTTGGCTCCGCTGATTTCCATTATTTCTGATGTCTTTTCCTGTTGTGGCTCCATAGGTTCTTGTGTAGATGTCTTCTGAGGTTCTGCTTGATTGTTCTCATTTGGGATGGGGACCTCCTCCTCATATTCTCCCTCCTCTTCAGGATCTGGTGGGGGAAAATTCTAACCCTTTTGGTGTTTTCTGGCTTTCTTCCTCCTTCGGCTATCTTTTTTATATTCTAGGCATGCATTTTGTAGGTGTCCTGTTTGCCTACATATTCTGCATCTGAATGTTGTGTTTTCATAGTCTAATATCTGTGTCTAGCTTCTATCTTTATGCTTCAGCTGTATGCAATCTGATAAGCCCTTACTGAGGTCAACTTCCACACAGATGCGTGTGAATGTAAAAATTCTTTCCTCCATTCTTTGTGTGTCCATTTTAATATATCTGCCAATGGTATTGCTTATACATGTGAGAACCTTTTGGTCCCAGAAGTGTATATGGAGGTTATGTAGATATACCCATACTGGCATCCTGGAAACAATCATGGTGTTGGCATCAAAATCCGGGAACCATGGAGTGATAAAGAGGCCCGAAGATCCCCAAAACCATGGTCCCTCCTGTATCACTATGTCTCTTATCTCTGTTGTTTGAAATTTTACTATAAAAAACCCTTTGGAGCAGAGATGAATCTCACAATTTAGGGTCCATTTTGTGAATATCCAATGAAATAGTTCAAAAGGTTTTGGCCAAAATCCATTGAACCGACAAATAATGGCTTGTGTTTCATAGTCATTACATACCTCATCTGTTTCTGATATATCTATTTTGAGTTCTAGTGTATAGTTAAGTTGCTCCACTATGTATGGGTTGGGTACTGATTCGGCTGGCTTTGGAGCTGCTGTGGGAGATTTGCCCCCTTGTAATATGTTCTTAAAAGATATTCCTTCGTTCCTGTGGTGCTGATGTAGCTCTGGATTGTGTTTTATTTTTGTGCTTGCCCCACTGCCTCCTTCTATTTGTTTAGTTGAGTTGCTAGTTGTTGTACCTCCTCGTAATCTCAGATTGAGTGTTATGGTAGATTCTGGCATGATGTTGTATTCCTTAATAGATCTGTAATCCTGTAGTGATCTGCCCCCAAATAGCAAATGTTGTTGTCCTTCTGAGTAGTCGATATGATAGGCAATGTTATTCTTCAGGTTTATAACCCTATCTATTGCCTGAACCCAAATCAAGGTTGTTTTCCCCAAGGGAGTTTTAATGAAAATTTGGAAGCGATTAGGGTTTGTCCCACCGAAACTGGTGCTGGCATTCAGGAACTGAGGCCCGATCCGAGAGTCTTCCCCCACCGCATTTACCTCTACAGCTTCGTATGCTCCGGTGGCCTCGTAGAGGGCGGGGATGACATTCACTACTGAATACCTCTACAACAAGAGAGCTTTCGTGAAGGCCCCATTGAACCAGAGGTTTATGATGTTCGGTCTTCCGATACCTAGTGGGCATCTCCGTCCATTGCCCAGGACATCCTGTTCCATAATGCTAGATCTTCATTGCTCATCTTACCTTTCCGGCCTTCTTCTGCTTTTGGCGGCTGTAAGTTAGAACAGGATATTGTCCCAATACTTGTTTGCCCCCAGATTTGAACTTTCGGTAGCCTGTTCGGCCTTCTGAGCATCTGATCTGTTAGACTGTTTACAGATCTGGGGATATTTGCACCTTCCTTGGCGTGAAAGGTGGACCCAAATCTACATAAAAACCTTACAAGTATTGCAAGACCATACTCAAGTTTATATATAAAAATATTAGGAGCATGTTGTTCCTTACCTCTGGATCAATGGTGTTTATGTTGTCAGATCTAGTGCTATATACACCATGGATCCCAGAACCATATGCCTGTAGTGACAAAGAATCGGTGGTTGCAGATACCCTCCCCATTACTTCCATGTATGCTTCATTGTTGTTGACGTTGCTGCAACCCGAGAGAGCCAGATCAGTCAGGTCAATGGAAGATTTATGAAAGGGGAGAACAATCTGCAAGGCAGCGACGACGCTCTTATGTGCTTCGGTAGCTTTATCCGCCGCTCCACATTCCAGAGCATCAGTATATCTCTCATCTTCCGTGTTGAGGTAACGAGAATCCAGCCGCATGGACCCTTCATTCTCTTTTCCATTGATCTGCTTCAGCTTCACAACCAAGGCTTGAAGCTTGTAGATCTGGTCGATTTCGGCTACGAATGGGATAGCTGCAGGTGCGGCGGCCATTTTTCTGCAAACCCTAGATCGAAAAATTAAAGGTTATATATATATATATATATATATATATATATATATATCACAATATTTATAATTTAAAATAAAAGAAAGGTTCAATTTATACAATGATAACACGCATGCAATAGATTTGTATTGGAAGACGTGCAAATTAGTATGTGCGGGCAATACTTTTTTATTGGCAAATGGAGTTTTTCTTGGGCATAGCCTATTGGACAATCAAGAAAATAAATCTTTATTGGCAAATGGAGTTCTTCTTGGGCATAGGCTATTGGACAATCAAGAATCAAAGAGGGAAATAGAAATGATGGGTCCTAGGCTGGTGAGAATTAAGCAACACCTTGGCATCCCTCTACAATTCCTAGACCTCTTAGTAGATCTACTAGCCCTTATCCCAATAGCAGGTCCCTGCGAGTCCTCTTTGTAAAGCAGGCCATGACTTCTTTATTAATCATTTTAACCACTTATCATTACTATAATTATTTAACTTTTCCTTATGTATTATTGTGGTGAGGGTACCATTCTTGTCTGACTGAGCTGTCTAATTCTTTTGACATGAGTGGTGACCTTTTAAAATAAAAATAAAATATTCTCTATATAAAAAACAATGTCTTTTATAAGAAAAAGCAAATATGAATATATATGTTTGGTTGATTATAATTAAAATATTTATAAAAAATATATAATCCCACACTCATAGTGCTTGCTTAGTTTGTTGTTCACATTACAAGCAACTATGAAGATGTCTTAAAAATATTTCAGGCTCACTCTCAACTATAAATAAGTCATCAATTCTAAACTTTGTGGGAAAAAAGTGAGTCATGTTAAGGGCTAGTGGTCATGCCTAGAAATTTTGACAGCTTAGTAAAACTTAGATGCTCCTAGGTAGTGGCTACTGAAGCCACATGTTAGGCATGTCAGTCATCTGAGGACTGACAATAACCTAGCAAACTACAAGAAAATGGATCAAGTAATAAAAATGTAAAATAATTCTTAATAGCATTTGGCTTGCAAATTTGTCATAAACCTTGCTTTCATACATTGTGTTTCAACGATATTTTTATATTATAATTAAAAACTTATAAATCATATTTTTCCAGGAATAAATGTTAGGCAAAATATTCAAGATGTTCACTTCATTTTATATTTTCTTGCATTAACTTTTTTTTTCCTCACAACAAACTATTCATGAATTGCAACATTACTTTAGAAAAGGACAATAACAACCATACATGTTAATTATGAATTAGAATTGATATATAAGTTCAAACAATATCACATATAAAGAAATAGGAAGATATCATTACAACATGGTTCAAATTTTAAGCCTCCTTTATGGCCTTAAGGTAAGCATATGTATTTGGACATTTACTATATTGTATTGATCATCACTATAGATTCATTTTAACCATCAATTTAGCAAATGCTTACATGGATTAAATATTTTGAGGTGTAAACATCTTTTTCGAGTGCAAAACTTGGAAAATATATCACTTTAAGAGATTTTGCCTATCTCAGTGTTTCATATATTTGTGTTCAAGAAATATCTATGTTGGTTACACACACACATAATCTAGTTGTAGTTTTTAATGCACAAATAGATTGAACGCCTTGAAGATCCCCTTGGATTATGTAGAATACATATTTTAAACTTGCAATTCCAACAAATGTATATTTGTTGGATTTAAAAATAAATAAATAAATAATCATGTGCAAGGATCGAAATGGAGAATAGTGATACTTGTTAAAAAAAATTAGCCATAGAATTTATTCTTTTAGTTACTTTATATAGTATATACATATTTATTTTCAAACCATATTTAATATATACATAATTGACATTGAAATATTTTACTTTAGTAAGATATTTTTTTATGAATCACATTGTTCATATTAATTTTTTTTAAACTTGCAGTTCCTTAAATATTTGCTAGATTTAATTTGTATGTCATGAACCTATGGTCTCAGGGCGCTACATTAGATCCCAACATTCCAACTAGCTATGAAACGTTATTCCATCTTAAAAATTGTGGAATAGATAAGCACTAAAGGCTTGAATGTTGGTTGTGATGATGAGGTGAATGGGTGTTTTTATAGGAAATGCTAATTATAAAAAACAATAGAGTGCTTGGTGATATGCTTGCAGATAATTGGAGCTTATTCCTATTTCCTAGCACTTCTTGTCGTTGGATTGAAATCAATAAACAAGTCCATTCTTTCTGTATAGGAGACAAGTCACATCGAGAAATACCAACGAACAATGTAAACTTGAATAGTTTTTCGTGGGAGATAAATGTAGTAGGGTATGTTGCTGAGATTTGTGTTGAATAATGAGTGAAAATTTATTTGGCATCATAGTAATGAGTTAGAAATGTTAAATAAGTTATGTAGAAGAAATTTGTAAGTCATCAAGAACATTAATGTGCATGGTTACTACAGCTTTGGAACCAACTTCATCTTCCGGACAGTTAAATGATAAATTATTTCCAGAGATATCGATCATTACCATTATTTAAAGGATGGAGAGCTTTCTAGCGGGGATGTAACACCCTCCTCCCGCATCTACCCAAGTAATCGGCCAATTGGGGTAAACATGTGACGAGAGGCTACTATGATATGATTCGACCCCCTAAGTCACGTTAAGGAAGTGGAACCGACAGAAACACACCATACAAACCTTCAACATTAGCAATAGGACCCCTAGGAACCATCCTGACATTTTTGCTAACCAAACCCTCGGTCCCACTGAGGTTTTAGACCTATTGACCTCTAGACACTCCCATGTTATGGGCATGCCAGCATCCAGAGAGCTCTGGACTCTCCCACAAGCCTGCATCCTTGCGTCCAGGGACTCTTTCCAGTAGACCTATGCCAGAGTTTAGGGAATTTAAGGCACTTTTCAAGCCTAGAATTCTGGCCACTGCCCAAAACTTGTTGTAACTTTTGGAATCCATTAAACACATTATGACAAGACTAATAAACCAAAAAATAACTCTAGGACTAGGCCTGACCATCCCCAACCGGGATTGACATTCTGTCAAACACTTAGCATTAATGCAATCTATAGTTTAAATAACAACTCTAACCATAGGGGTCTCATACCTATCTAGGTTTCGTTGTGAGGCATTGTTTCCTTATCACTTTAGTCGTAGTTTAATCCATTAGGTCATAGATACATTATTCATTCACATACAAGTAAAAACATGATGAGAGCCATACATAGCCATTGTCATAAAACATATACATAACCAACATAATAGAAACAGAAATACCAAGGAAATCATAGCCATATAATCCACATATAAACCAATATAATACTCATATAAATACAAGGAGAAATAACCTCATATTGATGATGCAAAATCCAAACCCGGGATGGGACTTCCATGTTCCACTCGACCATAGAATGGTTGAGCCAAATATCTCTTCATCCATTCACCCCCATGCCATATTCCAAGCATGAATGTGGGATCTCATAGAACACATCAATCCAAAATCACCTAGGGCTTATAGAGGCAAACCACCTCAACCCATTAAACATTGATTCCACCTCACGATTGAACATCACAAAACCATCATCAGATTGGTCTCTACCCAAACCTTCCAGGGCTCCAGAGTGTTTGTTCCAACCAAGTCTTTCAGGACTAGTAACTCAACCCATAGCTGTCGTCGGGGTTCCAGATCATTTTACCAACCAGAGCTTCCAGGACTAGTAACTCAACCCAAGTTGTTATAAGGCTTCAATAGCGTTTATCCAACCAGAGCTTCTAGGAACTAATAACGCAACCCAATGTAAAGGAAACATGAGAACCAACCAAAACAAAACAAGGAAATAAACCCACAATCTCCATGGCTATCCAGGAAATGGCAAGGCTAGGCAATCCATTGTCAATTTAAGCAATCCTCCATGCCAATGATAGATCATGACCAATGATCCACATGCATATGCCATGCATGCCAAAACTAGTGAGGAAAACATACATGCAACTCGGTATCTGCAAGCCAAATCCGTTGTAGCTACTGATCCCAATGTCCTCTTACGCTTCCTGCTCTTCCTTTTCCTTCTTGCTCCAAAATCCAAGTATTCCACACTCTCTAAGAGTGCTCCAAGAAAAATCTAAGTATCCAAGAGTATGAGGGACAAAGAATAATGAGAGAGCTCCAAAACTGAACTGACCAAGCCTGCCCACTAGTCCTCAAAAGCCTTCTTATCAGTGAAGCCTCTATTTTCTTCATTTTCCTCTTCACATGCAACCTATGACCTTTCACCTCCCTTTTCTCCCAATTTCCATTATTTTCATAAATAAATGTGCCAAAATGCCATTTTGTCTTTCTAAAACCTTTGTCATTGCCTTTGCCAATTTCCTTAGCCATAATAACCGAAATAAACACCCACTAGGATGTTTTGCCCACCATTCAGCTTGGAATATGTGTCCCATCAACTGTGGCCTTATATATTTTTTACATGAGTTTTTAACCAAAGCTGTTACATAACCCTCCACCTTGGGGGGACACCATCCTTAGTGTTAAATGACACCTATAACCAACAAGACTACTAAAAACAAAACATATTGCCCATGGAGCTTTATAACATAGCTCGTTGTAGTATTTACAACGACCATCTCCTAAAACATGACAAACATACCGTTTACTAGAGCTTTGTAACACAACTCATTACGATATTTACAATAATAACGACACACACACATTTGCTTCAACCAACAAATAACCATACTCTCTATGGAGCTTTATAAATCCAGTTTGATACAATATTTACAATGATATACACATATGCACATTTTCTCATCCAACAAATAAAAGGATATGATGCTTGCATCCGCAACAAGGGAATCCAGAGGCTCACACCTCCACCCTCAAAGTAATACTGGGATTCACCTCCTTCCCAGAAATTCCAGAATCCACTGTCAAAGTCAAAGCTGCATCCAATGTCCAGTGCTACGATCCAGCGCCACTCGTCCTCTCAGTGAACAGTTATCGACTCATTATTCCATGTACACTCCAATGTCCAGCGCTACAATCCAGCACCACTCGTCCTCTCAGTGAACAGTTACCGACTCATTATTCTAGTTACACTCCAATGTGCATCTAATTCCATCTGGCAATGCTAATGACCAAAAGAATTCCATCCCTGACCTTCCCTTCTCTGATACACAGTTCCTCAGGCACTCCGATCACCCCTTCTGTGCAGTCACTCACCTTCCAAGTTCTGTTGAAACCCCCATCCCGAGCATTCCATCCCTTAGAAAGGCTTCCTCGCATCGGAAGATACAAAAACCAAGGCATGTCCCTGCCTTAAAACCATCGTACCAATCATAACATGCACATGGAAATCAATGGACACTATTGGGTACCAGTGTCCCACAATGGCCCTGCTCCTTAATGCTTTACTAGCATAATGCTACATGTTCTAATTCCTTTTGTTGTTGCTACTCATTCTTGTAGTTAGTTTCAACCACCCAATTAGGAATTTATGTGCTTCCTATACCAAGCACATAACTTCCCTTAGATTTAAAATAAATTGAAATAAATTCACATCGTACCTCATTGGTAGCTCGTCAATAAGGTACACTTGCAATCTTGTTTGCTTCCTGTCACAACAAGTCAAACTAACATCTTTGACCAAATCATCATGTATAAACATAAACATCAGGTTAGTTCGAAACACAACCATCATAGATCAAAATCATAACTCACATGTAACCACCATAAACCATAATCATAGGTAAAATGCATAATTAAAGTGAAATAAAATATTGATACTTATCCTTTAGTCAATCCTTAACTTCTACCTTTGTCCTTATTTCGTACGCACTCTGGATCGGTTGCCACACCTGACAAACACACAGTGCCTTCTTCTCAACCATGTGCACATACACATATTATGCATCACACACATACAACCACACACAACATACTGGATGAGGCTCTATGACTTATCTCTTTTTTTTACTCTTTTACATACCATCATATTTACAAGGAACGAACACAGCTACGGACAGATTATCCAAAGAGGCTGCGGACAGGCCTCCAGGCAGTTGGTTAATTTAGGAACAGAGGAATGGCGATCATTATCAATACTACCATCGGCCATATATGGACATAATTGTATAACATCAGCTCATTGGGAGCCAAGACATATTTACATTTTTTTTTGTTGTTAGTTTTACTCCATCTGTAAATATATATGTTTTTTAACTAGAGACGATTAGCACTCTCCAAGTGTTGGACTATCTTTTGGTAAATTATTATGCATCATATTACATGACATTGATGCCTCCCTGCGTGGACATAAGGCATCAAATTTTTGAATAGTTATATTCCTAAACCCTATTTTTGAACAGGCAACGCCTCTCTCACAGCATATGCATCATACATTTACAACATGTAATTTTCTTACTTAATGAAAATTGTGATTTTTCCAAGGGGCAAAAAAAAACCACACATGACATACAACACCATGCAATACATGCACCTACACCCAATCTACGACACAACGCAATACATATGCCTACATCCAGTGTACACCACCACATAATACATACACATACACCCAATGTAGAACAAAATACATACATCCATACCCGATGTATAATGCCACACAATACATGTACCTACACCTGGCATGTAACACAACATAATACATGTGCTACACAGAGTACAACACAACAAGTACACATGTCATGATACCACAACTACACAATGCACATATATAGTACCGCATTCCCGCAACACAATATGTACGACATGCACACAACACCACATGTACACCACTACCATATGTACACCACGTACTCAGTACCACATGTACACGACGCCACTTGCACAACGTGTGCACAACATCACATGTACACGGCAGTGCCTGCACAACGTGTACACAACACCACATGTACATCATACCACCTATACAACATGTACACAATGCCAGACATACATAGGACCATATGCACGACATGCACATGACACCATATGCACGACATGTACACAACACAATATGTATATGGCACTGCATATACAACATGTACATAGCACCCTATGTACACAACACTACATATCGAACATGCGACAACACCATATGCACACAACACCGCATATCCATCTTGTGCACATTACAATATGTACACAAATATCCAACATGTACATAACACCATATATACCCAACACTGCATATGCAATATTCACACAACACTATAGGTACCACCATGTACATAACATTGCACAAACAACATGTACACACACTATATATACACCACACCGCATGCGCACAACATCACATATGCAACATGTACAACATATACAACATATGCACAACAATAGTACCACGCATCCAAAACCACACATTATTTACCAAGCAACCTTGCTTCTAGTATATTATCTGTGCTTGTCCCAGCATGTCGCAAACCACACTACTTTCATTTCGTTGATGTATCCCTTGGTATAGCCTGCCCATAACATAGACATAATATAATCATATAATATCAACTCATAACCACATGATACTAACCTCATAGATTTGTTAGGGCTACTCCTCCCAATTTATTGCTCGTAAGACCATGAACCTCTTCATGCCATTCACCTGCATAAGCAATCATTCCTCCACAAGAATGATCCCCGACGACCCTGTCAGACAACGGTATGCATACATACACATACATACATATAAACATCAACATAAAATAATAATGATCTAGTCAGTCAACGACATACATACATACATATCTACATGTAAACATTAGCATAAGATAATCATGATCCGTGATGACCCTTTTAGACATGACATACACACATACATACATGTATACACATATAGACATCAACATAATCATGACCACAATGTAATTACTATATATCATGAGGTCAAGGTTAAGAGAACTCCCTTTATGCATGCAACCCATGCGCAACATCGAGAATAATAGTTCCTGACATAGCCAAGGCATTCGACACCTCAAACCCATTTACTTCACCTTTCTTGATTACCTTTCCCATGACTACCCCATTATCGTCCATTTACAATAATGGACCAAACCGATCCAACTAGTTGTTACTATTGCCTTCAACTTCCTTTATACGTGCACCGGCTTCATCTGGGTCTTACATTGCCTACTGGATTTCGTTCAGCTCTCTTCGAGATCCACTAACTTTCCAATTCCCAAGACTCAAAACACAAAAGGAAATAATAAGAAACAACCAAGAAGAAAACCATGAAAGTCAATACCAATACGACACCACAAACAAAGTGGTATGGCCATACACTAGACATAAACAAAGCCGCAAATCAAGCACAACAAATCACAAATGATCAAAAGCATAAGAATGGCAACAATCACTGTGACTCAATCCCCATGGTTCCCAAAGCCTCCAAGGGATAGGCCAAGCTGATCCTTATTCACGACTTCCTGGCAATCTCCTTTTCCATGCAATCCCTTGCATCGTACTTCCATAAACACATAATTGTCAGTGCTTAAATAAACATAACAATACACCAGTTACCTTATCTTGTTGTGCCAAGCACGCTTCCTTGCAACTGAACACATCCACGCCATCTCTTAACAGATCCACATATAACTAGAGACTAGCTAATATACCTATCAAGTACGTGTTCATGAATATAGCATATATCCCCATAATGTCAAACAAAGTCAAGGTTAAGAAGACGTCCTGCATGTAAAGCACTCATTCGTTTGGAATTAGGGTTTCCAAACATAGCCAAAGGAATTCTTGCCCAATTCATTTCTTCTACATTTTTACTTTGTTGGAATTGAGGCTCATTGTGTGCTATCACATCATCCAACTATTAGTTATATAAACAAATCAATTGTTACCTTGTTACACTAATACCAAGCATGTTACCCTCCAACTGTTCACAGATGTCAACCGCATGTTCCAAGTACCAAGACAATCATATCTATCAATTTGAAATCAACATTTACCAAGACTAATAATCATGTCATAATCCATAGTCAACTCATAGTCATTAGACATAATGCTACATCTGTCACCTACTTACACTTAATTACATATCAACTGTCTCACACATGTGTATTAGTACAATCATCTTAAAACAAGAACATTGGAACACATACTCATATTATGCAATTCATCAAACATTCAACCAACTTGCAAACATACCATGTTAAATAAATCAACTAGATGACATAATAGACACCAAACACTCAAACACCAAATAAACGTCATAATCAAACAATCAAGCACAAAGTAGATGACATAATCAAGTTCATACCTTAATGTATCTTAGGGGAGGTAATATGTCTGCACAATCAATCCAAATTAGCACGATATAACTTCACAACATGTCAACTCAACCACAAATAAGGTCATGATATCCATAATAGTCACTAGCTAACATGTCCACATCATAAGCTCATAAACATTTATCATTCATACATAATAATCACATATGCACAGTTAGTCTAGATTAGTATGACATAATATCACAACATATTAACTCATACCTAAATGTCATAACCCTAACAATTCAAATAGACCAATCCAACTTAGTATGATACATATAATATCAAGATCTTAATGTAATCATCAAGTTACTAGCATATAACAACAACAAGTTATATTTCATGCTCATCAACAAAATATAACCTAATCATCAAGCTAACTATCATATAACAAAAAGAATTTATATATCATGTTTATCAACAACATATAACCTAATCTCAAGCTAACTGTAACACAACAACAAGAAGTTAACCTATAACATACTCAACAACAACATATAACCTAATCATTAAGCTAACTATCATATAAACACAACAAGTTAACCTATAACATACGCATCGACAACATATAACATAATCCTCAAGTTATCTAACATAAAATAACAATAACAATGCATACAACCACATGTTACTATCATTCATAATTATTCGACACATGTGCATATGACTACACTAATCAACTAGCCTTTATCATACATGTAACCATAACAACAATAAAATGAAGGCATGTACATAACCATAATTCATATAACAACCATTAACCTACATACCTACATACCCAACATATAAATATGTATGACGACATGCTCTTGCCTCGAGGTCCAATGTTGCAACTTCACTTTGATTATCTGCATCTCCTGCTCTATCTCATCCTACACATTAGCATCATACCATACAAATATCATCATGATGACCTAATTGCATACAATGACCTCATAATGCATGTCTAACCTATCATACATGCATAACCATAACCATGACAATGCATGCATATAGACACTGACACACATATTAATGCATATACACCCATACACTCATTGTTGATTTGGGGTAGCATCAGATGTGATATAGCCATGAAAATTGGTGGAGAGGCTAAAGCACATGATATCTCCAAGGCTCATAAATGGTTTGGGCAAATTCTACCTAGTTTATGATATATTAAAATAATTAATATTTTTAATGGAGTTCCTAAGTCTAAACTTAGGAAAAATAAAATATTAATGAGTATTAATATAACATTGGGTTAGAAGGTTCTAAATGACATGGATCAAGCCAAATCTAATCTTAGCCGTTGATTAAATATTTAATCTCAGTCGTTGAAGGACCAATAGGAAAATTATAAGAGGAGGTTTGAGGGTCACATGGAGAATACACAAGAGTGATCAGTCATTTGATTTTCTAGAGCGAGGTTTGTTAAGGAAAGTCGAATCGATGATTAGTTTGCAGCAAGGGGCATTCGGTAGTAGACAAAGAGGCAGAGATAGTACCGAGAGACCAGCGCAAAGGTAGAGAGGCAAAAGCCAAATAAGGCCACGCAGAGGCTAGCTGAGACAACACAGAGGCTAGAGGGCCTGCATCATCCACGCAAAGGGTAGCAAGAGTGACGCAGAAGGCCGTAGAGGCTGCGCAGTGCCTTAGAGGGCTAATGCAGAGGGTTTTGAGGATGACGCTGAGGCCAGGTGGGTTGACGTTGAGCTTCAGAGGTTGTTGGAGAGGGTTTCGTGGGGCAGATTTTCTGAATATCTGCTTCCGAATAGAGAGGTATTACTGCCAGATTATTTTCTCTGTTGGGTGAGCCAATTTAGCACCCAGTTGTACTCAAGGAAAGACTGCATAATAAAATAACCCTCAGAATTGCAACATCGGTTTTCCCAAGTTGGGTTTTTCCGAGGACCAGTTGTCCAAAAATAACAGTGTCACTTGTGTGTTTGCTATTTCTTTCAGCTGTTGATCTGTAGATGGTTGAGACTATATTGTGTTTATTTCAATGTTTATATGTTTAAATAACTTGTTTGTAATTAACAAGTAGGAGAAATAAATCAGAAGAATACAAATAAAATTTCTAATAGATAAAATTAGAAATTTCAACATCGTATCAGAGCATGGTTGCAAATCACAGGAGAGCTAAAGGCACCAGCTGAAGCAGAGCATTTGCAGTAGAAACAGTTGTCTCGAGTGACAGAAGTTGTTCCTTGCAGAAAGCGACAAAAGAAAGGTTGACGCAGAGGAACTGCGTTATCAGTCCGGGCCAAAGAGAGGCCAGCGCAGAGGCTGAGGAGGGCAAAAAAAGGCTCACATAGAGATAAGGAGGGTTGACGGAGTTTGCTAGGGGAGCATTTCAGCTAGTGTCGGGATTGCGCCGAGCCTAGAGGCTTAGTCCTTCAACTGCTGGGGCATAGGAAGCTGTGGGCAGATCGCAGGGAGTGAAGCTGGTGGGGTGTTGTGGGTAGAATAGTACCTAACGGGGTAAAACCAAGGTAGAAGGAGTCATTATCGAGCCAGATTTCTAGCCAAGGAATCCGGATCAGTGCTGCAGGTGCATAGGAGATCGGAGAGGTACAACTCGATAGTTGGTAGGCAGATTTCCAGGAGGGAAATCGAGACTCAGAGGGAGTCTAGCAGAGAACTTCCAGATGGGAAGTAGCAACTCAGAGGGAGTCGAAGAGAGAACTTCCAGAGGGAAGTAGAGACTCGGAGGAGTCGACAGGAGGAGCAAAGAGATGGCCATGAATGGATTAAGGGATCAGGACAGGCTAGACGGGGCGCCCAACTTTGTGGTCTGCAAGGCCAGGATCTTATCCATTCTAGATAAACATCGCATTAAGGCCTTCGCCCTGAGAATAGTGGATATCCCAATTGACCCGACTGATAATGAGAAGTACGAGGAAGCAATGGTGAAGGCGAAATTCATCATCCTTGATGGGTTCAAGGATCATGTGGTCTAACATATTGCCAAGAAGGAGACAACAAAGGAAATGTGGGACACCTTGAAGACGTTGTACCAACATACTTCCATGCAGAGGAAGATGCTATTAGAGAATCAGTTGCGATCATACTAGATGTAGAAGGGGGAGCAAATAGATCATTTCCTCAGGAGATTGAAAGAGATCTGGGACCAACTGACTTCCATAGGTGCCATGCCGGATCAAGAGTTGATGGTGAGGACCACCCTAAACGCAGTCTCCGAGGAGTGGGAAACATTTTTCTAGAGCATTTTGGGCAGGGAAAATCTTCCAGCTTGGGAATAATTATGGGCAACTCTTCGCCAAGAAGAGATCAGGCGACTGTCCAAGATGGGAAGTAGCAGCAAAAGAGTTCAGGTCAAGAAGGAAGAGGAAGAGGATGCAACTCTGGCATCTGTAGGGAAGCGGAAGAAGAGGAAGAAAAAGGACCTCTCCAAGGTCAAGTGCTTCCACTCTAGGGAATTGGGTCATTATGTGAACTCGTGTCTGAGGAAGAAGAACAAGGGAGAGGCGTCTAACTCCAAGGCAGCGCCAATGAAGGCAGAAAAGGAGGTAGAGGAGGATGGTGATTGTGCCATGAGTACTCATGTACCTCTAGAGAAGAGGTGGGGAGACATCGAGCTGTAGTCAGGAAGACTATATGCGATGAGGGGTAAGATCCTTGAGGTACCCAACATCTTGGATTATACCTTGCTACAAGAGCCCTGAAGTGAGAAGTAGCACGATGGCAGATATTGGTAGAAATGGATGTAGATGAAGTGGCAGAGAGTGCTACAGTGTAGTAGTCCCGGGCAGCGCATAGAGGGTTGCAGCAGTGCAAGAGGCACAAAGGAGGTTGCAACAATTCAGGATGGCACAAAGAGGTTTGTAGTGGTGCGAGAGGCAAGGAGTTGTTGCAGCAGTGCAGAGGTAGTAGAGGGAGCACGAGATAGTGGCAGAGAGAGCTTCATCATCGGGAGTGTTTCTAGCCTGACAAGGATGTCAGTAGTTGGGTGGATCAGTTACTTACTTCTCAGTAACTAAGTTGCAATGCAGTAGCAGTAAGCAGTAGCATGATGCAACATGATGAGAGGGGGTTGCAGTGTAGATGCAGTGTTGGGAGAAAGGACCAGCAACAACGTAGATGTAGAGGGAGCTGCGGTACGGATGCAGCAGTGGCAGTGGCAGGGCCATGGGCAGCAGTACAGGATGCAACAGTGCAGAGGATGTTGGGCGGGGAGGTTGTTCAGTCAATTTAATGTCTTAAATTGCGAACATAAATTATCGACTAGGGTTAGTAAACTGATGAAGTGTGGTGCACAATATGTGCTTAGTTAACCTTTTTTCTTACTTCGTTGAGTATGTTTTTGTATTGTTTTGAGGGTTTTGTCTTTTATGCCTAATTATTTTAATGGATGTTAAGTGTCAATGATCAACTAAGTCTCATGGATGTTTAATATAAAAACTAATTTCTAATAAGGAAGAAAAGGAAATGTACTTCAACTAATTTAATTTGCATAAAATCAAATCAAAAACTTGAATGGTTAGTCTAATCTAGGCTGACACTGTGTCTATGAAAAACAGAGCATTATTCTGGATACAATTGTATTCATTGATAAGATGAAAATGAAATCACTTCTTATCCTTATCCTTGAAAACTCTTGATAAAAAATAAAATTAATCCTATTCTATGAAATGAAAGCAACGATATAAAAACAACTATGATCTGCTGCATGCTCAAATATTATTGTGAACATTAAATATGGGAAGATGTCGAAATCATCTTCTTGAAATGACTTAAGAAATTTAGTATACATTAGATGTGATATAAGAAAGCATAATAAAAGCATGAAAAGGAAAACTTGCAGTTACTATGTGATCTAATGCCTCTTAGGCAACCCAAACTAGAAGAACTACCTTCTTGGACTTGCTGATCGTGAGATTACATAAGAGATGAAAGCTTAATCTAAAAAGCATGACAAAAGCATAAGGAAAGAAACTAAATCATTGTTTATTCTTAATGCCTCAAGCAACCAATATTGGAAAATCGTTGAATGCTACCTTCTTGAGAAGCCCTTTAGAAAACATAGGGTTAAACAGTGAATGTAAAGTTGAATCTAAGAAAGCATTGTAAAGACATGTGAAAGAAAACTAAGTCACTGTATGCTCTAATGCTTTAAGCAATCCAATTTTAGAAACTAAATAAAACACTACTTTCTTGAGATGCTATTAGGAAACATAAAATTACACAGTTTTCTACATTTGAAAAATAAAATAACTTTTGCAATGGAAAGCTAAACTATTTGCATGAATCAAAGTAAAACAAACTAATTAATCTTACAAATTTACAAAGGGATGCACATGGTTGATGGGGGCCCTTCCATTGTCCAATAACATTCCAACTCGCAAAACTCACATTCTAAAATTCAATAATAGAAAAGAACCTTCTTTATTGATAAACTCACAACTTTACACAAACGAAATCTACACTCCTAATGTCATTACATCAATAGATCTTCACTTTACATCCCATTCCATCTCAAGCCTTGTTACAAAACCTTCTATAGTTCTTTCTCTTCTTCTCCTCTTACACCCCCCTTTTCACCCCCCATGATAGGAGAATACTTCCCCTATTTATACAAAAGGATGAGAAGTTATCTCATTAATGAGAGTCCATGAATCTCTCCCTATATCTCTAGAGTTACAATCAAAATAGGAAATGATAAGACACATGTCTTCTTAGAGTTTCAATACAAATAGAAAATGAGACAAATATCCTTATAATCCCATGATCTTCTCCACTCAAATTCGAATTTGGTTTTGGGAGGCCACATAAAGGTCTTTTAGAAGCTTCCTTTTGACCTACACATGTCAACAATCTTATCCCACTTGTTAAGTATATGCATATTCACAGTATTTTCTAATTTTTAACCATAAATTCATTTTAAAATGCTAAAAATTAATAAAGTGCGGAAAAACATAAATGTGACCCAATAATGATAATGGTAAGGTAAACGTAATGAAATGCAAGTAAATATAATGAAATAGAGGTGGAGTGAAGGTGACAATATGGAAATATAAGTGAAAATGTAATGAAAGTGAATGACAATTTCAAGGCCCAACAGAGGTTTAGCATCAGCACAAGTACCGGTGTCATATAATCAAGGTGATGCTCAATGTGGAGTATTACTAGAGAACAGTTCTCGCTAAGAGGAAGTGTTGATTTGGGGTAGCATCGAAAGTGATCTAGCCATGAAAATTGGTGGAGAGGCTAAAGCAATGAGGTCTCCAAGACCCAGAAATGGTTTGGATAGATTCTACCCGGTTTAGGAGATATTAAAATAATTAATATTTTTAATGGAGTTCCTAAGTCTAAACTTAGGAAAAATAAAATATTAATGAGTATTAATATAAAACTGGGTTAGAAACTTCTAAATGGCATGGATCAAGCCAAATCTAATATTAACTGTTGATTAGAGATGTAATCTCGGCCGTTAAAGGACCAACAAGAAAAGTATAAGAGGAGGCTTGAGGGTCAGTTGGAGAATACACACGAGTGATCAATCATTTGATTTTCTAGAGCGGGGTTTGCTAAGAAAAGTCAAATCAGTGATTGGTTTGCAGCGAGGGGTAGTGAGTATTGGACAAAGAGGCAGAGATAGTGCCGAGAGACCACGCAGAGGTAGAGAGGCAGATGCAAAAGCTAGAGCAGGCCATGCAGAGGCTAGCTGAGACAGCGCAGAGGCCAGAGGGTCTGCGTCATCCATGCCAAGGGCATCTGGAGTGACGAAAAAGGTCGTAGAGGCTGCGCAATGCCTTAGAGGGTTGACGCAGAGGGTTTTTAGGCTGACGCTGAGGCCAGGTGTGTTAACGCTGAGCTTTAGAGGTTGTTGGAGAGGGTTTCATGGGGCAAATTTTATGAATATCTGCTTCTGAATAGAGAGGTATTACTGCCGGATTATTTTCTTTGTCGGGTGAGCTGGTTTGGCACCTAGTTGTACTTAAGGAAAGACTGCATAATAAAATAACCCTCAGAATTGCTGCACCGGTTTTCCCAAGTTGGGTTTTTCCGGGGACGAGTTGTCCAAAAATAACGATGTCACTTGTGTGTTTGATATTTCTTTCAGTTGTTGACCTATAGATGGTTGAGACTGTATTGTGTTTATTTCGATGTTTATATGTTTAAATAGCTTGTTTGTAATTAAAAAGTAGGAGAAATAAACCAGAAGAATACAAATAAAATTTCTAACGGATAGACTTAGAATTTTCAACACTCATGACGACACACCCCACAACAACTCCATCAACCTGCACATAGTGACATCACTACAACCATGATCAATACCATGCAAATGGAACAAGCACATGGACTACAAGCATAAAGAACACACATGCAACCAACATGAATGCATGACCAACACACCGTCCATCCAGTCTGAGGGGTGAACCATGCGCTGACACCACTCTGTAACACCCTCCTCCCACATCTACCCAAGTAACCGTCCAACCGAGGTAAACATACGATGAGAGCCTACTATGATATGATTCGATCTCCTAAGTCACATTAAGGAATTGGAACTGACAAAAACACACCATACAAACCTTCAACATCAGCAATAGGACCCCTAGGAACCTGTTGACGATGTTGGACTCGCCAACATGTAAGGGGATCTACCCGGCAAGAAGTCCAAATTAGACCTCGGACCATTTGGTGTAGGAGTTCCAGCGGTGGGTCGTATGGTAATGCCTTGACTGTGATTTCACACAGAAGTAAGTAAGATGTCTCTGTTGATAGCAAGGGTGTGACAACTGCAGCAAGCCAAGGAAGGTGCATGAAAGCTTCTAACACACTGAGGGTGAGGTGAGTGCGCCCCTTAGAAACCTGTAATAGTACGCGTCTTGGAAGGGAACACACGAGCAAAGATGCATCACAATATGGAAAGCAAGTTAGAAAGCAATCTAAAGTGATGGTTAAACCAACAACACATTTAAGAAAGATTCATACATACTTATACAGAATAGTCCATACATGTATGCGTAAGCAAACAAATACATATATCATTTAGAGTAAACCAGATAACATAGAATACAATACAACATATGCATGAAACGTGTTGGCTCTATTATATTAAGTGTAAGTGCCAGTCATACAATACATCCATGTCCAACCACTAGTTCCAATAATGGAACGTTACAGCCATAACCACCTGCTCCTCCAAAGAGATGTACTAGCTCGTTACAATATTGTCTAAGATTTCTCTAAGATACTCCTAACGAAGCTTGGCTGACCAAAAACCTAAACAGTGAGTTATGAGATACTATTTATAGCAAAGGGTGGGGTCACCCTTGCCATTCCCCTTTGAGACCGTTCATCTACCCTCATGACTCTTCAACTACTCTATGACTGTTACATTCAACTATCGACACTTGAACTTGCACTTGATAAGACATTACATTACAATGCACATGTGCCCATGTGAGACAAAATGGCTTGAGCAAGCCATGCAAGACATCATTGACTCTCAGACCGTTGTGGTGAGACCAACTCTTTGACATCCTTGTGATGGTGAAGGTGGTGAGTTGATGCCAATCTTGGTCGTTCGTGATGGTGTGCATGCGCTCCATCGTGACATCTTGCTGAAGTGAACTCTTGCCTCCATTGCATCCAGGTGCATTAGTGTGGCTCCTTCATCCAACTCGTCTGCTAGCATGCACATGGTCTTCTTGGTGCAATCGAACTGGCAACACACTGATGCATAGTGTCAGTACTGATCTTCAAGTGTGTGCTAGTGATCATGCGCATCAACTGTCAACTGCATGCTCAACTCCAGTTGGACTTGCTTCTTGTCTTCGCCTTGGTGAGTGTGCTGAATGGGTTGGATCGCATGCTCATGCACAATGACATGCATGCTGTTGAATCCTTTGCATGCGATCAACAACACTGCTCACCATGTCTACTCCATGCCAGCTGCTGGGATGGATCTATAACTTGTACAGGCGCAGTTTCATATGTGAGTGCATGTTGCACCCCAAGTTGTTCTTGTTCCTGCTACAACTCATTCGCTTGTCTGTGCAACTCATGTTGTTCCTTGAGTTGTTGCTTCATCACATGAAACTCCTTCTTCGTTCCACTCTCTGTCTTCGCACGATCTCCATGTCATGCTATCACCTCATAGCGAGAGTCTCCAAAGTTGTTTTCATCATCAGTGGATCTACTTGAGCTTGCAAGTTTGTTCCGCCTCTATGTTGTCAACAACCTTCTTCTCGCATTCACTGCATCTGGTATGTTGCATTCAATTGATGTTCATGATGTTGCTCGCTATGATGTTGCCACCGTCATATCTTGATGTCCTTGTCTACGAACAACTTGATGTCTTCGTGGGTAGGCAAGTTCATAGACACTTGATCGCCTGCATCCCCAAGCGTGCTTTGAACGGTGTCTTCATCTTTGCTCTCTTAGAAACCATTGTACCTGTGCTATTGAGAGGCATATGAACACCTGCGATACCTAGAGATATGGCGACACTCATGGCAAGCAATCTGTCAGTCGAAAACCAAAATGAACTTGAGAACTGACTTGCGACATACCTGGGTGACTGATCGTGAAGGTCGGGCAATTTCCATCGGGAGACTGACTGCCAAGACTGTGCAAGGCATAGTCTGGGCTACTGGAAGGTTGACTAACTGTTGGGACTACAAAATGCACAATCCAGTCTAGTTGTTGACTGCTAGAACTATGCAATGCACAATCTTAGCTAGCAATGGCTATAGGCTCAGTGACTACATTGCGCAATTTTTTGGGCCAACAGTCACTGCCCTCAGAAATGTGAAAAACAATCTTGGAGGATAGTGCCTGGGTAGAAATGCACATTTCTGGGTAGGAATACAGAGCCTTCCTTCCCTAGATTGCGCAATGCTATCTAAGTGAAGGCAAAGTCTGGGCCAAGGTTAGCCAGACTCGCCGAAGGGCAACTGGAAGCAAATATGACAGTGAATGCATGGCGACACTAAGTGAAAGTAGAAGTGATTAACAATGCATTCAAACATTGAATGAAAGACTCAGTAAACAAATCAACATGCATGTGGGTGAAGCAAGTCGCCGAATCGATGACCATTCGTGCAAAACAGTTTCATGCATGCGACAGTAGCGAGATAGAAACGAAAATTGAAACGGTGCTAGTACAAGCTAGTATGTATCAAAACGACAGCAAGCACTCATTGACATCAAGCAGACAATATTCATACGAAGCGAAACATAAAAAGCGCCAGAAATGTAACATAAGACATGGAAAGCGAGCTTACCCCAAAACAGTTGAGATGAATGTGATGACAACTTCTAGATGCAATGTGGGATGTCAAAACTACAAGGTTGATGTGAGGAATGAGCTCTGCAACTTCCAGTTGATGAGATTTGATAAAATCGATGACGCGCATGCCACAAATCTAGGGAGAGCGACACTTGGTGGGAGGTTTCTGAAATGATCCTTGCATGTAACATTCAATTGCCAAAAAAAGATCCTTGAAACAAGGGATGCCTTTGCATGCTGCCTTGGGAGAAGCAATCCATGCTTGCAAGTCTGTTTTGCTCAGTCCAGGAGGAAACCGATCAACTCAGCTACACATGCAAGAGGCTGCTCAACTACTGGGAGAAAATGCACATTTCTAGCTAGGAGCTGGGATGGCTGCTCATAATATTTGCGCAATTTCTGAGCATAGCAGTTGACTGCTGCCCAGATTTGCACAAATTCTGGGTTGAGCAGCCCAGTTGGGAAGGATATCATAATTTTCTAGGTGAAGCTTGCTCAACAGAATTGCGTAATTCTGGGGCCCAGCAGGCTGCCAGCCAGGATTGTGCAATTTCTGGAGGGAAGGCTAGTTGCCCTCTAGATTTGCATAATTTCTTGAAGAAGTTGCTCAACTTGCTGCTGGACCAAGTCTGGATGAACAACCTTCGAGGGGAATGCATCAAGCTTTGATTGAAAAACTGTCTTTCTGTAGGAAAATCACTGGAGCTTGTGTACTTGACAAAGTAAGACATGCTGCTGTGAAATGTTGGTAGGAAGGCTCCAAAACGAAGCTAAGGCAAATTTTTGGAGGGTGGTTGTAGCCGCTACAACAGAACCATCCCAACCTTTTTGCTAACCAACACCTACGTCCCACTAAGTTTTTAGACCTCTTGACCTCTAGACGCTCCCACAAGCTTGCATTCCTGCATCCAGGGACTATTTCTAACAGATTGTGCCAAAGTCCGGGGAATTTAAGGCACTTTTCAAGCCTAGAATTCCGGCCACTGCCCAGAACTTGCTGTAACTTCCAAAATCCATTAAACACATGAAGACAAGACTAATAAACCAAAAACTAACTCTAGGACTAAGCCTGGCCATCCCCAATGGGGACTGATGTTTTGTCAAACACTTGGCATCAATGCAATCTACAGGTTAAAATAACAAATCTAAGCATAGGGGTCTCATACTTATCTAGGATTCACTATGAGGCATTGTTTCCTTATCACTTTAGCCGCAGTTTCATCCATTAGGTCATAGATACATTGTTCATTCATATACAAGTAAAAACATGACGAGAGCCATACATAACCATTATCATAAAGCATATACATAACCATCATAATAGCAACAAAAATACCAATGAAATCACAACCATATAATCCACATATAGACCAATATAATACTCATAGAAATACAAGGAGAAATAACCTCATATTGATGATGCAAAATCCAAACCTGGGATGGGACTTCCATGTTCCACCCGACCGTAGAATGGCTGAGCCAAATCTCTCTTCAACCATTCACCCTTGTAACAACCTCCAGGTTAAATGTGCATATAAAAAAAGACATAATAGGAACATAAATACAATAAACATATCAGCCATCAAAATCCATATATACATCAGTACATTTCCGCATGAAAATCAAGGGAATGAATTTTTCATTGATAAATGCAATGAACCAACCGGTGTTGGGACTACCATATTCCACCCAACCATAGATTGGCTGAGCCAAGTCTCTCTTCAACCAATCACCCCCGTGCCATATTCCAAGCATGAATGTGGGATCTCATAGAGCACATCAATCAAAACTCATCCAGGGCTTCCAAACACCACCCACCTCAACCCATCAAACAGTGATTCCACCTCACGGTCGGACATCACCAAAAACTATCATCAGAATGGTCTCCATCCAAGCCTTCCAGGGATTTCAGAGTGTTTGTCTAACCAAGGCTTCTAGAACTAGTAACTCAACCCACAACTTATACAGGGTTTCCAGAGCGTTTGTCCAACCAAGGCTTCCAGGACTAGTAACTCAACCTGCCAAGGGCTTCCAGAGTGTTTGTCCAACCAGGGCTTCCAGAACTAGTAACTCAACCCAAGCTGTTACAGGGCTTCTATAGCATTTGTTCAACAAGGGCTTCCAAGACTAGTAACTCAACCCAGCCTATGGAAAAACGAGAACCAACAAAAACAAAGCAATGAAAGTAAACCCACAATCACCATGGTTATCCAGGAAATGGAAAGGCTAGGCAATCTACTGTCGATCCAGGCAATCCTCCATGCCAATGATAGATCACAACCAAGAAACCACTTGCATGTGCCATGCATGTCAAAACTAGTGAATAAATCATACATGCAACTCGATACCTGCAAGCAAATCTGATGTAGTTGTTGATGCCGATGCTTTCTTGCACTTTCATGCTCTTCCTTTGCCTTCTTGCTCTAAGAATCCAAGTATGCCACACCCTCCAAGAGTGTTCCAAGAAAATTCTAAGTCTCTAAGAGTATGAGAGAGAGAGAGAGAGCAATGAGAAAGCTCCAAAGCTAAACTGACCAAGTCCTGCCCACTGACCCTCATAAGTATTTTTATTAATGAGACCTTTATTTTCTTCATTTTCCATTATTTTCCTTCAATTTCCTCCTCACATGCAAAATGTGACCTTTCACCTTCCTTTTCTCATAATTTCCATTATTTTCATAAATAAAATGCCAATTAATGCCTCGTCCATTGCCTTTGCCAATTTCCTTAGCCATAAACAACCAAATGAACACCCCCTAGGCTGTCTTTCCTACCATTCAACTAGGAATACGTGTCCCAATCGTCCGTGGTTATTGTTTTTAACATTTATTACATGGAATTTTCACTAGGGTTGTTACAACCCCCGTGCCATATTCCAATCATGAATTTGGTATCTCATAGAACACATCAATCCAAAACCATCCAGAGCTTCTAGAGACCAGCAAACTCAACCTGTCAAATAGTGATTCCACCTCGCGGTCAGACATCACAAAACCTTCATGAGATCAGTCTCTACCCAAGCCTTCTAGGGCTCTAGAGTGTTTGTTCCAACCAAGGCTTCCAGGACTAGTAACTCAACCCATAGTTGTCGCCGGGCTTCTAGAGCGTTTGTCCAACTATGGCTTCTAGGACTAGTAACTCAACCCACCAAGGGCTTCCAGAGCGTTTGTCCAACTAAAGCTTCCAAGAATAGTAACTCAACCCAAGCTGTTACAGAGCTTCCAGAGCATTTGTCCAACCAGGGTTTCTAGGAACTAATAATTCAACCCATGTTAAAGGAAACATGAGAACCAACCAAAACAAAACAAGGAAATAAACCCACAATCTCCATGGTTATCTAGGAAATGGCAAGGTTAGGAAGTCCTCCGTGCGAGTGACAGACCATGACCGATAATCCACATGCATATGCCATGCATGCCAAAACCAGTGAGGAAAACATACACGCAACTTGGTACCTGCAAGCCAAATCCGCTCCAGTTGCTGATCCCGATGTCCTCTTGCGCTTTCCTGCTCTTCCTTTGCCTTCTTGCTCCAAAATTGAAGTATGGCACACTCTCCAAGAGTGCTTAAATAAAACTCTAAATTTCCAAGAGTATGAAAGAGAGAGAGAATAATGAGAGAGCTCTAAAACTGAATTGACCAAGCCTGACCACTGATCCTCAAAAGCCTTTTTATCAATGAGGCCTCTATTTTCTTCATTTTCCTCCTCACATGCAACATGTGACCTTTCATCTCCCTTTTCTCCCAATTTCCATTGTTTTCATAAATAAATGTGCCAAAATGCCATTTTGCCTTTCCAAAGCCTTTGACGTTGCCTTTGCCAATTTCCTTACCCATAATAACCGAAATGAACACCCACTAGGATGTTTTGCCCACCATTCAACTTGGAATATGTGCCCCCATCAACCGTGGCCTTATATATTTTTTACATGAGCTTTAACCAAGGTTGTTACAGGGATTACTTGATATACTAGTTGAATAACCTTATAAATGTGGCCTTAGATTAGTGACGCTAACTGAAGCAAGCTAAAAGCATAGGCTTATATAATAACAATTCCAATGGGTTTTCCCCGACCTTGCACTAGTCTTATTTCCAATTTATGATAAATGTAGTTTAGGGAAACTTTGTTCATTGACTAAATGTATCTGGCCTTGATTAGGAGATCATACTATTTGATGGATTCCATCTCTAAACATATTATAGCAGCCATATTTGCTAAAAATGTCAAAAAGTGATGGCATAAAGAATACAATAATACACCTTACAAGCTAAAAAATTGGAAGAAATAACAAGAAAACAATATAATTTTTTGAAATATATACAGTGTCCACATCATATCCAATTATGTTTGTATATTTTCATCTTAATTGATCATTCTCCCCCCCTCCTATTGATTTGATATGCTATTTATTTTTTCTTGCTTCAATGTGCCGAAGTTGAAAGCCTTGGATTTTTAACTACAATCAAACCACCTAAATCTTGTTTTTTTTAAACTGATGTCAATGCCATAAACTATTTCAATAGACCGTGATCAATGTTGCTTGTCTGATTTGCATTGCCAATGATTGCTTTATCACAAACCCTTTGCTTTAGAAGTTTTTAAACAAACTTGGACATGTAACATCATTTTGAATGTCTTAAGTTTTTTGGTTCAGAAACTTCAAATATGAAATACAATAGCTATTGCTGAATGTCACTCGGGGACAACAATTATTGAATGGAAGCTAGTAAGTGACAACGTCTGGTGCACACATGCCATTTGAGAAATTTCAGAAATGTCAGTGGAAAAAAGGTAAGATTATCCCCCAACTCGAGGCAATGATAGGGCCTAACGCATGTAATATAGAGAAAGTTGGTGCGTAGTTTCTTTGATTTTCATCATTTTTTATCATTTGTCTAGGGTCTATTACTGTATTCCCTTCAATGGAATGTAATTAAAAGGTGTATTTTTTCAAACATTTTTGGGCATTATATTTTATTGATATTGACCATGTTGAATCTGAAGTGTTATGGGTGGAGTAAACTCCCCTAGTTTATGGAATTTGAAGCACTAGTGGGACGGAATGGTTCTATCTATTTCAAAATTCCGATGAAGTTAGAATTCCATTAGAATTTATTTTTGAAAAAATAAATTTGGAACCTTTTTTTTCCCTTGTTCAATGAAAATCTTATAAGTTGTCAATAACCCTTTTATTATATCTTATAAGATGTGTCAATCTCCCTTTTAATGTGGATGTTTTCATATTACGAGCCCATAAGTTTGTATCCGAATGGGATTTGTGTCGACTCTTTGAGAATGATGACATGCAAAAGAGCACAAGTTGAAATTTGAACCCACAAGACACATGAAAAAGAGAGCAAAAATATTTGAATAAATGTAAGCCATTTATCCTATTATACCAAGCTCTTTCAAATTCAGTGATTCTGACTGAGATGTTGCACAATATCGATGAATTGTTAGGGCACAAAGAATCTATAGTTCTCTCTGGATTTGAAACATGTCATAGAAAACTAGCATCAACCATTTATTTCTTAAAGAACATTCAAACAACTATTGGAAAATGCAGTAATTCCACCTAGAACACAAACTGTATCAATCAATCTTTCATTATTCATCTTCTCAACCTTCAACTCACTCTATGCTTTCAAAAATTTATGATAATATGTTAAAACGTTGTTGTAATTCATCATTTTATGGTAACCCAGAGCTCTTTTAAGGATGAGAAGATTGTTCCTTCCATTCAAATGTGCACCTCCCACATCTTCCAACTGTATGCCAAGCTCAGTTAACTTCAGAGTTGTATGAGAATATCTCCAACACCATCATTTGAAATTTTGCACGTCATCGCAAGGGTACCCTGAACAACCCCAAAAGGCGTAATTTTATGAGCAGGAAGTATAAAAACGAATAACAAAAGGAAATCATTGTCAGTAGGGCAATGTTTCTATTACCCTAAAGGACTCTAGCTTGAAAGGTTGACTGTTTGTTTTTCCCTTCTATTCACAAGGATCCAACTAAGCCTTGCGTTGTTCCAAATCTCTCTCCAAAGTTTCCCATCTTTCCTTTCCCTCTCAAGAGATGCGAATGGTGGCAACCCTTCTGCCAAGGAGATATGAGCCTGGCTCTCTCCCTTCTCGACTTTGTCAAAACTACTTAGCAAATCAATACTGAAAGGAGAGTTAGAGAACCAACCATTACTATAAACTACACCTAGGATTCCCTAAAGTATTTTGGAATAAATTGCTTTATCTCTATAATGCACGTCAACAAGGGAAACAAAATCAGAGAAGAAACATTATGGAGTTCTCTATCACAATACTTGGACAACAATTCTTCTGATTTGTTGAATTCCAAATTGCGGTCAATAGCAAAAACTTTCTTTGTAAATAGAACCGTTGTAAAGCAATCTGTGTAGAACTTCCAAAACCCGCCCTATGCAAAAATAAAACTTCTTACATCTTCATTTATAGTGGAAGGCCATAGTGAGAAGCATATTTCCTCCCAAATGTGCTCTTCTATTGTTGCAGAATAGAAAATAGACAACACACACTCTGCATTGGCAATCATTGCGCCATCCACCCGCTTTAAGATCTCATAAATTAGGGCAACATTCAAAGCCATGATCCCTGAAAGTCTTGAGAATTCAGTCAAAAGCCCAACTTAAAGGCACGTCCAATCCTAGCATTCAAATTTATATGCTTCCTCCAATAAAGGTCCAAATAGAAACAATAATTTACATCACACCCGTTCAAACTCATGGGTTTATCCAACAAAATATTAAAAAAATAAGTAACTATAACCCATTGAATATTTCCATTCGTGCCCCAATAGGTGAACAAGATGAAATTTCCATGCATATTCGTGACAAGATGAAAGACTAATCATGGATTGTCTTGATTGATTTCGGTAGCACACAATTCAACTTGAAGAAAACCAAAATCTCAATATATTAGTTCAACTAGTGAAGGAATTCAAAGGCATGGTTGTCAATGGAACATTTGCATCAAGTCCTTAACATGAAGTCTCCTTATCAATGTGCAATTTCAAACTAGCATCCTAGGATTCCAAATCATAAGCTTAGGTTCTAGCTGCTATTTGGTTACTGAAAGAAATCCACCTACCTTACTTCTTGTTTTCTACATTTTTTTCAAGAGAGACACGACCAATGGAGAGTGCAACAACCTAGTCTTCTGCCTACGGTAGAAAACCTTTGAAATCTTTCTTACTATAGACAAACAAATCTTGAAAACGAAACCCCATACATGGTGCTGAACCTCACAAGTATTTTAGTACACATAGAACACCAAACTAATATGATAAAAAATAAATGCCAATAAAGAAACAAAATTGCATAAAAAATTTACTTCTTTCTTCTATACTACTATTTCCTTTGCAACATGTAACGCAATTACTACTTTAAATAAAACTTATACTCATCATAAGTGAGAAATAAACTTATGACTTATAGTAGATCTTAAAAACATATATATAATATTAAACCAATATAGCATAGTTGAGTAAAAAAAATAAAATTGATATCTTATATTTTGGAAGTTTAATATAATTGACTTAATCATAATTTTAATTTACAAATTTTGAATTTACAAAACCCACATTTTAATTTCCCTAGGTGGAGAACCTTACTATATAACACTTGTTTAATACTATGTATAAACAAGTTAGAGTTTATTTAGTTAGCTTTAAATTAAATAAAACTTATACTCATCATAAGTGAGAAATAAACTTATGACTTATAGTAGATCTTAAAAACATATATATAATATTGGAAGGTCGACGGGAATGAAGGAACAGGGGAATCGATTGCAGTCTGCGGGCTAGGGTTTGCAGGAGAAAACGCGGAGAGGACTGGAAGAAACGCGCGAAGGGGAAACGAGCAGGAGAAGCCGGGGTTGGAGCGGAGGAGACAGCAGAAATCTCAGCATAGGAGTGGAAGTTTCCAATATAGTCCGTGCTGAGGGCAACAATGGAAAATCGGCAAGGGAGGGGAGAGATCCCCTCCTATAAAAATATTGTTGCAGGAGAGGCAAGTGGCAGCGGCAACCAGAGTAATGCCAGGGAGAATAATAAAGAAGCACCAGTGATGGGTAATTTGTGGCAAATGAAGACCGGAGGAAAGTGCTTACCAAGGGCTCAGAAAAAACCTAGGTACGTAATACCCAACAACAAGCTGGAGGAATATAACAGCTACATGAAAGATCATGCATTGATCTGCAAGTTTGTAGGGTATTGGCCATCTGAAAAAGAACTACACAGGTGGATTTACCAAAGATGGAGGCCAAAAGGGCACATTGAGCTGAAACTAGGAGCAAAAGGGTTCTTTACAGCCATATTTGCGAATTTGGAGGATAAAGAAAGGGTTTTTGAGGAAGGGCCATATTTTATGAATAATGCGGGACTGTTCATGAAGTATTGGGAAGAAAGATATAACCCTGAAAATGAAAAAATGCTGGCAGCCCTGATCTGGGTCAGATTGTTTGGATTACCAGTGGAATTTTGGGATCCCGAGATTATGGAGGGGATAGGCAACACGATTGGTGCTTTTGTCAAGGTAGCGGAAGCAACGAAAAAAGGCAAGTATACATCATATGCAAGATTATGTGTATACATGAATATAGCCGAACCTCTGCCGGAATACATAGAACTAGAATACCACGATGAAATATGGAAATAGCCAATAGACTATGAGCATATCCCTTTCAGATGCAGAAGATGCCATGAGTATGGACACCTATACATGCAATGTCCATTAAATAAGGAGGAAGAATACATAAGGAAAAAAGAAGAACAGCAAAGGGAAGCAGAGAAAACTGAGGAGACAGACAAGGGTTTCCAACAGGTTACCAGAAAGAAGAAAGCCGGAAAAGAAGGATTAAAAACACAGACACAAGCGAAACCTCTGAACATTGAAAGTCAGAACAAGTTCAAAATCCTCCAGGAAAATAGTGAAGAGTGTGAGGACAAATTGGAAGAGGAAGAAGGTCTAGAGAATGAACCAATGGAAATAGTCAAGGAAACTAAAGAGAAAGACACAGGAGCAAGAGAAATGAATGAAGAAGAAGCTGCTGAAAAGATAGAAATACTGACTAACCAAGCCCAAATGGAGACAGAAAGCCAGAAGGAAAACGAGGCAGAGGAAGAAAGAATTATGAGACAACTAATCCAGGAATGGAAAAACTTGGACGAAAGATTCATACCAGACAGTCAAAAACAATTATATAAAGAGGCATTTCAAAAATACAAAGATAAAAAAGGGGAGAATATGGATAAACAGGATACCACACCAGGAGAACAGGAAAGAGGTCAGATGGGAATTGGCGGTGCCGGCAAAAGCAGCAGGAAAAGAGAGAGGAAAACGATGAATGAAACGATCCAAACAATCGGCGAAATATTGATAAATTCAGGTAAAGTGATACCTATGTCAGAGGTATTTTTCCACTCCTCCAAAAGTTTAAAATGATTATTATCAGTTGGAATATTAGGGGTCTGAATAGTAAGGGAAAGTAGAGATATATGAAAGAGAAACTTAAAAAAGACAGACCAAGTATTATGATCCTTCAAGAGACAAAGATCACCATGCAGCAGATGGAAGGAATAATCAAAAACAACAAACTGCAATACGAAGTCATGGGACAAGATGCAATCGGATCAGCGGGGGGCATTGCAATCTTGTGGAACCCAAATGAAATAATTTTTGAAAACTGGACCAGCATGACTAGAATTCTTACAAGTACATGAAGAATAGCGGGGACGAAGGAAAGGGTTATTATCTCAGGAGTTTATGGTCCTCACACTCCGGGAGAAAGAGAAAATTTCATTAAAAATATGCAAGCAACTCGAAGATTATATCCGGAGACAGCATGGATTGTAGGAGGAGATTTCAATTTAATCCGGTCTCTAGAGGAGAAAAAGGGAGGAATAAGAAAATCAGACCAGTATATGGAAATGTTCAATGACATGATAGATGGTCTGAGGTTGGTAGATTTACCAACCATCAACGGAGTCTATACATGGAATAATAGGAGAGGGGGAAGGAATCAAATAGCATCCAGACTAGATTGGTTCTTAGTATCAGAAACAATTATGAACAGAGATGTATTCATAGAAGCAAAGATCATGCCATCCCTTGGCTCAGATCATTGGCCAATTAGACTGGAAGTGGATATTAAAAATAACCTCGGTAAGAAGCCTTTCGGCTTAGAGACCCGGAATTTATCAAAAAAATGGAAGAATGGTGGATGTAAAGCACAGTACAGGGAAAATGAAAAATGCATACCTTCCAACTAAAACTCAAAGAGTTAAAAGGAAGGATAAAGAAATGGAACAAGGAAGAATTCAGAAACATCATGGAGGAAAAACAGAAGTTGGAAGAAGAAATGGAAACATTGCAACAAAGGATAATAACTGAAGGAAGGACAGAGGAAAGTAGTAGAGAAGAAGGGATAATTCTAGGAAAACTGGAGGAGAGGAGAAAGCAGGAAGAAGTTTTATGGAGACAGAAATCTAGAATAAAGTGGCTGAGGGAGGGGGAAAGGAACACTAGATTTTTTCATCAAGCAATGATACAACACAGGCAAAGAAACAGGATACTATCTATCAAGAACGAGAGTGGAGAGAGGATTGTTGAACAGGAAGGAATTGAAAAAGTACTGATGGAATACCACAAAGGAATATTGACTGAACCCCAGATGGACAGGTCCGAAGCTATAAAGGAAGTTTGCAAGGCCATTCCCCGGATAGTAACCGAAGACCAGAATAAATCCCTAATGAGAGAAGCTAGTTTTGAAGAGGTGGAGGAAGTGGTGATGAACATGAAGAAGGGTACAGCGCCCGGACCGGATGGCTTTACGGTTGATTTCTATCAAGCGGGTTGGCACTTTTTGGGAAGGAAGATTCTGGACCTGATAGAAGAATCCCGAATGAATCAAAAGGTATGGCAAGCCATTAACTCTACTTTTTTCACTTTGATTCCAAAAAATGACAATTCAGAGGATGCTAAGGGATTTAGACCCATTGCCCTATGTAATGTTATCTACAAAATAATTGCAACGCTGATTGCCAAAAGACTGAAACCCCTGCTAGATAGTTTAATATCCCCTGAACAAACTGGTTTTGTAGAAGGTAGACAAATTCTAGATGGTTTAGTGGTTACTCAAGAAGTAATTCATTCGTTGAAATTGAAGAAGCAGAAAGGAATGATGATTAAACTAGACTTATCGAAAGCTTATGATAGAATCAACTGGCAATACTTGGAAGAAATCTTGGAAAGTTTCGGTTTTGGTACTAGGTGGATAAAGTGGGTTCACAGTCTCATATCAACTCCAAATTTTTCAATATTAGTCAATGGAACTCCCTCGAAAACCTTTAAGGCATCTAGAGGAATAAGACAAGGTGATCCTTTATCCCCTTTCTTATTTATATTAGCAGCAGAGGGCCTGGGTAGATATCTTAAAAAAGAAAGAGCAGCAAATAAAATCAAAGGGCTAAGACTATGGGGTAATGAATTGCCTATAACCCATCAGCAATTCGTAGATGATATCATGTTATTTGGGGAACCAACCTTAAAAGAAGTGAGAAATCTGAAGAAGGTTCTGGATTTATTTGCGGAAGCATCTGGGTTGGAGATCAATAAGGAAAAGTCATGCACCTTTATATTCAATACCATGGAGTCAATCAAAATCCATTTGACCAGGATGCTGGGATTTAAGCAAGGAGAACTCCCAACTAAATACTTGGGAAACTTACTGGATTTCAACTCTAAAAGACAGAAAAATTGGCAAGGAGTTCTAGAGAAATTAAAAAATAGAGTGGCTAACTGGGCCTTCAGAACTTTAAATATTGCTGGAAGGGTTGTACTAGTGAAATCAGTGCTGCAAGCAATCCCCATATATCCATTATCGATTATGGTTGTACCACAAGGAGTCTGCACCAAGATCAGAGAAATTCTGAGGAAATTCATTTGGGGAGGATCGACTCAGCAGAAGAAGTGGGCCTTAGTATCATGGAAACACCTGATGAAACGAAAGGAGGAAGGAGGCTTGGGTCTGCGCGATCCTGATAAACTCAACAAGGTGCTTGGAGCAAAACTTTGGTGGCGGTGGCTAAGAGGGGGCAATGACCTATGGAAAGCACTATGGAGACACAAGTACAATATGCCAAACACTACGGAGGGTATTTACCGGTTGAAGGAAACCCCGAAAGGCTCGGCAATCTGGGATCTAGCTCGACAAAACCGAGATATAGTAGAAAAGAATGCCTTCTGGGAAATACGAGGAGGAGGAGAAGCCAAATTCTGGGATGAGAAATGGCAACAAAGAGGGAAAATGAGCAGAATTCAAAAAATCCAAAACATACAGGAAAAAATAGGGGATAACCGTAGATATGTCAAAGATTACTGGAAAGAAGATGAATTGGATGGAATTTGGAGGAAATGGATAAGGCCGGAGGAATGGGATATCGAGATAGACCAAGAACAACAGGAAGCATTCATGGAAGAGGTGGATTCTAGGAAAATAAAAGCTAGAACAGGTAGGGATATTCTCAGATGGGGGAATTCAATGAAAGGATCCTTCACCGTTAAGGAGGCATACTATTTGGCAGACCAACAGGCGACTAACGATGAAAACCAAGACTGGAAGGTCATCTGGGGTAATAATTGGTGGCCGAAAATTACCTTATTTGCATGGCTAGTAGCTAAGGGTAAGATCCTGACGTGGGACAAACTCCAAAAGAAAGGTTTCAGTGGGCCTTCAAAATGTTACCTGTGCAATATTGAAGCTGAAACACAAGATCACCTTTTAATCAAATGTGTATATACCAGGAAGCTATGGATTGAAACGGGAAAACTATTCCAGAAACTTGAGAGGCCCCCGAGAGACATAAATGAAGTGATTTTTCAATGGCAGAAGGAAAAATTCCAATGTAAAGTAGTTCGAAAAGCCTGGGATCTCATTGCGGGTTTTGTGATTTGGATGGCTTGGAAAGAAAGGAACCGCAGAGTATTCCAAGACAAATCTAAAGATTCGGAAATAATATGGAACAGAGTAGTGAACTTAACTAGAGAAACAATTCTGGTGGAAAAATGGGATGCGGATGATTGGAAAGCGGATCAGAGTGAGGAGCAAATTTTAAAGAAACTAAATTTGAATTATGAAATGGTGCATACCAAAAAAATCAGCAGAAATAGTACGAGAGCTCAAAGCTCTGACAAATTTGCATATCCCAGAGATAATTTTATGAAGTTGAACTTTGATGGGGCATCGAAGGGGAACCCAGGTAATGCCAGATTCGGAGGTATCTTCCGTGATAGCCAGAAAAACACTAGATGGATTTATGCAGAGTGGGGAGGGGAGATGACAAACAATGAGGCCGAATTATGGGCGATTCACCAAGGCTTGAGAATCGCGATTAGAAATGGCTATAGAAACCTGGAAATAGAAGGAGACTCTCAGATAGCAATAGAAATTCTGAAGAAACTTAACAACGGGAAGAACTGGGAGCAGATCACCAATAGTTGGAGAACGGCAGGGATTGTTCAAGAAATGGCGGACTTACTAAAAGGGATTGATTATAAAATCTTTAACCATGTGAAAAGGAATGGAAACCGAGCGGCAGACTTCCTTGCGAATTGGGGTTGTAAGGATCGAAACAGCAAAATAGACAATCAATGGAGAATGTTGCGACCCAACAGAGAATGGGAAGACCTGGCCGGTATTATTAATTATGACCATGAGCAAGCAACAAATGAGAATCATAACATCCGTGCGACGGACAGGTGAGATGGATCGGCAATCCCAGAAATTAAATGAGTGTCAGTCAAGGCGGGGGAGTGGTATAATGGGCAGGCAAGGTACATTACAGCAGAAGTGTGCGACGACAGGTAAGAAACAACCACCCCACAGCAAGATAATTAACTCAAGTGATCGGAGAGGGGGAAAAAACGGTATGTCAGAGTCCACAAATGGAAATGAGGATAGAAAGATAATTGATAGGAAAGGCAGCAGGCAAAGTAACAGGTGGCAGCGGAAGGCTAAGCTGACAGGTAGGCAGATCAGAGCAAGGAGGATTATAAACGGGCAGCAGCGAAAGGATCGACGACGAGGAAACTTGTTTGGAAATCAGAGCGCGAGGGGAGGAAAGGTGGTGGAGATCCGCTACAGAGAGAATTTGTGCCGAAACCTTACTGAGGACACTATGGAAACCAGGAAGAGAGCAAGGGCTGTAGAGGAACTGGAAGCCACGGAGCGCAAAGACAGGGACAGAAAGGGCAAGGCGTTAGCGAAGGAAGAAACAGTGGAAGAGATATATGAAATCTATGACGATTCTGAGGATGAGGAAGACCTGCAAGAACAAGGCAGGCAAGGCAAGGAACGAGGTGGAACTGTAGGAGGCTGGGATACCCAGCAAACCAGTGAAGAGCAGCAAGGACAGCGGGAGGGAAAGGTAAGGCAACGCGGCAGACAGAGGGGAGAAAGAGGCGCGGGTAGCAGGTTGGAACCGGGTAGCAGGAGAGGCAGAGGACCGCACAGAAACAGAGGAGAAAGGGGAGGAAGACAGGGGCAGAGAGGGAGACCTGGCAAAAGAACAAGTAGATCGTTAGATAAGAAAATTCAACAAGCAGAAAGGGCTTACAGTCAGAACACTAACCCAAGAATCAGGAGGATTATCCAGAATATGGAAGAAGATTCGCTTCAGGCTCAGTCTGACTCAGAGATGGAAGATTGGGAGTTTTTACTCCATGACCCTGGCAATACTAGAGGCAGAATGTCTCTATTTAAGCAGTCCCTGCATATCTACTGGGTGATGAAGAGATTGTTGGCTAAAGCCTTGGAACAAGCTGCAACAGAGATGGCAGAACTGGTGCAAGGAGTCCCCAACCTAAGGAGGGAGCTGAGGATTATTCAGATTACATTGGAGATGCAAGAAAAGAAGCTTGAGGAGATTCAGCAAATGATAAGGGAAGGACAACAGGGTGCAAACAGGGAGACAAACCAGCGACCAACGGCAGAAGCTGTTTGAGTATAGATATGTATTAATTTTGATGAAGCTGCATAGTATAGATAATTATAGTTTGCTTCAAATATTAGATGAGGAAAATCGATATATGCATACAAGTAGAATTAGAAATTTGCAAGACTGTTTAGTTTATTTAGCATGGATAATCAGAATCTGGAACTTCTATTTTTGGTCGGCTATTAAGAACTTTAGGTGGCTGAAAAACTCGGTTTCCCCAAGAGGGCGAGTTGAAGTCAACCAAATATATACTGTTTTGTTTTTGATTTAAAGTAATAGAAAAAGAAGAACAACACCGCAGCTTAAAAAAAAAAAACATATATATAATATTAAACAAATATAGCAGAGTTGATTAAAGAAAATAATATTGATATACTATATTTTAGAAATTTAATATAATTGATTTAATCATAATTTTAATTTACAAAACACACATTTTAATTTACCTAGGTAGAGAACCTTACTTATATAATACTTGTTTAATACTATGTATAAACATGTTAGAGTTTATTTAGTTAGCTTTAAATTATCTTTAAGTTCATATTAGATTAAAATTTTCAATAGTTAAGTTATAGATTTAAATTAAAAATTAAAAATAAAATAAAATTAGGGCATCCATTCATGTTTTCCGTTTCTCATTTCTTTGCGCAGGAGCCCGCCCGCGGCCGATTTTCTTAGCAATTTCTGTGCAGAACCTTTGTGGCACCCTTCTGCATAAAATCGCGGCCAATTTTCTTAGCAAATCCTCACACCCTCTGCCGCCACGCTCCATATCCACAACATTGTGCCATCTCTGAACATTTTTGTTGTGGCCAACTCTTCCCGTGCGTCATCCTTCTCGGCTAGGCACCACAGTCTTCACACAAGCTACCAGGCCGATGTATGGCATAGTTACTCAGTAAATTTTGATAACATCCGTTGGGTCACTCTACGGGCATATCTCGACTTGCTAGCTCTTCACTGAAAACCCTTGGTCTCATACATCCAGGTGTGTCCCTCTTTCGCATGAGCCCATAGCTAGCACTTCGATTTCATATTGAAACCCTCAAGCCATTCTCTGTGTAAGGCGTTCATGGTTTTTCACTGAGCTGGGTATCGAGCCACCCTTACGTAAGCCACCAGGCCGACAGCGCCGCCGCCAGCTTCTTGCGGGTCTCATTGCGCAGAAGACTTCATAGCCCTACATGCATTGGGTCGACCGCTTTCGTCCATAGATCCACCTTGATCCCTGAAACCACAAGACTCAAATTTGGTAATAAATTCGGAGCACATACCAGGTTAATATCGAAATTTCACTGGTACGTGGATAATTTCAAAAGGATTTGAGTTACTGGTAAATACTTTTCAATATTTAACAAACTAAAATAAATAATTTCCTTCATAAACGCTGTTTCTGCAACATTTTAATGACAAACGATTTTGGTATGTGGAGAAAGCTTGGTAATACGTATTACTTAGAATTTGCTTTGATGGTTTCAAATGGAGGCATTATTCTGTCGATTCCATTTGATTGTGAAGAATACGCTTGCTTTGCAAAGCTGTTCTTTAAGCATCATCTTATTGGAACATTTCTTATAATTCAAAGATTTTATATTATGCTTCGTGAATCACTATTTTGAAATAACAGCGAGAAGCAATATTTTTTTATTTATGTTTGAAATCGTGGTTGCACAAATGCTGATATAAAAAATCTGGTTTAGTGACTTGAGATGCGAATGATGCCAAATTTTGGGGCATAATCTTAGCATTACGTGTGTGACATGGAACTCCCATGAGATTAGTCCAGATTGCATTTACATTTCACTTGAAAATTTACTTTGGAACAATTTATGATAATGATGCTGTTTTGTTGATGGTGAAATTTTTGGGAAAATACTTTAATAATGTGTGACATTTGAACAAATTTTACAAAGGTTCATGCGTTTGAATGGTATTTAAAAAAATGGTCTTGATGTGAATGACATTTATATATGTGCATAATAGCTACATGAGACTTTTGTGGTATGAGATTTAATGTATAATTTGTTCAAATGTACTATTGAGTATTCTTAATACCAACGACATGTTTAAAACTAAATTGGGAAGCCCCCCTTAGGTTCGAAGAATTAACCTAAAAGTGGGGCAAATTTGCCAAAGTGACCATGGGCAATTTTGCCTGTTCTGTCCATAGTTATTCCCCTCGATAGGTCTGGACTTTATCTTAGGGGAACCTGTGAGATAACAGGAAGTATTTTGCAAGCTGATCTGACAAACTTCTCCCAGAGAGAAATTCAGATCCCCCCTATGATAAGATTGTTGAATTTATGAGATAATTGTCAAATAGTCTGTCCCAAAACTCCTTTTGATTTGTAGAGGGCCTGTATAGATTTAGAACTATTACAGAGGTTCCAAGTTCCTCTGAGAAGATTTCCATTCCTAGGACATAATCCATACTCAGATTTTTTTTGCTTGTAAGCCCTCCCTTTCCAGACCATTGCTAATCCTAACGATCTTCCTCTCACGTTTAACCCTATGAAATTCCACCCCCCCAGGAGAGATTCAAGACATCTAGCTATAGAGTCTCCTCCTAGCGTTTCTTGGAGGAAAATTAAATCTGGATTACTGATATCTACTAGCCTCTTGAGCAGTGTTGTGAACATCTCGATAACATCCTGATTTTATCTCAAAATCACGATTTTTTGGCCTAGCTGATGTTTGCCGATTTTTACCGATATCTTGATGGTATCTTGATTTTGCTGATGTTTGCCGATTTTTACCGATATTTTCTCAATTTTCTCGATTATCTGGTTTTCAGACCCTTGCTGATTTTATCCCGATGCCGATGTTCGCAAAGCACGTTATTTGGGGAGACATGCTAACCCCCTACAATTGAGAGAAATCAGCTTCATTTGGGAGCCCATCCGAGGGCTTTCATTGCTGTAAGCATCCTTTGAATTGATTTTTGTTTACTTGCTACAAGATCCTCTCGAGCCTGCTCTTTTGCTTTCGTCAATTGTGATTACCCCTTCCTCTGCCTTTGCCAGGGGTGATGACAAGCATTCCTAGCCCTTTAGTTAGACCTTCTGGATGTTGCAAAACAGAACGGGAGTGTAACACACCCTAATTTTTTTTTTTTGATAAGGTTGCAAACCCTTATTTCAAACTAGGATGCATGCACTGTCCCAAAACCTGAACAGCGGTTGTATTTGGCGAAGCCGGGATCTTATTGGGACTTGATTGCTTAAGGTTTGGGCAACTATCTCTCAATTTATTGTCATTTTGTCAGGGCTTCTTCACATTCCGATAGATGACAGACCACTAGAAGTAACTATACCTGGCAGATTCAGCATTATTGCAGCTGCTGGTTTCAACTGGGCTTTTTAGCTGTTAAGACTGTTGTCTGCACTTTTGGAAGATAACAGTGAAAAAAACCAGATGGATAGTGTTGCAATGTATGCCATCTTATGGTTCAGACCTTGGGAATTTCCGCAGATATCCTCCTTGTAATTAGATCCAGAGTCTTATCTGAGTGACTTGATTTCGGTGAAGGTTCCTTGTCAGTTCTTCTTGAGCCTGTGATGGTTGGAATATTGAATCTTTTCACCAACAGTACAATCTATAGGGCAGAACTGCTCTCACTTGGTTATGAGACTCATCTCCTTACCTGGGGCCCTGTTCAATGAATCTGAACGGTTATCCTAGGAATTCCTCCAAGGGAGTCATCACAAGAGGACTGTCAAGAGGGCAGTATAATCATGAACCTACAGCTGGCCATTTCTTTCACCATCTGACTGTTCCCCTAAAGAAGTCCTATCTTATGCCATAAAGGAGGGCCACTCTACCGTTGTTATGCCTGCTGTCATTTAGTACAGTTTAAAAGTTTCCATATCTCAGCTGTCTTTTACCAAATTTGAAAGGCGGAATGCACATCTACTTTCAATATATTGACATGAACATATCGAGGTTTGTATAGACCATTAGTTTGGTCATCAGTTGGCAACAAGTAAGTGACAGTGATAGTGCTGTTCCACTAGATGAGCAGTTCAGCGATGACTATTTCTTTGCTGTTGTAGCAAGGCATGCTGTCCAATAATGAAACACGGCTACACAGATTTGGTAACATCACATCATACCTTGTATTAAGGCAAATAATAACACCATGCCCAATCATAAATGACAACACAATATGTTACGGTTGCCTATGTGTTAATTTTAGGCAACAATGGTATGTTCTATGCTTTAGAGTAATTTTACTTCTATTTCTTTATGAGCCCAATATCAATTTCAGTTTAGCAATCACATAAACATGTAAGTAAATGCTGTTAGAACATAAACATAAACAGTAGAAGACAAGCCAAGACAAGAGGACACAAGATGTGGCACCAGCGAGGGACAAACCACAATGTGGGGAAAGTTGAAACCCTTGATCAAATCTTCTTTTAGTCTTCAATAGTTCAGCAGAGAGAGATAGTACAATTTACAAATTCTGAAAATTTATAACAGCAGCAAAAGAGCCCTAACCAGAAAAGTCAATGCTGGTCAACAGGGCAGATTTGACCTTCAAAGATTCGGTCAGTTTCAGTCAACTTAGGCCTCCAAACAGCAAGATGAAACAGCCCTCAAAACACTCAAATTCTGCCCAGTCAAAGTCTAGTCAAACAGTCAAGCTGCGGTCAGCCCTAACCACAGTCAATGCTGATCAAAACTCCTCGATTTTCATGCCCAGAATTGCGGCCTGCTTAGACAGAGATTCCTCACCCAAACCGAAGTCAAAACAGGTCAATGCATCAAGTCAACGCAGTCAAACAACCTCCTAGCGGCTCGGTCAATATTGGTCAACACAGCAAACAAAAACCCTAGTTCACATGTGTGGAGAGAGAAGACTGCCTCGGATAGTGTGCCCAATCACAAGAGGAGAGAGAGGTGTGTGATGAGATGATGGTGAAAATGACTCGAGGTCTCCTTCTTTTTATATGCAACGTTGAGGATGAATTGGGGGCTTGTGTGTCTATTTTGCTCGCTGGCCGACCTTAACAATTTGTCCATAATAAAAATAAATTCATATCTTCATTTGTACATGTCAGAACCAGATGATCTTTAGATCAATCCTACACCTCTCCGAGAGAGGAATTTAATAAAAATATCAGCTGTCATAAATAAGATGACCCATGTGGAGTTTGGCCCTAGTTGCCAATTTTAACACTCTCTCTCAGCTAGGGAAAACTCCACCTGCTAATCCATATGCCAATCTGTACCATCTTTGCCATCCATGCATTGCTTTGCTCTGCTCTGCTGAACTATGAAGAAGAAGAAGTGATCAAGAATGTATCATACCATTCTCTACTGACCCAAAGTCAGTCCTAATTAAAAGAGTGTGTCTCATACCACTCTTACTGACCCGAAGTCAGTTCCCATTGATCCTAGATCAATATTCGACATCATAGCATAGGGAGTACGGTAGTACACTATGTGTCCATCGATAGTACTATGGCCTCTATCCTCATTTCCTTACTTATTGGCCATATGAGAGGTACTTCCCATGAGTCCCAGACTGCATGGATAGGATGTTTCGGTAGGAGAAGGATGAACCATTCGTCCTGTTCACATGTCGCCAAGGGGTATCACAGGGGAAGGATGAACCATTTGTCCTGTTCACATGTCGCCAAGGGGTATCACAAGGGAAGGATGAACCACTCACCCTGTACATAACAAACCACTAGGGGGAGGCTGAATCACTCACCCTATGGTTGCTCACCGCTCCAAGAAGTACCCTAAGCCCCCCGGAGTTTCCAGAGCTCAATGTCCATCTCATATAGGACCCTCATAAGAGGGTCTCTCCACGACTCCAAGTCGTTCTCGGAAGGCCAAGAATTTGACCTTCCCCAGGGGCTTTGTCAGGATATCGACGACCTGCTCATCAGTCCCATTGTGATGGAGCCTTATTGCTCCTCGTTGTACCATATCTTGGATAAAGTGGTACCTCATATCAATATGCTTGGAGCGATCATGAAACACAAGATTCTTTGATAATTGGATCCCACTCTGGTTGTTGTAGAAGATCACGGTGGTATCCAACACATGTCCAAACAGCTCGCTGAAGAGCTTCCTCAACTAGACAGCTTCACAGGAGGCCATACTAGCAGCTATATATTCGGCCTCGGGGGTGCTCAAGGCAACCAATTTCCGCTTCCTGCTCATCCATGATTTTGAAGCAGAACCCAAAGATAAACAACATCCAAAAGTGCTCTTGAGATCCACCAATGCCAACCCAATCAGCGTCAGAATAACCATGCAACCTCACATTTCCGACAATGTATTTCAGTCCATGAGTGATTATGCCCCGAAGATATCTCAGAAGATTCTTGGCGGCAATCCAATGTGTATGATGAGGCTCAACCATGTATTGGCTCAATGTGTTAACTGCAAAACATATGTTCGGATGGGAGTTCACCAAGAACATCAGTGCTCTTATGAGTTGATGATACTCAGAAGCATTTCCCAATTTAGGTCTAGCAAACATCACGACATAACTTCTTAAAGTTAAGTTCCATCACAGTAGTCACAGGTTTGCAGTCTTCCATCCCAAATCTTTCCAATATCTTCACAACATATTTTTCTTGAGAGAGGAAAATTTCACCTGGCTTTTGCCAGACCTCCAACCCTAGGAAATAGTGCATCGGTCCTAGGTCCTTCATCTCAAATTCAGAAGCCAACTCCCTCTTACATTTGTGAATGAGAGGGTCTGCACCTGTCAGAAAGAGGTCGTCGACACAAGGTACTAGAATGAGAGGTTTATCATTTTCAACCTTAAAGTAAAGGTTCGGATAGACTTCACTTCTAGTGAATTCAAGCTTCATCAAATAGCTATTGATCCTCTCTCAATCCATAGAGAGCTTTCTTCAACCTGCATACATGAGATTCCTGATCATGAACTTCAGACCCCTCGGGTTGTTCCACATAGACTTCCTCTTTGATTGAACCATGCAAGAAGGCGGTCTTGACATCCATTTGATGTAGGTTCCACCCTTGCGAGGCAGCAAGGGCTATGATCGAGCCTGCTTACGCATCCTTAACAGTCGAGCATGCTTACGCATCCTACGAGATTGGCCATTTTACCTTGGCGGAGGTTAGGGAAGTTTGACTTCTCATTCAGAGAAGTACGGTGATTGGATTCGGGAAAGCGTAATTACATATATAATATATGCATTCACGCTTTATCGATCGAATATCGTATACAAATAGATATATATCATTATATATGTCATTATGCATTCATTCGTTGCTCAATATTTCAAACCTCCGCGTTATTGGGTGGGGGTGAGCAAGCGAACTAGTGGAGCTATGATGTTCTGTGATATCCTATCCACCGGTCAATAATTGGATGAAACTACCCTGGGTTGGACCCCACTGAGAAGAGGAAATAATAGCTTATCCTACCACACCTCCTCTCGGAATTCAACTAGTTGGATTAGGCCGGAAGGATTGTTCGGTGGGATGGTGGTGTATCGGGCAACAGGTGCAAATATCTCAATGTAATCTACACCTTCCTTTTGAGAGAAGCTTCAAGCAATAAAGCGAACCTTGAAATTTTTTGCACTTCCATCAGCTCCATGCTTGATTTTGTAGAGCCACTTAGAAGTGACAACCGATTTGTCCTGGGGTCTAGGGACCACATCCTAGACATCATTCTTCATAATTGACTCGTATTCTTCATTCATAACATCCTTCCATACTTTTTGCTTCACGACTTCTTCGAATGATGAAGGCTCATTTTGAATGATAGTCCCTGTTCGGCTTCTTGCTTTCACGGAAAGTCCCCCTTGGTGCAATGTGCCTCTCAGCATCTTTGTTAATTTTAGGTAACAATGGTATGGTCTATGCTTTAGAGCAATTTTACTTCAATTTCTTTATTAGCCCAGTATCAATATTCAGATTAGCAATCACATTAACATTATAGTAAAATACAGATAGAACATAAACATAAACAGTAGAAGACAAGCCAAGATAAGAGGACACAAGATGTGGCACCAGCCAGGGACAAACCCCAATATGGGGAAACCCTTGATCAAATCTTCTTTTAGTCTTCAATAGTTCAGTAGAGAGAGATAGTACAATTTACAAATCTAATAATTTATAACAGCAGCAAAAGAGCCCTAACTAGAAAAGTCAATGTCAACAAGGCAGATTTGACCCTCAGCAAATCGGTCAACTTTAGTCAACTTCGGTCTCCAAACAACAAGATAAAATAACTCTCAAAACAATCAAATTCGGCCCAGTCAAAATCTGGTCAAACAGCCCACCTCCAGTCAGCCCTAGCTGCAGTCAACGTTTAGCCTCGATTGCTGTGTCCAAAAATGCGGCTTGCCCAAACAGAGATAGCCCTCACAAAAATGCAGTAAAAGGAGGTCAACGCATGCTGGTCAACACTTGGTCAAACTATCCAGAATTTCGGTCTCCTGAAATTTCGAACGTGTGGAGAGAGAGGCCTAGAAATCCGTACCCAATCAATGAGGAGAGAGAGAAGTGCGAAGATGACTGTGTCCAAATGAGGCTAAGGCATCATGTATTTATAACAAACGTTGAGGATGAATAGAAGTGACTGTTGGGCTTCTGAGCCTACATAAGTTTGTTGGCTGACCTTGACAATTTGTCCATAATCAAAATAAATTCATAACTTCATTTGTAAATGTTAGAATCAGATGATCTTTAGATCAATCCTACACCTCTCGGAGAGAGGAACCCAAGAAAAATATCAGTTGTCATAAATAAGATGACCCATGTGGAGTCTGGCCCTAGTTGCCAATTTTAACAATCTTCGAGAGTTTCCCTAAGCCATGAGGGTCTCCTCTTGGAGGAGGAAGGCTCATGAGGGAGTGGATCAATAGGATCCATAGGTTCATCAACATCAGGCATCGTTTCATCCTCTTTTGCACCCTGATTTCCTGTGGTAGCTTCTTTGTCCTTAGGATATGAAGGTTGTTGATCTTCCTGAGGGCCATATCTTCGTCGAAGGTGACATCATGACTTATCTCAACTTCCTTTTGATCAGCCACATAAGTTCTATACCCCTTAGAATTTTCACTATAGCCCACAAAGATTCCTTTCTTCCCAGTTGCACCCAATTTGCTTCTTTTCTCTTTCAGCACATGAAAATATACGGGGCTTCCAAAATTCTAAAATGGGAGACATCGAGTTTCTTACCAGTGAACATTTCTTCGGGAGTCTTGGAGTCCAATGCTTGATGAGGGCATCGGTTTTGAACATACACGACGGTATTTGCAGCGTCACCCCTTAGAAACTTCGGAAGGCCTTGATCATGAAGCATGGCACAACCAGCTTCTACAATAGAGCGATTCTTCCTTTTAGCCACCATTATGCTCGGGCGTGTATGGCATTGTAGTCTCCCTCTTAATGCCAGCGTCTCTGCAATAATCTTGGAATTCATTGGATTCATACTCGGTCCCATTATCAGTCCTCAATATCTTGATTTTCTTCCCGGATTGGTTTTCGATCAAGGCTTTGAAATGTCGGAACCAGGTGAACACTTCATCCTTCTTCTTCAAGAAGTAAATCCAGGTCTTGCGAGAATAATCATCCACAAAGGTGAGATAATATAAGTTTCCTCCCAAGGAGTTTACGGGCATCATACTAGATATGTCGGAGTGGATCAATTGCAATATGTCTATGGTCTTGCTATTATTTGAGGGGAATGGTCCCCTTGTAAGTTTTCCTTCGGCACATCTCAGACATACACCTTCATGCTCTACTTTGAACTCGGGCATACCTATCACCATCTGTCTCACATCGGGTAGGGCCTTATAATGAAGATGGGCGAACCTCTAATGCCATAGTTGAGATTGTAGAGATGTGTCACAAGACATGGTTCTCAATGTACTTCCTCCAACTTGATACAAACTGTCAACCCTGAACCCAAGAGTAAAAGCATCCTTGAAATTTCTTATCCAAACACATACCTTTCCATCAATAAAAGCCACCTTGAATCCTTTATCTTCCATTGCTGAAATGGACATTAGGTTCTTCTTGAGATCGAGTACATACAATACTTCTTGAAAATGAATAATGTTACCTTGATTCAATTGAAGGGTAACATTCCCTACTCCCTTCACAGGATAGGTGGCGTCATCTCCAAGGATGATTTCCAAGTTTGTCTCCTTTTCTACCAGATTAGAGAGGGCTTCCTTGTATTCGGTGAAGTACCTTAAGGCACCACTATCAATAAGCCAATTTCCTAAAGTGTTTGGAGGAGAGGCAGTGGAGAGGGCCGATATAAGATAATACTCTTTTTGCTTATTGTTAACAACATTGGATTAATCATACCTGGAGTTCCTTGATTTCTTGGAGGGTAGACCATTTCCTTGATGTCCTGCATTCCCTTTTCCTTTGCCATTGGACTTGCCATTCCTTTGATTGTTGTTGTTGTTGTTGTTGAAGTTGCCCCTGGAGTTGTTATGATAATCATCATCTTGAGGTGTATCCCTTTTATTAGGACAATTCCTTGCATAGTGGCCAAACTTATTGCAAACAAAGTACATGCCCTTCCTCCCTCCCTTAGATCCAGGCTTTCCATGGAAATGACCTTTAGACCTTGCATTATTCCTCCTTTTGGCATGAGTAGAGAATGCAGTGGGGTTGCTTCTATTAGAAGGCATTTCTTGCTCCACCATTCTTGTTTCTTTTTGAATGCATCTCGACATCAATATTTCAAACCCTGGAATTTGATCATTGTTGAGTATAGTGGTTCTAAATACATACCACTCAGGTGGGAGTCCTCCAAGGGTGGTGAGAGTAAGTTCCTTGTCAGAAATGACTTCTCCAATCGAGAGTAGATCATTTTTGATCTCAGTAGTCTTCAAGAAATAGGATTGAATGTTCTCGTCCTTGCCCTTCTTAATATCCTTCAACTTATTCTTGAGAATGATAATTTGGTTAGCATTACTAACTTTCAACATGCCGACCAACTTGTCGTATATATCCTTGGAGGTCTTCAATTCAGAGATATAGGCCACTAGATGCTTGTCAATGGAATCCCCGATAATCTTCTTCGCTTTGACTTCAACCTTATTGTACTTGGTCTTCGCAGCAACCGGTGCATTTGAAGAAGGCTCAGGGATTTTACCCTGCACATAATCCATCACTTCCTTCTCTTCCAAGGTCAAATCAAGAGACATCTTCCATCCATGATAGTCAGATTTATCATGGAGCTTGTCTTCAATCGGGAAGTAGGATGAGGAACCCATTGAGTCTTTTGTCATTGCCCAACTGTCTTTGGTGATTGCTGTTTAACTCTTGCTTGGGCTTTGTCTTCACCTCAGCTCTGATACCATGTTATATTTAGGCAACAATGGTATGTTCTATGCTTTAGAGCAATTTTACTTCAATTTCTTTATGAGCCCAATATCAATTTCAGTTTAGCAATCACATAAACATGTAAGTAAAATGCTGATAGAACATAAACATAAACAGTAGAAGACAAGCCAAGACAAGAGGACACAAGATGTGGCACCAGCTAGGGACAAACCCCAATGTGGGGAAACCCTTGATCAAATCTTCTTTTAGTCTTCAATAGTTCAGTGGAGAGAGATAGTACAATTTACAAATTCTGATAATTTATAACAGCAGCAAAAGAGCCCTAACCAGAAAAGTCAACGTTGGTCAACAGGGTAGATTTGACCCTCAAAGATTTGGTCAACTTCAGTCAACTTTGGCCTCCAAACAACAAGATGAAACAACCCTCAAAACAGTTGAATTCTGCCCAGTCAAAGTCTGGTCAAATAGTCAACCTGCAGTTAGCCCTAACCACAGTCAACGCTGGTCAAAACTCCTCGATTTTTGTGCCCAGAATTGCGGCCTGCTTAGACAGAGATTCCTCACCCAAATTGAAGTCAAAACAAGTCAATGCATCAAATCAACGCAGTCAAACAACCTCCTAGCAGATTGGTCAACGCTGGTCATTGCAGCAAACAGAAACCATAGTTCACATGTGTGGAGAGAGAGGAGATTGCCTCGGAAAGTGTGCCCAATCACAAGAGGAGAGAGAGATATGTGTGATGAGATGATGGTGAAAATGACTTGAGGTCTCCTTTTTATATGCAACGTTGAGGATGAATTGGGGGCTTGTGTGCCTGTTTTGCTTGCTGGCCGACCTTGATAATTTGTCCATAATATAAATAAATTCATATCTTTATTTGTACATGTCAGGATTGGATGATCTTTAGATCAATCCTACACCTCTCCGAGAGAGGAATCTAATAAAAATATCAGCTGTCATAAATAAGATGATCCATGTGGGGTTTGACCCTAGTTGCCAATTTTAACACTATGACATCATGCCCAATGAGCAATTCGTTCTGCCCAATATTGGGTTTAAACCATTACTTGACATCATGCCCAACTATGAATACATAATGATAGCACATTGACATCATTCCCAACCGTAATTACATAAGGATAGCCTATTGAGTTTACCTATCATCAGTCTGTAGCAATGCTTTGTGATGGGACAATACATAGCAAATTCACATGATGCCAACACAATTAGAACACTATAAAAATTGCATACAGTCCCAAGTTTCTCTTGCTGTCTATAAAGAAAGTCCAGTAAAGTTACAACAACTAATTCAATATGAGCTTCTCTTCTCTACTGTATACATATGTATGAGAAGACTAACAGTTGTGCAGTCATTAGAGAGGCCATATAAAATAAATGCTAGGAATAGCAGTAATAACAACCGAACTTATACAAGGGAATACCAGGGACAGAGTGTTCATAAGCCACAGTCAATAGCATATGTCAATAGAGCATGTATAAAGCTACATTAGGAACAAAGTCATAGCAAACCACAACTGATATGCCCTATTTTGTGCATAGAATAAGCAATATCACTCTAGATGTCCTCGGAACACTGGTCTTTCTTGCTATGAACCTCACGAATTGAAATGGAGGTAGTAAGGGATGTTCTACCCTGATTTCATAAGGTCTTTTAAAGTGCCAGATCGTGGTATCTCGTGGCTCAGTCTTAAGGCAACCTAAGGCCTTGACTCAGGTTTAATATTCCTGAAGAACAATATCGTCCCAGAGGTCATGTAAACCATCCAGCTTGGGGAAGCACATATATCATTTGGGGTAGCCACAGTGCCTAAATGTACAACATTGTCTATGACTACGAAATTAGCCACAGTACAATATTGTCCATGACTACAAAATCAGCCATAGTTCCTAAATGTGTAGCATTGTCCATGACAGCGAAATCAGCCACAATATAGTATTGTCCATGACTACCAAAATCAGCCACAGTCGATGACTACAAAATCAACCACAGTTCCTAAATGTACAACATTGTCCATGACTACAAAATCAACCATTGTACAGTATTGTCCATGACTAACAAAATCAACCACAGTCCATGACTACAAAATCCCTTGATCCAACGCCCACCATGCAATTTAGGAAGTACTTGCTATTTTGTAACTCTGATATGTGATGAACTTTCTAAATGATTCCTGGGCATCATAGTTAATAGGATAACTCAGGATGGGCATTGGGATAGGGTTCAAGATTTTCCTCCCAACCATTGACAAACTGCCAACACAGAGCAACTGCCTTCCGCTAGCTTGTGCAACCTGTCCCAATGATCAGACCAGGGATTCCTAAGGTTTGTCCCACCTCCACCCTGTAGATTGTTGTTTAGTTGTAGGCTTGTACGAGGGTTACAGGGGTAGTTTTCCCTCACCCATTAGCCAATGAGGGACTCCAGAGATTTGCCTCCACCTTGAGGTTGCTAAGCAACTCCACCCAATGCTGGGAATCCAGAGTGTACTAATTTTGAGCACTCAACAAGGAAACTAGTCTAGGGCAGCGAAAGGCCTCCACCCTTTAGTCAATGAGGGACTCCAGAGACGAAGAATCTCCACCCTTAGTCAACTCGAGTACCCCAGAGAACTTAACTAATAATTCCATTAGCAACAAATAGGGAATTGCGTTTTCGGTGTAATGGTATAGAGGTTGACCCTAGGGTTTTCCCACCAAACCAGCTGGATAGTAATTAAACCAATCGTCATTATTGCAAGTTCTTATTTTTGAATAGTAGACGAGCAATATTATTATTGAAATGTATCTATACAAGTCTGCTTTCAAAAAGGACACAGTTACAGGGTCTTTGCCCTCAGAAGGATGAGGACAATCAGGCAATCATATAGCAAAGTGTGTATGCAGGTATGAATACCCTATCAGGCAATAAAATAGCGATAAGGGTTGACATTACTAGGATGGCTTAATTCATATTATTGACCAAATGTATTTCAGTTAACCTAGTTTCAAACAAAGCAATTTGCTAAAATAACCCTAGCATCTAGATGCTAAATCATTCACAACATATATTTCTGTTATCCTAGTTTCAACAAGCATTGTTTGGTAAAATACGCCCTAGCATTGAAGCACTAAATAGGTGCGAAAACGGTAAGAATCTAATGCATAAGACTCTGCGGGTTCACTGATACTAACCTCTTGTGCTGTAGGTCCCCCAGTTGCCCTTGTGATGCCGACCACACGATACTGAATTCGTGCCTCTCCTTCCTTGAATTATGCTTTTAGGATGCTTTTTTCAATAGTGACCTTCTCTTCTTATTTTACTTTCCACTGTTTTCTTTGTTCCTCATACTGCACTTCCATTGTTCGCTTCTTTTGGTTCTTCGTGCCCCCTCGTGTTCCGAGTTCCTTTTTTTTTTTCTACTTTTTGCATACAACTCCCAGTTAGTTAGGGCCTAGCCCCTTGTACCAATCCAAGATGCCCCTCTCTCCTTTTGAGCCTTGTCACTGCTAATCATTTTTCCTTGGTCAATCAATTTTCTGCTATTTGGCCCCTCCTTCCCTCCTTGCCTGCCATCTGCCATCTTCCATCTTCCTAGGCCTGTTCTAGAATCGGCAGGGTGTGTAGAAAAAATCTTCTCCACCATGTGCCAAATCTCTTGCAAATATCTGCATGTGTTCCTCATTCATGACCTCCTTCGCTCTCCATCCTCAAATCTCTTTCGAATGAATGTTTGTGTGCAATCCTTGGAAACATACCCTAAAGATAACACCTCAATGTGATTGGAAGGTTAATGTAATCTACTGTTTTAGTCCGTTAAATTTTGTGTAACATGTTCTTTGCTTAGGACAGTTACTTTGATGTTCCATATTAGTCCGTTTATCAATCCATTTCATTTTCATTAGCAATCACATGAATCATTATCACATAACAGTAACTGAAGAAAGAACAAAAACAATAAATGCAAAGGACAAGCCAAGACAAGAGAGCACAAAATATGGCTCAAGCCAAGGAAAAACCCCAAGATGGGGAAGACCCTTGATCAATTCTTATTATTAATATCAAATGCCCAACAGAGAGTACAATAATTCAAAGTCAAAATTGACTGGCCAATTTGAAGATAAATTGATGGCCCAAAAATGCAATTACGAAGCAGACAAATTTTGCCCTCTTAAGCTATAGTCAAACTGTTATAGGAGCTTGATTTTGGTAGGGTTACTTATTGTCCACTGCGGTGTCACTTAACAGCTCCAAAACATCTCCTTTTGTTAAAATTGGCAACTAGGGCCAAACTCCATGTGGGTCATCTTATTTACGGCAGCGGATATTTTTCTTGGATCCCTCTCATCGAGAGGTGTAGGATTGATCTAAAGATCATCCGATTCCGATAAGTATTCATGGAGTTATGAATTTGTTTGTTTTATAAGACAATTTGTCAAGGTCGACCAACGACCAAATAAACCCCACATGTGCTCAAGTTTTAGTATAAAAGGAGATGAGTCATTTCTCACACACACTTCTATCTTGATTTCTCTCAACTTGTCTTGGGTTTTAGTGGAAGAGAAATCTAGGAGTGGAAGCCCTAGACGTTGGAGGATTAAGGCTGCCCTAGCGGCAGTCAAGAAGAAGAACGCTGCCCTAATCTAGAGGACGCAGTCAAGTGAGAAGCCATAACGCTACAAGGAGGACAACCCTAGTATCTACGCAGTCTAGAAGAAGAAGCCTAAGCACTAATCCTATCAATATCAAGCCCTGGCCTATACGTTGGCCTCTACGCAGTCAAGAAGGAGGCTGCCCTAGTCAGCGTAAAGAGCTGGGTGGACAACGGAGCTTTTAGGCGCAATATGAAGGGTCAAAGGGACTGTTTAGAGGCGGCCCTAGACAGCGTGAAGGGTTGTGGTGACAGCATGGTGTGAAAGGGCAGTTTTGAGGGTAAGGTTAGGGCTGTTTCTAGGTACGACATGGTGCTGCAAAGATGCATGCACAGCTAGGCATAATGTTTAATGGGACAGTTGCAAAGATGCATGGACAACAAGGCTACATAGTACTGCAAACATGCATGGACAACTAGGCATAATGTTTAATGGGACAGCTGCAAAGATGCATGGACAGCTAGGCATGTTTAATGGGACAACTGCAAAGATGCATGGACAACAAGGCTACATAGTGCTGCAAAGATGCATGGACAGCTAGGCATAATGTTTAATGGGACAGCTGCAAAGATGCATGGACAACAAGGCTACATAGTGCTGCAAACATGCATGGATAGCTAGGCATAATATTTAATGGGACAGTTGCAAAGATGCATGGACAACAAGGCTACATAGTGCTGCAAAGATGCATGGATGGCTAGGCATAATGTTTAATGGGACAGCCCTATGACATAGGACAGCAGACATTGTATAGCAGCTGTGATATGACATGGCAGCAAAGTGGGACAACAGCCTTGACATGACCATTGACAACAACCTTGACATGACAGCAGCAAGGTATAGCATGACTGGTAGGGCTAGCAGCAAGCATGGACAACACAATGATGGGACAACAATGATATAGTGTAGCAATGTTTAATGGGACAACTGTAAGAAGTTGGGACAGCAGTATGATGAGACAAAGCAATGTTGGGACAACAAGCACAGACATCAGTGGCAAGCATGGTGCTGCAAGCACATGAGACATGCTGTATGGCACATGGGACAACAGTGCAGCATAAGGTGCAGCAGCCCTGAGGTCTAGCATTGTGATGATGGGTGCAGCATGATGACGAGTTGTAGCACGATGATAGGTGAAGGAGTCACCTTGGAGAATCAGTTGAAGTAGCATGTCTTCAACTAGTCTCATCTTCTTTGAGATGATCTTTGTTCTTATCTAGATAAGTCAAAGTGTTGACTTCTGTTGTAAATGTACTATCTCTCTCTCTCTCTCTGTGCTGAACTATTGAAGAACATATAAGAAGAATTGATCAAGGGTTCCCCACATTGGGGTTTGTCCTTGGCTAGCGCCACATCTTGTGTCCTCTTGTCTTGGCTTGTCTTCTGCGATTTATGTTTATGTTCTATCTACAGTTTACTTTAATGCTGATGTGATTGCTAATCTGGAAAAGATATTGAGCTAACTGTGAAAATTGAAATAAATTGCTTTAAGCATAGAACATACCTAAAATTAACATGGTATCAGAGCTAAGGTGAAGACAAAGCCCTAGCAAGAGTGAAAGAGAAATCACTGAAGATAGTTGGGAAAGAACAAAAGGATCAGTGGATTCCTCATCCCTCTTCAAATTCACCAAGGGTGAAGTCGAAGCAGAGAATATTATCAGAATGGCGCAATGGAAGTTTCTGATGGCCTACCTAAAAGATCACTTCAATGGGAAGTTTGGATCTAAGGATGGAAGGAAAGGCAGATGCCTTGTTCAGCCATTATGCAAAGGAGTGTCAGAATGGCAGGGACATATCACTTGATGAAGATAACAATCATTCCAGGGACATCTTCAATGATCGAAGGAATGACAGGTAATGCAGGTCATCAATGAAATAACCGACTCTTCAAAGAAAGCAAGGAACCCCAGCTATGAAGAATCAAATGTTGTTTCTGATAAGATAAAGAAGCGTTATCTTGTATTGGGCCTCTCCTTCAGATTCTTTGGGAATCTGGCTTATTGATTGTGGTGCTTCAAGGCACTTCATCGGATAGAAGGGTGCTCTCTCTAATTTGGTAGAGACGGAAACAATCATGGGATTATACGTGGAGTCGATGTCGCCTATCCCGAAAAGGGTGTAGGGAATGTTACCCCTCAATTGAATAAGGGTAACTCGATTCATTTACAGAACCTCTTTTATGTACCTGATGGCAAGAAGAACCTGGTGTCCATTTTGACAATGGAAGTCAAAGGTTACAGGGTGGCATTCATCGATGGAAAGGTACGTGTTTGAAAATAAAATTTTCTAAAGATGCTTTTGAGTTCAGGGTTGGCAATTTGTATCAAGTTGCAGGATGGTCCATTGGGGACCATGTCAGTTGACACATCTCACCAGAGGTCTACTTTATGGGGCCCTACCCAATGTGAGTTAGATGGTGACAGGGATGCCTGAATTCAAAAAGTGCATGAAGGTACATGTCTAAGATGTACCAAAGGAAAATCTTACAAGGGGACTATTCCCCTCATGTAGCAGGTCCACAGGTTTGGAACAACCCGAGGGGTTTGAGATTCATGATCGAGAGTCTCATGTATGCAGGTGGAAGAAAGCCCTCTATGGCTTGAAGCAAAACACCCCGGGCTTAGTATGAGAGGATTGATAATTGTCTGATGAAGCTGAGATTCACTAGGAGTGAAGTCGATCCAAACCATTGCTCGAAGGTTGTGGATGATAGACCTCTCATACCGACATATTTTGAGGACAACCTATTTCTGACAGGTGCAGACCCTCTCATTTGTAGAAGTATGAGGGAGTTGGATTGCGGTTGTGGAATTGTAAACTGCAAGCCCGTGACTACCTCGAGGATCTTAACTTTCAGAAGTTATATGGTACTAATGCCAGACCAGATTTGGGAAATGCCTCTGAGTTTCATAAACTCATTCGCGTTGATGTTCTTGGTGAACTTCCGTCCGAACATATGTTTTGCAGTTAGCATGATGAGCTCGTATATGGTTGAGCCTCACTGGATTGGTGACAAGAATCTTTTGAAATATCTTCGGGGCACTATCTCTCATGGATTGAGATACACTGCCGGAAATGTAAAGCTGCATGATTATTCGAACGCTGACTCGGCAGGCAGTGTGGAGGATTGCAAGAGCACTTTTGAGTGCTGATTCTCTTTGGGTGTTCTCGATATCCTGGATGAGCAGGAAGCAAAAGACGGTTGCTTTGAGCACTGCTGAGACTGAATACATAGCTACGAGTATAACCTCGTGTGAAGCTGGTTGGTTGCAGGAGCTCTTCAGTGAGATGTTTGTACACATGATGTATACCACTGTGATCTTCTATGTCAACCAAGGGGGGATTCGATTGTTGAGGAAGCCCGTATTCTATGATTGCTCTAGTATATAGACATCAGATACTACCTTATCTGGGATATAGTACGTGGATGAGCGAGGAGGCTCTATCGCGTTGAGACTGATGTACAGGTCGCAGACATTCTGTCAAAGCCCCGGGGAAAGGTCAAATTTGTGACTTTTCCGAATGACTTGGAGTTGTTGAGAGACCTTCTTATGATGGGTCCTGCATGTTGCATGCATTGAGCTTGGGGGGGCTTGGGGTACTACTGGAGCAACACGCGATGATAAGGTGACTCACCCTCCCCTAATGGTGCGTTGTGTACAGGGTGAATGGCTTAGTCTTCCCCTGTGATACCCTGAGGCGACTTAGGGACAAGATGAATGGTTCTCCTGTCGAGGCATCCTACCCATGTAGTCTGGGACTCATGGGAAGTACCTCTCATCTGGCCAATGAGCAGGGAAATGGGGTTAGGGACCATAGTAGTACTATCGATGGACGCGTCGTTGTATCTACTGTACTCCCTATGCTAGGATGACCTCCATTGATCTGGGATCAATGTAATTGATCTAGGATCAGTATGAGTGGTTTGAGACACTCTCTTGTGATATTGATTTGGGATCAATAAAATTGACTTCGAGTCAGTAGAGAATAAAATTGACTTCGAGTCAGTAGAGAATGGTATTAGACATTATCGATCAATTCTTCTTCTTCATGGTTCAGCAGAGCAGAACAGAGCTCAGTAGAGCAGTGTAGGGCATTGATGGCAGAGATAGTATAGTCAGACATATGGATTAGCGGATGGAGTTCTCCCTAGTTTAGAGGGAGTTTTAAAATTGGCAACTAGGGCCAAACTCCATGTGGGTCATCTTATTTATGGCAACTGATATTTTTCTTGGATCCCTCTCATCGAGAGGTGTAAGTTTATTCTAAAGATAATTTGATTCCGATAAGTATTCATGGAGTTATGAATTTATTTGTGTTATAAAACAATTCGTCAAGGTTGGCCAACAACCAAATAAACCCCACATGTGCTCAACGTTTTAGTATAAAATGAGATGACTTGAGAGTCATTTCTCACACACACTTCTATCTTGATTTCTCTCTACTTGTCTTGGGTTTCAGTGGAAGAGAAATCTAGGAGTGAAAGCCCTAGACGTTGGAGGATTAAGGCTGCCCTAGCCGCAATCAAGAAGAAGAACACTATCCTAACCTAGAGGACACAGTTAAGTAAGAAGTCGTAATGCTACAAGGAGGACAACCCTAGTATCTACGTAGTCTAGAAGAAGAAGCCTACGCACTAATGCTTCAAGATCAAGCCCTAGCCTATACGCTGGCCTCTATGCATTCAAGAAGGAGGCTGCCCTAGTCAGCGTAAAGAGTTGGGTGGACAACGAAGCTTAGCCACAGTATGAAGGGTCAAAGGGACAATGTAGAGGCTGCCCTAGACAGCGTGAAGGGTTTGGTGACAACGTGGTGTGAAAGGGCAGTTTTGAGGGTAAGGTTAGGGCTGTTTCTAGGTACGACATAGTGCTGCAAAGATGCATGCACAGCTAGGCATAATGTCTAACGGGACAGTTGCAAAGATGCATGGACAACAAGGCTACATAGTGCTGCAAACATGCATGGACACTAGGCATAATGTTTAATGGGACAGCTGCAAAGATGCATGGACAACAAGGCTACATAGTGCTGCAAACATGCATGGACAGCTAGGCATGTTTAATGGGACAACTGCAAAGATGCATGGACACCAAGGCTACATAGTGCTACAAAGATGCATGGACAACTAGGCTTAATGTTTAATGGGACAACTGCAAAGATGCATGGACAACAACCTACATAGTGCTGCAAACATGCATGGACAACTAGGCATAATGTTTAATGGGACAATTGCAAAGATGCATGGACAGTAAGGCTACATAGTGTGGCAAAGATGCATGGACATTAAGGCTACATAGTGCTGCAAAGATGCATGGATAGCTAGGCATAATGTTTAATGGGACAACCCTATGACATAGGACAGACGACATTGTACAACCACTGTGATATGACATGGCAGCAAAGTGGGACAACAACCTTGACATGACAACAGCAAGGTATATCATGACTGGTAGGGCCAGCAGCAAGCATGGACAACACAATGATGGGACAACAATGATATTGTGTAGCAATGTTTAATGGGACAATTGTAAGATGTTGTGACAACAATATGATGAGACAGAACAATGTTGGGACAACAAGCATGGACAACAGCAAGCACATACATCAGTGGTAAGCATGGTGTTGCAAGCACATGAGACATGCTGTATGGCACATGGGACAACAATGCAACATAAGGTGCGGCAAACATGAGGTCCAACATTGTGATGATGGGTGCAACATGATGCAGCACGGTGAGGTGCAATATGATGACGAGATGCAACACGATGATAGGTGAAGGAGTCACCTTGGAGAATCAGTTGAAGCAACATGTCTTCAACTAATCTCATCTTCTCAGAGATGATCTATGTTCTTATCTAGATAAGTCAAAGTGTTGACTTCTGTTGTAAATGTACTATCTCTCTCTCTCTCTCTCTCTCTTTGCTGAACTATTGAAGAACATATAAGAAGAATTGATCAAGGGTTTCTCCATATTGGGGTGTGTCTCTGGCTAGCGCCACATCTTGTGTCCTCTTGTCTTGGCTTGTCTTCTGCGATTTTATGTTTATGTTCTATTTGCAGTTTACTTTAATGCTGATGTGATTGCTAATCTGGAAAAGATATTGAGCTAACTATGAAAATTGAAATAAATTTCTCTAAGCATAGAACATACCTAAAATTAACACCTTTCAACTGCGACTCTTCAAAGCAAACAAGATGCAGCTCTTCGCTGGCCCTTAGGGCTAGTCTGTGCCAAAATTAGGTCTCTTGTCCACCTTATCTAGGCTTGTACAGACCTGCGGCCCATCCTGAAGCGATTTCTTTGAAGTGCGGCCTCTCAAGGAGAGACTTTCTTCCCCAAATTGTCCACAAGCCAACCCACAAATTTGGCCTACCTTTTTGCTCTTGAATTCAGACCTGCAATGACAAATCTACCCATACAAAGTGCCAAAATTTTCCTCAAGGCCTACGATTGTCCTATCTGAAATATCTTAGCGCTGTTGCAGAAGTAGAACCCAAAACAAAACAACCCTTCATCCTCCTCCTAGAGCTCTGCTACCTCAGACATATATTTGAACACTTTGATGTGACAAATGAGGTTGGAGGTCACCTCTATTTATACAAATTGGTGAGGGTCAAGAGACATGTCGTTTGGGCTTCACGAGCCTACATGGAGGTGAGGCCAACCTTGATAATTTGCATTTTAGTTGGCTTCATTTCAAAAATATATTTCTCCTTGACCAAATTTAGTGATCTTTAGGTCGATTTTGGTCCTCTCGAAAAGAGGAATTAAATGCCACAATTATCTTCTTCAATTGAGTTGTCCAAAGTTGAATTTGGCCTTAGTTGCCAATTGTTAAATTTGGCAACTAGGGCCAAACATCACTTTGGACAACTCTTATGAGGCAACTGATATTTTTATTGGATTCCTCTTTCCGAGAGGTGTAGGATTGATCTAAAGATCTTCCCATTCCGACATGTACAAATGAAGTTATGAATTTATTTTGATTATGGACAAATTGTCAAGGTCGGCCAGCCATCAAATTAGCCTCCTCCAGCCTTCAATGTTGCATATAAGTACAAGGTGCCTCCTCCTCATTTTGGCATCTCATATCATTCATCTTTCTCTCACACCTTGATTGGGTACGAATTTCTAGGCCGCTCTCTCTCCACACGTGTGAAAGGAAGACTGTCTTTTTTCGCTGTTGCGTTGACCATATTTGACCGAAATTTCAGGAGGCTGAAATTTAAGGAGACTGAAATTTTAGGAGGTTGACTTTGACCAACTTTGACCTTGTTTGACTTCGGTTTTGTGAGGGGGACTTCTGTTTAGGCAAGTCGCTATTTTGGGCACAAAAACTGAGGTGTTTGACCCCTGTGTTGACTTCCCTAATTCAGGTTGCTGTGTTGACTTTTGTTGACCAGATTTGACTGGTTATTTTCGGATTGTTTTTGGCTGCATTATCTTGCTGTTGGAGGTCGAGTTGACCAAGGTTGACTGAGCTGTTTTGGAGGTCAGTTTAAGCCCTGTTGACCATCATTGACTTTCTAGTTAGGGCTTTCTGTTTCTGTTGTTGTGACTGATTAGTTTGGGCAAGGGAATATTGTAAATTATACTTTCTCTCTGCTGAACTTTTGAAAAATTATAAGAAGAATTGATCAATGGTTTCCCCACATTGGGGTTTGTCCTTGGCTGGTGCCATATTTTGTGTCCTCTTGTGTTGGTTTGTCTTCTACTGTTATTGTTTATGTTCTATTTGCATTTTACTATCGTGTTGATGTGATTGCTATACTGGATATGATATTGGGCTAATAAAAAATTGAAGTAAATTGCTCTAAGCATAGAACATACCATTGTTATCCTAAAATTAACATGGTATCAGAGGTGAGGTGAAGACAAAGCCCAAGCAAGAGTGAAGGGAAATCACTAAGAGGAGCAATCACTGATCAAGAACAAGTCTCAATGGCCTCCACATTCTACTTCAAGTATGATGATAAGCTTCGTGATAAGTCTGATTAACATGCATGGAAGCTGTCTCTTGATTTGACTTTAGAAGAGCAAGATGTCATGGGTTATGTGCAGGGAAAGATTCCGGAACCTCCTTCAAATGCACCGGCTGCTGCTAAGACAAAGTACAAGAAGGGTAAAGTCAAAGCCAAGAAGATCATCAAGGATTCTATTCATAAGCTTAGTTGCTTACATCTCTGATTTGAATGCATCAAAGCAGATATATGATAGGTTGGTTGGAATGTTCAAATCTAGCAATGCAAATCAAATTCTTTTCCTCAAGAACAAGTTGAAGGATATAAAGAAGGGAAAATGTGAGGATATTCAATCCTACTTCATGAGGATTATCGAGATAAAAAATGATCTTCTTTCGATTGGTGATGCTATTGCTGACAGGGAGCTCACTCTCATTGCCCTTGGAGGTCTTCCTCCCGAATGGCACTTGTTCAACACTACTATTCCAGGTTTTGAAGAATTGCTGACTAGATGTTCTCAAGAAGAAACAAGGATGATGGAACTGGAGATGCCTTCGAATAGGAATAATCCTACTGCATTCTCTGCTCATGCCAAGAGGAAGAACAATGTAGGTTCAAAGAAGCAAAGTCAAGGAAGATTAGGATTCAAAAATGGAAGGAAGGGAAGATGCTTCGCTTGCAACAAGTTTGGTCACTATGCCAAGGAGTGTCCAAATAGAAGGGACACATCTCATGATGATGATCACAATCATTCTAGGGGCAACAACAACAATCAAAGGAATGACAGGTTCAACATCAAAGTGAAAAGGAATGCTTCCACTACTCGACTTGGAAATGATCGAGCTTCTAAAAGAACAAGAAACTCCAAGTTGTTGAAGAAAGTGTAACTAGGTTCGGAATTTACAAATGTAATTTTGATCTTTGTACTTGTCAAGAAAAAGAAATATTATTTTTTTGTGAATTATAAGAATGAGTTTCTTGCTCATTTCTTAGGAAATTCAAAGAGTCAATGTCATGCTCTTCTTGAGCTTATATGTAATGCAAAAGAGTCAACCTAATGCCTAGATCAAAGCCCTCCAAGACAAACAACATCTCCTTGAAGAACGCAACAAGTAGAATGAATTAACAAGCTCTGCAAGTCGGCGAAATGAAAAGTTGAAAACATAGTGATCTCCTTGATAAGTCGGCCTGACTTATGGTTCACATGTCGGCCTAATGGATGTCGACAATGACCCATATGTATAACACATGGAGTGAAATTTCAAGCACAGTACTTCGGGTGATCTTGGAAGAGGAAAAGCGAAGGTGAAGTATACACAAAACCATAGTCTCTTGGTGAAGGAGTATACACTGTCTCTCATTGAAGTCTACACAAAACCACAATCTCTCGATTAGGCATCCACAGTCTCTTAGTGAAGCATATTTAGATCTCGGTGCAAGGAAGGATTACACTCACTATATTTGCGATGATAATCTCTGTCTCAACACAGATGTGATTCCATAGTATCACACTCTTGGCATACTCTGTCTCGGCATATGAATGATAAACAGATCTCACAGTAACACGCTCGATTTAGATGAAGTCATGATCTCAGTCTCAGTTACAAGGTATTGATCATGAAAAGATCTCTGTGCAATTGTCAAAGATATATACATATCTCAATATCGAGATCTCTTTGTTATAGTGATGATGTCATTAAAGGTGTAGAAATAATCTCAGTGAAAAGCAGTGAAGACCTCAGTGAAGATGTGACAATGGAGGTGCAGTAATGATTTCGCTGTTATAATAAATATCTCAGTGAAGATGACCTTGACGAAGCAGTAGTAATGATGATGATCTCAGTAGTGACGAAGAAGAGGATTGGTGTCTTGGTCTTGGAATGGCTTAACGGGTCAAGGGTCCAGGTCTTGGTGTTCGTCAATTGGAATCTCTATAAGAAGAATTATGTGCGGGTTTTCCTCTCCAAGAGGGAGAGGTTTTGGCCCTGGCAGAAAGCCAAACATCTTGTGTTCTTGTCTCTTTGTTTTGATAGCAGTTTGATGAAGCAAACACACACACTAATAAGAAGAAGAAGATCAAGCTAAGATAAATTGTGAAAGCACTTCACAAATTGTTATCAAGTGTAGAAGAATCACATTAATCCCACATGCCCTAGATTCTTCAACACAGGTATGATGAGTCTAATGTTGTAAATTCTAAGCAAAAGGAATTTTATCTTATATTTGCCCTCTCTACTGCCTCTCCTTCGGATACTTTGGGAAATTGGTTGATTGATAGTGGTGTCTCAAGGCACTTCATTGCGTACAAGGAAGCTTTTTCAAATCTGATAGAGAAGGATACAAATTTGGAAATTATCTTTGGAGACAATGCCACCTATCTCGTGAAGGGAGTTGGGTATGTTACCCTTCAATTGAATCAAGGTAACACCGTTCATCTTCAAGAAGTACTATATGTACCTGATCTAAAGAAGAATCTAGTGTCTATCTCGGTGATGGAAGACAAAGGATTCAAGGTGGCATTCATCAATGGAAAGTTACGCGCGTGGAAAGGAAATTTCAAAGAAGCATTTACTCTTGGATTCGGGGTTGACAATTTATATCAAGTTGGAGGAAGTCCATTGGGAGCCATATCTTGCGACACATCTCTTCAATCCGAACTATGGCACCAAAGGTTTGCTCATCTTCACTATAAGGCTCTACCTAATGCAAGGAAGATGGTTACGGGTATGCCCAAAATAGAGCATGAAGGTGTATGTCAGGGATGTGCCGAGGGAAAACATACAAGGGGACCATTCCCCTCAAGTGATAGCAAGACCACAGACATTTTGCAATTGGTTCATTCTGATCTATCTGGTATGTTTCCTGTGACATCATTAGGAGGATATTTATATTATGCTGTCTTTGTGGATGACTTCTCTTGCAAAACTTGGATATATTTCTTGAAGAAGGACAAAATATTCTCATGGTTTCGTGCCTTCAAAGCCTTGGTGGAAAATCAAACAGGGAAGAAGATCAAGATATTGAGGACCGATAATGGAATCGAGTATGAGTCAAATGAATTCAATGACTATTGTAGGGAAGCTGGCATTAAGAGGGAGACTACTACTGCATATACTCTTGAGCAAAATGGTGTTGCTGAAAGGAAGAATCGTTCCATTATAGAAGCCACTCGTGCCATGCTTCATGATCAAGGACTTCCAAAGTTCCTATGGGGAGAAGCTGCCAACACTGTTGTGTACGTTCAAAATCGATGCCCTCATCAAGCATTGGACTCCAAAACTCCCGAAGAAGTTTTCACCAGTAAGAAACTTGATGTTTCTCATTTTAGAATTTTTGGTAGTCCCGTATACTTTCATGTGCCGAAAGAAAAGAGAAATAAATTGGAGGCATCTGGGAAGAAAGGAACTTTTGTGGGCTACAGTGAAACTTCCAAGGCATATAGAATCCATGTGCCTGGTCAAAGAGAAGTAGAGTTGAGTCATGATGTCTGGGATGTGGTCCTCAGACCCTAGGACAAATATGTTGTCACCTCTAAATGGCTCTACAAGATCAAGCATGGTGCTGATGGAAGTGATGAGAAGTTCAACGCTAGATTTGTTGCTCGAGGCTTCTTTCAAAAGGAAGGTGTAGATTATGATGAGATATTTGCACTTGTTGCTCGCTACACCACCATCCGTTCAATTATAGCCCTTGCTGCCTCACAAGGATGGAATCTACACTAGATGGATGTCAAGACTGCCTTCTTGCATGGTTCACTTAAGGAGGAAGTCTATGTGGAACAACCTGAGGGGTTTGAAGTTCAAGATCATTAGACACATGTATGCAGGTTGAAGAAAGCCCTCTGTGGGTTGAAGCAAGCATCCCGGGCTTCGTATGAGAGGATTGATAGCTATCTGATGAAGCTGGGATTTACAAGAAGTGAAGTTGATCCGAACCTTTACTTTAAGGTTGAGAATGATAAACCTCTCATCTTGGTAATCTATGTGGGCAATCTCTTCTGACAGGTGCAGACCCTCTTATTCATCAATGTAAGAGAGAGTTGGCTTCAAAGTTTGATATGAGGGACCTAGGATTGATACATTACTTCCTAGGGTTGGATGTCTAGCAAAAGCTAGGGAAGATTTACCTTTCTCAAGGAAAATATGTTGTGAAGCTACTTGAAGGATTTGTGATGGTGGATTGCAAGTTTGTGACTACACTGGTGGAACTTAACTTCAAGAAGTTATGTGGAAGTGCTGTCGGACCCGATTTGGGAAATCCTTTTGAGTACCGTCAACTCATAGGGGCCCCGATTTTTTTGTTGAACTCCTGTTTCGACATATGTTTTGTAGTGAACACATTGAGTCAATTTATGGTCGAGCCTCATCATATACATTGGAATGCTGCCAAGAATCTCTTGAGATATCTCTAGGGCACAATCACTTCTGGACTGAGATACACTGTCGGGAATGTGAGGCTCCATGGTTACTCTTATGCAGACTGGGCTGGCAGTGTGGTGGATCGTAAAAGCACATCAGGATGTTGCTTCTCTCTAGGTTCTGCTTCAATATCATGGATGAGCAGGAAGCAGAAGTCGATTGCTTTAAGCACGGCTGAGGCTGAATACATTGCTGCTAGTTTTTCTTCCTGTGAAGCTGTCTGGTTAAGGAAGCTCTTTAGTGAGCTACTTGGACATGTGCTGGATATCACCGTGATCTTCTGTGACAACCAGAGTGGGATTCTTCTTTCTGAGAATCCTGTGTTTCATGATCGCTCCAAGCATATTGGTATCAGGTACCACTTTTTCCGAGATATGGTACAATAGGGAGCAATAAGGTTCCATCATATTGGGACCGATGAGCAGGTCGCCGATATTCTTACGAAGCCCCTTGTGAAGGTCAAATTCTTAACCTTGCGTGAACAACTTTCCCTACTAAGTAGTCCATTTCATGCACTACAAGAGTAAGCTCCTAAAGATGCAATCCAATCTTGGTGGAATTGAACCCTCATCTACTGGGCCTCCCCTGATCTCCTCCTATTGATCACCTTGCCACATTGGTGAAGCTCCCCACACTATCAACGAATCACTAAAACCAAATGGAAGATTTGGATGACCCTCCCCTATAAAAACCAACTCACCTCTACGGGTAGCTGAACTGCTCAGTGCTATTATGCCAGAATCCCTTGCCTGTTGCAAAAGAAACCTATCTTGCTGACATCTGACACTTTGGTCATGACTGACTGCCTAGCATGCTCGTACCAGAGCCTCCTCTCCCAGAATTCTCAGCCATAATCTATGCGATGATCGAGGCTAGGCCAATCTTGCCAAAGCGACTCAACAGTGCCAACGCCTATCACTCCATGGCTAGCTCCAATCCTGAGCAACAATTTGCCTCGTCCTATGGTCAGGGATTCGGTGATCCCCCATGTGTCTGCTTGTGAATGAATCAGTCCGCTTGTTATTCTATGCTCATTGAGGAGTGGAGTATCCCACCAATCCACTGGATCCTTGGATCCCATAACCATACTGGAGGTCCATAACCCCCATTCATCTCTGCCTACTGCTGTGATATGCTGCTAGTTGTTGGGACCCCTCTGTGCCTCGTCTTTGCCTCTTGTAGGTAATCCAATAGGTAGGCATCAAGCATCAAGAACTTGTGCCGCGAATATTCAACTGCTTTGTGCCTACCAAATCACATAGCGAGATTTGCTATCCTAGCTCCTGATGATGTGCTCGGGTACTGCCAGAAGCCTAGGCATCATCCTGCCAACAATGACTACTGTCCTCCGCACCTCATGCTCACTTAACGCCTCGAGCTGTCCAGTTGAAAAATATCCATGTAACTCCCTCTCGGTTAGCTCCTCAAGTGTGAGCCTAGGGGTGGAACATATGCTACCTCAATAATCAACCATGCCATCCCTAAGCTTGTGATTGTCAACTCGTGCACCTATCAAGTGTCTCAATTGGAGAGTCTCCTCTTGGTCCATGACACGCGGTGTCTCATCCAATTGCCTAGGGTGAGTCTCCCATGCCTTGTTGCTTGAATGGAGAGTGTCAAAGGGCAACAACCAAACCCTTTGCGATTGTAAGCAACAGTGGAGGATGATGGGTGGGTATGTCCCAAAGAGTATGATCAAGAGTCTGCTGGAATGCTCAAGAGTAATCCTGCAAACGACCCTCTCTCCGCCTCGAATATGTTGATAACCCCCTTGAGGCCCTGCCTCCACTAGACATGGTGTTCCCAGATGCTCAACAATGTCTTCATCGATCCTAGGTGAGTTGCGTCCAAGGGTACACCTACTGCTCTTGCCCATAAGTCTCCTTGGAGGCAACACTCCAAGGGCCCGCTATGCCGCATCATGTGTCACAACATACCACCAAGTACCACCACACTCCTCGACATGCCGCTGTATGCTGCAACTTGTACTTGTACACCACTGGTTACCCGCAGCTATGGCTATACCATCCTGTACCATCCTATGTCTTGTCTGTGTCACCGCACTCTCACTCCTCGCACGTCCTTAATGCGATGTAAGTCACTCCTTCTACCCTACAGTGTAAACCGACTTGCTGTGGTATACCACCATGCATCTCCATGCTCCTCTACAGGCCACTGCTCCTCGTTGCATAGCCCTGCACACCACTAGGCGCTATGGCCTAGAATTTGGTTTGTATGCATGAAGTCACATCCCTCTATATAACATTGGACGCTACGACCTGACTTTGTGCAATCTTGTGTACCATTGTCTACTGTCATACCACGTTGTAACATATGGTATCCCGCATGTGCCAAAGTGTCCGCCACTCTGCTAATGACCCTACAATGACATGTGTCATGTCCCCTTGTCCATCTTGTTAGACTTGAGCACCTTAACTCCACTCCTACTAGAGGGGATATCTCTATTGTGCCGATCCTCTATGACCCCTAAGTCCTAAACCTAAATGGGAGAACGCCGTCTCCATGCAATATCCGGTTCAGTGGCCTACCCATACCACCTCCTCCAACCAACTCTTGCCAGAGAATGCTAATCATCTTGCGACCCCATGCACAACCAACATGCTAATACAATCCATGGAGCCTACTCACAAATTGCCTATCTTCTAATGCTGACTGGAATTCCCATAGGGAATGTATGTGCTCAGTCATTGGGTTGACTACCTCATCAATGCCATAGCCATCTTGCATGTCTGATATCGGATAGGGAGCTTGTTAAAATTGGAAACTAGGGCCAAATTCCATGTGGGTCTACTTATTCATGGCAACTGATATTTTTCTTGGATTCCTCTCGTCGAGAGGTGTAGGATTGATCCAAAGATCATCCGATTCCGATAAGTATTCATGGAGATATGAATTTATTTGTGTTATGGGACAATTCGTCAAGGTCGGCCAGCAACCAAATTTCCCCCTCATCCTCAACGTAGCACTAATAAAGGTGACTTTCAAGTCATTTCACACACCTCTTGTGATCTCTTCCTCTCCACTTGTCTTTTGGTTTTGGTGGGAGGAGAGATCTTAAGATGATACGCTGCCCTAGAAGAAGCCCTAGACCCTAACACTGTCATGGAGGAGATGCAACTTCTTATACGCTGTCAAGGAGAAGCCCTAGACGTGGAGTTGAAAGGGTTTTCTAAGGAGACCTACACTGCCCTAAATTACAGTCCATAAAGCCAGCCTTAATGCTGGTATGGAGAAGCCACTTGATGCCTTAATACGTTGTCTAATACGCAACAAGAAGAGGCACTTAACATAGTCATGAACACAGCTAAAGGGAGATCCACAAAAACCCTAACCGCAATCCTCTATACACAGCTAATCACAAGGCATAACGTAGACCCCAATACGTTGTCCTATACGTGGCAAGAAGAGGGACTTCACTGTCCCTAACACAGTCATTGAAGGAGGTTAAACGCAAGCCTTATCTGTTGGCCTTATTCCATTGATATGCTAGAAAGAACACAACTCTAACGCTGCCCTAAATGCAGTCATGGAATCACAGCAAGGAATGGGCAAAAACACAAGTCTATGATTGACATCTAGACGTTGATTTAGGAGGGTCATATTATGCTCTCGCCGCAGAGAATAGGAGGGCTTATGATTGTATAATGGAGGCCTAAAAGACAGGTCCTAACGCTGTGTAAGAAGGCTCAATGCAGGCTTGAATAAGGGCACCTATGTGCAGTCTTAAGGAAAGTCATACATGCTATTACAGTCTCGGTATATATTATAGACTTGGGTATAGAATCTTGATGATTAGGTGCAGTCATAGAAGGAGCTTAGACAACATGGATTTGAGTTGTTGACTGTATCAAGGACTAACCTTAATACAACATGATGTAGGTGACATCAATGATGTTGAGAACAACTCAGTGATATTTGGGTGCAGCACCGAGACGATGAAGTACAACAATATGGAGACAACATGATGATGAACGCTGCAACATGATGGGCATGGTAGTGAGGTGCAGCGTGATGATGAGGTGCAACATGATGATGAGGTGCAACATAATGATGTGATGTAGCACAATGAGGTGCAACATGGTGATGGAGTCACCTTGGAGGATCAGTTGAAGCAGTATACCTTCACCTGAGTTTAGATCAACTACCTTATGTGTCATCTTCATAGAGAAGATCTCTGCTCTTATTTTGTCAAGTCAAAATGTTGACTTCTGATGTATATGTACTCTCTCTCTCTCTCTGCTGAACTATTGAAGAACATAAGAATTGATCAAGGGTTTCCCCACATTGGGGTTTGTCCCTGGCTAGCGCCACATCTTGTGTCCTCTTGTCTTAGCTTGTTTTCGGCGATTTTTGTTTATGTTCTCTCTGCATTTTACTTTCACGCTAAATGTGATTGCTAATCTGGAATTGATATTGAGCTAATATGGAAAATCGAAGTAAATTTGCTCTCAGCATAGAACATACCTAAAATTAACAGAGCTCCACCTGGAGCCCAGTGCCAACTTGGGCCTCCAATGCCCTCAGTGTCTAAGAGCTCCCATTGAGCCGTACTCTAGAATATAACCATCTCTATGAGTCCAGTCTACTCCAACGGGTACCAACTCAGAATCTCTCGCCATCCAACACCAAGAGAGGGATCGAATGCACGAACCCCTGCATATAGAACAACCCCGACATGCGGATGTTGCACCTTGTGCAACTCCGACCGTCTTATCCCGCTATCTAGGTCAAGACATGAGATCTGACTAGGTAGCTCTGTTTCCCTCTCTCCAAAGGGCAAAGGTGACCCAATAGTGTTGCTAAACTGGTCATCCCCTCTTGTATGTTTAGACAACTTTGTTAACCCAACATAAGGGTGGGTTAACAATGTTGTAGATCCCATCAGTGTGCCTCTTGAGTGAATTGTGATGAAATGCCAATGTGTGGTCTCTATGTTGCCCCTCATCAATGGCTAGCCCAAAGGATGGTTGCACATATTCATCCATCATGGACTCTACACGAGCCTCCGATTGCTCCTCCATAGACAACCCAACATGTAAGATATGCTCACTAGTCAGCTGTAGGTGACTGTTGTTTGACAACTCTGTCATAGATCTGGATGCTTTTGTACCTCTTGGCTTCTCATCAACAGTGGGGATGTCTCCCAGCACCTCATCAACCTGTGGTGTGCTACTATCACCTAAAAACTCGGTCACAACCCGGGATACCTCATTAATGGATACCTCAAGAACGGATGACATCTCATCAATGAGTGTCTGCTCAACTGTGTCCTTGCCAACCATGGCCCCTTGAACTACTTTCGTCTTCTTCGTTAATCCTCTCCATCATCCCAACATAATTCCATTGAATCCCCATTGGTTTTTGCATGCCTCTTAGTTCACAGAACTCTTAAAAAGAGAGGGACGCTTTGATGTCATGACCCAATGATTGGTATGCCCTCCAATTTGCTTCCAATAGCTCCACATCAATTGCAATCATGTCTTGTCATCTTGATGCATTACCCATAATTTTGGGCATAGTGGATTTGCTGTATAATTGAGAATGGTCTTGATGCCCAATTGCGGAATGAATCAACTTTTCGCCCACATCAATCATCATTTGTTGCATCCTAATCACCACATTCAAGGTTACTGCCATGTTGCTTGATTCTAGTCTTTCTTTGGATCCCATGATTTTGTAGCTTTTTATTTTGGTTTTGTCAAAGAACGAAGGGTTTCCCACAAGCTGAGCCAAGATTATGGCTCTTATACCCCTGTAATGTTCCAAAATAGGAAAAACAGTGATATGCAAGCAAATAGCACATTTACACCATAGAAAATTTTAAAACAATTTAGTAAACACCCAGAACAATAAGAATTATGGAAGCAACTGAGCTATTTTATTATAACTGGTGCAAGAGTACAAATATATGGAAGGAATACACCTGGGCTTTTCTTTTTTGGCAAGCGGAGCAATGTCTAGGTGAAGCAATGGCCAGGTGAAGCAATGATAACTCAAATTGTCCAATTGCTGCTCTGTGCTGCCCCAACAAATATGCACTATCTGTTGCAAAGATATGGCTGGAAACCCACCTCTAGTGCTTAGAAAATTCTGCAAATTTATTTCTAAGGTCCTTGTCAAAAACCCAGAAAAACCTCAGAAATGGTTTGCCCTGGTTTTGACCTTCCAAAACTGACCCCCAAAAAGACACTGCGCAGTTCCCAACAATTCTGCACAGCCTCCTGCAAAGATATGGCTGAAAACCCCACCTTTGGTGCTCATAAATTTTGCAAATTTATATCGAGGGTCCTTGTCAAAAACCCAGAAAAACCCAGAAATGGTTTGGCCTGGTTTTGACCTTCAAAAATCGATCCCCAAAAGGCCCTATGTCCTCCAAATCTGCTGAAGCAGACTGCCTGCCAATACACCAACAAAATCCTCCCCAGACATTCCTGAAACGCAGCGATCAACTCCACCAATACTTCCCTTATTTCTCCCGGCAAGCAATAGCCCCAATGGCTGAAACTCTATCTCCCATGTATGCCCAGTTTCTCTCTTCTGCGCTGGCCACAGAGTCTGCAAAATCATTCCTGAATATTGCTGCCACTTCCAGCCCTCAAACTCACCCAATAGCCAACAAATCTATTGAGTCTTCTTCTCCTAATTTCTCTCGGCAATAGCCCTCCGGAAGAATGCTACAATGGCCACAATAGATCCACTATTGCGTCCTCTAGAAATATGCACTGCTAGGGTGAACTGAATACAAATGCTGGAAGTCTCTTTGAATACAAATGCTGAAATCTCTCTACAAATCTCTTCCGGATGATAATGGATGAACCTTTCTAGGGTGGCACTCGAAGTCTCCCGAAGAAAGGGTGAGTTCTCCGCTTGAAAAACTCTTGCTAAACAGCGAGTGACTTGGCTAAACAACTCGAGCAACAAGATCAAATTCGATAAGCCAAAAATGCCAAATGAAGTGTGCTGCCTTCCTTTTATAACTTTCGTGGAGCCTTTCTTCTTTCCTTTTCTTCCCTCTCATGCATTTCAAATCATTGGCTTAGGGAGTGCATATTTCTTATGTGGGTGGTCCCCACATATCATTAACAAAACAAAATAATATAAAATTAACTTGCCTCTAACTCCTATGTCTTCTATCAAAAATCAAATGGGCCCTGTCTTCACCAAAATTGGCCTGCAAAATGTAGAAATAAATCATGTTCCAAAATAATTTAGGAAGGGACATTAGATAATTTCTGAATAGTAGTCGAGCAATAGTATTATTGAAATGTATCTATACCATGCTGGTTGCAAAAAGGACACAGTTACAGGGTCTTCGCCCTCTGAAGGATGAGGACAATCATGCAATCATATTAGCAAAGTGTGTACGCAGGTATGAATACCCTATCAGGTGATAAAATAGCGATAAGGGTTGACATTACTATGATGGCTGAATTCATATTATTCACCAAATGTATCTCAGTTATCCCGGTTTCAAACAAGCACTGACTGCTAAACTAAGCCCTAGCATCTAGCCACTAAATAGGCGTGAAAACAGTAAGAATCTAACCCATAAGACTCTGCAGGTTCACTAATGCTAACCTCCTGTGCTGCAGGTCCCCCTGCTGCCCTTGTGATGCCGACCGCATGATACTTAATTTGTGCCCCTCCTTCCTTTGCAACCAATTCCCTGAATTATGGGCTTAGGATGCTTTTTTCAGTACCCTCCTTCTCTCCTTATTTTACTTTCCACTGTTTTCTTTGTTCCTCTCTTACTGCACTTTAATTGTTCGCTTCTTCTGGCTCTCCGTGCCCCCTCCTGGTCCCGACTTCCTTCTTTTCTACTATTCGCATACTACTGCCAGTTAGTTATGGCCTAGCCCCTCTGGACCAATCTGAGATGTCCCTCTCTCCTTCCTGGTCTTGTCGTTGCTAATCGGTTTTCTTTGGCCAAACAGTTTCCTGCCATTTGGCCCCCTCCTCCTTCCCTCCTTGCCTGTCATCTGCCATCTTTCCAGGTTCATTCTAGAATCAATAGGGTGTGCGGAAAAAAGTCTTCTCCACCATTTGCCAAATTTCCTGCAATATCTGCGTGTGTTTCTCATTCACGACTTCCTTCTCTCTCCATCCTCAAAACTTTTTTGAATGAATGTTTGTGTGCAGTCCTTGAAAACATACCCTAAGATAACACGTCGATCTGAATGGAAGGTTAATGTAATCCACTGTTTGAGTCATTAGAGAAATGTTAACAAAAGGTCCATGCTTTACACAAGGCCTTCACTAGCATCCACTCCTACCAATATGAGAGGAATTGTCTTATACTTGCTAGTTTTAAAAGTTGGGTCTATGTCTAGGGTTATATCAAATTTCATATGCCTATCTACTAAGGCTTACAAGTTTTATAAGTAAAACAACTTTAAAACACATCATTTGTTATTCCCATATCTTTAACACCATAAATATTCCAAGCTATAAGAACACCAATGCTTGAGAATATATAAGAATTTGTTAGATTTCGGTATTGAAGTAATACAGTAACTAAAAGTACTTGGTCTACTATTGGGTCCATTATCCTCATGGGTAGAAGTTTCAAGTCCGATCATCATATTTGGGCTATATTATGGATTTCTTGCTACATTGCCTTTTGGGTATTTTTATTATTTTCAACATGTATATAAAGATAACCAAGGAATTATTTACAATAACCATACAAGTGCAAGGTCACCAAGAGAACATTTACATTATATACATGAATGTACCATGACCGAGACAATTAGCGCAGTATCTACATATTTTGCAAGATGATCGGAGTCATTATAGGGAGTGAAGGATGTACGCTATATCTCTTTGTTTCGAGTTCTTAGTGGGTGATTTGGAGACCAAAGTCACAAGAGAAGTGTGGCTGCTTTATGCTTGAGTGCATGGGCAAAGGTCTTTAGTCAAAGGATAGGGAAGGGGAGGGGGAAGTGACACATGATGATCAGATACCAAACCTGGAAAGGCCCTAGAATTCTCAACAATTGTAACTGTGTGTGAAGCATTTGTAAGTTGGAGAAAGGAATCAAGTAAGTACCTTCTCTTGCCTCCTTTGGATCGTCTGAGTCCGGGTTTGACTTATCTGCCTCTGCACGTCCCCCTAGTGGATCAATTCCGTGCATCCTAGGGAAATCTAATGGAGACTGCGCAATTGGATCCTTTGCCATCTGTACCGACTCCTTACTTTTTGGACTGGATTCCTTTCTCTTGATGGGGGATATGAGCTCTTTTGTGTAATGGGAGTTCACATTCTCTTACCAGTTGCCCATACTTGTGACACCCTCTGCATCTGAAGGGAACACCCTCGTAATCTAGTATTTGGATTCTCTCCCCCCTCTGCCTGATGTCGATGTCTTCAGGCAACCCGTTACGAAGGTCAGTGTTTACCAGGATGCGAGCTAGATACATGTCCGCTGTTGTTAGATAGGATGAATCGTGTTCCATGCACGTCCCCTAAGAGTTTCCGAGGTCCTTGAAGGCTAAGGTGTCCCAATTATTTGCTGCGAGGCCAGGAGTCTCACCAATATTGGGACAACACCCATTCTTTCCTGTTTGGCGTCAAACAAAGGGGACCAAAAATTGAATATGATTGGGGTGGAGTCCATCTTCTATACCGTCTGTGCAACTTGTTTTGCCTCAACTGCTTTCTTGAACTTCAGGTGAATCCATCCCTGCGCCAAAAGAGCGACCTCTGGGGGAATCTTGATTGCAGGCGAAATTTCATTAGCCACCCATGCCTTTATGGAACCTATGCTGAATTTCCTGCCTCTAGCTTGTCCAACCAAGGATTTCTCTGCCATTTCTTCAGCGTTCTTCATCGTGACATTCACATCCAGAACCAGAGATAGTCTAGCTCTACTTGCCTTTTTAACACAACACTTCTTTTTCCACTTTGTGCCCTTCTCCTGCACCTCTTTTAAACTCAGGGTTCCACTCGAAACAGTAAGAGTTTTTTCCTTCGAGTTCTTTTCGCTGCTTTCTTCTATATTCTAACCTTCCCCTTCTTCTGAGACCGGCAGATCCTTCAAGAAAATGCTCCCTGATGGCTGAGATGAATGCTCCTTGGGAGGGTCTGAGATTGGTGGAGCCCCTGTAAAGAAGAGACCCAAACCATGTCCTCGGTCTGCAGGGAGTTCTGCTAATACCTGTATTGTCTGGTAATCTGTGCCTGATGCAAGGATTGTTGGAAGGAATTTGGACAGGGAAGGAGGAATTTCTTCCAGGAACCCATAGGGCATCCTTGCAGAAACTTGAATACGGTCCTCTGGGCCCAGACTCTGTATCCACTGCATAGCTACATCCGGAAAGATCACAACTGGCATTGCTTCTGCCAATCGTCCAGCTGGAGCCTGATTCTCTTCCAAGGCAGCCTATTCTGGAAAGGGGACAGGCTGGGGCTCAATTTTTGGCCACACTTCCGGCCTGTCGACCTACGGCTTATGCTTGAAATCTGGGGAGGATGCCCAGAATTGGATGTCATTATCTTCCTTTGGTTCAAAATCAACCAGATCTTCTTCCTCCATGGAAGACCTATCTTACTAACCGACAGATCAGCCTGAAAACTTGAACACTGTGGAAGCTTTTCAGCTGTAGACCCAGCCGCCTTACAGCTGGAAAGAAAGTTGAAATTACATCAATTGCAAACCCCTCCTCCGGAAACTGCCTACGTATATTAACTAACCCTGGAGGGCTATGTACACCAGTCTGCTCTCCTTTATTCCGACTACAGTTAGCTATCTGGATGCAGCTTCCAAACCCTTAGCTATCGACCTCCTGAAAACCGCAGGCCTCCTGAAACTGTAGATCCCATCCTTATCTCCATCCTGGTAAATATTTGATACCTCTTTAGACTATAATTACTAATGAGTACTATGCTTATTTTTGGACTATAGAGGCCATTTAGAGCTTCTTTGTTGATGTATTTTGGTTCAGACATTGATTGCACTTGATGTGTATTTTGGTTATGCAACCTTGCTATATTCATGAAAAAATATGCATAATGGTTTGGTTTCACATGCATGCACATGAATGTGTGTGTCTGTGTGTATTATTTGAATATTTTATATATTTTTTGGTTGATCAGTTTTGTTTCCTATTTTTGTCTGGTTCCACTCTGATTCAAGATGGTTCTGGTAACATTGAGTGAATCAGAATCTAGAGCATTCCTTGTTTCTACCAGATATGCCTTGCTTGTGCCCTAGTTTTGGCTTTGCTTTCAGGGGCCTAACTGCCATTGTTGCTTCTTGCATCAATGGATTTCCATATATCCTTGCATTCTAAGTTGATTGCAAATACCAGCATGTTGCTGGGAATTGAGGGGTGTGTTAACAACAATGGTTGGGTGGGGAGAGATGGACCAGTAGTGGATTGGAACAGTGTTGTGGGGTGAAGCTGAGTGGAAATGAGGAATAGGGAATGGCAGCACTGTAAAAGGTTACATACATCAAGGCTGCCAAAGGAAGACTGGAATAGAAGGGTCCGGAGAAAGTGGGACATAGGTACAATCTCGGCTATAATTCATTAACCATTCTATAGCTTTCAATAATACACACAAACACGCTACATAGCACTCAAGTTTCACATAGACTTGAACATACTCCTATTTAACCATTTTGGACTTACATCTAAAGTTAGACAGCAGCTGGGCACATAGACAAAGTACATCTGAAAATCCTCTTACATGGTTCCTTTAATTCATTCTTAAAATTTTACGCTGGGCATTTGCAATACCTCATAGTTGGCCTCTTTAATCTTGGACTCATTTTTGAGAATTTAAATTTAGCAATTAAGTGTTCATTTACTGGACTGACTTGGAACTTTTTGTGTTGCTACCAGTTTCTAGTTTTGATAATTGCCGAAAACATGCTGAAAGTTGTAAAACCTAAGACGAAGTCTGCAAGGAGGGCTCTTGAAAAGCATGCTCCAAAGCTTGTAAGGGCCTCTATTAAATTGTCAATTCCTATGTTATTGTTAATTTCAAAATATTTGCATAGAAGAAAATTTCAGAAATTCTTTTTTCTTATATGCTTTTTGTTAAGCCTCCATGCATATTGAGTGTCTTGTCTAGATAAGCAGAAATGCAGAAGTTAAGAAATAATCAGTTCATGATTATCGTCATAACTTCATCTAGGCTTTTTATATTCAAAGAGAGAATTCTTTATTGGAGATTCAGATAACCATTCAAGATTGGTAGTTTTCTTTTTATGTATTTTTAACTTGTTTGACATGCTGCAGGTTGAAAATGTAAAGAAAATGCTAATTTTGCATGGCACAAAGACTAGCAAGGTATTGAACACACTATTGACTGACATATTTCATCTCAAGAGAGCTGGGGGAAATGCTATCAAGTACGCAAGGAAGAATGACAAGATCCGGCCATTTGAAAGTGGGGGTGAAACTACCTTGGAGTTTCTTTCTCTGAAAACTGATTGCAGTATTTTTGCGGTATGTTTCTGTTCTTGTTAGCTTAGTAGCTTACATATTTGTGAAGGCATGGGTAGGGGTTATCTGTGAAGCCCACAAGGGTGAAACATGTCTCTGGGGGATTTGAACCTTGGTGGGGAGGATATCACAACCCTTGCTTTATCATTGAACCAATAGCCTGTGGACAAACTCTCTTGTTTTAGTTTGATTTCTAATTAAAATATTTCTTACCTCTTGCTTAAAACTTAGTATACTGCAGCTTATAATGTACAAGTTAAATACATTTTTTGTGGCATGTATTTTATGGAAAAATAATATCTCTATTATGAAGCTGTGCACTAGTCATTGTAGATGCTGTGCTGATCATTAACCTTGCATTGCTGCAGTTTGCTTCTCATTCGAAAAAGAGGCCAAATAATCTTGTTTTAGGGAGAACATATGATCATCATATATATGATCTGATTGAGGTCGGTGTGGAAAATCTCAGTTCAATGGAGTCGTTTGGTTATGGAAAGAAATTGGCCCCACAAGTAGGCTCAAAGCCTCTTTTTGCCTTCATTGGGGAAGGTTTTGAGACCAAGGAACAGCTCAAACATTTGAAAGAGGTTTTGCTTGATATGTTCAGGGGGGAGGTCTGGTTCTTATCTCAGTTTTTCCTTAGAATATTAATGCTGTAGTTGCCTATCTTGTTATAAAAATTCTATTAATGGAAATATTACGATAAATATTTGCTTACAAGTAGTACTCACTTAAATATGCTATCTCTTGGTTGGCCAGGTTGTCGAGACACTAAATATTGCAGGTCTAGATCGTGTATTTGTATGCACAGCAGTGGGTGACGACAAGGTTTGCTTGTCTTCCTGTTTTAGAATTACTTTTTTTAGTTCTGAATTAGTGCTCCAGGGCATTGGATTTTCTTGTATGCATTCCAAGCACACAAAATTTGTGTGACTTTTGATTGTAGAAAGTTCTAGGGGAGAGACGAGTCCTTACTTCTCAATTAGGGTAATTAGTCTGCTCTTTAGAGCTTCTGAGAATGTTTCTTTGTTTTCTGTTTTACTAGTATCTTGGTTTAATTTTGATGTAGGTTCATTTCATGCATTGTGCAATACGTCTGAAAAAATCTGGCACAATTGTTCCACGTATTGAACTAGTTGAAATTGGACCTTCAATGGACCTTGTACACAGACGACATCGACTTCCAAATGAGGATGTTAGAAAAGATGCCATGAAATCTTCTGATGTAAAACCCAGAAAGAAGGTAATGTTTTCGGATTGCCCAGTTACAGAATATTTCTTTCCACTTCCATAAGACTTTTTTTGATGAATATGATTTCTGTACATCTTGCATTTTATTTTCAGGTCAAGAACGTCAGTAAGGATCTTTTATCTGGAAAAGTTGGGAGGATTTATATGCCTAAGCAAGAGGTATTTTCTGTTGCCTGCTTTCAAGTGTGTTTCCGCTGTACACCATGTTTCATGAATAAGGGCCTCTTCTCTTGTTTCTTATGAATGTAAATGTGCTCTCTTTGTGCAGGTAGGAGAAATGGCACTAGCTAAAATGAAAGGTTTGAAGAGAGAGCGCAGAGAAGCTGCAGCTGCCCATGCAGAAAGTAAGACTGTCATAAACAAGAAGCAGAAGACAGGCTAAAAATATGTGTCACAATTTTGGTAAATGGGGAACAACATATAACTCATATTCTGCAAGCAGGGCTTCTCTAGTTTCATTGTGTGTGTCAACTTGTGATACTGGATTTTGCCTGCTAGTTGTAATCTCATCATATCTGTTGTCACAATTTTGGTAAATGAGGAACAATATTTAAATCTTCTTCAGTAGGCAGGACTTCTCTAGTTTGTAATTTTGTTTCAACCTGCGGTACTGGCACTTGCCAGTTAGTTGTATTTTTAATTTATGTATATTCTCATTGAGCCTTTGAGGTGAATATTCCATGAGGAAGAATGAGGAGACTAGTGACAGTTTTTGATGTTTTTCCTTCTCTATGTAACGTTTTAACTTCTTTTATGGGCTTCATGCAAATAATGAGTCAGCAATTTGAATGTTTCAGTCCTTTTATAGTGGCATGTCGGGATTCCTTTTCCATTTATTCAAATTATGTTTTTGTGTGCAATGCCTATGGCCTTAAAAAAATTGAATTAAATTTTCAAGTTTTTAGGGTCCTCAGTGATTAGGCATTGTCTACAGATGAATTGTTTGAATGTTTATTTTTGTGGAGTCGTAAATATGCAGAGAAGGATGTAGAGAGTCAATTCAAGGGAGTGAAGACATGTGGTTAATCTGGTGGGAGAACATATTTCAAAATTAGTGAAGTTGGCTCTTTATGTGTGTGCCCTTAAATTTCCTGCAAAGGGTCTTTTTTGGTTGCACACACTGCTGCTCCGAGTTGTTATCAATTAATTTTAGAAGAAGTACTTCAGGGCTCTTGGTATTTGTGTGTTAGGAATCAGGATATATGTAGCGTCTTTTTATTCTGTCAATAACTTGAGATGACATTCATCAATATGCAAATCTTACAAAATGTTTAAGGTTATTCTACAATGGAGAAAGAGCCCGCAAAGATGAGCTATTAACTATTTGAAGTCATTGACCTATTAAAGATATTAAATATAGAATATTATTATAGAATTCCTATTTTTTCATAGAGATGAAGATACAAAATAATAGCCTTTCCTGCCAGAGACATCATGAGCAAGGGCATAGCCACTCGACTCTCCACAACAACCCATGAATATGTAGAAATCTTTGGTTGTGATAATCTCAACAAGGCTTATTTGCAAGCCTTGATGTTCTGGGCATCCGAAACAAGAATCTCTATCTTTTGCTTAAGTTGGCCTGAAAATACGATGGTTACATTAATGGTGGGACTGTCTTAAGTAGGTGTTTACATCAAGTATTGTCTTGGTAGCTTGTATCTACCTCTAGAGGCCGCAGAGCAGATCTTGGTTGTGATAGGTCCATTTAAATATATTAAAGATATTAAATATAGAATATTATTATAGAATTCCTAATTTTTCATAGAGATGACGATACAAAATAATAGCCTTTCCTGCCAGAGACATCATGAGCAAGGGCATAGCCACTTGACTCTCCACAACAACCCATGAATATGTAGAAATCTTTGGTTGTGATAATCTCAACAAGGCTTATTTGCAAGCCTTGATGTTCTGGGCATCCGAAACAAGAATCTCTATCTTTTGCTTAAGTTGGCCTGAAAATACGATGGTTACATTAATGGTGGGACTGTCTTAAGTAGGTGTTTACATCAAGTATTGTCTTGGTAGCTTGTATCTACCTCTAGAGGCCGCAGAGCAGATCTTGGTTGTGATAGACTCAAAACTCAAGTCCATTTTACAGGACTCGAGCAGTGAGGGATCCTAACTGTCAACTTCCATTTTTTCGTGCAGGTTGGCCTGAAACTAAGATGACAAGATTAACCAATGAAAAGATTTATTGTGGGATTTTTCTCTGGCAATGATGGTTGCTTCTGCCACTGACTTGCTAGCCTCTCTCATCCTCTAGATATCATGGCGTGCTTCTTTATGCATATTGCCATGTCATATAGGTGATTTTGCCCCTGTTTCCATCCAACTTTCCTTTGATGGCGATGCTTTGCTCAAAGTGCAAGACATGTTGCTCTAATTTATTTAATCTATGGGGATGTTTTAGTTGCATGGCCACTTTTTCAACCTAGTTTTGAATACACATGGTACAATTAGAGACAATTGTAAAACAATCATTTGACACGAAAGACTTCTGAATTGAAAAGCGACCTTGGATAGTATTATTTTGTTCTCTTTGTAAACAGAGTTTCAGTTCTTAATAAGTACCATGCAAAACAGAAATCGTAGCAGAGGCCATAATCATCTCCTTGAAGAACCTTGGGATAACAAATAGCAACAATTCCCTAGAGTAGAACTCTTTTGCTAGTGTTGAAGTTTTTGGACTTTTTGACTTGTGCTATAATGCGTTTGGAACCTTCTATGTAATGACGTCAATCTTGGCAAGATAACCACTTATTGTTAAGCCTTAAACCACAAACTAAGTAAATGACATCTAATACTGTCAATATATATATATATATATATATATATATAATCAGATCTGTGGTGCGCTACGCTTTTGTCCGATGTTGTTAGTATGCCAAGCAGTGTGACATTTGTCACAAGACTGGGGGGATTTATTGCCGTTGCAGCTAGTTGTAGTCGAAGGACATTTTAGTTGAAGGACATTTTGACAGATGAACAATTGATTTTACTGGGCCTATTGCTCTGCTTGTGAGGTGCTATGGGGGTGCAGTACATTATTATGGCCATTGACTATTTGACTTGGGGAGTTGAAGTTGCACTGTCCAACCAGCTGCATTGACACTGTGAGGTTCATTTTCGAGAATATTGTTACTAGGTTGTTTTCGGAACTTGACTAGTGATTAGGGAAGCACTTTGTGAATGTAACAATTGCAGTGTTAATTTAAAGAGTTCATGATTCAACATCGTAAGACTACCTCCTATCTTCCTCAAGTGAATGGCCTTGTTAAAGCATTAACAAACTTTTGGAAAGGTATCTATCAAAGATCGATGTAGGGAATAGAGGTGATTGGAATGAGAGAATACACACAGGGTTATGGGCTTTACTACACCACTTGTAAAGCTTTGACTACTCACACACTCTTTACATTGCTTATGGTAAGGAAATATTTATGTCGCTAGAATATGTATAATCTAGAATGTTACAATCTAGCATGTTACTAGCCTTGGCTATGCAGATGATAGAGGAGGTTCCGCTTCAAGAAAGGTTGGATGAATTGATGCAAGTTTGGAAAATACAGGTTTCTTGCATTATATCACCAGAGTTTAGAGGTATGAAAAGAAGGCCTGCAATGATTGTAGTTATTAAAATTAAGGTCATAGTGTGGGTAATTAGTTCTATGTTATGGTGATAAAGTACTTTGGGCATGTACGAATGCTATGGATGCACTAGTAGTGACCTTTCCACATTTTGCAGATCATAAATGGTGCTACGAAGATATCACAGGTTGATGGCAAGTGAATGAAGGAATATTTGGAAGGCCCACACTTGAAGCCCTTCTTTATGTCGAGAACAATCCCATGCCTTTTCTTTTGTGGTGGGGTTGAATAATAGTGTGGTATAAAGTGGTGATGTTTTATTTTGCAGTAGTGTTTCATTATTTTCTAGTATTAGTATCAAAACGGTGTTGAAGTTTTTTAGTTAAAAGGATAAGTATGTAGATGTAGTGTGGAAAGGGTGTTGGTCTACATTGTTAACGTAATGGTTACAATGTTAGATAATGTGACCTACTATGATGAGCCAACTGCTACAACTTTCCCATTCTTGAGAATCTATTCATGGTTGGGGTGTTGCTTTATAGTGAATTGGGTTGAGGGTGTTGCTATGGGCCAAAGATGTTGTGTTATGTTTGGGGAGAGTGAGATTTAGAAAACTTTCGAACTTGTGCTTTTGAAATTGTGCATTCAATGTTTGTTGATTAACCACCAAGTAGAGGTTTGCTAGGGGTGCGGGATTAGAGTTGGGGTTTTATAAAGAAAGCGATGATGAATCATAATTTTGTACCCAATGATGATGATCTCAATGCACAAAGCTTGGGAGTGAATCTTAGTAAACATGTTGATTTTTGTATGCATGAGGCAGACAAGCAAAGAGACAAGCAAAGAGGAATCATAGGTTGTAGGATGTAGCTCAATTTGTTTTTTGTTCATTGGAATTTGTAGGCTTGTGAATAGGCATGGATTGCCAATTTATTATGTAACACCCTTCACAGGGTTAATAATGTTAAGAAGGCTATTGTTGTTTAGGTTAATAATCAATGCTTAATAATGTTAAGAAGGCTATTGTTGTTTAGGTTAATCATCAATGTTCTTAATTCAATAACGTAGGTTTACATAGTCATGATATCTTTGTTCTTAAAAATTAATTTCATTATGCCCTATAATACTCTAGATTCATAACAAAAGAGAAACCTACAAGTCACTTAATTCTTAGAAATAAAGCATATGCAATTTGACAATAAACTATGAGTTTAAGTAGCATACGTTATAGGATTTTATATAGTGAAGACAATAAATAATTAGACAAAATACCTCTTTACTATACATTTCTTGGTTTCAGAGTTACTATCGAGTGCAAAGGTAATCCAAAATTTTTCCTAGCTGCTTGTCCAAAGGAACAATTATTCTCCATATCGACCAAGAGCCTAATTAGGTGCTTAACGCTAAGATAACATTTTTGTTTCCTATCCCTCCATGTCAAGGTCTCTAAAAACAACAATAAATAAAGTTTTTGTTCCAAATTTTTTCAAAGTTGTTGGACACCTAATCCTCAATGGGTTGGTGTGGAATGTGAACATCCATCAGAGTCCAAGAGACCACTTAGAATATGAATCCAAGGGTCACATCAATGTACTATAAACGTATATCATGTCAATAATATATGCAATCTAATGCTTATCTTCCACATTAGTTGTTTACATTCCTGTATGTTTAACATGTTATCAGAGCTATAGGCGAATTTCTGCCCTGCTCAAATTTGAACCACTCGTTGTGGCCTCTTTGTGCATGTCAGTTTTGCATTCTTGCTTGTAGAACTGCCATTATTGTGTGCATGCCTATTTCATGTTGCGCACTGTCCGACTGACCGCTCTCAGCTAGATTCATGCTGGGTTCTCTATCCACTGTCTCAAATAGCAAAAACGCACCTGCACTCTTGCCTCCCTGGACTCTGCACCTGAGCGCTCTGCCAAAGGTATTTTTTTGTTCTATCATAACTCCTTTGATTTTGTTTTGTTATTGTTGCAGCTCTACCAATCCTTGCAGAATCGTTCCTCCTGGTATCTGCGCACAATGTCTCTTTGTATTCCAGCACGCATAGTCTCTCTAGTATGAAATGCATGCGTTGTTTATAAAGATTGTGCACATTAATGATGTTGGAGCAATTCTAATCCGTGAGAGAAATTAGGTATTTGAATCGATTTTTATGTCATAAATCCTCTCTGCGCCCTTCAGAAACGCCAACGCTGACATTTCTGTTACCTTTGCCAGACCTGCACTTTGTGCATTCTCCCATGCAAATAACACAGACTCTGATTTTGCTAGATGTTGTCCTCTCAGTTTTTTTAGTGAATGTATTTGTGCTCCGTGGACAAAAACAAAACCGAGCCAAAGCTGGGAACAACTGTAGCGATATAACCTTTCTGGAGATAGTTTCATTCGAAGAGATAATGCTTGCTTTTGTCTCTGCATAGGAGTCCGTGAAATCATAGCCGCGTTGAATTGTTTGTTCTTGCAAATTGTACGCTTTGAAGATCTGTTCGTTGTCTTGGTCCTTTGTGTTGAATTCGTGGTAATGATTGTGTATGGTGCAACGTTGAATGATGGTTGCATATAACGTTGAATAGTTCTCAATGTTGATATATACATATATATTGAATGTTGACGAGACTACGAGAAGAAGACATAGGTGGCACGTTAGGTCGTTTCATATTCTTGAAAGAGAGCCACAAACAATTTTAAAATTTAGTGATAGAATCTAGAATCTAAGGCCCACTCTGTGCTTGAAGGCCGAATTTATTTATGGAGCATTCAGAGTCTGGAAATCTGAGGTCGAGAAATCACTTTCAGTCGACATCTGCAATAACAAGGCCTTGAGATTGGATTATTATGTGCATATGATGCAGCGTTGCGTAAATTATATACATGTGGTTCAATTGTTGAATGTTGAATGATTTGAAGTTATATATGTGCATACATTGGTTGTTATTATAATATGGCATTGAATCTTGGATGGTGAGACAACAATGGTCTGCACACACAATATATGGCGTTTGGACACAATGTATGTTGAATGAAGTTGTTGCGGTATAAGTTTTAGGGAAGAACAAACGGACTTTGCAGAATCCCTAATGGTGATGGTCTTTGATTTGTAGTCCACATCTTGGACCAGAAACGACCCACGAGGAGTCAGGGGGAGGAAAACATTGGCACCCTTTGCATTTTCCTTGTAGCGCAGGAGATTTATGTAGGGGAAAGCCCCGTAGTGTTTTTCTGGCCCAAGTGGGGGACGCAGGATTATATTTCTGCAGGATCTATGGCACTTTTTGCCACTTTTCGCCATTAATGCTGCTATTTCTACCACAAATGGAACTCACTGTAATTAAGATGCATGTTATTCTTAAAATCCAACCTGAGATTTTGGATCTATTCATGCTTGGGCACCGTCACAGTCAGTCTGCCTGAAGATTAGAAGGTTGAAGGGGTTGTTTTGAATGCAAGAACAATGAATGAAGCAATGAGTTTCTCCTTCTATTATGTGTGTTGACCCAAATCAAAACATATAATTTAATCTCTACATTTGTCGAGAAGGCTTGGTCAAAGGTGAGGGGATATGAATTACTTCATGGGAAGGAACATAACGCAGTCAGATTTCCTACACAAGGAGCTCTGTTGTATTTCTTTATTGTAATTTTTGCTCCATGCAATAAAGTGAAGTTATCAACTAAAGGAGTGAATCTCGCATTGCTTGAGATATTTGAACCATTTCATGCATAGGATTGAAGAAGGACATTCTCTCGGTGGCATCACTAAATGATTTAAGAAAAAATTATGCCTGCATTATATATTCAATGATGCACAACTCATATTCTTCATTTTTGAAATTTTCAATAGTTGAGGTTTGTCTAGCCCTACTACAGTGTCCACTGGGATTTTTGAGCCTTTATTTCTTTGCTGAGAAAATGGCCAAACTTGATCATTTGCTAGACTTATCAAGCAATCTAATCCTGTCTACTGATGATGACAGTCAAAATCAACAAAGACTCTCTTTGAAATTTAGACATGTCTACAATATGCACAAGAACAAATTGATTTTTTGCAGCTTGAATCTCAACTGCAGCAGGAAGAATTACAAAAGTGTAGTTATCATTCTGAACTTGTCTTTGTTAAGGACAATCCTCTGTTTGAGACACACTCCCATTAACAACCAGAAATTGATCAGATCATTGAGCCCCTCTCAGGAGCAGTTTTACATAAAGATGTCGAAGTTCAAGTTCTACTTCCCAAGCTCATAACAGAAACAAAACCGGTCTTGGTTATGGCAAGGATGTGTCCTTTCATATTCCAGATTACTCAAAGCCCATCAAATTTCAAAGTGTTGGGTTTCTTCATGGCGGTTCACCTTCACCTGTTTCAGATTCTACCCCACATTTGTAGCCAAAAGTTGTTAAATGCCAACACTGTGACCGAGTTTGCCATATGAAAGATCATTGTTTTGATCTTCATCCATGTGAACACTATCATAAAACCACTCATTCTTCAAACATATGCTTAAAAAACAATCCTCTTGCAAAAACAAAGATTCATCTTGGATGGATCGCTTTTTGGCAATGGGCATCAACAACGAAGAAAATATTTCAGTCATATGTCAAAATTTGTTCTAGAGTATTGACCAATCTTGTAGTTGAGTTTTCTCCATCATCTCACCTTATATCTGACGGGGGGAAGTGATGGTCATCTACAAGTTTCAAAGCCACATCAAGCGAGCCTAAGCCACAACCTGCCATATCGGATTCAGAGTCGTAGCTAGAGACAAAGATGCCACTGAGCATGCCTTTAGTTGGTGGTTAGCATTAAACCATCTATGCGGGGTTAAGACTTCCCTTCAAAGAATTGGAGACACTTCCTCTAGAAGAAGACTTCAACGTCTTGCCAATTTTGGAAGAGTTCCAGGAATTGCGTTAAGCATTCAAGAGTTGGTGGTCATCCTTAAACCACTGTAGGTTGTAGATCTCCCTTTTTTAGGTTGAAGGTCTCCCTCTCCAAAGCATCAGGGACACTTCCTCTTGTAGAACGTTTCAACTTCTTTCCACACTTGGAAGAGTTTCAAGAATTGCATTAAGTGTTCCAGTGTTGGTGGTCATCCTTAAACCACCCCCTTATACCAACATTTCATAGAGCACATTCACCCTAGTGCTGCCATGCATTTTTTGCACATTTTGTATTACAACTCTCTTCTTGGACTCATACATACCCCTTTGGATGGGGGGGGGGGGGAATGTTGAACACCTAATCCTTTATGGGTTGGTGTGGAATGTGAACATCCACCAAAGTCCAAGAGACCATTTTACATTGTTTTTACACTATATTTTTGTGTTTTTTTGCAATATATATTTGTTATTCTCGTATTATTCATATCTTCATTTTGTTCTCAACATAATCTGGATCAATGGTATTACAATAGTATGTTTTTCTTGTATGTCCTTGATAAGGTTAGGGTATATGGAATTGGGTATTGAACTAACATAGCATAGCGAAAATTTTCCTAACCAACCCGAACAACGTTAAATTGTCATAAAAGAAATACAATAGAGTAGGAGATACTATCAAGATGTTACTCAAGGACACATTCCTGCAATATAAAAACATTACAATGGATAATTTCATTCAAATCCTAGGATCACTGCTAGGCGAAGGCAGCTTCGGCAAGTAGTGACTTCAAATGTACAATTCCCTTAGAGCCATAAGTTAAATTTCAGATTCCTTGGTATGAGGACAATATAGATGTCGATGCTATAGAGAAATGGTTAGGTTTGATAGAGGTTTATTACTTTGTTCAAAGTTTTTCCAATAGTGAAATGATCACCTTTGTGCTCCTTAAATCACTTTCCCCTTGTCAAACACTGGTGTGATACTTATTGTGTGCAACATTTTGAATATGAATATGAAGCATTTGAGATAAAACCCACTTGGTTGGGGTTTTTTAATTTCCTCAAGGGTGAATTTTTCTTTGTTGGAAACTACGATGAGTGAGTGCATGAGATGGATAACTTTGTATGAGAACCAAAACCAAGATGTGATGGAGTACACTCATACATTCCATACCTTGTGCATGAAAGTTGGTTATCAAGGAGAACTTAGTTATAAAATACTACACTTGCCTACAAAAGTACATCTCTTCATTGGCAATCATTTATTAATATGTAGTCAAGATTGAGCAAAAGTTTCAACATAAGAGCAAGAGAGAGTTCAGGGCCACAAATTAGTGACAACAAAATAATAATAAAGGTGGCCCTAATTGGAAAAGAAAAGAAGAAATCAAAGATGAAAAATCCATGGAAAAGCAATCCAAGCTACTTTATAATGAAGAGTAATGGGAACTTGAAGGACACTAAAAAGTGGGGTGGGATCATATTTCTTGATTGGTAGTCACTTATCAATACATTATCAAACTTGAACAAGAGTTTCAACAGAAGGTTCAAGAGAGATTTTAGGTCCCGAAATTAATGACAACAAAAGGATAGTAAAGGTGGTCCTAATTGGAAACATTTAAGGACAAAGCAAGGATAACCAACCCAAGGAAAGAAAATAGTCCAAGTTTCTTACAAAAAAGAATAATGGGAAGTTGGACACTAGAAAGCGCTGTGAGATCCACAAAAGCCTTGGCACAACACTAGCGAATATCATTCTAAACAAACATTGTTAGTTAAGGTAAAATCCTTAGGATTTTGGTTCTAGGTCAAACTATGATTCTAAGTCAGATAAGGGAAACCACATTGTCAACTTGGAACCCATTGTTACCTTTTCTATCACAAAAGTCTAATTAGAAGAACCAAAATAGCATGAGGAAGGTGAGCACCTCTTCCATTTGTAGTGGGTGAAGGAGACTTTTCTACATTTCATTGTTGACTATAGTGGCCAAAAGAACCTAATATTAGTAGAGGTCATTAAGAAGTGTAAGCTACTAATGAAATTGTACCTCCAAACATACACCATTGACCAATTGAGCCAAGATGAGACACTTTCATTTGCCAATAACGCCCTTGCATCATGGCATCAACCCATTCAAATATGATGGATAGTTTCCCTACTTTAATTTTGCATTGTTATTGTAGGACAATATTATGTGTGGAAGTGTCATGGAATTTATGAGTTTAGGTTTTGTAGTGTCATTGTTTCTTTGGGAGGTTATCTTTGCAAGATATCAAAGGTACAAATTTTCCAATTATAGGGAAGTTGTGCAAGAAAGTAATCTCTTATATTGGGATATGTGTCCTCTTCAAGTTTTAGTAGGATGGTGAATGGAGGATCACCATAATTGCCAATGCCTCTACTAGGGTCTCTTTACACAACAAACATAATTGTATAATTAAGATGTAAGAATATAGAGATGTCTTCACCTCACCTATAAGGTAACCTTTATAATATCAACTAAAGATGCAATTGATTTGACACCAAGTGCTCCTATACCTAACGACTTAGTATATTAATGCTCTCTTTTAGAGAATGATAAGATAACACAATAATGCAAGACTTAATATAAAAGGACCACATTCAACCAACCTCCTTACCTTACACGAGCTTTATTATGCTAGTTTAAAAGAGGGATGGGACATGGTGACCCTATATAGATTATAGACCTTGGAATAAAATCATAGTTAAGAATAAATATCTAATCCTTTAGATTGCTGACCTTCTTGATTAGTGCAAGGGTTCCAAGTTTTTTTTAGTAATATTGATGTGGAGTTACACTATCATCAAGGGCCATTCTAACAAGTTGATGTATGAAAGGAAATATTAAAGTATACAAAAGGTCTATATAAGTGGTTGGTTGCATTTTAGCTTGAATAAGGCCCCAAAAATGTTCATGGGAATGATGGATGGTATTTTGTAGCCATTTATAGCTTCCTTTGTGGTTGCATATCTAGACAGTATCCTATTTTTTTAGTGGAACATGGGAGGAACATTTCGATTCCATTTCACAAGTGCCATTAGGACCTTGTGACACTGCAAGTTATATTCTAATCTAGATAAGTGTTCATTTGGCATGCATAGAGTTCAATATATAGGATACACCATAGATGAACATGGTGTACATGTGGATCCAACCAAGATCCAAGTCATTCATGAGTGGTCATCCCAAAATACCCTAACAGGTCTATATAAGTTCTTGGGCCTCGCCAACTTCTTCCAAAGGTTGGGTTCTCTAATATTACTTGGTCCTTAAGCTAGGTGACCAAAGGTCGAGCCAAACCAAAGTTTGTTTGTGCTAAAGCACAATCTAAATAATTCAAGGATCTAAAATGACACCTTTGATTGGCATTAATTCTTATTTTTATATACCTGGGACAATGTCTGAGATAGAGATAGATGCCTTAGGTTATTCTATCAGATGCGGTCCTCATTCAACACGAACATCTAATGGCCCATCACAGTGAAACACTCATATGGTTCATAAGAATCCATCTAGGACAAGGACATATACTCCATTACGTTGATATGTCAACAATGGAAACTTTATATTACGAGAAATGGAGGCATCCACACAAGTGATAAGCCCCTATAATTCATATAGACACAATGAAAGTTGAATAATGTTTGTCATGAAAATTGGTCCACATACATTCAATAATTAGACTCGCTCATCAATTACAAGAAGGGAATCACAAACCAAGTCACAAACTACCTCAATTGGTATCTAGTTGTGGCACTAACTTTAATGCTTAATTATTGTGGACATGAGACTTTTGAGAGGCCCCATTTTGTATGAAAACAATAAAAAACTTTACTATTACATATTAGACATTGGTTGTAGGTAAATAAGTTTCAAAATTTTACCTCATAGATGGAATTAATGCCATATGGTCCATCTCTATGTTCCTTTAGGGGAGTGTGAGGTGTTGATCTGGGAGGAACATTATAAGTAGGTGGTAGGGAACTTTGGCATGGAGAAACTAATCATAGTACTATAGAAGTACTTCCACTAAACAAAGCTTTGCCAAGGAATTTTTAGGTATATTAGATTGTGTACTACTTGTGTTATTGTTAAACCTACCATCAAGCAATTAAGATTATACAATCTTACACCTACCTAGATAAAATTTGGGAGTCAATGTTTATGATATATGTTAGGTCTTCCCTCAACCAAGCATGGTTGCTGATTGTGTATTTATGGTTGTTTATTGGTTCTCTAAGATGATTGTCTTGGCATCCTATAAGATAGTACAACAACAAAAGCAATTTCCAAGCTCTTCTTCAAGTGTTTGGGTTCATTTTTTAATATCAAAATCCATTGTTTTGTGATTAGGACAATATGTTCCTTGGTACTTTTTAGTGGACACCAAGCTAACCACATCAATTGTCTTGTACCCCTATATTGATAGATAGATAAAGGTAGGTGGCCAACAATATGATAATGCATATACTTAGAATTTAAAACTCCAAGCATCCACATATATATGTAATGCAATCCTTTCTTATGTTCAACATAGCTACAATAGATCCCTTCGTAGTTATATTGGCTATACTTATTTAGATGTTCCCGTGGTTCCATCTATTATCCCAATCAATGTAGTTCTACCTATTGCATCCACATAAGAAGAGTCCTCCCATGATTTTATAGGGTTATAAATAAAAAATAATTTTGTTGAATGGATTCAACACATATAACAATGAATTCATGGTGTTTTGTAGAAATCTAATGCTAAGTACAAGTAACATCACAATCAATGTTGAGTTTAATACAAATTTAGGGTTTGTTATAAGGTATATTTTTACTTGCAAAAAGAGTGATTCAAATGTGCATAAGAAGCTTAGGTCACCTTTATATGGGCCTTGAACCATCACCAAGAATCTGAGTGAGAATTATTTTGATCAAGTATTCTTCCTTTCCTTGGTTTACACTTGATAATTAATATGGAGTTGCTTCAACTATTTTTCCACTTTTATTAGGCATCCCTAAGATGGTAGAGTGCTTTGTCCCTACACAATTCAACTCTCATTGCATTGAGAAACTATATTTGACTAGATAATGTATATTGAGAAGAAGGGAACCTACCAATAGAACATATATGTTTATTGAGTTATCACTAGGGCAAGTGGTTTACCAATAACCAAATTTAGTAGAGGTTTCCCCATCTGATGGAGGAACTTTATGCAGTGGAAAATATTTCCTTGTAAAGGGGATGATTGATCTAGGTGGCCATCAAGTTCCATCTTAGAAATGACTATAATTTTGACAATTTTTGGGACCTAAACTTCTTCTACACATTTTGTGGATTTATCATGCATTATTCACCCAAAACATGTGCAAAATTGGGGGTCAACTCCACGTTTTAGTGATTTCTTCATGACCCTCAAAACCTTGAGGTTATCCCATGTACACTTCTTCCTCAATCTCTTCAGGGAGAAAGACAACCTCTACTTCTATCTGATGTAATTCCATAACAAAAGCAACAATAATTCTAATAGAAGTGTACTTGGCAATTGGAACAAATGTATTTTCATGATCCTCTCTCTCTTACTGGGAGAAACTTCTAGTCTCAAATCTCACTTTGTACTTGTCTATGCTACCATTTGTTACACGCTAGATCTTGTAGATCTATTTGGAAGTCACTGTTGAATTCTCTTCGACACTATCAAGGTATAATTCAAACTTTTTGACTTGCCTACTCCCTTTGAGCTTAGATCTCATATAGTACAATATATCTCAACTTAAATCACCGATTCTGGGAGAGTCCTCTTGTCACAAGCTTTGCTTTTTTTTCTTCCACTACTTTCATGTACTTCCGAATCCTTGGTAGCCTTCACTATGTACCTTCCATCCTCACTAGGAGGCCATGGAAGAACAATTATAACCAAGAAAAAGATACAAAGACAAGAGGCTAACTAATGGTAAAAACAATAACAATAATGATCAAGGAAGAGATATATAGGTTACTTATCTTTTGAGGATTGTAAGTTTTAACCCTGTATATAAATTACCTGAAAACATAAAATAAACTATGGTGAGAACATAAAACATAAAACAATTATACACAGAGATTTTCCCCTTGATCCCAAAACCGGGACTACCATATTGATTTTTCATTATGTTCCTTTCAATGTTACAATACACACACACACACACACACACATGCTAAAACATTCATAAACCCAAATCCATTAATCCTGGATTAGAACATAACCGTAGTTCCCATGACTGGATCTACAAAATACCATGGGTAGAAAACCATCATGCCTAAAACCATGTGCAAAACCCATGCACAAAACCATAGGTAGGTCCGCCCACCTAATATAGGGTCCAATTTTTTTTTTCCCGGGGCACTGCTCTGAACCTCGTGCAGGGGGGCTACCGTCCCCCAAAAACCCCTCGACAGGGGGGGTGCGCCCCCTTGTGACCCCCCTGCTGCACCTGGTGCAACGAGCAAGGGAGGCTATCACCCCCCCTGTGTCGCGCGCGCGCGTGAGACTAGTCATGGAAATAATATAACACACACCCAACAAGGATTATATGGAAATGTCAACTCCCTTTTGATCTTAGCCTTCTTGCATCTATCTTGAAAATTTATCAACCTTATCCTCAATATTAGCATGATGTGATTCCTTCCCTGAGCAAGGGTTTCTTCTTTCAGCAGAAACATCAACCTTTAATACTTAAGGTCTAGCTCTAGGGTTTTGTGTACAAACCTTAGAGATTTCTTAATCATATTCTTCAAGACTTACCTAGGGTTTATAAACTCTAGGTCAAATAACATCATTAGACTCTATTACATGCACCACACATACTCCTTTTTCATATTGCTCAAAAACTCTTCATTAATGTTACATACTACTTTCCCTTTTACAAAACCTTTATCACAGTTAAAATCAATCTCTTATAAAATTCCATCATTAGAAAGGCAATTATGGTTACACATATCCACAAGAGAAAGAGGTATTAAAGTTTCATCACATTTATCTTCATACATTAACGTCACCATGCAATTGAAATGTCCTAGTAGAGACTACTGACATGACTCAAAATTTATACACTCTTCAACAACCCTTGTAACATCGAGAGTTTATTCTAGACTTCTAGTAACAGTAACAACAAATGTAGCTTTTAACACTAGTAGCAAATTGTCTTTCCATAACGAAGATGTTCAAAACAATAGAATCTTCATGCCTCCTCAATTCTTCTAAAGTAGCTTGACCTTTGAGCATGATTTAAATTCAAATCATCAAAATGTCTTATAAGTTCATGGCACTTAAAGAAATTGAATCCAAGATGCATTATACCTTAACAAAAGACTTCAATGGAATAGATTTGATAATGAAGCTTCCCAAAGGCTGAAAAAAATATTCTTGGCTCAAGCAACCCTATGACAATATTGCATACAAATGACCTACTTAACTTCTTCAAAGATGCGTCCTTTTATCAATTACCATACTTCTTAAGAACTTTGTCATATATGTAATGTTACACAATGCAAGAAATCTTCTACATACTTGACACGATATTTCCACAAAGGTGAAATATTCTTAGATTCTTGCCTATCAAGGAAAGTCTCTTACACAAGTCTATACAAAACTTTAATACAACTCGTCTTGAGGATGCCAAATGTTCTTGACACAAGTGCATTTGGTTCATCCTTCTTATTCATCCTTTTAGGCTAATCCATTTTGAACCATGTTTAGAACTGTGGAAAAGTCATCTCATGACAACCTTTTTGCTAGCAAATGTTCATTCACTAGTAGAGACCTTTCTTTTACACATGCCTTGTAATTGTTGCCCAAAAATAATTTCGATTTCGACTAAAATTTCTAAGAGAAATAATACATATATTGAAATGCAAGCAAACTTTAGTAAATTTTTTGAAAGACACCTTCGCTGACTCTGTCACTGACTGAGGCAACTCAGACTATTATGAATCACCTTCTGAAATTCTCCAGCTTTTGAATTTTTCATCTAAGGTTTTTTCATTGATCGCTCTGCAAATCAGAGGTATCGATTCACAACATATTGGAGATTTATACTAGTTTGGAGTTGGTCCATGAGCATACTCTAGAACACCACTAATTTAAGAACGATGCTTCTACCTCGATCATTGCAGTAGCTGCTCGATACTTACATGATTAGATCACATAAGCAAAAAGCTCTTAGGCCTTCTTGGTCCTCTGAAATAGGCTTTGAGGCCTTCATGATCCTCTACAATAGATTGAGGCTTTTCGACGTATCTTCAATATAACTTAATGGATTCAACCCTTACATATATAAGTGCACTTCAACCTTTTTACTCTCCTAGAATTAGACTTGATGACCTTTTATCCTTCATGGCCGCTCTTGGACCCACGCTCTAATACCATGTTGATTTCTCAAGGATCTTCTACTCTTATAATTACTTATTATGATTTCATACATTAATATTTCTTGCATTCACATTCATCATAAGGAAATTGTACAAAAGATCTCAATAGTAGAAAAAAAAATGCTAGTAGGATCATAGAGAGATGGTCAAACAAGAGACACAAGAATTTTACCTAGGAAAACCCACATGGGGGAAATACCCATCAACCTTTTCCTTAGAGAAATTATTTAGTTCAATAGAGATACATCTAATTCTTCAGGTCAAACATGAAGTCAAACTGACCAGTAACATAGCCTGATCATACCTGATCAAACCCCTCCAGAAAAGTCAATTTTCTACCCAAACAATTCTACCTAGTTTGCTCATAATTCGACCTTCTGCTTGCCTCAAAATTCGGCCTTCTACCTCAGAGAATAAGGTTTGCCTCAAAGAATAAGGTCTTCTTTCTCAAGGATTTGACCTTTAACTTTATAAAATCAATTTGCCTATAAATTCGGTTGGCTGCCTATATAAAACTTCCCATGTGTATAGAAGATAAGAAGAGCTCCAAATTAGCTGACCAAAATTCATCTTACTGTGGATGAATAAAAGAGCAAGTGATCCAAAATCGCTTGCTTGCTCATGAGCTTGAATGGGCATATATATAGTGATTTAATGAACCCAAGTGGTGTGTCTATAGGGGAAGGCATACTTGTACTTATTGGGGGGCCGACTTTACATTTTGGAGGCAAAAATAATTTAAATTTCAAAATTCATTTTTCCTCTATTTTGAAGTTGACATGAAGAACGTGTATTGCACATAATTGAAGGACTAAAACATTAATTATGAAGACCGACCATAGCTACAAAATTCAACACTATCAAAGAAATACCTTGGAAGTTGTGATTTAAACTCTCAAACAATTACTCAAAAAAATGAATGAGATCTTCAATTTCTTGAAAGAAGTCCAATCATCAAAATTCTCTACTAGTTTTAAGTTTTTTTAAGGATCGAGTTTCTTTTCTACTCAATGATTTTACTAACATAATTTAGAGACTACATACATCTAGATGTTCAATCTCATTCAAAACCGTAATCAATTTAAAAAAATTTACATACCACAACTACCACACACGATAAATGAATGCCTTTCTAGCCTCATCAAAAACAAAAATAAATTATATAGTTAAACAAACATTGCCAAAACTATTATATATACAAACATTGCCAAAACTATATATATATATATATATATATATATATATATATATATATATATATATATATATGATGATGATGGTGGTTAACGTCCAGTGAGACCAAATTGGTCTATTGGACCTATAATTTTCTTAGTTCTTAATTGTTTGGCTTCTCGTTTTTCTTGGCGAGAATGGTGTTCTAGCTTTCTTTTTTTCTCTACGGTCTTCCAACTTCCTTTATCTTGCATATCCTTCATCTCTTCTGGTTCTTGGGACATTGGTGTCTTAGCTTCGTGATCTGTTGTGTCTGTCCTTTTGAAGATAGTCAGAGAAGAAGTTTGGTTTGGGAGATCTGCTTTGCTGTTAAATGAAGATTTATTTTGTGCGGTATTTGAATCCTCATAACTGTTGATGCTTGAGGGGTTGTCGAGTTCACTTTTTTGCTGTTGGGCAGGGCTTTTCCCCTACTTGTCTTGAGAGTTGTTTCCTTCTTGCCTGATTTCTTGTGATTCAGAGTTTTTTGGAGAGTATTCTTCCTTGGTGATAGTGTAATGTTCTTTTTGTGCTCCTTCCCACCATGTAGATCTGTGGTGATTCTTTCTAGCAGAATTTTTTTGGGAGGCTTTTGGGCAATTTTTGGCTAGATGGCCTGTCTCAAAGCAGGGTTGACGTCTGAAGAGGACACTTTCATAATTGAGTTACTGGTTCTACACATAGTCTTTACTTGTTAGGTTTATTTCAACTGAGAATCCGGCGTTGAAGTCCATTTCCACATAGATGCGTGCATAGGTGGTTTTGGCATATTCCTTTGTTTCTGGGCACCTGTAGTAAAATTTCCCTATTGCATTTCCAATGGCTTTTAGCAAGGAGAAATTTCAGAGATGCAAGGGTAGGTTTGGCAATATCACCCAAACTGGTGCTGAAGTTATGACTGTTGTCGAGGGATCGAATGATGGGTTCCATGGTTTCATGAATAGGCATGAGTTTTCCCAAAACCAAGGTTCGAAATCTAGAATACATTGTCTGCTTTCAGGGTTTTCAAAATCTACTATAAAGAAACCCCTAGCCCAAGGGTAGATATTAATTTCATCAGAAATGACAGGCTTTCATACCTTCGAGATCCAACTATGAAGAGCTGTTAGCCGCGGCCAAAAAACATTGAACTGGTAGATTAGGGCACTTTCAAAAAACTTCAAAGCCTCATCGAGTGAGGCCTGGACCACCTGGACAGTGGGAGCTGGGTCTTCACTGACGATATGGGCAGGAGCATACCCCCCAGAGGCGAACGGAACTGAGCCAACAACTATCTTCGCGAAGCTGGGAGCCATCTGAGAATGTATAGAAGAGGATCAACCGTTAGCGAAAACAAGCCATACAGTTGCGAAAAGATCTATGAAATCGAAACAGATCTCATTCACTAACGAAGTACGCATGCTGAGAGAATGATCCTACTGAAATTCGTCCCAGACTGGGAATGCAACCCCCTAAATAAAAACCCCTTCAACTCCTGTCTCTTGCTAAGGTAGAGGCTGTAAATAAAATCAAAGTTCACCTGCGCGGAGGATTCCAATGCATTCACTGAGAATGTACACCGTGAAAAGATGCAGAAGAGGAAAAGATAACCACTATTTTTTTCTTTTGAAAATGCAGAGAGTAAATGGGGTCGACGTAGATCGAAGGATCACAGAACAAAAATATAAAAGAATAATATATATATATATATATATATATATATATATATATAACAACATCCATTAGGTTCCAATAACTCGAAAATAATATTATTTTTTAACTAAAATGTTATATGTGATAGAAGCTCAAAAACATGTCCTTTCTTCCTTTTTACCGCTGTCCTTTGCTCCTTTACCCCTCTTACATCTTCAAGACATGTCCTTTCCTCCTTTTCCCTTGTTACATCTCCCTATGCAAGGCTTTTGGGTATTCCACTAGGTTTACATCCAAATATATACAAGGTTAATATAAACTGAAATATCACTTTTATTTTATATATTTATTTTTAACATGAACTTATCACTTTCATTTTATATATTTATTTTTAACATGCATTTATTTAGATAAATATCTCCAATTTAACTATGAAATAATGTTAATTTTTTTTTTTTTTTTTTTGGGTCAATTTCATATTATGTAATAATGTAATTTTATGTTAAGTTTGCAGTTTTGAAATGCATTTTCCAATATTTGAACTTAGAAGATTACATTAAAATATATCAATTTTAACTAAAAGATAATATTACAAAAAACTTATCATTTTCTTATAATTTTTTTTAAATATTATAAAATAGTGATTAATTTCATTCCTTTTTAAAACAAGGTTACAAAATAATAATTAATTTCATTAAAATTTATATAATTTAAAAAATATGTTTATTTAAAAATATAAATCATTTAAATATTTATAATTTTAATTTAAAAATTACTTCTAGATATTTAAAAAAATCAAATTAAAAATAAAATAATTCATACTCAAATTAAAAATAAAATAATTCGTATTCAAATTAAATTAAATAATTCATATATATAAAACTGATGCTATATTATAAAAATGAAATATATATTTGGGTAATAAACTATAATCCATACTTTCTTTTTTATTTGCATCCGACCCCACTGTACCATGATTATAATTCTAATTATAATGCAGTGAAGATGGAACAACTTTCTTCAGGAAAAGCAATAAGCATGATCAAACTACAAAACTCTGTAAACTGAAGTTTGTCCATATGTAGAATCTGTGTCTCAACCTGCATATGGAGTTCACTCAAATTGGAGAAAAGACAAGGAAACCGCATTAATATTATGTGAGCTAGAAGCACTTTCGGTGAACAATTGATGGGCCTGCTTCCTCATACTCGGCCTTAGTAATCCACATCTGTACAAAGAAACCAAAATGATGATTAGTGTTAAAAAATGGTAACCAATATTCTGAAGTTATAGTTCTATTAATATACTGGAGCAATATATGCTTTTTTTTTATGAAACTATAATTTCAGCCTTAAATAATTATATTTGAGAAAGGGAAAATCAGTTCAAAGTTTTTTAATATACAGTATAAGAGTTTGTTATTTCTGTTTTTTTTTCAATGATAGTGAATTGGTTTATTTTTTTCAATGATAGTGAATTGATTTAGATTTTAGAATTTTAAATCAAAACTCTAAAGACAAGATCAAATTTTCCTAACTATTTTTATAATATTAAAATTATATATCAATAATTTTATTTATCAAGAGCAATAACTCATATTTAGTAAGAATAGAAACGTTTCAAATTCCATAATTTATAGTAAGAATAGAAAAGTTTCAAATTCCATAAAGAACTCTATTTATGGATTTTCTAATCTTATCACAATGAACCAATATATTTTAAAAATTAAACCCAAATGAAAAAAATACCTAACAATAACAACAAAAAAACACTGAAACACAACTTTGTTATGTTTGCAAATTTTACAATAAATCAATATATCTCAAAAATTAAACTCAAATACGGAAGATATCCAACAATAACCCGAAAGAAAACACCAAAGAGACAACTTTATTTTTGTTTTTGTTTTTTTTTTTTAGTCTAAGATAATTGGTAACCGGTAAAGACATAACTTTGTTATGTTGCAGATTTGACATCACTGTAGGGATATTGACTTTATTTTTCTACCAGAGCACCATTTATTAAGGGTTCACTTTGGTATCTCTGAGCTTATCTTGATTACTGATTGGTTGGTGAGCACCATTTATTAAGGGTTCACTTTGGTATCTCTGAGCTTATCTTGATTACTGATTGGTTGGTAATCAGAAAGATATAGGCATGGTTAAATAATTGAATCAACTCCACCTATATCTGTATCTCCGAGCTTATCTTGATTACTGATTGGTTGGTAATCAGAAAGATATAGGCATGGTTAAATAATTGAATCAACTCCACCTATATCTGTATCTCTGAGTTTATCTCTATTGCTGATTTGCTGACAATCAGATGAACATAGAATTCAATTAACATAAACCCGTTAAATAGTTAAATAATTGACTCCACCTGTATTTGTCTGATTGCCAAATATTCAGCAAATCAACCATCAAGATAAAAATACACGCTGCTATGCTGGAATGATAATATACCTGCTGAAAGGTGCTGAGCGAAGCGAGAATGGAGCCACCAATCCAGACACTGTACTTCCTCTCAGGAGGAGCAACGACCTTGATCTTCATGGAAGGCGGGGCCAGAGCAGTGACTTCCTTGGTCATGCGGTCCGCAATCCCCGGAAACAGGGTCGACCCTCCGCTCATGACGATATTCCCATACAGATCCTTTCGGATATCCACATCGCACCTCATGATGGAATTGAAAGCGGTCTCGTGAATGCCAGGGGCTTCCATGCCAATGAGAGAAGGCCGGAACAACACTTCTGCGCATCGGAATCTGTCGGCCCCGATGGCTATGACCTGCCCGTCCGGTAATTCGTAGGTCTTCTCCAAGGACCCGGGCGCGGCCCTGGCGATTTCCAGTTCTTTTTCGAAGTCCAGGGCAACGTAGCCAAGCTTTTCCTTGATGTCTCTCACGATCTCCATTTCGGCGCTCGTCTTGAAGTTGTACCCGCTTTCTGTTAGGATCTTGGCCAATGCTTCAGACAGGTCGCGGCCGCCTAAATCCAGCCTCCAGATCGCATGCGCGAGGGCGTACCTGAGGCCACATTTACCAAATTTGAGTTTGATTCTCCTTCTATACATCAAATTAAGTTTCAACAATTAAATCAATACAACCCTACTGGTAAGCTCGCCTAGGAATATTGCATGTTGCTAACCCAAAAAGAAGAGCCTAGGAATGTTGCAGGTTGCTAACCCAAAAAGAAAAGAAGAAAAAAAGGAGCGTACCCTTCGTAGATGGGCACAACATGGGACACCCCGTCGCCCGAGTCCAGGACGATGCCAGTGGTTCGCCCGCTGGCGTATAGGGAGAGAACGGCCTGAATGGCGATGTAAGTGGCGGGGACATTGAAGGACTCGAACATAATCTCCGTCATTTTCTCCCTGTTGGCCTTGGGATTCAGAGGGGGCTCCGTAAGAAGGACGGGATGATCCTCCGGAGCCACCCGGAGCTCGTTGTTGAAAGTATATTGCCAGAGCTTCTCCATGTCGTCCCAGTTGGAGACCACACCGTGCTGTATCGGGTACTTGAGGCTTAAAACACCTCGCTTTGACTGCGCCTCGTCTCCAACGTATACCTCCTTTTGTCCCATCCCCACCATGGTCCCAGCGTGCCTCGCCCTTCCTACAATGCTCGGAAACACTGCCTTGGGGGCATCATCTCCGGCCATTCCCGCCTGTAATCACAAGGTGAAGGTCCATAGTTAGACAATATTTTATTATAATAATTATAATTTAATTTTAAGAATTTTGCCAAGCTAGATATCAAATTGTTGGGTGAGACTGTTTATTTAAGAGATGGGTGAGACTGTTTATTTATAAGAGAAATAACTAGCTATTTAACTAAGTTCTATGAGACTTTTTGTTTATGGGAACAAAGAATTTATTTCTGCCCTAAAGTTGAATGAGGCTTCTTTTTTATAGCCCGTAGCTATTTGATTACTAAAATTAAAATTTAAAGTTTACATATTCTATCTCTTTAGATTTGAACTTGTAAGACTATCTTACTAGAAAACACATACTCTTAACCATTAAACCATCAAATCCAGTGAATCCATCACTTAGCAAAAATCCAATATTATATCACTGAGTTTATGGGAACAAAGAATTTATTTCTGCCCAACTATTTGACTGCTAAAGTTGAAGGAGGCTTTTATTTTATAGGACAAGGATCCCTGTCAGGGTAGCTATTTGACTACTAAAATTAAAACTAAGGTTTACATATTCTATCTCTCTAGGTTTGAACCTGTAACACTGTCTTACCAGAAAACACATACTCTTAACCATTAAACCATCAAATCCAGTAAATCCATCACTTAGCAAAAATCCAATATTATATTGCTGAGTTTATGGGAACAAGGAATTTATTTCTGTCCAACTATTTGACCGCTAAAGTTGAATGAGGCTTCTTTTTTATGGGACAAGGGATCCCTTTTAGGCTAGTATTTGACTACTAAAATTAAAATCTAAGGTTTACATATTCTATCTCTCTAGATTTGAACCTGTAAGACTGTCTTACTAGAAAACACATACTCTTAACCATTAAACCATCAAATCCAGTAAATCCATCATATCGAGTTTATGGGAATGAGGAATTTATTTCTGCCCAACTATTTGACTACTAAAGTTGAATGAGGCTTCTTTTTTATGGGACAAGGGATCCTTGTCAGCGTAGCTATTTGACTACTAAAATTAAAATCTAAGGTTTACATATTCTATCTCTCTAGATTTGAACCTGTAAGACTGTCTTACCAGAAAACACATACTCTTAACCATTAAACCATGAAATCCAGTAAATCCATCACTTAGCAAAAATCCAATATTATATCACCGAGTTTATCCATTAGCCAATATCTAATATCCTGTCACATCTATCTATATGTGGTTTAGCTCTATTCCTATACTCTTCCCGTCTAAATTTAAATCTATAAAATATCTTATCAAAAAATAAGTACTCTTGATCTTTAAACCCAATAAATCCACATTCTAACAAATAAATTATAAAATAAATTAATTTAAAATAAAAAGTAAAAAATAACTATGGAATATATTAATTTTTATCTCTTAATATTCTTTTTTATTAATTGTTCTTTTGAACATTGGATAATGATAATTGCATCTCTGAGATATATTTTAGCACTCTGTTGATCTTGCTCCTCATCCTAATCCTGATGATGAACCTCATCGTGATCCGGATGATAAACCTAATTAAAATTTGAAAAACAACCAATAATTTTCCATATATTTTTCTGGAAACTCTTAATCATTATCCAATATCATCAAATAAGCCATATCCATTATCCTATCACACTTATGAATTCATCTTTAGGTTTTAAAATCAGTAAACAAAGGGATAAGAAAGCTCCATTCCCCTCACTTGTGCAATACTAATTCCCATGAACTTAACTGAATTTACATCAAAATTGGACAAACAGGATGAGGTCATTTTTTTTTTCCAGCATAAAGATGACTTGAAAATTTCTCTGCTAAAGAAATGGCTGCATTAATTTACCTTCACCGATCCGGATCCATTGTCACAGACGATCGCCTGGACATCCTCTCCGTCCTCCATTCTGCATAAAAAGACATAATTTTCCTTATATAAGAGCCTTGTACAGGAACAAGCCACTCGAGCATGAAATCTAGATCAAAAGCCACTAGTTATCAACAGAAAAACATACAGATTGAGATAACTCTGAGATATCTATGAAGGGATGGTCAAGAAGATAATGAATGTGTAGGGTACTTCAGCGGTTGACGTTTTTATATATTGGAATCCAGACACTTTTTGCAGCTTTGCATACCACAGTCTGTCTGGCTTGCTGCGCTATGATCACTCTGCTGCATGGCATCGCTAGACCTGCCCACACGTAATTATGCGCATCTGATAGTGGAGAGGAAAACAAATTCATTCACCTGCTTTACTCAATATTTCTCTGAGCTATTTCACTTGGTCGGATACAAATGGAAAATGTGAAAGCTAAAAGCGAAAGATAAAGTCCAACTTTGGCAGGTCAGGTCGGGTCGGTTCTCTTTTCTTTCCTTGATATCCACTTTAGCAAGGGTGAGAAATGCTTCTCCCAGGCTCACTGTAATTCCGGAAAAGAGAAAAAAAATAGTAAAGATATATTGGAAATTAAGGTTATTTTTACTTTGAATATAGATTTTTGGAATATTTTAAAATTTGACTGTCAAAAAAAGTTAATTATATAAATTTAATATAGAAATTCCGACAGACCAAGGTTGACCAGAGAGTAAAGCAGGACTAAGATAAGAGCTGAAAATAACCAGTTTGTTAATAAATCATAAATGCAAGGGAGCTGTTTATATTCACTGTTAGATTTTGACAAACTAGTGATCCAACAGCCGGCATATACAACCTTTATACATTTATAGCTCATAATCAAACTGGTTATTTGTTGCCCAAAATAAGCTTATTGCCATGCTAGAAATTCTGACAGAACATAGTTGACCTGAGAGTAAAGCAGGGACAAGATAAGCGTATGACCATGCTAGAAATTCTATGACAGACCACGGTTGACCTGAAAGTAAAGCAGGGCCAAGATAATTGTATTGCCATGGTAGAAATTTTATGACATACCACGGTTGACCTGAGAGTAAAGCAGGGCATGGCCATGCATAAATTATACTCGGGGAAAAAATTTAATGATGTTGTCAACAATTATACAAATTTAACATGAATCCTTTAGTTACAATGCATATATGCAAATTTTAAAATTAAAGAGCGAAAAAATTAAGATGAATACTATATTCAATATGGTGTATATTAAATTGAAATCTTAAAATGTACCAGACAAAATGTTAACTTATAAACAAAAATAAAAAGCAAATCAAGGTCCCAGAATCAGTTGGAGTTGGTGGGAAGCAACTTTCGCTACTTTAATAAGGGCACTCTTGAAACCGAAAGGTCAAAGATATAGGAATAGCGGGCCCATAGTCTTGGTTCAAAGTACATTTCACCATATAAAGGTCCCTTGCGCTGTTTGTATCTCAGGAATATCGGCCTTTACCCTTAGACATATATTGTTGAGATGACTAAGGATATCAGCCTTTTCAAAATAAATATATGTATTAAGAGGGTAAAATTTATTATAATTCATTTATAATTTGTAAATGAAAATAATATGTAATAAAATTAGGTATTGAGATGATTAGTTGTGGGTGTTATTCGTTTTTTGGGCCAAGTTCGCTCACTTTTTCAAATCTCATTGACTATATGGTTTGTTGTGTCTTGGCTAGAAGAGTAGGCGACCCGAGTGGACGTCTCGGCTCTTGTTGAGGGATAAGTTAATTGCTATTGTGTGCGGCTTGCAGGCTGTTGCACCTAGCCTAGCCTAGGTTTATAGTGGCAGCGAGTTGGATTTGATCTTGGGCCTGTTCAGGATAACTCTCACCAGTTGTTCAGGATAACTCTCACCAGTTGTTCAGGATAACTCTTACGAGTTACGAATTATCCTAGATTAAAAAAAGAAAAAGATATCAACCTTTTCTAAATAAATATATGTATTAAGAGGATAAAATTTATTATAATTCATTTATAATTTGTAAATAAAAATAATATGTAATAAAATTAGGTAAAAATATTATTAAAATAATTAAGATATTATTAAGATAATTATATATTTTTTTGAAATAGCGAATTTATTACCATTTATAAATAAAAATAGCAAATATTTGTTAATGAGTATTTATTAAAAAATACGTTGTTATAAATAATTTTCAGTTTGGTTTATGAAAACAATTTTATTATTATGAAATATTTTTGAATTTAGGATAATTTAAAAAAATAATTTAAAAGTAATTTATTTTTTATTTTTAATACTAAAAATAATTTTACAAAATTTTATTTAAGAAAAAAATATTTTCTATTTTATATGAGAAATATATATGTTTTTAATTTTAATAGACTATAAGACAATGATTGAAGCCTTTATAAAAATATATTCATTATGAGTTCAAAATGCAAAAATTAAATTTAAGTAAAAAGATGACACTATTTTTCTCAACCACTCTAATTATATTCAAATAACATATCATTTTCAAACTAAATAAAAAATTATATTCAAATAACATATCATTTTAAAACTAAATAAAAAAGATAAAAACAATAAAAACAACATTAAATCTGATTTTTATATTAAAAAATAATCTAAACACTTTTAACTTAAATACTTTTAATTTTATTCAGTTATGATTATCAAATCCAAGAAGGACACTTATGCTAATTTTATGTATGACAATAATAACTTGGAGGAAGTGTATTCTTACAAGTACCTAGGAATTGATATTCATCACAAGCTCAACTGGAACCATAGCATTGAGAAAAGGATTAATGGGGGGTGGAAAGCTTACTTTGGTCTTGAAAATAATTGTAAAATAGCAAACCTTGTAATGTGGGATAAAAAGAAGTTCCTCTTTGAAACTTTAGTCACTCCTGTTATCTTATATGACTGTGAGGTTTGGGGTTGCAGCATCTCCAGAGAATCATGGAGAAAGATTGAGCAAATCCAGAAGCGTTTTATAACTTATAACCTGAAAATTAAAAGTAATACACCCTATCCTATTGTCCTTATAGAAGCAGGTCTTTCCCCTATTGAGAGCGTAGCTATGCTTAGGTTTCTGTTGTACAAGCACAAAATCAGTAACATAGACGATCATAGACTTCCTAAGCTAGCTTTAAATTCTAGCCAAAACCACCTAAGGCTCAATCGAGGGTGGCATAAAGACACAAGGGCCTGGTTAAACTATTGGGAGATCAACGAAAATGATGCATTGCATAACATAAATAACATTAAAGATATTGTTACTTCTAAGTTCAAAGAAAAAATGTGGTGTGAGAAAGACTTAGCGGCTAAAAGAAAATTAAGTTATTATAAGAAAGTCATCAACCCCACCCTTGAAGATCAAAAGTATCTCTCTATTTTAACTAGCTCAAAGAAGAAAATTAATATAGCAAAGATTAGAACGAATTCTCATGAGCTCCATAGTGAAACAGGTCGTTGGGCAGTTCCTAAAACGCCATGGACGGAAAGGATTTGCCATATATGTGAGAATAGGAACATCGAGGATGAAAACCACTTCCTCTTAGAGTGCCCCGCGTATAACCACATTAGATCTCAGTTTCACAATCTTTGTTACAATACTGACCTTCCTAGCCTTTTACAATGTCAAAATTATAGTGAGCTCGGGAGGCTTCTCTCCAAGCTTTTTGAGCATAGGAATAAAATCTTAAATCAAAATAGATAATTTGTTTCTTTAGGTCCAATAGACCATTATTTGGTCTCAGCGAACGTTAACCATCATCATCATCATCATCAATTAACATAAATATTAAATTCTTAAATTTATTTCTTTTATTAATTAAATTAATATAGTTTAAAATATATTAAAATTGAGATGTAAACCTGTAAAGTTTGGTTACAATGTTACTTGACCAAAAGTTGTGATGGTTAACCATTATAAGTTTCTAAAACTATATTGAATTAAAAATATATATTAATAAATTATAATAATAATTAAAAATTTAGTATCACCAATCATATAATTATAATATTTTAAGTTTAAATAAATAATTTTTTAAATTAAACTAAGAAAATTATTATAAATTTATTAAATTAAAAAAATTAATAATATATATATATATATATATATATAGTTCAAACATATATTATTATTCAAACCATGAACATCATCTTCAATATAAGCATAATCATGCTTTGCAAGTTTTATATGTACCACTATGTTATAAGACACTTAGCTTGTGATACTCCATTTTTGATTAGTATGGGTATTACAAAGAACTTTTTGCAAGTTTTATATGTACCACTATGTTATAAGACATTTAGCTTGTGATACTCCATTTTTCATTAGTATGGGTAACACAAAGTACCTTTTATGTGTTAGGATATTCCGACATATAGGAAATAGTTAAGTATAATTTGGTTTAGTGTAAAGTTAGGTAAAGTGTGTTTCTTTACTATGTATTTTTGTAACTTACAATCTGACGGTCACAATATGTTCTAGACATGAAGTGATCCGATGGTTCATTCTCTCCTCGGTATTACCGACACTTGATCCGTGGCTTAACACTCGATTGATCCATGATTTCTATTTAAAGAGCATGGAGGGTCATTTGTAGGGTAACCGTTCATGAGAGAAGCTTATGTAAATTTTCATTCTTTTATTAATAAATTCCCCAAAGTGGTAGTGTTGGCTCAGGTCGTGGACTGTTTCCTTCTTTGAGGGTTTTAACCATGTCAAGAATATTGGTGTATTGATTTTTGATTTGTTTGTGAGCAGTGTCCTTTGATGTTCTGTCTGAGGAACTTACCTTGTAAATTCCTACATGGTATCAGAGCTATTTGAGGGCCGCATCCGTTGGTGATTCAAATCTGAAGCTGGTAGAACTACATCTGACTATCGTTTCCTAGATCTACTGCACATGAAATGAACAATAAATTATTAACACATTTAAAGCACATTCTACAATGTATTATTCAATAACTAAATGGTCACCATATAAAGTCTCTAAGCTCTCAATACGAGTGTTCTACAATAGCCTAGCTTGAGAGAAAATTTGGCAGCATAACAATAAGCTAAAGGGTACTCTTTGTTATTTCCTCTAGCCTTAGCACTTAATAAATGGGCATAGTAAAACCATAAACCATTTATGCTTTATGATTCCTACAAAATGGAAATCACATGCATGGTATTCCCTGCCACTGCTCTGCGTACATTCCTGCACCTATTCTCTACCACTGCTCTACTACAACATTGTACCTATTCTCTGCCACTTCTCTATTGTATCTTTATATTATTCTTGCTCCAGCTTTGCATTATTCCTGCTTTAGTTCTAGATTTATTCTTGCTCTAGCTCTGGACTATAAGGTGCATGAAACACCTATATCAACATTATCCCATTTTTCATATACCTTTAAATGGTACAAGGGAGAATGCACCAATAATGAGATAATTGTTAGGGCCCATATACTCATAACACCACTTGAATTTACCTATACTCCAAGTTTCATCAATGCATCTACAACATTCTACTAGGTGTCAAATTTCTCTAGTAACACTTTCCAACCTTTACCATATCCCCAATGGAAATTATATTGGATATCTATATGCTTTGTATTTGTATGAAAGGTTTGTTCATAGTTAGGAAAACAATAATGATACTATCACATTGAATCATGATACCCTTTTCACTTAATCATACTTTTGAACATAGTTTCATAAGCTAGATGGCCTCCTTACAGACATGGGTAGCTATCATATACTCTATCTCTACAATGGACAGTGTGAACATAGCTTGTCACATGCTCACCCAACTCACTTATCCACTAAACAACTAAAACACATATTAACTCATAGAACGATTCCCATCTACATCCCCTGTCCAGCTAGAATCCACATAACCCTATATATCACTAAGTATGGGTTCTTTGAAACATCAATATTATAGAAAATGGAATATTTGGAGGTACTTTGAAAATACCCAAAAACCCTCTCCACTACAACCCAACATTCACATCTAAGATTAGCCATGAGTCAACTCAAGACTCCCACTACTTGGGTAATGACTAGTCTATCATAGATTATAGCATGTGTCAAACTACTAACTATGCTGGCATAAGGGACAAAATCTGTTTTCTCCATATCTATAAGTATTGTATTTCATTGCTCAATTGAAATTTTAGCTGTCACAAGATTTGAAACCCTCAATAGTCTACAATTTTTTGGCAAATGAAAATGATGTAACACCAAGTTTACATACTTACTCTAGCTCAACTAAAGTCTTTCATTTTCTTTGTCTCTCGCGATATCCATTCCCAAGGTATATTTTATATCCCCCAAGTCCTTCATATCAAATTACGTTAAAAGTTAATACTTTAAATCACAAATCACATCCTTTCTGTTATTACAAAATAACATATCATCTACATAAAGAGTGATAATAAGGAAATGATCACCATCTTATTTGTGGACACAATGATCTAATTTGGATTTCAGAAATCCCAATCTCAAAATAGAGGAATCAAACTTTTGATACCAAATTCAAAAGGACTATTTGAGACCATATAAAGACATACTTAACTTGCAAACCAATGATTGTTCACCCTTTTCAACACGGTGCTTTGATTGTGTCATATAGATCTCATCCTTCAAGTAACCGTGTAGGGATGTAGTTTTCACGTCCATCTATTCTTTTTTTTTTTTGGCTGTGGTTCATGTACACCTTGGTCAACGGGTGGTCACTACGTCCATAGAAAATCTTGGGCTGATCGACCCCGAAGGGAATCTAGCCCCGCAGCCCACTAGCAAGGCCTAACCCCAAGGGCTTCGGGCATAATGGACCTTGTGACCTCCCGAACAACGAGGCACTGATTTTGACCAACTGAGCTAACCCTTGGGGCTCATGTCCATCTATTCTATCTCCAAATCAAAGGTTATCAATACATATAATAGGAACCTAATAGACGTTAACTTAGAAAATAGGGAGAATATCTCACAAAAATCTATTCCCACAACCTAGGAATATCCTTACACAAAACCTTACCTTGTCCTTTTCAACACTACCATCTAAAGTGATTTTCATTTTGAGCACCCATTTACATTGAAAGGGTTTCTTTCATAAGGAAATGGGCCCAAGTCCCACATATCATTATTTTTAAGTGAAACCATTTCCTCATCCATCACTAGTCTCCAACACTCCTAATTCTCTAAACCCTCCTCCTTAATAATTCCTTCCCGAACTTCTTATTCACTCCCTAGTTTAGCACTCTCATTCCTTGGTGGGAACTGAACCACTAACTTCTTCTCATATTCTTCCGGCTATAAAAATGCAAGAGAAGTCTTAAGTTATTTGAAAATGGCATTTCTACGATACAAAATTTTTCCAACCACAAGATCCCAAAGATCATACCCTTTCACAACAATGCCATTTCCAATTAAGCTACATTTCACTAAGTTGCAACAAAATTAGAGCTTCTAAACCATCAAGCCTTTGGAGAAAAAAGTTCTAAAACAAGGTCTTGACATTTCGAGAAGAATTCATATTCTTCTATGTAAAAATTATATTTCAGAGTTGATTTATTCTAGGAAATTTAAGTGAATGAGTCATTAGTCTATAATTTGTTTGGATAGGTAAGATTGTATGATATGTTAAGAGAAGATATTCTTTGTAAAACATGAAATATTCTAGGGATAGATGGAGTGATTTTAGGATTTAGAAAAATCCAATTTATGGAGTGATTGGAGTGATTTTAGGATCTAGAAAGATATATGATGTTTCTAAATTCTATATATTGTAAACCTATAGGCAATAAAAAAGAGAGTAAGTGCGAGGAAAAGAGAGGATGGCCAAATGAATGTGAAATCAGGCCATAGATGTTAAATTAGAGCAAGAAAATGCTTCATTTGACTTGTGCCTTAGTCAAATGGAGAAATTCAAATTTCCACATCAACATGATGACTTGATTTGCAGTTAGCAGGAGTGACATAGCCAGGTCACTTAGTTATGTCAGTCAATTTGAGTTTGTGGGCAAGAAGTAGAGTTGTGGATAAGTTGATTGCTAAGATCTAGAAATCTAACAGAGTTATATCTAGTGAAACTTAGTTATCTGTGCTCTAGTCATGAATATAGCCAGTATGAGTTTAGTTGAGTAGTTGTAACTCTTGTTAACTCACTGATCTCTTAGTTAACTAGTCGATTTACTAAAAATATCCCTAGTCATGCATGCAATTCAAATTTATTAGTTAGTGGTGGGAAAAGGCATAATTGTATTTATTATTTGTATACTAGTGAGTATATAGAGTTTGGTTGTAGCATATGAGCTAATTTCCTCTGAATTGCACAAGGAAATAAGAGTGAGTGTAGGAACACGAGTGTAAGGTTGCAAGTGCAGGAACATGAGTGTAGGCAGAGTGAGTGCAACCTAATTATTTTCCAAAGCAGACTTAGGAATAGATCAATATTGTAGTGCATGTTGAGCTTCAAGGATTGAAGTTGTCATTATAATAAATCATTTTCCTCATATGATATAATACAAACATAGGAGATATTTTTCCTAGTTGAGTTCCCTAGTAAAATTATCATTCCTTGTGATTGCATGATTGCATATGTTTCTATTGACAATTTTATCTTCCGCAGATTGAGTAGAAGAAATTTGTGTCTATTGATTTCAATTTGAATTCATTAAAAACTTCAAATTTTGAGTATTTCTACATGGTATCAGAGCTATTGAAAACTACATAGAAACCAAGTTCCTGATCTTCCATCAGAGAAATTTTGAATAACAAATTTGTGGTGCAGGAAGTTCTCTAGTGCATGAGGATAATGTGAGTTGCCAGGAGGGAGCAAAGACATTTCCCACAGGGAGATTGAGACTCAGAGGGAGAATCCCTATGGAAGCTAGTACTTTAGGACCTGGGCAAATCAAACTCATTATTGAAGTAGTTGCAACAATAGTGTGGGAGAAAAAACATAAAAGTAGAAACAAGAGTATGAGTAGATCAAATTTTTCTTTGTATGTCGCTATACCTCCAGGAGTGAGGTGAAGCTATGTAGATCCTCAGTCCCAAAGTTGCAAAGATTTGGGCAGGTCCATAGGAGAGTAACAACAGTTGAAGTATACTCTTCTCATAGATCATTACCCTTGCTACAAGGGCCCACGATATTCAGTAGCAGAAGGATCAATGTCAGTTGATGCAGTCATATCTTGAGCGACAATTGCAAAGGATAGTAGTAATTAGAGACATGAGATATTTGTAGCTCAGAGACACAATTGATTCAGTATTCTGGATGCTTCTTAGTTGTAGTTGTTGCAGTAGCAACAACAACAGTAAGAGGGAGTGTTAATTGTGTTATAGTACATTCCTACAGAGGAGCAGGATTGGGGTTGTTCAAAACCCTTTTCTTGCTAAGAGGGAGTGTTAAATTGTAGCAAGAAAAGGCTTCATTTGACTTGTGCCTTAGTCAAATGGAGAAATTCAAATTTCCACATCAACAGGATGACTCAAGTTGCAATTAGCAGGAGTGACATGAATAATTCACTTAGTTAAGTCAGTCAATTCAAGTTTGTGGGCAAGAATTAGAGTTGTGCATGAGTTCATTTCTAAGATCTAGCAATCTAGTGGAGTTAAAGTTAGTGAAACTTAGTTAACTAAGCTCTAGTCATGAATAATGTTGGTATGAGTTCAATTGAGTAGTTGTAATTGTTGTTAACTCACTGATCTCTTAGTTAACTAGTAAATTTACTAAAAATAACCCTAGTCATGCATGCAATCTGAATTACCTAGTTGAGTGGAGGGAAAAGGCACAATTGTATTTATTATTTGTATACTAGTGATTGTACAGAGTTTGGATGTAGCAGATGAACTAATTTCCTCATAATTGTGCAAGGAAATAAGAGCGAGTACAGGAATGCAAGTGCAGGTAGCACGAGTGTAGGCAGAGTGAGTGCAGGAACGTGAGTACAAGTAGAACGAGTGCAGGCTCAATATTTTCTAGAGAAGAGTCATGAGGAGATTAGTATTACAATGTAGATAGAGCTTCAGGGATTAAATTTGTCATTGTAATAGATTATTTTTCTCATTCGATATAATACAAAAAGAGGAGGGGTTTTTCCTGTTGGGTTGTGTTATATTCTTTCCATGACTAGCTCTGCTAGTTAACTAGGGGGTTAGAGGGGGGGCAGAGCCCCCCCTTCGTTGCACCGATTGCGCAGCGGGGGCAGCAGTCTCCCTTGTCCACGGGGTTTGAGGGGGGTGGGTAGACCCCCTCTACGGGGTTCGGGGTAGTGCCTCGGGGAAATTTTTTTTGGACCCTATATTAGGTGGGGCGAACCTACCTATGGTTTTGTGCATGGTTTTCGCACATGGATTTGGGCGCGATGGTTTTTGGTCCATGGTATTGGATGTTTCAGCATGTATATATATATTATAACATTGAAATGAACGTAATGAAAAATCAATCTGGTAGTCCCGGTTTTGGGATCCAGGGGAAAATCTCTATGTATATGTGTTTTATGTGTTATGCTCTTGCATTGTTTATTTTCTGTGTTTTAGAATTCGTATGCAAGTAATTTTTGTACGAGGTTAAAACCTACATTTCCTAGTTGGGTTCCCTAGTAAAAATAATGTGTTCATTGTGATTGAATGATTGCACGTGTTTCTATTGTATGTTTTCCCTTCCACAGAATTTAGTAGAAGAAATTTGTGTCTTTTGATTTCAGTGTGATTTCATTATTCGAATAACATATTTGTTAGTGCAAGAATTCTAGAAGTGCAGGAATCATGTTAGTTTATGGATTGAGGACAAAGCAGTGAGCTGAATAATGACCAACACACAAAGATCAATTTGTATAAGAAATCAGAGAAAAAAGGGAAAATCTAAAGAGCCCTAGTTCTGGGCATTTTGAGGAACAAATTACAAAAATATGGCAGTTTTATTTGGAGCGCTAGATCTGTCAAGGAGTTATTGTATGTGGGTAGATCTGAAAGCCCTAAGAAGAGTGAAAGTAGCTGTTGATATGTCACAAACATATGGAAAATATGGAAAACTAGGCATTGTTTACAAATGTAGTTGTGAACAGTGACTTTCGTATGCAATATGTAGCATCTTGAAGGCCTTAAGTACATTATGCACGAAAGGAGCCATGGAATGTTAGGAGGCAGATTGATGGAGCCCTAGTTTAGGGTAGATCCAAAAGACCCTATGTGCAGACTTCTTGATGGAGCTAGAAGGCTGCTAGTGGGTAGATCAATGAGCCAATGTTTAGTGACACAAAAAGGAGTTGTGACCATTGATATTTGAAAATTGTGGAGCTAGAGATGCATAGTTTGAGAGGGTGAAACCTTAAGCAACAAGGTAGGTTGTGAAAAAAATAAAGAGGTGATGGAGTCACAAAGCATTGTGGGAAAAAATGGGTCTTCAGATCATGTTTCGCAAAGGAAAGCAGGAAAGTATTCTAGTTCAAAGGGAGCAAGTGCATCAACAAAGAACTTGGTAGAGTTGAAGGCAGACCCAGGTGGATAGGGTTCTTCCAAGAATCCTTTTCTTGCTAAGAGGGAGTGTTAAATTGTAGCAAGAAAAAGGCTTCATTTGACTTGTGCCTTAGTCAAATGGAGAAATTGGAATTTCCACTTCAATAGCATGACTTGAGTTGCAATTAACAGGAGTGACATGGCCAAGTCATTCAATTAAGTTGGTTAATTCAAATTTGTGGGCAAGAAGTAGATTTGTGCATGAGTTGATTGCTAAGATATAGCAATCTAATGGAGTGATATTTAGTGAAACTCAGTTATCTAAGCTCTAATATAGAATAGAGTTAGTCTGAGTTCAATTGAGTAGTTGTGACTATTGTTAACTCACTGATCTATTAGTTAACTAGTCAATTTACTAAAAATATCCATAGTCATGCTTGCAATTTGAATTTCATAGTTGAGTGCAAAAGACATAATTGTATTTATTGTTGTATACTGTTGAGTGTACAGAGTTTTCATGTAGTAAATGAGCTAATTTCCTCAGAATTGTGCAAGGAAATAAGAGCGATTAGAGGAATGCAAGTGTAGGATCGTGAGTGTAGGAACACAAGTGCATGAACACATGTGCAAGAAGATCAAGTGCAACCTCAATATTTTCCAGAGCAGACTCAAGAAGAGATCAATACTGCAGTGAAAGTTGAGATTTAAGGATTGAAGTTGTCATTGTGATAGATAATTTTTCTCATCTGATATAATACAAACAGAGGAGGGGTTTTTCTTAGCTGGGTTGCCCAGTAAAATTGTGTTCCATGTGATTGAATGATTGCATGTGTTTCTATTGTTGGTTTTATCTTCTGCAGATTGAGTAGAAGAAATTTGAGTTTATTGATTTAAGTTTGAATTCATTAGCAACTTCAAATTTTGAGTTATTTCTACAATAGAGAGGAAGGAGAGGTTCCCATCAGATGATGTACACGTTATGTTAATGAAATGAAGTTTTCATTATATGATTGTTTCTGCATGATGGTGTAATTCCAATTTGAATGTATGAATTCAAAATGAATGGTAGATAGTGGAAATCTATCATATGAAGGAAGCAATTCTTGTTATGGGATTTGAGGAAATTGAGTAAGGGAAGAATTTAGTACATGCATAGATATTTTATGTTTGTTTTATTGCAGGATCAAAGAACCAAATCAAGAAGTGGTTAAAGGTGTATGGGAACCTTGATGTCAATAGTGCATTGACATCCCAGAAGTAGAGAAGTTAAAGGCGCATGAAAAGTGGTATTAGAGTAGATGTGCTCTTTGAGAAAGGAAACTAGAGCAATGATACGCTCTTTGGAGGAGATTCATAACTCACAACATTTAAAGTCTGGTGAATCTAATGAAGTAAATGTCTTTTACTTTCTGATTGATATTGTGATAGAGGATTGATGATTGGATTAATCTCTGAAAAGAAGGTTGAGAAAGAACATTGAAGTTCTTTGAAGATATGGAAGGATTTTTCTACTTTGGGAGTAGAAGCATGTTTTTATTATTATTATTTATAGTTTATGAATAGTGAAATCTATAAAAGTAGATTTGTAAACAAGGAATACAATAATTCAAACATGAGAAATTGGGTAGAACTATGGTGAAGTGAATCAGTGCAGATCATATACACTCTGATAATGAAGATATTTGTTGTTGATTGACATTGTTAAATGTTTATTCGTAGATAACAAAAATTGAGAGAAGAATTGTGGTAGAAGAAATGAAGAGATAGAGATTGCAAAACTTGCTTGAGTGCATTTTGGTAAAATCTGATTAGTGAAATGTTTTTATATGATTAAATTTTATTTCAACAAGAAATTAATATTTGCAAGCTAAGCTCTTGGAGAAAGGACACTGTATTTTCTTTGAAGATATTTTCTACTTTGGAAGGAAAGTAGAATTATGTTTTTTTGGATGGAAATAGAACAAATTTGGCTTGATAAACATATCTAGAGGAAGAATGTTCTGAGGACATGAAAGGACATTGGATGAACTAAAAAAAAATCATCAGAAGGATTGGAGAAAATTGCAGCAGTAGTATGCATGTTTGAAAGAGCTCGAACAAGAGGTAATTTGGTCTTTTTTATTTTTCAGCTAATTTTTGAAAGAGATTGGTTGATTACAGGTAGTAGTGATGGAAATTATTACAACAAGGGGAAAATAACAGAGAATAAGTGATGTTCTTGGAGACTATGGAAAAGGACTTGTTATAGCTAAAAGTTGGAAGAAAGAGGATGGGAAATGTTATCAAATAGGTGAGCTAGATAAGTGCAGAAGCCAAAAGAGAAAGGGGTGCTTAGAAGAAGGAGGTTCTGGTCGAGAGAACCTAAGAATATCAAAGGGATGAGTTAAGGAGAAAGATTAGCGAGGTATAAGGTAACAAGTAATGGAGAAGATTACTTGAATGCTTGTTACAAAGGCTTGACTACAACTCACAATGAGCAAGAGGGATCTCATAAAGGAAAGAGGAGTATGACTATTGATGGTCATAAGAAAGGTTCTGGGGGAATCCATGGGAAATCAAGTCATGACAAACTTGATAGAGAAATATCTACTATGAAAGTAAAATTAGAGGTCATGAGGGAACCATTACAAGAATATGAGGAATACCAAAGGTATAGATGGACTCTACATAAGAGAGTTAAGTGGAATTTGTTGCAAGTGAAATTGAGGCAAAGGATGAATGTCTAGTTAAGGAATGAGAAGCTTAGGGTATTTGAGCTTAAGAAAACGTTCATTACAGAAGGAGGATATCGCTTTTGTGAACCAGAGCAAGGGTATTTTGTTGGAGATGATTTTGATAAGAGACCTATTGAGAGTCTCATGAACTATGTGGAAAGTTCAAAGCAACATGAGGAAGATTTGATGACATAGGCATCAAATGAGGCTAGAAAGCCTTGTGTTTTTAAAACTGACAATTTGTGTATGATTGTAGGTTTAGCAGAAGAAAGACAATCATTTGAAGTTGTCACAGAGATGAAGGAGGATGAGACCACATTGTCTCATAAGGGTAAACAAATGGAGACCCATACATAGTTGTGTAATGCAATTACTAGAGGACAATTGCAAGAACCTATTTGTGAAGAGAACGAGACAAAGTTGGCTCATGGAGATAGCCAAAGGGAGAACATAAATGAGGAGAAACATTCTAATGAAATGCTCAAGAAGCATAATGAGGAGTTGGATTTGTTCGAAAAATTTCTAAGAGGATCATGACTCTAAACAAGAAATTATAGCCAAAGATTAGGAATGTTCACTAATACCAAGCCATGAGGATGTGTTTACAACATTTGAGGAAGTTAAGGTAAATTTTAATTTACAAATTAATTATGAGGATGCAGGCATAGAAAGTAAATATGAACATGAGACTATAATTAAAGAAATATAAGCTAAGCTATTTCTTAGAGATGAGATAAAACCTCAAGCAGAACATTCAGATTTAATGTTTGAAAATTTTGAAGAAGGAATGGGGTTTTTAGAAAATTGGTTAGTAAGAGATATAGGTGATGGAAACTATAGAAAATTTTCAGACTCAATTAATTTTGAGGAACAAATTAGAATGCCATACAACAATTACATAGATGAGGAGAAGATGCAACAATTGATGGGTAGAAACAACAACACATTTTAGCAAGGAAATAACATGTATCAATAAGAGGATAGGTTGGTACCAAAAGGATAAATTGTATTGAATGACAATAGTGAGAAGGAAGCTACAAAACATGATAAACAAATCATATAAAAGATATTTAAATTAGAATTTAGTAAGATTATTATAACTCTTATATCATAGGAGGATATGTAGCAAGAGAAAATGGACAATAAGTTTCAACCAAGGACATAGTTGGACAATGAAATTAATAGGTTATGGATGTTAATGAGGAGGGTGCCTAAGATAAGGCATACTGATGTGAAACATGCATTCATTAGCATAAAGCAAGTGACTGTACAAGAATTCATCAACAAGACAAGTGGAAAATTCCAACATAAAATTTGGAGGCTCGGAGTATTGAAGACAACTATAGTAGGAGCATAACAACAACACAAAGAAATGGATAAACAGTTACATCACAATGTTTGGGATCCATGAGGGTTGTTACATCAAAGGCTTATGACCAGGAGGTCATAAATTTTTCTACTATGGGAGTTTGATGTAGGAGCATTAGAGCTTCTAAACCATCAATCCTTTGGAGGAAAAAGTTCCAAAAGGGGGTCTTGACATTTCGAGAAGAATTCATATTCTTCTATGTAAATATTATATTGAGTTGATTTATTCTAGGAAATCTAAGTGAATGAGTCATGAGTCTAGAAGTTGTTTGGATAGGTAAGATTTTGTTGATATGTTAAAAGAAAATCTTCCTTGTAAAGCATGAGAGATTGTAGGGATATTAGGATTTAGAAAAATTCGATTTATGGAGTGATTTTAGGATATAGAAAAATATGTGATGTTTCTAAATTCTATTTATTGTAAGCCTATGGGAAATAAAAAAGAGAGTAAGTGTGAGGAAAGAGAGGATGGCCAAATGAATGTGAAATCAGGCCATAGAGAGGAAGGGGAGGTTATGAGTAGATGTATGTACAAATTATGTTTTTTAGTTAACTCCATGTAAACAAATACCTTATCTCACTTTTACTTAATCAACACAGTTATATATGTTCGCGCACCATATAGACAACATAAATGCAATTTATACCCAATATATTAGATATAGAAAACATGAAATAAATACATAGAATTGCTATAAAACTTCTCTTTATTAACGCTTCAACGGTTATAGACTCGACTCTCCCTGCGCACTCAGCAGCAAGGGTCCACGCACTCAACTGCGGACTACTAGGTCTTTGCACACTCAGCTACAGAGTCTTTTCCTACTCTACAACCCAAAGACTCGAATCTACACTTTAGACAAGACTCAATTCTTCATCATTCCTTCATTGAATTCTACTCCTATTGTCTTCTACTACTTAGAGCCTTGCTCTATTTATACGTATATCTCTAAAGTTGACATTACATTACAAAATTGAGGTCGGACAACCCTATGACTTATTTACAACTTTTTGCTCCGTGCCCACAAAATGTGGAGTCTTTACATCGGATTTATACTTTTTAGCCAAAATTTGGGCTTTAAGCCCCAAAACTTCCCTTGGAGGATCCCACGCCCAACAGGCCCCCAACACAAACATCGTGACTCACCCTCGAGTCACTCTTTCGGTGCAGAGATCTTCACGTAGAGACCTTGAACTCTGCTTGGACTGCTGCAAGATCAACAACACAATGAGCAGCTGCCTGCTGCACTTCATGGACACATTGTTAAGAGATTGTTGTAGCTGAACTACTTCCCTGAACTTGTTTATAGTCCCGCGCCTCCTTTCTGCTACATGGAGAGCTAAGACTGTGCTTCTGTTGGCTAATCAGATAGTTGGGCCACCCGTGTATGGCTTCAACAAACAACCATTCACTTTTCCCGGGAAAGGTTCTCCATTTAAATTTACCAATTGCACTGTGCCTCCATCTGTGACCTCCTTAATAACATACGGTCCTAGCCAATGCATTTTGAGCTTTCGCGGAAATTTATCAAATTTACTATCATACAGTAACACCAAATCATTCACCTTGAAGGTGAAAAACTTAATATGTCGATCGTGCTAGGACTTTTTGCGCTGCTTTTGTACCCATTGGTGAAAGCCAACAAAAAATCGTTCTTCCTCAAGTTCCTCAAACTGCACGAGCCTCTCCTCCAGGGCTCTGCGGTCCGTCATACCTGTAAGTGCTACTATGCACAAACTAGGCACGATTTATTCCATTGGCATTATAGCTTCCACACCATAGACAAGCCTAAAAGGCGTTTGTCCTGTCAGCTTCTTGCATGTTGTCCAATAAGCCCATAATACTGCGGGTACGCGCAAGTCCCAATCACTTCGCTGCGTGTTGCATACTTTGGTCAGTGCAGTCTCCAGTACTTTGTTAAATGCTTCTGCTGTCCCATTAGCCTGTGGGTGATATGGTGTGCTATTCTGATGATGCACTTGAAATTCTTCTATCAGCGCACTGATTGTCTCGTTCAGGAAATGTGTACCGCGATCGCTTATCAAGATCGTCGGACATCCAAATCGCATCAAGATGTGTTCAAACAGAAACTTCATGGCCGTTGTGGCTATGCAATCTTTTACTGGCTGCGCTTCTGCCCAACGAATCAGGTACTCTGTTGCAATGATAATATACCTCGCACCCTTCTTTCCTTGAGGTTTGATAGGTCCTACAAAGTTAATCGCCCACTTTTCAAAGGGTTGAAATGTCATTTGCAGATTCAAAGGCATCTCGTCCCTCCATGATGGTTTACCTGTTCTTTGACATGCATCATAGGCCTTGTAATGTGCTTTTGAATTCTGATGAAGTGTGGGCCACCACAACCTTGCATGGAGAATCTTCTGCACAGTCGCTCTCCCTGCATAATGTCCTCTTGTAGCGCCCCCATGAGTGTCCGTGAGGATATTTCTTCGTTCAAATTCATGTACATACCTTCACAGTATCTCATCATTCCCCATCTTATATAGGTGCCCTGCAATGACAAAGAAATCTGCTATGCGCACCACTAGTTCCTTCTTCTGCTGGACAGAGTATCCTTTCAGCGCAATTCCAGTGGTGAGAAAGTGAATTATATCTTCAAAATGTCCATCCGCTACATGCACAACAAAGATCTGCGCGTCGAGTAATCCTTCCTCTAGACTAGTAGGTTCCTTTCCTATCTTAATGCACGATAGGTGATTTGGTCCCGCGTTCAATCATCCAGGTTTCACAACAACTTCAAAGTCATATTCTTGGAACAATAAAAGCCATCTGCATATGCGCCCCCCCAACATAGGCTTATTGACCAAGTACTTTAGCGTGGAATGATTTGTATACATCTTAAAGTGACCTCCTAGCAAGTAGTGTCGATACTTCTGGAGCACATACACCATAGCCAGTCCCTCGCGTTCAGTGGTGGAATAGTTCTTTTATGCTTTAGACAATTTGCGACTCGCGAACGTGATAGGGTGATCCAAGCCCTCTCCACCATCCTGTGTTAGTATCGCTCCCAGCGCTATACACGATGCGTCAACATGGACATGAAACTCTTTGTTCCAGTTTGGGAAGACAAGAATCAGTGCAGTGACCATCTTTTCCTTCAATATATCCAGGTTTTTCTTGCAGTCATCATTCCAGCAGAATGTAACATCCTTCTTCAACAGTTTCTCCATCAACGCGATGATTTGGGCATAAATTTTGATAAACTTTCTGTAGTACCCTATATGTCCCAGAGTGGCACGCAACTTTTTCACACTTTATGGCGCTTCTAAATTCAGAATCACTGCAATCTTTGTGGGATCTACCATTATTCCCTGTCTGCAAACCACATGTCCCAATAGGTTCCCAAAAGGAACAATAAACACACACTTATTAAGGTTAAGCACGATTTTGTATCTTCAACAGGTATCCAACATCAAGCGTAAGCTCGCTACATGGTGCTTAACCAGCCCAAATACAGTCCAATCATCAAAATAAACCTCCAATAACTTATGAATATATTCCTTGAATGCTGCAACAACCACGCGCGAAAAGATGGCCAGCGTGTTCTTCAACCCAAACAACATGACAGTGTATTGAAAGCAACCCCACTCAGTCGCGAAGGTTGTCTTGCTCCTATCCTCCAGCGCGATTTTGATCTGGTGGTACCCTAAGAACCCATCAGTGAAAGAATATGCTTCCTACCCACTGACATTGTCCAACACCTCATCTGTGAATGGAGTTGGGAATGGATCATGCACACAAGTGTCATTCAATATTCTGAGATCCACACATATTCTGATCTCGTCCTTCTGCTTCTTTTCCTGTACCACCATTGGACTTACCCAATCAGATTCTTCCACCGGCTCAACGATTCCTGCTACGAGCATTTTTTTTAGTTCTACGCAGACCTTTTCCTTGTATTTCAGATTTAAGTGGTAAGGCCTCTTCTTAACTGGCTTCACGTCGGGTTTTAACATGATTCTCATCATTCCTAAATCTCTGATGATTCCCTTTAGATCCGTAAACTTGGTCGAGAATAAGTCCTGGTACTCATGGAGTAACTCAGCGACTTTATCCACCATCATGTCATCCCAGTAGTCGTCGAGCTTTGCAAACCTAGGTTCGGCCTCCGTACCAATGTTCACCTGTAGCTTCGTTTTTACCGGTGCGGGTATGTCAGGGTTCTCAATCTGTGGTCCTTGAACCTCGTGATGGCCTTCCGTTTCTAGAATGTTAATGTTCCTTGGATCCTCATCCTCCTCTTCGACAGTTACATTATAACATTCTAGCGTGCAACTAAGCTGAGTATCCCATTCAGGCTGACTCAGGTTTAAAGGCTCCTGTGGTATCCTAAAGATGGCTGCTCTTATCACTTGTAACGCTTCATCAATACTGTCCCCCCATCCATCCTCAAAACTGAAGGTCATCATGAACCCTTCGTGTAGGATATCCCATTCACTTGTCCCATGGCAGAGCTCCGTCTCTATATACCAATTCATGGGTATAACATCTAGGGTATGACAGAACAGGTGCACCCACTCAGGTTGTGGTTTTTCTCCATAAACCTTCGTCCACTTGGCTAGGTGTGCGTGTGGATCATCTCGTCCATCATACTTATCTGTTAGTCACATCTTAGGCTTCCCAAACTATGTGTGCATCATTCTCTTACATTCACATCAGTCCTCAAAGCTCCCTTTGTGCATACCCCACCACCTTGCGGGCGTAGCGCGCAGTACCCAATTCAAGGCCTGGAAGCATTGCTTTTCCGACACCTCCCTTTCAAATTTGTCCAAGAAGGCATCTACCTCACTTAACCCATCATAAGTAGGCATGTCTCTTACTTCTGTTGATATGCAACGCAACGACCTTGTCATCATATTACAATTTAGTGTAGTCACCTCATGTAACCGGTTCTGCCATCGCTCTGTCTCCTCATCTGAATCCGAAGTACAGGAGCTCTCGCGCTCCCATGCAAGCTGTCCATCTGTAGTGGGATTCACCCAGTCCTGGTTTCATGCTGTTATCTTATAGATGCAGTCCAAATCATCATCGCTTTCATAGTTGCGCACCGACTCTATATAGCACGATCCTTCAGCAGGGTCCAGAGGTATAACTACGCGTAGTGACTTCTTTTCAAAAATCATCTTGCGCTTCTTTAGATTAATCACCCCGTTCATGTCAGTGGCCCAATCAATTCCTAAGAGCGTGGGGTAGGGATTGCTGTCATCAATAATCTCTATCATTTCAAAGTCTACTAGCATGCTCGCTCCCTCAATATCCACAATGAGTCCGTGCAATCGCACCATGGGTATTATCTTCTGCTGGTTTTCCATTTGCAACTAAATAGGAGACCACTGCATCGTAGGCCTCCCCATGTGCTCCCATGTCTGCTTCGACAAAACATTTGCTTCTGATCCTAAATCCAAAATTACTTGGTCCATCTCATATTCTCCAATTTGCATGGTCAACCTCATTTCTCTTCCCGTTCTTGTCTTATGCTTTCCAATCTTCCAGACTACGTGTGGTTCTCCTGGCATGGTCCCAACGGATCTGTTAATGAGTTCCTGTAATCATTTTAGAGCTTTACTATCGTGCAGTAACTTCATGCATGTTTCTAGGAACGTCATGATCATAGATGGGTCCATCTTCGGCTTTGGTTTATCCTTGCTTCCTAAAGTGGAGGCATCAGTGAAGCTCTTCTTAGCTTCAATGAAGGTTTCCCGCATGCGCTCCAAATCAAACTTCGCTTCTTTTGTCGGAGCTTTGCGAACCCAAGTACTATCTTCTAGCTGTTTGCCTTTGTCATCTCCCATTGCGATTCCACTTCAGAGCATAATGTTCACACTTGGATCTTCCTCGTGCAGCTCAGACCTCATCATCTGCAGGTTCTGAGTCAGGGGAGGTGGTAGCGCTCCCTTGCCACGTATCCTAGTTATCAGCGTAGGACAATCCTCCGTCTCATGATCAAACAAAGTGAAATATAAACATGATGGCTGCGTTGGATTTGTACAATCACATGCATAATGTCCTGGCCCTCCGCAATTGTAGTAGATCAACTGACCGCGACCTCTTCCAGGTCCTCCTCCACCTCGACCTCGTTCGTGCCCCTAAAATCCTATTCGTGCTACTCTTGCATTCTGGTCTAGCGGCCGCGATTCAGCCTGAACTCTGTAGGTGGGAGTTCTATCCATCATCAACTCATAGCTTCTACAAGTGCGCTCATCGTGTCCCACCGACCTACAAAAATTACATAACAACTGTTGCGAATTCTGTGTGTACTTCTGTAGCAAATGGCAATTGTCCACAGAGTGTTTTCCGCCTATTTTGAAAATCGCGCACCACAAGGTAGGTGCTGCGCTAGGCCCTACTTGTGCTTTCGACCTTAACGACATTGGTCCTCCTCTAGCGAGGTAATTTGTGAACACCGGGCAGTGGTCCTTGTCATGACTTTGACCTTTGCATTTTACGCACCACACCTCTTCGCACACTTCTAGTTGAGCTGTCCTGTCCTGTTTCAGACTCTACATCTCAAGGCATAAGTTTTTCAACTGCACGTGGATCTGCTGAACTCCTAAGTTAGGATCCTACATTGGGGTCTCATGTAGCCTCATCGTGATCTCTAAGGCCTTTGCCTGAGTCGTTAACTTTTGCTGCCGTCAGATTCATATTAGCTTCGCGAATCATATACTTCAACCTCTGATCCAACTCCCAAGGAGTTTCATTTGGTAGCATCGTGATTTCTTTGAATCCAATGATTGACTATGCTTTAGACTTCAGCCTGCTAAATTCTCTGTTTAGCGCTGCTTAGATATCCATGATTCCTGCATTTGGATTATCATTGGAGTGCTTAATATACTAGGTCAGCACGTGGTCCTGTAGGGCGCTAACCAATGTCGCTTTCTTTATATTGTCATCTGTAACTCCCTGCGCTTCCCATATGACTCTTACCACGAACCAAAATTGGTCCAGATCCTCATTTCCCAATCCCTTGAACACATGCAACTTTATCATGCTTGCCATATTGACTCACGGTGGTGGCGGAGGTGGTACAAGTGAAGATGGAGGTGAAGGCGGTGAAGTTGGTGGTGGTGTGGGTGGGGGTGGTATTCGCGGAATTCTTTGCCTTATCAGATGGATCACACTTCGCAGCGAGACCTTCGCGAGTTCTTCCTCGTCCCCTCGCGGAGGTGAAATCAAGGGGCTAGTTTTTGGTCCCTTATTTCCTTTGTTCCTGTAAGTTTTTCCACTTCGTGTAGCCTCGAACATCAAGGTAATTGCATAACCCTCTTTTCACACAATAACATTTTAATCCAAGTATTCAGGGACTTTACGTACTTACCTTGCGGTCCCTTGAGAAAGTGTTGCTCTGCCTCGCTGTAGCTCATTGAAGTGTCAACCGCGAACTCAGTAATGAATCCTCATATAATTTGATCGAGCTAGTGATCAATGGAGTGTGCGGTCTTATCCTTCGATGCTTCCAACCTTCGCACTAACTCTGGGGTCCACAAAATAGGATTGTCGATTTTCCACCTTCCTTGGCTATTTGTTAGCTTCGCGATCCACTCGTACAACTCAGTAGGAAAATACGCAAAGAAGATTTTGTGGATCTCTGTGTACAAGTAGCAGTCTAACCACTCCTATTTTCTCCTGTGTCGCGAGCTCGTAAATCCTTATGTCCAACCAACCTTCAATTTCCTTCTTAGTTGGATTCCAATGACACGACATCAGACATCTCTATGCAGATTCCGGTCCCAGCAACGGAACCATTTGTTGGCTTGAGGGGGCCTAACCCAGGTTTAGAGTTAATTAGCCAAACAAATCCCTACACTACTGGCCCTTTTGGCATCAGCTCATGGTGCGCAGACTGAAGTCTCACTCGAAGCAGTATGGGGGGATGCTGGAACCAAGTTTCTGTACCCTGGAGATGTCTAAGGGGTCGTTTTAGTCCCATTGTGCTTACCTTCGCGCACTGTCCTGACTTGCGAGACCTTCGTGATCTGTTAAGATCACCTTTTGTGTAGCCCTAACCAGGGGCTGAGATGCTTTCACACTGCTAGGGCAACGATCTGCTATTTCCCCAAGTTACATAGTGTTTCTTACTTATATTCTTATAATTGTTAGTTAACTTCGCGTAAACAGATACCTTATCTCACCTTTACTTAATCAACACAGTTATATATGTTTGTGCACCATATAGACAACAGAAATGCAATTTATACCCAATATATTCGATATAGAAGACATGAAATAAATACACAGAATTGCTGTAAAACTTCTCTTTATTAATGCTTCAACAGTTATAGACTCGAATCGCCCTGTGCACTCAGTTGCAAGGGTCCGCACACTCAGCTGCAGACTACTAGGCCTCTGCACGCTCAGCTGCAGAACCTTCTCCTACTCTACGACCCAAAGACTTGTCTCTACACTTCAGACAAGACTCAATTCTTCATCATTCCTTCATTGACTTCTATTCCTATTATCTTCTACTACTTAGAGCCTCGCTCTATTTATACAATCCCATGGTTCGCGGATCATGGGTAGATCTCTAAAGTCGACATTACATTACAAAATTGAGGGTGGACAACCTTATGACTCATTTACAACTTCATGCTTTGCGCCCACAAAATGTGGAGTCTTTACATCGGATTTACACTTTTTAGCCAAAATCTGGGCTTTAAGCCCCAAAACTTCCCTTGGGGGATCCCGCGCCCAACACTTTTTCATGGACCCAACAATTAGATCACTGCTCGTTCAATAAGAGTTGGGTGAAAGGAGAGTGAACTGGATGACCAGGTTACAAGAATATGATCTAGAAATCAAGCCAGTTCACACAATCAAGGGTTGTGGTCTTTTTCAACTAGTGGAAGAAGCAATAAACACAAAGGAAGAAGAGGAAGACATTTTAGGATGGGTGCAATAAATTGAGATGTATAACGTTGAGCGAGCCTCCCCCACTACTAGCACAAACTCTTGGTACATGGATGTGTGCCAATACCTTGAGCACGACATAGTTCCCTCCCACTTTTCCGCATGATAGAAGAGGGTACTTAGACTTAAAGAATTATCCTATTAGTTGGTGCATGGGGTGTTGTTCAGAAAGAACCACAACAGAGTACTGCTTAGGTGTTTGGAAGCACATTATTTATAAAAGGTATTGTGTGATCTCCACAATGGACCAGTCAAGGGACACTTTTCAAGCAATACAGTAACACATAAGGTTATGTGGGCTGGTTTTTACTGGCCTACATTATTTATAGATGCTCATGCTTATGTATGCAAGTTTCCAGTTTGTAAGAGGTGTGCTAGAAGAAACAAGAGGTCAGTCGCCCCATTGCAACCCATTGCAGTGGAAGAACCTTTTCAACAGTGGGGCTTGGACATTATTGGTGAGATTTTCCTGCATTCATCAAAGCAGCACCGCTACATCCTTAATGCCACATATTACTTCACACGATGGACATAAGTAGTTCCGCTCAAACAAGTGAATGATCAGGAAGTCATTAGATTTTTGCAGCAGAACATCATTTCCAGGTTTGGCATTCCTACTTCACTTGTTTTCGACAATGGAACATAATTTTCACCTCTAAGACTTTGCGATTTTGCATTGAAAAATGACATTGTATTGAAACATTCAGCTAACTATTATCCACTAGGGAATGGTCTTGCTGAATCCATGAATAAGAACCTAATCCACATGATAAAAAATACCATATTCTCTTAGCAGTGAAACTAACACTCTACTTTGGTAAATGCCTTATGGGTTGACCGAGTCACGCTGAAACCTTCCCTGAACACCTCCCCTTACTTCCTGGTGTACGAAAAATAAGCTATCCTCCCATCCAACATCTACTTTCCTGTACTCCAATTATCACAAGAATCCTAAGGCAAGCCATGTCTGTTAATACAACATAGGATGGATACCCTTCACAAGCTACAGGAAGAAAGGTTGAAATCAAAAGAAAAAATTTCACTTCACCATAATCATATCAAGAGGTGGTTCGATAAGAAGTCTGCAGGGAAAAACAACTTCAGTGTGGGTGACTTAGTCTTAAAGTGGGATAAATCCCACGAGGACAAAGGAAAACACACTAAGTTTCAGTCCCTGTGGATTGGGCCATTCACAGTGCACAAAAAGCTTGGCCAACACACTTATCGTCTTTAATCACTTGATGGGAATATTGACTCTCTCCCTGTCAATGGCCAAGACTTAAAATAATATTTTCAATGAATATATGGGTTGTGCCCTACACTGTGTACATAGTATTTTCTTTTGTTGATTGTTTGTTTGCTTGAGTTTTATTTTGGTTTTCATTATGTGAATAAGTGTTGTGCATGAACATGTTGTGGCTTCTAAGTATGTGTGCGGCTGAACTGTAAAGAGTCTTGTTACACATCAACATTTGGCTAGCCTTCTATCCATCATCCTTGTGTTGGTTACATCTTTTGGCTGATGAAGTTATGACGGAAAATACGATCCATCTGCAAGGAGAGTTTTGATCCAACCATGAACCCATGTCTAGCCCGGAAACCTCATTTTCCACACTCGGTCATTATGTTTCGGTGTATTCATGCATATCCAACTAGTAGAAATGGAGAAGGGGAAAATCTAAATGTGCGAACCTAAATCAGAGGTCTCTATATGCTTCTCTAAAGGAACAACTTCTTCTTCTCTCAATCAGTTGGGATCCCTCTTCCACCCCAAAATAAATAAGTGTCGATGCACAATTCTCTTTAAATAAATAAATAAAGGCGAAAGAAGAGAAAGGCTTCATGCAAAAAGAGGTGAAGCAAGAAACTTTGTCGGGGTATTGTCTAGACTCGCTGGTAGTGGAGCAATGTTTGTGTTCTTGCATGACTCTGTCAGGGTATTGTCCAAGCTTGTTGGTAGCGGAGCAACACTAAAGATGAAATATTATACTTTGAAAATCTTAAGCTCACAAGCTACACTATCCTTCCCAACTCGAAACATTGTGATATTGTTGAATCTTATGTTGTGTTAAACCATAAAGGTATAAGGGGGACTGTGTTTATTCGTGGGGTAAGTGGGAAGACCAAAGTAATATGCACAATGAATCAATACACATAAGAAGTTAACAGAGGTAGATAATTTGGAGTTCAATCAGTGTGTCGCTAAGTGTTGTAGCTACTGCAACACCTTAAATTTTTTTGGCTTACACTCAATTTCAGAGCCTTCCTTGGTCTTGTGCATTGTTTTCAGAAAAATTAGAGCTTATTTCATGAGCTTTATTACAGTGTTTTGTTCCATTTTGCATGTTGGGTTAACTATCGTCTTTTGGCATGTTTGGTTGTTGTGCAATGTTTGAAAGACTATTATGATGGTTTCGAAGGTTTGTCTTTCTGTATATGAGTTTTTCTAACTATGTAAACAGTTGTCGTACCTATACACAAAGTCCTGAGCATTGTCGCACAAGTGTTGTCACGGTTGTCCCAAAGCCTATCTTACATGTCACACTTATCGTATCTTGTCATAAATTAGTCACATAGAGGGAAATTATTTGTTCATGTGTTTCGATGATCTATGTTGTCGTTTCGTCAAAGTATGCTTGTGATCACATTTAAGGTTCATCACAGTTCATCGCCCATCCCACACTTAGCCATTTTAGGAAAAAATTCCCAACTAAGCAACTTAGCTTCACCAGCCCCCCTATGAACTATGCACTGCACAGTCTTAGCCCTATAAGTAGTGACCTTGCTGCTTGGCACTACGCAATGCACAGTTCCTGTGCCCAAGCTCAAACTTTGACCTCTAGAATTGTGTAGTTATGTCCTCCAACCTGGCTTAAACTGCAAACTTCGCATCTTCAAGCCTCAATCTCATCCCCTGAGTACTTAAACTACGTAGATCCATAGAATACCAACCTCCCTTGACTCCCAAAACTGTGCATTTGGCTCTCCTAGTGTTCATTCCCTCAATCTGACCCTATTAGCTCCAAAAAATGTGCAGTCTTGTCCTTCAGGCCTCCTTGAGATGCGCACTATGCAGTCTTATAGCTCAAACTCTTGCCCCTAACTGTTGGAACTGTGCACTGTGTGGTCATTGAGTCCATCTTCCCAACTTGTCACTTGTTCTGGGCTCAGTTGGTGGATCATAATGCATCATCTTAGACTAGGGGGTTTTCAAATTGATGTCATCTCATCATGAGTGGATTACAGGAATAGGTACCCTATCATGTCATGGAAAGATGATGGAGAAGGAGGAGGAGGGAAGCATGCCTGAAGACTCTCTTATAGTTGGACTTACAAGTTAATCAATCAAGAGAAAGCAAAGGGACACTAGTTTGCGACCACTATCCAAAATTGAGGATCATTGAAGATTCTACATCACCAAGCCATGCGAAGGTGAAGAGAAAGCACATTCAATAAGACATCCAACACTCAGTGACAACAATGAATTTGTCACATCATCAAGCAGTCCATGTCATGTCATGAGTGTTCATATGCTACATCACTATTGTGGATCATGTATATTGTATTCAAAATGTATTGTAAAGTGGAAGTCCAAAGGAAACACATGGAATGTAAAGAGTCATGTAAGTTGAAAAGTCATTGGAAGTCAAACAGTCATGAAGGTAGTAAAAGAGTCACCCTTGGTTATATATATTCCCTCATTGTATGAGCAAAAGACTTTTCACCTTGGCTCCTCTCGCAAGGCATTAGAGAAATAATCTAGTTCTTTGAGGAGCAAGGAGTGGCTCCCATGCTCCACTATTGGAGCTAATGGTGTACATTGTAAACATGTGTCTTGGAACTTTTACTTAATAACATAAGATTTCAAGGCGAGCACGTTCTTCATGCATGGACTATGAATGTTTGTAATACTATCATGCAGATGTTTGTATTTCATGTTTGTTTTCACATGTGCTAAGATAGTTAAACTATTTCAGTTATTTTAGTGCTTATCTTATTGAGGATGTTTTGTAATGGTTGTTATTGTTGTCCCATCCTTGTGGACTATTCCGCGGGAAATTAGACAAATATTTCTCTATATATTGGTTGTAATGACCATCGCATCCGTTGTGGACTATCCGGCTGGATGTTAGACAGACCCTTCTGGTTCATGTGTGTCTCTTCCTAGGTGGTACTATTACCTCTCACTTAGAGGCTCACTTTTATCCCCTCTCTGCAGTAGAATAACCTCGACACGGTTGCAACTAAACACTCATTAGGAACACCCTCTTGCTTTTCGAAGACACCATTGCATCCCTCTCTGTTGTTGACAGACAGAGGCAAAGCAAATATTTAAGGATTCAAAAATCGATCCTTTATATCGGATGGGAATCATACACCAAATGGTGTGAGGTCTTATTGGGACTTCACATCGGGGTGATCCCCTAAATGTTTGTGGGTCCAATGGGTCCAACACTATCAACAGTACCATGTAGTGCAAAAGAAAAAATAGAGAATTCCTTTAAGAACATGGTGAATTATTGGGGTTTATCATTGAGCATTGTCTTAGATAGAAATACAAGATTCATGGGGAAATTTTGGACCTCATTATTCAAGTTTATGGGGACATAGTTGTTGCATAGTTCCAACTTTCATATGTAGACAGATGAATAAACATAGTGTATTATCTCCCTACTAGGATTACCTCAAACATTAAGTGAGGGAAACCAGGGAAATTGACTAAGCCTGTTGGATGGAACTCAGTCCAATTACAACTTGTAGATGAGTATTGCTCCATGATATACTCCATTCGAGTTGGCTAACGGAATATGTGCATTACTCCACACATGGTCATGCAAATCTATTATGGGAAGAGTCCTTTGGCTCTGAAATTCATGAACCGTTGGCTTGATATGTTGAGGATGGCTCAAGTGCACTTGAAAACAACATTGAAGAGGATGAATTAGTTGGCAGTGCCAAGGTTGTTGAGGATGGCAATGAATAATGGTGGGGGCAACACCCACATTGCAAGAAATGCAATGTTCACACCACAAGAAATGTGACGTTATAGAGGCATTGAAAAATCGAAGTCGTGTCAGCCAGCTGAGGCGACTTGGGCAAGATGTGGCAAGAGCACCTTAGACGAGATGAGTTGAGGGTGTTGGTTGAGACGGGATAGATGGACCGGGGTGCGAAAGAGTAGGCATAACCAAAATTTGGTGCCTAATGGAAGGAAAATTTGGCACCTGGAAAAATAGAAATTTGGGATCGATCGAGATGAGGTGGGTGAGACAAGTGAGTGGAATGAAAATTTGGCACCCACGGAATGAGTGTTGGCCAACATGAGACGACCTACATCAACAGGTGGAGACGGAGTCACACAAAGGGACTCGTGTGATATAAGTAGAGGAACAATGGAACAAAATGAAGGGTAACCGAACACAACTGAAACATGACCAAACAAAGTCAAATTGCAGGGAATAAGAGTTGAATTGAGCCCAAACAAGATACAAAGGACAGAGAGATGAATTTGAGGGCTTGAGCCATGACAAGGCATGGCCCCAAGGAGAAGACGATTTGACTAAACAACCCAACAAAGGAGGAGGGATGACTCAAGACAACTTGCAAATAGGTGGTAGGGTGGCTCGCTAGGGTCAGCAAGGTTTTGTGGTTGGATTTTTTGTATTCTCTAGGGGTTTTGGGTTGGTTGGATTTTTTTGTATTCTCTAGGGGTTTTGGGTTATGTTTTGGTTGGATTAGACCATTGTGTCGGTGAATTCTACTATATGTTTTAATAAAAGTAGAAGGTCGTTTGCATTGAAATTATGCATGCTTATGATGATGTTTTATAGGTCATTTGCATTGAAATTATGCATGCTTATGATGATGTTTTATATCTTGTATATGATGTACGTAATTTTTGTTAATGCATTGAAATTACGCATGCTTATGATGATGTTTTAGATCTTGTATATGATATACGTAATGATGATGTTTTAGATCTTGTATATGATATACGTAATTTTTGTTAATGGAAGATGATGTGACAATGTTCTTACTACTCTATGTTTGTTAGTTCTGCACATTAATACAAATATTACAAATATAAAGAACAATATGTGTAATGCAATTAATACAAATATTACAAATATAAAGAACAACATGTGTAATGCATTGTAAGGCATATTCTAGGTGAATGGAAGATGATGTGACAATGTTCTTACTACTCTATGTTTGTTAGTTCTGCACATTAATACAAATATTACAAATATAAAGAACAACATGTGTAATGCATTGTAAGGCATATTCTAGGTGAAGTAACATTTGTGCTCCACTAAACAACTATAACGCATGGAAACCGGTCAATATTATTGCACCCAAAAAGCACCTTGTGACAATAAGAATAAAAAAGAATAAGAAACACCTTGTGACAATAAGAATAAGAAAGAATAAGAAACACCGAGGTCATAAAATGAGTAATCCAATTCTATTTACCCTTTGAAACCAAAAAAACCCACACCTACCGGACTGATACCAAGTTTTTTATATTTTAAATACAAAATTTAATATATTTAAAATTTAAAAAAACACAAATTTAATGTCAATTATATCGAAAAAGTGTTAATATCCCTCAAATTGTTGACTACAAATTTAAAGATGTAGTTAAAGTCAAGAGAAAATCTGTACCAATATTGGCATACTATGTACTAATAACCATTATTTGATTTATTTAAAATTTAAAATATATAAAGAAATTCCCAAATTTAATGTCAACTATATAGGAAAAGTGTTAATAATACTCAAATCGTTCATGACAAATTTAAAGATTAAAAAAACCGTACCAATATTTTGCGTGTCCATTACCAATACGAGACAAATAGTAGCAGATAAATATTTTTTAATTATTACAATTAATCATCGACTTAGTGTTAACATCTGCTTGACAGTAGCGAGTTTCCACTGGAAACCTCTCACGGTTCATAAACTCAGAAACATTTTCCAGAGCACTACTCACGTTTCATAACTCAGAAACATTTTCCAGAGCACTACTCACGTTTCATTAACTCAGACACAATTTCCAACTTATAGTTATCATCTGGTTATAATTTAACAGTGGCTAGTGTCCAGTGGAAACCTCTCACGTTTCATAAACTCAGGAACAATTTTTTCAGAACATCTCTCACATTTCATAAACTCAGACACAATTTCTTAAATTTTCAAGGATAGAGTAACGCATTTTCTACTGTCAAAAGGAAGCAAATTTCTGATTCACCTTTGAAAAAAGAGGACGAAGACACCCATATAAGAGCCCTAACCTGGTAAAACATATAACAGTAGAAAGTGCAGAGTTAGCATAAGATACAAGAAGTCTCTGCAAAATATAAAGGTACCCATAGAAGAGCCCAATCTGCAAAGTTTGCAGAATTATCATCAGGGCTTTACAGTTTTGTCCAGCTTGTCGAGAAAGCCCTTCTCTTGCAAACTCGCTATAGATTCCTTGATCGCTTGTTCTATGGGACTGAAGACGAGTCCCATATCGTTCAACTTCTTTGATGGATTGCTCACGTGCAAGGAATTAGGGTTTTGTGTGTTGAAACTGCACACAGATGCATAAAAATGAACAGCAAGAATTCAAATTACTGAATGGTGATTATGATGGTGTCTGAAATCTTACCGGTGTACTTTATACTGTGGACATATCTTGGCCACTATCTCGGCAAAGTCGCTGAATGGCAGCATCCTCGAAATACAGAGATGTCTCCCTGATGCTGATGGAGTTTCATAGAGCAATATCTGCGCCCTTGCCACATCTTTTACATGCACACACCCTAACCAGAAATTATCGTAGGTGTCTGTATGACCTGCATCAACATTTTCAAAATCACGATTCCAGAAATGATCGTAGGTGTCTGTATGACCTGCATCAACATTTTCAAAATCACGATTTTGACTATTTGTACAGTTAGGGATGGCCTCCTTCAGTCTGCTTCAAAAGAGTACATATGGCACATGGCACTGTTACCACCAGCTCGGATTCATTGTAATTCAGATCTATCACATCAAAGAATCTCTATATCAGCTTCTTTGAAGGAACAAATTCCTCTTTGATGCAAACTTCGTTGATGAAGTAAAAAATCTCTGTTGAAAAAACTGAGGAAAGATTTGATTTTTCTTTATATCCGAAGTTCAATTATTCTTTATACAAAATACGAGTTTAAAGTGAACCTATGAATATATGTTGCAGGTTAAAATGAATATCCGTTCACATATATGTCAGGGATGAATAGAAGCTTAACATACATATATGTTAGGGAAGAACAGAATTACAATATCTGAGAGTCTAAGTTTTCACTGTTAACAAACATGATGCTTAATCCTCATTCATTTTGGAGAAGAGGGAGTCCAGAGTAAAGTAAATTCATGGAAGAGTAGAATTACAATATTAATACAATGCTTATTTTTTATATTGAAAATGGTGGTTATTGATGTTAAAGTAGATTTTTATATTGAAAATGGTGGTTATTGATGTTAAAGTAAATTTATGGAAGAGTAGAATTACAATACTACTACAATGTTTAAAAAATTGTTTTATTTTTTATATTGAAAATGGTTGTTATTGATGTTAAAATAAATTTATGGAAGAGTAAATTTTTTATATTGAAAATGGTTGTTATTATTTATTTTTTATATTGAAAATGGTTGTTATTGATGTTAAAGGAGGATATTGTTGAAAATAAGTGTTACTGATGTGAAAGGCTGTCCAAATCAAAGAGAAAGGTAGCCCGTCAAATGGCATATTTATAAACATTTCCAACTATATATGACACGAGAAAGTTAGCCGGTCAAATGGCATATTTATAAACATTTCCAACCATATATGACACAAATGGCATATTTATAAACATTTCCAACTATATATGACACATCACGAATGGCATATTTATAAACATTTTCAACTATATATGACACATCACGATTTCTAATGGTTCACAGTTAGAGATAATTTTTTTAATATTCATTATACATTTTGCTAGTTGTACAAGTTAAGCCTAGCTAATGGACAAGTTGGCTTAACAAGTGGACAAGTCAGCCCTGCCTTAGACCCCAAAAATAGGCATGATAACAAGCATTTCTAGCCACTACTGAAGGAAGTTATGTCCTGTTTTATGTCCTGTTTTAGTGAGGAGGAAGAGCAGATCTGAGGTTTATACCTCATGAACCCAAAAATAGGCATGATAACAAGCATTTCTAGCCACTACTGAAGGAAGTTATGTCCTGTTTTATGTCCTGTTTTAGTGAGGAGGAAGAGCAGATCTGAGGTTTATACCTCATGAACCATTAAGTGAAGTGAATCCGAGTTGGAAAATTTTTTTGTGAAGTACTTGTTGAGCCATGCAAGGGTTTTTGGCACATTTTTGAAGGTTTATCTATTTTGGTTCTGGTTTGAAGGAGGCCAAGTCTATTCAAGGAAGTTCGGTTCTATTTTAGTGAGCACCGAAGGAAGAGCAGAGTTGAGGTTCATACCTCATGAACTATGGTTCTATTTTAGTGAGTACCGAAGGAAGAGCAGATTTGAGGTTCATACCTCATGAACCATTAAGTGAAGCATTAAGTGAAGTGAAGCGGAGTTGGGGAAGTCTTGTGTGAAGTACTTGTTGAGCTTAAATGAAGTGAAGCTGAGTCGGAGAAGTTTTGTGGGAAGAGCAGATTTGAGGTTCATACCTCATGAATCATTAAGTGAAGTGAAGTGAAGTGAAGCTGAGTTGGGGAAGTCTTGTGTGATGTACTTGTTGAGCTTAAGTGAAGTGAAGCAGAGTTGGAGAAGTCTTGTGTGAAGTACTTGTTGAGCTTAAATGAAGTGAAGCTGAGTTGGAGAAGTTTTGTGGGAAGAGCAGATTTGAGGTTCATACCTCATGAACCATTAAGTGAAGTGAAGCTGGGTTGGGGAAGTCTTGTGTGATGTACTTGTTGAGCTTAAGTGAAGTGAAGCAGAGTTGGAGAAGTCTTGTGTGAAGTACTTGTTGAGCTATGGAAGGGTTTTTGGCACACTTTTGAAGGTTTATGTCTATTAGGGAAGTGAAGCGGAGTTGGAGAAGTCTTGTGTGAAGTACTCGTTGAGCTATGGAAGGGTTTTTGGCACACTTTTGAAGGTTTATGTCTATTTTGGTTCTGGTTTGAAGGAGGCCATGTTTTAAAAGAAGCTAAGTTTAACCCTGAGTCCGAGTCCTATGGTGTGCAAAGTTCGTTTTGTTCTAGTTGGAGGCTGAGATGTACATTGGATTGGGAGCGAGAAATATTTTTTTTTTGAAAAGCTACTAAGTCTAAAATTTGTTGTAAGTTGGTGCTTCATGAGGGTTTGTTCTAGTTGGAGGCTGAGCTTAGTTTGGAGGCTGAGTATTTTTTTGAAAAGCTACTAAGCCTAAAATTTGTTGTAAGTTGGTGCTTCATGAGGGTTTGTTCTAGTTGGAGGCTGAGCTTAGTTTGATGAGGGTTTGTTCTAGTTGGAGGCTGAGCTTAGTTTGGAGGCTGAGTTTTTTTGAAAAGCTACTAAGCCTAAAATTTGTTGTAAGTTGGTGCTTCATGAGGGTTTGTTCTAGTTGGAGGCTGAGCTTAGTTTGATGAGGGTTTGTTCTAGTTGGAGGCTGAGCTTAGTTTGGAGGCTGAGTTTTTTTGAAAAGCTACTAAGCCTAAAATTTGTTGTAAGTTGGTGCTTCATGAGGGTTTGTTCTAGTTGGAGGCTGAGCTTAGTTTGGAGGCTGAGATGTACATTGGATTGGGAGAGTTGGTGCTTCATGAGGGTTGGTGGCCTTTCCTAGAATTTGTTGTAAGTTGGTGTAGAATTTGTTGTAAGTTGGTGCTTCATGAGGGTTGGTGTCCTTGTCTTCTCGAGAGATTGGAGTTTCTTGAGAGATTGGAGCTTGCAATTTTTATAAATTGGTGGCGAGAGATTGGAGTTTCTTGAGAGATTCGAGAGATTGGAGTTTCTTGAGAGATTGGAGCTTGCAATTTTTATAAATTGGTGGCGAGAGATTGGTGGCGAGAGATTGGAGATTCTTGAGAGATTGGAGCTTGCAATTTTTATAAATTGGTGGCTTACAAAGGATTGATGTCCTCAAAATAATAAATTAACGACTGATTGAAAAAATTCAAATGTTTCTTCTTCAAGTCTGAATTTTCACTTTAATCTCAATATTTATACATTGCATTAATGATTGATTAAGTGATGAATTTTATTTTTAAAAATACTGATTCACTCCTCCTTAGTATCACTGTGTATTTCCAATACCTTTCACTCCTCCGTAGTATCACTTAATTTTATTTTTAAAAATACTGATTCACTCCCCCTTAGTATCACTGTGTATTTCCAATACCTTTCACTCTCCGTGAGTATCACTGTGTATTTCCAATACCTTTCACTCCCCCTGAGTATCACTGTGTATTTCCAATACCTTTCACTCCTCCTTAGTATCACTGTGTATTTCCAATACCTTATTCCTTATTCTTATTGAAGAAAAATTTCTAAATTAAAATGAATCTATGAAAAACCAAAATTGCAATGTCTGAGAGTTTAGGTTTTCAGGTTTTCACAGTTAATAAACATGATGTTTAATCAAAATAAATTCCAGATTAAAGTAAATCTATAGAATCTATGTTACAGGTTAACATAAATCTCTGTTAATATATATGTGGGACGAATAGAACAGATATATGTCAGGGATGAACAGAGTTTAGATTTCAGAGTGTAGATTTTCATTGAGAGTATTAATGACATGATTCTTAATCATGTTAGGAGGAAAAGAAAACTGTGTGAACGTTTAATGTATATCTGTTAATAGAAAACGAATCTCTATTAATATATGTGGGACCAATAGAAGTTTAGGTGAGGGGATGAACAGAGTCTAGATTGAGTTTAGGTTTTCATTGTTAATCAACCTGATGCTTAATCATTTAGAAAGAAAATAAAGCTATGTAAACATTCCAAAACTGAACACAGGTTTCAGAAAAATTAAGCATCAAAATTACAATCTTCATAAAAAAATGCGCTAACTGCCACCAGTTTGGAACACGTAGTTATAATAACAAGGGAAAATCTCTAGTATATTTTACTTTACCTTCAAGGAGACGAAAGATCATAGCGATGCTTGAGTTGAAAGTTGCAGGGATGATAGGCCCCAGTACAGTTGCTGGATTGATTGCTACAATTTCCAGCCCAGTTTCCTTCGAGTACGTCCAAGCTGCCTTTTCTGCCAGTGTTTTCGAGATTGGGTACCAGAGCTACAAAATTTCAAATACCAAAGCAAATTCAAATTGAATTTCATATGCTAAGCAAATTTGAAGCTTGAAAAGGTCGTAATTTGACAAGGTAAGTAATGTATATTACGTCTTTTTCTTTGCAGAATGCAAGGTCGGTCCAACAGTCCTCGTCCACAGGTTTCTTGGCCGGCCAACTAGGGTTTGGAATCATAGAGGAGATCGATGACGTTATCACTACGCGTTTCACCTTTGCCGCAGTCGATGCCTTCAACACGTTCAAAGTGCCTTCAACTGCTGGATCGACGAGTGCTGTCTGTCAACAAATAGGTATATATGTGAGTAATTTACAAATTATGAGTTCTAATCATAAAATTCCATTCTATGATTCTAGAGTATTTTAAGGTGTTTATATTGTTTATATATTAAGAGTATATGTTTTTTTGGTAGGTTCAAACCCAGAGAATGTGTATTTCATGAGAGGTAATATGTTCAAAATCAAAATCAAAACTCTCAAAACCAGAGGGTGTGTATTTTTATAAGAGGTTATAGGTTCAAAATCAGATCGGCAGAGTATGTATGTCTTTATAAACTAAAGAATCAAATAACTACCTGAAAAATAAGTGTATTGTCTCACAAACAAATAGAAGTCTCATACACCAACTATATATCTAACTTGATCCCTAATCTTAAAATTGAATAATAATATGTATGTCTTTATAAACTAAAGAATCAAATAACTACCCGAAAAATAAGTGCATTGTCTCACAAACAAACAGAAGTCTCATACACCAACTTAATATCTAACTTGGTCCCTAATCTTAAAATTAAAATTGAATAATAATATGTATGTCTTTATAGACTTAAGAATCAAATAACTACCCGATAAATAAGTGCATTTTCTCACAAACAAACAGAAGTCTCATACACCAATTTAATCTTAAAATTGAATAATAATATGTATGTCTTTATAAACTTAAGAATCAAATAACTACCAGAAAAATAAGTGCATTGTTTCACAAACAGAAATCTCATACACCAATTTAATATCTAACTTAGTCCCTAATCTTAAAATTGAATGATAATAAAATTTAAATAATATATACGCCCCGATAATGGTAATGTTGAAAAGATTAATGCCTGATAACTGAATTGCAATTCCGAAACGAAACAGAATTAAGAGATGTTTTAAAGATGAAGTTCATACCCAAAAAACAAAATTGCCTATTCCTCCTGGAACAAAAGGATCAAAACCTTCAGCTCCCCATGCTGGATCCACTGGTTGTATTTTTCAAGTTAGTCCATAAGGATCAGACACCCATATCCCAGGACCATACAAACCCGTTACATGAAATGCTCCAAATCCGAAACAAGCTACTCCTGAGAGGAATAAATGAATTCCAAATACTTTTGGCAAATCTAAACAACGTTTTCCCGTATGTTCATCACAGAACATGTCCAGATCCCAATATACCCAATGCCAGATAGCTGCCAAAAAGCACAGGCTAGAAAACATGATATGTGCCCGGCCACACCTTCATAACTCCAAATACCGGGATTAATTACAGTTTCTAGTGATGTTCCATCCACTCCATGAATCCTTTATTCCCAAACGAGTCATAAAAGGTATAACGAACATACCTTGTCTCCACATGCGGGAACTGCTATTCTAACTTTTCTCAAACGAGTCATAAAAGGTATAACGAACATACCTTGTCTCCACATGCGGGAACTGCTATTCTAACTTTTCTCGGAGGATTCCATCCACAAACTCAAAGTTTATGGCTGACTGATATGGCTCATCATCATTTAGCTATTGCACTTGTTTTTTCAATTGCTGGTCATATGTATAGAACCAACTTTGGGATTGGTCACAGTATGGAAGATATTTTGGAGACACATGTTCCTCTAGGAGGTCTAGTTTGTTCCTAATGAGAGAAAATGAATAAAAAGTGTTTTTCCTCCTCTTTTATTTTGTAAGCCAAAAAAATAGAAGAAAATATTCTATATGCACATTTAGATTCTCATAGTTCGGGTTTTTACAAACGTTCATCTCTATTAGATTTCCAAAATATTTTCCAAAATATTTTGACTCTCTATTATGTACCACAAATTTCCAAAATATTTTAATCTATGAAATTTAAAAAATGAAAAACTACCTGAGATAAATCGTAGAATTTATGATCTTCCAAATTATTGTATTTTAATCTATGAAATTTAAAAAATGAAAAACTACCTGAGATAAATCGTAGAATTTATGATCTTCCAAATTATTTTAATCTATGAAATTTAAAAAATGAAAAACTACGTGAGATAAATCGTAGAATTTATGATCAAAGATCAATGGCAGAGAAAAACTAAAACTGTCGCGAACCACCACTAAAGTAATCATACAATTGACAAGGCAATAAAATCGATGTTAAAAATTGATGGTGTAAAGAACTACTTTATGGTTTTATGAATTCTGGAGAAAAATAAAAACAGGGAAGAACAAAGTAGAAGAACCAATTTGAATAATCAGGGAAGAACAAAGTGGAAGAACCAATTTGAATAATCATGATTTTTTTAAATAATTACGAAAGTTAAAATACAATAAAATGGATTAGTAAGAAAGATATATAGATGAATATTAAAAATGAAAAAAACATTTTTAACTATAAAGAAACAAAATAATTTAATCACAAATAAATAAATATATTCATTTTAATCTGGATAGATAGTTTATTAGCATATTTTGTTATTAAGATTTCTTGACACTCTTGGATCACGTTCACAGTATGAACTAAGAATAAAATAATATTTTCAAATAAATCTATTTAGTAAAATTATTCCATAAAAATAATGGTGACCCATCTCTAATCAAATATATAATTAATATATAATTATAAAATATTTAGACAACAATAAAGATATATTTGGATGACCATAAAGAAAAAATAATGAGGACCCATCTCCAATCTATCTATATATATAATCTCTCTCTCATATATATATAATCACCATAAATCTCATATTTGTACTTACTTTTTTTGTTGTCCATTTTATAAATATATCTTTTTAGATTAAAAGGAAGTCACTTAACAACTTTATGTTGGTCCTCATAAAAAGATGGTAAATATTATAAATACATAATTTTCTATTAAAAAAAATATTATAAATACATAATTTTCTATTAAAAAAAACATTTTTAAAATGCAGTCAGAAAACATTACTCAAAAAAAGATGGTAAATATTATAAATACATAATTTTCTATTAAAAAAAACACATTTTTTAAATGCAGTCAGAAAACATTACGAGTTTATAACATAATTACTGCTGTATATACCATAGTTACCAAATTCGGCCGAACCGGCCTGAAGAATTCGGAAATTCGGCGGTTCGGTTCGATTCGGTTAATAATTCGCTAAAATTCAATTCGGTACGAATGGTCGCCAAATAATTTTGTTAAATATTGTTGTAATTTGTAATGTTCATTGCCGGTTATCTTACATCACGACCAGAGCATGTTCCTGTTCGTAAACCAGACTTTTATGGTCAGGATCGTAGTGTTAGAAGAACAGTCTACTGAAGCCTTCCCCTTCTCAGAAAATTTATGATCCTTCATCACGACCAGTATTCGATTCATCTGGTATCTGGTGATTTGAACACTGCAAGTCCCCTCAAATTTCCCCTCACTTGTGTTTAATAGATTAGAGGAAATGAAACATAACAACAGACTTGTCATTGTGGATTTTGATTATTATTTGTAGGTAGGCATTTAAGGATATGCAATGTCCTAAACATAATTTAGACGGCTAGACAATGTATGGGGTTAGATAAAGGATATTCAATGGCCAAACATAATTTTGAGTCAGACAATATTGAAGAATGAAAGAACAAAGGAGTTCTGGAAAAAAAGTCATCTTGAAAGTGAAATGAAATAAAGAAGGGGTAAGAAGTATTTTAATAAAAATAAATTAAAAAACATATTGTAAAAATGAAATAGAGTAACATGAAATTTAATTTTTTTTATGTATTTAAAAAGTAAATTTTTTGGAATAACGATTTTCAAAGTAATTTTTTAAAATGTCTTTCATATAATATTATTGATTGTGAATAATATTTTATTATTTATTTGTAATAAGATTGGTTGAAATCCAACTCTGTCTCTGGGAAATAGATTATATAATGTTTAGATATTTTTGCATAACCAAGATTCAGTTCATTTTGCTCAAAAGATTTTTAATTTATTTTTATACAAATAGTTATTAGGAAATCACTTTATATAATGTATTATTAAGAAACAATTTCATTAATTACTATTTATTAATTGACCAACTAAAAATTTTAAAGTCTAAGATTTGTTGTTCTTTTTTGTTCATGTAGAAAGAGTGCTTTCTCCCCATTTCATTTTATTCACTTCCATTGACCTCCATTGATGATTAGTTCTTATACAAACGTTTAAGATATGTTATTCTTTTTTGCTCATTCTTTTTTGCTCATGTAGAAAGAGTGTCTTCTCCCCATTTCATCTTATTCACTTCCATTCGTAGGAAGAGCGCTTTCTCCCCATTTCATCTTATTCACTTCCATTCGTCTCCATTGATGATTAGTTCTTTTACAAGTCTTAATATAAAATTTTATTTGCAACTTCCATAATGTGATTGAAAACAATTAATTTGAAAAGTATGAGTTTTTTAATATTGTTAATTTTGATTTTTTAAAATTATTGAAAAAATATTTTTTAGTAGAGATAAGATGAATACTCTCGAATTTTTTCCGTATTGAATTTTAGATAATCAAATTTTTTCCGTACCGAATCGAATTCGAATTCGAACTTGGTAACTATGGTATATACATTAGAAATCAAGGACCCTCTGGGAAAAAAATCAAATTTAGAAGTGCACAATATACACACCTTTGGATCATCAACTTTATCGATGATATTCGGGCATGCCAAGTGAAACACTCCCCTGCAACCATTAATGGCCGCAGCAAGACTCTCATAATTCAACAAATCTACTTGAAACAACCTTAACCTTTCCCTCGCTCCTAATTCTGCTGCCATTGCCTTCAGATGGTCTGTTTCATTTCTGTCTTCTGCAAAATATCAGGAGCCAATTTGGTTGAGTTGACTTCAGACTAAATTAATCAATCAATCACCTAAACAAAACAAAACAAATGATATATATATATATATATATATATATATAAAACTGACCCAAATTTTGCACAGTAGCATGAACTTTATAGCCATCTTCCAAAAGCAAGCGGACCACCCAAGATCCAATAAAACCACTGGCTCCTGTCACGCACACAGTATCTCCTCTCGCCATTTCAAAGTACAGTATTATCAGTTATGTGGAAGAATATTGTATATCAAACTCGAGAAATGAAATACACCAAATAGGATTTTAAAGACGATCTCTGCGCCAACTTTGCGCTGTAACTGAATCAGAGATGTCCAGCACTGAGACACTTGTCTCTGCACGTGGATTATGGTGATCAGTTATTTTTCATGGAACCATGGGGTTATATCTTCAAAATTTTGCATGCACTCCACGTTTAAAACATGCAAAGTCTGGCCACAGCTTCGTCTTAGGGTGGCTTAATGGTCTGGCGTAGTTTGCTATATCCAGAGGGATATTTCGAAAAATCCCCAGCAGAATTATTATTAAGAAATTTATTGTTCTCAGGCCCATATTACACCTGTTTTCAGATTTGCAGCTTAATGGTCTGGCATAGTTTGCTATGTCCAGAAGGATATTTCGAAAAATCCCCAGAAGAATTATTATTAAGAAATTTATTGTTCTCAGGCCCATATTACACCTGTTTTCAGATTTGCAAAACTTCCCTGGAGACATGTAGGACCCAACGTGGAGGATGCCTCTGGATTGTTCTTTAACTTTCTCTGCGGAAAAATATAGAGCTTGTCATGTAATTTATCCATGAATGTTTTTTGAATGGACTACTGAGAAGCCAGCGATGTTGTGCAGTAAATTACACAATTCTGATTTCGTTCCTTTCCATATGTCAAATAAATTAAGAGCCAAAATGTCAATGTTAAGGTTTATATATTTATTTATTTTTTATAATTTTTAACGATTAGGGTAATTTAAGCAGTGACATTTTTTGTTTTATAATGTAAATGATTTTGTTTGAAATCTTAAAATTCACCTATAAAGTTTTATAATTTAAATTTTTATTTATTAAATAAAAGTATAATTAATATATAGTTATAATTATAAAAGCACAAAGAAAAGATAAAAGGGGTGGTAGTGTACACAATCACATTTATTAGATGAAGATGAAGAAATGGATGAGAATAATCAATCCACTGAAAAATAAAATCAATAAGGTTCCCAAGGGAAAGAGGCTGAAATGATCTTTAAAGACAAACCAAAAAAGACTTTGAGTTAGTAGTAATCTAGGCTCCATAAAAACAACTAGTGTAAACGAACACATAAATTTGAGAGCCCCTATTCAAATAAACAAGTGCCTTCAAAGACTAAAGGAGATGAAATGACAATAGTAATTGCCAACCAAAATTCTAGGGGTCGGCAAAAAGTCCAAAAGATAAGATAATTATATTTATGTCCAACTATTGGCCACAAAGTAGGTCAAAGGGACTATTGAGTACAATGATGTCCATACAATGTAGGAGAACCAAACTGTCTCCTATAAAAAATATAATGCATGAATATAAAAGGTACAATGTAGGAATATAAAAGATAAAATGTATGGAATTCCATGCAAGAGAAGAACCATGAGCTAATGGGTTTGAGGATCAAATCCATCTCTCCTAACATTCGACGTTGATAAAGTACACTGAAGAAAACTCGACAAAGTTTGTTGGCCCGATGAAGGGCTAGTGGAAACTGCGGATTGTCCACTAAACCATTGCCTGGGGGAGTTCGTGCATTGCTGAGGTTTGGAGGACCTAGTCTATCTCAGGGGAACGAATCTGAGATGGATTTGTTGCTGAAATCCCATGTGGTGGGCTAAGTCACCAGGTTCGAGTTCGAGGACCATGAAATTCGAATAAAGTTCGGCAACTCAAATTTTGTCGATAAAATTCGACATAAAATTCGACATATAGAAATTCGAAAAAAAAAAAGTATATTAAAGATAGAGGGCAGATTTATACACTTATAAAGACTATCTTATTGTTAGAAATTATATTAACTGAAATATACTTCATATTCAGCTATGGAATACCCATAAATTTGACCAGGAGGGAACCATTATAAGCTGGAAGGTCTGCGTGTTATTGTGTAACGAGAAGATAAGCAAGAGCTAGTACCTTATCCAATAATGGAGTCAAAGCATAATTCGATGAAAAGCTTGAAATGTATAGGAAAAATCAGCAAGTTATGTAGCACATGAAAATTGCTAATGAGTCAACCATATTGACAAAGAAATAATGAAAATTTCTAAAAGATACCATTTGATCACCAACCAAAATATGATGTAACCATCAAAGCGAATAGAACAGTAAACAGTCATCAAATAAGAGTGAACAACAGCCTTTATCTTCATTAGCAATTTTGGTTACATCAAGTGATTAAGAGGACTGAATGCCTCTCAAAATACTCTTACTCAAAACACCCAAAACCCCCACCAAAGAAGTTTAAACAGATCTGAAAGTACAGATATAATTTGTGTTTAAAGTTCAGGCCAGCATTGACAGATTTATTACAGCAATTGTTGTATTCAAAGGACAGCCTTGCAATTTCACATATATTGACTCAACATACCTGGAAACATATCTATTTAGTGCTGGTATATAAAACCTGAATACCTTTATCACTTCATGTGAATCCTCAAGGCATGAAAAACAAGCACAGATTCTAGAAAGTATCCCAAAAAAATTAAAACATGATTATAAGAAATCCTGTAGGCTGTAACTTTGTAAGCAACCATTCATAACTAATTTTTAAAGATAGATTGGCATAAAAAAAATATACAAAAACAGCAAATATATGCTAACTTCTAAGATATTTAATTAATGAACAGCAAATATATATTCTTTTGGCAGTTCAATGAAAAACTTTGCATTATAATTTATAAGATAAAAAGAGAGTTTAAACTTTAAACTTTAAAGTAGCAGCTAGCTTGGCAGTTTTAGGCTCTAGCAAATTGTTCATGCAAAAACTAAACTAGAAATCTAAAACAGGAACACAAGTTTTATTCTTGACGTTCCTGTTGCCCACTTGTTATATCAAAAAGTTCTATGTCATCAAGAGCAGTATGAGATATGAATCCGCTAGATGCTTCAGCACCAGATTCATCAGCGAATTCCCTGTCACTATCAATGTACAAATCAGCATCATCCATTGTTGCATTTGGAACAGGATCGATCCACGGAGTAGAAGAATTGGATGACTCTTTAGCCACATTCTTCAATGCCAACTGCAAATTACTACGAACATAAACAAGATCTTCTAATTTTTGAGATGACAGTCTATTTCTTTTTTTGGAATGAATGTGGTCAAAGGAACTCCAATTCCTTTCACATGCTGATGCACTTGTTCCTTGGCTTAAGATACGAATTGCAAAATTTTGCAATTCTGGTACCCCTGAACCATAAAATTCCCACCATAGTGTTGGATCACTTCTGCTCCTATCATACTTTGCTGATACTGTTCCAAATAATCCTTCTTCTAACCTGTATGCTCTCAAGTTGATAGTCTCAATCAGTTCATATACAACAAGATTCATATAATTGCAAGACATTAACAACAAGATTCATATAATTGCATGCAAAGGAATATAATTGCAAGACATTTACCTGTATGCTCTCAACTGACTTCTGATCAAACCTGCAATCTCTAGATCTGGATTTAGCTTCTCAATAGATTGGATAAGTCCATTCATGATTTCTTCGTCCCTATGTCTTGGTAACCCAAACAATCTAGGGTCCAAATAGCATGCTGTTGCGTGTAATGGACTATGCATCATTTTCCATCTATGATCAATTAAATCCCATATCTCCTTGTAATCAGCTTCCACATTATCAAAATCAGTTGCAATGGCCTCTTTGCAACGATCAAGGCTTTCATAAACAAAACCCATACAAGGTTTGTCACCATCAACCATGCGGAGCACATTAACAATTGGGCCACAAATTTTTAAAACCTTGTTTGCATTTTCCCAAAAGCCATTATTGAGCACTATTTGTTCAACATTTTTCCTCTTAGTTTCTTTTGAGAGAGTAGATCTCTCCCACTCAGTGCTGCAAAAAACAGCTCTTAGGCTCGCTTTTTCCTCAACAACTCTTTTCAGAGTAATATAAAAAGTGGCAAACCTTGTATCACAAGGCCTCAACAACTCTTTTGATGCATTCTTCCTGTATATGCTCAAAGTGAGACGATGGTTGATGATGAAGTTTGAAATTGATTTGGCTCTTCGGATTGTTTCATTGACCCAAGGAAATTTGGCTAAGTCATGCAACAATAAATCCAAGCAATGAGCTGCACAAGGGGTCCAATAAATCTGCCCATATTTTTCCATAATCAGCTTCCCTGCACCAACACAATTTGATGCATTATCTGTAACAACATGGACAACATTTTCCACCCCAACTTCTTGAATCGCTTCATCCAAAATTCCAAAAATGAATTCTGATGTCTTCACTTGATCCATTGCATTCACTGCCTTCAAGAAAACTACCCCTTGAGGACAATAAACAAGCACATTGATCAATGGGCGATGACACAAATCTGACCAACCATCACTCAAAATTGTGCATCCTGTAAGCTTCCAGGACTCTTTAATATCAGCCAACTTTTCTGTCACTCTGTCTTTCGCTCTCTTTAGCAAAGTTGTCCTTAAAGCTTCAGATCCAGGAGGAACATAGCCCTTCCCAAAATCAATGGCCTTTTTAATTACATTTTTAAAATATGGACTCCTCGCCACATTAAAGGGAATTGCACATGCATAAAAATACTCAGCAACAACGTCATCAACTTCCTGTTTCTCAACAGGTTTCCAGAATTGATTTAATGTTTTCGGCCCACCTGTTTTTGCTTGAGGAGCTGTAGAACTAGATCCACCAATGTTTGAAACTGAATTAATGGTGGAGGAAGACATGGCAATCTACCTCTCAATTCTCTGCCTCTTATTCACCCTTTTCTGCCTTTGCATCTGTGAACTGGAATGGTCTTTCTCCACTTTGGCTTTTTGTTCATCAGTGATCTTAGTGCAGGCTTCAACACCACCTCCACTTCCATTGCTAATACCGAGAAGGTGATCCACTGCTCTAGTCAAAGTGCCCTTGAAATTATGTCCACACAGCTGACATGAAAGATTAAAACCATCTTTTTGGATAAAATTCCAAGCTACAGCAGTTGATTTTGGGGGTGCCATTGGAATTTAGAAGTCTGAAATGTCTGACACTTCAATGTCTGAAATGCCTGCAATTTTTTTTGAAATTACATTTTCATTAGTCATCTTCAACACAGTCAAACCAGGCTTCAGCCTTCAACACAGTGAGAACATAATTAGAGCCTAGAGCCTAGAAAAAGTGGAGCATATGTAAATTAAGGGGTGAAAATAATGATCCAAAAGAAATTGTCCTTTGGGTACTCTCAGCCCACTAAAACATTTTGTTAACTGCAGACTCAACTGGGCTGATATCATTATTACAGTGGCTTGACATAAAATTACAGAGGTTTGATCTAACTTAACAGTGGCATCTTGTGACATATGTTCGGCATTAGACTAATCCTTGTGGTTGCAGGTATCTTGAGGAGCCTCACTGCTCTTTTGAGCCTAAAAGTTGTGGTTTGGTTCCCAAAATTGTCACTAAAGGAGGGCTGCTATTCCATGAGGTTTGTTTTCCTCTCTATCCTTGACTGTCATCTTCATTTCCAGATCTTAAGCAAGCTTTACAGTGGCTGTAACAAAATAATCAGGTTTAAAGTATTTTATTTCATAACCTAATCTCAAGAACAACAACAATAATAGAGCTTAAAACACTAAAGAGCCATCATAAAAGCTTAATAAGGGTTTGGCTCTTGCATTTTGGTGACTGATGTAGAGCTACAGTGACTGATCTTTGCCTACAGTGGTACTTCAGTAGCATCTCTAAAGTCTTTGACACTGTTCCTAATTGGTTCTTGAGCGTTAGTTCCTTTTCCTTGCATCTTTGGTGACAATTTGGGCTGTTAGAGTACTGATATCTTTGCCGATCCAAATTTGCAGAGGACTTAACTGTCCACTAAGTACTTAACTGTATATATAGACAGTTAGGTTATACTAATACAAGCCTAAGGACTTCGCATCAAGCACAGTTCAGAGCTCAGATTTCAGAGAGGAATTTCGGTGATCTCAGATATAGTTTTTTGGTGATCTCAATGAGACAGAATTTCGTGAAGGCATAGTATATTGAAGAGATGAGTCATGACTTCATTGTAAATTGCAGAGATGATTTTGGTGCAGTGACAACTACAAGGTTTCGGTGCTACCACATAATACATTGACAAGGTCTAGATGCAGTGACAAAGTTTCAGTGCTGCCACAATGACAAGGTCTCGGTGCTAAATTTTGGACAGAGGCACAGCCGCACAGGACGTGAGTAACTCCACCAGCAAACAAATAATTTGTAACATTATGGACCATGGTTCGTTTCATTACTAATAACTATGACGGAAAAACTTACAAGTTACAGCACGCGGCAGTTACTTCTCGCCTCTCGGCCTGCCGCCTGGTAAACTGATATAGCAGAACAACCCTTTCTTTCACGATTTGGGAGATATCAATGCCTGTAGTCTTTGTTTCTGGAAAAACCCGAGCCCGTCAAGGTGTAGACTGTAGTCTATGGAGTCTGCGGCGGCAATGAAAACTTAAACAACGAAACCCGCCAATGAAACCTAAAACAGCAACACTCATACCCGCGGGCGCGAAAAAAAACGAATTTTAATCTGCCGCCGGCGAATTTCAACGCATCGAAACGATTTTAATGGCGAATTTATTCGGCAAAAATTCGAATGCGGCATGAAATTCGAGTTCGCCGAATTTAATGGCGAACTCGAACGAACATATTCGTTTGACCTTGAAATACGGTGAATTTCAAATTTTATGGATAAAAAACGGCGAATCCGGTGACTTAGGTGGTGGGTGAGGTCCCACGGATCTTCATTGATCTAGAGTATGGATATGAACTAGTATCAATCAGTCTCTTGGTGCCCTTGTATGAAGGTAGTACCCTGAAAAATGTCGTGATCCTCTATGTGGGGTCTGTTCTGATGGGATGTTGAAGAATATGGGCTCGGAACCTGAGAGCCTCTTGCATATGTAGGGCCAAACATCTTTGATCGGGGTACCTGGAAAATTCGGCAAGGGTCTAAGAATCTCTAAAAAAGCAATGGAACTTTCCTCTGATCTCATAGTCGACAGGGCATCCAAAAATGAAGTGCACCTTGGTCTCCACTTCCTGTAAATGACTTACATGGCAAATTATGTCTGGTCTATCAATATGGTGGTCCACCTCTACCCGAAGTCTATGGGAACCTACTCTAAATTGGCCTAGAGGAATGTGAAGAGCATGCATCTAGTGGTGAAATGTATATTGGGGTCGAACAATGAGCCTGTCTCTCAACCCCAATAAGTGTTCAACATAGAAGGTCATTTTTAGGAGCAACCCTCTAAGAGGATTGACCGAGGCGACCTGGACGAAGTGCTTATATATGTCCTTCCTAGTGATCTTGTTCAGCTCTTGTCTAGTAAGTGAAAGGTGACTAAGAGCATCAAATGAATATCAGAAAGGAGGGAGACGATCCAACTGAATGCCCACTAACTCTAAGAGATCTAAAACTCATGTAAACTAACATCTAGCTTGACCCAAGGGTGTAGAACGGGCAATAGTCTCAAAAGAGAAATATGCCAAGTGAGGATATTGATCCCTACTCTTTATCGAGTTTGGAAAGCCTCAAACACGATGCGAGAATGAGACCAATATGAAGATTGTCTCAAGCCGAAAAGGTTGAGCTCCGAACTCTGCAAGGATGATGTGTTGAGGTATTATTTGTTTGCATCTAATGATGTGGCGGAGAAGAAGAATCTGGACTCTCTTAGCTGAAGCCTAATCTGAATCAAGTAAAGGAGGCCCCCAAATATCTGAGCCATATAGAATAATGGGACAAATCAAGGTGTCCATGAGGCTCATCTTGGATGATATGTCCTGAAAGTGATGTAAAAAGCATTGTCTCTCAAGAAGGGCTAATGATCCATATCCTTTGTTGATCCAAGGCTAAAGCGTTGATCGCAAACTGAAGCGGGGACCTTATAATTGCATCCCCAAGTAAGTATATGTACTGGTGATCTTAGCCTCCTCCCCTCTGAATAGGAAGTGAAGGTCTGAATTTTTCTTCACCCCATTGAAGATCATAACCTTAGTTTTACCAAGGTTGACCGTCAACTATCAAAGATCACAAAAAAAGCTAAGGCATCCAACTGCCTCTGTAATCCTTCTAGGGATGATGAGAGGAGGACCACGTCCTCAGAAAAGAGTAAAATAGATATCAAAACCTGGTGAAGAAGGTAGTCATCGGTGTCCTGGATATGATCGTGTAGAAATGCCTCTAACTCATCAATATATATCCCAAATAGGGTAGGGGACAGTGGACAACCCTGCTTAACGCCAATAGTGCTAACAATGAAATCAAACATCCCATGAGCCGTATGAAGACAACCAAGGACAGACTCATATAGGGGTGTAATAGCTGTCAATAGGGTCGCCGAGATGCCAATATATCTAAGTCCCTGGAGTAAGTCTTCCCTCGATACAAAGTCAAAATATTTTCGAAAATCTATGAAACAACATTAGACTTTCAAAGAGCGATGTCTGCCTCCTCAATCATTACGCGAAGGGTGAAGATGTGGTCAATGGTTTGATGAGTCAATTGAAAACCTGCCTATCCCCTAGCTCTGAGTTGTCTCTGCTCAAGGTCACTGGAGAGATTCCTATGTAGAATAGTAGTATACAACTTCGAGAATGTGTGGCCCACCATGATTGTTCTATAGTTATTGGGATGTGAGTTGCAACCTGATTTGTGGATTGAATGGATGATGTGGTGTGACCATGTTGGTGGAAAACCTTCATGGACTACTTGGTTGAAGATATCATCCAAGTAGCTAACCAAAACACGAAAATCGTGCTTAAAGAACTCTGCTTGGTAGCCTTCCTCATCGGCTGCTTTGATGTTGTTCATCACTCAAATGGCCTCTCTAATATATTTATCTGAGAATAGGTAAAAGAAGAAAAGTAAAAAAGAGAATCTCATAGTGTAAATATTTATTTTTGGTTTGAGTTTTTTGTGCACAATTTGAGTACAAGCAACTATGCTATAGGTGCCTTAACCACACGCAAAATGTAATTTTATTTTTAATTAAATTACAAGGATATATATATATATATATATATATATATATATCTATAAAGTGAAATATATCTCTTTTTAAAGGATTTAAACCTTTACCTCCTAAATGATCATAAACCTTAACAATAAACTTTGCCATGTATAGTAGTCACATGCAAATTGTGAGTCAAAAGCATATACTTTTTGACAAAAATAAAATGCATCTCTTCTTAATGGATTTAAACCTTGACCTCTTAAATGACCATGAAGCTTAAATCTAAACTTTGTCATGCATTATAGTTGCATGCAAAAGATTTTTGACAAAAGTAAAATGAATCCCTTCTTAAAGAATTTAAATAGGGATTTAAACCTTATCTCTTAAATGGCAATGAGCCTTAGCTCTAAAATTTGTCATGCATATTAACCACATGTGAGAGACTTGTAAGAGTCAAAGGCACCTACTTTTTGACAAAAGTAAAATGAGTATCTTCTTAAAGGATTTAAACCTCTAAACTTATAAGGATAACATTGAACACCTCTATCATGATTTTACTCCAACCTTCTAAGCTACCGTTAGCAAGTTCTCCATCTAGGTGTTATATAAAAACACTAATAGAACTATTGACCCTTCGTATGATAATGATTGTAAAATTGCTAGAAAAATGATTAGGGTGTTGGCATTATGACACAGGCTTGGCACTATGGCACAGTGGCAACTCACTCGGCAAATCATTTAGATGACAGTTCAGGATCACTGGCTCTCAGAATAAAGGAAAAGGAGGTATATGCAGGTTCCTGTTGACCAAGCCGTGTATACACGTGGTTTCACAGACCAAAAAACGCGTATGTGTATACATGCACTTTCATGCACAAAAAAGCGCGTACAATTTGGAAAACTTGGTTTTTGGTCCTTGGTATTCAGACCTATGGTTTTGGACCATGGTATTGAGTAAGGCCTAAGACTATAAAATGGGAAGGAGATCATTGGGAAAAAGCACTCAAGGATTGAATATCTTATGAAGAACAAGATCTAGAACACTGGTCATTAGGTTATGGTGCATAGCTGGATCTGAATCAAGGAGGAACCTGAGCACTAGGAGAAGGATAAGTTATATTGATGGGTCAAGATCTTAAGGCTTGAAGAGAAGTATCTTTGTGTGATTTTTATTTGTTGTATTTGGCGCATGACTTGATCTATAAATCTGATGATCTGGGTATAGCTGATGTCTAAATAATTGAAAAGGGTAAATTATCTTTTATAGATTTGTATGCAGGTTCAGCACAACAAAGGCGCGTATACACGCAGGTTTGACAATTCAAAATAGTGTATACGCAGGTTTGCCTTAATATAGCAGCGTATGCACGCAGGTTCTACATATTGAAGTAGCGTACATCTCATAAAATCTGTTTTAGCTACTTCTATTTATTACTGCAGTGTTCTGGGTTCAGAATTGGTTTCTGGTTACTATTACTGTATTCTGGTTACAACATTCAGAGAAGTGATTGATTGATTCAGTTTTTGGTTGGTGCAAAGGAGATTGGTTGATGCAGATATATTTGATGTTTGATTGATGTTATTAATGGATCCAGTCTGAAAATTTATGAAACATGGTCCCTGGAAGAAAAGAGAAGGTTGTAGCCTTCTGTAGGCCAGCACCTACGTACTAGTACATCAGCTAGTACAAGAGTTAAGGGGGTTGTATCTCCCTTCCAGGAGAATCTGGAGAATGAGAGAAGGTTGTATCCTGCTACAGGTAGAAGCCTGCGTACTGGTATAATACTGCACCAGTGCAAAAACATTGTAAAACAAAGTTTCTTATTAAAAGAAGATAGAGATGAATTGCAGCAGGTGGTTTTAACCCACATTGGGTTTCCACCTTATATCTTGTGTTCTTGTGCGTGACTTTCTGCTCTGTTTTACTGTACTTGGTTACTGTTTATATGGTTATGATGCACAGATTAATGATCAACATCTGAAGAATAAATTAAATTATAAGTCTGTAGGTTATACACTAGTTTCCTGAACTACAGTTGCGTATATACGTAGTTTTCACTAACTGAGTAGCGTATACAAATCTGATTGTGAAATGAAAAATAATTGACTTGCTAATACTGATTCACCCCCCCTCTCAGTATTATTTCCAACAATTGGAATCAGTGCAGGTCCTTCAGAAGAAGCTTGATCGCTTGAAGGAAGATCTATCATCATGAGCAACTACGAAAAAGAGGCATCCATCTGGCCACCAATTTTTAATGGGAGAAATTTCGTCTATTGGAAGGTAAGAATCATAGCCTATCTTCAATCTCTTCGAACAAAAGTTTGGGATATTGTGGAAGGAGGATACACATTTCCAGCAGCAACTCCTACAGATACGACAGGTAAAAAGTAGTATGAAACAAATGCAAAGGTTGTCAATTCTTTATTGGGGATTCTATCACAATCAGAATTCGTCAAGGTTATGTAGCTCAAAACCGCCCAAGAAATATGGGACAATATCGTTCTAAGCTATGAAGGAGATGATTAGGTAAAACGTGCAAAACTACAATCTCTCAAAATTCAAAATGAAACTCTCAAAATGCACAATGATGAAAGTGTAGCTAATTATTTCCTACGTATAGATGAGATTGTTAATCGCATGAAAAATCTGGGTGAAGAAATAAAAAAGTCACTTTAGTTGAAAAGGTTCTAAGATCCTGGTTTTCTAAGTTTGAATCAAAAGTTTCTGCCATAGAAGAAAAGCAGAATCTTCAAAGTATTACTATGTCACAACTACATGGAATCCTAACTGCTTTTGAAATGAGAAAAGGGGGTCCATCATACATGATAGAAGCCACATTCAAAGCTTCAGGAAAAGGAGAATACAATGAGTCAGAACATATGTCAGAAGGAGAGGAAGAGTCAAATTTTGTCAGGAACCTTCAACGGGGCTCTGGAAGATTCAGAGGTAAGTTACCTTTCAAATGCTTTGCTTATGGAAGAGTCGGTCACTATGCAACCAAATGTCCTCATAAAGATAAGCTTGATAAAGGTAAGGAACCGGTTAAATGGAATAGAAAACAGAATGTAAGTAAGAAGAGATATTATACACATGAAGACAACGATGGACTTTCAAATAGTGATGAAGATGAACGTGGTAATGATTATAGACTTTTGATGGCTTTTGAAGATGATGATTACTTGGATGCTATAAATGAAGATGATCTCTATGAAGAAATTTCTAAACTTAAAATTTGTTTAGAAGAAAAGAGTATGATTATAGATACTCTGACATTCCAACTTGCTGAAAGGGAAAAATACAATGAAAAGTTAGAATGTGAAATTGTGGGACTTAGAAAAGATATTGAGAAAACAAAAGCTCTTAATCTCAGATTTGATAAAGGATCTGAAACTTTAGATGAGATTATCAAAGTGCAGCATTCTCCTCTAATAAAAATAGGTCTTGGATATACGGAAGAAGCATCTCAAGTGCAGAAGCCATCCACCTCCAAAAGTTATCTTGAAGCAACAAGGAGAAGTGAACAGGTTGACAATCGTCAGCAAAGGCATAAAGCGGATCATCAGGTAAATCAAGGTCAATCTAATTCAAGGATGAACATAAGCTACAGCCAAAAATAGGTAAATCATTCCCAATTTGCCTCAAGAATGAATGTCAATGGAAACTACAATCACATGGTTAGTAGATTTGATAATCGTAGGAATTTCTTTAATGGCCAATGTTTCTCATGTCATAACTTTGGACACAAAGCTGCTCAATGTGTTGCCTACAAGACCATCATGACTAGGGAAACACAAAATCAAAGGAGTATAACTGGGATCATGAAGAGGACCTTCAATAATTTCTCTACTCTTGAAAATGAAATAGAATTCTCTATTTGTAACAACTTCGGTCATGAAGATTCTGAATGTAGGAGTAAGTTTCGGCAACCATCTCAGAAGGAGCAAGCTTCATTGGGTCCCAAAACATGGAGAAAGAAATAACCGCAAACAGAAAGATGTGGTATAGCCTTATATATAGAAGGACAGGAAAATCAGTGGTACATCGACAGTGGATGCTCGAAACATATGACAGGTGATAAAGAAAAACTTCAGTCATATAGTGCCTTAGAAAAGGAAAAGAAGGTCTCATTTGGAAATGACACCCCTGCACTCATAAAAGGTAAAGGTTCTGTTCTTTTAAAAGAAAAGGTCAAAGCTGGAAATTTTATGTATGTTGATGGCTTAAAGCATAATCTATTGTGTTCGTCAAATGTGTGATCAAGGAAATGAGGTAGTATTTCGATCAAATGGATGTATTGTTCGTGAGCTTGATATAGGAGAAACAATGATCAAAGGCATAAGAACTCCAAATAATTTATACATACTCAAGGGAGGACAATAACAATGCTGTCTAAGCAAAAATGATGAAAACTCGCTACGGCACGGAAGATTGGGGCATCTGAGCTTTCCTCAAATAAGGAAAGCATGCAAATATCAGGTTGTTCGCGATCTTCGTGACATCAGAATTCTAGACAATATAATATGCAAATCATGTCAGTTTGGTAAGAAAACTAGAATGCATTTCCCTAAGAAGGAAGGATCAGCTAGTAAGCCACTTGAACTTGTCCATACTAATTTATGTAGTCCATCAAGGAAAAAGTCACCTCGAGGAGAAGAATAATTTATATTGTTCATTGACGACTTTTCCAGGATGTGTTGGATAGGACTTCTAAAGCATAAAGACAAAGCTTTCGAAAAGTTCAAAGCTTTCAAAGCCTTGGTTGAAAATGAATCAGATCGCAAAATCAAATGTCTCAGGTCTGATCGAGGAGGGGAATTTACCTCGGATGAATTTTTCGACTATTGTGAAGAACATGGAATAAGATGGGAATTCTCTACTGCAAGGACTCCTCAACAAAATGGTGTGGTAGAAAGGATGAACAAAATAGTTCAACAAATGGCTCGTGCTATGCTTGATGAGTCTGGAACTCCCGCAACCTTCTGGGGTGAAGTTGCATTTGATGCCATTACTATTCTCAACAAAACAAATGTCCGGGTAAACAACACTCAAACTGCTCATGAACTTTGGTATGGTAAGACTCCCACTGAAAAATACTTCAAAGTTGTTGGAAGCAAATGTTACATCAAAAGGACTGATGAAAAGCTTGGCAAGTTTGAACCTAGAGCAGATGAAGGCATTATCCTTGGCTACTCTTCCCGAAGTAAAGGATATAAGTGTTATAATAAAATACTTGGTAAAATTGTTGAAAGCATTGATGTGGTGATTGATGAAACAGGCAACAATCCAAAATAGATAAAAACCGAAGATTTTGAAGATGATGAGGACTATCCTTCGACATCAAATCAGACTAATGCTGAAGAAGAAACTTATGAGGCACCAGAAGAATAGATAAGGGTAGAAGAAAAGACTCCATCCAGGTACGTCCAGAAGAACCATCTAGAGACTCAAATTTTGGGGCAGAAAGAGGCAGGTGTACAAACAAGAAGAACTATTACAGAAGCTTCAAGCTATCTAGCATTGCTCTCCTTCGTCGAACCATGAAATATAAGTGAAGCATGCAAAGATGAATGCTGGGTCAAAGCCATGAATGAAGAACTTGAGCAGATTGAAAAGAATAACACTTTGGAATTGGTTCCTAGACCTAATGATAAGAATGTCATAGGGACCAAATGGATATTCAAAAACAAGCTGAATGAAAATGGAGATGTTATTAGAAACAAGGCCAGACTTGTCTGTAAAGGGTATGCTCAACAAGAAGGTATAGACTTTGAAGAAACTTTTGCACCAGTTGCCAGACTTGAGTAATAAGAATGTTCCTTTCTCTTTCTAGCTTTCAGAAGTTCAAAGTATATCAAATGGATGTGAAATCTGCCTTTCTAGACGGAGACTTAGAAGAAGAAGTGTATATTGAGCAACTAGATGGATTTATCCTTGGAAATAATCCAAAACTTGTATGCAGACTCAGAAATGCTCTCTATGGTCTTAAACAGGCTCCAAGGTCTTGGTATTATCATCTGGACAAATACCTCCATCAACAAGGTTTTTCAAAAGGATCAACATATAGAAATCTATATATAAAAATAGACAATGATAAATTGCAAATACTTGTTTTGTATGTTGATGATATCATCTTTGGTAGCAAAGAAGCCATGAGTCAAAACTTTGCGTTGGTGATGCAGAAAGAATTTGAAATTTCCTTGCTTGATAAGCTCACTTACTTTCTTGGTTTACAAGTCCAACAAAACAAAGACGATATCTTTCTATCACAAACTAAGTACCTCAAGCAGATCTTGAAGAAATATGGCATGGAAGAGTCAAAACCAGTATGTACCCCTATGGTAACAGGATGCAGCCTCAACGCAAATGATGAATCAACAGCAGTACATCAACCAACCTATAGATCCATGATTGGTAGTCTGTTCTATCTAACAGGTACCCAACCAGACATCATGCATGCAGTGGGAATAGTTGGAAGATTTCAGGTAAATCCAAAGGAAGATCATCTTTAGGTTGTTAAAATAATTTTCAAATATCTTCAAGGAACGCAAAACTATGGCTTATGGTATCCTAGAGATACAGATCTCACACTTCATGCATATACAAATGCAGATTGGGCAGGAAGCGTGGATGACAGAAAAAGCACTAGTGGTGGTGCATTCTTTATGGGATCTAGATTAGTGTCTTAATTCAGCAAGAAATAAAGTTCAATTGCATTATCTACAGCTGAAGCAAAATATGTGGTTGCTGCACACAACTCCTTTGGATGATGCAAACATTGCAAGACATTCAAATCACTTGTACTCCACCCATGTCCATTCTATGTGATAATAGAAGTGTAATCAACATTTCAAAGAATCTTATCATGCATTCCAAGACCAAGCACATACCTATCAAATATCATTTTCTTCAGGGACAAGTGCTTGAACAAAAAGTAAACTTGGAGTATGTTCCCTCCAAGGAATAGGTTGCTGATATATTCACGAAACCACTGCCCAGGGAGACTTTTGAATACCTTAGACATAAGCTGGGAGTAATTGATGAATCATCTTTCTGTTGACACTTATCTGTTTCAGAGAAAAGTGGGTGTACACGAGTTTCATGAAGCGTATCCACGTACATACGCAGGTTTCAGTGGATACAATCACGTATATGTTGGTTTGAAGAAAAACAGTGGGCCAGACTCAGGATGAAAAGAGTCTGATGTGGGTCTGATCATCTGGGATAGGTTCAAGGGGAGCATATACTTCTAATAGTGAATTGTTGGCATTACCTTAGAAGATCTTGGTACAATTTCATAGTTGTTTTTTATTCAAGTGGAACAGGTGCAGAGGGAGATCATCGTTGCTGGTCTGGATGGTGATTAACAGATGTTGCTGATGACTATCATAGTCATGTCTTAGATACTTAGTCTCTATGTCATGTATTTCTTTTATTATCAAGGTCATGTAACGACCTATCTTGTTTCCCCACTATGCCTGGGATGGATGATGTAATGTTCTTGTTTTATCATGTATAAGCTTTTGGTGTATCCCCACTTAGTGGGGTGGATGAGTCAATATTGGTATATCCCCACTTGGTTGGAAGATGGATGTATGTATGAGTCTTTGGTGATAGGAAGGTCATTTATGATGTATAGAGTCATGTTCTTCTTGTAGAACATTATTTCGCAGACCTTGCTTACAGTAAGGGGGGGCATGAACAACACACTCCAACAGAGCAGAGATTTCAGCACGTACTCAAGGGGAGCATAACCCTTTGCCCTTGATGACAAAGGGGGAGAGTGACTTGGGGTTGCCATCAAGTCCAAAGGGGGAGATTGTTGGCATTATGACACAAGCTTGTTACTATGGCACAGGTATTGTCCTTGATGGCAACTCACTCGGCAAATCACTCAGATGACAGTTCAGGATCAAAAGCTCTTAGAATAAAGGAAAAGGAGGTATACGCAGGTTCCCATTGACCAAGCCGCGTATACACGCGGTTTCACAGACCAAAAGACGCGTATGCATATACACGCACTTTCATGCACAGAAAAGCGCGTAAAATTTTGAAAAATTGGTTTTTAGTACTTGGTATTTGGACCTATGGTTTTGGACCATGGTATCTCGTCTGAAGTGTTGAACCCAGGTATTGGTTCTAAATGGTCTTGGACCATGGTATTAAGTAAGGCCTAAGACTATAAAAGGGGAAGGAGATCATTAGGCAAAAGCACTCAAGGATTGAATATCTTATGAAGAACAAGATCTAGAATACTAGTCATTGGGTTATGGTGCATAGCTGGATCTGAATCAAGGAGAAACCTGAGTGCTAGGAGAAGGATAAATTCTATTGATGGGTCAAGATCTAAGGCTTGAAGAGAAGTATCTTTGTGTTATTTTGATTTGTTGTATTTGGTGCATGAATTGATCTATAAATCTGATGATCTGGGTATAACTAATGTCTAAATAATTGAAAAGGGTAAATTATCTTTTATAGATCTGTATGCAGGTTCAGCACAGCAAAGGTGCGTATACACGCAGGTTCATCAATTCAAAACAACGTATACACAGGTTTGCCTTAATATATCAGCATATGCACGCAGGTTCTACATATTGAAGTAGTGTACATCTCATAAAATCTGTTTTAGCTACTTCTGTTATTACTGCAGTGTTCTGGGTTCAGAATTGGTTTCTGGTTATTGTTACTGTATTCTGGTTACAGCATTTAGAGAAGTGATTGATTGATTCAGTTTTTGGTTGGTGAAAAGGAGATTGGTTGATGCAGATATATTTGATGTTTAATTGATGTTATTAATGGATCCAGTCTAAAAAATTATGAAACGTGGTCCCTGGAAGAAAAGAGAAGGTTGTAGCCTTCTGTAGGCCAGCACCTACGTACTAGTACATCAGCTAGTACAAGAGCTAAGGGGGTTGTAGCTCCATTCTAGGAGAATTTGGAGAACAAGAGAAGGTTGTAGCCTTATGTAGGTAGAAGCCTGCGTACTGGTATAAGACTGCACCAGTATAGAAACATTGTAAAAAGAAGTTTCTTATTAAAAGAAGATAGAGACAAATTGCAGCAGGTGGATTTCACCCACATTGGGTTTCCACCTTATATCTTGTGTTCTTGTGTGTGACTGTCTACTTTGTTTTACTGTACCTGGTTACTAGTTATATGGTTCTGATGCACAAATTAATGATCAAAATCTAAAGAATAAATTAAATTATAAGTTTGTAGGTTATACACTAGTTTCTTGAACTACAATTGCGTATATACGCAATTTTCACTAACTGAAGTAGCATATACAAATCTGATTGTGAAATGAAAAATAATTGACTTGCTAATATTGATTCAGCCCCCCTCTCAGTATTATTTCCAACATAGGGGTGCTCATAAGGAAAGTTTAAAACTTGATAAGATTAATATGTGCAAAGATCTTATTAAAAGGAAGAAAATATACTATATAAATAGAAAGCAAGGGAAACTACTAAACCTTTCTAAATATGATCCTAGAAAGTTATAGAGGAAAATTCTAGTTCATAAAACTAAATAAAATAATTTGATTCCCTTGAAGAACTGGAATATATACCTTAAAAATATCCATCAATCCTTTGATAGCATGGACACCATTTAGAATGTCCATATAGAGAGTGATATATTTTCTTTGGAAAACACTGAATCTATGGTTAAGCAACTAGCTAACGGAAAATCTAAGGGTATTGAAGGCTACCAAGTTGAATGTTTTAAAATGAGAGGGTTTTTCCTCATTCATCGCATACACAAGCTCTTCAATCTAGCTATGAAGCAAAGCTTCAATAAACCTTGGACATAGAACCTTATTGTGCTTATCTTTAAAAGTGGGGAAAAATGCACTCCCTCTAATTATAATACCTTTATGATTAGCCACATTTTAGCCAACTTGTATGAACTTATTTTGGAAAAGAAGATTAGTATTTGACTTGAAAGCCATGGTAAAAGAGATAAGGCCAAGTTGGGTTCAAGAGATATCATTCAACTATGGACCATCTTGTTACATTCAAGATCATTGTAGGGGATTGATCTAATAATAAAATCGATTTATTTTGTTGCTTTATTGACTTTATAAAATTTGTTGACATTGTTCTTAGGATAAAGGTATGGAAGAGGCTAAACGAGATAATACTTCCTCTCAAGTTGAGGGTTGTTGTGACAAGAATGTTATTTCCAAGCTTAGGACCACTAAGGGTTGGTCAGAATAAATACAATGCAATATCAGAGTCAATCAAGGGTGTTCCTTATCCCCTACTCTTTTTGGCATATACATTGGTAGCCTAGAAGGTTGTTTGGAAGATGTTGGTTGTGTTGGCCCTATGCTCACTAATATAGTCATAACTCTTCTCCTTTATTCTAATGATACTTTTTTTTTGGTAAGGAACCACCACAATCTTGACTAGCAATTAAGTAACCTCCAAATAATTTTCTCTAAGATGGGTATGACCATTAATACTAACAAAACTAAGCCATGATAATTAAATAAAAAAATATCACCTATGATGCTTTCATTTATGACAACACCTACTTAGAGGAAGTTCTTTTATATAAATAATTGGGAATTGACATCCATCATAAGCTCAATTGGAATCATATCATTGAGAAAAGGATAAATGGAGGATGGAAAACGTACCATGGGATTCAAAACAATTGTTAGTCGGCATATCTTTGGATATGGAATCAAAAAAAAAAACACCTTTCGAGACTCTCCTCACTCTCATTATTTTATACGGATACGAGCTTTGGGGTTGTGGTAAATATAGAAATTTTTCGAAGAAGATTGCATATATTTAACAATAATTTAGAAGGTTTACAATCTTAAGATTAAAATAAATACTCCCTATCCTATCCTCCTAATTCAAGCAAGTATTTCCCCTATTAAAATCGTGCTTATGACTAGGTATGTTATGCATAAGAAGAAGTTATATAACATGGAAGCCAATATGTTTCCTAAAATTTCTTGTAACTATAGCCAGAGCCCCCACCTCCTGCTCAAGTGAGGATGACAAAAGGATTCCCAATCTTGATTGAACCATTGGGGGATAAAGGAGGAAATGATCTTGTAAAATAAGGATAATATAAAAGATATTATTACTTCCAAATTTAAGAAGATGTTGTGGGGAAATAAAGAGTTAGAGGGAAAAAGGAAACTAAGATATCATAAGGAGGTGATCAGCTCCAATCCTGAAAACCAAAAATATTTATCTGCCTTAACTAATGTTAAGAAAAAAATTAACATTGCTAAGATAAGAACTAATTCACATGAGTTTCATAGTGAAACTGAGCATTGGTCAATTCCCAAAACACCATGGGATGAAAGAGTATATCACATGTGCCATGATGAAAGAGTTAAAGATGAAAAACAATTTCTCTTATATTGTCCATCTTATATGCATGTGATCTAATTTTCAAAATATTTGTCACACTACCAACCTTCTTGACCTTTTGAATCAACAAAACTATGGTGATCTATCAACTCTTCTCTCATTTCTTTTTTAACATAGAAATAAAATGTTAAAGAATTTTGATTAATCTCTTATTTTCTTGAAGTCCAATAAAACATATAAATCTTAGTAAACATTAATCATCATCATCAATATAAATAATAATTTTATTTATTAATTAAAAAATAAAATATATTATATTTTATTATATTTAAAAAAAAAATCATAAATTCAAATACATCTTAGCCACTAAAATATTTTAAAAATTCAAAAAAAATATTTTACTAAAATAAAATATTATGCTAGGACGGAAAATTTATACCATTAAACTACCTAAAACTTACACTTAATCTAATTTAAGGCCATTCACAAATTTAAGTCTTGAAGCTAACTCTATGCCTTAAAACATATGTGATCACCTTACTTCCTACCATTTATATCTAAATGTTCTAAGCTAATGGATAAACGCTCACTCCATTAAACAAAATACTTATGCATCCATTCATTACTTACAATAGGTAGATCATCCCACATATATACCATATAAGTGTGATGTGATAACTCTCACAGATGAATTATTGCTCCTCCCAATGAGAGGTTAGGAGCATGAGTCAAATCTTGAAGGGGAATTATAGGTGAGGTTGTTTTGATATGCAATTGTTGATTAATGTTGTTTGATTAATATAGATATATTTTTGTATGCTTTTTTAAAGGGTTAATTTTATTAATCAACATTTTTTAGTTTCTTTGAAAATTGTGAAAACAAGTATATGAAGATTTTTTATATATATTTCCATAGTATTTTAATAGTTAGAAAAAAAATTCAAATGTATACGTAGAGAATTTCATGTATCATTTTTTTTTTGCTAAAGTCTCACAACCAACATGTCCTTTACACAACTGAAATATATTATAACTAGCATTTGCACCTAATGTTGCAAAGGAAACGCCGTAAGGCATAGTGTGTGGAAGAATATTGAAATGTGAATGGGTTTTTTTGAAAGCAAGGGTCGATGATAATGAGTTTGAATTGAGGAAGCCATGCCGAGAACCCTATTTGGGGGTTAAAGTGGCTATGAAATGGAATAAAAGTAGTCATAAATAACCATTGAACTTGTTTAGATACCTTAAAGATTGCCTAGTTGAAGGTGAAGTTAAACAAATGAATTCACGCGAACAACAACTGGGTATCCATATCAATATACAAAATTTTAAGGAGAGGTATGTTAATCTTTTCAAACAACATTCTAATGTATTTGCCTAGAAATATGAAGACCTTAAACCATATCACATTGTGATGAACTGAATCCCTGCCAGGATATATTCCTTATGATGCAAAGAAGCTACTGGTGGTTGATAAGGAGGTGAAAACAAATGCTTGGGCTCATGAAGAAGCTTTGTATTGTCCTCCAACCCACATTGTTCCTATGCCTATTATATTCCATGGCAACATCGTACACAGAGACATCTCTTGCTCATTACTCCTAGTATGGTAATATTGAATAACTTTGCCTGTGTCACAAACCATATAAAAATGGATTTCAGTTAGCTCCGTGGTCCTTGGAGAATAATAATATATACAACTTTCATCCATCATGGCCTCTCAATGGTCCAATTACTTAGCTAATTGCAGACCTATCTTGAAGTATTCTATATGATGCCACTTTTATTACAGGGATGCAGAAATTAGATTTTAGAATGGGAATTGTGCTCCAACGTTATTTTCATTCAAGCGGCATTTGTGCCAGTTATGTCTTTTGGACAATTATGGTTATTCTAAATGGTAATGCTTTGTCAAGTAGTATGTGCTAGAATTTTTATTTTTATGATGAAAGCTGCATATTATGTCAGTTTAAACAAGCATAATCTAATTTTCATGCTACACTGCAATTTTTTTATAGGCATTGAATTGTTTTTCTACAGAGTATCCAGAAGTCTGAATGCCCTAAAGAATTGGAGCCAGCAGACAGGAGGGTTCCAGTACATGTCAATCTGATCAAGAGGGATGAAGATTGTCCTGTATGTTTTCATTCCATTGCCCAATTCATGGCGTGCTAGTTTTTCTAATGTTATGGTGTTCATGCATGTGCTGTTATACTAATTGTGAAGTGGGGGAATTTAGTTGTTTCATACATTGCTTTTATGACATTTAAATTTGATAAAGATCAAATCATTGTCCTAGATATATTGTCTGTGTGTCAAACGTCAGTGGCTTTGCAGCTGTTGAATTTTTTTTCTGTTTGCTTAGGTGGTCCAATGCATGTTTTGAATGTAGGGAAGTCTGAAATTCTGTTGACTGTCATTCAATGTGCTTAGGAAGTTCTGTTGTTGGAAAGTTTGATTGGGCTACATTGAATTAAGCAAGGCTGAAACATTATTGTTGACGTTGTAGCTGTAGTTGTTCTGCATGTTGTTGAATCTCTTTGCAGGGTTGGTTTCATCGTCCCCATATGCTAAGGAGAGGGTCCTCTTGAGAGAATTGAATTTGTTGTCATTCTCCACTGCTAATTCTTCTTGTTTTGGGACAACTTCATATCGGCAATCGCTATTGTTGTCATTGTTATTGCTGAAATTGTTGTGAGAGAGGTTGGAGGACTAGACTTGAGGTAGTCTGCTACTGTTTCCATTGCCATCCATGGCTTCATCGTTTAAAAAACCATCTATGAAAGGATCGTCACTCTCCAACAACCCACTGAAAGAGGCAATTTTGAGTAGTTGCAGTTTGTTTTGCTGATCAATATCAGGAAAAGAAGCCATCACTTCATCTGCACTTGGTGATTCATCTCGTTCTACCCCTTGTACTCTCTGAGAATTACCATTTTCTTGTAAATTCAACACAACACCCAATCATCAAGCTGGAGAATAGAAGTGCCATCAAAATCAACAATACCAATTTTAGTTGAATTAATCAATTCCTATTCATAAAGAATCAAAACACAAGAACTGTGAAAGGAAAATCATTCATATTGATCAATATTCAAGAAGACATCACTTTGTAGGGTGTGTTATTTGTATTTACACAATTGATTTTTTTATTCAATCAACTATGCTATTCTTTGTGCTTTCGCTGGGTTCCTTCATCACCACCATCATTGGAAAATCCATTTCCCTCTTGAAATATGAAACGAGTAGCAATTCCCAATTGATCTCACACTACCACCACAAAGTAGCTAGCAATCCTGATATACAAATCGAACCAGCCATCCTATCAAGAAATCCATGTAGTTCTCAATCTATAGCTTTGATAACCCAAAACTCAAATCTTTTATATCTAATATGCACATAAATTATCACATTAATATTTCTAGACCTCATTCTAAGATCTTTACAGATTTGATACAGAGGTAAACTAGATTTTTCATACTATGACAAGCAATATTAGCAAGTCTTGGAGTCTCTGTTATGTAATGTCTCCTCCTTATTTGATAGAGTTGAAGCTGTATGAGCATCGACTGCACTGAAGGGATCATCCAATAGATAAATATCAGCATCGTTATATACTGCTCTAGCCAACTGAATCCTCTGTTTTTGTCCTCCACTCATATTCAATCCTCTCTCCCCAATCTCTGTCATATCTCCATGAGAAAAACTCTCTATATCCTTCTCTAATGCACAAGCTTTTATTGCCTTCTTGTATTGAATTTTGTCCATTGGTTTCCCATAGAGTATGTTATCTCTGATAGTACCACTTTGAATCCAAGTTGTTTGTGCCATGTAGGCAACATTGCCATATACTTCAATCTGCACGTAGTCCAATCAAAAAGTTTATGGAAGAATATTTGTATATAGAAAGCAAAAAAGCTACATCTACAATCTTGTTGAACTATGAAATGGTTACTTTTGCTCAAGAAGAGTAGTTAATGTTCAACTTACATCTCCTGAAATTTTTGGGATTTCTCCAAGAATTGTATATAGCAAAGCATATTTCCCTGATCCCACTGAGCCACAAATTGCTACCTTTTCTCCAGTTTTAATGCGCAGATTTATTCCCTTCAATGTTGGCTTTGTCAATGAAGATTCTGGATCCCAGCTGAGTATGGCTTGATGAATTGCGATGGTATACTGGGATCCGACAAGTGCTTTCCTCACAACAGAATCTGGTCTCAGCTCGTCATCTTGTAAGAACTTGTCCAGACGATCTAAGGAGACTTTAACCTAAATTAATATAGCCAAAACTTCAGGTAGCATTCTCACTGGATCTTGTATCACACGGAATGTTGCAAGCACTGTAAATATGGTTGTGGCAGTTAACGGTGGATCCCCTATGATAGCACACCCAACAAAAACTATAGATGAAGTAATGATGGGTGACATCCAGTAGAGTATGGTACCATATGTTCTATAAAATTGTGCTGAAGACAACCATTTGAACTCCACAACTCGGAATTTTTCTATCAGCTCTTTAAATTTTTCTTCCCATGCTTGTAGTTTGATTATTTTCATACTATTAAGAATTTCAGATGTTATTCTGAGTCTTTCATCCTGTGCAGTCATGAACTCAGCTTGGCACTTCTGGAGGGTTTTGGCCAGAGGTTTGTTTAGAATGAGAGTAAGAATGATGATGAGAAAACCTGGAATAGCTGCCCATCCAACTGTGGCAAAAAGGATGCCAATTGCTACACATATTTGCAAAGGGATGGTCCAACCCCAATGCAGCCACCACGGAAACTCTCCAAAACGATATGCATCTATAGCTATGTATTTTACAATCTCACCAGTGGCATGTCCTCGTCTTCCTAGACTGGACAACTGAAGTTGTTTCTGATATACAGCTGCCATAAAGGCGGAATGTATTCGCATACCTGTGCGTCTAGAATTGATTTTTTTTTTTTTTTTTTTGCTTAGGTGGTCCAATGCATGTTCTGAAAGTACGAAAGTCTGAAATTCTATTGACTATCATTCAATGCGCTTAGGAAGTTCTGTTGTTGGAAAGTTTTATTAGGCTGCATTGAATTAAGCAAGGCTGAAACATTATTGTTGACGTTGTAGTTGTAGTTGCTCTGCATGTTGTTGAATCTCTTTGTAGGGTTGGTTTCATCATCCCCATATGCTAAGGAGAGGGTCCTCTTGAGAGAATTGAATTTGTTGTCATTCTCCACTGCTAATTCTTCTTGTTTTGGGACAACTTCATATCGGCAATCGCTATTGTTGTCATTGTTATTGCTGAAATTGTTGTGAGAGAGGTTGGAGGACTGGACTTGAGGTAGTCTGCTGCTGTTTCCATTGCCATCCACGGCTTCATCATTTAAAAAACCATCTATGAAAGGATCGTCACTCTCTAACAACCCACTGAAAGAGGCAATTTTGGGCAGTTGCAATTTGTTTTGCTGATCAATATCAGGCAAAGAAGCCATCACTTCATCTGCACTTGGTGATTCATCTCGTTCTACCCCTTGTACTCTCTGAGAATGACCATTTTTCTTGTAAATTCGGCACAACACCCAATCATCAAGTTGGAGAACAGAAGTGCCATCAAAATCAACAATACCAATTTTAGTTGAATGAATCAATTCCTATTCATAAAGAATCAAAACACAAGAACTGTGAAAGGAAAATAATTCATATTGATCAATATTCAAGAAGACATCACTTTGTAGGGTGTGTTATTTGTATTTACACAATTGATTTTTTTGTTCAATCAACTATGCTATTCTCTGTGCTTTTGCTGGGTTCCTTCATCACCACCATCATTGGGAAATTCATTTCCCTCTTGAAGTATGAAACGAGTAGCAATTCCCAATTGATCTCACACTACCACCACAAAGAAGCTAGCAATCCTGATATACAAATCGAACCAGCCATCCTATCAAGAAATCCATGTAGTTCTCAATCTATAGCTTTGATAACCCAAAACTCAAATCTTTTATATCTAATATGCACAGAAATTTTCACATTAATATGTCTAGATCTCATTCTAAGATCTTTACAGATCTGATACAGAGGTAAACTAGATTTTTCATACTATGACAAGCAATATTAGCAAGTCTTGGAGTCTCTGTTATGTAATGTCTCCTCCTTATTTGATAGAGTTGAAGTTGTATGAGCATTGACTGCACTGAAGGGATCATCCAATAGATAAATGTCAGCATCGTTATATACTGCTCTAGCCAATTGAATCCTCTGTTTTTGTCCTCCACTCATATTCAATCCTCCAAGCTTTTATTGCCTTCTTGTATTGAGTTTTGTCCATTGGTTTCCCATAGCGTATGTTATCTCTGACAGTACCACTCTGAATCCAAGCTGTTTGTGCCACGTAGGCAACATTGCCATATACTTCAACCTGCACGTAGTCCAATCAAAAAGTTTATGGAAGAATTTTTGTATATAGAAAGCAAAAAAGTTGCATCTACAATCTTGTTGAACTACGAAATGGTTACTTTTGCTCAAGAAGAGTAGTTAATGTTCAACTTACATCTCCTGAAATTTTTGGGATTTCTCCAAGAATTGTATATAGCAGAGCAGATTTCCCTGATCCCACTGAGCCACAAATTGCTACCTTTTCTCCAGTTTTAATGTGCAAATTTATTCCCTTCAATGTTGGCTTTGTCAATGAAGATTCTGGATCCCAGCTGAGTATGGCTTGATGAATTTTGATGGTATACTAGAATCCGGCAAGTGCTTTCCTCACAACAGAATCTGGTCTCAGCTCATCATCTTGTAAGAACTTGTCCAGACGATCTAAGGAGACTTTAACCTGAATTAATATAGCCAAAACTTCAGGTAGCATTCTCACTGGATCTTGTATCACACGGAATGTTGCAAGCACTGTAAATATGGTTGTGGCAGTTAACGGTGGATCCCCTATGATAGCACACCCGACAAAAACTATAGATGCAGTAATGATGGGTGACATCCAGTAGAGTATGGTACCATATGTTCTATTAAACTGTGCTGAAGACAACCATTTGAACTCCACAGCTCGGAGATTTTCTATCAGCTCTTTAAATTTTTCTTCCCATGCTTGTAGTTTGATTATTTTCATACTATTAAGAATTTCAAATGCTATTTTGAGTCTTTCATCCTGTGCAGTCATGAACTCAGCTTGGCACTTCTAGAGGGTTTTGGCCAGAGGTTTGTTTAGAATGAGAGTAAGAATGATGATGAGCAAACCTGGAATAGCTGCCCATCCAACTGTGGCAAAAAGGATGCCAATTGCTACACATATTTGCAAAGGGATGGTCCAACCCCAATGCAGCCACCATGGAAACTCTCCAAAACGATATGCATCTACAACTATGTAGTTTACAATCTCACCAGTGGCATGTCTTCGTCTTCCTAGACTGGATAGCCGAAGTTGTTTCTGATATACAGCTGCCATACAAAGTCCAAAAGTATCCCAATTTTTCCCTTTTGCATGGGCTGCAGTTGGAGAAAGTTTTCAGCATCAGTGGCCATTTCATTCTGTTAAGATTTAAATAGAAATTTTTTTCTAGATTGTAGCAGACCTGATACTTTTCTCTATAAATCTTTACAACATTAGCATGTGAAAGCAGCAAATTGTGTGCAACAATGTCGGGTTCTGTCGCAGAATTTCCTGTTGTGCAGTTCCCAAATGGAGCAGAGCACCTTCTAGGAGAAAAAATGTCATTGTCATAACGAAGAGCAGCAACAACCCGTGGCTCATTGAATGTCATCCAGTATTTCACCCTGTCGCCAAAGGTTTTGAAGCAGAACTCTGCAAATTTTGCATAGCCCTCACTATGCAACAAAAAATGATATGTATGTCATTATTACTACAATGGAAAGTATCGGAAGCTGGAAATTATGAGATGGGTTTTGAATTACATGCTCTGTATCAGTGCTAATGAAATATAGATAACTGACACAACTCCAGAATTTATCAACCCTCCATAGGTTGTTTCAAGCACTTCCGATAAATCTTAGTGATAAAGATTTGCATAGGGCGTGATACCCAAAAATGAAATGAAATTTTACAACAGCGGCTAGTGAAGGCCAAACGGTAACACTGTAACACTGAGAGAACTTTTATATAAAATTCATAACAATGATAAGGCCATAGTCACAGAAAACAGATTGAATTGAAGAAATTACAACAATAAGAAACATATGCAATGTTTTTATTACAGGACTTAAGTGGATATAAGCCACAAGAAACACACAAGAATGCACCACTCTACATGACAGAATCTGGGATTTTAGTAATGAATGCGAACAGGTGATACCAATTAGTAGTCATCCAACACGCCATACCCACAAGAAGTATTGTAAGTCATAATGATAAAAATTGCAGAGGGCATGATATCCAAAAATGAAGTCAAATTTTAGCGATAACAGCTAGTGAAGGCCAAAGGCTAAAAATGTAAATGTCATAAGAACAAGAGGGCCTTAGTTACAGATAACACTTTGAATTGCATAAATTGCAACAATGAGAAACACATGCAATGGTTTCTATTATACACAACTTCAATGGAAATAGACCATAATCACAGGAATGCACCAGTCTACACCACAAAAACCAAGGTTTTAGCCATGAACACAAACAGGCTATACCAATCAGTAGTCATCCAACTGGCCATACCCATAGGAAGTATTGTACAACATAAATCACAAACTGTAGAGATTAAATGTTTCCTTCCCAAAAATCCATGAATACAAATATGCCAGAATCTCAGGAATCATAGATCACAAACTACAGAAATTTGAGTTCATGCCAATAAAGGTAAGCCATCAATACAAATAGGCCAGAATCTCAAGAATCATAGACCACAAATTATTTGAACCACAGACTGCCATTTTAAATGATATACAAGCATTGAGCAAAGACACAAGAAATATTGTAGAACATGGACAAGGGATGTAGTAAGACACACTGAAAACCAACATGATAGAACTTTTTAAAGTTGGTATAACTAAACCTAACGGGACAACTGCATTAGAACATAGATTGCAAGAAGCATGAATAAAACAAAGCAACGGATGATACAAAATAAGAATAAGCCGCCAGAACTACAATTCTTCCTATCACAACGATTAGGAGACTACTGGAATCCCCCGTTTTACATTTTGAAAATTCAAAAAATGCAATAGCTGAAGGAATTTGTATGAGACGCTAGCACAATTACCTCTTTTAAGCAGGTAGTTAATGAGATTATTTTAATATTGGACACCCTTGTAATTGATCCGACCTGCTCCTTCTGCATCATCAAATACACACAACTTCAGAAACACGGTTATAAATCATAGATCCATAAACTATACTTCAGGGATCCGTTCTATATTTTTAAAAGTTATAGGCTTTAATGTAAGTAAATTAGATATTTAACTTATCAATTTAATACAGTCAAAATCTTTCATTCATATATTAAGTTTGGACAACGATCAAAACCTGAGTATCTGCCTACTTGGAAAACTCCTAGACAAGGTTATCGAGAAACTATAGGCATCCATGTTCATATTTACCATCAACTCTACGTCGCTCTGTGAAACAAATATTTGTGGTTAAATTTCCACATTTAAATAACTCAAGACAGAAACAAAATTTTTCCTACAAAATCTTCTTCCATTGAAAAAACCATAAATTTTATCATTTGAATTCTCATGAAAAAAAGTCCAAAATGGACAAATGGCAGAAGATGCATATACCTTATAAAGATGGTATTCATCCACCATAACATCGGCAGTGACATTGTTAGCTACAATCCCTGAAAAGAAAAGCCCAAACACCCCTAAAATCTGAAAAACCTGAATGTGTGAAAAACATTACGGTGCAGGGATATGATTGATCCAATGATACCAACTTAGTTGTGAAAAAATGCATACCTAGTTGACGGATAAAATTATCCCAAATGTTCGGCCCTCGTCCATCGGACTTGGCAACTCCTTCCACCTGGTAAGTCCCAGATCCATAAACTATACTTCAAGGGACCATTCTATATTTTTGAAAGTTATTTGTACGCTGAAGCAAAAGCTGGAATTTAATGTAAGTAACTTAAATATTTAACTTATAAATTTAATACAGTCAAAATCTTTCATTCATATATTAAATTTGGACAGCGATCAAAACCCAAGTATCTTCCTACTTGGAAAAGTCCTAGACCAGGATATCGAGAAACTGTAGGCATCCATTTTCATATTTACCATCAACTCTACATCGCTTTGTGAAACAAATATTTGCAGTTAAATTTCCACATTTAAATAACTCATGATAGAAACAACATTTTTCCTACAAAATCTTCTTCCATTGAAAAAACCATAAACTTTATCATTTGAATTCTCATGAAAAAAAAAGGCCAAAATGGACAAATGGCAGAAGAAGCATATACATTATAAAGATGGTATTCATCCACCATAATATCGGCAGTGACATTGTTAGCTATAATCCCTGAAAAGAAAAGACCAAACACCCCTAAAATCTGAAAAACCTGAATGTGTGAAAAACATTACAGTGCAGGGATATGATTGATCCAACGAAGCCAAATTAGTTGTGAAAAAATGCATACCTGGTTGACGGATAAAATTAACCCAAATGTTCGGCCGTCCTCCATCAGACTTGGCAGCTTCTTCCACCTGGTAAGTCGAAGTCGTCGTTCCGAACACAAAACCCTTGGGAAAACTGGCTCTAGTCAGCCCGCCAGTGTCAACCTCTTGACTTGGCTGCCATACAAAGTGCTCAGTAATGCAGAGATTTATATAAAGGAAAAGAAAGATAATCATCGTTCCCATCTCCATTTCGGTCACTTAGCTCACACTCTGAGTGTGTTTTCGTGTATTTTAATTCGATAAAAAACACACAGTGCACAACTATGTTGTGGAGCATGTAGCCAACAAAGAGAGATTGGAAACTATGATTACTGGCATATGTTGTGGTTGATTTTCTCACCTATATTTGATTGGGAATGGCCAAATCCTATTACTGTACTTGGAGCTTGCACTGTGGTTTGAATGTGATCAACCCACATGCAACGGACTGATCGCGCCATCATGGGTGGTCGGTGTTCAGCATTTGGGTCTGTATTGCATGTGCATACATACATACATACATACATACATACATACATACATACATACATACATACATACATATATATATATATATATATATATATATATATATAGCACGGAGAATAAGCTTTGTGATTGTGATTGTGGTTATGTTATGTAACCTTCTGCTAGTTTCAAGGTATATACTTTGTTGGGAGAAAACATGTAGTGAAGGCAAAATAGCCAATTTATTCTCTCTTTAATAACAGGGACCCTTGTTAGGTCAATTTGATTCAGTTCAAGTCAAGGTCTGTTCACTCATGTTCTACTAGTTTCCAGGTATATACTTTGTCAGGAGAAAACATGTAGTGAAGGCAAAATAGCCAATTTATGCTCTCTCTAATAACAGGGACCCCTGTTAGGTCAATTTGATTGGGTTCAAGTCAAGGTCTGTTCACTCAAGGATTTCATCTTACCATTCACTGTAGGGCTGGCTAATTGTCTTTCATCTTTTTGTGCCCTTGCATCAATATTCACACGAATAAAGGTAGCAGTGTACCATAAACTCAAAGCATGCCTAACGTTGTTCTGCTTAGCTAAACAATGCACTACAAGCAGGTGAACCCTGACTTCAACATCTACAATTGTAGCTAAAGCATTGATCTCAATTATTTGGGATGCAATCACAGCTCTGTACTCACCTCTCGTGAGGATAGGAAGACTTGACAGGAGTAGCTACGAAAATATAAGTGTCCATCAATTCCCAGATTGATATGCGATGGTTTGCCTTTTTGATCTGATCTTTCTAGTGTATGCATGTAATAACTCCACAGAGCTGGTGTATGCATGCAATAACTCCACAGAGTTTGGGTGCAGGATCATTTCTTGGCAAACGCCACCTTCCCACCTCCCCCTGCTTTGTCTCATTGTAATGCAATTTATATGCAAGGAGACTTCGAATTTTCCAGCCGCAATGTGAGTGCATAATGTTCTAATTAAAAACAAAAAGAGAAAAGAAATCTCGTTGGCCTCCAGAAATATGGTCATGTTAAATAAAACTAAAATGAAAAGTGTTGGAGCAATGCTCGATGTCTTTGAAATCAAAGCAAGTCAAAATCATCAATGTTGAACTTGGAAAGAGAAAGGTGATTTTAGAAGAATGGATGACACAGAATTTGTTGGAAAGCTGAAGAAACAGGACAGATGCCCAGTAAAGGAGGGAGACCTAGCAATCATGTCAAGATGGGGTTTTGTCAAATGAGGAGCTCAAGAAGAGGGTATAGCTCCCAAAATTCTGGCTAGGAGTGGTATCGTTTTGTTTGTTGGCAGCTAATGATAAAATTCTATCTCAAGTACCAATAAGGAAGGGATGCTTCCAAGAGCTAAGAGCTAAACAGATGCGTGGAGGAAAGAGAAGGAAACCTAGATAGGATCCTCCATGATAACAATCACAAAACACTCGCTCAAACAGAGACAGAGATGGACAATATTATGTCAAGAGAAACACAACATGCGAGTAGAGTTCCATATGCTGAAACCATAAGCTCGGGAGCCTGTGTAGATCACGTGGGGATACTAAGGCGTACATCTTAAATATCTCCTTGTCATCGACTTAACGCATTAGACCACTCATTGTGCCTCGCTCTGTATTTCCTTCTCCAATGATGATTAATTTGATCAAGGGGTTTCCATGCCTCTCAAATGCTCTCAAGTGCCATGATGGATGGACTCCAACCTCCAATGATTCATGAAAGATTCTTGATTCCTTAATTGAACCCGGTTGAGTTTAGAGTCCCCTTCCAAGTTTATGCTTGGTGATGCAAATTTATGGACGCTTTAGTTCCTTCTTGGCGGGTTAGCCTATATTTCCTATAGCAGCAGAGGATGGTTCTTCCGTGTGTTTTCTAATTACAAACCCAAAACCTGCATTGCCAGGGCAACCCCTCGAAGAACCCATGAAAATGGATTTTAGAATGGAGACTTTTGCAACTGGACATACTTTCACTGGAATTCTGGGATTTACAGCGTGAAATGTAAGTTTTCGATTCCGGAGAAACACTTCACTTATCATCAAGGCTAACGGTGGAAGAGTAAACAACATTGTCACAGATATTTGGCTCAGCGATATTACCTGCATTGGAAACCAAAAATCCAATATCAAATTGATTTTGTTCATCTTGAAAGAAAGGGAAAAGACCAAAGTTCCAAATTTTCATGTCTATGTTCCCACCCAGTTTGGATGATGTTCAAAGTGCCATTTGCCTTCGCCCAAAATGACTTCATCAATCCTATATTTGTGGAGAAAATGCAGAAACAGGGTAACCATAATTCCTAGTTTTAAAAGGAGCCATTGACAGCTATTTGGAACAGTGAATGCGAGTGTGAGTGCCACGGAGACCGAGACCGATGGGCAACTTGTGAGAAAAAGGACTTGGTCATGTTGCAGTTTTCATTGTTGTTTGTGGTTTCGAGTTTTAATTGTTGTAACAGCAACAGCCCTTGGAGGTTGCAAGTAATGCAATTTCCATTACCAGGATAACTAATAAAAGGGAAAACCTGTTGTGTCTGTTTCTTTAGATTGTTGAGTACATGCTTCAGTTTGTGTCTGAACTTCCCAATGAACTGTCCGTCCGTGGCGTTGTGGGCAGGGGTGATCTTTGTCCAATCACCCTTGCACCAAATAGAGTCAATATACCTCATAAGCACGGCATCTAGATCATTACCCCACTCAAAATGGTAACTTCACATTCCTGTCATCAACCATTTTTACGCTTCCTGTCCAAAATATGTGTATTCACAACAGCCAAAAGTTTATCCTTTACACTTAGTTGGCTTATAATACCCGTGTGAGCTTCAAAATATGACATTACTATTCTGCAAATGTGCAATGGGTATATCCCATTGGCTTATAATACCCGTGTGGGCTTCAAAATATGACATTATTATTCTGCAAATGTTGCAATGGGTATATCCCATTGGCTTAGAATACCTGTGTGAGCTTCAAAATATGACATTATTATTCTGCAAATGTTGCAATGGGTATATCCCATCCTAAACATATGGCGCACTGCCATCTGCCTTTTCCCTTTTCATACCACTCACCAAGAAGCTCTGAAAGTCTCAAGAATCTTTGACCTTCGGGATGAAACTCTATAGACTGCGTTATATTCTTATTAACAACACTACGTCCACCAACTTGAATTTCCACTGGCTTATTCAATACTTTGCAAGCAAAAACCTCTACCTACCTAGGAAATGTGGCAGAGAAGAGCACGGTTTGTCTGTCTAGTCTGGTATTTTGAACAATTATAGTTATTTGAGGCTCAAAAACCATATCAAACATCCTATCAACTTCATATATAACAAGGTAGGTGACTCTGCGAAGATTTGATATCTTATTGCCCCTTGTACATAAGATATCAATCATTCTACCAGGTGTGCATACCACGATTTTAGTACCTTTCTTCAAATCACTAATTTTTTGTGCCACTCTTGAACCTCCATAGACAGGTACACAATTCAATCCTAAAACCTTAGCAAATTTCTTGATATCAGAGTGAATCTTTTGAACAAGCTCTCTCGTGGGAGCCATAATCAAACCAATTGGTCCATCACCTGTAGCAAGATGAGGCCGATCTTTAATATGCCTTAGCATAGGCAAAACAAATACAAGAGTCTTACCTGAACCTGTTTTTGCTAAACCAATACAGTCTCTTCCGCTCATGATCACAGGAAGGGCCTGAGCTTGAATAGACATAGGATTCTCGAAGCCTAATTTTTTGATGACTTTGAGGACATTACGAGTCAATCCAGTCTAGTTCCATGTCTTGACAGCCTTCGGTGTGTCTTTTCCACGAATCTTCAACTCAAGCTGCTTTCTGTAAAGTGCAACTTTCTCTGATGTCATCAGAGATATTTCTCTTACTTTCCGGTAAAAGTATTTCTTTAAGGGAGCATACTACACCTTGGAGTGGTCCACAATAGATAGTTTCTCAATTTTAGTTTTATTCATTCTCTTCATGAACTCGTCACCATTTTCATCATCCACTTGATCTTCATTGAAGTCTTCATCTTCTTCGTTATCCGTATCAGACTCTTCACCTGGTATAATTCTCCCGAGAGTGTTTTTGATAGTCCTCTTTCCTTTGGAGCCTACACCTTTGGCTTCATTCTCAATTTCATTACCAAACATGGAATTTTCTGCTGTGTTATTCAAATTTTCCATGTTAGATGTAATCCAGAGGATCAATTTCATCTTCAACATTGGCATCGGATTTATCAATCTTCATGGCCTCTCCATTCGGCATATTTTCATCCTCCGAATCAACCATTACAACATTTCCATTTTCAAACCCAGGAACATCTCCATGTGCTTTCATAACAACCAATACATCATCATCATCAGATTCTTCACCTTCAAGGGTCCATTTTTTTCCAGCTTTAGCCTCTGGTTCACCCTTATCCTCCCCTCTCTTTTCCTTCATTCGCTTCAGCTCTTGCCAATCTGGTTCGAGCAATGAATATGTATTGTTTTCTGCACAAGTCTCCTTAAAACATGTTGTAGCTTTAGCACATGATTTTTCTAAATGCCAAAATACTTCTTGAATTTTATTAGAATTCTCCATGGATTCAAAACATGAATGTAATGATATATTGTGCGGCCAACTACATTCAAAGGCCTGCATGATTATATCATGTGCCATAGCTCTGATACCACTGTAGCATAAAAACTTATGTTGATGCACGAAAATGATAGCTCGTAAACTTGAATGTTAAAATACACAGAAGGCATTTAAAAATAATAATTTATTATTATATAAAAGGTATAGAAGGTCGTTCTGCTAGAGGAATAGGGAGAGTTTGTCTTATTTCGGTGTCATCTATTTTATCAAGAAATTCTTCTTGTTCTTGTTCTTTAATGACAACAAGGGAATTTTTTTGTAATACTCTTCTTGTTCAAAGATGAATGTCATTTAGATCAAGAGGAGAAGTTGTGTGTGTTCGGCATTTTTTACCTTAGTACTATAATTGGGTTAAGTTACTTTATTATTTGGGTTTGGAAGTGGTTGTGATGGTAATTGATTGTGTCTTTGAGGTGGTTATGTAGGGGATGATTGGAGAGGTTAACTAGAAGTCAATTGTGGGTGTGGTCGAGGTTGTGGTGGAGGTGGATGGTATGGTTGTTAAGCTTGATACTGAGGATATTGGGGATATTGAGGATATGATGGATAATAATTTGGATAATTTCCTTTGTATGATCCTCACCAAGCTTGTTTCCAATATTGATTTTTAGGATGGGGTGGCCAAGGTTGTCAAGGTAATGTTGTATTCCAATTACTTTTGGGTTGTTGTGGATAAGCTTGAAATTGTTTGGCAGGGTCTACATCATACCCGGTTGTCGGGGTTGCCAAGCTCTTCTTGGAGACACAAAGAAGAGTTATTATGAGGCTTCATTTAATCCATTATCCTCCTGGTAATGATGGAAAAATATTTGTAACATGTATTTCTTGAACAAATAAACGTATTTCAATTTTATATTATGGAAATTCTCTCAAGGGATGTTTCTTTCTACACCTAGGACAAAATATAGACAATGAAACATTCTCTACCTTTTTTTTATTTTGCATTTGTAGCATATCTATTTGTTCACTCATATTTCCATGAATGTATGTTTTAAAATTTGTTACCAAATTACCAAGTTAAGCTCTACTTACCAAACCAAATGTTGATTTACTTACTCTTGCCATGGTTGGATCCCAAGGACTTCTACCATACTTTTGCCTTCCTTGTGATATATGCTTACATAATTCACAAATTTCCTCAAATGAAAGTTGGGATACATCCCCTTTACCCATTAGATTTAGGAGATCAATCCATTCATCCCTAATTGCTCGAAGTAAAAGGGTTTTTAAAGTATCTAATCCTAGTTTATGTAATTTTTCCCTTTTAACATTATAAACAAATATTTCTACAAAATCCTTAAGATTTTCATTCTCTTTTTGGCTCATAGCAAACTTTTCATCTTTAAGATCATGTTGTATGCAATAATCCTTATATTTTTCGAAAAAGATTTGTCTCATTACATCCCATAATCTTAAAGAATTTGTTCCTAATCCCATAAACCATTTTAGAGCTCCATCTTTTAATGTAGCAAGAAACAACTTTAATTTTTTAGCATATTGTAAGTAATCATAACTTCTACAAAGTACTTCAAACTCAAAAATAAAAGTTTATAGGTCTTTTGTTTTGATACCATGAAAATTTGGAAGTACAGATGGATAAATATTCTTCATATTGACATTTGTATCAACAACTTGGATAGGGAATCCATATGGATATTCTTCATTGTCATCATCTCCATCTTTTTTTCTTCCTCTACCTCCTCTAAAACCTCTTCCAACTCTAGGAGGTAGTCTTCTTCCTCCTCTATCACCTCCAAGTGGTTGTCTTTCACCTCCTCCTCCTCTAATATTCTTTCATGTGCATTGGGAGGATGGAATACTTATCCTTCTTTTTCCATTGATTCTTTAGAATTGAGATAATATGGTTCTTTTATTGGACTCCCTTCTTTTGGTTCTTCAACTACGGTCTTCCAATGCATATTCCTTCCTCTTCTTCTTCTTCTTCAATAGATATCTCAATTTATTATGCAACAGTTGTTCTCTTGTTGAACAAGAAAGAAAGATAATTGCCTCAGTTGAAGATATTGGTTCATGTACTACTGCTTTTTTTGAAGTTGGTTCCTCTCTAGTTCTACTTTCAAATATTTGTACCTCAAGATGCCTTCTTCTACCTACAAAAGTAGGAATCTGTGAAGTGGATGGTGATGTGGTGATTATTGCACCAAATGATCTAGTGGGGGTGGTAGGTGATTCTAGTATTGAATTTCTTTCTCCAATAATTTACCTCTATAATCTCTTTCTCTAAACATGTATCTAAAATGAATGTAGTTAACTTATGCAACTAAAATGAATATAGCTAAAAATGAAATGCTATTCAACAACTAATGTTAGGAGGAACCTCACAATGTGATGTGTAGGATCTTACATCTCGTCTTACCCTTCCTCCTTCCATGAGTTGCATAATTTAAAAGGAAATCTAAATTAAAATCTAAATCATATGTCCACTTCCATGACAATGGTGCCAAAAATGTCAGTCAATTCAATTATGATAGAATTTTGTTACATTAAATTATCAATTTGAGTTTGTAAAATTACAAAGTGTACAACAAAATAGATGCAAGGATTTGGCTTATAATTCTATCGAATATAAATTGACATGAAAGGAAATATTAATCTATGATTGAAATATAATCTATGAAAGCAAATAATAATCTATGAAGTTGATTAAAATTTAATATATGAAAGCAATTGAAATCTAGTCTATGAAGGCAATTGAAATTTAATCTATGAAAACAAGTAAATTCTAGTCTATTAAAGCATTTTAAATTTAATATATGTAAGCAAGTAAAATCTAATCTATGGAATCATTTGAAATATAATCTATGAAAGTGGGTAAAATCTAATCTATGGAAGCATTTGAAATTTAATCTATGAAAGCAAATAAAATCTAATTTATGAAAGCATTTAAATTGACATGAAAATAAATTATATTGGCATTCACACAACTGGAAATTAAGATTCACAATGCAAGAAATAAATTTGATCTATGTTTAACTTATTTTTATAGAATTTTTCAGGTGCTTGATAGATAACTATAAAGGAAACAAAGAAATGGTTAAGTAATAGTGTTTATAAGTCAATGATGTAACAGAAACAGAGTATTTTTGAGAAAATAGAGTGCTTAGATTAATTCTAAGAAATATAACAAGTAAGAAACAATAAAGAAAACTATACCATATAATAACAATGTCGCACATCCACAGGGGGCCCTCATGTTGGTCACATGTGCCCTAAAGAAATTCATACACCAACTTTAAATAACTCTAGTAGTCATGTATGCATGATGACAGAAGAACTCAATTGTATGCAATTTGATTATAGAGAAATAAGTCAAACAATAATTCAAAACTTAAAGTTTGTGTGTCTCTCTCGCTCTGCTATGCGATATCAATATAGAGTTTATGTAAATACTAGTTTTTAGAGTTTAAATGGTACAAATAAGAATAAAAATTGGTGACTAAGTGCTTTATAGCTATCATCTAGATTCAAAACCTATGACCCATCTCATGCACAAGTGTATATGAGCACGTATCGAACAAAATGGTATTCCTCATTATTTCAACATTCAATCCTACAAAGATATCACGATCTCTTGATGCTCAAAAGGGATGTCATTGTCCTCCAAGACTTTGCCTTTGCATTATGCCACACTACTGGATGTTGCATTAACTAAGACTTTAACTTTGCCATTGTGATTACATAGTCACATCATTGGTGCACCAAATTGGTAAATCACCATCCTAGTAGCTTTTTCCGTCTATCCTTATGTCTAGTTTGGTTGAGCTTCTCTTAGAGATGTGTCGACCAACGAATCTACTACATGTCCACGAAGGAGTTAGATAATTTGTTAATTTATGAAATGATCACATATTAGCCTATTTTTATAAATAAAAAGTATAAAATATATAGAATAATGGACATGTTACCTTGAATATCCTTCGTGTAACCTTTTTGTGGTGATATGTTATTGTAGTGGTAGTGGTTGCAGGTTGTGGCAGTGATCGTGAACTATGTAGTGGCAAAGATTACAAGTTGCAGATTGTGAGATTACTTATGATTTAGTGATTTATGATGACAATGGATCTAGTTTGAAAATGATATGAAATAGAGGTACACAAAGAGTTGAAAAAGGGGGTTGGAGCCTCAATTAGGTTGTAGCCTCAACTGAATTTTAGCCTACAGTGAGAAGATGTTTACATTATTTAGAAGTTGGTGCCTCGATCAGGTTGTAGCCTATCGCAAGTAGAAACTTCCATATCTTGGGGGTAGTTGCATCCAGCAAGTCATAGCTTGCAAATTTATGTAATGGATTGAGGATAACAATAAGAATATTTGTGGTTTTTCCCATATGGGTTTCCGTGTAAAAGGTTGTGTCTCTTTGTGATGTGATAGCTTCTTGATATATGATGATAGTTTCATGATGCATTGTTATGATTAATGATATAAAGCTTATGATTTATTGCTTTTTATTATAAAATGTTGTGAAATGATAATAGAATTGACCTCACACTAATTCACTCCCCCACCCCCAACCCACTCTCTCATTGTAACCTTTGGGGAAAAAAGTGGTTTTAGAGCAGGTTACCTTCAAAATAGTTAACTACTGGAAGGTTAAATTCAAGGGAAAATGGCCATGACTAGAGAAGTGGGTAAGCCCCCTATGTGGTTTTAGAGCAGGTTACCTTCAAAATAGTTAACTACTGGAAGGTTAAATTCAAGGGAAAATGGCCATGACTAGAGAAGTGGGTAAGCCCCCTATGTTTGATGGGACAAATTATGAATTTTGGAAAATAAGGATGGAGACATATCCCATCGCCTTAGGTGCATAAGTTTTGGCAATTGTGGAGACCAAATACAAAGTCCCTAATGTTATCCCACCAGATGCAATAGAGAAGGTAGTCTACACATATATTGCTCAAGCTAAGCATGATATCTTAAGTGGCATGGAAAAATCATAATTTGTCAAGGTAATGTGGTGCAAGTCATCTTATGGGGTATGGAACAAGCAACTTATTATGAAGGGGATGTGAAATTTAAAGAAGTTGGGTTGCAAGCTCTTAGGGGCCAATTTGAAAGTTTTAAGATAGAAGGAAATGACATTGCTTCATATTTTCTTCGTTTGGACAATATAGTCAACTTCATTGTAGGTCCCAATGAAGAAGTCACAAATAGCTATGTTGTTAGAAAGGTATTGAGACCACTTCCATCAAGCTTCAATCCCAAAGTATCATCCCCTGAGGAGCTATCAAAAGTAGATGAAAAGTTTGTGGATAAAATTCATGGAACTCTCTCTGCATATGAGTTAAAAATCAAGGAAGATAAATCAGGATTCAAGGAAACAGATTTCAAGGCAAAAAAAGAATACCAAAAACAAAAGGATCAAGAATGTTCTAACTCTGATGAAGAAGAAGCCAAGTTTGTTCGAAATTTGAAAAGAAGAACCAGCAAGTTCAAAGGTAAGCTTCCTGTTGTGGTAAAAACACAACCCCCCCATTATTGGTTCGCTGAACTCAAATAATGGGGACCCTTTCTATTAAAATTGGCCAAATACCTTTTTGGATTTTTATTTTAGTTGATTGCTCTACGCTTTTGTTAATTTTTAGTTTTCTTTGGATTCTTGTTTTGATTACTTTGTTAGAATCGATTTTCTATAAGCTTCACATTGATGCTTGTTTCACCTCATTTGGTCAACTGGTTTGAAAATGGCGCTCCTTTGAAAGTATGATTATTTATATAGCCTAGTTTAAAAAATGCATAAAATGTACAATATTGCATTTTGTAAACAAATTAGTTCAATAATGCATTCATTTTAAATATTAACCCATAGTGAGTTTTTACTAACATTTTTCCATTTTTAGTTATGCAGCCAAACCATTAATTATTAGGATTTTAAGAAATTCACTCCAATTTCCAAATCAAATCCTAATCCCAAAAATCCAAACATTCAAGTGGCTGTAGTTTATTTTTCATTTATTTTCCAAGTGACTGTAGTATTAGTTAATTTCATAACTAAATTTCATTAAAATAAAATCAAAACAAAACATTAATTTTATATATTAAATCTCAAAATAATTAAATTAATTATTATATAAAATATAATTAATTTAATTTAATTAAAATTTAATATATAAAATTAATATATATAAAATAAAATTAATCGCATCGGGATTTTATATCGCATCAGAAGTCTTGTTCAAAACACATTTTAAAAATATTCCATACATATCATACCCGGATGCCAATATCGAATCGGGGATTTTGCATTGAGCCAAACTTTATGAACCTCGATACCATCCCGACGCCGATTGCTGATTTGTTTTCCATCGCATCGGGACTTTGACATGATAACAAGTTTGAGGGCCTCCATACTTTCGACTCCGATTGCGAAGAGTCAAACCATGGTGCATTAAAAGGCATAAGTTTTATAACATGCATTTCTTTAAAAAACTCACTCATACGATGGTGAATAAGTGAGGAAAGGTAAGTAAAGTAAGGTAGGTTAGTTGTTTTTATTTATTTAAAATAGTTTATATATTTAAGTTTTAAATTAATTAGAATTAATTGTTATACATAATTTAATTAATTTAATTAAAAATTAAATATCATTCAGAGTAATATTAATTAGTTTTTTAAATTAAATTAAATTGGTTTATAAATAGTTAATTAAATATCAGTTAGTTAAATTAATAAATAGTTTATTAATAATTAGTTTAATTTATAAATTAATAATTAATTTAGAATTAATTAGAATTCTAATTTAGGATTTAATTTTTAATGAGAATTTTGATTTTTTTTAGCCCAGCAACAGAATTTCCAGATTCATGTCAGATTTGACTAATCAACTTTGGAAGCTCATAGAATGAGTTTTACTTGGCCAAATGAAGCCCAGGACGGCTCATTGGAAAGAGAAAATCAAGGAGAACATTTTTGAGGAGGTTTCACTAACAGATTTAATCGTTTATTGGGTCAAAAATCAAGCAGAAGATCAAGCTCCGAATCTTGAAAACAAAATCAATTTTCTGAGTTATTTTCTTCATTTTCATTTGTCCAAAACCTCTTCTAATTGCAGATCCATTGGTTAATCATATCTCTGGCCAATTAAACCATCCCATGCATCAAGAGAAAGTTTATATTTTATTTTCAAGTATTTATTTAAATAGAATTTGATTGGATTTGATTTAAATGCCAACAATGCCATGTTGATTTTATTGTTGCATTTTAATTTATTTTGATTTCTTTTTTGCAGGAAAACAATGGAAGAAATATGGAGAAAAAGATCTCAATCAATGAGAATGATCCAGCAATTGAAGATCAGAATTTTGAGCAAGTAAAATTGGATTTAGCAGATTTCTCTTCAACAAACTCTTCTCTCAAGAATTCCTTCACAAATAGTATAAGTAATAGATTGCAAAATGGAATAAGGGCTGCTCTCCTCTGCAATGCTAGACTTCTAAAAGCACTACTGTAATAGGAATTTAGAGTTGTAGGAGAGAGGAGAGAAAATCTCAGATCTGGGGATTATTGAGGATTTTTCCTTTGTATCTTGAATTATGTATGAGGGGCAGAGTTTTCACTATTGTGGCTTTAGCTTTGAAGGCAGAAGTTCAAGCAATGTAAAGGACTGTTAGAGACCAAGATCAGAGAAATGGATGCAATAAATTGGTGTTTTTAATACTACTGTTTTAAATATCAGTTTCATTTTTATGGTAACAGGAATGTATCATTTTATTCATGTTTGTGCATTATTGTCAATATGGGTAGTTTGTCTCAATGTTGTTATCATGTATCTCTGTTTTTATGGATTAATTTCTGATTTCTGAGTAACTATTTACTCAGAAATCTGCCTTATTAAAACTGATTTATTGAGTGGTAATATGTTGTGAACTATTTCCACATATTATTGTTTAGTTATTGAATTTGCTGATTTGATAATCAATATCATTTATGTGAACTACTTCCTGAGTGTTGTTGGTTTATTATTTCAGTTAAAAGGTCTCAATAGGATGTGTTTTGATATCCATAATATCAGTTAATTGAACTACTTCATTAACTTGATATTCATTATAAACAAGACATATCTAAATCCCAATACTTTAATTATCTTGCTCTTAGTTGGGTTAGATCTATATCTGCCTAATTAAGATAGGATTTAGATTAATTTCTTTTGCTTGCATCATAGAATAAGCTTGCATTTAGAGTAAATTCTACATTCTTTTAAGTCCTCTCCTCAAAGAGGCAAAATTTTAGTTGTGGCTTGGCTGAACCCAAATCAGCTTAAGGGTCATTCTCTTGCCTGATCAGCAAGAAGAAGTGATCTGATATCCCTGTCTATTGGTAGTTAAAGATACATTATAAACCAATAGCAATAGGGAGAAGGTAACTGGACCTAGTTAAACCAGTCGGAGCCACCACACCAAACGGAAAAGGAGTTGCTTTAAGGTCCGGACCGGGTGGTTATCCCCCAATGTTGTCGTAGCGATTTTCGAGGCATCAACACTTCCTTTCAAATGTTTTGAATGTGGAAGCATAGATCATTATGCATCTAAAATTTCCTTATGATAAGATGAATGATAGTGATGATGAGTCAAGATTTAAATCTAAGAATAAAAAGCAAAATCAAGTCAGTCGAAAAAAAGATTTTTTATTAAAAAGAACAAAGTGACAGTGAAAGCAGTGAAAGTGTGACCAATGAAGAAAGGGGTGAAATATTATTCATTGTTGAAGTAGAATAACCTGAAGTAAAAGTTGATTGTGAGGGAGAACTTAAAAGTTCATTGAAGGAAATAAGAAATATTATAAAGAAGGAAGGTCAGTTGATGCAACAACTCCAAGATAAAATCCTAAACAAAGACACCATTCTTGCTCTTAGAGTAAAATTAGAGGAGGAAAAAAGAGTAAAGGAGTTTCTATCTGAACAACTAAATGAGGAGCAAATATGTGAAAGTCTGAAAGAGGAAGTGATCCTCTTGAGATAATAATTGGAGTGGCTCAATTCAAAATTAAACAAAGGGTTTGAATCCCTACATCACACACTCAACATGCAGAGGTACCTACTTATTAAGGTAGGTCTTGGCTATCAAGAAAATTGTGAGGCATACAAAAACAATGTCCCTCCAAGCTCCTCAAATGAAGATCACTCCAAGAAGCTTGATCAAACATTGATAGCATCCAACAACAATTATCTTGAATATACAAAGCAAAATATCCAATAGGCCAAGCATGTTCATTTCAATGACACTCATGGAATTTCTAGGAAGGGGCAAAATACAAATGAAGAGAAAGGATCCACAAGCGGAAATAGTGCAGGTATTAAAAATTAGTTGATGAATATGGCTCTTCACAAAGAATTCATAAGCAATAATGAAGCATATATTGAAGATAAAAAAAAAAAAAAGAATACAGCTCTTCACAATACATTCATAATCAACACTCAAGCAAGTGTTGATCAACAAGGTGTTGACGGGGTTGGATGCCGCCAACATGTAAGGGGATATCCCCAATGTGACTTCCCAATTAGACCTAAAACTATTTCGTGTATGAGTCCCATCCAGGCATATAGTCTGACCATCATTGGAAAGGTTTCAAATGTATGCCTTAGTTACACACACACAGAGGAGATCACAACACCTCTTTGGGAAGCAAGTTTGTAAGTTTAGTGAGACACCCACTGTAAGGTGCATAGGGGAACTTCCACAAGGAGTGCGCTAAAACGATTCTCCAATTAGAAAATTAATAATAATATCCTAAAAGGAGACCTGGGAAGGAAGAGAAAGACTCGTTGATTACCTACATATTAGTCCACATAATAAACATCAATCGTGAAAACATAACAACACTTATTCAATAATAACCATAGCTAAGAAATAAATTATTTCATTAACTTATTGTGTAACTAAAACAACATATACCATAAATATAACAAGAATAGTCCTACTATATCTACGATACATGTATGAATAAGTGTCAGCTCATAGAGCTTCTGATTAAGAATGAAAGATCCCAAGTACACTATTACATAGATGAAACACTATATCTAGTAGTGGAACATGAAGCCACAACTTGCTTCTCCAAATAATGATATATCTCTTACGCACTACAAGAAAATTCAATGCATGACTCCAAGAATCCAAGCCCTTAGCTTGAGTTATGAGGAGTTATTTATAACAAATAACAATGACCTTTGAGCTTCCTCATGACTCTTCAACCCCTATGAATTTTCATATTCTATTCATGACTTATTGCATTCCATGTGTGGCTATTCACATACCACATGTGTCTCTTAGACTTTATTACATATCATTTATTACAAAAAACAAATTGCGTGTGAGATGGTGGCTATATAAGACAAAATTGATAATGGTATAAATTCTCATCAAACTAATAAATCACTTGCTTCCTCATGGAGCTCATTTGTAATGTATGTGTGCCATGCTCTGAACTTCATTGAAATTGCTTTCACCCAAACTGGCAAGTCCCCTACATACCGCATCTTCACCTCCACTGCCTCCGGTAATATAGTATTGGAACTTGATTGTACATTATTCCATAGACATGAAAGTTTCATATGAGCTTTGACTGGTGTGATGGCGTACTGTAGAATAATGTATTTGGTGGCCTCCAAGCCTTCATGTTTTATTGCTTATTTGATTTGTTCAATGTATTTTCTGATCTCCTGGAATATGATTTCTCTGCCTTTGATTGCTTCAAGTGTTCCTATTGCAGATATCCCATTTTTCTATGTTAGATACTCAAAACCATTGTGCAGTCAATTAGAGGAAGCAATAGTACTAATAAATTGTTCTCCAAGAAGCACATAGTTCTGATGGTGGATTCTCAACTAACTCTATCTATCTCTCTGGAAATCTTGTCTATATTTTACAAATATTGTGGAGCATCTGGATACTTGGCAGCCCACTATTGAAGATGGTCAACTGCTCTGTTTTCTACTTTCAGGATTTTTACCACTTCTTGTGCTTTCTTCTAAATGTGAACAAGAGGAGCCACCACCTTTTGTATAAGTATCATCTTATCATATAATCGTTCCATGGTGTCCTCCATTGGCCTAAATTCCCCCTGCATGCATTTTGCAGTGTTGAAACTCTATGAAGATAACCATTGATTTTCCATCACAAGATGCTCCACCTATTACTTCATTGTAGCAAGTTATTTCTTCAATCTAGCACTCTCACTCAATAGATATTTTGAGTTGCCTTGCGATGTTGTGGAAAAAGCGACATTTCCCACCATGATTTCCATAGGATTCATTATGGTGTTGGTAGTTATCACCTTTTCTGTAGAAACTACGACTGGATTATGAGAATCCTTCAAGAAGTATTTATGCCTCTGATACATGATCCTCTTCTTAATTTGATCAAACGTGACACTACATACATCCATGACTATGTTTGTCGGTGGAGGTGTGATCCACATCTCTCAAAATGGAATATGACCACCTATGAGAGGAGGTTCCTCTAGAGAACCTGGCTCATCATCCATGGGTTGGATGGTATCCTATTCCTCCAACTCCTCTTAACCTATCTACTGAGTCAATTATTCTTCTTCCAGTCTTTGTGTTGTTTCTTCCTCCTGGGACTGCCTTTCTTGTTCCTCTTCTATTCGTCTCCTTTCTTCTTATTATTATTATTTCTTCTCAAGAAACTCGTCCTGCTTCCTCTTCCCCTTCTCTCCTCTCGTGCTCTACTTGAATATATTTCGTGTTCAAATGATCATCTTTCCATTTCCTATTGCTCTCATCTGTCAAATCATACCTTATCCTCTTCTTAGAACTCCTTTCCTTGCTTGAGGGGTTATTTTTTCTTCCTCGTGGACATGCATATCTTGAGCAAGTGGATCTTGGGGTGAACTAGTCTTCGTTGTTGGATGTGTCTTTCTAACTACATTATACCAGTTCTTCACCTTATCATATTCTATTGTGGACATTGATGAGTACCTTGTATTGAAACCAATCCTTTCAAAATGTTGCCTGAAAACTCTCCTGGAATCATATACATGAAAGTATTTAGTGGAAAAGTGTGAGGGATACATCTATTATACTTATGCCACTACCGCCTTGTGGCTCTTCAACTCATATAGTTTGATCCTCAAAGGGAAGGTAGGCTAAGGGGCTTTCTTCCTGCTATGAATAATTCCTGACATTCTCTTGTCCAACTGATTTGATACTTCCTGCATGACCACATTATTGATCACATATCGCGGCATGAGATGAGAGGATATATGAAAACAAAAAACATCTTATGTATGTAACCTCAAGCGCTGCAAACCAATCTATGATATACCGTAGTGTCTCCTTCACCTAATCAGTCATGCAAGGAGGATCAATCTTGAATATTGTGTTGAAGATGACTACAAAGAAGTGTTCAGCCAATATGTCATATGCACCTCCAAACCCCTGCAATGGAAGTAAATTGGAAACTTTTCCTAACGAGTCCAGTTCCACTACATTCCTGGGAACGCATATTGTGCACAAATTCCATCTACAAGAAACGTAGGCATGTAGAATTATGGTGCCTGGTTTGCCCTTAAAGATGATTTTTCCTGCCCCACGTGATGTTGCAACTCAAATGAAAATATATCTTCCCAATTGAAAGCTTTACTCCGACTGACCACCATATTGAGCATGTATATCTAATTCTTTTGAAACACCTCAGCATTCTTATGCCCATGCAACTGACAGCACATGGCAATCAGATATTGAAAAACATCTCTGACAATATTGGTCGGATAAACTACAGATGGGTGGTGGAGAAACTTGGCAAGATCTCGACACTAATATTTGATAATGTCACTTATGTCAAGGTTAGCCCCTCTGATGTGGAATTCATCATTTGAGTATTCCATAAGCCTAAGCATCTTGTAATATGTTTGCATGTCTTCTCCATAATAAGTGGCAAGATGACTTCCACTCACACTATGAAGCATAAGATGAGATTCATCCATATGTGTAATGATCCTCTCAATCACTTTTGCATGGGGGATGACTAAGAATCTTCCTCAAACACCTCAGCGTTCTTACACCCATGCAATCGACAGCACAGGGCATTCAGATACTGATAAACATCTTTGAGAATCTTGGTCGGATAAACTACAGATGGGCGGTGGAAAAACTTGGCAAGCTCTCAACACTAATATTTGATAATGTCACTTATGTCGAGGTCAGCCCCTATGATGTAGAATTCATCATTTGGATATTCTGTGAGCCTAAGCATCTTGTAGTATGTCTGCATTTATTCTCCATAATAAGTGGCGAGATGACTTCCACTCACACTATGAAGCATAAGATGAGATTCATCCATATGTGTAATGATCCTCTTGATCACTTTCGCATATGGGATGACCGAGAATATGCCTCAAGCACCTCAGCATTCTTAAGCCCATGCAACCGATAACACATGGCAATAAGATACTAATAAACATCTCTGAGGATCTTGGTCGGATAAACTACAAATGGGTAGTGGCGAAACTTGGCAAGCTCTCGACACTAATATTTGATAATTTCACTTATGTCGAGGTTGGCCCCTCTGATGTAGAAGTCATCATTTTCATATTTCATGAGCCTAAGCATCTTGTAGTATGTATGCATGTCTTCTCCATAATAAGTCGCGAGATGAGTTCCACTCACACTACAAAGCATAAGATGAGAGTCATCCATATGTGTAATTATCCTCTCAATCACTTTCGCACAGGGGATGACCAAGAATCTGTATGCAATCCTATGCATCCTGGACTGCTTGATATTGATGTACGCTTCCAAGTCTTCCAAATTCTAGGGAAAACTTTTATGCATGAAAGTGTCTATTATACCGCTGCATGTGACCTTGGTAGACTTATCAATGAAGCATTGTGTGTCAGCATATATTGGAATGGTTGGCTTGGTAACTTCAATTGCTTCCTTAGTGCTTCCTTCTGATACTTCTTTAGAGACCGCTTTACAGGGAGGTATGGCTCCAGCAGATGATGAATGGGTAACAATACTTGTAGCTCAAACACTTGTTTGTAGCAGCACACTCATGATGACAATATTAGCTCTACGAAACTAACAATGTTGTTATATCTTAGCAAATTATATTCAAAGAGATATTAAGCGTACTGAGAATTTAAATCTATTAACGACAACACAAAATCACTTGTATGCGTAAAAAAATAGGTATGAAAACAAGGAGGGTGCACTTTTAAAGCATGAAGGAAAGTCAAGGGTCATTCAGGGCTTTGCAGTGTGCTTATTGTGCAATCAAGAGAAAGGAAACCTCAAGATCACACTGGCACACTTCGAAGAGACAAAGGAAAAAAATTTGGATGGTCGTTGTCGTAGAGACATCACAAGGGAACATGGCTCCTCCAAAAGGTAACATCAGAAGGTTGAGAAATTATTCTATATCCAAGTATCAAAATAAATTCTTTGGTTATTTTTTCTCGTGCACAAAGTTTGGGTACAAAGCACAAGATTGCAAAATGTGTGATGTGGTTAGGTATAGAGCATATGATCGGGTACCTAGATGGAGACAGGTGGACCAAATCAAAAGAATGACCAGACCATTTCTGCAGATATTAAAACCAAATGTTGAATGTCAATATGTCACAATGAAGGTCATATAGCACGAGATTGCAAACTAAAATCAATTGTACAGCAAAGAAGGACTTCTTATCAATGTTAGTAGATGGAGAAGAGATCAAAGAGGACCTTGATGTAATAGCCCCTGGTTTATTTTCCATGTAAATAAAATAAGACCAAGGTCATGGGACATGTATTCCAAGTTGACTGTTAGGAAAAACATGGTGATGGGTATCACTTGTGATTAATTAATGGATATGGGAATTGGAAAAGGCAAAGTGGCAATAATTGTCATTTATTTATGAAATAAAGGAAAGTAGGAGAAAAGGAAGGTGAAGAGACATAAATTTGTGTGCTAAGGAAATTAGAGGAAAATGGAGGAAAATGGAGGAAAATGAAGAAAATAGAGGCCCCAATGATAAAAAGGCTTATGAGGATCAGTTCACAGCTTTTATTAGTTCAGTTTTGGACCTCTCATTTCATACTCTCATACTCTTGCACGCTTAGATAAATCTTGGAACATTCTTGGAGCACTTTAGCAATCACTTGGATTGGGGAAATAAGGCAAAGGAAAGCAGGAAAGCACAAGGGAACAATTGGATCAACAACTAAAACTGGATTGCTTTTGCAGGTAACATAATGCATTTGTTGATTTCTTGATGCATGGTATATGCATATGATTTTTTGGTTATGTGTAGTCATTGGCATGGAAATTTTCCTAGAATAAAAGTGGTTTTAGCCTGGCCTTGCCATTTCCTAGATAGCCATGGTGTTTTGGGTTTTTACACTTGATTGTTTTTTTAATTGTGCTCATGTTCCTTATGGTTGTGGGTTGGAAAAAATGCTCTAGAAGTGATTAGGTGCTCAAAATTATGCTCAAAAATCAAAGTGTCGGATTTTTTTTAAACTTAGCTTCAAATCGAAGAGCTCGTCATTTTGATTCCAACGGTGTGAATGACACTCAAATCCGAGCTCGTATGCAGAAGTTAGAGCAAGTCAAAGTTTAGATTTGACTTGCTTACATGGCAGGATTGGATGATGTGGCAAGATCCTTCAGTGAATGGGGAGGTGCCAAGTGGAAGGCCTCTATTATCCCTCACATATCGCAAATTACAAGTCGAAGGCAGATCATGTTAAAGAATTGTCCCTCAAGCAACGAAGGGTTGTGATGCGATAAATCGCAATCGCACTTCGAAAATTGTAGGCGAGAAGGCATTCAGAAATCAGTCGGAGGTGTGATGTGATGGATCACAATCGCAGATTGGTAAAGGGAAGGTAGTTATAGTAATCAACCCCCAACATACCTGGGTTGCAATGCGATGGATCCCAGATCGCAATCGCACACAAGTCCCGCATTATGATTACCATCGATACTCTGTTGAATTGAAATTAAGCGATAAGTTCCGGATGTGATGCGACTTTAGATACCAGCTTATAATTTCGTTGAGTGCGCTACATCATTATCACAATATCACCTGCATCATACACAAAACTTAAGCTCTCCGATTGTGATTTGTGATAAGACTCGGTCGAAAGATTATGGCCTTGTCGCGCAGCAAAATTTATGCCGAGTTAGCTAATTTTGGGGCTAATTTGTAGGATCATGCCAGAAATGGGACAATTTGTGGAGCGAATATTGGGAGAACTAGGAGAAGTCATAACTTCTTCAATTTTCCACCAAATTGGTTGCAGAAAGAGGCAAGATAACCAGTTTTTAGTATTCTGGACTGATTGGAGAAGGTTTCAAAAGCATTTGAGCATTGTAAACATAGATTTTTACACTTTTGAGCATAATAGAGAGACCCAAGCCATTGGAAGATGGACCAAGGAGACGTAGCCCAGGAGGGATGAACTCCTTTATCATTTGCTTGTTGTAATGTGTTTTTGATGATGTTTTGTACATGTTTATATTGTTGTTCAGTTTTTGGTTTATGTTAAATTACTCATAAAATTAACATACAAACTCTTCATTTTACTTGCAGGAATTGTTGAATCCTTAAGCACAATGAAAGCATTGTGTTTATAATCTAAGGAAGATCTTAGCATTGCAAACTAATATTCTAAATCATATCAATTTTGTATCAGAGCACTAGGTTTTTCTTTGTGAAAGAAGGATTTAATTGTTTGCAATTTTATGTCATACTTACAAGGTTAAAACTCAAAAGAGTGAAGGAAAGTCGGTTGGAAGCCCTAAAGTTGGGTCAAGGGGAAGAAGAGAAAGGTTGCCATAATCTCCAACACTAGTTCAGCCTCAAGTTGTAGTTGAGACTCCATAGATCATGTCTCATGAAGGAGAACCTACAAACATGACAGAAAATGAGAAGACCTTCAGAAAGGCTTTCTTTGATATGACAGTGATGGTGAAGGTCCTCTATGAAGATAGGAATAGCAGGTTGCAAGGAGAAAGTTCCAAACCTCCCAACAGAGAAGGCTCTTCAGGAGGAGGTAATGGAAAAGGAGGTAATGGGAATGGAGACAAACCTCCACCCTCTCCACCATATTCTTCATCTTCTTCTTCACAAGCATATTCACACTCTTCCACTAATACAACCCTTACTCATACTCATCATCATTCTTCAAAAAGAACTGGTAAATCACCTTTTCTAAAACTTGATGTTAAATTCGAGTTGCCCATGTATAATAGTGAAGTGAATGTAGAGAAGCTTGATAATTGGATTCGTCAGTTGGAGGTCTATTGTAGGATTCAAAACCTTCAAGAGTATGACATAAAGATTCAGTTAGCTTCCTTGAGAATGGAGGGTGTAGCACTAGTATGGTGGGAATCAAAGACCCAAGAGGAGATTAAAAAACACAGTAAGATCTCTATTTCTTGGAATGATTTCATTGTTGCAATCAAAAGACAATTCTACCCTTTAGCTTATATTCAGATAGCCATCATGAATTGGCAGAACTTTAGATAGCTTAATGGTCAAAATTTGCAAGATTGCACCCAAGAATTCAGAAAAAAAGGTCTCTGATGTTAGGTGTAGATTTGCAACTACAGGACACTTTGTTGAAGTACATAGGGGATTTACACAGTTACCTTAGGCATACTATCTTAATGTTTAATCCCATTAATATATATGATGTGTGTGTGCAAGCCACTCATCTTGAGGCAAGAGGAAAAAACACCCCAGAAGAAGGTAGTAAAAATCCATTTAAGGGTAAGGGAAAATAAAAGAATTTCAAAGGGAAGGAAAAGAAAAATGCATCTATCAAAAAAGGAGAAAATTACATGCAAACACTATTCCAGAGAGGGTCATGATGAAGCTCACTGTTGGAAGCTTCAACCTGAAATGAAACCAAAAGGAAACAACAACAAGGAAAAACAGAAGACCACTGCAACCACTCAACAGGATTTGGGATCCAATTCGGGTGATGAATCTAAAATCAAAGCCATGGGGTTTCAAGGAAAGGAATCTATTGCCAGCACTAGTTCTTCAAACTCACATAATGAAGCTCCAAATGAAAAGAGGAGAATAGAATTGTTTCACATAAGGGTGATATCGAAACATAACAAGATTGATATGTTGTTTGATAGTGGCTCTCAAGCCAATCTTATCTCTGAAAACAATGTCAAGAGTTTACATATGGAAATTGTTCCACATCATAAATCGTATCCACTTGGATGGGTATGTGACAATGCACAATTGCATGTTAAGAGAAATTTTAAACTAAAATTTGCAATCACTGCAAAATTCATAGATGAAGTGGAGCTTGACGTTGTGTCGTTAGATATCTGTGGCATCGTTTTGGGTAGCCCGTACCTTTATGACAGAAAATATATCTTCCATTGACATAAAAACAAATATCACATATTCAAAAATGGAGTAGAATATATTGTGAGAGCTCACAACAATAAAAAACAAATATTTCGCTTGTTAATGTCGGGCAGATGAAAAGACTGGTGAAATTCGAGCAATAATTTTATGCTTCTCATCATCAAGAATGATATTGATTATGAAGCGTTCGATGGTTTTAATGCAAACTTGAAAATTGATTTGGTTGATGTTGTTAACCAATCTGATGAAATGTTTCAAGAGTCAAAGGGATTACTTCCCAACAGGGGAATCCAACCTGAGTTACAGTTGCAGCAAAAGTGTCTTCTTCCTAAAATTGGCATGTACAGGATGTCATTGATGGAAAACGCAGAAAATAAGACGCAAATCCAGGGATTGTTGGATAAAAGGATCATTCGGCCTACTCCTTTACCGTGTGGTGCACCTCTTGTTTTGGCACCCAAGAAGAATGGTAAGAATTTCCTTGAATGGGATTCAAGAAATGGTTTTCATCAAAGTAGATTTTTTGAAGGAGATATATGGAAGACGACATTCAAAACCAGGCAAGGTTTGTTTGAATGGCTTGTTATGTTTTTCGGTCTTTGTTATGCTCCTACTACTTTTACGTGTATGAAGAAAGATGTGTTGAAGCCATTTCTAGATAGGATAGTCTATTTGGATGACATTTTCATTTTCAGAAAATTTCATTATGAACATGTCATGTGTGAGAAAAAAATACTTGATGTCGTATGTCAAGAACATTTATTTCTAAAGATGTCAAATTATATATTGGATAAAACTTCTTTTATGTACTTGAGTCATGAAATTGTTTCTTCCAAGCATGTTCAGGTTCCCAAAGGCTTTTTCGCAATCTGCGTGGGACATGGAGAAGGTGAGTTGAAGTTATACCTCTCCAATATTGATGTTGTAACAGTCTATGGTGGTATTGACTCCATTCCTACAGACACATGTGAAAGAATCATACATCCCCATGAAGTCGTAGATGCCTTTGCTCTACTCATAATTTACGCAAGCAAGCTCAAGATAGTCATTTGGATAAGAGGTTTTTTGGGAGCAGCCTAATGTTGGAGGATAAATTTTGTTAATTTTTCTTCTATTGTAGTTCATTTGCATTTGTTGACAGTTGTGAAAAAGGTCTTCCAGTGAGGAGGCAAACAACAAGAGGCATTCAATACTTTAAAACAAAAGATCAATACAACTCCAGTACTTGCTTTTCCAGACTTGAGACAATCATTTAAGTTTTAGGTTGTTATATGTGACTATACCATGGGTGCAGTATTTTTGCAATGTGGTAAGCCCATTTCTTTTCATTTGGAAATTTTCAATGATAAAGTGTTTAGGTTGCAACGACAAAGGCACTTCCATTGGATGGGTTTTCTTATATTCCACTCAGTCAAAAGGTATAAGAAAGGTATAAGCGACAAGTTTGTTGATGTACTTTCTAGGCCTGTAGTTTGTATAACTACTTTCCTCTAACAGCATTTTGTTTTAGATGAAAGTTATGTTAAGAATAATACATACTTTCAAGATGTATATTCAAGCTTGATTCAAAGGAATCAAGTGGAGGAATTTGTTTACCATTTGCATCATAATGTATTGTATCATTTTGGTAAGAAGGATGTTGCTACTAATAGTAACATGGAAAAGGCCAAATATTTCATTGAATGACTCCAAATGGTACATCAAACAGTGCAAGAACAGCTTGAAAAGGTTAAAGGCAAGTACACAAAAAGACACGACAAGAATTGTGGAGATCACAAGTTCCAATTCAGTGATCAATGGATCAAGATTAGAACGGTGAGGGAACTTTACCCTCACCTTCTAGTCAATTGAAAGTGATCCTTTTGGAATATAAAAGGCTTCCAATGGGGAGGAGTGATTAGGTGCTCAAATTATGCTCAAAAATATAAAAAAAAAAAGAAGTCAAATTTTTGTTAAACTTAGCTTCATATCGAAGAGATTTTCATTATGATTCCAACGGTGCAAACGACACTTAAATCTGAGCTCGTATGCAGAAGTTAGAGCAAGTCAAAGTTCAGATTTGACTTGCTTACATGGAAGGATTGGATGATGTGGCAAGGTCCTTCAGCGAATGATGAGGTGCCAAGTGGTAGGCCGCCATTGGCCCCCGCATATCACAAATCGCAAGTCGAAGGTGGATCGTGTTAAATAATCAGCCCCTGAGCAAGGAAGGGTGTGATGTAATAAATCGCAATCACACTTCGCAAAATGCAGGAGGGAAGGCATTCAAAAATCGGTCGGAGGTGCGATGCGATGGATCGTAATTACAGATCAGAAAATGGAATACAGTTATAGTAATTGGCCCCCATCATACCCGGGTTTTGATGTGATGGATCGCAAATCGCAATTGCACATAAGTCCCAAATTATGATTACCGTCGATACTCTATCGAATTGCGATTAAGCGATAAGTTCTAGATGCGATGCGACTTTAGATACCAGTTTATAATTTCGTTGGGTCCGCCACATCGCTATTGCAATATCGCTTGCTTCGTACACAAAACTTAAGCCCACCAGTCCTCTTCGATTGCAATTTATGATAAGGCTTGACCGATAGATTATGGCCCGTTGCGCGGCGAAATTTATGCCCAATTAGCTAATTTTGGGGCTAATTTGTAGGATCATGCCAGAAATGGGGCAATTTGTGGAGCAAATATTGGGAGAACTAGGAGAAGTCAAAACTTTTTTAGTTTTCCACCGAATTGGTTGTAGAAAGAGGTGGCTAAATAGCCAATTTTTAGTATTCTTGACTAGTTGGAGCATGTTTCAGAAGCATTTGAGCATTGTAAACACATACTTTTACACTTTTGAGCATAATAGAGAGCCCAGAGCCATTGGAAGCTAGACCAAGGAGACGTAGCCCAGGAGGAATGAACTCCTTTATCGTCGGCTTGTTATAATGTGTTTTTGATGATGTTCTGTACATGTTTATATTGTTGTTCAATCTCTGGTTTATGTTAAAATTACTCATAAAAAATAACATAGAAGCTCTTCATTTTACTTGCAAAAATTGATGAATCCTTAAGCACAATGAAAGCATTTTGTTTATAATCTGAGGAATATCTTAGCACTACAAAATAATATTCTAAATTAGATTAGGAAGCCTTGGAAAAACTTGGGTTGATTTACTATTCTTGGAGCCTAGGTTGGGACAAATGCTTTGGATCCCTTGGTGGGTTGAGTTACTAGTCCCTGGATTCGAGTTGGACAAATGGTCTAAAAGCCCTAGAAGGATGTGGGTTGAGTTACTAGTTCCTAGAGCCTTGGACATCTTGGGTAGACACCATAGAGGTGGAATCATTGTGGTTGGGGTTGAGGTGGTTTGGCCTTTGGAATCCCTTATTGGTTTTGTCTTGGTTTATTCCTTGAAATCCCACATTCAAGCTTAAAATATGGTGTGGGGGTGATTGGCTGAAAGATAGATTTGGTTCAGCCCAATCTGTGGTTAGATGGTAAGTGGAAGTCTCTGAATTGGTTGGTTTTTCCATGTATTAATAAGAGTTCTTCTTCTATTGTGATTCAAGTATACTTGTAGTGATTATGTTGGTGATATTATGAATGAGTTGTCATGGTTTCTATGTTGGATATTTGTTGATTATTTGTTGATTACATGATGTAAGTTATTTATGGCTCATGTCATGATTTATTTATTTATCTAATGGTTGATGAATATATGGACTAATAAGCATTGTTGTAGATATGTGGAGAAGGCATAGAGCCATCTTGGTGATTCTCATAGGAATATCATACTCTTATGATCATATATGCATTCATGACTTGTAGCTTACATGTTTTCCATGTGTTTGACAAAATGTCTAGTGTGTTCTAGGAAGTCTAGGTCAAGTTCTACCTTCAAGTTTGAATGATTAGTAATGTCGTTATGAGAAATATGATTCTAGAAAGTTACAGGAAGTTCTACGCGGTGGTATGGAGACTAGCCTAGAAAATTGGCTTAGAACTCGGGACCACAGGCACAGAACTGGAGATCTGGGGTCATAACCGCATCGAGCAAGGCTTGTGAATGCATTTGGAGGCTCACAACCACATGCAGGCAGTGTCAAGGGTGCGATTATAGGTCTAGCTCAATGAAACAAGCTTTTAGCTTAGGGATTGACCACCTAGGGTGTTCCTTCAGCTCTTGGGTGATTTGTAGTCATTGTAGGATCTCAGTTTGTAGTCAATATGTATCCCCCACTTCCTTAACTATAACTAGGAGGTCGGGCCAAGTCATACTGACACTTGTCTCATGTTTACCTTGGCAAGCTCATGAATTTTGGTAAATGTGGGAAGGGGTGGTCATAGAGTGGTATTAGAGTGAGGTCACAACACTGGACCTCGAGGTAGATGTGATTTTTCTATATGCATGTCTGATTATCTATGTGTTTATCAAGCATGAATGTTGTTTATTTCTCGTGATGGCCATTGTCACAGTTGTGCCATCATGTAGATGTCGATGATGTTGGTATGCTGAGATGATTGACATGTTGATGTTATATATATATATATGTAGTGTTAATATTGACTAATTTGTGTAGACGAGATAGCCTCCCCTGAACTTCACTAAGGTATGTTTGATTATGTTTATATTTGGTTATCTGACATGGTATGTTTGAAAGAAGAACAAGATCAAATATGAAAAGCAAGATGGTGGATTATAGTTCATGTGACTCTCCTTATAGATTAGCTTAGCAATAAGGAGATGAGTACTCTCCTGACATAGTAGATACACTGAGAAGTTTAAAGGTAGAGATTAAAAGTTGTAAGGAGGATAATGACAGGATAATTCAGTCACAATAAAGACTTGCCAGAGCTCAAGAAAAGGAAGCAGAGGTCAATGTAGTGATCCTTCAAAGTTTATCAGATTTACAGAGACGGGGATAGCCACAAATTAGTTATGGATGGGAAGAAAGGACAAATGGGGCATATGGTAGCTGGTCTCATGGAGGACACAGGTTGGACGGGGATGACACAGTCAGAGGTGGCAGATGGTTGGATACACCTGACAGGAGAGGTATTGGTTATGGGTTCTATTCTAGTTCAGGATCAGAGAGACATCATGGTCATCCCTGCTATCATCCTTATAGGAGGAGTGAGAAGCAGTACTTTCCATATGAGTTAAATAAATCCAAGCCTCCTACCTTTGATGGAGAGTTGAATTTGGAAGATGCAAAAGCATGGTTGCTTGGGATGAAGAAGTTCTTAGAGTTGCTTGACTATTCAAATAATATGACAACTAGGATAGCCATTTTTTCTTAAGAGAAAATAAGACATCTAGTGGGAAGATGTGAAGTGTGTCAGAGGAATAAGGATAGAGGAGTTGAGTTAGCATGAGTTTAGGAGACTTTGCATAAATAAGTATTGGTTAGAGAGATAATATGACAGTAAGACTAAGGAGTTCTACAAATTGAAGATGAGGTCTATGACAGATGAAGAGTATACAACTAATTTTTTGGAGTTGATTAGGTATGTGCCATATCTTAAAGATGAGAAGATGAAGGTTCAAAGATTCGTTAGTGGACTACCATTAGAATTTAAATATCAAAATTAGTATGATGAGCCTCAGAAATTGGAGGAAGTAATTGGGAAGTTGAAGCATTGTTATGAGCAGTCTAAGCATAATTCGGAGCCTAAGTAGGGTTGGAAAGGTAATGACAAGACTAAAGGAAAGTGAGATAAGAAGCGAGGAATACCTCAAGATGCAAGAAATAAGGAGAATGTAATGTCGTACAAGATATTCAATGCAGTTGACAGAAGACGTGAATTTCAATCTAAGGAGCAGAACAAGGGTGATGGCAGGAAGCCCTTGCAGTGTCGGAATTGTGGCAAGGATGATCGTAGGAGAGATTGTCCATAGCATTAGGATGGAAAACCTCATATTTATAGTGATCAGGAGGCATAGACAGTTGGGGATGTTGGACAGAGTATTCCTCATATTTATGCAACATTAAATAATAGGAAGTTGATCATCAGACATCTATTATTGAGATGAAAGGTAAGATTTGTGATCAAGTTATTTCTATTTTGATTGGTAGTGGATCTAACTATAGTTATATTATTTTTGACCTGGTGGATAAGTGTTGCTCAAATAAATAAGTGCATGTAGAATCTTTGTTGGTTCAATTGGCTACAAGTACAAAGAAAAGAGTTCATCATTGGGTGAGATCTTGTGCATTTAAGCTTAACGTATTTCTACATCAACACATACAAATGCACTTCCATTGGGATCATACAGTATGATTTTTGGCATGGATTGGTTGTACATTTACATGACTAAGGTAGATTTCTATGACAAGGCTATTGAGTGTCGAGATGAAGATGGAGAGAGGAGAATCTCGCAGGGAAAGAAGAAGCCTATATCAGTGACAATGGTTACAACTATGCAGGCAAAGCACAGTAGAAGGAAAGGATGTGTATTTTTTGTAATTCATATTTCTAGCGACAAAGGAAAGGATGTTGAGGATGCTAAAGTTTTGAAGAGTTACCACCTCATAAGGAAGTGGAATTTTCTATTGAGTTGATGTTGGGAGCAGCACTAGCATCAAAGGGACAGTATATGTTAGGCCCCTATACTACTAGTGTAACCCTTATTGTTATTAGTACAACCCACTTATTATATTGATGTACCCATGTAGTGCCCATATTGTTACTATTGTGCCACATAGAAGCCCACTATTGTTATTGTTGTGCCCTACAATATTATTGTTATGTAGGCTTTGATTGTATTGGGACCACTTAGACTCCTATATATAGAAAGGAGGTATTTTCATTTGTATCATCCAAGAATTGTTCATTTATGTAATGTAAAGGAGGTTTCCCCCTCGAAGAGGCTGAATTCTAAGGCGTTGATCTTTCTTTTCTATCTTTTCTTGAGCTGGTTTCATAACATTTGGTATCAGAGCTTTGGATTCTAGGGTTTCGCTGCTCCAAACAGGTCACCGTGGCATTTGCGCTATAACTTTTTTTCTGTGACGTTTCAGAAGTCGCAAAGAAAACCCATTTGATAAGAAATCACGCTGAACCTTGGGTCCAAATTTCAGAGCTTTTAGCGCGATATTTGCGGAGATATGATCTGAGGAAGTTGGTCTTTTTGCAGACTCCTGGATTACATTCAAAATAGGTGACTTGGGGAAAATCATCATAACTTTCTTTCTGAGCATCGGATTGAAATTTCGTAAGAAGGTACAGAAAGAGGATGGACTTTAATTTTCTTTTATATATTTTTCAGAGTCAAAGGTTGAAACAGTGACACGTGGCACTTCATACAAGTTCGCTCTACTGAACTAGTCTATAAACAGGTCACTGCGGGAGATTGTGCATAACTCTTTCTTAGAGAATCCAATTTGGATCAGACTGGTGGCATTGGAAAGAGGAAACAAAGGGCTACTATAGTTCTCAATTTCAGAACTTAAAAATCTGAAAGAACAGAGTTACAGTAGTTTCAAGGTCGAGCTCCTAAAATCAAGAAAAAGCAATATGAGGAAGTTTGATGGCAAGGATCCGGTAAATTGGATACTTCAGATGGAGCAATATTTTGATCTACATGGTGTAAAACTGTTACAAAAGGTATGTATTGCATCTTCATATTTAGAAGCAGATCATTTTTTATGGTACAAAGGGCTTTGTTCTCGTAAACAGCTTGTTACATGGTCAATTTTCACGGAGGAAATGATAGCACATTATGAGGATAAAAAGAGCAACACCTTCTTTAGAGCAACACCACAACAATTGGAAAGAGTAAAAGGGATTTGTGACATAGTGGAAAGAAAAATTATGGAAACGAGGAAGCATACCCCTCACAACTATAAAGATGGAAGTGTTGTTTCTCCTAGCCTTCCACAACCTACAAGGGTTACACCACAACAATTGGAAGAAAAAAGAGAAAAAAAGGCTTTGTTACAATTGTGATAGCAAATGCACTAAAGGTCATAAATGTGCCGAGAAGAAATTATTTTACATAGAATATGAAGAGGAGGAAGAAAAGGATCAAGAAACATCAAAAGAAGAAGATATACGCCAGGACCTCACCGCAGAGAAAGAAGAAATGAATCAGACGATATCTTGTAAAGCACTGGCAAGAATTACCACTTCTCAAACTCTCAAGATAGAAGGACATATCAAGAAGAAAAAGGTTCAAGAAGTGAAATATCACATCGAGAAAGAAGAAATGAATCCAAGCATATCTTGTAATTCATTGGTCGAAATTACCACTCCTCAAACTATCAAGAAGAAAAATGTTCAAGTGAAAGATCACATTGAGCATCAAGAAATGAATCTGACCATATCTTGTAAAGGATTGGAAGAAATTACCACTCCTCAAACTCTAGAAATAGAAGGACATATCAAGAAGAAAAAGGTTCAAGCAGTGAAAGATCACATTGAGCATCAACAACAAGTTCTCCAACTTTTAAAGGATAACGCCACTTTGGTGCAAAATCAAATGAAACAACAGGTAGATCAACATTGTAGTGAAAAATGTTTTGATGTAGGTGATTGGGTATTTTTACTGCTACATCTCAAGCAAGCTATTTATGAGAAGGAAATGTTGGCAATACTACATGCACTTAAAAAATGGCGACCTTACCGAATGGGAAGACTCTTCAAAGATGAGGATGTGGAAGCATTGTTTTGTGCTATTTCTATTATCCAACCAGATTGGATAAACGAAGCAAGGGATGAATGGAAGAAGGATGAAGAAGTATGGCCACTAATTCAAAAGTTGCAAAAGATCCCAATTCAAACAATATTGTCAGAAATTGAAGAGGAAGGAAAAATCATATTGGAACTTGGAGCAGTCACAGAAACAAGAACTCGACAGCTACAAAATCGATCAATTTCAGAGTATCTCATCAAGTGGAAGAACTTACCCGTTGAAGATTCCACATGGGAGGACAAGAATTTTATACAGAAGCATCAAGAACTACTCAAGCATTGAGGACAACGCTTTTTGAAGGAGAGGGGCATGTTAGGCCCCTATACTACTAGTGTAACCCCTTATTGTTATTAGTACAACCCACTTATTATATTGATGTACCCATGTAGTGCCCATATTGTTACTATTGTGCCACATAGAAGCCCACTATTGTTATTGTTGTGCCCTACAATATTATTGTTATGTAGGCTTTGATTGTATTGGGACCATGTTGGATAGGTAAATCCCCTCTGCGGACAGAGGTGATCCCACTAGCCTAAAACAGAATTAGCCACAATCAATTCACGCTGCCACGCAAATTCCTAGTTGTACATTAAAGGTGAATTAAGAAGACCAACCTGGAATCCAACGCTATAGTCGAGGCAGAGTTGGTATTCCTGCTCCCTCGCTCCGACAGGTCACAATCCTTGCGATCCTTGCAAACGGACACCTGCACATGCAAAGGAAGAAACAAATACAAGCATAAAATCCACCAAGGCACAACTATATTTCAGTCAGAAAGGAAATAAATCAAACATCACTATAATAGACAATGAGATTGGAACTATAATAGCAGTCGTTCATTAATGAATAATAGACAGGAAAAGTTACAACCAAGGTTCTGATGTTGAACCTCTCCTCTGGCTGGGTGAGCAACTATATGTGTCTTGCAATGTACCTCCTCTCCGGCAGCATAACCTCTCTATGCTTCACTATCGCTCACGATAAGCGTAATCGCAACTAGCATTCCTCCAAAAACTAACTTGTCTAATGCATGAAGACAGATATTTATAGATGGAGAAGGGAGAAAGATTCGATGAACCAGGACACCCATTGTGGATTGGCATTATCTCTGAAAAGCCACTGTGGATAGATATCAAGGATAGATGATGACTCTCGACCTCTATCAGATGGATTTTTCCCTCAAAAGACTTCGTGATCTGAAGGGAAAAAACAGATGGGCGTGCGTTTAGCAAAAATCATTACCAAACTGGGTTGGCACGGGTGTTGTTCTGTGACAGAGCGCCAATGGTCATGCCCTCTTTTGAGGATCTCAGTGATTGGCGCGGGTAAGATACTTGTGGACCTGCGCCAATGGAAAAAGAGTACTTTTCAGGTAGAATTTGCAGAAGGTGTCTTCAGGGAACATGAAGTACATACTCAGGGGAACATAATGCAAGTGTTTTTGGGTTATGTCACTGCTCACAGGTCCCGGAATGCGTCCTCCAATGTATGGAAACGGGGCGATAGGGACGGTGACCAATGGTGACAAATTACTATGTAACAGATGCCCCCTAAAGCATGAAGTCCGAGAGGGAGAGAGAGGGGTGAAATGCTTTATAGGAACACACAAGAACACATATAGCTGCCGCCGCGGATCTGCATTGAGAGACACGACTGATAGTTCAATTACATGATGTACGTGGTATGGTCGCAGCATCCATAAGAGAGTACATAAATAATCTAGATCCATAGTATGGACGCAGCCATCTGGTTAGGATCAATGAATTGACTCAGGTATGGTCGCAGCCATCCAGTGAATGAGTCATATATCAAGAATCACGCCTGGATTACAATAGACACAATCCAGGGTCTTGCGCTCCATCTCGACCCGAACAAGAGTACAAGTTCAAGCATGCGAATATATGAGCTGAAGTCGAACATGCATGAACATCGTCTGATTACCAGTCAATAGTAGAAACCATTAACAGACGTGAGAGGTACCACCAATAATGACAATGGCCCTCAAGGTACTATAGGTACAATCTACGGCGTGCGAATTAATGAGCTGGCGTCGAACACCCGTAGAATCATTCGATCGGAGGCCAATGATGAAAACCTCACGTCGAACACGAAGAACCTGCCATTGAGGCATGCAGGCTCCAAGGCACCGGAAGGGAGTCTCTAGATCAGCTTCCTGGATAATGAGCTGAAGTCGACAGGAAGTGACCTTGATCGAAGGTGGGCCATAATGTTTCCCACATCATCGTCACGAGACAGAGAGATAATGTTGTGAATCAAGATTGTATGAGCTATCAAAGGGAGGTTGTTTCTTTGCAGAGGTCAACTTCTCTTGAACATATTGGCGGCACATTAATGGAATTGGCAGTATTTGACATTAATGTATCAAAGGTCATGATGATGAGGCAATGAGTAGATAAAAGGCCAAATAGGGTACCCAAGTCCATGGAAGCAAGTGAAAAATATGAGATGAGATATCCCCACCCTGGACACGAAAGCAGAAAAGTGCCATGTTCAAGAGCGACATACTGCCGACACGACGATAATTATGGTTCCTTTTTCCCCGCCATTTCTGGCGAGTACCCCAATTATTTTTAACAAGATTGATGGGGATAGCATATGCTTGTGGTGTGTCATTTCGACAAAATCCGATGTCATCAGGTTTTAACGAGTCTGACAAAGGAAGAACTCGGCGTCTTTTCATGTTTAGAGAGTTTGAAAAGACAGCAGAAAAGGAAACTCCAGGGGTGTCCTTTTTCGTAAAATTGTGTCTCTCGGGCCCGAAAAAGTATAAAATAATGCCCGAAAGAACCGCTCGACCATTACGATCGAGGAGTACTTTTCATGAATAGTGATTCCGACCTGAAAAAGTAAAAAAGCGGTTAAAATCACGTCGTTTCATGACCATTAACGAGTTTGAAACGACAAAACTCGGTAATCTTTTTATGTTTTAACGGTCGACAAAAAGAACTTAAAATGACCGCCCCTTATTAACGTTTAACGAGTCAAGAGGAGTAACTCGGCAATCTTTTCTTCTTTAAATGGTCAGAAAAGAGCTAAAAGCGGACCCGTCCTAGAGGAACGAGTGGTATAAAGGGTAGCAACTGGTTCCGGCAATGGTGGAACTGCTCAAAACATGTAATGGTCAAGAAGCTGGCTAATAAAACCACTCATCGCTGCGGTTCCTCAAGAAAGGATAAACAACCAAGTGAAAGCATATGGTCGGCCAAAGAGATGGTGGCGATGGAATGAAACAACCAAGGCTCATTTAGCAGAATTTAGCAGATAAAAGGCAACCACGGGATGTAAATCAGGTATGGGTTCATTTTTACACAAGCTTGAATCATGGAGAACTTTGCTTGGATTCGGTTTCATGTTTACACAAGCTTGAAACGAAAAACTATGCTTGCTATAAATTTGCATGCCCCCAGCATGATAATGCAAATCGAGGTACATGCCCCCCAAGCTTCATGGCATTCACGGAGTGGATGGAATGAAGGTTCACTTGGAAAGACTCGATTTTGAAAAGGAGGATGCATGCCCCCCGGGCTTCAGTCACGCGCCCGGGTCAGCTGTCCGTCATCAGGATGACGGACTGGATGTTGAGGCATTTCCTGTGGAAATAAGACCATTTAGGAATGGTAGATGACTATATGTGAAGTGTGAACCGGGGAACGAAAGTTGGTCTACGATCTTGATCGTCCTTCCTTCATGCGGAAAACACATCACTCTGAAGAGTGAGGACACAATTGCACGTATGCGATAAATATAGTCTCGCCCAAGGAGTATATTGTAATCTAACGGACCTTGGACTACCATGACGCCCATTTGAACGGTCTTCCCTTCTAATGTGATAGGTACATTGGGAAGAAGTCCTAAAGGTCGAATGGTTTCTCGATGAAAACCTGTAAGGTTTCTTATCTCAGGCAGAAGCAGTGGCGAACCAAGTGCTTCCCAAGCTGTTGAAGAAAGGATGCTCACAGGAGATCCCTCATCAATAATGGGACCGGCCATAACCATTCGGTAGACTTGGACTATAATTCGAAATGGTATGGAAGCTGGTAATCGAGGATTGCCTAGTTGATCCCAATTGAAGGAAACAACTAGGTTGCTTGGAGGTGGGACCGGATAAACGGCCGGATAGGACTCTGATGAATGGCCTTCCAGCTGCGAAGGAATGAGAGGGATGCTCACTTGATCATAAGAGTTTGTGTTTATGAATAGAATTTGGACGGTGTGGTCTGCATTCTTGACAGTGATAATACCATCTGAGGATGGAACTTCTGAAGACAAAACCGGGTCAACTGTCATCTGGACCTTTTGAAAGACCGGGTCAACTATCATCTGGACCTTTGGACTTTCGTCTGGTTTGGATTCAGATGGTTCATCCGTGATGATAAACCTTCCGGAACAAAGTGGTGCATAGACGATGAACGTAAATCAACACTCTTTCCGACCAGGGACTGGTCTGGAACAGGCTGAGCACAGCCAGGTTCGGGAAGAGAAGGCTGGACCAAAGAGGAATCATGCTTGATCTCTTGGTTAGCGGAGAGATGATCTGTAGTTGCAAAAAGACGCTGATATCCAGTGGGTAGTTGAGGTAAGGGAGCTGTAAGACTTGCCAATAGACGGGAGGCTTCATCCATAAGTGGACAAAGGCGAAGGAGATGATTACCTTCACAAAGTCGACAAGGGAAACAAACCTTCCCTTTTCCCTTACCAGCTGATAAGGTATCGTTAATCTGCGACGACGAGGGGCGAGTCGGGTCACGGGACCATATATCTAGGACCCTGTGAACACCAGGACAATCAGTAAGAAAATGGTCCTCCTTGCATAATTGACAAGGAAACTTAGCCTTCCGCGGAGGAGCAGAAGGTGGCTTTACTTGAGGTATACTCGGGGTAGATGCGACCTTTCCCTTGGGAGACTTCTTCTTCTTCTTCTTAGCCACCTGGTTACTTAAATCCAGAGTTTCACCAGGCAAAGTAGAAGATGAGGACGCAGCAATAGGCGAAGAAGGGGAGGGGTCCACCTTGGTATCAACATGATGTTGTTCGGTTGGAGGAGGTGGTGGTGGAATAGGAGTTATCACACTCGAGACTACCGAGTTTGAAAACAACCATACGGGCAAACCGATGGTTAACCCAGGCAAAGACAAAGTTGCGATATACTGAACACCAACATTTCCAACAGAAGGAAATGGACTAGGGTTTCCATTAGGGGGAACACCTTGGCCGGTGGACTCAGGGAAGGATGCCATTGAGCGAGAAAGTATCCTACTCAAGCTAACGCAAACAAAATCTAATTGGGTAGATGTTATCGTAGCCAAATAAATTTTAAGACGCAAAGACAGAACTTGACCTTTTCATGTTTTAAGAGTCGAGAAAAGGACAAAAGATGACTCTAGTCTCCTTCGAATATTTAATGAGCACGAAGTGACAAGACGCTCACATGCACCTTTTCTTTTAGGGAGTCTGAAAAGGATCAAAAGTGACTGCTCTGGAAAACTAGGCAAGAGGTTTACCAAACAATCCGTAAAACTGCTTATACACCTCGGCAATCAGATGAAAACCAAGGACTTCCCGTACTGCAGTCAATCTTCCCGAACGCTGTGTTCAATGCATTACGGCTTGTAAGGCGGCAGACTCGGCTTCCTATGGATAAAGGATGATAGCCTAGTGGGGTCTCCCGTATATACGCGACGGTACGTGGGAGCTCAGTCCGTATTGGCACCTATCGTTTCACCGTGGAGGAATCACCCAACCACTCAACGGTAAGCTACCAGGTTTAAAGACGTCGGAACACGTCTCTAACCTAGACCTCTAGAATGTTTGCGTTAGGTTCCAATGCGTTGTTATGTTCATTGAGTTTATTTTAAAGTTTATCTTCAATTATGTTTCAGTTTTTTGGTCCTACCGTATGTGATATCTCAAAAGCTTCTTAGATGCAAACTACATGCCAAAACTATACCATTTCATTCGATGAATTCTATCTACAGGAGGGTTGAGATCTTTACACAAACGAAATGATCACTCAGCAAACGACAAAGATCCTGATGCGGCTAATAACAAGAAATGAAATTTTTTCTTTTTAATAGCAACAAATAACAATAAACGCTAACTAATATGATGCAAAAGATCTTTTGTTTTTCTTTCCTTTAAGATGGCATGATGCATTTAAACAAATCTTAAGAGATATTCACAAGTATACACAATCCAAGTTCACTCAATGAAATAGAACCAATCCTGAAACACCAAGATGAACTATCCAAGCAAGGAGAAACACAAAGACTTTCAATGAACCATGTAATCTAAGTTCAAATGAAGTCGAGCAAAATCCAGAGAAGCTAGAAGTGAATCACCCAAAGCATAGAAGACCAAGCTTTAACAATCACTAGATAGGTGCGGAACACAACCAACAAGTTGACTGGAAAATCAAAAGACCGAAACTTCCCACAGAAGGCTAGACATGCGAAGCCACTAGATGTTCTAGGGCTGAGACGAAAATCAATAGAAATAAGCAAACAACTGAAGGATAAAGGCCAAAACCAGTCAAACAGAGGTTCAACACACTTCCAGAGGCTGTAAGAGATATAAAAAGATAAAAATCTGGGTCGAAAGAGTTTCCAACCGACACACAGGCAAAATTCACAGGGCTGGCGCGACTGTCAGCCTGAAACTTGCGCTACCAAAATATTGGCGCGAGTTGCTATTGGGCAACATGCGCCGACTGGCGCGACTGTCAAAGTAAAAACCGCGCCAACTAAGGTTGCCGTCTAAAAATAAATAACACGACCCCAGGTCGGGCCGACAGTGCTCAGATGGATCAAACAGTAAATAACAATCTCAAAACTAACCCAGAAAACTCATTCACTCAAGCAAGCAAGAAAAATTAACATGCAAGACAAATTCCAAATAGCTTATCCCCAGTGGAGTCACCAAATTGTTGGATAGGTAAATCCCCTTTGCGAACAGAGGCGATCCCACTAGCCTAAAACAGAACTAGCCACAATCAATTCACGCTGCCACGCAAATTCCTAGTTGTACATTAAAGGTTAATTAAGAAGACCAACCTGGAATCCAACGCTATAGTCGAGGCAGAGTTGGTATTCCTGCTCCCTCACTCCGGCAGGTCACAATCCTTGTGATCCTTGCAAACGGACACCTGCACATGCAAAGGAAGAAACAAATACAAGCATAAAATCCACCAAGGCACAACTATATTTCAGTCAGAAAGGAAATAAATCAAACATCACTATAATAGACAATGAGATTGGAACTATAATAGCAGTCGTTCATTAATGAATAATAGACAGGAAAAGTTACAACCAAAGTTCTGACGTTGAACCTCTCCTCTGGCTGGGCGAGCAACTATATGTGTCTTGCAATGTACCTCCTCTCCAGCAGCATAACCTCTCTATGCTTCACTATCGCTCACGATAAGCGTAATCGCAACTAGCATTCCTCCAAAAACTAACTTGTCTAATGCATGAAGACAGATATTTATAGATGGAGAAGGGAGAAAGATTCGATGAACCAGGACACCCATTGTGGATTGGCATTATCTTTGAAAAGCCACTGTGGATAGATATCAAGGATAGATGATGACTCTCGACCTCTATCAGATGGATTTTTCCCTCAAAAGACTTCGTGATCTGAAGGGAAAAAACAGATGGGCGTGCGTTTAGCAAAAATCATTACCAAACTGGGTTGGCGCGGGTGTTGTTCTGTGACAGAGCGCCAATGGTCGCGCCCTCTTTTGAGGATCTCAGTGATTGGCGCGGGTAAGATACTTGTGGACCTGCGCCAATGGAAAAAGAGTACTTTTCAGGGAGAATTGGCAGAAGGTGTCTTCAGGGAACATGAAGTACATACTCAAGGGAACATAATGCAAGTGTTTTTGGGTTATGTCACTGCTCATAGGTCCCGGAATGCGTCCTCCAATGTATGGAAACAGGGCGATAGGGACGGTGACCAATGGTGACAAATTACTGTGTAACAGACCACTTAGACTCCTATATATAGAAAGGAGGTATTTTGATTTGTATCATCCAAGAATTGTTCATTTATGTAATGTAAAGGAGGTTGCCCCCTCGAAGAGGCTGAATTCTAAGGCGTTGATCTTTCTTTTCTATCTTTTCTTGAGCTGGTTTCATAACAGTATAGGTTGAGCAAGTTGGTGGAATTGAAGTTGCAGCTTAAGGAAATTCTTGATAAGGGATACATTAGGCCAGGTGCATCACTTCAAGGTGTGCTAGTATTGTTTTTGAAGAAAAAAGATGGTATTTTTAGCTCGACAAGGTGACGATCAAGAATAGGTATCCTTTGTTGTGGATTGATGACTTGTTTAATCAGTTGAAGGGAGCAGCAGGGTTCTCGAAGATTGACTTGAGATCATGATAGCATTAGGTAGGCATCAAAGAAGAAGACATTTACAAGACAACATTTCGTACCATGTATGGGCATTATGAGTTTTTGGTAGTCCGTTTGGTCTTACTAATGCTCCATATATTTTCATGTGTTTGATGAATAGTGTTTTGCGTCCTTATCTCGACAAGTTTGTGATAGTATTCATTGATGACATATTAATATATTCTAAGAATGAGGAAGAGCATGAAGAGCACCTAGCATCAATGTTAGGATTGTTGAGAGACAATTAGTTGTATGCCAAGCTTAATAAGTGTAGTTTATTTTAGACAGAAGTTCATTTCTTGGGACATGTTATTTCCAAGGAAGGTATAGCAACGGACTCGGAAAAGATCAGAGCTATCATTGAGTGGGAAGCTCCTAGGAATGTGGATGAGGTCAAATTATTCATGGGATTAGCAAGTTACTATAGGAAATTCATGAAGATCTTCTCATGAATCGCCTATCCTATTACATCTTTGTAGTGAAAAGGGAAGAAGTTTGAATGGACCAAGAAGTGTGCAGCTAGTTTTGAGTAGTTGAAGCATTTTCTTACAAATTCTCTAATCTTGAAGATTGTAGATCCTGACAAAGAGTTTGTTGTATGTAAAAATTCTTGCAAGAGGGGACTTGGTCGAGTCCTTATGCAGGAAGGATAGGTAGTGTGATATGAGTCAAGGAAGTTGAATGAGCATGAGCAGAATTATGTGACTCATGATGTCGAGTTAGCGGCTATCATTCATGCATTGAAGATGTGGAGACATTATCTTCTTGGCAGGAGGTTTATTCTAATGAGTGATCATAGTGGATTGAGGTACTTGTTTGACCAACCCAATCTGAAGGCCAAGAAATCTAGATGGTTGGATAGCCTCAGTGAGTTTGACTTTGAGATCAAATACATCAAGGGAAAGAAGAATAAGGTTGTAGATGTTCTTATTAGAAGAGTGTGGGTGAATCACATTGCAGGAGTAAGTTCTTATGGGATGGATTTGAAGGAGTAGATCTTGTAGGTAGGAAAGCATGATGACAGGTATCAGCAGTTGAGGCATAATTTACAGCAGTTGGATGAAGGTGATAGGGATGAGGAGTATCATCTCATAGCAGATGGCTTGGTCAGATTTAGGAACATGATTTATATACTAGATGACAGTAAGCTTAAGAATCTTATCTTGAGGGAGTTTCATGTTAAGTTGTATTCAAGTCACCCAGGATATCAGAAGACATTGACAACAGTTAAGAATTCTATATTTAGCCAAATTTGAAGAAGGAAGTGGTTTAGTTTGTTGTGAGATGTTTGGATTGTCAGCAAGTGAAAGCAAAGTGTAAGCACCAAGTGGTCTGTTGCAACTGATTCCAATTCCAAAGTGGAAATGGGAGGTCATTTCCATGGACTTCATTACAAGTTTGTTGAGGACATCTATACAACATAACTCCATCATGGTTATAGTTGACAGGTTAAGTAAGGTGGCTCACTTCATTGTAGATAATTCTACTAATTCAACTAGTGAGGTAGCTTAGATTTTCATCAGGGAGATAGTGATATTGCATGGTGTTCCCAAGAAGATTGTATCTGATATAGATGCCAAATTCACTTCTAGGTTTTTGAAGAAGTTGTTTACAGGCTTGGGGACAGAGTTAGCTTTCAATACAACTTATCATATGTAGACAGATGGACAGAGAGGGAGGGTTAACATGATTCTTGAGGACATGTTGAGGATGTATGTCATGCATCAATAAAGGAAGTGGGAAGAGTATTTTCCACTAGTAGAGTTTGCATATAATAATGGGTATCAGGAGTCCTTGAAGATGAGTCCATTTGAGGCACTTTATGGGCAGACTTGTAATACTCCTATCAGCTGGAGTGATCCAGTGAACAGGGTGTTGATTGGATTGGATATGTTGGCAAAGATAGAACAGGAAATGTAGGTTATTAAAAGGAATTTGAAGGCAGCACGGGATAGGAAAAAGAGTTATGCATGTCACCACAAGGTATTTAAGGAGTTTTAGGTTAGGAATAATGTGTACTTGTGCATCAAGCTCAATAGGATCTCCTTAAGGATTGGGTCATGTGCCAACTTGGCACCTCAATATTAGGGGCCTTTTTATATCCTTGAGAGGATTGAACCAGTGGCCTACAAACTTGCACTACCTCCGATAGTGAAAATCCACAATGTTTTCCATGTTTCATTTCTTAAGAAGTATGTCTAGGATGTTGATCATGTGATTGATTGGTTTATATTGCAAGTGGAACCAGAGGAATAATTCCAATCAAAACCATAATGCATATTGCAACGGAAACAACTCGTGCTCCGGAAATGAGCAATTGAGAAGGTTAAAGTACAGTGGAACCACTTTGGGCCTGAAGAAGCTACATGAGAGATAGCTGATCAAATGCGGGCTATGTATCCTTCATTATTTGTTGGTTCGATCAAATGATTTTTTGGTATATGTATATGTATATATGGATGTTTTTGTAGATACCACAATGAATTGTGTTATGAAGCTCCAATAAGTGGTATGATTTTCATGTTCGTTATGTTGGTCATGGTTTGCAGTAGTTGTCATTGTAAATAATGCATCAAACTATGTTATGAAGATCCATGGGCAATATGTTTTGTTTTCAGCAGTTTGTTGGCCATATATGTCATAGAACACCGAGGATGGTGTTTCCCCAAGGGGGAGGGATTTGTAATAGCACCTGGTTGATTTTCCATGTAAATAAAATAAGACCAAGGTCATGGGACACATATTCCAAGTTGAATGCTTGGAAAAACATAATGATGGGTATCACTTGTGATTAATTAATGGGTATGGAAATTAGCAAAGACAAAGTGTTAATAATTGACATTTTGTTTATGAAATAAAGGAAAATAGGAGAAAAGGAAGGTGAAGAGACACAAATTTGCATGGTAAGGAAATTAGAGAAAAAAATGGAGGTAAATTAAGAAAATAGAGGCCTCAATGATAAAAATGCTTTTAAGGATCAGTTCATAAATTTTTTCAATTCAGTTTTGGAGCTCTCGTTTCATTTTTGCATTCTCTCATACTCTTGGACACTTAGAGAAATATTGTAACATTCTTGGAGCACTTGAGCATTCACTTGGATTAGAGAAAGAAGGCAAAGGAAAGCAGGAAACCCTAAGGGAACAGTTGGATCAACAACTACAATTGGATTGCTTTGCAGGTAATAGGCTGCATGTGTGATTTCCTTGTTGATTTTTGGATGCATGGTATATGCATGTGATTTTCTGGTTATGTGTTTTCATTTGCATGGAGATTTTCCTATATTGGCATTAGTTTTAGCCTTGCCTTTCCACTTCCTGGATAGCCATCGTGTTGTGGGTTTTTACACTTGATTGTTTTTTTATTAGCGTGCATGTTCCTTATCGTTGTGGGTTGGAATGAACACTCTGGAAGCTTTCGAATAGCTTGGGTTGAGTTACTAGTCCTAGAGCCTAGGTTGGGACAAACACTCTGGATCCCTTGGTGGGTTGAGTTACTAGTCCCTGGAGTCGAGTAGGACAAACTCTCTGGAAAGCTTGGAAGGCTGTGGGTTGAGCTACTAGTTCCTGAACCCTGAACAGCTTGGGTAGAGACCAATCTGGTTGGTGTTAGTGATGTCTGACTGTAGAGGTGGAATCATTCTAGTTGAGGTGGGTTGGCCTCTAGAAGCCCTGGTTGGTTTTGTCTTGGTTTATTCCATGAATCCCACATTCATGCTTGGAAAATAGTGCAGGGGTGATTGGCTGAAAGAGATATTTGGTTCAGCACAATATATGGTCAGATGGTATTTGGAAGTCCCTAACTTGGTTAGTATTTTCATATATTAATAAGAGTTATTATTCTATTATGATTCATGTATTCTTGTAATGATTATGTTGGTGATATTATGGCTGAGTTGTCATGGTTTCTATGTTGGATATTTGTTGATTATTTGTTGGTTACATGATGTATGTTATCTATGGCTCATGTCATGATTTGTTTAGTTATATAATTATTGGTGAATATATGGACTAATAAGTGTTTTTGCATCTATGTGGAGAGGGCATAGAGCCTTATTGGTGATTCTCAGAGGAATATCAGACTCTTATGATCAGATTTTTATTCATGACCTATAGCTTACATGTTTTTCATGTGTTTGATGAAATGTCTAATGTGTTCCAGGAAGTCTAGGTTAAGTTATGAATTCAATTTTGAATGGTTAGCATTGTCGTTATGATAAAGATGATTCAATAAAGTTAAAGGAAGTTTTGGGCAATGGTCTGTAGACTAGCCTAGAAAATTGGCTCAGATCTAGGGACTACAGGCACAGAATTGGAGCTTTGGGGTCATAACCACATGGATCAAGGCTTGTGAGGCGGTTGGAGGCTCACAATTACATGCAAGTTGTGTCAAGGGTGAAATTATAGGTTTAGGTCACTGAATTAGGGTTCCAACTCAGGGATTGACCACCCGGGGTGTTTCTTCAACTTCTGGGTGATTTGTAGTTCTTGTAGGATGTCATTTTGTGGTCAATTTGTATGCCCCACTTCCTTAATTGGAACTAGGAGGTTGGGTTGGTTCATAGTGACACTCATCTCATGTTTACACTGGCGAGTTCGTGAGTTTGGGTAAATGTGGGAATGGGTGGTCAAAATTGATTAGATCTAAATCCTTATATCTAATCCCTTGGTGAAGACTTATTCAAGACCATCATTTGTTGAATCAAAACTTGGAGAAGCAACTCTATGTATAAGGGAAATATATGGACGATAATTCTTAAATTGATTAACATTTCTTGGTGATGACCTCTCAAGTGTAAAGAAACGATAAGTGAGGTTGGCAGTAGGCATGGTTGATCTATAGCATAATGAATTGATGATGATATCTCAGATGTAAACAAAGGATAAGTGAAGCAGGCGTGTTTCAGAGGCAATTAGAAAATGCAGGGATGACAAGTACTTATTAATGAAGTAAGCAGGGTATTAGGGGGATATTTTTTGAAGAAAAATCATGAGCAGTAGGAGAATTGTATTATGTTCACAGGAAAGTGCATGACCTCAGGCGGAGGCTCTATCAATAGCAGCGTGAAGGAAATATGACTAAGTCAGGTCCACATGATCATCTAAGAACAAGTTATGGAATCTTTGACATATACTTATGCAGGATCATCAACATAACAGTTTCAATAGATATTTGTGACCCTTTGCCGTTAATTTCAAAGGGGGAGAGGTTGCATACATTGATACAAACACTGACCTTGACTAAGGAAGGAATTTAAGCAAGGAGAGATTATAGAAGTAAGGCTTTGACATAGGTTCCCCATTTTTTATTTGTTTGACATCAAATGACCATTATCTAATGGTGTTTCCATTAATGACAAAGGGGGATATTATTTCACATAGTGTTGTCATTGATGACAACAAGACATCATTCATGTCAAAGGGGATGTATGAGACAACATATGTATCATCCATGATGCCTAAGAAAGCAATAGGACACTATATGAAGCAATATGATAGATATATATCTTACAGGTTCACATCAAGTGAAGTTGAAGGTGCTTAAAGTTATTTGAGTTTTTAATGCAGCTATGATGTCCATATGTTCCTATAAAATGCATGATTGTATGGATCTCGTCGATACCTTTCCAACTGTATATCCTTCTCTGAAAAACTCTTCCCATATGAGAATTTAAGGCCATATGAAAATTAACATTAATTGAAGGGTCAAACTATAGGACAAAACCCAAATTATTAATGTGTCAAATGCACAGCTTTTAGGCACATCTAACATTCATTGACCAAGTCAACAACAGATCTCAGTGAAACATGCATGATCATTAATAATGTTAAAGATTGTGTACCTTATATTTTATCAGATGACTCGGGATCAATATGGCTAAAATGGATGATGGATGTGGGAAACAATTGCACTATGCTTAACACCTGTTGATGACCTAATAGGATTACGAAACATATGGCACGAAAGGATAAATCCCTATATGACACTTGGCGCAATCTCATTGGATGGATATGGTGATGTAGGCGACACATCATCCTTCATCCAAACACATAGAAATAAACCAAATGGTGTTATGAGGCAATAATTATAGCATGACATGACATGTGGCAAAGGAAGAGGTTGTCATATGGCAATCTTATTTGGCATGTTGTGACTGATGAAAGGGATAAAACAGGGTGGCATGTGGCACCCCTCATGGGCTTCCACGTGGCTCTATGGTTTCATGATGATGTTATCAAGGAAATTCCTAGTAACCCCTGGGACAAGGCCACATGGTTGGATTGGGCCAAGTCCATTAACCGACAAGACCTAATCACATAGAAAAGTTAGCTTCGGTCATATGATCAAGTCAGCCAACTATTAAACCTTTATAAACTCTGTAAAATTTGCAATGGGACATCAGATCCATTGAGCTCTGGGCCACAAACTTAATGTACAATGAACTCTCCAATGAAAATCTATTTTGCTTTGCTTGAGCACAGTGTCTAATATTAGAAGAACAATTTTTTTTTTTTTTATTATGGTTTGTTTGGTGGACATGCTCATTTGATTTGTATGATAGTCACTTTGATTTTGTGACTTATAAGCGTATATGTGACGGCAAGGTTGAGGAGTGACATTGACCTGTGTAGAAGGATGTGGATCGCCCACATATGATATGTAGATAGATTTATTTTCTACCAAGCCACAAAGTCGGTAATAGTCACCAACATTTGGCAAAGAATTCCATAGCCATATATCCATGTAGATCTATCACAAGGTTCAAGCTACATGGAAATAGGCTACGGGCTTTCCCCTCATTGCGTTGAAGACACACGATTCAAACTATATTATAATAGTCCACAGGCCTGCCCCTCGTTGCACTGAAGGCACATCTGAATAGGCTACAAGACCTACCCCTCATTGCATTCACATTATATGTGAATCGGCTACGAGACTTGCCCCTCGTTACATTAAAAGCACATTGTTCAAGCCATATGGTGTTCAATTGAATGCCATCAAAAGTGGCATCAAATAATGTGACTAGTTGTGGGCCAATTTGATATTGACGAGGTCTCGAGTTCAACCTCCATTAATTACCACGTTTTATTTGTACCTTTATTTTTAAATATATATGCCATTATGTCACGTCATTAAGCATTATTGAACTGGCATTTTGTAGCACTAGTGATGAGGTATGTCTAGTTTGTGGAAGCATGCCCAAAGAATGAGAAATTGTAGAACAATTAATTTATTACATGGTTTTTATAAGTTTTTGGGATCAATATTAATCCAAATTAAGTTCCGGAAAAGGCATAATGATCAGGACTTAGTGGTGGATGTTTTTGGATTCTTGGAAAACCTTGTTAACATATATTTCCTGACTAGAATCACGTTTTCATGCTTTGAGGGTCTATGAGAAGGTTGTTGTAGTTTTTGGATACATGATGAAAACAAGGTTTGAGAAGGGGATTGAGTGTCCAAATTGATGAATTGGTAGAAGCAGAGTATGGGAAACAACATGACAACTAGTGACAACTAATTATATGACATTTTGTGGCATTATTTATGACAATGTTTGTAGCAATAATGGTTGCAGGCTATGGTAGTGATTGTAGTGATAACGATGATAGGTTATTGTAGTGGTAGTGGTTGCAGGTTGTGGTAATAATTATGAACTATATAGTCACATAGATTATAGGTTGCGGATTGTGAAATTAATTATGATTCAGTGATATATGATGACAGTCGATCCAGTTTAAAAATGATATGAAATAGAGGTCCACGAGGAGTTGAAGAAGGAGGTTGGATCCTGCTCATTACAGAGGCTAGAGCCTAGAGTAGGTTGGAGCTCATTCATCACAAGTATTGGATCCTAGAGTAGGTTGGAGCCCACTCATCACATAAGTTGGAGCCTCAATCAATGGCTAACCACTTATTTACATAGATTTGCAATGGTGTATGAAGATAGTTCAAGATCCAATCATATGAATGCATAGTTCTTTGGCCTCTCAAATGTCTCATCAAGCACATGGCAACCCACTAACAGATGAGGATCATTCACATTGAAGTTGATTCACCATTTGAGAATCATATTTATCTATAAAAGAAGGCCATGAGGTTTTGTTACAAGAAGAAGAAGAATTACAAGGTTATGTTGGAAGAATGAACTTGGAGATCACATGCACACAACATCTCTACCATTCATGGCCCGTGTACTTGTTCATGTTCCTTCACCTCATATTCAAGATTTCTTCATCCATTACAATTAGAGAGAGAACTCACAGAAAAACACTATCCCAAGGAGAGTTTTAAATCCCACTTGATTTTTTTCACTCTTGTCAAGGTGACACTACATGTTTTTGTCTTTCCTTTGGACAATAATATGGGTGTTATTTTTTCCCTCCATTAATTTGTATTTTGAATGGTGTTTTGTGGTTAACTTCTTGTTCTAATTGCACTTGTGCTTTCTTATTGTTTTTTTTTAATGTATGTTAAAATAGTATTATGTTTGCCCTACAATTAACAAGTGTTTGATGTGTAGCTCAGTGTATATTTAAATCAACAACTTTCATCCATATATCACAAACATCCAATGCTTGAAAGTTATATCTTATACACGAATGAAAAAAAAAAAAAAAGTTTAACATGACCAAGAAGAAGTCTAAAAATCATTAAATACTCTAGAAAAAGTTTCATTTTGGAACTTCAATGGGTTTGTGTGAATGCATTTAGACATTGCTTCATAGTGTAACCATCTTGTAATCTTTGATAGCACATGCTTCTAAAAATATATCCTAATATATTTCATAGTTAAAGCCTCTATTAGATATTTATGTCTTTTTATGCAATGTATTAAAGATATTTCAGTTTGTGCTTATGGAGTAGTCAATATGGTCAAAGGAAGAATTAATGAAGGTTCTATAACTTTTGGACAATAAAGAAAAAAAATTATGAATAAGAGGTGATTTTTCTTCTTGTAACTATGTTTCAATTACCATAGTAGAAATTAGATCTAGATTTTTTTTGGAAACCTAGTTCTTATGGAAAAATCCAGTTCCTACTTTATCAAACACAATATTCCTAAAAAAAATTTTCATGCACAACTTGCGACCATATTTGTAAAATATGTCAAGAAACACTCTGACCAAGAAATATTTAAAAAAATAAAAATGTTCACTTTGTAATGTTCCCTAATAATAATAAAAATAATAAATAATAAATAAAATAATATATTTTTAAAATATAAGCAAATAAATGATAAATGATAAACAATAAAGAAAAGATAATAATGATAAATAAATAAAAGAAAATGAGACAAAATATAATAATAGTAAATAATGAAGACAATATAATAATAATAAATAAATGAGATAGTGAATAATAGTACTGGAGTTCTATATATATATATATATATATATATATATATATATATATATAGTAAACTATAAAAATAGTAAAACAAGTAAAGTTAACAAAAAGTAAAATAAATAAGAAATAGTTAAATTAAGAGAACTATAAAAAATAGTAAAAATAAGTAAAGTTAATCAAAAGTGAAAAGGGATAAAATAAGAAAGAATTAAATTAGGAGAAATATTAAATTAAGTAAAACTTAAAATAAAGAAATAAAAGTTGTGTGTTTACACATGGAATGTGTGCGTGTAAACCCATTTCCATTGTTTGGTCTATTTAATAGATGAGGAGGAAGATGAGATTCATCATTCCTTCATCCATTCTCTTGGGAGAAAAGTTTTGTGAGAAAAAGGATTCTCTGGCAGTTGTACATTGATTGAGGGCTCGAGGGTGGTCAGTGGTAGAAATATTATGTGCAGTTGAGTCTATGGTTGGGTGGAGAGTTGTCCCAAAAAACTTTGTTGCAGATAGTGGAATTCAAAGAGCATTCAACTCTAAAGGCACAAGGAATAACGTCAGTACAGGTAAGTCATCTCTACTCATATTTTAAAAATTCTATGTTAGATAGTTGAATAGTTGTGTGTTGAATGATAATCACATAAATTGATGTAATTATTTGTATATTTCACACACTTCAAAGAACAATTTTTTTTGTAAGAAAGCATATCTACATTATATTAACAGAGAAAAAATTACATAATGTATAGTCTTGAGAGCAACCTTTGCCTCTGAGTGAGGAAACCAAAGAAAGAGATAAAAAATTCTCTATCCTTGGAAGGGTAAACCAAAGTTCAAGTTTTTAAAGCAGTTTACTGTTAAAAACATATTGACAGTCAGCAAAAAATGGAATACTAAGCCTAGCAGCTCTGTATCGTTTACCTGTAAATCAGAGTTGATAATGAACAAAATTGAGATTGGGAGCCTCGTGGATCCATACCAAGTGCACATAGACCAAGATAAAATAGCAGTGTTATGATAGTTGCGAGTGAATCGAACAAGATTGAAGGTTACCAACATGTTGCATGCCATAGTGCTTGAGATGCTAACGCATGCCACATTGGAGCCGCATAGAAGTCGTGTTGGTGCCTTCACTAATTTGATCACTTTCATGCATTTTCACATTGTGGGACTCCACTAGAACTTCTTCTAGAATGTAGCATCCATAGGGGTTGGAACGTGGGGGGGAGAGAGGGGGAACGTCGACCATCGAATGGGAGGGGAAGTGTGCAGAGGGAGGAGGGGAAGTCAGAGCTCCGTTGGGAGGCGAAGAGGATGAGCCAACCAGAGTGGAGTGTGAAGGGGACAAAGTGGGCGAAGAGGGTTTGGGGCGATAGCCAATTTTAAGGCCTTTGTCCAGCCACTTGAGGTAGGAGGAGGAGTGGCCGAGTTAAGAGGAGAGTTTTGCAATCCAACCTATGACCTTATATTTCTCTTGCTCCCTTTCCTTGAGCTGGTGAGCGAGGAGATTGCAGAGAGCCCAAAGCGATGGACGACCTCTTTGAGTCTCATCTTCCTCCATGGAAATCAATTTTCTCCTTATGTGATCAAGAATGTTATAATCAAATAGAGTAGTAATAAAGGCCTCACCTAGGGTGGTGGGGGGACATCCATGACCCCTGCCTCTGCCTGGGCGTCACCCCTTGCCTCTACCTAGGTGTCACCCCCTACCTCTGTCACTGCTCATGGTTGGATTACAAGGTCAGACAACATAGAGTAGTAGTCAGAGGGAGCACAGAGGGTTGTAAAAAGAAACACTAGGGGGAGAAATTGTCGGGAGGCCATGTCTCTCGGGAATTTAATGCCAAGTTCGATAGACTGGAGAGTAGAGTACAATGGCAAAGAATGGATGCAGAGATATTTAATCCTCTCACTCCACGTGATGAGCGTCACCGTTTGAACTAGGAGGGCATGTTGGGCCTCCCATGAGAACCTGGATCCAGGGGACGTCAAGAACATTTTTAACTTACCTTGTCTTCATCATATTTTTTTTATTGCTCAAGAAAATATTACTTGAAAATTGCATATTTATTTGTAATTCCTTATAGATTATCATGTTTAAAGTCTTAACTTATCCTAAATATTTAAATTTGAAAAAAATGAAGTAATTAATATCCAAAAGATAAATGAAAGAATGTTGAGATCTCTTTAACTAGTTGAGGATTAATAACAACATAAATCTTGTTATATTGTACTGAAATTTCATGTATTTCAATAGAATAATGAATACATAGAGAAATCCTTAAGGCTTTCCCTAATAATATATTTGTTTCTTATACATGTTCAAATTTATGAAAGGAGACAAGTATTCATCAAGAATTTAAACATATTTTTGGTTATTTTTTTAGGGTTCTATACGCTCATGAAACCCTTTATTTCTACATATCGGTAAATTCATTTTATGCTTAATAGTAATCTTCTATGGATATTAATATTTCACCACTTAGTGCCTCTAAAGTCGAAAGGAATTGATAAGTTTAGGCTTGGTGAGTTATATTGTAAGTTTTAACAATTGAAGAGTAATAATTTTATTTGATTCGATAGGGTTGGATACACTAATGAGGAATGAGGAGTATTCACATGTGACCAAAGTTAATCCCCAAGAGGGCATTTGATCTAGACATTTCCATGGGAACAATTGGAGGTGGTGGTCAAACATGTGAGGGTTGCATTGCACTCCCCATGCACATATAAGTGGATCAAAGACCACCTTCTTGTCATCACTAAGATTGGACACTAAATTTTATGGTTATGACCATAATATAAAGGGGCGGTAAGTAGGGGGTGTCATAGTTATGACCATGGTGATTACAAGAGTTAACGTCGGGATTGGTCATTGTTGGTGTACTAATCTATATCTATGGAAACCTAAGATAAAGCAATTCAAAAAGGAATTAACACTACAAATAGCAAGCTCACAATCGATAATATATTATACCACTTAATAATTACTAAGTTAACCTATCAATAATATATAATGCCACTTCTAAATTCATAATGAATTTTCCTCTAATTTTGAATCTTTATTCTTGAGAAGTAAATAAGGATAGGTTGTAAAGTAATTATGATTGGCAGGTGTCTTTTGATTTCTTTTGCAATGGAAATAATTTAATGCTCTTTTATCAAATATCATAAGGCGCCCACGAGTCTTCAAATTTGATCCGTACTCCATACAGTCATTACTTAATGTGTAGTAGTGTAGTGGTGTGTACGATGTAGTATAAATGACAAATTATTACAAGGCATTGTCATAGTGAAAATTTCCCACACATAATCACCCCTAGCATATGCCCAAATTATTACAAAATAGCAAGACAATAAACACTTACTAAAGTAAATAGTTTATGCAACAACCACATCCACAACTAAGTGTATAATTTCTCCAAGGATTATATATTCCTGTGATTGCATGATTTCAACACACATCAAGATTAAGAGAGTTGAAAACAATTTTCTTGTGAAGAGATTCACTCTTAAGAGCACCCATGAATTCCCTGTATACACAACCTTTATAAACAACATGACTATGCAAGTTTAGGAGTTGTAAACTAGGATCAACAATTGTGCTCCATAAAAATGCTCCTTCGCTTGCTTGCTTTCTTTCTACTTTCTTTCCACATCTCTCATTTATTAAACATGGAGCCTTAGCTCCTTACAATAAAATATATGAGCAATTGATGATAGTCATATAGCAAGACCAATTATATGTGAAGTGTCTTGCTAATATCTTACATTTTCCATTAATGAGATAAGAGGTCAATGCTTCAATTAATTGTTTGTGCCAAAATAACTTACGTGAATAATCACGATTTAAATGTGAAACAATATATGACTTTGTAAATTTTATGGAATTCATATAGTTTATTGTAACATCAATATTACGTCCCACTCTATTTTTCCAAAAAAAAATTATTTCTATTCAAAGATTAATTGAAAGTCCTCAAGTGTTAATGTACATATAATGTGTGACTAGTTTGTTATGGTCAACAGGCCAAGGACCATTGTCAGTATCTTTTTCATGAGCTATCCCAAGATGTTAAATATCAAATCTATTTCTAATCAAAATATGTCATCAACAATTGACATATTACAAATCAATAACCAAATAAGACCAAAAATATAAAAAGTTACAAGACCTCGAGGAAACCAGATGTCTCTCAGGAAATTCTTCTAAGATGAGAAAATATTCACAAGTGAAAATCATCCTTAGATAGTGAATCAAAAAAACTATATATATGAGTAAAAATAATCATCTAAAAGGACCATAGATACCCTTCAAATGTAATGCCAACCATGAAGGACTAGTAGGACAAGTACTATGGACCAGAGATGAGCAAACCTTCAGCCAAGTGCAAAGCATCCTTAGATAATGAATCAACAAAGATATGCACGTGAATAAAAATAATAATCTAGAAGGATGAAAGATATCCTTCAAATGTAATTCCAACAATGAAATACTAGTACGATGTCATCATCAACTGACATATTACAAACCGATAGCCAAATAAGATAATAAAAAAATCTAAAAAGTTACAATATCTCAATAAAACTAGATGTCCCTCAGTAAATTCATCTAAGATGAGCAAACCTTTATCTAAGTGAAAAGCATCCTTAGATAGTGAATCAACAAAACTATATAAAACTTATCATCTAAAATGATCGGAGATATCCTTCAAATGTAATGCCAACAATGAAAGACTAATACCATGGACCTAGATTTCATTATGAATCCATTTCATAGTCACAATAAAGCCTCCAAATCCCTGTAATTCCATAATAATTTTATGTAAAGAACACTTCATTAGAAAAAATAACGTTGTAAATTCACCTTGATTATTAATCCCAATACCTATATTTCTCTTACGAGTGAAATAAAAATCCTAAACAATAAATAATATGAAGCATATGCTACAAAAATGTTATGGACCCTAATAAGCTCCATCAAAAGAAGCTCCACACATAATACTTATGCACAATCACCTCTAAAATCACATGACAATCACCACTCCAATCACGTGATTGAATTGTAGCTTTAAATTAAGCTTATAAGAAAATAATAAAAAAAGGTATTAAGTCTCACTTATTATCCATACACATACATGTATAAATTTCAAATTGATATGTCATTAAAAAAAATGAGAACACATATTATGATAGGTATTAATCAAATTGTATATCGTAATAGTATACACACTGTGTTATGTTATAATTAGTCATAAATGAAATACATTTACTTTATTTCTTTTTTGTATATCAATTTTTTTTATTGAAAAAAAAATAACAAATTTATATATATATATATATATATATATATATATAAAAGGCCTGGAGTATATTCTAAAACTGCTTCTGCTTTGCTAACAACTCATCTTAGGAAACAAGTTAATGGCCCAAGGCCCAATGGCATCTAGAAAGAGTGAAATATTTCCCTCTTACGAACCACCAACAGGTAATTACAGGGGGTGTGGATTTCCTTGAATAACAGTGATGAGTCAATCTATATAAGAATCTATTTGCATGTTCATATTAAAATCAAAAAACCATTTATAACTAAATTCCTTCTTGTGACTTATAATATATGGATAAAAAAAGGTGTGTTTCTAAGATGCTAATTATTCCATGTAGTTTTTTTTTGTATTAATCAATTTAATATTGCAGTTGATTGATCTATGCTTGGATCGTGTGGATCTCTTTACAAATCAATTCTACAATCCGAAAAATGATGAAACTTAGTGCTCTAGTGAAGAAGACAATCTTTTATACAAGAAAGCTTATCAATCCAGCAAGCTCTTCTTCGATTTCGTACAATACCATGTTGAAATATGGATTTGTTCTTTTGGTAGTTCAAGAAGTTCCTTCCCTTAATATTCCTCTAGACGTAGAAGCTTTCAGTGATGACAAATATTTTTCAAAGCAAGGTTTGTTATGCAGGTGTAATGGGTTTTGGCCACGACTGACTGATCTACACAAATGGATCTTTGAGACACATAAACCTCTCTTGATGGATGATCTAAATATTTATCCTATGGCTTGGGGTTTTTTGGTTATTGTTTTTTACAATATTGAGGACAAGTAAAGGCCATTTGTGAATCTGGGTTGTGGTTCTGGGGTAGTGCTAGTCTCTTCATGCATCCTGGGTCTCCCACCTTTGATCCTGTTATGACATCAATCTCCATAAATCCAGTTTGGGTAAGGATTCTGTGTTGAAGAATGTAACTATTGTCAATCTTCGTAATTGTATTTGAGTCATGATGTAATGTATTTGTCAAAAGAAAGAAAAATATTTATTATTATTAAAGAAATTGACTTATTAAAGCATGGGTTTCATGCTTGGGTCAATTGTTTATATTTCAAAGCCTCCATTGTAGGCTTCTAGGGTTTATGTCAAGTATACTTATCCATATCATAATGTAAAAGACCCTTCTTGGGCTTCATTTTTCAAGAAATAATTTTATTTTAGTGTAAAATAGCTCAATTGGGCCTCCTCTACCAAGTTGGCCTCAAATTGGACAACTCGACCTAATCTGAGGGGTAGAAACTCCTATATAAAGGAAGCAACTCAACCTCATTTGGAGCACTCACTCATCAAGTTTTATCTAAATCTTCTGGGGCAAGAAAAAGTGTGAAATTCAAGGGATAAGAAGAAAGATTCTAGTGATGGAGAAGAAGGTATTTATCAAGCACAATAAGTTGAAATTCTCTCTCTCACACACACATATGTGAAGTTGTTAAGCTTCTAGAGGGGCCGAAACTGTGATGCTAAAGCTAGGCCGAAATTTTGAGTTGTTGTGGGTCAAAAATTTGGATTGTTGCTAGGTTGTAGCTACTAGAGTAGAAGAGTTTATTGAAGGTTGTTGAATTTCATTGGAAGGCTCACTTGGTGGAGGAGGAAGGTCTTTTGTTCTAGGGTCTTGGTCTATCTCAACTTGAATTTGCTAGTGGAAGAGTTTGATTGGGTTTTCCCTTATAGAGGAGTTTTAGCCCTAGCAGAGTCCCTACATATGGTGTCTTTGATCTTCGTGTTTTGCTTTTGGTAATTGCTTGATGAAAAAAAGATAAAGGAGGAACATAAGAAAGTTAATAATAACTTAAAGATATCACAAGTAATTATAAACATAAAAAAAATATTTCTGCATTTTTTATTTTCAACATGGTATCATAGCTAAAGTGAAGAAAAAGGCATATTGAATATGTTTTGAAAAAAAGTTGATTAACATAAGATTATTAAGGAAAGGAATTATATAGAGAAAGGCCTACTATCTACAAGAAATATGACACTCTCAATGAAGGGAGAAAACAAACTAGAAGGAGCCTCCAACTACAGGGCATGGAAAAAGAGGATAGATCTTATCCTCAGAAAGCACAAAGTTTTGAATCGTGTTCAAGGAAAAGTAAAAAAAACCTACAAACGAAGAAAAGAAAGAGAAGTTTAGAGAAACCAAAAACTTGGCCATGAACCTAATGGTGGATGGAGAAAAGGACAACCTAATGCCATACATATCCAATATAGATTTCGCTAAAAAATGTATGAGGCTCCCTCCAAATTATTCACTGTCAAGAACATTAGTCAAATAACAAGCCTCAAGAATGAACTAAGGACAATAAAGATGAAAAGAAACGATATTGTATCATCATATTTTGTAAGGATATCCAGAATAAGAGATGAAATTCAAACAATAGATGAAGTTATACCAGAAAAAGAGCTCGTAATTGTTGCTCTTATAAGGCTACCAAAATCTTGGAGTGCTTTTGCGTCAGGAATTAATAGTTGGAAGGATACTGCAACATTCAAATAAATGTGGAATGCAATGCATCAAGAAGAAACTTGAATATCATTAGTAAACGACAAGAAGGAAGATGAAGAAGAAAACACATGTAATGCATATTCTTCCCATCACAAAAAAAAAGGAACCTTTAAGAAGTTCAAAGGACCAAATAAGAAAGTTGACCTATCAAAGGTTGAATGCTATAATTGTCATAAGGTGGGTCATTACAAAAATCAATGTCCTAGGAATCCAAGGAATAAGAAGAGAGACAGGGAACAAGCAAATATTACTAATGAAGCTCCACCTAAGAAGAACAATACTAAAGAATTGGAAGTCAAGGACTCATATTACTAAGTCCTCTCTCACATATCCCTCCTAGTCTTTTATTCTAAGTTTTGTATTATTTTCCTTTATGTTTTGATTTCTAGAATTTGTAGGTCTAACATGGCTTGTTAGAACATTTTTTGAATTATTTTGATAAGTTATAGGTATCCCTCAGAAAGATTGAATTAAGAGGGAGCATCCACCATTTTACCAAAATCAACTTCCTTAAATTATATGATTTTTTTTTAATATTTTCCTTTATATATATATATATATATATATATATATATATATATATATATATATATTTAATTTTTTATTTAAATTTTTTACTTTTACAAGTTTTTTTTTTTTGCCATGAATTGGCCCCTTGCCACCCCCAGCAGATTGGGCCTCGGAGTGGGCGGGGAAATTTTAAATTTTTAAATTTGTAAATTTTAATTATTTTAATTTTAACTTTTAATTTTTTAATTTTAACGTTTTATTTTATTTTTGTAACTTTTTTTTTCCTTTTTTTAGTTTTATTTTTTCAACAACAACAACAAATGTTTTTCAATTTTTTTTCTTAATCCTTAACTTTTTTTCTTAAATTATATCTATTTTTGAAATATTTTCCCCTTTTTTATTTATTTTTATTTTATTTTATTTTTGTTTGTTTTTTTTTTTTTTTTTTTTTTTTGTTTAAATTTTTAAATTTTACAAGTTAATTTTGAAATTTTTTTTATATTTAAGTATGGGGGATTTACGCAGTGCATTATATTATCATTTTTGGGATTCAACTGCGTTAAGTAAGTCATTCAAACGTATGACCATTTCCATGAGAGGTAGTCGTAACTGACTAATTTCTCATGATTTTTGAATAGTTCACTTAGCACTCATTGCAATGAGTGCTAAGTGAACTATTCAAAAATCATGAGAAATTAGTCAGTTACGACTACCTCTCATGGAAATGGTCATACGTTTGAATGACTTACTTAACGCAGTTGAATCCCAAAAATGATAATATAATGCACTGCGTAAATCCCCCATACTTAAATTCAAAAAGAGTCAAGGGATCTCTACTTGAATGGTTCATGAGGCACAATACTTGCTAAGGTTTTGCAAATGGGGTAGCAAGCTAAGTGGGCTTGATTGTGGGAAAAACTCCACAGTTAAGCGCGCTTGAGCCAGAGGAGTTCTGGGATGGGTGACCTCCTGGGAAGTCCTGGTTACCGGGTGCAAGCCCCGGAAGTGATGAATGATGCTATGTGATTCGTTCTCCACATTTCACTAGTTTCAATCCCACTTCTTCACCCCTGTGAGCATCACCCGATGCAATGAGTGCTAAGTGAACTATTCAAAAATCATGAGAAATTAGTCAGTTACGACTACCTCTCATGGAAATGGTCATACGTTTGAATGACTTACTTAACGCAGTTGAATCCCAAAAATGATAATTTTTTTTATATTTTGTAGTTTTTTTTTGTCCTTTCTATATATTTTTTATATTTGATTTTTTATTCATGTTTTTTATTTTTATTATTTGTTATTATTTTTTTAATTTTTATGTGTTTTTTTATTGTTTTTATTTTTTTCAATATTTTAGTTTTTGCTTTATTTTGTATTATTTTTTGTGTTTTTATGTTTTTTTTTCAATATTTGAATACCTGTTTTATATATATATATATATATATATATATATATATATATATATATATATATATATATAAAATTTTTGCAAGCTTTGTGTCGATGCTCGTCTAGCAACCCGATCCCGTTATGTGCAATTTGATAATTGATTTTAATTTTTTTGTTATAATGATTCGAGTCTGCCCCTACATTGTGTCAATTTCATGGTTGGTCTTTAAGTTTTCATTACAATGGGTCAAGTTCACCTACACTGTGTGTCAATTTTATGGTTGATTTTTATTTTTTTTTGCAGTATCAAGTTGTCTTAGGCTAAGATTTTTAAATCGTTATACATTTATCATTTTAAAAAAAATTACTCTTGGTATAATAACTCTTTCATTCAGGGGTTCATTTTTAAAGTTTTTTAGTCATAAAATTTTTCCATAATGTCATGCTTGAAATATTTTGAAAACTTAAGATTGTTTTGAAGTCATAATATTTGGTTTTAATTCCATGGTTGAAAAATTGTCAAGATTTTAATGTTTTTCTAAGTTGTCATATTTTATTTTTAATGCTATGGTTGAAAACAATTATAAGTATTTTTTTTAGCACCATGCCTAAAAATTGTTGGAATTTTAAAGTTTTTCACATGCATGACATTTTAAATTTAATGTTATGCCTAAAAATCATTGGAATTTTAAGGTTTTTCAAAGACGTGATAGTTTATCTTTAATTTCATGCTTGAAAATCGTTGGAATTTAAAGTTTTCAAGAGTCATGATATTTTATTTTTAACATCATTATTAAAAAATGTTGAAAATTTACCCTGGAAAAAACAAAACCTAAAACATTATTCCAACATCAACACTTTTCGTTTTCAAGTTGTTTTTTGCACAAAAAAATTGGTTCTTACTATCTTTTTAAAAAACGTTGGAAATGTACCTCTAAATTTTTTTATGTTATTCCAGCATCAACACTTTTCGTTGTCAACCTGTTTTTTCATGCTTTTTTGGGGTTTTTGGGCTAGAGTACCCATTTTGAGGTAATAGCTCCCATTTGATCAGTAACTATGTTCACCTTGTAGATCCACCTAAAACCTACCACTGACTTGTCCTCTAGCCTTGGGACAACTTCCCAAGCATTGTTCCTGATAATGGAGTCATACTCCTCTACCATGGCATCAACCCATATTGGTTTTGCACTACTTCCTCGAATGAGGATGGCTCAATCTATGCACTCTCGCTCATCATAGCCATGTAGCCAGTGTATCGATTTGGTGACCTCCTTTGTCTGCACTGTGATGTGGGTGCTCCCACATTCTCTCTAGCACCATGCATCAATCTGCCAGCTTCTCTAGTGTGCTTCCTTCCATCTCTGGATGTCTCTACATGAGTGGGTGCTTCCACTCTCTACTCCTCTACATGTGGTTGATCCACATCATCTTGAGGTTCTTCCTTTGGAGTTAAAAGCTCCTCATCTGCATATAATTGAATCACCCTCTCAAGGGAACATCTCATGGCCTTCTCTTCATCAAACTTCACATCTTTACGAACAAATGTTGTCGTGTGAGATGGAAGGTACACCCGATAGTCGTGAGGTGTATCAGTGTACCCTACAAATATGCCCAACTTAGTTGTTGACTCTAGATTTTTCCTTGCATCCTAGGTAACATGGCAATAAATTGATGAACTAAAGATCATGAAGTGTGACACATTTGGTTTCTTCCTTGAAAAAACATCTTCTGGTGTACTCATCCTGAGAATCCAATGAGGACTTGTGTTCTACACATATACAGTGGTGTTGCATGCTTCAATCCACAAGTGCAATGGTAGGCCCTGATCATGTAACATCGCACGTGCGGCTCCCACAATACTTTTGTTTTTCCTTTAAGCCACCCCATTATGTTGTGGGTTATGGGGTGTTATTAACTCCCTTTGAATTCCTTTTAATGCACAAAAGTTCTTGAACTCATTCAACACATATTCTCCACCATTATCGCTCCTGAGAGCCTTCACTTTCCTTACAATGTCTCTCTCAATAAGAGCTTTAAATTCACAAAATTTAGAGAATGTTTGATCTTTCTTCTACATGACGAAAACCCAAAACTTATGTGAGAAATCATCTACAAATATCACATAATACCTGTGTTTGGTCATGGAGGATATCAAGAATGGTCGACACACATTTGAGTGAACTCTTTCAAAGATCACTTGCACTTGATTGTCCTTATCATGAAAGGTGGATATGGTGTACTCTCCCAATGTACACACTTTGCATATATCTCGCTGCTCTAGTGCACCCTTGGGAAGTCCTGTAGAAATTTGTTGCATGATATTCAAGGCTCCATAGTGCAAATGGCTCAATCTTTTATGCCATAATTCACAAATGTCTCAGCTCTAAACCTTCTTTGCTTTCGTGCTCAAAGAAACACAATCTTCTACATCCAATTTGTAGATGTTCTTCACCCAAACCTTGATTTTCTTCACTTGTCACGTGGCTATGTGATGAATGAAAGCATTTCCTTTGTTAAATATCACATTGTAGCCATGGTCTTCCAACACAGAAACTGAAACTAAAGTATTCTTCAAACCCAGAACGTACATGACATCTTTTAATGTGAGAGGAGAAGTAGACTCCCTCTAAAAAATAACAGTACCAATGTCAGTCGCACTATACCTTCCATCATCTCCCATCTCAATGTTCATCTAGAAGTCCTTCTCCTCCAAGTCCCTAAAAAATTCTTTGTTGTCGGTCATATGGATTGAGGCTCCACTATCCAGATACCACACACTACCCATCACTGATGTCACCATGCATGCTATGAGGGTGAAATCCAAATCGGATTGTGAAGCCAGAGCTTCACTTGATGCTCCTCCTTAAGGCTTATTTTCGTCCTTCTTGTGTGGACATTGCATGGTATAGTAAAAACATTTAGTCTTCGACAAGTCCTTCTTCTTTCCGCCCTAACTAGAGTCCCCTTTGGATTGGGATTTCTTCCCTTTCCCTTTCTTTGCATTTCCATCCAAGGCGCAATTCTCCTCATCATCAGCTAGGATTAGGTTCCATCTCCGGTGTTCCACCTTATTTCTTCATGCACCAATTCAAACCACAAACGCTCCCACATTGGTAGATTCTCCCTCCCTTTACCAAATCCTAGTAGTTGTGCCAGCTCTTGGGAAGGCCTAGAAGTGCTAGGTTGACCATATCATCTTCAACAGCTGTAATACCAACGCTCCCAAGCTCATCCCAAAATCGGGTGAACCTACTCAAGTACTGTGGTATTGTGTCACCCTTCTCCATTTTGATCTTCTGAATCTTTTCCTTCAGTGCCAACTTCAAATGGTCACTGTTGTTGTGAAACAAGTTTATCAAGGCTTGCCACATTGCATATGGTGTATCCTTCCCGTGGAGATTCGAGATAATATGATCTTGAACTCCTTCTAGTATGATCCTTCTCACCTTTGCCACACATTTCTTCCACTCTGCCAAATATTGAGCATCGGTTGTTGGAGGCTTAGGAATATCATTTTATATGAATTCCTTCAACCCGTTGTCTTCCAACACTGCCTTCATCCTGTCCTTCTAAGCAATATAATGTGAGTTTCCCTCAATGGCACACTCGAGTCTCAATCCATAGAACAACATCCTATTGGCTCTAAAGAATGATCCTGCAAATTTGATTTCACCTCCAAAGACAAACTCGAATTTCTCTTCTAGTGTGATTTCATCTCTGATACCATGTATACATTCCTTGTAGATTCAAACTGCTTATGTAATTTTCTAAAACAAAAGACTTGAATCTACTCTACTCGTCAGCGAAAACAATTATTCGATCGATAAATCACGAAGCATACAAGAGAAATAATTCAATCAACACATTACACAATGATTTCCTAGGGAAATCCACAATTAAAAACCCATGCTATGTGTATATTGCATTAGCTAGAAAATATGAGAAGATTACAATACTTTGCTCAAGCCCGAGCAACCTCTACACTATCTCTATCTCTCTCACAACTTCGTAGAAAAGCCTTGATCAATACTTAACCAATTTTCTGCTTGCCCAATTCCCTATTTTCTTGCATTGGTTCCTTGGGAATTAGCCCTTATTAATTAGGGAAATTCCTCAATTGGAATTGTGCAATCCATCATAGGCCTTCCTTTGACTGCATGCACCACCTATACAATTGGGATGATTATACAACTGATAGTACACTGCCCTTGAACTCAAATCTCAACTAGGTAACTCTTAGATCTCACATGCATGAGTTATTTATGGTTGAATTGTCAGTTAACTGGTTAAACACATGAAGCAACACCCCACTATTAGATCTCCTACTATTTCCTCCATTAGTTGGAACTAGATTAATTGACTTTAACTCGGTAAAATTGAATTAATTAATTAAAACTCAAAATAAACTCAACCAGGGCTCCTATAAAGTAGGAGAAACTCTACATGACTCAAGTTAGACCTTCAAATCGAATTAACTAAGCCAACTAAGTCATTAACTTTCAACTGAGTCGTACAAGTTGTCTTGTGATTTGGAAATACATTTTTTCTCCTGATTTAATTCAAGGGAAAATTAAATCAGGATTTTCTTGTTGCATTTTCAACACAATTCAAGGTATGTCTTAGACCATAAGCTTTGTTATAAATTTCTCTTCATGTAAAAGGCATGATCATTCTTATTTTGAAATTTTCTTTCCATTACTGACATCGTTATGTCTATGGTTTTGAATCTTAAAGATTCTTATTGGGGTGATTAATCATTAGATTAAATCTACCCTTGTCATATTATCATTTTGATCATTCTTTTGAAACTTTAACCTTTAGGGTTCACTATAAAACCCTAGCTTCTTAATTCTAAGGTATGTCAATAATGTTGAAACACTAATTCTTTTAGGGTTGTTGATAAAGTCTACAAATCCTATTCTTTAGATGTTTAGGGTTTTGGTATTATTATGATAGAACCCTAGTTTTTTAGGGTTTGTTGTTAATGTCTAATTTATGTATTGAAACCCTAGATATTTAGGGTTTGGTCAATTAGGGTTTATGAACAAAACCCATGTAATATTTATAGTAAGATCCTAGGAATAAAACCCGAGGAGTATATTCATATGTATGATCGAAACCCTATCCTAGAGAAAATTGTTGTATATCTACCTTCGATGTATTGATGTTTGTATTGTTAATTTTTCATAGGCTTATATTGTTCCTTGCTTTGATAATTCCATTTCTTCATTGATACATTAAGTTCGCCCCATAACATCATAAAATTATACAAATTTACATCTTTATTCATCAACATATGCAACTATGTAGAAATAACAATAACATCATCATCAATGCAGCGGAACATAAAGGAACAAGAGAAGAAAAGCATGCATACATAGAGACACCAAGATTGGTCGGAGACCAGGGAAAAACCCACTATGGGGAAAACCCTTGCAAATATTCTTCTAATATATTGTCATCAAATGATTTAGCAAAAGAGAGTGCAATGATCCATATCTTCATAACAGCTAGAATATCGATGAAATGCATCTAAACATCAAAACTCTGATTCAGATGATTGTAATGTATTAGAATTGCCTGTAGCCTATTGTCAAACACTTTTGTCACTGAGTGAAATCTTAGAAACGCTAAAATATCATCTTGGAGTCCCAGTTGCAGGGAGGAGGAGTTGTGTGAGTGATTATGACAAATAGGGTCACTCTCTGTGAACTGCATGATAGCAACGATGGCAGCTCGGTCGCTCCCATACCATTTTGTGCGAGCGACTGGGGACCAAACTGACCCAAACTCTCTGTCGCTCTCATGAAGACTTTGTGCCAACGTCCAAGGGTCCAAAGTTTCTCGCATGAACACTGTGTTCCAGTGTCTAGGGTCCCAAATGCTCATTTCTATGCCAACGACTTTGAATCAGAAAACACTAGTTCAGTGCGAGATTCATCCTGATGTTTCAGACCCTTAAGCGAGCTTCCTCTATCAGATTTGTGCGAGCCAAGACAAAATAGAAGAGGACAAGAGAGCTTGATGTGTGTCCAAATGATTTTGAGGTCTCTTCTATTTATAGGCTTCCATGAGGGTCCACTTAACCTGTCCATTGGTACATGTTCATAAGGCCGACCTGATCCAAAATATATGTATGAATAAAATAATTCATAACTCAACTTCTGCTTGTCTAAATGAGGTGATATTTAGGTTGATTTTTGTCCTCTCGGAAAGAGGAATATGATGCCATCATAATTTCCATAAAATGAGTATTCCAAAGTGGAATTTGACCGCAGTTGCATAGTTTAACATGTATTGATGAGAAATGATAATGCATGAAATCCTAGATATGTATATGCGAGTATGCTAACCTAATTGTTGATACTAATGTTTTAATTTGTGAACTCTAGTTTTTGTAACAAATCCCTCGTAGAGATTGGTATTCTAGGATATGATGATATTGTTTTAATTTAGTTTTTATGATAAAATCTAGGTATAGTCAGTCATGTAATTCTAAAGGCATATTGTCGAAACCTTAGATGTATAATATTATGATTGAATTTTTATTTGATTGAATTGCTTGTATATAAAGGCTTTATGTCTCAAATATGGAGTCTACGGTTCATGACAAAACCCTCGCAAGAATTTGAAGTCTAGTATGTAAAAATATGTGTCTATTGTTGGTTATGAACCTAACTAGGTTTAGGTGTTTGATGTCTAAAGTCTAAATGCTTCCATTATAGTAACATGATTTTGATATAGTTAACTTCATGCTTCTGTATGTTTGTATTTGGTTGTACTTTTTATTAAAGTTTTGTAGGTACATAATATTCAAGATGATGAAGATGTTCATATGATAATAATAAGCATGATGAAGGAAGTTATATGAATGATCATGATCAAGATGACCTTGATGTCGTAAGAAGGAATGAAGCTATGAAATGTTCTTCGATGTTATAGAAGGAGGAAGTGGTTGATATCCCTAAGTTAAGAGGGAGCTTGCATAGAAGAAAGGATATATCTCCCAAGTTGAGAGGGAGGGCATATTATGACACTGAATATCTTGAAGTAAGTAAAAGTACTACAGATGAATGTATGTGATTCATGAAGTTGTAATCAAAAGACTTGAGAAGCACTAAGGTTATATTTAGTGTTGTTGAAGAAGTGAAAATCTTCCAACAAGATGTATTTGGATAAGTTTATGATGATATAAGCAACATCTGAATGATTGAGGACCCCAAAGTTTTGTTTTTACTTGTATATATATATATATATATATATATATATATATATATATATTTGAAAGTTTATTACTGATTGAGGTTGTGTTTGTACAAGTAAATATATCCATGAGAAGGTTGAAAACTTTGGAAGCATGCTTGGACAAATGGATATATCTGAGTTAGTTAATAGGGAGAGACGAGGCATCTAATGGTAAGATGCTTGTTAGGACATCTGATCGACCTATGTGTTGATGTCTAGATCTCGAATTAGGGAGGGTAGTGTTGGTCATGCCGATTTGACCTTGGATACGCAACAATATCCTTAGGTTGGTGGTAAAGTTTAAAATCCTAATGGTACCTAGAGTGGCTAAAGCTTGAGTCCATCTTAGTGACACTCGATTAGAGTACCTTGGTCAGGTATCTAATTTGTAGCACTACATGTGCTATGAGTCTTCATAGAGCATATCATTTGAGATCTTCCATGTACCTTTGTATATATATAACTATGAATACCTCCCTAATTAAGAGGGAGTGTTGAAGACTGTAACTAGTGTCGGTCTTCATAATTACATTTGAGTCATGATGTAATGTATTTATCAAAAGAAAGAAAAACAAATTTTATTATGAAAGAAATTGACTTATTAAAGTGTGGGTTTCATTCTTGGGTTAATTGTTTATAGGTCAAATCCTCCATTGTAGGCTTCTAGGGTTTATGTCAAGTATCTTTTTCCATATCATAATGTAAAAGACCCTTCTTGGTCTTCATTTTCAAAGAAAAAAAATTATTCTAATGTAAAATAGTTCAATTAGGACTCCTCCACCATGTCAGCCTCAAACTGGACAAGTCAGCCTAATCTGAGGGGAAAAAACTCCTATGTAAAGGCAACAACTCGGCCTCATTTGGAGCATTCACTCATAAAGTTCGATCTAAATCTCCTGGGGCCAAAAAAAGTGTGAAATTTAAGGGATAAGAACAAAAAGGCTAGTGAATGAGAAGAACGTCTCTATCAAGCACAAGAAGTCGAAATTATCTCTCTCTCTCTCACACACACGTGTGAAGCTGTTGAGCTACTGGAGGGGCCAAAACTGCAATGTTGAAGCTAAGCTGAAATTCTGGATTATTGTTGGGTTGTAGCTGCTAGACAAGAAGAGACTATTGAAGATTATTGAATTTCATTGGAAGGCTAACTTGGTGGAGGAGGAAGGTATTTTGGTCTAGGGTCTTTGTAGGAATTTACAGGGTAAGTTCCTCAGACAGAACACCAAAAGAACACCGCTCACAACCAGATCGCAGATCAATACACCAGTATTTTGACGTGGTTAAAACCCTCAAAGATGGAAACAGTCCACGGCCTGAGCCAACGCGGCCACTTCAGGCAATTTATTAATAAAAGAATGAAAATTTACATATGTTTCTCTCATGCACGGATTACCCTACAAATGACCCTCCATGCCCTTTAAATAGAACTCATGGACCAATCGGGTGTCAAGCCATGGATCAAGTGTTGGTAATACCGAGGAGAGAATGAACCGTCGGATCACTACATATCGTGACCGTCGGATTGTAAGTTACAAAATGTACAACGGTAAAGAAACACACTTTACCTAACTCTATACTAGACCAAGTTGTACTTAACTATTTCCTATGTGTCGGAATATCCTAACATCCCCCCTTAAGAACAACTTGGGATAGGATTGAAGGATTTACAAATATGACACAATAGGAGAAGGAAGGAGGCACTAGAACCTATCCCCCCTTAGTGACAACTTCCTGAACTCCAACCATAAATCGAAGTTTAGTGAACTTCGCCTCTGTGAGAGCCTTTGTGAAGATGTCTGCAACTTGATCATCTGTTGAACAATATTGCACTTCAAGAACATGGTCGTGAATGAGCTTTCTGATGAAGTGCATGTGCAGTTCAATGTGTTTTCTGCGCTGATGTTGGACTGGATCTTTTCATAGCTGAATGGTACTTTGATTATCACACCAAAGTGTAGTCGGATGCTGCTGCTGAAAGCCAAACTCTGACAGGATTTGACGAAGCCATAAGGCTTCCTTACTAGCTTCTACAGCACCATGATACTCTGCTTCTGCTGATGAAAGAGAAATGGCAGCTTGTTTCTTCCAAGCCCATGTAATAGGTCCTGAACCAAGAGTGAACACATAACCGGCAGTAGACTTCTGATCATGAGGGTCACCAGCCCAATCGGAATCAGTGAAACCAACCAATAGAGGAGCTGCTTCGGCACTGTAATGAATCCCAAACTGAACTATACCTCGAACATAACGAAGTATTCTTTTAGCTGCTTTCCAATGACTTTCACGGGGGTTTTGCATGAACCGAGCAACAAGGCCAACAGCAAAGGAAAGGTTAGGACGAGTATGGGTTAGATACAAAAGTTTTCCTACAAGTTGACGGTATAAGGTAGCATCAACTTAAGGAGAATTACAAGTGACTGAAAGTTTGACTCCATACTGAAAGGGAGAAGGGGCTGGCTTACAGTCTTCCTTGTGAAAATGACATAGAATATCACAAGCATACTTGGACTGGGAAAGGGAAATACCCTCCTTGGATTGCAAGACTTGAAGACCGAGAAAATAGTGTAAGTGTCCTAAGTCTGTCATTTCAAATTTCCTTTTAAGGCTAGACTTCACATGGTTTATAAGGTTGGGATCACTACCAGTAAGGATAAGATCATCAACTTAAAGAACAAGGATGATAAGAGAGTTGCTCACTTTCTTGGTGTAGACAGTATTGTCAGAATGACACCTAGAAAAGCCAGATTCTAAAAGAAAGCTATCCATTTTGGCATACCAAGCCTAAGGAGCTTGCTTGAGACCATAAAGGGATTTCTTAAGTCGACATACAAGGCTGGAGTCTGTTTGTATGAAGCCAATGGGTTGTTCCATATAGATTTCTTCATGCAAGTCCCCATGCAAGAAGGCAGATTTAACATCCATCTGATGGACTTCCCATTTGAAAGAGGCAGCAAGGGAAAGAACAAGGCGGATAGAGTTCATTTTGGAAACAGGGGAGAAGGTTTCAGTGTAGTCAATGCCTTCAACCTGTGAAAAACCTTTAGCAACAAGACGAGCTTTATGTTTATCAACTTTCCCATCTGGTCCATACTTGGTTCTGTAAACCCATTTGCATCTAACAAGTTTTCGTCCCTTTGGTAGAGGAACAAGATCCCATGTATCATTTTCCAATAATGAATGATATTCTTCATTCATAGCTGCTTCCTAATCTGGATGGCCTGAAGCTTCTGCAAAGGTGTCAGGATCATAATTTACTGGAGCTTGAGCCAGTAGAGAAGAGGCTCTCTCGAACTGAGAACGTGTGCGTCGCTGATCTGTAGGATCACCGGCAAGATCACCTGCTGCATCTCGAGTAGCACGAACCCATTTTGGAAGCTCAGGAGCTGAAGGAGGATCCTGAGATGGTGGGGGAGGATTGTCATCCTCACTTTCATCATCTGAAGAAGAAATGTTTTCAAAAGTAGAAGAGATAGGGAGAGGTGGCACAACCGCCGGACTAGGCTCGCAGGCCGATATATTTTCATCAAATTTTACATCTCTTCTAATGATAACATTTTTGGACTTAAATGGAATAAGTCTATAGCCTTTGACATCTTCAGAATATCCAACAAAAGTACATTTTTCACTCTTAGGTTCTAAAGCTTTATGCTTTTCATCTGGAATATGGGCCCACACTTCACTTCCAAAAACACGAAAGTGACTTACATCTGGTTTGATTGAGCTCCATGCTTCTTCTGGAGTGATATTCTTTAAAGCCTTAGTAGGAGTGCGATTTATTATGTAATTTTCACAGTTAATTGCTTCTGCCCAAAAACTAAGACCAAGTCCTTTAGATTGTAGCATACAATTAGCCATTTCCTTTAAGGTGCGATTCTTCCTTTCAGCTACACCATTTTGTTGTGGAGTATATGGAACAGTATGTTGCATTTGAATTCCATTCTCAGTGCAATAGTTGATGAATGTATTTTTAACATATTCCCGCCATTATCAGATCTTAACTTAAGAATTTGATGTCCAGATTGTTTTTCAACAAATGCCTTGAAGGCCAAAAAGGTGTTAAATACTTCACTCTTGAGTTTTAAGAAGTATACCCAAGTGCGTCTGGAGAAATCATCATTGAAAGTTAAGAAATACTTGCAGCCAGAGAATGAAGCAATAGGAAGTGGACCACATAAATCACTATGCACAAGCTGTAAAGGGGCTGAGGCGTGCCAAGAGGCACGTTTTTCAAAACTGTCCCGATGATGTTTTCCGAGTACACATCCGAAACAAACACCATCTCTGCAAGATACCATAGGAAGACCTGTCACCATATTTTCTTTACATAGATGCTGAAGGGCGCGATAGTTTAAGTGACCAAATCGCTCATGCCAAAGTTTGCTCACTTCATCGTTATGAGAAACAAATACTGAGGGAAGATTTGATGACCCAAAGTTGTGAAACTTATACAACCTTGTAGAATCATCAGCAATGCCAGTAGCCAAAATCTGTTTAGGATCTCTTAAGTCCTTGATTACAACATCATGAGGTGAAAATTCAACGATTTTTCCTTCACCTGAATGAGTTATCTGATATACAGATAGGAGGTTGCAGGATAAGGTTGGAACACATAATACATCATTAAACTGACCATTGTCTAGATGAACAGTTCCAGTCCCTACAACATTAAGAGATCTATCATCACCAACATATATGTTTTTGGTGTTACAATCATTTAAAGAAGAAAACATGGCTTTGTTTTTGGCCATGTGATAAGAAGCTCCAGAATCAATGAGCCACTCATGAGAATGAGAAGAAGAAGATACATTTAATGCATAGCCAGACCGAGATGCTTGACAACCACATGTAGAAAGTGCCATTCCTGAAGATGAAGTTGAAGTTGAAGATTGCCCCAAATGGATGTTATGCTTCTTCATTGCTGCTTCCAAGGTTTCCATCTTCTTAAAGCATTTTGATTCTAAGTGGCCATCTCGATTACAAAAATTGCAATGCCTATCAGTCTTCTTCCCTTTGTTTTTATTTGTCTTATCATTTTGTTGAAATGATTTTTCATTTTGGGGCTGAAATTGCTTAGGACCCTTGTTTGGTTTAGGACCATTCTTTTTAGGATATGACTTCTTAGGATTCTTTGAATTTGGTTGCTGTTGGGCGGCTAACACTTTCTTGGAAGAGTTTCCAAGATTAAGAAGACCAAGGTGTAAGAGTTTTTCTTGTTCTCTTATTAAAGAATCACAAAAAGAGTCAAAGGAAGGGGGCTTGTAGTCTGTTCCTTGAGAAATGAAGGCTTCTCTTGTAGAATGGAAGGTGGAAACAAACACAGAGTAGGCTGGTCCCAACTTTGTAAGAATGGAATAGATAAGGTTACTATCTTCTTTCTTAACTTTAACACCTTCCAAAAGATATCTAAGGGTCTTGAACTTGGACAAGAAATCTTCAATGCAAGAAAAATTATTAGGGTCCAATGTAAGCAGCTCATTTTCAAGTTGATGGGCTCTAATTTCATTTTTAATCCCAAAAACTTTATTGATTTGTTTCATTGCTTCATCAGGAGTATGAATTTCTGCAATATGGAATCTAAGGTCTGGAGAAATAGACATCCCTATCAATCCACGTGCTTGATCTTGCCTACTTTCCCATTTAGCAGCCTTATCTTCATCCTTCGGTTTCTTTTCTTGGCCTGAGGCTATTCTGTAGAGACCTTTACTTCTAAGTAAGTCCTCAATGTAAGTAGTTGGTGCTGTCAAGGGTAACTTGGTATTGACTTTCCATTTCAATGGAAACTGAAGCTAAAGATGCTGAAGATAAGTGTTCCAATGGATAGATCTCGAAAAATTAGGCTGGTTTAAAAAAAACGGCTCTGAAAATGGCTTCCGGATGAAGAAGTTATGGCTTTTTTATCGCAGATCAATACACCAGTATTTTGACGTGGTTAAAACCCTCAAAGAGGGAAACAGTCCACAGCCTGAGCCAACGCGGCTACTTCAAGCAATTTATTAATAAAAGAATGAAAATTTACATATGTTTCTCTCATGCACGGATTACCCTACAAATGACCCTCCATGCGCTTTAAATAGAACTCATGGACCAATCGGGTGTCAAGCCACGGATCAAGTGTCGGTAATACTGAGGAGAGAATGAACTGTCGGATCACTACATATCGTGACCGTCGGATTGTAAGTTACAAAATGTACAACGGTAAAGAAACACACTTTACCTAACTCTATACCTAACTCTATACTAGACCAAGTTGTACTTAACTATTTCCTATGTGTCGGAATATCCTAACAGTCTTGGTCTATCTCAAATTGAATTTGTTAGTCGAAGAATTTGACTGGGTTTTCTCTTATAGAGGTGTTTTAGCACTGGCAAAGTGCCTACTTCTGGTGTCTTTGATCTTTGTGTTTTTTCTTTTCATAATTGCTTGATGAGACAAAGATAAAGGAAGAATATACGAATGTTAATAAGAACTTAAAGATATCACAAGTAATTATCAACATAAGAAAATATTTCTTCCTTTTTTATTTTCAACATTTTGAACCTTCCCTTGGATCTTTGGAATCTCCCATCGTTATCTTCTATTGGGAATGCATTAGGAAAGTTTTATTGCTACGATCCAGAAACTGAATTTTTTTGTAAGACCACTTATGCTTGAATATGCGTGGAGATGGACTTCAATAAGGGTATTCATGTTGAGATTAATATGATAGCTCTAGACTATGTTTGTGTTTAAAAGCTCAATTATGAAAATGTTTCATTCTGGTGTAGACCATGTTATGAAACAAGGCATGTCATAAAAAATTTCCCCAAGCATTTGCATAACCAAAAAGATTGGGAAAAAAATGAAGGCCCAAATGGTGGGAAGGATCTCAGGGCGATCACTATACGATATACAGAGAAGAAGACTCTCGAGATAAAAAAGAATTAGAAGAGAAATATGAAGCATATACTTTCAAAAAAAATGCATAAGAGGTAACAAAACTTAGTCAGGAAAAAACACATGCCAATGAGGATCCTCTAGACTCAGCGAAAGTGAAAAAGTAACAAGCCCTCATGGAAAATGAATCCTCTCTTGAATCCACAAGGAATAAAGCACAACTTCTTGGGCATATAAGTGGATGAAGAAGAATTCAATAATATCAACGCTCACTTTCCGAAGAATGACCCACCAGAATTAGCAGAAAACATGGGTTGACTTCAAGTTGGGAAGAAAGGAAAAAGTATTTCACAAAGGAAAACAAGAATTTAGACTAAATCAAAACAAAAGTAGTGAAATTATAATATAATTGTGTTTGGATATTAGGGATTTTTTAGAAAAAAAAAATAGCTGGAAAGGGATTGAAATTTTTGCATCATGGGGTACTCACTTGAGGGTTTGGATTGAGCCTTCATGCTCAATCTCAAACGTGCAAGGAAGATTGAAATATATAAAGGTTCTAGCCTTGTAACCAAATTAATATTTAATACAAATCCTTACCCGTTTCTTTTTAAAAAAATAATGAATTCAATAGTGTACCTTGCCTTAGTCATTATAATTATGAAAATATTATTAATAATATAAAAAGCATAGGTTTAGAGTGTTTCATGACAAGGTCATATCCAACATTCAATGTCTGAGTTTAAGAAGGTTTTTGAGTTATAATTTATTGCGTTGGATGGAGCAAGGGAAGGTAATTATGACATTGCTTATTATGTTGAGAGGTGCTCTCCAACCCAATATGGTAGAGGTGTTGTAATGTAATGTGATGTCATGTAAACATTTTGACTTGGTCAAAATAAAATAATAATTATGACTTGGTCAAATTACATAAAACTACAAATAAAAAATTAAATTAAACTAAAAAACACAAAATTTATAATTAAACTGCCCTAGATCCCTCTTAAGTCCAAATCTACCAAATGTGGATGGGGATCAAATCTCTTGACATGTAAACCTCTTTTAGAGTGAAAAGAGATTTGATCCCTATCAACACTTGGTAGATCTGGAGTTAAGATGGATCTAGGCTAGTTAGAGAATAGAGATACTTTGAGAAATATGATGTTGAAGTTATTTTATAGATTTTGATATAAAAAAATGATACAAACATTGGTTTGGAGGTAAGAATTAATTTGTTATAATTAAATATAAATATGAAGTATAAGTTTCAAAATAATAATAATGATGAGTTACATAATATTTATTTATACGTTGATAAAACAATTCCTATAAATTAAATACATTTATGTAATCAAATTGTAAGTCCTCTCTCTCTGTCTCTCCTCTTTTGATATTATAATTAAATATAAGAATGAATTATAAGTTTCAAAATAATAATAACAATGAGTTACATAATATTTCTTTATACATTGATAAAACAATTCCTATAACTTAAATACATTTATGTAATCAAATGGTAAGTCCTCTCTCTCTTTCTCTCTCTCTTTTTTCTTTTGATATGTGTGTGTGTGTGTGTGTGTGATTATTTTCACATGTACATTTAACTCCCACACACCCCTTTAGGTTCATGAAAATTGGATTCTGTCATTGTCCCATAAAAGAAGATTGCCAGTAGAAGTGTGGAAAATGAAGGGAAACCATCAAATGTGGAACCATCAGCATAGTCTTAACGTTTGACATTTTGGCCCTTTTACGAGCATATTTTGTGATCAAATTTACCTTAAATCTAGCAATAAATTGTTGGAATTGTAGTTTTAAGTTGCTAAGATTATATAATTTCAGTGCCTCCAGAGTTTTTTAAGGCACTAAATCCATTTATGCATTCAAAAATATAATTTTAATGATGGAAAATTATGATCTCACCAGGAATCACATCATCGACTTCTTGTGAAAAAGGCCAAAAGATCAAATGTTTAAACTTTGCCTAAAACCATATTGATGTCATCACTTCTAGGAAAGTGGATAAGAAATACAAGATTATTGGCATCAACATTACTAGGGAAGTAGACTGTCGACTCACCAATATTCATGGAATTTGGAAACAAGGAGCCAACGTTTGACAAATGTATTATTAATCACCAACAACTACAAACAGCCTAGATCCATCTTAACTCTAGATCTATCAAGTGTCGAGAGGGATCAAATCTTGAGGTGCCGACCTCTATTTTTAGTCCAAAAAATTAAGGAAAGGTTTGCACCTCGAGAGATTTGATCCCTCTTGGCACTTGATAGATCCAAGCTTAAGATGGATCTAGGTTGGTTTCAGTTGTGTGAGGTTAGACAAAATTTGTTGAACATCTAAATATTTTGATCATTTTAAATATGCTAAATATGTCTAAGATTAATATGGTCATTTTAATTTTAAATTTTCTCAATTACCTTAGTTTGTTTGGATGATAAAGGTTGTTAATAAATTTAATGATGAAATAAAAATTTTGAATGAAAAGTGACAATGTAACAATGTTGAACGACAGAAAAGGTGAATAATAAGAATGTAGTCAGTTAAAAATAGCTTTCATTGTGATCAATCTCAAACTATTTTCTTCTACTCTTCTTATTGTCACGCTTGTTGGTTTTGCCATCTTTTCATATCGATCATATGAAAAGGGCGGTTGAAATCATAGATCATTCAAATCTTTAACTCAAGTTATTTTAGTAAATGTCATACCTTGCCTCCCTTGCTCTCCAATAGTAATAGCAATTTTCCCCAAATCCAATGATTGTGACTCATGGAGCTTTAAACCCCATGTAAGTTTTAGTTTTATATTACCTCGTTTGAATGCAAAGTGACTAACAATGTTGAAAGATGAAAATGGGAATAATAAGAATGTTGTCAATTACAAATAGTTTATAGTTTCAAGAAACAAACATTTCAGGTAAGTGAACATTTTTATTTAAGATGAAAATTCAAATATTTTATTTATGGTTGAATTACTATAACACATAAATCAATGCACGTTGTCAATAATTTTTTGTGTGCTTACACTAAAATCATTGCACATTATTAATTTGATTACTTTGAAATTAATGTACATCACACGTCTAGTTACATCAAATAAAAATCAACATCTACACTAAAATCAATGCATCTAGTGCAAGCAATTAAATAGGATTAGAAATCAACAACTACATTAAAATCAATGCATCTAGTGCAATCAATCAAATAGGATTAGGAAACAACATCTACAATTAAATAAATGCATATATTTCATTGAAAAACCAAAATATTCATAGCTTTCTAAATCGAACTTCTTTTACCTTTTGTAAAATCCTTACTTCCTCTTCCTTTATGGTTAATAATGTTCAATATTATATAATACTATATAATATTTGTATTTGTCTCTATGTGTCCCTTTCTTCTTCCCTCTCCCCCCCCCTGCCCCCCACCATCTATATCTATATACTTCCATATATCATTCTTTGTCTCCATACCTCACCCCCAAAACTCTCTCTCTCTCTCTCTCTCTCTCTCTCTCTCTCTCATATATATTTATCTCTCCATTCATCCCTCTCTCTATTTATCTCTTCTTCCCTCTCTCCCTCCTCCATCTATATCTCAATATTCCTCCATCCCTCCTCCATTGTCTCTCTCTCACCCCACAAACATGCACACTCTCTTCCTCTCCCTTTATCTCTCTCCCCCCTCCTCTCCCTCTATCTCTCCCTCTCTCTTCCTCTCTGTCTCTCTCTTCCCCTCTCTCTCTCCCCCTTCCTCTTCCTCTCTATCTCCTTCTCTCTCTTCCCCTTCTCTCTCTTTCCCCCTTCCTCTTCCTCTCTATCTCCTTCTCTCTCTTCCCTCCTCCTCTCCTTTCTCCCTCACTCTCTCTATATATCCCTTGTCACTTCCTATCTTTCTCCCTACCTTTCTCTCTCTTTATGTCTTTCTTCTTCCCTCCCTCTCTCCTTCTCTCTCCTAACTCCTCTCACTCTTCCTTCCTCTCTCTCCCTTTCTCTCCCACCTCCCTTTGTATTTCCCCCCATCTCTCTCTCCCTCTCCACCCTCTAACTCTGTCAATATCTCCTTCTCTATCCCCCCCTCTATCCCCCTTCCAAGTCTCTCTCTCTCTCTCTCTCTCTCTCTCTCTCTCTCTCTCATCTATTCCTTGTCACTCCCTCTCTATCTCCACCTATATCTCTATATGCCTTTATTCTCCCCTCCCTCTCTCTCCCTTTCTAACTCCATCTTTTTCACCCTCCCTCCCTCCTTCTGTCTCTCCCTTCCCTCTCTTCCTTCCTCTCTCTCACTCTCTCTCCCACTTCCCTCTCTCTCTATGTGTGTCTCTCTCTACCCTCTAGCTCTGTCATTTTCTCCCTCTCTCTCTCTCTCTCCACCCTCTAACTCTGTCACTATCTCCTTCTCTCTCTCCCCCTCTATCCCCCTTCCAACTCTTTCTCTCTCTCTCTCTCTCCATATCTTCCTTGTCACCCCCTCTCTCTCTCCACCTATATCTCTATATATCTTTTTTCTTCCCTTCCTCTCTCTCCCCCTCCTTCTATCTCCCCTCCCTCTCTTACTTCCTCTCTCTCCCTCTCTCTCCCACTTCATTCTCTTTCTCTCTCACCGACATCTCTCTCTCTCATTTCCCTCTAGCTCTGTCATTTTCTCCCTTCCTCTCCCCTATCTCCCCCTATCTCTATGTCTCCCTCTCTCTCTCTCTCTCTCCCTCCTCTCTCCTCTTCTTCTATCTCTTTTCCATACTCTTCTCTCTCTCCATCTCTCCCTTATCACTCCCTCTCTCTCTCTCTCTACCTCTATCTCTCCATGTATTTGTTCTTCCCTCCCTCTCTCTCCCCCTCTAATTCCATCTATCTCTTCCTCCCTCTCTCTTTCTCTCTCTCCCCCTCCAACTCTCTCTCTCTCTCTCTCTCTCTCTCTCTCAGCCTTATCTCCCTCCCCCTCTCTCTCTCTTGGCCTTATCTCCCTCCCTCTCTCTCTCATATCCTCTCTCTCTTCCCTCATTCTCTCTTCTCTCCCTTGATTTGTGCTCACTCTCTCTCCATCTCTCCCTTTTCACTTCGTCTCCCTCTCCACCTCTATCTCTTTATGTCTTTGTTCTTCCTTTCCTCTCACCCCCCCCCAACTCCATCTCTCTCTCTCTCTCCAACTTTGTCATCATCTCCTTCTCTCTCCATCGATCTCTCTATCTTCCTCTCTCTCTATCCCTTTTCTTCCTCTCTCTATCCCTTCTCTCCCTCTCCCTATCCTCTCTCTCCCTCTCTCTATCCTCTCCCTCTCTCTATCCTCTCCCTCTCTCTCTCTCTCCCTCCTCTCCTCTCTCCCTCATTGTCCTCTCTCCCTCACTCTTTACCCATATCTCCCTTGTCTCTCCCTCTCTCTCTCCACCTATATCTCTCTATGTCTTTGTTTTTCCCTCCCTCTCTCCCCCCCCCCCCAACTTTATCTCTCTCTCTCCCTCTCTAATTCTATCTTTCTCTCATCCTTCCTCTCTCTCCCACTCTCTCCCACCTCCCTCTCTATCTCTCTCTTGCTTTCTCTCTCTCCACCCTCTACCTCTATCACTATCTCCCTCCCTCTCACCTTCTCTCTCCCCCCTCTGCCCCCCCATCTCTCTCTCTCTCTCTCTCTCTCTCTCTCTCTCACATGATTGGGAATTGCCACTCTCTGTAAACAATAATATATATAAGGTCTATTATAACACTACTTATAATGGAGATGATTATTATTATAGTATATTGGAATAATAATAATCAATATTATTGATTATTATACCAATAATAATATATAAATAAATAATATTGTTAAAGAAACAATAGTATGTTAACTTTACATTATAGACAGACCAATTTCTTTTGATCAAATCGGTAGCTCTGTGGCTTACATTTTACATTTTATATTACACTACATTACATTTTACACGTATAGGGGAGATGTGTAAGCGTAATGTAATGTAAGTATATAAACATTTTTTAATATTGCAAAAAATATATGTTTAAATTAATATTCAAATATGTATACAGTATACGTATATGTATATGTATACAGTATATGTATATGTATACAGTATATGTATATGTATATGTACATATACATATACATATACTGCATATACATATACTATATATGTACATGTATATGTACATATACATGTACATATATAGTATATGTACATATGCAGTATATGTATATGTATATGTACATATACATATACTGTATATGTACATATATATACATATACATATACTGTATATGTACATATACATATACATATATTGTATACATATACATATATATACATTTACATTTACATATTTGAATATTAATTAAAACATATATTTTTCCCAACATTAAAAAATGTTTATATACTTACATTACATTACACCTACACATCTCCCCTATACTCAATTGTACAGCGAGGAAAATTTTAGGGTCTAATATTCGTAAGTGGGCTAAATTTCCATGCTTTTTCCAAAAAAATATTCACCAATTTCCATTCTTTTGAATTGAAAATTAATTTGCCCAAATTTCATAGTATAAAATTATTTTACCTCAAAAATCACCAAAATTTTATATACTAATATAAAATAATTAGAAACCTAAATATTTTAACCGAAAAATTATCAAAAATTTTACAATTTACATATTGAGGACAAGTAAGATTCGCCAAGGTTTCTAAACTTTAAGATAAACTTCCATCCTTAAAATTTTCCTTGTTGTAGAGTGCCTCTTAGAGCAATAAATTGAAGTTATGATTCTACAAGGAATCAAATGAACAAAAACTATGCATCATCGAATGGTAAAGGTTGACACTTAAAAAAACCTAAACGTAATGAATAGATAATTATAAATGGCAAAGAGAAAGTAGAATTATGAAAAAATAATATTCCTTAATTTCTTCGCATTTAAATACTTAAAATCAAAGATTTAAGAACATCATGTTTTAAGGGTGAGTGTTATGTTCTGACTCTAAAGAAGCATATACGGGGTTAACTGTGTATGTAACATAGTTAAATGTATATATAATTGGGGTTAATCTAACAGGGACCCACATATGCAATGAGTGAGAAATGTATATATGTTAATAAAGACATTATTTTTTTCCAAAAAAAATCATGATTTTTATTTATAAATAGAATGGAAGTTACAGTTCTTAGGTGCTTCCCCATTTTACATTAAAAAATATATATATATATTAGCCTAATAAGAACCAATCCTTCATTACATGTAGTCTAATACCCCATAGTAGCATATGCAGCAATAACTATATCAAAAGTTGTTAAATAGCCTTTCAATTGTTTAAAAAACATAATTTAATATATACATCCAAAGAAAGCCACTGACTGCATCATAATATGCTTACACCTTCTCAAAATTGCAATTACAATAACTTGATGCCAATATACATAATTTGAACATATCAAAGTGAATATATATATATATATATATATATATATATAAAATTTTGACACAATTGCAGGAAAAGCAATTTTTAACACTATGAATTAAAGAAATAGATACACCATCCCTTTATTTTTCGACAACCAAGGAGCTTAATTTTGACACTTGACCTTCCTTTGAAAATTCACATGGTTCCTTTTTCAATTCCTAGTAAATATGAGCAAAAAAGTTTGATTTAAAAGATGTTGCAACCTCTTTTACCACTAAATCATAGTATTGAACTAAATATTTTACATCTAGCTTCTACCTTGCATCTAGTTTATCACTAGAAGAGAATTTCTAAATATCTAAAATTGATTAGCTTTCCTTTCCAAAGCACATTTAAGTAATATTATTAAGATCATTAACTCATCACAAGTGTTTAAGGCCATAAACTCAACATAATTATTTGAACCTATACCTACACTTGCTTTGATCTTTGCATTGTGAACATTTGAACCATGAAAAATTCCTCCACCATTGTTGAACTCCTAAGGTCCTCACCTGGCTCCATAAAAGAACACAAGCATGGGACCTATCAATGATCAAATCATTCAGTTATCAAGGAACACCCTACTTAACAAGCATTCTACAATCATTCACCAAGGATCTAACTTGTGCATGAACTTGAAAAGATGGAATGAGCTCATCTTCAAAGATCTTGAAGTTTTCGACCAACAAAATTTTATATATTATTAATCAAGAGAGAGCTTTAGAATGCTTAAATCTAACTTGTTGAACCATTCACTTAGATTTTCTTCCATTGAGTCCCCATTCCATGCACTTAGAATATCAATGGTATGTTCTACCTCCCTCTAAATTTCTTGAGCATATGGGCAATTCAACAACAAATGTGAGATGGTTTCAATCTCCTTTTTAAACATTAAATAAATAATGTGACCTTGTTTATTTCTCCTTTGCAAAACATCCCAATTGAAAGCCTTTTTTCTTAATGATATTCAAAGGAAGATTGAAGTCTTTTTTAGAGCTTTTATCGTCCAAATTTGCCTCCGCTACCATATTGGCTCTTGAAGCTTTAATGTGAGCACTGATTTATAATTCAGGTATATAATATATATCCCTAATGTAATTTTTTTCGATGCCAAAGAATCATTTTCATCTCTCAATATTTCACGTCCTCTTTTTGACTTTCAACATATGCATTTCATATACCAACCTACTCCCCTTCAAAATCTAATGATTCTACATCCTTCATCTTCATTTCCAAATATTAGTGGAATATTAGTACTTGATTGAGATTACATATACCTTTGTCTTGGAGAAAGACAATAATTTCTTCAAGAAACCTCAGGCATTTTGCACAACCCACAACATAATTCACATAAATCCTAACTTGGTCAACATTCCCACTTCCCCAAATAAGTGATTGTGTGTCATAAGAAAAGCCTGAACTAGAGCCTTATATTGTGTAAACACATTATTTATATTTTTTCTTTGACTCCTAATCTAATCCAACACAATCCTTGGACTCAAGTACTTGTGTTTAATGATTTGACTCCATAAACATTCTTTGGTAAGAATATTCCATAGAATTTTTGTAGTGAAATATTTATCAAACAAACAAGTGTACTTTAGACTCCAACCAATCTCCTCTTTTGGCCTAGCTAGAATCTACCATTTGTTAGTGGAATACCATAATTATCTTTCTTTTTAGACCAAGGAAATTTAAAACATCTCTTCTAATTTTCTCAAGAACTCCTTGTGGAAAGTATGCTAGGTAATGCTAAAGCCCAACATGGAATTTGATGGAGTCAACCTACCCTTCTTTGTAACATGTCCAATCATTTAATTGAGTTGATATCAACATTTTACATGGAATTTCCAAGAAAATAAATCTTAATAGTAAAATATATAATTCTCATAAAAAATTAATATAATACCCATAAATATGATTAACCATATCAACTTATAAATTATATTAACTACTCATACATTGGATAATAACAACCGATACAAGGAATTTTTTTCTATGTGGTTCATGGATCCCGAAATTGGTGACTGCTACGTCCACGGAACATTTGTACCAGGCAGATCCACCAGAAGGGATCACTTCCTATTGGCTCAACCACAGAGCCTAACCCTGAGAGTGTCGAGAGAATTGAACTCATGATCTTCTCAGTAAAAAAGTTGCTTTAACGATGGGGACTCGACCAATTGAGCTAACCCTCGGGGCTAACTGATACATGGAAATTGTAGTAATATACACAACTGATACTTCCAAGAAAGGGTAATTATATCCTTTATAATGTTTGCCTCTTCTAAGGTACCCACAAGACCATTTACAATAAACTAACATGGTTGGAAATTAAATTACATAAAGGAGCCAGAATTGTGCCCTCCATTACAAGATATCATTATAACAACCTCAAATCTACATACAAATATATCCCAACCAAACAGGAATACTCTCTTGAGCAAAACATAGCTTTCAACCTTTTTATATCCGAGAAAATAAGTATATTATTCTCATATACAACAACACAAACGGCATTAAACTTCAACACATCAATAATAAAGTCTCTAATAATTATTTGTGTGGAAACTATCCACGGAGTGGTTATAAAAGAACGATGTTCCACCCAACCACATGATTTCCATTGCACTTAACCTGTACACAATAGAGGCCGTGCTAAAGCTAAGGCTATGGATCCATAACAACACATTCTTTCCATGACTAACTCTAATTTCTCTTCCCATAGCCAAATTTATAGGTTCATAGTTTATATCTACATTTACAACAACCCCAATCCATTACCATCTTCCTCATTAGCCTGCATAATCCAGGGAATGTGACCCCTTACTTCACACAACAATCCCTTAGGCTATCCCACTTCACTCTATGGCTGTAGGACAAGTTGCCCAAGAAATCTCATTATTGGAAATCTAGGGATTATTGACTACAAAGAGTTTCTTAATGACAATGGTTATCTTTCTTGCAACCATAATTCTCATGCAATTCATGCTTGTGGCTCTCTATTTTTTGATACAATATGCTCACGACAATTCATTTAGGGATAAGTCCCCTTACTCCCCAACCAAATGATAGTTTGCATGATAACTCAAACTTTTGGTTGCTCAACTCTCTGATAATTCAAATGGCACTTAACATTCAAACTTTCTTCCATTTTTTTTACCCAAACAATAATTTTCTTGCATGGCAAAAATGTAAAGCTTTTAAGTTGCATGGCATGAAATGGCCATGTAACTTTATGCAGACCCACATACCTCCTTCATACACTAACCCCTCCATGACTTAATAAAACATCAATTAGCTAATAATCAAGAGACAATTATGTTTTGCACAGTATTTACGTTAAATCCATTACTAAGATGCTTTCCCTTAGCTTACTGAAGCCCCCAACTCTTTCTCCTTTGTGGTGTCATAACCCCATTCTTCCGTCCTTATCTATTGTAGCCAATGATGTACTTTTTATTAACATTCAATATTTACTTATAGATTAAATTTGTTGGCTTATAGCCATTCATCATGTATATACACAACACTGAATCAAGAATCAAAATCAAGACACTACATCTATAGGCAACCATCTAATCCACAAATTATTTATCTCGCTTTCAATTGTTTCTATTAGCCATCCCAAATCCCTCTTCTCATGCCCATTGGGCTCTATAAGAGAGCCTAGGTATTTAAAGCCTTCTTAAAATTTCAAAATCCTTAAGGGAAGTGATCTTAACATAGCATGTGCTACATCCCCCTGCAAAACATTGAAGCAAAATGAATATTTTTGCACATTTACGTCCATACTCATTTATGTCATGTATCTCCAATATTTCATGCTATTTTCTTAATCAATTGAACCATGAATCATGTTATTTTCTTAATTTTTGAAGTTGAACCATTAATCAGTACAACAAAAGAAACTAAGCAAGTGCAACCCATTATCTAATTAACCATTGAAAAATAAAATCCAATGTGGATAAAGTCATTATTAAATGGGTGGACTTATAATTCAGATATATGAATGCATTTGCGTTACTTGGAAGGGGTTCTCTTATTGTATTACGATATTCTTCATTACTATCACTTTTGATGCTAGGCTTTATGATCATATTTAGAACATATTATGTGTATACATGATTATAATGTTATTTTAATAAGTATGGACTTCATAACATAGTTGAAGCATGTGTTTTAGAAAGAAAGCAAGTATTCATTATGCAGGGAGCTCCACCCAAAAAACTATAGCAAATGTGGCATTTCCATCTCATGTATCTATATATATATATATGAAAATTTGTTCCCCCGTTCGGGGTGACGAAGGCGGCGAGACGGGAAGTTAATGAAAGGACAAGGGGAGGCTATGATAAGCCACCTTGCATAAGGAGATCATCGCAGGTGGACAGGATGGCTGGCAGACTGGGCATAATTACAAACAGCAGCAGGGAGGGAATGATCAAAGCCAGAGGTGGTGGAGGTGACGGCGCTCCAGTGATGAGACAAGGGTCAGCTCGCACGAAGGCAAACCGAGGAAGAGTGGGCTATTATGGCGAATGCAGGCAACAGAGGGAGACAGTGCAACAACACAAGAAAGGGAGGCAAGCAAAAGGAAGTGGATACGGGTGGAGTTATAAGGGCAGGTACGTTGTTAATGCCCTCGATGTGAGCGGAGACAAGGGAAAGAAGGTGGCAACCAAAGCAAGAGTTAAAGCAGGGAGAAAGCAGTGGTGGTTTCGACCTTATGACCTTAGGAAAACTCAGGGTAAGATTACAGAGAGTAGAATGAGGAATACTGTGATGGTCGAGAGTAGGGGAGGAAGACCTTCGGGGACCGAAGGCAATAAGGTGGAACCCTGGGAAGAAAAGAATCAGAACCAGGGGGACATGGAGTAAGCGTATGACTCAGAACGGGACAGTCAAATGCAGACAAGGAGGAGCGGAAGGGGGAAAGGGAGAACTCTGGAGGACATGCAACGAAAATGGGTTGACTTTAGAGATAAGAAAACCAAAGGCAGAGAAGAGGAAGATTGTATGGGACCACCCTCAAGCACAATTGGGTAGGGAAGCAGGGTAAAGGAAGGCAACGTAGCCGGAGCAGGACGTGGAAGGGGTCGTAGAGGAAGAGGGAGACGAAGTCAAGCAGGAAACCAGGAACGGAGCTTTCATCCATCAGCAGGAAACAAACGCAGCAGGAAGACGATGAAGAGACAGGTCTAGTATGCGGAGAGGGCATACAATAAAGATACGCATGCAGATATCAGGAGGATAATCCAGCATTTGGAGGAGGAGGCGACCCAGGAGCAATTGGAATCTGAAATGGAAGACTGGGAGTATCTGCTGCCAGACCCAGGAAATACTAGAGGACGTATGTCCCTGTACATCAGGCGCTCCACGTGTATTGGGTAATGAAGCGGCTGCTAGCAAAAGCCATGGAACATATGGCTATGGAGATGGAAGAATTGGCCCAAGGCATTCCAAATCTGAAGAAAGAGATGAATAATCTCCATATAACCCTCCTGATGCAGGATAGCAAGCTTGATGAGATACAGCAATAGTTAAAGAAGATGACTCCTGAAGCCAAGGAGGAAAATTATCAGCCGGATGCAATGGCAGACTGATCTCTTAAGATATGTTAATCATCTCCTTAGTTAGGAAGCTGAAAGCATGTTTTCCTTTTGTTATATTTCATAATGCAGATAGGAAACAGTGATAGTCTTTTTGAATGGATAGTTTATTTAGCATGGACAAGTAGACTCAGTAAATTTTGTTTCTGGATGGCAATTAAAAACTTAAGATGGCCAACAGACCCGGTTTCCCTTTAGGGCGGGTTGAGGCCATTGTATGTCTGTAAAGGCTTGAACTCGATTTAATATGAATGATACCACCTTAGCTTACAAAAAAAAAAAATGTAGATATAAAAAACTAGCATACAATGTAAAGCATGTATAATGTTGTATATTCCAAAAACTATTTAATTCTCCAAATGAGGAAGATGATTTATTAGTCAATTTTACAACCATGATACATCTAAATTAATAAGTGAAGTGAATTTATTTCCTAGAAAGATGATTATCCACGAAATGGGTTAAGAGAATATTGATTGCAAATTTTAGATATCTGTGCCTAAGTTCACTTAACAAACTCAAATCCAAAATAAATTTTTCATAGTTCCATTTTATTTTTTACAGAGGGGACCTCTAAGTTGGTTGGGCTACATGAAATGCACAAGTCACTAGTTAGATAATTAAATTATAAAGTTTCTTAAAAATATTGTATAGTTTTCTAAAGATGATATTATCTTCCCCTCGCATTGAATAACAAGTCTATGATTTACACAATTAATTCAATGGTGAAGCTTCATATAAACATTAATTGATTTCTTGAAGTTGACCTAACCTTCTCCACCTATGTTATATTGATTTCTTGAAGTTTATCAACCAAGATGGCCATTCCATCATATACACACTTTCGAGATCAAAATTAAAAATTATTGCCAACTTTTATGACAATATATTGTTAATTTTATTTGATTAATATTAAACATAAAATCATTTAATTTATTAAAAAACTTTGTACAACTCAAAAAAAAATATTATTAAGTATAATACACATCATTTACCTCTATATACATAAATGTATTTTAACACAAAATTTCTTACTACTCATCATAATAACTCTCTTCACTTTAAATTTAAACATAAATCATTAACATAATAACATATTATCTCAACCATGAAATACTTTTTTAACATTATAATGCATTCTGAATAACTTAAAATTTATAACTTATCTTAAAATAACATATTATCTCAACTAGTGAATACTTTCTTAACCATTGTAACGGATTCCAAATGACCTAATATTTACACCAATAGGCGTTTTCGTTGTTGGCTTGGAGTGGCCAAACACTCTTCACCCTAGCCAATGGGAGAGCTTGATTTTCGCCCTTCCAACTAATTAAATTTTGCCATGTGTTCATCTCTCCAACTAATAAAAAATTGCTATGTGGCCTTCAACCCATGTTCTCCACATCTTGCCTCTAACGGTTCTACACTCACACCATCCTCTGCCATACCTATTTTTGCAGCATTGAAGAGAATTTGGTCATGCCATTTGCAAAATCTGATACTCATTATGCAAAGCCACACTAAAATCAATTGTCGATTTGACTGCAAAGAGTTTTCCATTAGAGTTGTTCATGGCGAGGCTAACTGTTCCTGAAGCTCTTACCCCAATAATGGCACCTCTCACCCATCTCCTTTCTTGTGCTCTCCTCGTATTGTGTTCAATCTCCATTCCTACCAGCTTCATTACACACAGAAGGAGATGGTGGTATTCTTTTTCAGAAGTGTGTGGATCCTCTAGGTTCTTGTTTGTTGTGGTGAGCTTATAAAAGCCCCTATGGGAGAGCGAGAAAGTCCACAGTGACACATTGTTTTTCTTCCTCCTTTCATAGCCACCCATGTCAACTGCCAGTGCTTGATTTTTTCTCGCAGTGACCTCGGACCTGGTCCGTGGAGGAGAGTCAAGGATACATGAGCACAATTGAGCTCATTTTCAGGTATTCCCTCCCAGAAAACCCTAATATTTACATATATAAGGAACTCGCAGATGCCACCACCCAATTCACCTCCAGTAGGCTGGGAAAATCAGCGGTCAGGAAGTGTGTTCTTAAGGGGGAAACAGTGATCGCTAGTGTGAGAAGCCAACAGAGAAAAAATAGGGATTTTAGTGCTGGACTCAGAGAAATATGCAACGCCTACCACGCCAACATAATGAAGCTCTTGGGAGGTTGTTGCGAGGGGGGTCACTTATATCTGGTCTATGAATACATCCATGGATTGAGTCTTGAGGACTGCCTACATGGCAACAAGGTGCCTAGATTCACTCTCCTAAGCACCTGGATTTCATGAATGCAAATCATTGTAGATGTGGTGCAGGAGCTGGAATACATGCACCACAACAGAAAATTGGATTACATCCACAATTACATAAAGTCCAACAACATTCTTATAACGGAGCCCAGATCTGCCATTTGGGGGCTTGTTATCTTTCTGGAGAATATAATTTCGGCGACGTTCTTGAACCTCTTCAACCTCCAGTCTTGTTCTAACCTTTATTCCTTGATTTTACTTTTATGACAGAGGCCCTCACTCTTTGTTTGAGGTACCATAACTTGCAGTCTTTCGAAGCAGGGTTCTAGATGGCGATTTAGAAGCATGGTTATTTTTTCCAGGTTAGATCCTCATGTTTTATTTTATTTTATTTTTACGAGGGTTTGAGCCATGACTTGTTTAACACTGGTTTTTTAATTTATTTTCAATGTACAAATTTTTTTTGCAACAGGTATTAATACTTGTGTGGCTTTCCAAATAGAAATAGTCAAGGGTTTCTCTAAGGGTTCATGTTGAATCCAGGTTCATTTGACTATCACTTTTGGTTTTAATGGGCGCAAAAGCTTGTCATTTACCAACTCCCTTTAGGTAATTCAAATTATGTCAAACCCTAGGTTGGGATTCACTTTCAATACTAGTACTCGTTTTCTCGTTCTCGATTTATTGTTCTTTTTTGTGATTACATGGTAGGACTGTGTGGTCATGGACTCCCATCTACCCTTAGATATTTTCAATGCCTCCTCTTAAACACACTCAAGTTATTTATATGGTTCTATTAGATATTTTTTTCCATGGTGACTATATTTAACAAAATTCTTCTCACTTAACTTGTTTCTGTCTTTACAAGTTTGGCTCTCCCCCTTTAGAGAAAACATTCCTGGTTATGCTACCTTGCATAAATTTATCTTGCTAGGGTCCAACCCTAACCCCTTTATTTATGTAATAGGGTCGAGTCATAGTTATAGTTAGTTAAAGATTCAATAAAGTACATATTAATAATTGTAAGTGGTTGACCTACATTTAAGAAAGGGACCACAGTTAGTTGCAAACAGACCATGGTATTAGATAGATGGTATTGAGAGAACCATGGTACTGTCCCATGGTATTGTATGTATGAATCCTATCTAAAGGATAAAGACTCCCCATTGAGGAAGGTCATGTCTTATTTTGTAATCAAGCTTTGCTCTGCTAGAGGTTGCCCCCTCGAAGAGGCAAGTGAACATTTCTTTCATCTCTAAATAATAAAATACTCGTTGTTTTTCTCGTTGTTTTTCTCATTTTTTTCTACGTTTTGGGTTGTATTTCTTCGCATATTTGGTATTCTGGAATCTTATCGCAAGTCAAGAGCATAACAAGTGGTATCAGAGCACTTTCTAGGGCCGGTGGTATCTCCATTTTTCGCAGAAATTTTTTTAGGCTAGAAACGTGTTCTGGCATCTTTAAACCACGGGATCTGTCGTTGAGCGCATAAACCTGCGGATTTGGGTAGCCATGCACGTAGGAAATACAAGAGGTAGTCATGCTTGTTGGACTCCCTTATAACCCCTGTGGGTACTGTTATCACTCCAAGAAACTCTCCTAGGTTGTAGATCGGAGATGCCTGGTAACATATAATCTTCAATATTGTTCTCTAAACTATTAGAATAAATGTTAGTTTGGATCAAGCTAGATAAACATTTCAACTATGTTTTAACTCAAGACATGCATGAACACCCTCAGCTTACAAGGCTTTAGACCAATAATGCTCAATAGTTTGTAGATTTAATGAATGGATGGAGAATACTGACCATACTGGTAGATGCATACATAAACATAAATGAATGGCTAGCTACAGGCAGCAAAAGAGAATATTGACCGTACCGGAAGATGCATATATGACCACATATGAATGGTTAGCTACAGGCAGTAAAGAAGCTTGCACTTAAACAGTTTGTTCATGTTTTCTTTTGTGTCTAAGGCCATATAACTATCATCTTATCTCTACTCAGCAAAAGAAGCTTGTATTACTAATGAATGAAGATGAGACACTTGAGTAGCAAAGTCTCTACAGTCTCCAGAAGTTTGAACCCTTGTTACATCTAGTTTTCTACCTTTTATAGGCCCTTTACAATGCTCCTAATCTCTCTAGAAGGCTCGGAGTCTTAATCTTGTCTGATATGTCCCTTAACCATTTGATTCCCTCAATAGGCAGGAATGGCTTGGTAGTTTTCCTCTTCTGACAAAGGAATAACCATATTAAGATATTTTGGGCAACCTGTTGTGATGCCTAGGAGCTCTCTTCTGCCAGAGATGCCCCATCATGTTTATTATGGCGGCTGCTACACTGGCAGGACCGTCGATGCTCCATGATCTCGTTTGATTCGAGTTGCAGCGTGCTATGGCCCCTCTCTTTCCCTTTCCGAGATATGTCCGCCAGTCACTGTATCTTGGCCGAATCCCTCTTATGGCATGTAAACATTTCTGCACAACGCTTCTAAGGATGGTTGGCCACCTAATCTTGCAAATGGAGTGGCTATTAGGCCTATGAAATCGTTGTAACAGTCCCTTTCAAATGATAACCATGAATTTTTTCTATTTCATACCTAAAACGTTACAACTATGTAAATCCCGCCCTTCTTTGTTCTTTTCGGACCTCAAAATTCCTTAAACATGACCTATTCTCTCATTGGTTTCGGCCCCTGGGTCTATGTCATCTATTGCAGCCGACCTGGTCCCTTTGTTCCCCTTGTATTTTGAAATACTTAAAAACACAGGAAATACATGAAAATTGGCCTCCCTCTGGACTTCAAATCTTATGGATTTCATTCCCGAACCCTTTCGGATCCAAGACTCATCGCAATCAGTGTTACCACCTGTATAGAGGCCCTGCTCCTTCGCAATACTCCGATGCCATCTTGCAATGCGATCTGATAGCAATCGCATATCGCTCTAGCCAACGGTCTTCATATAACACAGCCTATGTTCCTGCCGATTGCGAACCTACGATGCGATGTGGGCCCCCCGACCCTTAGTAATGTTCCATTGCAATGTTGCGATGCGATCCGATCGCAATCGCTAATCGCTCAACACCGGGGTTTCATAGATTATTCTCTCCACCATCGCGACTACCGATTTGACTCGCCAATTAACTGTCCCTTCAGCTTGGTTTATCGCGATTTAGCCAATTAGATCTGGGTCGTTGATCCACCAAATCTAACAGCAGTTGTGCGTTGCTCTGTTCGCGCCTGCAATACTCTGTTTTTTCACTATTTTGGAGTATTTTAGCCTCCTGATAGTGTATTTCCGCCCTTCTAAGGGATTTTGGCATATGATTGTTTCGATCTTGGGAGGATCTTATTCAACTCTTGAAGCCTTCAGGGGTGTTTTGGATCCATTTTTTTGGGCCAAATGCCAACAAGGCTAACACTCGCTCCCTATGAGGATGAAATCCTCCCTATGAGGTTTCAAGAATCACAGAGCAATGCCTTTCCTATAAAACAAAATTAAATCTTTCCCCTAGTGTTCCATTTGGCATGGAGTCTTTTTAGCATAAACATAAAAACTGAAAGAAAAACATGTGTGCAATAATAAGGTTTTAAGGCCTTAAATGAAATAGATTTCGAAGAACATCCCATTGACTAGGCCATCAAAAACATATCCTCCTTCCTTTAAAGCATTCCTTTTGAGAAAACAGCCATTAAACTGAAAATTGACCCTTTTTACCTTTCTATGAAAGGTTTCTTTGTCTTGGTCAATGTGAATATCAGCGAATTTATCAAAGACTTGCAAAAGCCTATTGATTTGATCCTTTACTTCAAAAACTTTCTAGCATTCGGTATTATCAGGAAAAGATGGTCTATATTTCACCTCATCTTTGTATGCTTTCAACCTTGGATGTTTTGCTTGGAAGGTTTTGTACACCTGCTAAATGATAAGGTCTACTTCATACTTTGTTGTGTCATTTGTGACCTGAAAAGTAATATGAAGGATGAATCAATGCATTCTTGTGTGGGGGACATAAGGACTTCACTTGTTCTTGCAGCTTCCTTAGAGCAAGCCCTATCAAAGAACATGTCCCAAATCTGTGAGCCTTCTTCCTCTATGATCTGGAAAACTGGTTTTTTGAGCTACGTAGAGGCCAACTGATAAGGCTTGGCAATGTCAAGACCGAGCTTATCCATGATAGCCTTGGGCATTGGATTATGGCTGGCTCTAGTGTCCAGAAGACAATTATGAAGGATCTGGAAAACTGGTTTTTTGAGCTACGTAGAGGCCAACTGATAAGGCTTGGCAATGTCAAGACCGAGCTTATCCATGATAACCTTGGGCATTGGATTATGGCTGGCTCTAGTGTCCAGAAGACAATTATGAAGGATTTCATCATGAATAGATAGAGAAACATAGAATAATGGGGAGTTGTCTTCACAATTTTCAATGATTGGGCTGAGAATAATAGCTGGTTGGTCATCTTGCAGATTTACATAGTCAATGGAGGCTTGGATTGCTTTGGGCTTAAGATCCTCAAGGATGGATGCTTTGAAGGACTCATGCTTCACTGGTTCAATCAAGGGCATATGTATTCTTAGCTTCTGGATTTCTGATTGAAAACTGAAAGAAGAAGGGGACTTGTCAAGGTCTCTTACCTCTATGGCTAGAGCTTTGAGGATGATAGGATCAACTGTTGGTTGCTTCTGCTTATTAGCTTGCTATTCTTTGGGGACAACAACTTTATGAACAAGATTTTCTTTGACATTATTCATCATAAACCTTAGATTAAATTGGTGTTGATCTACATTTTGTAGAACAACTTCACCATCCCATTCTTGGTTGATCTGGTCATTGAATAATGACTTCTCATAGGCAGCTTTGGTTAAAAAAGTGGTGTTGCCTTTGTCTTCCATACAATGGATCTCATCATCCTCTTCAAAGTGCTCTTCCTCCATGACTACATTTTGAAGAGGGGTCTTCACCCTTTGGTCTTCATTGGCATCTTTGTTTCTTTGCAAAATCTGCAACTGCTCATTTGCTCTTCTATATGGATTTGGATTTGGAGGAGCAAAGGTATTAGGAATCCTTCCTTTCCCAAAATGTTGCTTAACCTTTAATTTGGAAACTTCAGAGGCTAATGAATCTATCATCTTAGTCATTTTATCGATCTTGGGATCTGAAGATGATGAAGGCTCGCCCCTCTGTCTTCTTCTATCAGTATTACCTTTGAGATTTTCTGCAGCCATGATGTTTGATTCTATTTCCAGGGCTGCCTCTTGCATATCAACCAAAGGAGCACATCACCTCTCCCTCAATAGTAAACAGAAGTCAAAATCAAAGGCATTGGCATAGACAAGTCTAGCAGAGGTAGTGGTAGGTTTTACTTCTGCTAGTATCTTTTTGTACATGCGGTTAAATCTCTTATTAAAATCGAACAACATCACCCCATTTTCCCTCTTCAAGTTTCCAAACTCAATGTGGTAGTAGAGGAGGTCCTTCTTATCCCCCCAATGTTTTAGGAATGCATCATCTAATGCTTCGATATCAGCTATAGATCTTGGGGCTTGTTCTCTGAACCATTTTCTAGCCTCCCCATCTAGGCTTTGGACAAAGACTCTCATCTACACATCATCTTCACTGATGTCCAGATTATCAGCATAGCTATAAAATGACTCAAGGTGTTCTTTAGCAGTAATACCTTCAGTCCTAGTGAACTTAGGCATATACTTCTGATATTCTCCAGTGGGCATAGCATTCAAAGGAGTGGGTAGTATTAGATTTCCATACCTAGCAGCTATGATTCTTTCCATTTTGGTGGGTACTTGTGGACCTGCCATAACATAGCTGTGGTGACTAAAAGAGTACTAGAAGTGTGAATGACAGAAGGCTGAGGAGTGACTGATGAGACAAAAGGAGTATGATGGATAGGAAGTGAGGTTCCCTTTGGGTTGACAACAAAAGGAGAAACTAAAGAATAAGGAGCTTTATGAATTTCTGAGAGTTTTTCTTCACTGCTAGTATTATACTCTGTACTCTCAACATGTATTTGTTCTATTGCAGGATTTCCTTGAAGAGATATAGAACATTGTTTATGTTTACCTGAACCTGATGCTCCTTTCTGCAATACCTTTCTTTCTTTGATGATGTTTTCAGGGTTAGGTATTGGGTCAGCTTGTGACTTCTGAAGATTTCTCCAAGTATGCCTCACAAACTGAGCCAGAACTGTGAAGTGGAGTCGCCAAGAGGTTCGGCCCCCAGTAGAGTCACCAGATAGATGATTACAACCAAAAAAGTGCCCAAACTTTGTCTATCATCAAAGTTGGTTCTCTGTCATTTCCCAGGGAAGCTGAGCTTCAATTTCCTCTCCCCAGCAATGGCGCCAATTATGTTATCACTCCAAGAAACTCTCCTAGGTTGTAGATCGGAGATGCCTGGCAACATATAATCTTCAATATTGTTCTCTGAACTATTGGAATAAATGTTGGTTTGGATCAAGCCAGATAACCATTTCAACTATGTTTTAACTCAAGACATGCATGAACACCCTCAGCTTACAAGGCTTTAGACCACTAATGCTCAATAGTTTATAGATTCAATGAATGGATGGAGAATATTGACCATACCAGAAAATTCATACATAAATATAAATGAATGGCTAGCTATAGGTAGCAAAAGAGAATACTAACTATACCGGAAGATGCATATATGACCACATATGAATGGCTAGCTACAGGAAGTAAAGAAGCTTGCAGATATAATTCATCAAAGTCTTGTAAGTTGAGGGTGTTCATGCATGTCTTGAGTTAAAACATAGTTGAAATGGTTATCTGGCTTGATCCAAACCAACATTTATTCCAGTAGTTCAGAGAACAATATTGAAGATTATATGTTACTAGGCATCTCCGATCTACAACCTAGGAGAGTTTCTTAGAGTGATAACAGGTACCCCTTCGAGTGGTAGTGCATTAGACAGAACCATGCACAGACTGCTTTCCACATACCCTCTTGGTATATCGAAATCCCCCTAGGCTCACATGAAACCTCACCTTAGATAAACCTCCGACCATCTTGCTGCTACAGTACAACGATAGGGTAGTAGAGTAGTACAGTTAAGGGTACGATTGATCCTCCTTAGTTAGTGCCCTGAAAGATTGGGCCAAGTACTATTGTTGGACCCTTATGTATATTGTGATCTGTAGCACCTGACACTCCTTCGAGACCATAGTTCCCTTGACTCTCTGAAGATCGCCCATTATCTTATTTACCAGATCAAATCTAACAGTTGGGGTCATGTCACCGCAGCAACAATCAGATCCACCTGTTGAGGTTCTACCGCCACAGTACCATTCAAATCTAGCAGTTGGAGTTCTGTCACCGTTGCAGTCCAACTCACATTCATCAATTGGGGCTTTTGCAGGTAGATCTGACCATTTTTGCAGTTAGGGTTGTGGCTCCTATACCCTGGGGTGATTCTCGCAGGACATTGGGCAGGATCAAGTTTGCTAGAAATTGGCCACTGCAGTATTGATAAGCGGGGAGTAAAACTCCATTCATAGTATACAAAAAAAAAAAGTTCTTTAGCTGCCCAATCTCCTCGACCAAATTTCATAGCCAAGGGACGCCCCACCCAGGCTCAGGGCCCTACCCAAACACTTAAGTTTCAAAAGGTGTCTCCAGCAAAAATGATTGAAAGAAGAAAACAAGGATTGTGCTGCTACTGCGATGACAAATACTCCCCCGGCATAAATGCAAGGAACCCAAATTATTTCAAATTGATGTTACTAATCACAGCTCATCTGAGGAAGCCCCACCCCTTGAGGAACTAGAGGACAAAGTTGAGTAAACTCAGCAAGACAATGAACTCCCAGTTATGCCAGAGGAACCAGTTATCTTGCTACATGCTTTGGTGAGCATTTCTATGCCCCAAACTCTCAAAATCAAAGGCTTTATTAAACATCGCCCTGTAGTATTATTGATTGATAGTGGTAGCACTCATAACTTTATCCATCAGCGAGTCGCCAAAGCTGTTCATTGTTTTGTCTAGGCAGTCTCTAATTTCGAACTCCAGATTGTTGATGGGGAAAAATGAAGTGTGAAGGCCGCTACGAAAATATCAAACTTCAGATGGGAGAATACCACCTAAAGACCCACATGTTTGTGATTAACATGGGTGGTTGTGACATTGTCTTAGGGGTTGAATGGCTTCACACACTAGGCCCAATCACCATGGATTTCCAAGAGTTATATATGAGCTTTAAGCAGAATGACCACATTCATACTCTCTGTGGACTCCGGGCAGATGCTCCTTATATCATCAGCTCGCATCACATGGAAAAGTTGTTGAAAAAGGGCCATCATGGAGTTATTGGCCAGTTTAATTCCATCCAGGCCATCGATCCCACTACTCTTCATATTCATCCTGATATGCAACAGGTCTTGAATCGACACCAGCAAGTATTTGACAAACCTAAATAGCTTTCACCCTCTAGAGGGGAACATGATCATAGCATCACTTTGGTCCCAGGGGCACAGCCGCCAAATGTGCGGCCATATCGATATCCTTTAGCCCAAAAGAATGAAATTGAAAAAATCATTACGGAACTCCTCGAAGCTGGTGTCATTCGTCCTAGCATCAATCCTTATTCATCACCAATAGTCATGGTGCTCAAGAAAGATGGGGAATGGCGCATGTGTCCAGAGTTCATGACCCTCAACAAGCTCACGGTCAAAGACAAATTCCATATCCCGATTGTTGATGATTTTCTGGATGAATTACATAGTGCTCAATTATTTACTAAGCTAGATCTTCACTCTAGCTATCACCAAATGCACATGAAAGAAGTAGACATTCCCAAGGCTGTTTTTCGAACTCATGAAGGCCATTATGAATTATTGGTCATGCCATTTGGTCTTTGTAATGCCCCATCCACTTTTCAAAGCCTCATGAATCACCTGCTAAAACCATATCTCCAAAAATTTGTCCTCGTTTTCTTTGATGACATTCTCATCTACAGCCTCACCTGGGAAAAACATCTTCAGCATGTAGACCTACTCTTGTAACTACTCCGGAATCGTAAATTATTTGTCAAATTGTCCAAGTTTTCTTTTGGCATGAAAGAAGTCGAGTATTTGGGCCACATTGTGGGTCGTGAAGGTGTCCGGGTGGATCCCAAAAAGATACAGGCAATGCAAGATTGGCCCCAACCAAAAACCTTGAAGAATTTGAGGGGATTCTTAGGTCTCACCGGCTACAATCGCAGATTTGTCTACAATTATGGTCGCATTGTTAGACCCCTCACTAACCTTCTCAAGAAAAATCCATTCCTCAAGACTGATGCAGCACAACAGGGATTTATGGCTCTCAAATAGGCGATGTGTTCCACTCCCGTATTGGCACTACCCGACTTCACCAAATCTTTTGTGATTGAATGTGATTCTTCAGGTACTAGTATTAGTGTTGTCTTAATGCAGGAAGGTCAACCCTTGGCTTTCACTAGCCAACAACTGAGTGGGAAACATCTGGGACAATCTACTTATGAGAAGGAGATGGTGGTTATTTTACATGCAGTAGATACCTGGCAACCATGCTTATTGGGGTGGCATTTCCAAATATGTACAAACCATCAAAACCTCGAATATTTTTTGGAGCAACGTCTATCCTTTCCCCAGCAAAATAAATGGCTGGCCAAAATGTTGGGATATGATTATGAGATAATTTACAAGAAAGGGTGTGATAATGTAGCAGCGGATGCTTTATCATGCCAATTTGAGGATGAAAGCACCCTGCTATAAATATCTCTTCCCATACAATATTGGATTGAATAAGCCCACAAGGAATGGTTTTCACATCCCTCTCTCTCCCAACTCATTAATAACTTGAGAGCAGATCATAATCCCTCAGTTGGCTACTCTTGGAAGGATGATATTCTTCGCTACAAGGATAGAGTAGTTATATCACCGACATCCGCCCTCAAAACGCGCATTTTGGCAAAGTTGCACTCATATCCCACTACAGACCATGCAATCTTTTAGAAGACTTATGCTCACACTCATCGTTCTTTCTTTTGGACATGCATGAAAACTGACATTCTTACTTTTGTAATTGAATGTGATGTGTGTCAACGCCACAAAGGAGAAACAGCCAAGTCATCAGGCACCTTACAACCATTGCCCATCCCTACCTCAATTGATCCGGATTTAAATAGGAACGCAATAAAATACAGAGATAACCATAAAGACAAATATGCAACAGAAATAATACTTCATTTCATTACTGTAAAATACTGAAATATGCTTACAAATAGAAATGGAAAGAACCCAGCTAAGGTGATGGTAGCTTATCTCTGAGAAGAGATGTGTCGGCTACATGCCTCTCAACTGTTCTCCAAAAACTATGTTACAATGAGGCTCGAGGGCCTATTTATTGTTGAGAAACAATGGAAAACCCTTCACATTCCAAAACCTAACCCTAGAAGATGAAACGCCAAATTGTGGGCCCCGTTTTTGGGTAAGTTGGTACATCAACTTCCCGGGGTTGCGAATTGGTCGTACTATCTCTGTTTGACGCGCATGATAGCCTGTTGGAAAGATCTCTCTAAGGACTATGACGGAAAAGATGATTTTTAGATAGAAACGTGGTGGATTTCCAAAAAAACGTCGTTTAGGGCCTCAAAACGGCTCCGGAAGTTTAGGACACGAAAAACTGCTAAAAATAGTAAATTGTGCTATAATTAAGGAAACAGAAAAACTGAAAGAGATAGTTGTGGGGGTCCAAATTGGATAGGTGGGTGGCCACCAACATCCACCTGGATCATTCCTCCCCCCTTAGGAAGCAATGGTCCCCATTGCGTTGAGTTCCTCCCTGAGATGAGGAAGCTTCTGCTGAGCTGGGTCTCTGGTGAGCTGTTCTGCAATCTCTGATGTGTCCAGAAATGGTGGGGAGCATGGTCGGTGACAGTCCACATTGAACACTCGGTGCAAGCAAAGGAATGTAGGAATGATGTGCTTCAAATCATTTTTTCCCGTAGCCTTGTTACTGGTGTAAGGACCATGTCGAAGTGATCTGAGTTTTTGATGTGTTCTGGTAAGGCGCTCCCTCTGCAAATGTAACCAAACTTTGTCGCCCACCTGAAACTTGTGTGGTACCCCTCTGGGTAAGGAGAAGTTGTTCCTGTGTTCTGTCATGACTGTATCCCTCTGTTGCTGCTGCTGTGTGAAGGAACCCTTCGCGGGGGTCATGGATGTAGCAACGATCTTCCCCTTACTTTGGGAGCGAACCAGACAGAAAATAAATTTCCTAGTCTGTGAGATGAGCTTGCTGCCTTTCTTAGAAGTGATCAAAGAGGTGGCGGTAGGTGGGGCTACTTCCGGTATCCTGTATAATGAATTATCCAAAGAAATGATGACAGCGCGAGGCCTTGACTCATACACAGCATGTCGCCTCCACAAGTATGGTTGGCCTAATAGTACATCACAAACATCCAGAGGTGTAACATCACACAATACCTCGTCTGTGAAGGGCTTGATGTTGTAGGGAAGGCGGCACTGCTGGTGAACTTTGAGATCTCGTCCTTCGTGAAGCCAACCGATACTGTACGGCTGTGGGTGTGGTGTAGTTGGTAGGCCCAACCGCTTCACGACCTCTGCTGAAATGAGGTTCTTTTGGCTGCCACTGTCAACAATGAATTGCAACGGCGAACCCTTCACCCACATCTGTGAGTGGAAAAGACGTTCCCCCTCCTCTGGATCTTCGGGCTCATTTTTCTGGATCTTGGCAGTAGCAATAGTGGCGCTGGGATCCGCATCAATGATCTGCTTCCCTTTGTCATTCCCCTTGTCTGGTTCTGACTCAGAGTCGAAACATGCATCTGATTCGAAAGCCTTCAACTCGGCCACCAGCGACTGCTTGGTCCGACACTCACTTGTGTTATGAGTGGGACTCTTGTGAAACTCACACCACTTCCCTGTGTCCTTCTTCGGCTTCGTGGTGTTGTTCTTTTCTTGCGGCTTCGACGGGTTGTCTTGGGTCACCCCGCCTTGGCTTTGTCCTTTGGGCTTTGGATTTGCATATTCAAAGTCTCGCTTCTTCTGTTTGAACTTTTTCTTGATTTTGACAGCGTATCGGTATGATGTGCCGAGTGAGGAGATGTTCAAGAACTCCATCTCTTCCTAGATGTATCTGTGTAGGCAGCCGTGGTATTTGAGTACCAGATGCAGCTCAGAATCTTTGATACCCAATTGTGTGCGAAGGGTATGAAAAAATTTTATGAACTCCGGCACATCTTGGTCTTGTCCCTACCGCAGTGTGGTCCATTTGATGTATTTGTCCTCATAGCTTTTGACAGGGTAGTACTGCTCCTTGATGGCATCCCGAAAGTCATTCCAAGTGGGTGCCGCTGAAAACAGTGAGCCTGTACTTTCATCCTTCTATTCGCAGTAGGTTTCCAACCAGTCCTTGACGTGGGGGGCTGCTTTAAGAAGAGCGAAAACAATCTTTTCCCGACTTGAAAATTCATGAACAGAAAAATACCCATCAAGCAGATTTAACCATTTATCTACGGCATCTACGTCTATTTGACCTCAAAGATGGGGATTTCAAAATTAACTTGTACCTTAAACGATGTGGCATTTCCAGAGTAGCTGTTGGAAGCCGATGCGTCGCCTCTAGGTAGCCGCTGAAGGATTTGGGCAAAGTTGTCCATCATCGCGTTCCTTTGTCGCTCGAGGGCTTCTTCGAGCAAGATTTTGATAGGATCTCTTGCCCCCTCGTTTTTCTTCTCATCCGCCATGGGAGGTCGTCGAGATTTGCGAGGCTAGTCTTGCAAAGGTTTGACCAGTTCTAGACCTAACTCCTTATATCCCAACCTCGTTGGGGACATGCAAAGAAAAACAGAGAAAAAGCAGACCGCTCTGATACCACTGATCCGGATTTAACCAAGAACGCAATAAAATACATAGATAACCATAAAGACAAATATGCAGCGGAAATAATACTTCATTTCATTACTGTAAAATACTGAAATATGCTTACAAATAGAAATGGAAATAACCCAGCTAGGGCAATGGTAGCTTATCTCTGAGAAGAAATGTGTCGGCTACATGCCTCTGAATTGTTCTCCAAAAACTGTGTTACAATGAGGCTTGAGAGCCTATTTATTGTTGAGAAACAATGGAAAACCCTTCACATTCCAAAACCTAACCCTTGAAGATGAAACGCCAAATTGTGGGCCCCGTTTTTGGGTAAGTTGGTACATCAACTTCCCGAGGTCGCGAATTGGTCGTACTATCTCCGTTTGACGCGCATGATAGCCCGTTGGAAAGATCTCTCCGACGACTACGACAGAAAAGACGATTTTTAGACAAAATAATCACTGGCGGTGGATTTCCAAAAAAACGTCGTTTAGGGCCTCAAAACGGCTCTGGAAGTTTAGGACCCGAAAAACTGCTACAAATAGTAAATTGTGCTATAATTAAGGAAACAGAATAACTGAAAGAGACAGTTGTGGGGGTCCAAATGGGATAGGTGGGTGGCCACCAACATCCACCTGGATCATCAATCTGGACAAATGTTTCTATGGATTTTATTACTGTTCTTCTAAAGTCAGGAAACAAGTCAATCATCATGGTGGTTGTGGACAGACTTTCTAAATATGCTCATTTTTGCACTCTACCCCACCCATTTACCCCCAATTTGGTGGCTCAAGCTTTCATGGACTAGATCTTCAAACTGCATATCATGCCCACTTCCACTGTGTCAGATCATGACCCGACTTTCACAAGTAATTTTTGGCAAGAACTTTTCAAGATACAAGGCACCCAACTCCAACTAAGCACTTCCTATCATCCCCAAACTGATGGTCAAATTGAAGTAGTCAACAAATTTTTGGAGACATACCTAAGGTGCTTCACTTTAGAAAAGCAAAATTAATGGGTACAGTGGCTACCTCTAGCTGAATGGTGGTATAATACTAACTATCATGCAGCCACCAAGATGACTCCATATGAAGCAGTGTATGGTCAACTCCCACCTTCACCTAATTCTTATATCCCTGGATGATCTAAGGTGCAAGCAGTGGATCAACTCCTACAAAACCATGCAACCATGCTAGCCCATCTCAAAGATAATCTCCATCAATCTCAGAATCGCATGAAGCAATAGGAAGAACAAAATCGTTCAGAGTGCACATTTCAAGAAGGGGATCAGGTATTCCTGAGGCTGCAACCATATAAGCAAACATCACTCAAAGACAAGGGTTGTCAAAAATTAGTTCCAAAATTTTACGGACCTTATCAAATACTTCAGCGCATTGGAGCAGTAACCTACAAGCTAGCCTTGCCACCAACTTCAAAAATCCATCCAGTCCTCCATGTATCATGCCTCAAGAAGGTGGTGGGGAACAATTGTAGAATTCAAACCAATCTACCTGAATTGGATGAGCAAGGTTCACTCTAGCTCCAACCTGAACAGGTCCTCGATAAGCGAGAACGACATGTGCGACCGCAAGATCAAGGAAGTCCTCGTCAAGTGGAAAGACACCTCTCTAGAAGATGCGACCTGGGAACCAGCCACTATTCTTCAGCAGTTTCCGCAGCTTTAGCCTTGAGGACAAGGCTGCTTTTTATGGGGGAGGGCATGTTAGGGTCCAACCCTAACCCCTTTATTTATGTAATAGGGTCGAGTCATAGTTATAGTTAGTTAAAGAGTCAATAAAGCCCGTATTAATAATTGTAAGTGGTTGACCTGCATTTAAGAAAGGGACCACAATTAGTTGCAAATGGGCCATGGTATTAGATAGATGGTATTGAGAGAACCATGGTATTGACCCATGGTATTGTATGTATGAATCCTATATAAAGGATAGAGACTCCCCATTGAGGAAAGTCGTGTCTTATTTTGTAATCGAGCTCTGCTTTGCTGGAGGTTGCCCCCTCGAAGAGGCAAGTGAACATTTCTTTCATCTCTAAATAATAAAATACTCGTTGTTTTTCTCATTTTGTTCTGTGTTTTGGGTTGTATTTCTTCACATTTTTGGTATTCTGGAATCTTCTCGCAGGTCAAAAGCATAACATATTTTCTTACCAGGATGTTCTTCAACTTGCTACCCTCCAGGTTTTTACGATTTCTTTGTTTATGTCCATGATTCTCAACAGTGAGGCCAAGGCCCTTCTCTGGGGTTTTCATGCATCATTAGGGTTTAAGTGCCTATGGTTCTTTAATTGAATTGGTTGAGCCTCCTTCACAACAAGATTCTAAACCATTTTTTTGAACTCTCTTTTTGTTGTAATATCTAAACATTGTATTATTAATGAATTACATCCAATCAACGGAATAACCCTATTTTTTTTAAGAGTATTCTTAGTTCCAAATTTCCTTGGCTTAGGGTTTACTCTTACAATGAAGATTTTGGAACCTGTTGTCTTTATAAAATGACTTATAATGCTTGTGTTGTATATCGACCAAAATCAGGACCAAATCCTTTGATAGTGTCTTTAATGGGTGGGGCCTGGGGGCAATGGGAGGTTGCTTCCATGTGAGACCCAACGAATAGACTTTCTAGAAGAGGAGGAGATGATGTATAATTACTATTAATGTTGTATTTGTTGATTTAGCTTCCTATAACCTGGTGGGGTAGTTTTGTCATTATAAATCTTTAAAGCAAAAAAAATAAATAAATCATCTATCATGGAATATTGATAATCTGAGTGTTGGTCATATTAGACAATTAATTGATATGATGTTCACAGAATATAAACTCATGTGTCTTAGAGGAAAAAGTGAAATAGAAGCATGCAAGACTATTATTCAGTGTTTTACAGGAACACTGCTCAGGTGGTGGGAGACTGAATCATCTCCAGCACTATTGATAAAAATGGAAGCAGAAGTGCTTAAAGATGAAGCAGGAGATGTAATTCACAATTCAGATGGCTCAACTACAAGCAACATGATAGGAGCTCTGACATCTATGATCTTGGAGCACTGGTGTGGCAGTGAAACAGAGATTGCAGATAAGAATGAAGTTATTCTCATGAATCTCAAGTGTCACAAGATGTCACAATATGAAGACTTTCACAAGGATTGGATGCAAAGAATCTATGAAGTGAAAGATTCAAAAAATTTGCTATGGAAACAGGTTTATCTTGCTGCTCTTCCATCTAGGTTTGTTGATTATATCAGGTTGCAAGATATTTTTCAGTTGCCATTTGAATCATATACTTGGGGTGAGATTTATTCTCACATTACAAAAACATTAGTGAGCTTATGCACAAGTTCCAAAGTAAACAAATCTTTGGAAAAAATTTCAAAGCTCCCAGACAAGAAGTCCATTTGCAGCAAATATGGACTCATAGCCGATGACCGTTTGGTCAAGAGAAGAAAAGCAAAGAAAAGGGAAAAAGAGGAGTATAAATAGAATGCTAAAGGTTATAAAGACAGAAGAAAGCATTCCCAGCGATCTAAAGGTCACTCCTCCAAATCCAGAAAAGGATACTATAGGTATGTCCCCAGGACACATTATTATAGACCCTCTGACACTCATCTGCATACATCCAAACAAGAGAAATGGAACAATCTCACTTGTTGGTTGTGTGGAAAAACTAGACATACATCCTCAAGATGTCCAGAAGGAGAAGAATCTAAGAAAAGCAGTGGGAAGAAGTCCCAAGCCTCTTTTTAGAGAGCTAAAAATATCAAGCAAGAGGGACATATACAATGCATGAAGTGTGGTGCCCACTCTCACAGAATAGAACGCTGCCCAAATGTGGTAATTAAAGACAAAATTCAGTAGCAACAACTTGAAGAATCATCTTTTGATTCTTTTAGTTCTTCGTCTCAAGAAGAATTACAAGCACACATGCAATACTGTTCAGATTCTGAAACAACATCTTGTTCTTGTCCTGAATCAGAAGAATGTGCTTGTCATATGCATTATGATTCTGATTCAGAATCATACAACGATTCCAGCTCTGAAGAAATATCCTTCAGACCACAGAAAGAGAAAATCTCAATGGCTGCCACAGAAGAAGATGAGATAAAAACTCTTTCTCAGATTCGAGCAATGGAAGATGGAGAAATTAAGAATCGGCTAACAGAGGCATTCATGGACCAACTCAAATCCAGTTCTTCCAGAAATATAGGTAAAAATCCATTATTTGTTGATGCTTATTTTGAAAGGAATACCATATCCTTCTAGTGACATCAAGAGAAGCCAGACAAGGTGCGTTCAGTCACATTGGGAGAAGTAAGTAGAGAGATCCATAATATTAAATATGAAATCTCTGCCTTGAAATCCCAAATTGCTGAAATAAAGAAAGGTAAGCAAGCTATAGAAGAAAATTCTCATTCATGGGACACAGCAGAATATGCCAAAAATCTTAATCCAAATCTTGAAAGTGTTGAAGGAAAGAAAGACCCTATCTTTGTATTTCAAGAAATGAGAATTCTCGCCATCTCCTACCAACAACATCATGTAAAAGTGAACATCTGCATAAAGGGAGAAATGTTTGAACTCACAACACTCCTTGACTCAAGAGCTGGTGTGAACATTTTAAATAAGAAAGTGATACTAGCAAAATATTGGGTTTCTGCAAAAATAAATTTTGTAGGATTGGGTAATAAAACACTCAAGTATGAAGTCCATAAGGCTTCTATTTGTTTTGAACATCACTGCATCAATTTGAAATTTGCAGTAGCAGACATCCCAGTTGACTGTATTCTAGGAAATATATTCCTAGCAGTTGTTGAGCCACATGGGTCAACCAGATTAAAAGAAAACAAAGCTGGTTATTTTATTTATGTTCCTACTTCGAAAGGAATAACAAAAAGGATTGAGTTGTCTCATATCTCAAATCCTAGAGTCTCTACAATGGTCCAGACTATCCAAGATTTGGACAAAGCAGAAGCCAAACAGACAGATCTGAAAGATCTGAAATCTACACTTAAGGTAGAAGAACAACTAAAGGATCCTCAGGTTAAGAGGAAAATTGGGGAACTGAAGAAACAAATTGAAGATGAATGCTACTCAGAAGAACCAAATGCATTCTGGCACCAAAAGCAGCATACTATTGAGCTCCCATACAAAGAAGGATATACAGGTAAGCCCTGTAAAAGTAGAGCTATTCCTATGAACAAGGAATATAGAGATATCTGCGAAAAAAAGATCAAATAGCTCTTAGACAGAAAGATCATCAGAGAATTCGACAGTCCCTAGAACTGTTATGGATTCTATGTCAACAAAAGAGCAGAACAAATAAGAGGTATCCCAAGGCTGGTAATAAATTTCAAACCTCTAAATTTTGTTCTTGCAGATGACATCTATCTGATTCCTCACAAAGGAGATCTATTGAGTAGGATAGTTGGAGCTAAAATATTTTCAAAGTTTGATTTGAAGGCAGGATTTTGGCAAGTTGCCATTTCAAAAAAAGATACGTTCAAAACTGCTTTCAGTATTCCGGCAGGCTACTATGAGTGGAATGTCATGCCTTTTGGTTTAAAGAATGCTCCATCAAAATTCCAGAAGGTAATGGATAAAATTTTTAAGCCATATTTTGATTGGCTTATAGTTTACATTGATGATGTTCTAATCTTCTCCAAGAACATCCAAGACCATTTTAAGCATGTTCATACATTTAAACAGCTGGTAAAACATAATGGTCTAGTTTTGAGTAAGAAAAAGATAGAAGTCTTTTAGACTACTATCAAATTTCTTGGCCATACCATATTCAATGGCCAAATCTCTCTGCAGAAGCATGCGCTTGAGTTCGCTGACAAATTCCCAGATGTTATTACAGACAAGAATCAGCTTCAGAGATTCTTGGGGTGTTTGAATTATGTCAGTAATTTTTACAAAGATTGTGTCGCAGACAGAAGTGTGCTAAATCAAAGACTCAGAAAGGAGCCACCTCAGTGGACAGGAGAACACACCAAGGCTATTCAGAACATCAAAGCCAAGGTAAAGTCTCTTCCCATTTTATATGCCTCTGATGAAAGTGCATTCAAGATTGTTGAAACAGATGCCAGTAATATAGGATGGGGAGGTATCCTAAAACAAAGAAAAGATGGCACTGAACAAGTGATCCAGTTTGCATCAGGCACCTGGAATCCTATTGAACAGAATTATTCCATGATTGAGAAAGAAGTAAAAGCTTCATGGAACTGTATCAGTAAATTTGATATTCATTTAATAAACAAACAGTTCTTGCTTCGAACTAATGCTTCAGCCTTGCAGAAAGTCTTAACTAAGGTCATCAAGAATCCAAGGGAGGCAAAATTTACCAGATGGCAAGCACTCTTTGCTAACTTCGACTTTCAAGTCGAACATATAAAGGGCACAAAGAACTGTCTCCCAGATTTTCTCAGCAGGGAGTTTATCCAGCCACAAGAACATATCATGGTCATAGTCATAGAATGGGACCAAAATCAGAAACAAGAAGTCTTGCGCACCATACCAGACAATCAGGACTAGGAAGAATACAGGGACAAGTGGAAGCCAACATGGCAGTTGAGAAATACCAAGGTGTTAGATGCTAATCTGCAAGCACATACTGACATTCAGCATCTTGTACCAGAAAGAAGGGTGTATCCAAAAGGGAGTAAATGGATACATGACATGATCTACACAAAAGCCAAAAGGGATGCATTATATGCAGAAGATGCTCTTCAAAGAGACTTTCATGATATTTCAGGAATTTGGTGTCATGGAGGTATCCGCCGAGGAATTTATGAAAAATATTTCTACATCAACCGAACCAGGAATCTGGCATGGCCTATGCCTACTCAAACTTCTGCATTATGGCCAGGAGGAGATCCTAAGTTAATATTTCCAGACACGGTGTATGATTTTGCAGCATATAAAAATCTATGGTGGGATTTTCTGACTGTATATGACAAGGAAGAAACCTATTATAATAAATTAAAATTTAGTACAATGGGAATAATGCAAAGAAATCAACAATGTGAATGGCTGCAAAATTGGTGGACTGATTTCGGTGTTAAAAGGACAATAATGGATCCACTCTATCATGATTCACACTATAGATTCCATTATGACATATGTTTCGAACATAACATCCCAGATTGCTTTCACATCCCATACAAAACTGTCAAAGAAATGACAGCAGGAGAATGGTCACCTTTTCATGATGACAATAAAACTCTAAGAGAATATATGACCCGTCATTATGAATGGTTAGTTTTAACCAAGGTTAAGCATCAAATCATTTTGGGCAAACCTATGATTGTTCGAAGAATTTTTACCAAAGCATGGGACGAATTATTGTACAAAAAGCATAGATTCCCTGAAATCATTGTATTCTAACGGTTCTCATGGGGTTGACCGACAAAAGAATCCATTATTGTAATAATTTTGTCCAGTCACAAGGACTTAATTGTGGCCAGCTATTCTTGTGGGCTTTGCTGTACAAAAGCATCCACTATGTAAACAATACAGACAGCATATTTTCCTGTAGGATTTACTCTTCCAGACTAGAATCTTTGTGCAGATGTCACCTCGGTGTTACCCAAAAGCAATGATTCCATCCAGTTGTTTGATACTCTACAGAAATGTTTGTCCCCTCTCATTTGTTATAAATTGAGGGTAAGGCTCATTCTTGAGGCATTCACATTTGGAGAGTCTCAGATTCTTAGAATCTTAGAGATCTGAGAAGCCTGCGTATCAATGTGCTCGGCACTAGTAAGAACCTAAAGTGGCCAAATCTATTAGTAGTCAGTCAAGTCTGGATAGGAGTCGAGTCTGAATATCTGAGGCAGAGCCTATCTATTGCCAGGAAGCCTTCGGTAATGCTTATTCCTTTGTGAAAAGAAAAAGTCCGATAAATGCAACAATAGTCTATCTCTGATAAAGAATACCCTCTGTAATCTGTAATCTATATCCGTTTCTGAAAATTGGTATCAGAGCCAGTAACGTCTAGTTCAAGAGGTTGGTATTCTAAATCATCACTCATATTAATGGATCCATTCAAGAATTTTGTATCCTTCCATGAATTAGAAGACAGAGAGTCATCCACTACAGAGAATCCCCTTAGGGATATGTTTGCATCAAGTTCTAGTCGAGTCTTAAATCAAGCAGAACTTGAATATGAAGAGCCACAACTGTCTGCTCGATGGCAATTACCTAGTATCTCTGCATCAGAAGTTTATGATGATTTGTCTATATTCCATTTAAAAGCCACCACTAGAATTAGTATAAAGGAGTCTATTAGTCAGATTCAGGAGAATTCTGACAATATTCAGTCTATCCCTCTTCTGGATCCAAAAACTTTACAGGCTGAAGCTAAAAGGTTAAAAACAAAATATTTACACTTGGGATGCATAAGGATCGGGATCAACCCTTTGACTCATCAAGGGTTAAATACTTTTGTGCTAGCCACAGTCCGAGATCTTACTCATAATAAGTATACTGATTCCTTAATAGGAGGTATAGTTGCCCCTCTGTCGCATGGCCCAGTATACTTTGACTGTTATCCTAATTTTTCAGTCTATGTCTTTGATGAAACAATAGATCAGATCCTGCAGTTGCAGATCCAAACTTTAGGGTTTGATATGCACCAGAAAAGACATAACATAGCCATACAATCCAGAGGATGTTTCCGGCACACAAATACCTTATGGCCAGCCATACGCCATACACCCAGTCAGGATTCAAAAGCAAGTGTCGTTGTTCTAACAGATTCAAAGAATCAGAAAATAGAACATCAGACAATTCGTTGGGAAGATCTTACATTCCCTGAACACTGGGTAGTTTCTAATCCCAAGCCTCCAACACTTAAAAGAATAACCTCTGTTGATATCCAAGAGAACCAATCCTCTGTTATTTTGTCTTTCCCTAGAAGATCTACTATTGATTACAGAGGAATTGAAAGAGCCTGCAAAAGTTCCAGATTTTATAGAGATCCATCCACTGTTGATACCGCTTGTTCTAGCTCAATTTCTTGTAAACATATTTCTTTGTTTGAATTTTCCCAGCTAGTCAATTTCAATTCCCTAGAAGTTACATGTCCTGAATGTAAAGTTGTTGTAAATTTATGTACCCTTGCTAAATTTTTCATCCATGAGAATCACCATCCAAGAACTGGAGAAGCTCCTCCTTCCACATCAGTTAATCCATGCCCGAACCCAAAATGTTCAGACATCCCTTTCCCTATGAGCCAGAATCTGACCATGTTCTAATGATGCATGAGATTATCACTCTAGAAGGGGAAGATCCCAGATTGACAGAAATGTTCAGTATAATGAGGCCAGCCAAGCCCAAATATGGACTAGGCTATCTTGAGCAAGCAAAAGGCCTGATTCCTTCATGTATATTTGGTCCTGTTCTAGATGACTGTAAAAAGCCGACAGTCATGGAAATGCAAAAGTTCTTTACTCTGATGAATGGTTGCTTGAAATCAGAAATAAGTTCTAAATGGATGAAAGCCATGTTGAACTGGGACTTATTTACCAATCCAGACGCAGAGCAATTTGGCCTTAGTCATACCATTGAGGAGAAAGTTAAATTATCTAAAGATTGGAAACATTATATGGAAGTCACAAATTCTTGGATTTTCTTTTATGAATGGAAGAAAAATGTTTCCCCTGAAGTTGTGTTGACAGGATCATCCTCTTCATCATCCACCAAACATGCTTGGACTGCTTTAGATGGCAGTAGAGTAGAGACTCCATCTACTTTTCCTCCATACAGAGGAATTATCATCGGAGAAAATCAAAATGCAGCAAAGGCAATTCCTTTGGTTCAAAAAGATGATAATGCATTGGGGATAGATGGAAGGATTCAAAAGGCCAGTGAACAAATCAACTGGACTAATACAACAATAAAGGGTCTGGAGATAAATACAACAAAGGCTGTAGAAATAAAGGAACAGTTTGATACTGTTCAAGTCTCACTGAATGAGGTTAACAGAAACCTCAACGATGTATAATATACTTCATCTATTGTTAGATATTATGCCAAAGAATATTTAAATAAAATAGAGGAAGTGGAAGAGAAAATAGTAGATCATCTTGATACTACTAAAAATCTGATATCTGGTTTGACTGAGAGAGTTGAAAAAATAAGTCTGTCAAAAACTGACAAACCAGTTCCTACCTCTTTTCTCTACAAAAGAAATATAAAGATTCAAGATCCTGTTAAACCAATCAACAGGTTCCCGACACTATTTCCCAAAGAAGTAGCCACATCTTCAGCAGAAAAACCAAAGGCTACAGAAAAAGTCACCATTGCTTCCTTATTCAAGGAAGAAGAAGATGAAAAGAAAGAATCTGAGTCTCAAATCTTTCCCATATATGAACCACTTGAAAGTAGGTTCAATAAATATCCTACACCTGATCTTGAAGGCAAAGGCAAGCTTCCTGAAGCTCATACATTTTTCCCTGAATCACACAGAGAGTGGAATATTGATAATCTGAGTGTTGGTCAGATTAGACAATTAATTGATATGATGTTCACAGAATATAAACTCATGTGTCTTAGAGGAAAAAGTGAAATAGAAGCATGCAAGACTATTATTCAGTGTTTTACAGGAACACTGCTCAGGTGGTGGGAGACTGAATCATCTCTAGCACTATTGATAAAAATGGAAGCAGAAGTGGTTAAAGATGAAGCAGGAGATGTAATTCACAATTCTGATGGCTCAACTACAAGCAACATGATAGGAGCTCTCACATCTATAATCTTTGAGCACTGGTGTGGCAGTGAAACAGAGATTGCAGATAAGAATGAAGTTATTCTCATGAATCTCAAGTGTCACAATATGAATACTTTCATAGGGATTGGATGCAAAGAATCTATGAAGTGAAAGATTCAAAAAATTTGCTATGGAAACAGGTTTCTATTGCTGCTCTTCCATCCAGGTTTGTTGATTATATCAGGTTGCAAGAGATTTTTCAGTTGCCATTTGAATCATATACTTGGGGTGAGATTTATTCTCACATTACAAAAACATTAGTGAGCTTATGCACAAGTTCCAAAGTAAACAAATCTTTGGAAAAAATTTCAAAGCTCCCAGACAAGAAGTCCATTTGCAGCAAATATTGACTCATAGTTGATGACCCTTTGGTCAAGAGAAGAAAAGCAAAGAAAAGGGAAAAAAAGGAGTATAAACAGAATGCTAAAGGCTATAAAGACAAAATAAAGCATTCCCAATGATCTAAAGGTCACTCCTCCAAAGCCAGAAAAGGCTACTATAGGTATGTCCCCAGGACACATTATTATAGACCCTCTAACATTCATTTGCATACATCCAAACAAGAGAAATGCAACAATCTCACTTGTTGGTTGTGTGGCAAAACTGGACATACATCCTTAATATGTCCAGAAGGAGAAGAATCTAAGAAAAACAGAGGGAAGAAGTCCAAAGCCTCTTTTCAGAGAGGTAAAAATATCAAGCAAGAGGGACAGATACAATGCATGAAGTGTGGTTCCCGCTCTCATAGAACAAAACGCTGCCCAAATGTGGTAATTAAAGACCAAATTCAGCAGCAACAACTTGAAGAATCATATTTTGATTCTTTTAGTTCTTCATCTCAAGAAGAATTACAAGCACACATGCAAGACTGTTCAGATTCTGAAACAACATCTTGTTCTTGTCCTGAATCGAAAGAATGTGCTTGTCAAATGCATTATGATTCTGATTCAGAATCATATAGTGATTCCAGCTCTAAAGAAATATCCTTCAGACCACAGAAAGAGAAAATATTAATGGCTTCCACAGAAGAAGATGAGATAAAAATTATTTCTCAGATTCGAGCAATGGAAGATGGAGAAATGAAGAATCGGCTAACAGAGGCATTCATGGACCAGCTCAAATCTAGTTCTTCCAGAAATACAAGTAAAAAGCCATTATTTGTTGATGCTTCTTTTGAAAGGAATACCAAATCCTTCTAGCAACATCAAGAGAAGCCAAACAAGGTGCGTTCACTCACATCGGGAGAAGTAAGTAGAGAGATCCATAATATTATATCTGAAACCTCTGCCTTGAAATCCCAAATTGCTGAAATAAAGAAAGGTAAGCAAGCTATAGAAGAAAATTCTCATTCATGGGACACAGCAGAATATGCCAAAAATCTTAATCCAAATCTTGAAATTGTTGAAGGAAAGAAAGACCATGTCTTTGGATTTCAAGAAATGAGAATTCTCGCCATCTCCTACCAACAACATCATGTAAAAGTGAACATCTGCATAAAGGGAGAAATGTTTGAACTCACAGCACTCCTTGACTTAGGATCTAATGTGAACATTTTAAATAATAAAGTGATACCAGCAAAATATTGGGTTTTTGCAAAAAGAAATGTTTGTTGGATTGGATAATAAAAGACTCAAGTATGAAGTCCCTAAGGCTTCTATTTGTTTTGAACATCACTGCATCAATTTGAAATTTGCAGTAGCAGACATCCTAGTTGACTTTATTCTAGGAAATATATTCCTAGTAGTTGTTGAGCCACATGGGTCAACCAAATTAAAAGAAAACAAAGCTGGTTATTTTATTTCTGTTCCTACTTCGAAAGGAATAACAAAAAGGATTGAGTTGCCTTATATCTCAAATCCTAGAGTCTCTACAATGGTCCAGATTGTCCAAGATTTGGACAAAGCAGAAGCCAAACTAACAGATCTGAAAGATCTGAAATCTACACTTAAGGTAGAAGAACAGCTGAAGGATCCTCAGGTTAAGAGGAAAATTGGGGAACTGAAGAAACAAATTGAAGATGAATGTTGCTTAGAAGAACCAAATGCATTCTGGCACCAAAAGCAGCATACTATTGAGCTCCCATACAAAGAAGGATATACAAGTAAGCCTTGTAAAAGTAGAGATATTCCTATGAACAAGGAATATAGAGATCTCTACGAAAAAGAGATCAAACAGCTCTTAGACAGAAAGCTCATCAGAGAATCCGACAATCCCTGGAACTGTTATGGATTCTATGTCAACAAAAGAGCAGAACAAATTAGAGGTATCCCAAGGCTGGTAATAAATTTCAAACCTCTAAATTCTGTTCTTGCAGATGACACCTATCCGATTCCTCATAAAGGAGATCTAATGAGTAGGATAGCTAGAGCTAAAATATTTTCAAAGTTTGATTTGAAGGCAGGATTTTGGCAAGTTGCCATTTCAGAAAAAGATAAGTTCAAAACTGCTTTCAGTATTCCGGCAGGCCACTATGAGTGGAATGTCATGCCTTTTGGTTTAGAGAATGCCCCATCAAAATTCCAAAAGTTAATGGATAAAAATTTTAAGCCATATTTTGATTGGCTTATAGTTTACATTGGTGATGTTCTAATCTTCTCCAAGAACATCCAAGACCATTTTAAGCATGTTCATACATTTAAACAGCTGGTAAAACATAATGGTATAGTTTTGAGTCTTTCATACTACTATCAAATTTCTTGGCCATACCATATTCAGTGGCCAAATCTCTCTGCAGAAGTATGCGCTCGAGTTCGCTGACAAATTCCCAGATGTTATTATAGACAAGAATCAACTTCAAAGATTCTTGGGGTGTTTGAATTATGTCAGTAATTTTTACAAAGATTGTGCCACAAATAGAAGTGTGCTAAATCAAAGACTTAGAAAGGAGCAGCCACCTCAGTGGACAGGAGAACACACCAAGGTTGTTCAGAACATCAAATCCAAGGTAAAGTCTCTTCCCATTTTATATGTCTCTGATGATAATGCATTCAAAATTTTCGAAACAGATGCCAGTAATATAGGATGGGGAGGTATCCTAAAACAAATAAAAGATGGCACTGAACAAGTTGTCCAGTTTGCATTAGGCACCCTGAATCCTGCTGAACAGAATTATTCCACGATTGAGAAAGAAGTAAAATCTGCGTGGTATTGTATCAGCAAATTTGATATTCATTTAATAAACAAACAGTTCTTGCTTTGAACTAATGCTTCAGCCTTGTAGAAAGTCTTAACTAAGGTCATCACGAAGCCAAGGGAGGCCAAATTTGCTAAATGGAAAGCACTCTTTGCTAACTTCGACTTTCAAGTCGAACATATAAAGGGCACAAAGAACTGTCTCCCAGATTTTCTCAACAGGGAGTTTATCCAGCCACAAGAACATATCATGGTCATAGTCACAGAATGGGACCAAAATCAGAAACAAGAAGTCTTGTGCACCATACCAGACAATCAAGACTGAGAAGAATATGGGGACAAGTGGAAGCCAACATGTCAGTTGAGAAATACCAAGGTGTTAGATGCTAATCTCCAAGCACATACTAACATTCAGCATCTTGTACCAGAAAGAAGGGTGTATCCAAAAGGGAGTAAATGGATACATGATTATTGAACTGAGACTTTTGTGATCCATATCAATTTTTATGAAGAATCTTCGGCAAAAATCACATAGAAAAACTTATGTCGACGCGTTTCGAACCTTCCAGTGCGGTTCATCATCAGGACAAGTTGAATGAGCAGATATCATTTAGCACATTAAATAGACAGGGCAGAGAATCCATGACTCAATGGCTAAAAAATAACAGCTAGAAAATGATAACGGTTAGTTTGACCGAGATAAAGGGAATTTAATAATAATAATAATATTATTATTAAAAATATTTTCTTTTAAAATTAAAATTGATAATAAGTAAATCAAAATTAATAATTTTAAATATGTTGAAAAAATTAAAATGAATTAAATTATATAAAATTAATCACTTTTTAAAATTTTAATAATTAGTTATACATATCAAACCTATTATTATTATTAGTATTATTTTCTTTTAAAATTAAAATTACTAATAAGAAAATCAATAAATTAAAATATGTTGAAAAAATAAAATGAATTAAATTAAGATTACTTTTTATAAAGAAAAAATTATAGTTAGCTATAAACGTCAAACATGGTGTAAAAAAAATATATATATATATATATATATATTTCAAATTAATTTAAAATAATTTTTATTTATGTTAAATTAATTTGAAATAATTTTATTATTTATTTTTTTTACACCATGTTTGACGTTTATAACTAACTATAAATTTTTTTATAAAAAGTAATCTTAATTTAATTCATTTTATTTTTTCAACATATTTGAATTTATTGATTTTCTTATTAGTAATTTTAATTTTAAAAGAAAATAATAATAATAATAATAATAGGTTTTGAATTTATTGATTTTCTTATTAGTAATTTTAATTTAAGTATGGGGGATTTACGCAGTGCATTATATTAGATATCATTTTTGGGATTCAACTGCGTTAAGTAAGTCATTCAAACGTATGACCATTTCCATGAGAGGTAGTCGTAACTGACTAATTTCTCATGATTTTTGAATAGTTCACTTAGCACTCATTGCATCGGGTGATGCTCACAGGGGTGAAGAAGTGGGATTGAAACTAGTGAAATGTGGAGAACGAATCACATAGCATCAATCATCACTTCCGGGGCTTGCACCCGGTAACCAGGACTTCCCAGGAGGTCACCCATCCCAAAACTCCTCTGGCTCAAGCGCGCTTAACTGTGGAGTTTTTTCCACAATCAAGCCCACTTAGCTTGCTACCCCATTTGCAAAACCTTAGCAAGTATTGTGCCTCATGAACCATTCAAGTAGAGATCCCTTGACTCTTTTTGAATTTAAGTATGGGGGATTTACGCAGTGCATTATATTAGATATCATTTTTGGGATTCAACTGCGTTAAGTAAGTCATTCAAACGTATGACCATTTCCATGAGAGGTAGTCGTAACTGACTAATTTCTCATGATTTCCATGAGCATCACCCGATGCAATGAGTGCTAAGTGAACTATTCAAAAATCATGAGAAATTAGTCAGTTACGACTACCTCTCATGGAAATGGTCATACGTTTGAATGACTTACTTAACGCAGTTGAATCCCAAAAATGATATCTAAAGTAATTTTAATTTTAAAAGAAAATATTAATAATAATAATAATAGGTTTGATATGTATAACTACTATTAAAATTTTAAAAAGTGATTCATTTTATATAATTTAATTCATTTTAATTTTTTCAACATATTTAAAATTATTAATTTTGATTTACTTATTATCAATTTTAATTTTAAAAGAAAATATTTTTAATAATAATATTATTATTATTATTAAATTCTCTTTATCTCGGTCAAACTAACCGTTATCATTTTCTAGCTGTTATTTTTTAGCCGTTGAGTGATGGATTCTCTGCCCTGTCTATTTAATGTGCTAAATGAGATCTACTCATTCAACTTGTCCTGATGATGAACCGCACTGGAAGGTTCAAAACGCGTCGACATAAGTTTTTCTATGTGATTTTCGCCGAAGATTATTCATAAAAAATGGATACATGATGTGATCTACATAAAAGCCAAAAGGGATGCATTATATGCAGAAGATGCTCTTCAAAGAGACTTTCATGATATTTCAGGAATTTGGTGTTATGGAGGTATCCGCTGAGGAATTTATGAAAAATATTTTTGCATCAACCGAACCATGAATCTAGCATGGCCTATGCCTACTCAGACTTCTGCATTATGGCCAAGAGGAGATCCTAAGCTAATCTTTCCAGACACAATGTATGATTTTGCAACATATAAAAACCTATGGTGGGATTTTCTGACTGTAGATGACAAGGAAGAAACCCATTATACTAAATTAAAGTTTAGTACAACGAGAATAATGCAAAGAAATCAACAATGTGAATGGCTGCAAAATTGGTGGACTGATTCCGGCGTTAACAGGACAACAATGGATCCACTCTATCATGAGTCACGCTATTGATTCCATTGTGACATATGTTTCGAACATAACATCCCAGATTGCTTCCACATCCCATACAAAACTGTCAAAGAAATGACAGCAGGAGAATGGTCACCTTTTCATGATGACAATAAAAATCTAAGAGAATATATGACCCGTCATTATGAATGGTTAGTTTTAACCAAGGTTAAGCATCAAATCGTTTTGGGGAAACCTATGATTGTTCGGAGAATTTTTACCAAAGCATGGGACGAATTATTGTACAAAAAGCATAGATTCCCTGAAATCATTGTATTCTAACGGTTCTCATGGGCTTGACCAACAAAAGCATCCATTATTGTAATAATGTTGTCCAGTCACAAGGACTTAATTGTGGCCAGCTTTTCTCATGGGCTTTGTTGTACAAAAGCATCCACTATGTAAATAATACAGACAGCATATTTTCCCGTAGGATTTACTTTTCCAAACTAGAATCTTTGTGCGGATGTCACCTCGGTGTTACCCGAAAGCAATGATTCCATCCAATTGTTTGATACTCTACAGGAATGTTTGTCCCCTCTCATTTGTTATAAATTGAGGGTAAGGCTCATTCTTGAGGCATTCGCATTTGGAGAGTCTTAGAGTCTTAGAATCTTCAAGATCTCAGAAGCCTAAGTATCAGTGTGCTCGGCACTGGTAAGAACCTAAAGTGGCCAAATATATTAGTACTCAATCAAGTCTAGATAGGAGTCGAGTCTGTATATTTTGAGACAGAGCCTATCTGTTGCCAGGAAGCCTTTGGTAATGCTTATTCCTCTGTGAAAAGAAAAAGTCTGATAAATGCAACAATAGTCTATATCTGATAAAGAATACTCTCTGTAATCTGTAATCTATATCCATTTCTGAGAAATAATATGAGAAGGAATTTTCCGCATTTGAATACCTGTGCGCTTTTATAAATCGTCTGTTGTGTAGTAGTTGTCTCATAATCTTCACTCAAAGTTCATTAGGGGTTCGCTAAAGGTTTGAAGGGACGCCAGACTGTTGAAAGGTGAGGAAGCCGTGTGTAAGGTCGTAGAGCATGAAAGATCCGAGTAGGTTCGCACTAATTTCACTAGAGTTCAATCAGTGAAGATAAACGAAGAGACACAGCAAGGCCAAAACAGCATAGCGCGCAGAGCGCGCAGCACTCTAGCAGCATGTAGCAAGATTTGTGGAAACCCGAAGCCCTTGCTAAAAATTGGTCCATTATTATTTATCATTTAATTAGATAAGGTCAGAATGAAAGTTGTGATATTCAAAGGTAAGCATGTCATATCTATTTGAAATCTTTCCCACTTATATGGTTTGAAATATGTGAGAATGGTAGATGGTAAGGCTTTAGATGGTTTTCACGAGGGTTTTGAGGCAAATGGAGTTGTGTTGAAGGCAACGGTCGGGTGATCGATTACCTTGAAGGATTTTATTTTCTATTTTTATAGGTAGGGCATATGGTTTCTTTAAGTGAGGGTTTACTGCCATAAGTGTCTACAAATTCATTTGATTTATTTTGTGAAGGAATAAGCACTCGAGGGTTTCAGATCTTCTGGTATTTAATAATCGGGGGTTTCAGATATTCCAGTATTCAATAAATGTGGTTGAAGGTATTCTTGTGATATGAACTAGGGATTATATGGTTGTGGATGTTGATACTCAAAGTTCATCTCAGAACAAGCAATGTCTTGTGAAAAAACTGGGATCTTGTGATGGGAGAATTCAAGACAAGGAAATAACACTGTTAAGGTTGTGGCTTACTTCTCAAAAAGAATTGAGTGAGGAGGATTTGAAGAAAATTTGTAAAGGTGTATTCTACTTTATTTTGAATATTGATAAGCAAGCATGCCAGGGTGCTTCTTTCGGAAACCTGCCATCTACTGTTGCAAATTTTGACTTGAATCTTGCACAACATTATTTCCAGGCCTTTTTCATGAAAATAAAAATAGAATGGAGGGGTGTCGATCTTTTCAGGCTTAATATCTTTTATCTTTTACTTGTCTGCATTCTTTGGGGCATGTTGTCTATAGTTGGAAGTAATGATTGGGATTTTAAGCTTGTAGATGGATTCTTAGGGGGCATGAAAAAAAATAGTTTATTAGTTGTATATAAGCTATCAATTCAAAGAATAAAATTTCATTTTGCAGATGGATATTTACTAAGTTTCATGGTGTTTCCCTAATCCAACCAGACATTTTCATGCCTATAACAGAGCCCTTTTACTCATTTTTTGCAAGGGGTTTGAGTAGGTTTATGTTGAACAGAGTGCATTTGACAGAGCAATTTTACTCATTTTTTGCAAAGGGTTTGAGTAGGTTTCTGCTAAATAGAGTATACGATAATGTATTTTCTTTCTTTCTAAAGAATAGACGAAACCTCTTAAAAATTAGGCAAGAAGGACATGATGTTGATGACAAAGTGGAAAACCTTAGATCAATTGCTCTATCGAGGAGTCTCTCTCAGCAAGTCACATTTCCTTCTACCTTGCAAGATAATGAAAAGGTTCCACATGATTCACAAAGGGATTTCAAACGCCTTAGTAAACCTTTAACTCCATTTGGTATCGTGATTTTGTTGGAGAGAATTATGAAGCTGAAAATATTTCGTAATATATTTGTAGAGCAGTCAATAGATAACAAGCCTCTCTCTATCAAAGAACTACTAGCAGATTATGTTTCTTCATTTCACAGAAAACATGTTAATAAGACAAAGCATTGAACAAATTGGTGAGGAGGTTGAAAACGAATTTGACTCATTTGAAAATAACATTAGTGAAAGTTTGATATGGAAATGTGATGGAAAAGCAACAATTGGTATTGTCAAAAGTTCTAAAATGAAATCCAACTCTAAAGGATAAGAGATGCAAGATTTTCAATGTGTCCAATATAGATACCTTCTGTGGGCATGTAGGATCTTCTCTACTTTCTGGCGCTAACACTAGTTCTAGCAGTAAAAAGAGAGCAATGTCTTCACAGACTTTTTCTAAGGTATTGCCTCTATTGGCTCTCCTTTTGCTTGGACTAGTTGGCCAAGTACACCAGTAGTAGTTTTAGAATATAATTTCCATTATTTGAAAGGACTGGGGTGTTTTACTTGGTCATGTCAATAGCAAAGTTGCAATTGCTTATCTTACTTTGATCTTTAGTATTAGCAATAAAAAAATGTATCTTCATTTTACTAGTCTCATAGATGTTCTAGTTTTGGAATTGAGTTATTGTACTCTTCTCCTCGTATTCTCATGTTAGGATTTCCAATTATTCTCACATTAGGATTTCCAATAAAGTATTCTCACATTACGTTTTCTAGTTATTCTCACATGAGGATTTCCAATAAAATATTTTTCTAGGATTTCATTTGCTTAGGTTTTCAATCAAGTATAAAAAATAAAAAATATAATAAACTTACTAATGGAAGAAGAAAAATCATTTCATTTTTGTGTGCTAGGGGATTTGGACCTTATGGGAAGGTAAGGGAGAAAAAAAGAAGAACAAAAGAACCACTTACCCTGCTCCTGCTTTGACTTTGTAAGTCCATCAAGTAGCTTTGAGTGCCCTGCTTCAATTGCTACTTGAGTGTTCGATGAGGAAACAAAAAGTTCGCTAAACATATCCCAAAAATAAAATACCATAAGCAAGAACTTTGACAGATGGAGGACCAAAAGGATTAGGATCTAACTAGTATTATGTATCAAAGAAAATGCTTGGTAAACCTGGTTCTATGTCAATCTTCTTGAAGTGATCTTTATGATGTGGGAAACCTCTCAAGTTTATGGCAATTTGCAGAAGATAACTCTGGACATAAAGCTACATACAACTAAGATTAGTTTGGAGAAGATAACTCTGGAAATAAAGCTGCATACAGGTAAGCTTAAGTAATAGATCTAGTCAATTATGACAATTTCAAGTAATGTTTGAGCTATAATTTGGCCAACGAATTATTTGCTTTGTTATCTGATGAAAACGGGTGAAGTAGCCTTCACGCGTATTTCACTTTAAATTTTTGAAAATGTCTAGGACTTGAATTATTGAAAGGAATGGTATTGTCATATTTCCAAAGCATAAACACTAAGCCATCTTTACATCAAAACAACCTTCCCTGCATATTTACATATAGTGAAAGTACATGAGGTGTGGCTCCTACATCAATCTTTTCACAATCTAAGCGGGTGAGGTGGCCCATGGATTTCATTTATTTGATCTCGAAAGGTGAGATAGCCCATAGCCTTTAGATGTGTTGTACTTCTTTTTTTTGAAAAATTTGTTGAAATGGATATAATTGTGGAAAGGCGGCCCCTATTCAGCACTTATCTTCCATCTTCCATCTTGCAACACCCTTTCTTGGAGATTTGCAAGAGAATACTTTGAAGGAAGAGAAGAAGAAGATTTAAGGGAATGGAAGCTTTTGAGGACCTAAAACTTGCAACGGAGAGGTATTATTGTTGAAGAATCTGGGGTAATTATAGTTAATGACATTCTTCTTAGCTTGATAACTATTTGTGAGGTATTTTATCTTAGCTTATTAGCACAATCTTTTCTTGATATCATTAGTGTGTGTGTTTCTTATTTCATCAAATAGATACCAAAACAAAGAGACAAGAACACATGATTTTGGCTTTCTGCTAAGGCCAAAACCTCTCCCTCTTGGAGAGGAAAACCTGCACAAAATTCTTCTTATAGAGATTCAAATTGACGAATACCAAGACCATGACCCTTGACCTACTGTGCCACTCCAAGACCAAGACATCAACCCTCTTCGTTGTCACTATTGAGATCATCATTATGATGCACCATTGAAGCCATTACTACTTTACCACCGAGACCTTCATTCTTGCTGCTCTATGATTGTTCCTTCATTGATCTTTTCAACATCACAACGAGATCTTTATATTCATGAATGAGATATGCACTGAGATCACTCTTGTATCATAGTTTCACCATTGATATCTTCATTGGAATACCACCGAGATCACGATTGCATCATGACTATGTATGCTGAGACTATGACTATGTATACTTCTGCATTGTGCTCTTCACTAAGACTATAGCTATGCCGTCCTTGCACCAAGGTCTGCTACAACTATGTTGAGACTATATGGTTGTGACCTTTTAACTAGGCCAAGACATCAGGGATGTATGTGAAAATATCACTGTGATACTCATCCGAAAGCTATAGTAATCCTCCTCCAAACGAAATGTTGAATTTTTGCCCTTATCTGAGTGTCCTGTACCACTTTACCTTGTCTGAGATTCTGAGTTGCTTGCACCCATCCAAAATTACAAAGACTTGTCTAAATTTGTATGTGTTTCTTGTGGTGACCTCAGCGGGGTATTTATGGTGGTTCTGTCTCCCTAAATAAGCTGACATGTCACAGTGAATGGATGTGTCTATTATTTGAGCCGACTTGACATTAATATATATTTTGAGGTTGACATAGCTGCTCTTCTTCATGGTTTTGTTGGTTGATGTCTTCAAGAGGATTGTGCTTGTCTTGGAGGGTTGTTCTAGATCTTTATATAGACTTTTATACATTACACATAGGCTCAAGAAGAGCACGACATTAACTCTTTAAACTAAATCCTAAGGCTCTTAATGGGAGCCACTAAATAAATAAAATTCTTACTCATAAAACCCATGCAGCAAGGGATAAATTCATTTTCTTGTTTTACAAAAATCATAATACAATGTCATGAAGACCAAACATAGTTGCACTTTTTCCAACAATTATTTGGATTAGATCATTTCCATACCATAATAAATAAGTAAAACCTAATTCTTTGTACACTTTGTGAGCATTTAATTGTGTTTTTGACAAAGTTGAGAAATGTTCAAATTTTCCTTGGAAGTTGAAACAAATCGTTGTGGTAGTTTGTCTTCCAAGAAAGCCCTTTCAAAAATGAAGGTTGTGATGGAGAAGATCATTAAATGGAACAATGAGGAGGAAAGAAAGAAGAGAAATAATAGAGATAAGAGCTCAAGGAAGTGGTCTACTTGATGATCAAAAGAGAAGAAGACATTGAGTTAGTTCCATGATGATTAAAGATTGTTTTGAACTATGGTTATTTGCAAGTTTCCTATTAGTTATTAACAATACACTAATCTGTAAAAAAACGAATCTCATATGTTTGAGAGTGTTAATGATTTTGTGTAATTAAAGTGACCTTAGTTTTAATATGTTTTTGCACTCTATGTAAACCAAGAGAACTTTAACAAAGCTACATTGTAATCCTAGCTCTATTAATTAGTTTAAAAGATTAGTCCAATATATTGTTGGTTCACTATTTAACCACATTCTATAATCAATCTTGCAATTTCTTTTGTTAGGTGTTTATTATTTTATGGTGGGTTTGTAGAGTACACAACATTTCATTAATTTCAATACTATACATTACAACATTGTTGTATTCACCTGTTATTCACTTTTTGATCACTAAAGCAACGACTCTACCACATATCATCCATTAAATAAGTGGAGAGAACTTATGGCCTGAGAATAAATTTAAAGAGTCTTTCTTGAATACACATATGTCTATTGAAGCAAATAGTCTACTAATAAAATAATTATAAAACAAAGCCATTAGTTTTGTATTTATTTATTTTTGATTAGTAGAATAAAACAATTTCCACATAAATGTAATAAAATAAACATACCATAAATCTAACCTTTAAATTATGATTTTCTTTTCCATACAAATTTCATTTCAACTTTTAAATTATTAAATTCATTAAAAAAACCATTAATACAAACTAATCTATGATGTCCCCAAGAAAACTATAATTATTTTATTTACCGCAGTAAAAACAAAGACTGGATTTTATTATTATAAACGTTTGAATTATGTATTAGAATTTTGTTAATTATGAATGGAAACAAATGTTGAGTGATAATAAATCTTGTAATTCTTTTCATATCGAGAAGTTAGGGAAAGGTAGTTACCTAACCCTAACCACTTCCCTGTTTATGAATTCCCAAGAAGGGATCAAGAGGTTAAGCACAGTACCTGAGAGAACTGGGAGGGAGAAAGGGAAGTGGATCGTGCTGTAAGGTCAAACAGATTGAGGGCTAAGTCTGGTGAGGACTAGATAGATGTAGATGTTGTGGAAAATTAAGTTTGCAAGAAAGAATCTGTGCTAAGAGCAGAAGCTCGAGGGGGAGGCTTGGACCTGGAGGCAAGTCTCATGGTTGGGCGGATAAATCAAGTAAGCATAGTTGCGACTGCAACAAGCTGATTGTCTTAAAGACTAGATACAGGTAAGTATTTTAAATACCCATCTTATTTATGGTCAAGAAATGGTAAAGATTTGAACTAGATGTGAGAAAATAATAATCTAGTGATTCACGTAAACTCAGAAGTAATAGTAAGAACATAAATCTTTTCAAAAGCTATAAACATTATAGATGGAATCCAAAGACAGTTTTATGTAGACTGTAATGATAAAATCAGTATATCCTTAGCTTAAACAGGAAAATAGTAAGCGATAACATTGATATTTATAGTAAGCAGTATAAGACTGTAAGTAAAGGAATCGAAAGGAATAGTCTTTACCAAATAGAAGAAATGGAATCATATTCTACATATGGGAAATAACCAAATTCTAGCTAAACGCTCGCTGGAAAATAGAGCAATACAGGAAAAAGAAATCATGTAGCTTAAACAATTCATTCTGGAATAGGAAAAACAATAGATTTTCAGAGCATTCATTAGTGGCAGGTGCCATAGAATCTAACCCTATAATAGCATGAAGAAAATACTTTAAAACACCAAAACTTAAATGGCTTACTTGACAAGATTATTAGAATTAAAAGAACAGATCTTCATGACCGTTGATTGAGGGTTTTAAACCCTCGGGACAGTACCCAGACCCATCATAAATTAACGCAATAATATGCATACATAGCATTCATTTCGAACACAGATAGTGGATGTCGGTTCGGCAAGAATAAGAATAGAGACATTTCCAAACCGACTTTGTTTGCAATAAAATTAATAACTATAATTGATAAATTGCCAGAATCTCTTTAAGAGTATACAAAACAATGATACAAATCTCTAAATATGTAACAGTTTAATCCTCAGGTCAGAGGAGCCAAGCTTTACCACTTTAAACAAGTTTTGGTAGTGCCAATAGTATACCATGCCTCCACAGGCCAGCCAAAATCCATTCGAAAGAGTCCAATGAGATAACAATACAAATAGAACCACCAAGCTAATACTTAGAACTCCACAAGCAACATCTAAGAAATACATAAATGGAACATTATAACCAGAACTGAGAGGGTTTTAGAACCCATTTCGCAACCCCATGAAGGTTTGCAAAAGAAAACAATATCCACTATGAGAAACAGATAGTAAAACCCTCAACTATCATATATACAAACATAATTCATAAAATTCCACGAGGGCTGGACTTTCCTTCCAAAGCTAAAATTTTAACAGTACAAGTTGCATTTTAACTCTGAGCCCGTGAGGCTAGACTCAAACCTCGACAGAGGAAGCTCAGCCAGAACCTAATCTAAACAAAAAAAGAAAACCCTCGATTAAATTCCATTACTCTCTGGTGCTCAGGATTGTAGTGCAAAAGGGGATTTCTCATTTACATACCCAGAGAACATTTAGGTGTAGAACACATGCCTTGGTAGAGTTTTGGATAGGGCACCATGAGAGACTAGTTGAGCAGCCCCGACCTCCGAAGAACACCTGAAGAAGAGTCATAAAATAAGAAAATGTTACTTTGTATCTTAGAATAAAAATCACACATAGAAACATCAAATAACTATAGGGCTTAGCCGAACTTCTACCTGCCACGCCACGCAATGGGTGAAGGATGTAAGAGAGGTGAAGACCTCCTTTGGCCATAGAAACAGGGTTGAACCTTCTACATCATAACAACGAAATTCTGCTCATTACCAGAGAACCAAACTGCAAACCTAATTGATATTAACAATGAAACCTTACCGAGAAGCAAGTGAGGTTATGAGATCACTCAGACATCGTTGGATCTGAACAAACACTTGTGACCGTCGATGAAGCATTATAGCCAAGGAAGGGAGGACAACTAGTGGGTAAACGAAGAGGATCCCAAGTACTACTCCCGCCAAACTTAAGAGGACAGAAGCCTTAAGTCATTCATATGTGATGACTGTAATATTCATTAAAAATCTAAAACCCGTGTATAGATAGTTTAATGTTGCATTAATGTATCCACAGTGATATAATAAATGTAAAGGTAACGAATGTATTTTCTGTATCAAATATGCAATCAAATTATATTAAGCATGCCATGGATATATTTTATTTCATTTTTTGGTATATTAGAGAGACATGACAAGTGGTATCAGGGCAAGCCCAGATTACAAAACTGAGGCCTCTGGAAACTAATATTTAAAAGTGTTGTGACTTATGTTATGCTCCTATACCAATAGGTGTCATATTTCATGATCGACTTGATGAGCTCTGTAATATGTTCATTAATTTCCTTGTTGCAAAGGTTTTCCATATTATCAAAAAACCAAAAAATGTAAAAAAATGTAAAGAGGGTATGCCCTAAAAGAAAAATCAAAGGGTAAAAAGAATGGAATGGTCAAAAAAGTGAAAGAAATGAACCCCAAACAAAAATAGACCAGGAAAGTGTGCAAGTCCAAAATGCCACTACATTTTCATTTTCTGTAATAAGCATTATGTGCAACGTGTTAATTTATACCAAAATTGATGAATGGCCAAACAGCTTAATCTTGGCTAGTTCATATTTGAATTTCCTGTTTTAGAGATAGAGAATAAAATCTGACCAAACTGTTCAATCTTGGCAAATAAGTAGATAGGTAGAGTAAATAAAAAGGAGCTCAACAGTTTAATTTGAGCCCTTCGATGTAATAAGTGCAGACTTAGGTAGGCTTACCATGAAAAGAAAAGGAAATTTGATAAGGGTTTGCCAGTCTAAGTGCACCCAAATAAAGAAGAAAAATGCTAGGCCAAAGTAGGCAGGGTAGGTAGATAGTGTTGCAGAATGATACTTGTGATAGATTATGTCTCTAAATGTGTTAATCCTTATCTCTATTTCAAGTGCCAGGCAAACATTATACTGGATGCAGTGCAAGCGAGGCAAGGTTACATAACTAACTCCCCTTCATACTTTTCCCTAATTTCCCCTAAGCATTAAGATCTGTTCTTAATATCACTCATAAAACCACTCATTCCGTTTCATAAAGATCGCCTAAGTAAAACCCTATTTCACTTAGGAAAATGGCAAATATTCCTCATATAAACCCTTTTTCCTCTTCAAAGCCTAAGTTTAAATGGAAATTTAGCTTAGCGCTTTCGTTTTGAAGTCATATTAATTCTAACTCTTATTATATAAATCCCGAACATTTTAAACCCTTCTCGTAATATATAAATATATTAAAAATCCCCAAATAATATGTATCCCCGCCCCGGTTAATTATAACCATAAAACAGTAAAGCGCCGTTTAAAAAGGATTAATAAATTTGTTTGAAATTTATTAAAAACCTCCCCACTTCACCAAAATACGGAATTAATTAACCATTTGGGTTAATTAATAACCATCCCCCCGACCAATCAAAACGCCCCCGATACGATTAAAACATGGTTTATCGTGCCAGGCCCGCTGCATAACTCCCCGCCATGTCCCCTACCCATCCACCGTTCGATCAACCCGTTCTCATCCGACGGTTGATAACAATATCGCGACCCCCCTTTTGACCACGCATTAACTCGCGATCACCGGCGGTTTTCCGCCCATACAAAAGCCACGTGTCGCCCGTTTAATGTGCTCGCTCGCCCTCCACTCAATACCACTTGACCCCAAAAGCGGTGCGAGCAAAACCGCTTACCACCTTTTGCCGACATCAGGTCTAGTCCGCTGACGTCATCCGCCCTCCGCTGACGTCATTCGCCCAATTAAATGCAAAAAACTCTGCCAACCTTCGTTTTGTTGAAATAAATGGAAAAAACATGTTTTTCATTGTTATACATTGCGCCCTGAGCTCTCATACAGAACAACGACCAAGGCTAGCAGTTCAGTTACAAACCGGCACCCGACCAAAAAGACTCCAGCAACAAGCCCGCAGCCTGTCAACCAACCTGCATTTGTATTGTTTTCTTCTTCAACATAGGTATTTATCCAGTTTGCCATGAAACCCTGTAATTTTGGTTCTCGACTAAGAATTCTACCTAAGAAGGTCAAAATTCAAGTTTCCAAACAGTCTTTAACTGCCATAAAAAAACCTCAAATCAGTTGCTGGTCTGTTTTTCCTCGGAAGGCCTGAATTCCAGTTTCAATATACAAAGAACTAAATATAGAAACCCCTTGTTTTTGCCCCTTGACGCTCCTCATGCCTAAGGAAGCTTCAGAAGCATGAATTACCAGATAAAAGTGGTGGGAAGACATGTTAGCAGTTTTGTAAATTTACCCCAGGTAAAAGGTAAATGCAGAGCTATTTACCAGACAGAGTTATTAACCACAGTAAGGTAGAATAAAGGTGAACAGGGGTCAAAACAGGTCGAAGAGTATCAGAGCAGTTAAAGAGTATCCGTAAAGACAGGGCAGCTAGCACAGAATGACTGATGAGGACAGTTGCAAGCCGAATCAAAGGGCCTGCCTCAAGCACATTCAACAAAAATAGGACCAGCACAACATCAATTCATCTTTTCCCTATTTTCAAGACTAGCTGTTTTTATTTACTTGTAAAACTATTTTTAGTCATCCTAAATATTATCTCACTCTCTTAGGAGATATTTGTTATACAATTTTGAGCATAAATACCCCCTCAATTGGAGTATTGGAGGGTGGATTCCTAGACTTTGCTGTAATATTGATTTTTTGGAATAAAGAGTTGTTGGAATCAATTGTTGCATGGCTTACTAGATGAAGAATTGAAGCAGAGGACTTGTCACAGACTTCTTGAATCAACCACTGGATCAATAAGTCCTCTATATCTTGTGTTTTAAAGTTTTCTTAGTTTATTATATCATCTGTGTTTCACAATCTGAATGATAAAGAAAAGATTTAATTTCAGAATATGCTTGATTGCACTCTGTTTTCAGTCATTATTGTTCTCTGTGTTTTCTTCAAAATTAGGATAAGCAGTGAAATCTTAATTGCTCATGTTTCCTAATTCTTTCATGTTGATTATTTGCTAAAGAATACTTAACTGCTCCTTATCAGTAATCATCCAATTTCCCTCTTTAAATAGGTTGAAGGATTCTCAACTGCCCTTCACCCCATTTGAGCCCATTCCATCTGTTTCAAGTCTTTATTTGTTCCCTATTTGACCACCTTGCTCTGTGAAACCATCCTCTGTTAAGAAACCAAATCCAAAAAGCCATCTTCTTTGACTCCATTAGCCCAATGGCCTGAACTACTCTGTCTTACCTCTCTGCTCTATTGAATCTCACCACCCAAACTCAAACAAAACTCCAAAACTTCATAACTAGCCTAATACCTTTAAAAACAAAGCTAAATCATAAAGAGAGAGCCCTCTCTGGATACAAATTGGCTAGATTCTGTATCTAAAAGATTGGTTAGTGGTTACCTTAGCCTCCTTCCCCTTTCTTACAACTTTTGGGAAAACCTGAGTGATAACATCAATGGCAACTCCGCTGGGGACCTGAATAATTTGTTTGTTACTACTATTTTATGTATAAGCTACAGACGGAGCCTGAAGTTAGCCAGGTAGCCTTTGAAATGCTTTTGCTTTGTAATTGCAGAATTAAATGAATGCTACTTTAGTCTATCTCCGGTCTAGCTTATAGATTGGACAGTTGGTTTCAAATACTTGATCAGTTCCTCTTTTCAAATAAGTCTTAAGGAAGTTCAAAATTCCCACATCTAAAACTTCTTAGAAGAGACTGTTAAAGTTGTATTGTCAAACCCATTTCAAGAAAAAACCCAAAAACACACCCAGAAACCTGGCTTCAGAAAAGATTCATTACACCAGATCGAATCCGGATCCAAATCCCCCACCTGTGTTTGAAAATCCTAATCTGATTCCTAGGATTCTTAGAAGACAAGAGAGCCAAGAAAATTCTGCTAGTTCTCGGCCTCTATACAGATCAAGATCCTATCCTGTGAAGTGGATCTACCTTGAGGACGAGCCTTTTGATGAGTATTTTGAAAACTCTTTATTTGTGACCTTTTCAGAATCTGGGTTAACCCACACAGTTCAAGATCCAATATTCATTGAAAATTTGCAGATTGAAGTTGTTACTTCACACCTTGACAGACATTTGCAGAACTCCATTCAATCTGAGCTTACCTCTGAAAGAACACCAAACCTTTCTGTGATTACTACAGCTTCTCCAAGTTCACCATCAGCCACCCCTTCCATCTACAACACGCATTCCCATTGTTAGCCCTACTCCTCCAGTTGTCACATCTATTTTTGCAACCATGGCAAACCGATATACTCCCCTGCACTTACCTGCCAATCCAGGGGCTATGCCCCAAGACTATCAAAGTAAAATCACTTACTTTGAAGGTACTGGCACTTACACAGCTCAACAACATACCAAGAAAATGACCGACTATTTTGAAATATATGAGGTTGATGCTGATGATGTTAGAATGAAAGTATTTGTGCAAAGTTTAATTGGAGATGTTAGAACCTGGTTTAGAGCCCTCCCTACAAACAGTATCAATGAACCACAAGCTCTTTATCAGACCTTCTTGAACATATTGGAAAAGAAGAAAGATCCTCTCCACATTTTGTCAAAATATGAAAACCTAAGAAGAGGCACACAAGAAACTGTCCAAGATTATTGTACCAGATTCAATAATGTCTACAATGTTATTCCTCAAAATCTCAGACCTCCTCCATATTTGACCTTGATCAAATTCCCTGATGCATTTGATTCTGATATGGCATACCAACTTAGGGAAAGATCTCCTTGAAACTTAGAAGAGATGCAAAGTATAGCTGTCAGCGTTGAGGCCAACCTGATATCTAAACGATCTAGAGCCAGAGATGAAAGGAGGACACTTTTCAAAGAAGAACCTTCTGCCTTTGAACAGAAATTAGATGTTATTATTAAAGGAATGGATAGACTTGGAGACAGAGTAGAAACGATCGAGCGAAAATCCCCTTTGGATGGTCAACCAGGCAATACTGGGAGAAATCCAAATTTCAGGAAGAACCAAAATCCTAACACTCGAAAGACAGGGCCTGACCAAAATATTAGGCCCCCATTTCAAGAAAAATGTGCTAAAGCCTCAACTTCTGGTGAACCAACAGAAGACACTCAAATTAATCTGATGGGACTCAACAATGAACAACAAGTTTTCTTGACCCAAGAGGATCAAGAAGCTCACATTCTTAAACAATTCCAAACTCAGTCAAGTGAATCATTTGACTTTAGGGAGGGATATGATACAGCCATTTATGAAGTCCACAAACAATACAATCTGAGGAGCAGAAGAATAGATGTCCCTGAAACCAATAAACAGAAAGATACCAAGCAGCCTAACAAAGGTAAGATCAATAACCCCCCTGTACATATTCTTTCTAGAACAGGTCCTAACCCTGATAACCCAATTGTTGAAGATGTATCAGATAATCAACCACCTAACAGACAACCTTCCACTTCTATTCCTTCTAAAGGAAACGTAGAAGAGCCTCTAGAACTTGATTTGGAAACAACTTCAGTCCATAATCCAACTCCTGAAGAGGACAGAAACGCAAAAAATACATCTGTCCGAAATACAAGAACTCAGACCGGAAAACATTTTAATCTTGATACAGAAGTAGGCAAATTAAAGATAGGTGTTCCATTGTCAGAATTAGCTAGGCATGATGTTTACAGAAGTCAAATCAGCAGATCACTCAAAATTTCTGTGAACGAAGATTGAGTAAATGTTTTTGATGACCAGCCTGAATTGATCTTTGGCCCTAGAGTAAATGAAAAAACAGTAGAGGGAGAAGTTCCTCCTTTCTATGTAAGTTTAAACATACATGATAAAATACTTCATAATGCCATGTTTGATTCTGGTGCTTCTCATAACTTAATGCCTAAATCTGTAATGGAGAGACTAGACCTTGACATCACCAAGCCATATAAGGACCTTTTCTCTTTTGATTCAAGTCAGGTCAGATGTTTAGGTTTAATCAAAGACTTATGTGTATCACTAGTCCAATATCCTACCAAAACCATCTTAATGGACATAGTGGTAGCTGATATTCCACCAAAGTATGGCATGTTATTGTCCAGATCTTGGGGTGAAAAGCTTCAAGGATCTCTACAATTAGACATGTCTTACGCTACTATTTTAGTGTTTGGTCAACCCAAGAAACTATACAAAGAAACCTTATGAAGTATGTAGTAAGTAGTCAAGAGAAACCTCAAAATTTCCCTATCTGCTCAGTACATTCAGATATGGATTCTTTTATCCTTTACAATGTTGAAATTGATCCCCCGCATGAAATAAAAGTTTTAGCAGATGAACCAGAGCAAATTACAAACGAAAGGTCTAGCGTCTGAATCCAAGAAATTTCTGAAAATCATGAAACATCAGATACCCAAGAGAAATCAGAAGAAACTAAAAAACTAGATCTCCCTATTAAACAGATCCCGGAAACTCCAGATACTAATTATGAACATGAAATCCTTTGGTACTTATAATTTGATGGTTCTGTGAACAAATTAGGAGCAGGAGCAAGAGTTTGGGTGTACAATCTTGGAAACACTCATGTTGAAGGCCATGCCTATAGATTAAACTTTAGATGCACTAATAATATGGATGAATATGAAGCTCTATTGCTAGGTCTTAAACTGATCAAGAAATTGGGAGCAACTAGAGTGTCAGTCCTAGGATATTCTGATTTAATCATTCAACAGATAAAAGGGAAGTTCTTAACAAATGATCCCATATTAAGAGAGTACAGAGGAACAGCTATAGAGATCCTCAATACATTTCTAGAAACTCAACTTGCCAAAATCCTGAGAAAACATAACTTGCAAGCTCATAGCCTAGCAACATTTGCCAGCTCCTGTAAATCACCATTTGAACCAAATCATCAATTCACAGCGGAGATTAGACACAGGTCAGCCATACCCGACAATGTAAAGAACTGGCAAGTGTTTGACAGTGATAATCAGATCAACAACTTTTTAACCCTAAAAGAAGAATTTTCTAGCACTAACTTAGATGTAGATACAATTAGTGAGTTTGATCAAACAAATCAGATAGAAACAAACATTTCAGTAGAGAATGCAACTCAAGTGCTTCATCCAACGAAATTTACCAAAAAGGAAATACAAGATCTTAAAGAAATAGACATTGATGAGATTATTGGAGGAAAATCAGAAGTTATCAATTTGAAAGACAATCATTTTCCCAAAGGATTAACTCCTTTGGAAGATCTCTTTGATTTCAACGATATTCCAAAGAAACCCAAGATGGAACCTCTAAAAGCAGACATTGAACACTATAACATAGGAACTGAGGAAAAGCCAAAAATGGTAAAATTATCCAAATCTTTTCCCCTTGATCAAAAACTTAAGTATGTTGAACTAATCAAATAATTCCATGATGTTTTTGCCTGGAGCTATGAAGACCTAAAATCTTATGACACCAGGGTTGAAGAATGATGATACAAGAAGAGCAGAAAACTTTTAATAAATACTAATGAGGAGGAATAATAATAGAGAACATAGAGTCGGCTTGGGAATTTTTAATTTTATTTTATATATTTATATATTTATATATTTTATTTATATTTTATTCTTATTAATTATTATAAATAATTAATTTTTATAATAAATATTTAATTAATATTAATAATATTGTTGTTATACATGTAAATCATTATAAATAATTAATATGTTTACAATAAATTAATTATTAAACCTAATGATCATAATCATAATTTCTGTTATTCATATTAGTTACTAATTCCTTAAACAAAGATGATATTAATAATTAAAATATTAATTAATCAAATTAAATTAGAATGAAACTACATTCATAGAAATCAATTATTATAAATAATTAATTAATATTGTATAATAAATAATTAATTATTATTAAATATTATTAATAATTAAATATAATAATAATTAATTAATTAATTAATTAATTAACTAATTAATATATTAATATAATTATTATAAAAAAATTTAATTTATATTAGAAAATTTTTTAGGTGATTAGGCTTAGGGTTGACTAATATAATAATTAATTAATTAATATGTTTAAGTCATATTAACTAATTAATATAACAAACAAATTAATAATTATTATTAATGATTAATAATTAATTTTATAGTTATAATAATTCATAATAATGACCAATTGTTATTGATTAATTGTCCCATAAAATGATGATTAAAATATAATAATAATTATTAATTGATTAATTAATATATTGATTAGGAATTAATAAAATTATAATTATTAAATAGATTAAATTATAGGAGATTAGAATCTAAAGATGACAAAAATAATGATGATTAACTAAATAATATTTAGTCATATTAATTACTTAATAAATTAATACAAATTAATAATTAATATTTATGGCTAACTAAAAAACTCATTTATATTTATATTTATGGTTTGCAGTTGCTCCTAAAAAACTCCCCATTGAAACCATGATATGTAGCATAGAAGACGGGATTGGTTACCTTCCTCTGGAAGACAAAGAAGCATTGAGGCAAGAATTTTCTGTCATCATGAGGAAATCCAATGCTCCCAAAAGCAACCTGAGTAGGGAAGAGCAAAAAGCTTTCAAATCTTTGCGAAACAATGACAAGGTGGTGGTTCTTAAAGCAGATAAGGGAGGAGCAGCAGTCATTTTAGATAAAGAAGACTATGTGCGCAAGATGAATGATCACCTAAGCTGTGGCAGTTATAAGAAGTTGAACAGTAATCCCATTCCCAAGATCATGAAGGATGTAAAAAAGATCATCTCAAATTCTAACCTTGATGAGAAATTAAAGAAGAAATTAACCCCATCATGTGAAACCGTCCCTAGAATCTATGGATTACCTAAGATCCATAAGGAAGGGGTCCCCCTCAGACCGATAGTCAATACTATTGGCTCCCCTACCTATGAACTTGCTAAATATGTTGCTAAAATCCTTAAACCCCTTGTCGGAAATACTGATTCCTTCATCAAAGACTCCCAAGACTTTGTGAAACTAATTAAAAATGAAAGGATGGAGCGTGACGACATTCTTGTTAGCTTTGACGTGGTATCCTTATTCACAAAGATTCCTCTTGAAGAAGCCATTCAGGTTATAAAAGGTGTTACTGATCCTGAGACTGCGAAGCTGGCTGAAATCTGCCTGAGGTCTACAGTGTTCACCTTCCAAGGAATATTTTATGAGCAGACATCAGGTGTGGCAATGGGATCACCCCTATCTCCGATCGTAGCCAACCTATACATGGAGCACTTTGAAAAGAAGGCCCTGGAATCTTATCCTTTAAAGCCGGCATGGTGGAAGCGGTTTGTCGATGACACCAACATAAAATGGACGCATGGTAGAGCTGAACTTGATAAGTTTTTCATTCACTTAAATTCCATCTCTCCAGAGATAAAATTTACGATGGAACTTGAAGAAAACAAGAGCATTCCATTTTTGGACGTTCTAATCATGAGAAAGGAAGATGGCTCTTTAGGCCACAAGGTTTTCAGAAAGTCAACACACACAGAAAGTTACCTCCATGCGGATTCCCACCATCACCCGGCCCAAAAGTTTGGTGTTCTAAATACCCTTGCCACCAGAGCCCTTCGAATTTCCGACTCAGAACACCTAAATGAAGAAAAGAATCATTTGGCTTCAGCTTTCAAGAGGATAGGCTACAAAGAGCATGAAATTAAAAAAGCCTTTGAGAGAGCTGAAAGAAAGTTGTCATCCCATGAGCATAAGACGCAAGACCAGCCTCAGGGTAAGATTTTTCTACCTTATATCCATGGTGTTACTGACAAAATCGCTAAAGTCCTAAGAAAGAAAAACATTATCACTCACTTCTCAGCCCCGGGTACCATCAGACATAGTTTGAAGTCCGTTAAAGATGATATTGACAACCTTCAACTGAAAGGAGTCTATAAAATAGACTGTTCTTGTGGAAAAAGCTACATAGGTGAAACTGGTCGGTCCCTCCAGACAAGGCTCAAAGAACATGGCGCTGATATCAGAAATGGAAGATCTCGTACCTCAGCATTGGCGGAACACTCCTTGAAGACTAATCACCATATTTGCCTAGAAAACGCATCCATTATCGCAAGAGAGGAGCATCATCAAAGACGAAAGATCAGAGAAGCTCTTGAGATTATTAAGCATCCTGAGAATCTGAACAGAGACAATGGTTTGGAAATTAGCAGAAGCTGGCTCCCCGTGATAAAAGAAATCAGAAGTCGCCAACCCATCCCCAGGTAATGCAGGTAATGCAGGTATGTTGTCCCCCTCCTTCTCCTATTCTAATTTCATCATTAAGTCTTCTTTAATAATTTAATGAATATATTTTATTATATTAATTAACCATAGATATTAACCATTTATAATTACTAATATTATTCAAATATATAAAATAAAATTAAAATTAAAATTAAAATTTAATTAATTTACTTAATAAATTTATAATTATTATATTATTTAACATATTTATTATTATACTAATTAATTAATTATTAAAATATTTATGTATTATCATTTATTCTAATTATTAATAAATTATTATTTAACATTTGATTAGTCTTATATTATTTTATTAGCTATTATATTAAATAATTTTTTGAATATTAGTTAGCCATAAATATTAATTATTAATTTGTATTAATTTATTAAGTAATTAATATGACTAAATATTATTTAGTTAATCATCATTATTTTTGTCATCTTTAGATTCTAATCTCCTATAATTTAATCTATTTAATAATTATAATTTTATTAATTCCTAATCAATATATTAATTAATCAATTAATAATTATTATTATATTTTAATCATCATTTTATGGGACAATTAATCAATAACAATTGGTCATTATTATGAATTATTATAACTATAAAATTAATTATTAATCATTAATAATAATTATTAATTTGTTTGTTATATTAATTAGTTAATATGACTTAAACATATTAATTAATTAATTATTATATTAGTCAACCCTAAGCCTAATCACCTAAAAAAAATTTCTAATATAAATTAAAAAATTTTATAATAATTATATTAATATATTAATTAGTTTATTAATTAATTAATTAATTAATTATTATTATATTTAATTATTAATAATATTTAATAATAATTAATTATTTATTATACAATATTAATTAATTATTTATAATAATTGATTTCTATGAATGTAGTTTCATTCTAATTTAATTTGATTAATTAATATTTTAATTATTAATATCATCTTTGTTTAAGGAATTAGTAACTAATATGAATAACAGAAATTATGATTATGATCATTAGGTTTAATAATTAATTTATTGTAAACATATTAATTATTTATAATGATTTACATGTATAACAACAATATTATTAATATTAATTAAATATTTATTATAAAAATTAATTATTTATAATAATTAATAAGAATAAAATATAAATAAAATATATAAATATATAAATATATAAAATAAAATTAAAATATATAAAATAAAATTAAAAATTCCCAAGCCGACTCTATGTTCTCTATTATTATTCCTCCTCATTAGTATTTATTAAAAGTTTTCTGCTCTTCTTGTATCATCATTCTTCAACCCTGATGATGGATCCCACTTGGGATTTGAAACGTTGGTATAAAGATGTTGAAACTGTGGATTCTCCGATCAATAAAAATGACACAAGCCACAGATCTCTAAAATCCAAAATCTTATGACACCTCTGTAATTCAACATACAATACCCCTCAAGGAAAATCAAAAACCATTCAAGCAAAAGCTCAGAAGAATTAACCCTGTACCGCTTCCTTCAATTGAAAAAGAAATCAAACGAATGCATGATGGAGGGATAATTGCTCCAATCATATTTTCAGAGTGGGTGTCTAATTTAGTGCCTACCAGGAAGAAAACAGGAGAAATCAGATTATGTGTTGACTTAAGAAATGTAAACAAGGTTTCTTTGAAAGACAATTACCATTTACCTAAGATGGATCATATTTTACAAAGGGTAGTAGGTGCTTCTAGGATTTCACTTTTGGATGGGTTTTCAGGTTATAATCAGATTCTGATTCATCCTGTTGACCAAGAAAATACTGTATTTACAACACCATGGGGTACATTCAAATATGTTAAAATGCCATTCAGACTTAAGAATGCAGGGGCAACCTTTCAACGAGCAATGGACATAGCTTTTACAAAATAAATTCATGATTTTATGGTTATATATCTAGATGACCTGACTGTATTTTCCAAATCAGATCAGCAACATTTAGATCATCTTAAACAAGTGTTTTTAAAATGCAGAAAGTATGGTATTTCATTAAATCCTAAAAAGTCTTTTTTTGGTCTAGAAGAAGGCAAACTGTTATGCCATATTATCTCCAAAGATGGCATCAGAATTGATCCTGCTAGAATAGAAGCTATTCTGCAAATACCCCACCCCAGAAATGTCAAAGAACTTCAAGCTTTCCTATGAAAGATTAACTTTTTAAGAAGATTCATATCTAATTTGGCTGAATTAAGTAGATTGTTGAACAATATGTTAAAAAAGTATTCAAAGGTTAAATGGACAGTAAAATCCAAACAAGAATTTGAAGAAATTAAAATGGCTTTGACCAGAACACCAGTCCTTACAAGTCCAAAGTTCGATAGAGACTTCATAATTTTTTCATTTGCATCAGAACACACTATAGCAGTTGTTTTACTGCAAAAAGATGATCAAGGATGTGAAAAACCCATAGCCTTTTTCAATAAAGCACTTAGAGATGCACCTCTAAATTACAAAATCATGGAAAAACAGGCTTTTGCACTTGTGAAAGCTATTAAATACATCAGAGTCTATATATTGTACTCCCGTGTAATAGCTTATGTACCAAATGCTGTTGTCAAAGACATCCTGACTCAGGATGGAATTGAAGGCAAACGAGGTAAATGGATAGCTAATATATTGGAGTATGATATTGAAATAAAACCTAAAAATCTTATAAAAGGACAGGGATTGGCTAAACCTGTGACTGAAACAAACTTTCAAGCCCTGGATATTAATGAACTAGATAATGAACAAGAGATGGCGACTCCACCAATCAGCCAGGACTTCTTAGAATCACCTTGGTATGCTGATATAACTCATGTATTATTAAACCTGTAGGCTCCTCCAAGGTTATCCAGAACAAAGAAAAGGTTTTTAAAGATGAAAGCTTCAAAATTTTGTATTTTAGATAATGCTCTCTTTTGGAAAAATCATGAAGGCATTCTATTGAATTGTTTAATAAAAAAGGAAGTTGACAAGGTTCTCAAAAAATTTCATGCAGGGGACTACGGTGGACACCTTTACTGGAAATCAACTGCAGGCAAAATCCTAAGGGCTGGATTTTACTGGCCAACCTTGTTTGTTGATGTAAAGAAATTTGTCACTGCGTGCCATAAAGGTCAAATTTTTGAAGGCAATAGAAAACTTTTACCTCTACCCGTTAGACCAATTTCCACTTAAAAGCCCTTTCAATAATGGAGTTTGGATATCATTGGAGAAATCCATCCTCCCTCTTCTGGCCAACATAAATGGATACTCACTGCCACAGACTATTTCACTAAATGGATAGAAGGCATTCCTTCTAGACAAGCCATTGATGCAGTGATTATAGGATTCTTAGAAACCAACATATTGTCTAGATTTGGTTGTCCTGAAAAGATCATAACCGATAATGTTGCTGCCTTCAAGTCCAAGAAAATGATAAATTTCTGTAACAAATACCATATCACTTTAGGCCATTCCACAACCTATTACCCTCAAGGTAAAGGTCTAGCTGAATCTTCCAATAAAAGCCTGATTAATATTATTAATAAATTGTTGGAAGAGAATAAGAAAAACTGGCACAAGAAACTTATAAATGCACTATGGGCAGACAGACTTACTATAAAGAGATCTATTGGAACTAGCCCTTATGAGTTATTTTATGGCATGGAGGCTGTATTTCCCTCATCTTTAGGAGTTCCTGTAATTAAATTACTGCAAGAATCTCAGGTGGAACCCAATGACATTCAAAGGAGAGTAAATCAGACCATCCATTTGCAGTAGACCAGAGAAGAAGTGCACCAAAGATCCCAAGTGTTACAAGAAAAACTCAAGAAAATATTTGATAAAAGGACCAAAGCAGAAGACTTCTACCTTGGAGACAAAGTTCTAAGATGGGATTCCAGGAGAGAAGACAAAGGAAAACATGGGAAGTTTGACTTCCTGTGGAAAGGGCCATTTATCATCCAGGCATTGCAAGGGAACAATACTTACTTTCTGAAGAGCCTGGATGGCACAGAAACAGAAGAAGGACCAGTGAATGGTCGAATGCTGAAACATTACTTTGATCCAGTTTTTTAAATGTATTCTGACTCTAACATGTACATACTATATCCTTGATAATGTCACAGTTTGGATTGGATAGTAACTTGCTGGAGTTGAAGCCCGAAGAGAAGGCCCTAAGCTTCACAAGTGTGCTATCATATATACAATAAAGCAACCAGCAAAAGGAGATTTCAGAGCATAGTCTAAGTTATTTAGAAGGCCATCTGACCTGTTGTTCTTGACTTTCCACCAGGAAAAGCCATCCCCAAGTGGAGCCACTATTATGCTCCTATACCAATAGGTGTCATATTTCATGATTGACTTGATGAGCTCTGTAATATGTTCATTCCTTTCCTTGTTGCAAAGGTTTTCCATATTATCAAAAAATCAAAAAATGTAAAAAATGTAAAGAGGGTATGCCCTAAAAGAAAAATCAAAGGGTAAAAAGAATGGAATGGTCAAAAAAGTGAAAGAAATGAACCCTAAACAAAAATAGACCAGGAAAGTGTGCAAGTCCAAAATGCCACTACTTTTTCATTTTCTATAATAACCATTGTGTGCAGCTTGTTAATTTATGCTACAATTGGTGAATGGACAAACAGCTTAATCTTGGGTAGTTTATATTTGAATTTCCTGTTTTAGAGATAGAGAATAAAATCTGACCAAACTGTTCAATCTTGGCAGATAAGTAGATAGGTAGAGTAAATAAAAAGAAGCTCAACAGTTTAATCTAAGCCCTTCAATGTAATAAGTGCATACTTAGGTAGGCTTACCATGAAAATAAAAGGAAAGTTGATAAGGGTTTCCCAATCTAAGTGCACCCAAACAAAGAAGAAAAATGCTAGGCCAAACTATGCAGGGTAGGTAGATGGTGTTGCAGAATGATACTTGTGATAGATTATGTCTCTAAATGTGTTAATCCTTATCTCTATCGCAAGTGCCAGGCAAACATTATACTGGATGCAGCTCAAGCGAGGCAAGGTTACATAACTAACTCCCCTTCATACTTTTCCCTAATCATTCACTAATTTCCCCTAAGCATTAGGATCTGTTCTTAATATCACTCATAAAACCACTCATTCCGTTTCATAAAGATCGCCTAAGTAAAACCCTATTTCACTTAGGAAAATGGCAAATATTCCTCATATAAACCATTTTTCCCCTTCAAAGCCTAAGTTTAAATGGAAATTTAACTTAGCGCTTTCATTTTGAAGTCATATTAATTCTAACTCTTATTATATAAATCCCGAACATTTTAAACCCTTCCTTAATATATAAATATATTAGAAATCCCCAAATAATACGTATCCTCACCCCGGTTAATTATAACCATAAAACAGTAAAGTGTCGTTTAAAAAGGATTAATAAATTTGTTTGAACTTTATTAAAAACCTCCCCGTTTCACCAAAATACGGAATTAATTAACCATTTGGGTTAATTAATAACCATCCCCCCAACCATTCAAAATGCCCCCGATACGATTAAAACATGGTTTATCGAATCGGGCCCGCTACATAACTCCCCGCCATGTCCCCTGCCCGTCCACCGTTCGATCAACCCATTTTCATTCGACGGTTGATAACAATATCGCGACCCCCCTTTTGACCGCGCATTAACTCGCGATCACCGGCAGTTTTCCGCCCGTACAAAAGCCACGTGTCACCCGTTTAATGTGCTCACCCGACCTCCACTCAATACCACTTGACCCCAAAAGCGGTGCGAGCAAAACTGCTTACCGCCTTCCACTGACGTCAGATCTGGTTCACTGACGTCATTCGCCCAATTAAATGCAAAAAACCCCGCCAACCTTTGTTTTGTTCAAATAAACGGGCAAAATAGGTTTTTCATTGTTAAACACTGCGCCCCGAGCTCTCATACAGAACAACAACCAAGGCCAGCAGTTTAGTTACAAACCGGCACCCGACCACAAAGACTCCAGCAACAAGCCCGCAGCCTGTCAGCAAACCTGCATTTGTACTGTTTTCTTCTTCAACACAAGTATTTATCTAGTTTTCCATGAAACCCTGCAATTTCGATTCTCCACTAAGAATTCTACCTAAGAAGGTCAAATTCAAGTTTCCAAACAGTCTGTAACTGCCATAAAAAGACCCCAAATCAGTTGTTGGTCTATTTTTCCTCAGAAGGCCCGAATTCTAGTTTGAATATACAAAGAACTAAAGATAGAAACCCCTTGTTTTCGCCCCTCAACGCTCCTCACACCTGAGGAAACTTCAGAAGCATGAATTACCAGATAAAAGTGGTGGGAAGACATGTTAGCAGTTTTGTAAATTTACCCCAGGTAAAAGGTAAATGCAGAGTTATTTACCAGACAGAGCTATTAACCACAATAAGGTAGAATAAAGGTGAACAAGGGTCAAAACAGGTCGAAGAGTATCAGAGCAGTTAAAGAGTATCCATAAAGACAGGGCAGCCAGCACAGAGTGACTGAAGAGGACAGTTGCAAGCCGAATCAAAGGGCCTGCCTCCAGCACATTCAACAAAAACAGGACCAGCACAACATCAGTTCATCTTTTCCCTATTTTCAAGGCTAGCTGTTTCTATTTACTTGTAAAACTATTTTTAGTCATCCTAGATATTATCTCACTTTGTTAGGAGATATTTGTTATACAATTTTGAGCATAAATACCCCCTCAATTGGAATATTGGAGGGTGGATTCCTAGACTTTGTTGTAATATTGATTTTTTGGAATAAAGAGCTATTGGAATCAATTGTTGCATGGCTTATTGGATGAAGAATTGAAGCAGAGGAATTGTCACAAACTTCTTGAATCAACCACTGGATCAATAAGTCCTTTATATCTTGTGTTTTAAAGTTTTCTTAGTTTATATATCATCTGTGTTTCACAATCTGAATGATAAAGAAAATATTTAATTTCAGAATATGCTTGATTGCACCCTGTTTTCAGTCATTATTGTTCTCTGTGTTTTCTTCAGTATTAGGATAAGCAGTGAAATCTTAATTGCTCATGTTTCCTAATTCTTTCATGTTGATTATTTGCTAAAGAATACTTACTGCTCCTTATTAGTAATCATCAAATATCCCTCTTTAAATAGGTTGAAGGATTCTCAACTGCCCTTCACCCCATCTATTTCAAGTCTTTATTTGTTCCATGTTTGACCACCTTGCTCTGTGAAACCATCCTCTATTTGTTAAGAAACCAAATCCAGAAAGCCATCTTCTTTGACTACATTAGCCCAATGGCCTGAACTACTCTGTCTTACCTCTCTGCTCTATTGAATCTCACCACCCAAACTCAAACAAAACTCTGGAACTTCATAACTAGCCTAATACCTTTAAAAACAAAGCTAAATCATAAAGAGAGAGCCCTCTCTGGATACAAATTGGCTAGATTCTATATCTAAAAGATTGGTTAGTGGTTACCTTGGCCTCCTTCCCCTTTCTTACAACTTTTGGGAAAACCTGAATGATAAAAACTTATACATCAAAAGAAGCAAGAATATCTGGAATGAGGAGAATGGGCAACACACCGCATAGACCCATGACAGGATTAGGACCTGCATCTTTTCCAGAAACTAACCCTGAGGTATGGGTGCAACTGGGTGAGGAACCACACAACACCAATACCACCATTCCGGAAACCGTACAAGAGTTGAAAGGTGAGATGGTCAGGTTAAGGGCAGATAATGAAAGGCTTATGCAAGAACATGAGAAAATTATGAAGAGTCTATCACACAAACAAAACCAGTGTCAACCAATTCCTAGCCCAGAAGATGGGCATATGACCAGAGAACAAGAGTATCAGACGGAATACCTAGAAACAAAAGGAGGGGAAGAAAATCAAGAAGAAAAATCGAATAATGCTTCAAAACATAAAACATAGAAAAACACAAAGAATAAAACTACAAGGAGAATTTCGGAAAATAAAACCTCCCTTCTTTGATGGTGAGTAGGAAGAAGCAGCTAAAGCCTGGCTTATTAATATGAATAAGTACTTTCAGTTGTATGAGTATGATCATAAATTAAATGCTTGCTTGGATATTTTTAAACTACAAGGGAAAGCCACTCTCTGGTGGGAAGAGGTAAAGACTGTGCGTGGAGTAAATGAATAAAACATATCATGGGAAAATTTCCAAAGATATTTTAAGGAAAGATATTTAACTAAACGTTTCTATGATGAAAAAGAAAAAGAGTTTCAAAATCTGAGACTCGGACAGCTGACAATGGATGAGTTCATTACAAAATTTACATATTTACAGTACGTTCCCTATATATGGGAAGAAAAGGCAAAGGTGCAACGATTTATCAGTAGTATGCCATTGTTCATGAAGGAGTGTCTTGAATTCAATAACCCAATAACCATGGATGAAGTTATACGAAAAGCTCGGATTTGTTACCAACAAAGTAGACAAAAGGGAGATACGGGAAAAACATGGATTGACAAAAAGGGAATTAAGTTCCCTGCTGGCACCAAGGGAAACAAATCTGTCATCAATAAAGGACCCCACAAGGGACAAGTAAACAGAAACTTGAATAGGAATCCAACCAGATTTAAGCTCCCTAATGAATCTAAAACCAATGAGCAGTCAGGCAGAACTGAGATTGAATTAACAACAAGACCCACAGTACAATGCTATGGATATGGAGGACCACATTATGTCAAAAAATTTCCCAATCGCAGAGGCAATGAACAAATCTAACAAGCCAAGAGGCATCCACTGTAGGGAAAGTGGCCAGGAGCATTCCAAAAATCAATGTTGCCATTGAAGACCATCAAGTGGAATACCAACCAACCATGGTGGAATTCGAAGGTAAAACTTTTGACCAAACTATCTCTGTTTTAATTGACCCAGGAGCTACATTAAGTTATGTTAGTCCTAAGGTAGTTGATTAGTGTTGTTTACAAGTTGTTAAAGTTAAAAATCTTGGTTTAGTACAGCTAGCCACAGGGAAAAAAAGGAGATTGTTAGCCAAGGTCAGCAAATGCCCATTAGTAATAGCAGGTCAGACACTTATAGCAGACCTGAATATATTGCCCCTAGGATCTTATGACATCTTAATAGGCATGGAATGGCTGGAAAAACATTGTTCCCTTATAAATTGTAAAACAAAAGCTATCCACTATATAAACGAGGAAGGAAAGAGACAGGAAATACAAGGCATTCTAAGACCAATATATATAATACCAATAACCGTCTCACAGTTAGAAAAATGTGTCAGGAAAGGATGTCATATTTATGCAATTCAAGTGGATTATGCTAACTCAAAGGAAAAATATAGTTCTTTAGAAAATATATCGGTAATACAAAATTTTCTGGATGTATTTCCTGAAGAGATTCCATGAATCCCTCCTAAAAGAGATATAGATTTCACCGAGAGTAGCTCCGGTGTCCCGAGCTCCTTACCGCATGAGTATACTAGAGCTGACAGAATTAAATTTACAGTTACAAGAACTGTTATATAAAAATTATATCTGACCCAGCATGTCACCTTGGGGAGCCCCAATACTTTTTGTTAAAAAGAAAGATGGAACTCTACGCATGTGCATGGATTACCGCCAGCTAAATAAGCTAGCTATTAAAAATAAATACCCTCTACCACGGATAGACGAGCTATTTGATCAGATAAAGGGTGCGACAGTGTTTTCAAAGATCGATCTACGTTCAGGGTACCATCAGATCAAAATTAAGGAAGAATACATAGCAAAGACAACTTTTAGAACTCGCTATGGACACTACGAGTTTGTAGTGTTATCCTCCAGGCTAACCAATGCCCCCTCCACTTTCATGTGTCCAATGAATAGTATATTCCATCAGTACTTGGATAAATTCATGTTAATTTTTATTGATGACATATTGATTTATTCCCGCAGTATAGAAGAGCATAAAGAGCATATCAAAATAGTTCTAAAGACTCTTAGAGAACATCAACTGTATGCTAAATACATAAAGTGTGATTTCTTTAAGGAACGGATCTAGTATTTAGGCCACATCATTACCAAGGATGGAATTGTTGTGGACCCAAAAAGGATAAAGACTATAATGAAATGGCCTGTGCCCAAGGATGTGGCAGATATAACATCATTCATGGGTCTAGCCGGGTACTATAGGAGATTCATCGAGGGATTTCTAGAGTACAATACCCCATTACCTCCTTGCAGAAGAAAGGACACCAGAATGCCACAAAATCTTCGACCAGCTTAAGCACTTACTAACCACCGCATCTATATTGAGCATTGCAGACCCAAATAAAGATTACGTAGTCTGCACAGATTCTAGCAAGGAAGGGGTTGGTGGAATTTTAATGCAAGAAGGCAAACTGATTGCATACGAATCTAGGAAACTAAAAGAGTACGAGCAGAAGTATTCCGCTTATGACTTAGAGTTAAATGTTTTCATTCATACACTAAAAATGTGGCGGCATTATATAATGGGTAAGAAATTTCTCCTGATGATTGATCACCATAGTTTAACCAACTATTTTAAGAAACCTACCTTGAATGCCAAGAAAGCCAGATGGATCAACTTTTTAAGTGGATTTGATTTGAGATCAAGCATTTGAAGGGAAAAGAGAATCAAGTCACGGATGCTTTAAGTCGAAAGGTACAATGTATTTATGAAATTTATTACAATGAAGAATGGACTACCTTCCACAAGTTGATCAAGGAGGCAGTCGGACGGGGTCCAAAATATCAGTCCTTATGGTAGCAAGCTAAAGTTATGAACAACCATAAATAGAAGTTGGGATACGAAGTAAACTATGAAAGTATGTTGATTTATAAAAGAAGAATATGTGTGCCTAACCAAAAACAAGTAAGGACTTAATTTTGGATGAATATCATAAGAGCCCATATGCAGGCCACCTTGGATATTAAAAGTTGATTATCGTGCTTAGAAAAGAATATTTATGGCCTGGCATGAAGAAGGATGTAGCTAAATATCTAACTCGTTCTTTGGAATGTCAGCAAGTAAAAACAGATCATCAGCACCCAACTAGGTTACTACAACCCCTACCCATTCTAAAATGGAAGTGGGAGACCATTTCCATCAACTTAATCACAGGACTACCCAGGTCCAAAAAGAAAAACGATTTGATAATGGTAGTAGTGGACAAGTTGAGAAAATTTGTTCATTTCATACATGTGCAATCAACCTACAAGGTTGTTCAAATTTCCAATATATTCATGCAAAATATTTTTCAATTACATGGATTGCCAAAGGTTATAATTTTTTATCGCGATGTGAAGTTTACATCGGCTTTCTAGAAAGCCTTATTTGAAGGATTAGGCACACAGTTGAATTTCAGTACTGCATACCACCCTCAAATGGATGGACAAACCGAAGGAGTGAATCAGGTGGTGGAGGACATGCTGCGAACTTATGTGATGCAACAACCCTCCAAATGGGAGGATTACCTACACTTGGTAGAATTTTCTTATAACAATGGTTATCATACGTCATTGCAAATGAGCCCATTTGAAGTGTTGTATGGATGCAAGTGTCGAACCCCTTCAAGCTGGGGAGGGCTAAAAGATAAGCTGATGTTGGGCCCGAAGATGGTAAAAGAGATGGAGGAAATGGTCAAAAGGGTTCAATCCAACTTAAAGGCTGCTCAAGATCGACAAAAGAATTTTGTTGATCAAAAAAGGAATTTCCAGGAATTTCAAATTGGGGATCACGTTTATGTAAGAGTACGAATTACTTTACAATGGAGCGGATGTACCAAATTGGAACCTCGATTTTTTGGCCCTTTTCAGGTGTTAGCGAGAGTCAGATCAGTGGCTTATCATCTCGCCTTGCCCAACCACATTCGTGTGCACAACGTTTTTCATGTTTCAGTGTTGAAAAAATATGTTTACGATCCTAAACATATAATTAATTGGCAAGATACACAGGTAAAATAATTTTAAAATCTGTAAAATTGAAGTATTAAAATTTAAAAGGAACTAACTTGAAATTTTTCTTGTTGTTTGTAGGTCGAATCAGAAGGCGAGTCCCTGGTCAAACGGTTGGTTATACTCAATCAGAGAGAAGTAATGTTGCAGAAACGAGCTATCACGCAGGTTAAAGTGCAATGGTAGCACTTTGGGCTGGAAGAGGCCACTTGGGAAGATCAACAGGTTATGAGGAAAGCCTTTTCAGGTCTATTTGTAGCAGAAAAACATCGGGATGATGTTTTATTTTAGGGAGGGGAGATGTGATGTCCCCAGGAAAACTGTAACTATTTTATTTACCACAGTAAAAATAAAGACTAGATTTTATTATTATAAACATTTGAATTATGTATTTGAATTTTATTAATTATGAATGGAAACAAATGTTGAGTGATAACAAATCTTGTAATTTTTTTCATATCAATAAGTTAGGGAAAGGTAGTTACCTAACCCTAACCACTTCCGTGTTTATGAATTCCCAAGAACGGGTCAAGAGGGTAAGCACAGTACCTAAGAGAACTAGGAGGGAGAAAGGGAAGTGGACCGTGTTGAAAGGTTAGACGAATTGAGGGCTAAGTCTGGTGAGGACCAGATAGCTATATATGTTGTGGAAAATTAAGTTTGCAAGAAAGAATATGTTCTAAGAGTAGAAGCTCGTGGGGGAGGCTTGGACCTGGAGGGAAGTCTCATGGTTAGGAGGATAAATCAAGTAAGCATAGTTGTGACTGCAACAAGTTGATTGTCTTAAAGACTAGATATAGGTAAGTAATTTACATACCCATATTATTTATGGTCAAGAAATGGTAAAGATTGGAACTAGAAGTTATAAAATAATAATCTAGTGATTCAGGTAATGATGTAACTGACAAGTAATAGTAAGAACTTAAATCTTTTCAAAAGCTATAAACATTATAGTTGAAATCCAAAGACAATTTTATGTAGACTGTAACGATAAAATCAGTACATCCTTAGCTTAAGCAAGAAAATAGTAAGCGACAACGTTGATATTTACAGTAAGAAGTATAAGATTGTTAGCAAAGGAATTGAAAGGAATATTCTTTACCAAATAGAAGAAAAGGAATTTTGATTCAGATTCTACATATAGGAAATAACCGAATTCTAGCTAAACACTCGCTGGAAAACAGAGCGATACAGAAAAAGGAAATCATGTAGCTTAAAAAATTCATTCTGGAATAGGAAAAAGAATAGATTTTCAGAGCATTCATTAGTGGCTAGTGCCATAGAATCTAACCCTATAATATCATGAAGAAAATACTTTAAAACACCAAAACCTAAATGGTTCACTTGATGAGATTATCAGAATTAAAAGAACAGATCTTCATGACCACTGATTGAGGGTTTGAAACCCTCGACGGTACCCAGACCCATCATAAATTAACGCAATAATATGCATACATAGCATTCGCTTCAAACACAGACAGTGATTGTCGGTACGGCAAGACTAAGAACAAACAAATTTCCTAACTGACTATGCTTGCAATAAAATTAATAAATATAACTGATAAATTGCTAGAATCTCTTTAAGAGTATACAAAACAATGACAAAAATCTCTAAATCTGTAAAAATTTAATCCTCAGGTCAGAGGAGCCAAGATTTACCACTTTAAACAAGTTCTCGTAGTGCCAAGAGAATACCATGCCTCCATAGGCTAGCCAAAATCCATTTGAAAGAGTCCAACGACATAACAATATAAATAGAACCAGTAAGCTAATAATTAGAACTCCACAGCAAACGTCTAAGAAATACACATATGGAACGTTATAACCAGAATCGAGAGGGTTTTAGAACCCATTTCACAACCCTAGGAAGGTTTGCAAAAGAAAACGATATCCACTATGAGAAACAGATAGAAAAACCCTCGATTGTGATATAGTCAAGCATAAATGATAAAATTCCATGAGGGTTGGCCTTTCCTCCCAAAGCTAACAATTTAATAGTACAAGTTGCATTTTAACTCTGAGCCCATGAGGCTAGACTCGAACCTCGGTAGAGGAAGCTCAGCCAGAACCTAATCTAAACAAAAAAAAACAAACCCTCGATTAAATTCCATTACTCTCTGACACTCATGATTGCAATGGAAAAGGGGATTTCTTATTTACATACCTGGAGAACATTTGGGTCTAGAATGCATGCCTTGGCAGATTTCTGGATAGGGCGCCATGAGAGACTAGTTGGGCAGCCGTGACCTCTGGAGAACACCTGAAGCAAAGTCATAAAATAAGAAAATTTTACTTTGTATCCCAGAATAAAAATCACACATAGAAACAAGAAATAACTATAGGGTCGAGTCGAACTTCTAGTTGCTAGGGCACGCAATGGGTGAAGGCTGTAGGAAAGGTGAAGACCTCCTCTGGCCGCAGAAACTCAGGGTCGAACCATATGCATCATAACAATGAAATTTCGCTCATTACCAAAGAACCAAACTGCAAACCCAATTTGATAGTAACAATGAAACCTTACCGGGAAACGGGCGGGGTTATGAGATCACTTAGACACCGTTGGATGTGAATAGACATGTGTGACCATCGATGAAGCGATGTAGCTGAGGAAGGGAGGACAACTGGTGAGTAAACGGAGAGGATCCCGAGGACTGCTCCCGCCAAACTCAGGAGGATAGAACCCTTAAGTCATTCATATGTGATGACTGTAATATTCATTAAAAATTCAAAACCCATGCACAGATAGTTTAATACTGCATTAATGTATCCATAATGATATAATAAATGTAAAGGTAATGAATGTATTTTTTGTATCAAATATGTAAAGAAATTATATGAAGCATGTCATGGATATTATATTTTATTTTTTATTTTATTTTTATTTTGGTATATTAGAGAGACATGACAAGTGGTATCAGAGCAAACCCGGGTTACAAAACTGAGGCCTCTAGAAACTAATATTTAAAAGTGTTGTGACTTATACAGCAAAAGAAGCAATAGTAGCTGGTATGAGGAGAATGGGCAACACACCACACAGAACCATGACAGGATTAGGACCTGCATCTTTTCCAGAAACTAACCTTGAGGTATGGGTGCAACTGGGTGAGGAACCATGCAACACCAATACCACCATTCTGGAAACCGTGCAAGAGTTGAAAGGTGAGATGGCCCGATTAAGGGTAGACAATGAAAGGCTTATGTTGTAATAGGAGAAAATTATGAAGAGTCTATCAGATAGACAAAACCAGTGTCAGCCAATTCCTAGCCCAGAAAATGGGCATATGATCAGAGAACAAGAGTATCAAACAGAATACCTAGAAACAGAAGGAGGGGAAGAAAAACAATAAGAAAAATCTGATAATGCTTCAGAACACAAAACACAGAAAAACAAAGAATAGAAATACAAGGAGAATTTCGGAAAATAAAACTGCCCCTCTTCAATGGTGAGCAGGAAGAGGCAGGTGAAGCCTGACTTATTAATATGAATAAGTACTTTCAGTTGTATGAGTATGATCATAACTTAAAGGCTCACTTGGAAATTTTTCAACTACAAGGGAAAGACACTCTCTAGTGGGAAGAGGTAAAGGTTGTGTGGGGAATAAATGAACAAAACATAACATGGGAAAAATTCCAAGGATATTTTAAGGAAATATATTTAACTGAACGGTTCTATGATGAAAAAGTAAAATATTTTCACAATCTAAGACTAGGACAGCTAACAATGGATGATTTAATTACAAAATTTACATTTTTACTTCGGTATGTTCGCTATATACAGGAAGAAAAGGCAAAGGTGCAGCGATTTATCAGTAGTTTGTCATTGTTCATGAAGGAGCGTCTTGAATTCGATAACCCAAAAACCATGGATGAGGTTATACGAAAAGCTCAGATTTGTTACCAACAAAGTAGAAAAAAGGGAGTTATGGGAAAAATATGGATTGGCAAAAAGGGAATTAAGTTCCCTGTTGGTAGCAAGGGAAACAAATATGTCATCAATAAAGGACCCCACAAGGGACAAGTAAATAGAAACCTGAATAGGAATCCAACCAGATTTAAACTCCCTAATTAATCTAAAACCAATAAGCAGTCAGGCAGAACAGAGGTTGAATTAACAACAAGACCCCCAGTACAATGTTGGGGATGTGGAGGACCACATTGTGTCAAAAATTGTCCCAATCGCAGAGGCAATGAACAGATCTCACAAATCCACGAGGCATCCATTGTAGGGGAATTTGCCAGGAGCATTCCAAAAATCAATGTTGCCCTTGAAGACCATCAAGTAGAATACCAACCAACCAAGGTAAATTTTTTATCAAACTATCTCTTTTTTAATTGACCTAGGAGCTACATTAAGTTATGTTAGTCCTAATATAGTTGATTAGTGTTGTTTATGATCTGAAATGGGGACCTAAAGGCTTCTTGTCAACTTACAAGAACCTCTCCCACTCAAAAGCTTATATATTCCCAAGATCTATGCTTATGATTAACAATTTGTGAAATTAAAGGACTTGAAATAGGTGTATGCTTATGTTTGCCTTTAACTGTTAAGTGCTTATGTTCATTTGATTAAACTAATATGAAATTCATATAAAAATAAATAAAGCAACAAATAAGAAAACCACAGGAGAACAATATAATATGGAGTTCACCCTGATATCTTGGGCTACGTCTCCTTCAGCATTAATCAACTCGATTAGGCTCTTCGGGATTATGGTAATATTTCTTTTATAAGTTCCACACTCCACTCCATTGGTTTACAACTGAACCTATGGGTTTAGAATGCCATCTTATCCCTGGTTGTCCATACTCTACAAACAGATCTAGGCTTCTCTAGACTAGACTCCTTCAATTAGTGCTTTGAGCTATCTTGAGCTCTAGCTTGCACCAACTCCCTCAAAATTCTATTAACTGTCTCTGGAATTCCTTCTTCTGTCTTCGGCACATTTTGGACATTAGCAATAGCTTGATCATTTGATCTCTTTGTTGTTATGCCTCCAACCTCTGGTGGCTTCTGCCTCTGTTCTCAGCTCTGGCTCTTGGCTCTCCGCTCTAGCTCTCCTCTCTGGCTCTTGGCTCTGTCTCTCGGCTCTAGCTCTTGGATCTAGCTCTCGACTCTGGCTCTGGGCTCTAGCTCTTGGCTCTGGCTCTCGGCTCTGGCTCTCTAGTTTCGCTCGACCTCTGAGTGACCCCTAGTGACCCTTTGTCAATTGTGATCTCTTTAATTTATCGTGCATCGGTTACAGTCACCTCCATCATGGAAAACCCAACTGTTTTCATCACAAGAATCCATTTACAAAATAAAAGGAACCGGCGGGCACGGGCAACCCGGTCGTTTTGCCTTCCTCTGGCCTTCACTCCCAAAATAGCCAAATAACAGAAATACACAGGAAACGCACAAAAAAACATCATGGGTCTTAAGACCGGACTTCCAATGGCCTTCAATCGCATATATATCCCTCTTGGGTCCATCCTGTCATCGCGAATCGCAATCGCACAGGCGTATGGCCAAAAAACCCAATACACAGAAAATCCGTAAATTCGGATTTCAAAATTTATGAAATCACGTCTATAACTCTATCGAGTCCGGGTCTCGATCGCATATTGCAATCACAACAGGCAGGAGCCCCTTTGTATTGTTGTGATCCTGATCGCCGATCATGGCGCATTGCATATCGCAATCGCAACGGCCCGGGGGTCTATACCACTTTGTGCCGACCGATATATATCACCGATGTTGATCCGCTGATCCGATCATCACAATCACAAGTCGCAATGACCCGGTGTCTATACCACTTCCCTTCAACTGTGTCGATCACCGATCCGTCGATCCGCCGATCGTCAATCGCACATCGCTTGTCGCAATATCAGCATATCGCATTTCGGCTTACCTAGGGTTCCGATGTCACACGAAGGCCTTCCTCCAATGTGATATATCAGAGATCGCTCTCGGGGAGTCCTTACACCTTTGCTTAAGTCCTCCCTTTGATCCTTTCCGATGCGATTTTATTTAAGAGCCCTTAAGTCCATTTTTATAAGAAATTGCCTCCTCTTTAAAGGATATTGGGCCAACTTCTTTTTGCGATAACTCCTTCATCCGGATTCCATTTTGGTCCATTCAAATTGCAATAGATTCAAATTAAAAAGATATACGAAATGAGAATATTTCCAAGAGCATCCTTGTGAGGAATATTTTTAGACTTAGAAGTCTATGTTAGATCCATTTTAGATCACACCTTCCCACTAAAAATCTTTTGGACTCCAAAAGACTGATATACTAATCTAAACAGTAAATGAGAGTACCTCACCCTCTTCTTTTAGCATCCATACACTTGCCTTTCGTAGTGCCTCTGAACCAAAGCCTTTGAACACTTCCTTCCTGGATGTTCTTGTCCTCCTAGGAAGAACTGTCTTCCTCCTGTTAAAATTGTCCTCCTTGATTTCATGCAAAACTCCTGCTGAGAAGGTTTACAGAAGGTAGTTTGAACATCTCTTCTTTGATCATTGATCCACAGTGGCTCAAATAAATTTGAAATTACATCTTTCACAAAAATTTACATTTGTATCTGTTTGACATATTGTCAACAACAACAGAATTATAGACAACAACTGGATGGCCTAAACTCTTGCTTCAACAAAAGAAACAGATTTCCACATCTTGTGAACACCTCCATGTCTTTACATCTGTGTTTACAAATGGACTAGATAACCCGCCCGATATTACATGTATGTTTAAAAACAAAGCAGTCAACGCTTCAAGTTAATCACACATACATGTTCAAATACAAGGAAATCATCAGCATCCCTGTGTTCATGCACATCATCCTCATGCACGCATTTCATCCTTCAACTTTCGCTTAAGTACACTATACTTTCGAAGCTGAAATGAAATATAATGTTTCATCCTTCAACTTTCGCTTAAGTACACTATACTTTCAAAGCTAAAATGAACATAATGTTTGCAACAATAAAGTGAGTCTGTCTACTCAACTTTTTCATCCTACAACTTGCATCTCATTAGCAACAAAATGCACTAAATAAAAAGACAAGCAACCTTTTGCAGCAAACCTCTTGTGCTTCAAGGATTGTCCTGAGGTCCTTCTGGATAAGGAGAATGCCTTCATCTCTTCTTCCTTCTTGTCCTCTTCTGGACTTAGCTATCAATAGCTTTCCCTTCACCTTTGCAAACTCAAACAACAGTCAGTTTACAAACAATCAAACAGTCTGAATTTGACTATTTGAACACCTTTCAAGTCAAACAAGCATATAGATTGCTTTGTCAATCAAGCATTCTGATCTAATACTACTTGCATCATGATACAACCTGCTTCATGATACCACCTGCTCTGGTATAACTTAAGCTCTGATACCACCTTCTTTGAAGGTGGGGTTAATCATCTTGGGGCTCTGATACCACCTGATCTGAAATGGGGACCTAAAGGCTTCTTGTCAACTTACAAGAACCTCTCCCACTCCAAAGCTTATATATTCCCAAGATCTATGCTTATGATTGACAATTTGCGGAATTAAAGGACTTGAAATAGGTGTATGCTTTTGTTTGCCTTTAACTGTTAAGTGCTTATGTTCATTTGCTTAAACTGATATGAAATGCATATAACAGTAAATAAAGCAGCAAATAAGCAAACCACATGAGACAACAATATAATATGGAGTTCACCCTGATATCTTGGGCTACGTCTCCTTGAGCACTAATCAACTCGATTAGGCTCTTTGGGATTATGGTAATCTTTCTTTTACAAGTTCCACACTCCACTCCAATGATTTACAACTGAACCTATGGGTTTAGTATACCATCTTATCCCTAGCTATCCATACTCTGCAAACAGATCTAGGCTTCTCTGGACTAGAATCCTTCAATTAGTGCTCTGAGCTATCTTGAGCTGTAGCTTGCACCAAATCCCTTAGAATTCTATTAACTGTCTCTGCAATTCCTTCTTCTGTCTTCAGCACATTTTGGACATCAGCAATAGCTTGATCATTTGATCTCTTCATTGTTCTACCTCCAATCTCTGGTGGCTTCTGCCTCTGCTCTTGGCTCTGGCTCTTGGCTCTGGCTCTCGGCTCTGGCTCTTGGCCCTGCTCTTGGCTTTGGCTCTCGGCTCTGGATCTCGGCTCTGGCTCTTGGCTCTGGCTCCTGGCTCTGGCTCTCGGCTCTGGCTCTTGGCTCTGCTCTTGGCTTTGGCTCTCGGCTCTGGCTCTCAGCTCTGACTCTTGGCTCTTGGCTCTCGCTCTTGACTCTGGCTCTCTGGTTTCGCTCGACCCCCAACGACCCTCTATCAATTGTGCTCTCTGTATATTTATCTTTCATCAGTTACAGTCGCCTCCATCATGGAAAACCTTATTGTTTTCATCACAAGAATCTGTTTACAAAAGAAAAGGAACCGACGAGCACGGGCAACCCGGTCACTTTGCCTTCCTCTGGCCTTCACTCCTGAAATAGCCAAATAACGGAAATACACAGGAAATGCATGAAAAACAAATCATGGGCCTTAAGCCCGGACTTCAAATGGCCTTCAATCGCATCTATATCCCTCTCGGGTATGTCCTGTCATCGCAAATCGCAATCGCACAGGCGTATGGTAAAAAACACAATACACGAAAAATACACAGATAATTCGTAAATCCGGATTTCAAAATTTATAAAATCACATCTATAACTCTATCGGGTTCGGGTCTCGATCGCATATCGCAATAGCAACAGGCAGGAGCCCCTTTGTATTGTTGCGATCCTGATCGTCGATCGCAGTGCATCGCATATCGCAATCGCAATGGCCTGGGGTTCTATACCACTTTGTGCAGACCGATATATATCGTCGATGCCGATCCACCGATCAGATCATCACAATCGCAAGTCGCAACAGCCCGGGGTCTATACCACTTCCCTTCGACTGTGCCGATCGTCGATTTGCCGATCGTTAGTCGCACATCGCTCGTCGCAATATCGACATATCGCATTTCGACTTACCCAGGGTTCTGATGTCGCGCGAAGGCCTTCCTCCGATGCGATATATCAGAGATCGCTATCGGAGAGTCCTTCTACTTTTACGTAAGTCCTCCCTTTGAACCTTTCCGATGTGATTTTCTTTAAGAGCCCTTAAGTCCATTTTTAGAAGAAATTGCCTCCTTTTTAAAGGATATTGGGCCAACTTCTTTTTGCAATAACTCCTTCATCTGGAGTCCATTTTGGTCCATTCAAATTGCAGTAGATTTAGATTGAAAAGATCTACGCAATGAGACTATTTCCAAGAGCATTGTTTTACCTTCATTTTCCTCTGTGAGGAATATTTTTAGACTTAGAAGTCTATGTTAGATCCATTTTGGATCAATTTACAAGCTGTCAAATTTAAAAATCCTGGGTTAGTATAGCTAGCCACAGGGGGAAAAAGCTAAGTTTTGGCCAAGGTCAACAATTGCCCATTAGTAATAGCAGTTCAGTCCCTGATAGCAGACCTAAATATATTGCCCCTAGGATCTTACGACGTCCTGATAAGCATGGATTGGCTGGAAAAACATTGTTCCCTTCTAAACTGTAAAACAAAAGCTATCCACCATATAAATTAGTAGGGAAAGAGGCAGGAAATACAAGGCATTCTAAGAACAATAAAGCTAAGACAAATAACCGCCTCACAGCTAGCAAAATGTGTCAGGAAAGGATGTCAGATATATAAAATTGAGGTGGGTTATGTTAGTTCAAAGGAACAATCTAGTTCTTTAGAAAATATGTCGGTAATACAGAATTTTCCGGATGTATTTCCTGAAGAGATTCCAGGACTCCCTCCTAAAATAGATATAGATTTCACCATTGAACTGATACCGGGAGTAGCTCCGGTGTCCTAAGCTCCTTATCGCATGAGTATACCAGAGCTGACATAATTAAAATTATAGTTACAAGAATTGTTGGATAAAAATTATATCTGACCCAGCGTGTCACCTTTCGAAGCACCAGTACTGTTTGTTAAATTGAAAGATGGAACTCTACCAATGCGTATGGATTACCGCTAGCTAAATAAGCTGACTATTAAAAATAAATACCCTCTAACATGAATTGACGAGTTGTTTGATCAGGTAAAGTGTGCGACAATGTTTTCAAAGATCGATCTACGTTCAGGGTACCATTAGATCAAAATTAAGGAAGAAGACATAGCAAAGAAAGCTTTTAGAACTCGCTATGGACGCTACGAGTTCGTAGTGTTACCCTTCGGGCTGACCAATGCCCCCACCACTTTCATGTGTCTCATGAATAGTATATTCCATCAATACTTGGATAAATTCGTGTTAATTTTTATTGATGATATATTGATTTATTCCTGCAGTATAGAAGAGCATAAAGAGCATCTCATAATAGTTCTAAATACTCTTAGAGAACATCAGTTGTATGCTAAATATAGCAAGTGTGATTTCTTTAAGGAGAAGATCCAGTATTTAGGCCACATCATTACCAAGGATGGAATTGTTGTGGACCCAGAAAAGATAAAGACTATAATGGAATGTCTCGTGCCCAAGGATGTGACAGATATAAGATCATTCATGGGTCTAGCCATGTATTACAGGAGATTCGTCGAGGAATTTTCCTGAGTAGCATAACCCATTACCTCCTTGCAGAAGAAAGGAAAAGCCTTCAAGTGGACAGGAGAATGCCAGAAAAGCTTCGACCAACTTAAGCACTTACTAACCACCGCACCTATCTTGAGAATTGTAGACCCGAATACAGATTACGTAGTCTGCAAAGGTGCTAGCAAGGAAGGGGTTGGTGGAACTTTAATCCAAGAAGGCAAAGTGATTGTATACGAATCTAGGAAACTCAACGAGTACGAGCAGAAGTATTCTGCTTATGACTTAGAGTTAACTGTTATCATTCATGCACTAAAAATGTGGCGGAATTATCTAATGGATAATAAATTTGTCCTGATGAATGATCACCATAGTTTAACCAACTATTTAAAGCAACATACCTTGAGTGCTAGGCAAGCCAGATGGATCGACTTTTTAAGTGGCTTTGGTTTCAAGATCAAGCATTTGAAGGGAAAAGAGAATCGAATTGCAGATGCTTTAAGTCGAAAGGCACACTGTATTTATGAAATTTCATACAGTGAAGTATGGACTACGTTCCATGAGTTGTTCAAGGAGGTAGCTGGACGGGATCCAGAATATCAGTCATTATGGCATCAAGCTAAAGTTATGAACAACCATAAACAGCAGTTGGGATACGAAGTAAACAATGAAGGTATGTTGATTTATAAAAGAAGAATATATGTGCCTAACCAAAAAGATATGAAGGAATTAATTTTGGATCAATATCATAAGATCCCATATGCAGGCTACCCTGGGTATCAAAAAATGATTACCATGCTTAAAAAAAAATATTTCTAGCCTGGCATGAAGAAGGATGTAGCTGAATATCTAACTCAATGTCTGGAATGTCAGCAAGTAAAAACAGAGCATCGGCACCCAATCAAGTTACTACAACCCTAATCCGAATTTAAACAGGAATGCAACAAATTACGGAGATAACCATAAACACAAAGATGTAGCGTAAATAATACTTCATTTCATTCATGTAAAATACTGAAATATGCTTACAAACAGAAATAGAAATAAACCAGCTAGGGTGATGGTAGATTATCTTTGAGAAGAGATGTGGCAGCTACATGCCTTTGAACTGTGTTACAATGGGGCTCGAAGGTCTATTTATTGTTCAGAAACAATGGAAAACCCTAAACATCCAAAAACCTAACCCTTGAAGATGAAATGCCAAACGGTGGGCCCTGTTTGGGTAAATTGGTACATCAACTTCCTGGGGTCGTAACTTTGGCATACGATCTCCGTTTGACACGCACAATATTTTGTTAGAAAGATCTATCCAAGAACTACAACTTTAGGAAGAGCAACGTCAGTCCATGGGCCCATGTTGCTCCTATTTTTCCCAAAAAAATGTCGTTTAGGCCTCAAAATGGCTCCGGAAGTTCAGGACCCGAAAAGACTACTAAAAATAGTAAACTGTGCTACAATTAAGGAAACTGAAAAGCTGAAAGAAATAATGGTGGGAGTCCAAGTGGACTTGGCGGGTGGCCACCAATATCCACCTCGAACATTCCTCCCCCCTTAGGAAGCAATGGTCCCCATTGCGCTGAGTTCCTCCACAAGATGAGGAAACTTCTACTGAACTTAGTTCCTGGTGAGCCACTTTCCCTAGTGAAGGAGTTGGCCTGCTTTGACAACTCGATATAGTTGGATATTCTACTAGTGAGTGTGCTTGACCTGTGTGTCCATGATCTGATCAATTGAAGCTTGTTCCACGCAATCTGGATTTAACTCTGTGGGTGTGAGCTATTCTGCAATGTTGGATGTGTCTAGTAATGGTGGAAAGTATGGCTGAAGGAAATCCACATTGAACACTGAGTGCAAGCCAAGGAATGGGGGAATGCTAAGCTCAAATGCATTATCTCCGATAGCCTTGATAATGGTGCAAGGACCATACCAGAGTGGTCTGAGTTTCTGATAGGCTCTAGTAAGGTGTTCCTTCTGCAAATGCAACCAAAAATTGTCGCCCACCTAAAACTTGTGTGGCACCCGATGTTGATCATGTCGCTGCTTGTACTTGGCATTTGATTTCTCTAGAATTTCATGTGCTCGCTGGTGAATATGTTGGATGTGTTCAATGAAGCTATTTTCCTTATATGTTTGGGACTCAACATGAGCTAAATCTTCATGAGTAGTTGCAAATGGCATGGCCACATAAATGGGACATAGTGGTTGGAATCCCAAGCCCACCTGAAAAGGGTTGTGGCCAGTGTTGAGTCTTGAAAATGTCATTCATTTCCATTACACTTTCACTATTATGTCCATTATATCACCTCCATTTCACTACTATGTCACCACATTCATCCCACTTTCATTATCATTGGGCCACCTTTATGTTTTTCCAATCTTTATTATTTCTAAGCCTTTTAAGTGAATTTGTGGTTAAACATTAGAAAATAATGTGCATATGCTTATACCTAACAAATGGGTTGAGATTGTTGACATGTGTAGGTTGAAAGGAGGCTTCTAGAAGACTCTTATGTGGCACTCTAAGGCCAAATTCGAATTTGAGTGGAAAGAATCATGGGATCATGAGGATATGTGTCACATCTCCTAATTGTATTGTAACTCTAAGAAGACATGTGTCTTATCAGTTCCTATTTTGATTAGGACTCTAGAGGTAGAGGGAGAGATTCATGGGCTCTCATCTTTTTGTATAAATAGGAGATCTCTCTCCTTCATTTGTTAGTCCTTTTTAGCCTAGAGTTTGGAGCTTAGCTTATTAGTCTTTTTAGCTTGTGAGTTCTTTAGCTTGGAGTTTGTAGTTCTTCCTTGATGGCTTTTGAAAGCTTTGGAGAACTTTGTTGTACTTTGTAATTTTGAAGAATTTGAATAAAGCTTTGATGTTCTCAACATGGAAGGAGATGTGAAGTAGATTTCATGGAGCATATTAGAATGTAAGGTAGAGTAGATTTCATTTTGTAAATTTTGCTTTGATTTCATTATGTCATTTGATTGCTTTCAAGTTTGATAGATTAGATTTTTCATTCATGCAATTTTAATTCATGCAAGTGTGTTCAACCAGTTGATTGTAGGTTAGTAATGCACATAGCTTTTTAATGACTAATGACATGACGAAATCATCTTGTCCTTCTGCTGATTTATTTTTTTTGAGTTCTAATTCCAGCATTGTTATTTCAATCAGTTTTGTTTTGCTCATTTACTTTCCTGCAATTTAGATATCATATTGCTTAACTTGTTCATGATTGCTTCCCATAAGGTAGATTGAGCTGAAGGGTAAAGGATCAGAAGAGTTGAAGTAGTGTGATGAATTAGTTGCTTTGCTTTCAGTCTTTGAGTTGCTTTAAGTTCAGTTTTTACTTTCTTTTTCATACAGCAGCAAGAATATTGGATTTCATAGTCACTAGCTCATTGATTGGTTGTTGCATTCCATTTTGATTGAAGTAGCTGCATATTTACACTTTTGTTTAAGTACTAATTCCATCAATAACATGTTCTAAGATCTTTTGAAGTGCTAAGTTTTGGAAGTTACCATTAGGGACATAGGCCTTGTCTTGAAATCTCTATCCATACTTGTCCTTTAAAAGTATTCTTAAGACCTTAGAATAGGATTTTCATTTGCATTAGACACTTTAGGAAACCAACAAGAACAAAACCCCCAAAACAACATAAACTATAAAACAACGAAGTAAGAAAAAGGTTAACTAAGCACATATGGTGCACCACACTTCATTAGTTTACGATACCCGGATTGATAATTTATGTAGAGCAATTTAAGATGATAAATTGACTAGACATTTTGGCGCCGTTGTCGGGGAAGTGTAATTAGGAGACCTTATTTCTTACATCTAAAAAAAAAATTATTAACAATTCTTGAGTATGCTCTCCTCCTGCACTTTGTGTGATCTGGAGGATCAGAAAAAGAATTGTTATGTAAAAATAAAAAATAAAAATTCTTGAGTATGATCTCCTCTTGCACTTTGTGTGATCTGGAGGATCAGAAAAAGAATTGTTATGTAAAAAAGAAAAGAAAAAAAAAAAGAGGAGACAAAATAAACTTCATCATTTCAATTGATTCAATAAATTTAAAAAAAAAAAAAAAAAAATGAAACTCAACTGCTTTGATAGGTTCAAATTGTCCAAAATTGTCTGGTTATGGTTTGTAGTGGTCTTCAAAACACTGTATCCTATTCTAATAAGGTTTTGCAACTTAGTTGCGGAAAGTACCCTGATTCCGCAGCTAGTTGAGAATTCCGCAGTTGTTTGAAGGTTTAGCAGGTTACAAGCGTCCAATGGAGAAATCGACCACATGGGCATCTCCAGAATTGTCCCGACATGGATCCTATCCTAGTCACCCAGCTCAGATCGATGAAAAACCAGCCTAAGACCTCAGTCAAAGTCATGTTTTTAGCATGTTTTTCTTTGAAGACTTTGCTGCCTGAAATTGAAAATCATTAATTCTTCTTATAAAAATTTACAATTTCAGATACAAAAAAAAAAAAAAAAATCGATGGCTATCCTCAATCCTATCTTTCTTTATGGCCTCAATAAATAAATAAATAAACGAAAAAAAACAAAAAAATCTGCAAAATCCTTCTCTAGTTGTCTGCCTGACATTTGTAATCAGCAGTAGCAAGTCAATGTTAGTGGAAATCTTAAACACTCATCTATATTCCATCCATTGCTGGAGTATCATTAGCATTGTTACAGCTACTATTTGTTATCTCAATCATTCCTTCCATCCCTTAGTCCAGCTGGAGCATCCCTACTGAGACCATACCTATATGGAGATGTCTGCTAAACATTTGTGAGAAAATCAGTGGCCTTCCTCGCATACCAGTTAGTTTGTAGGTATTTATGGTGCAGGACTTTTGCAACAAAATTGTGAACGAAAGAAGACTCTAAAAGCCAAGCTGCTTTTCATTTCCATGGTATTATTGATATACATGCAGAGACATGGAAGATCTTACAGCTACTGCGTTAGAGGAAAATCTTCAATGACGTCTTCCTAAAAGTGAACAAAACAACTGTGAATATGTTGCAAAAGGAGTGAAACATATGTGACTTATGACTATCCCAATTTGAAGAATATTAGAGCGCTGATGGCAGGTCTTCAGGTTGCACTGAAGGAAGAGCAAGAAGGCGTATTTTTGCTGAAGAAATCAAAGAAGATACTAAATAATGGTTAAATTTGTTTGTGCTGTGATCGCATATAAAAAAAAAAATTCAAAATCAAATTCTACAGGCCGAATGCAGAACAGTAAAAAAAAATGTTAACTCAGGAAAAACGCAAAACAACAGAAAAACGTCAAATTTCAAATGCTCGATTTGCCCAAACAGAGACGAATTTGAAGAAAAGAAAACATGGGTTTTTTTTCCAGCTGGGTCAATTAGATAACCCAGAAACTGTTTGAAGAAATTTGTGGCGGTCTGGGAGAAATCCTCGGTTCTTTGGAGCCTCTTTTTGCCTTCCGCGTGTGAAAAAAACAGTGTTTTTTTAACAAGTTGCGGCCATATTTCAATTTCTTTGAGAAATCCGCTCAGATCCGATTTCCTTGGCTGCCAGGTCATCCACCGTGTCATTGAATGCGTGAGAGGAAAATATTTTTATTAAATGAACAGGAAATAGTTTGAACACGTCTTCCGCCACCCGTCTGCCCGTTTAACAGTAAGATAATCAAATACGTCACTTCTCCAACAACTATTCCTATGACTCGGCGTTTTACTTGCTAAAATATCAGCAGAGTGCTAATACTCATGGATCTTGTCTTCATTAACATGTTTTGTGTACGTGTTTAATTTTATTATGATGTGCTTGGCAGTTTGATCATATTTTCAGCCAAAAACTCTGCATTGTTTTTCTATCCGCTCTTCACAGCATCTTGGCCTCTAAGAATCCTCTTGGCATAGTCGGAGTAATTACTGCATTCAAATTTCCATGTGTTGTACTTGGGTGGAAGGCATGCATCACTTTGGGTGGAATACATGAATCCTCTTTCCTCCACGTTTAACTCAAGGTTGGAAATATTCTCACACTCTATTTGTGATTATGGATCGTGGTTAATTTGACTACGACTTCATTACCACCATGCTCACATAAGCCTTCACTCCTCCACATTTTTCTTTCTCTTCCACGCACACAGCCACTCCATTTCACAGTACTTTCTACACTCTGTTTTCATTAGCTGCGGAAATAAGCCACTTTCCGCAGCTGATTCAACTTTCCGCAGCTGGCTTAATTTTCCGCAGCTGATTCAACTTTCCGCAGCTGGCTCAACTTTCCGCAGCTGGCTTAACTTTCCGCAGCTATTTTGTTAAACTCTAGGGTGCAGGTGTCATCAAGAAAAACAAGCCACATGGGTAGTTGGGGGGATGTCATTACATGGATGGTGTCCTATTCATTTGGTCAAATTTGATGAAAAAGACCCCAGTCAAAGGGAAGTCAAGTTGAGTGTTTTCACTGAGTCGCCACACTGAGTCGCTGCATGTCAAAAAAAAAAACACTAATTTTGAATCAATGAAATGAATAAGTTATTTTCTGAATGTATTGATTAATTTTGGATTGATGATGAAAAATGAATGGCTAACTTTTTATTCAAGATTTTTAGCTATAGAAACCGTGCACATTCCGCAGCTAAAGTCCAATTCCGCAGCCAGAAAAACCTCATTGTTCAAACCAGCCTAACTTTTTCATACAAAATCAGATTTTGATGATTTAAGTACCATTGGAAAGATCTCAACAAGATCTACACAATGAGAAATCCATCATTTGAGTTTGAAATGGCAAATAATGAAATAAATTGCTGAAAAGAAGCAATATCAACTTGAGGCACTAATTCCAGATCAGGTATAAATTCTTTTGATTTTTCCTTTGAGAACTTATTTCACTAATACAAATTCTTAGTTTTGTGTGTAAATATCATAACTAGATAGATTGATCACCTCTCTCCTTTGATAATCTTACATTCCATTGCAGAAGAAGTATTAGTTTTTTTTGCAGGTTCCAAGAGGAAGGACAAATGACTACAAGAGAATGGTGTCTCTCTAAGAGACCAATTTGTTTCATAAAAGGATGATCAGCAACAAAGAGGAAATATGTTGATGCAAAATCAGATCCAAACACTTGAAAAACTTTCAGATACTATTGTCTCCATCACATCCATACTTCATAATAAACTATTCACCTCATTCCACTCCATATTTCCATTTACATTCACATACACTTTCCATCTCTTTTTGTCCATCCATAACCCACAAATAAAAGCAAGAGGCTCATTCATATTCTTATTGCCCATTACCATTTCTACTCTCCATTGCCCATCTTCCATTTTCATCTTCCATTCCTTGTCATTTTCATTCCGCAAATAAGCCCTGCTTCAATGCAAATTATTGAGTACATAGTCCTTTGAGTCTAAGTTCTTTGTAAAAACACCTTGAGGCTTGCATGCCTTAATGGCAAGTCCTCATGCTGACAAACAATGGGAATACATTAATGTCCCTTGTTCGTTAGATATTCTAGGTGACTTGACATCGACAAATTCATTCGTGCCTAGCAAGATGTGTTTGGGCATCTTGACTCTCATTGTCATCAATGGTGAGAGTTCTCGTGTTGACTAGTGGCATCCATTAATGGCCACTAAGCCAACAATTTCCTACTATGTTCGACATCAGAACATCTTTTCACATAGTAGGAATTGTGCCAATGAGTTTTGAAGACATGAAGACTATTATTTTCAGCATTTTGGAGCAGATTCAGTAAGTTTTAGTAGAAGCAATAAAAAGTCATCTTATCTCTCTATCCATGACTCCTCTTGTTCAGCCACTTGAAGAAGAATATGATAAGAAATTTTCAGCCACTACACATACAACTCATCCATTCCAAAGGGTGAGTGAAGGTACGTCATTTTCTAACTTTTGACCATAGAATTCCATAAAAAGCTAGAATGATAATTGTTGGAAAAACATTTCTCTTCCACATTTCATAAAATTGCCAATACCATCAGTTGGGGGGAGAATACATTCATATTCATATCTTGCCGTGTCCATATCATATTCAGGAGCTCAAATACTTCCAACATATATTATTTATTACATTGTTATTATGAGCATACAATGGCTTTTGAAAAAGTGCTTAAAGGATAAATTTGATACAAACAAAATCATGGTTGTCACACAAGAACCAACCATCATGCAATCCAATAAAGATATACTTTGCAACAATAATCAAAATATCATTATGCAAAGTTCAAAGATCAAAATAGAAGGCAACCAAAAAAAAAAATGGTTGTAACACAAGAACCAACCATGTTGCAATTCAAGTGAAACAATTTGCAGAAATATGAAGTTATCAAATGATATCATGCAAAGTTAAGCCAAAGCTTAAGGATCAAAAGAGTTAATGTAATATATATTGCATGAGGAAATGCAATAGCTTCAGTTGGGGGGTATGTTGAGTCTTGAAAATGTCATTCATTTCCATTACACTTTCACTATTATGTCCATTATATCACCTCCATTTCACTACTATGTCACCACATTCATCCCACTTTCATTATCATTGGGCCACCTTTATGTTTTTTCAATCTTTATTATTTCTAAGCCATTTAAGTGAATTTGTGGTTAAACATTAGAAAATAATGTGCATATGCTTATACCTAACAAATGGGTTGAGATTGTTGACATGTGTAGGTTGAAAGGAGGCTTCTAGAAGACCCTTATGTGGCACTCTAAGGCCAAATTCGAATTTGAGTGGAAAGAATCATGGGATCATGAGGATATGTGTCACATCTCCTAATTGTATTGTAACTCTAAGAAGACATGTGTCTTATCAGTTCCTATTTTGATTAGGACTCTAGAGGTAGAGGGAGAGATTCATGGACTCTCATTAATGAGATGGCTCTTATCTTTTTGTATAAATAGGAGATCTCTCTCCTTCATTTGTTAGTCCTTTTTAGCTTAGAGTTTGGAGCTTAGCTTATTAGTCTTTTTAGCTTGTGAGTTCTTTAGCTTGGAGTTTGTAGTTCTTCCTTGATGGCTTTTGAAAGGTTTGGAGAACTTTGTTGTACTTTGTAATTTTGAAGAATTTGAATAAAGCTTTGATGTTCTCAACATGGAAGGAGATGTGAAGTAGATTTCATGGAGCATATTAGACTGTAAGGTAAAGTAGATTTCATTTTGTAACTTTTGCTTTGATTTCATTATGTCATTTGATTGCTTTCAAGTTTGATAGATTAGATTTTTCATTCATGCAATTTTAATTCATGCAAGTGTGTTCTGTTAGCGCTTGAAATTTCACCTCAGGCTGAAAAAGGTAAACTCCAAGGCAACATCAAACCACTTAGCCTCGTAGCTAGCCCTACGGGGCAGGAGAGGGCTCTCTCCGGTCTATCTCGGCAAAGATCTTCAACGGGAAAAGATAACCAATAAAGAACACTAATTTTAGGCTAGTAAACTGATAAAAAAGGTTTGATTTGGGATTTTTAGGGTTTTGGTGGAAAATTGGGGAAAGGCAATTTTGGGTGCGGGGATTGGACACAGTTTTCGCAGGGGGTTCTTTGGGGCAAGGTAGGAGACTGTATTGATGCCTTTGAAAGATTTGGATGGATGAGAATGACTGGTGAGGAGCTAAGGAGAGCAAGCAATCACCTTGAATTCCCCTTAAACAGATGAAAACATTGATATTAAGCAAACTTAAAAACAGAGCATGGCAATCATGAATTCTACTTTAACACTTCATTTGCCTAATTTGCAGAAGGAAAAGTAAGAAAATGATTCACATAACAAACTTACAAGTACAAAGAGAAACACACCATCAATACATGTAACCACAGGAATCTCAAAAAGGACTGCAAAACCCTGGTCTTTCTTCCTTTGCCAAAATTGCAGAGATACAATGAGTAATACAATAGAAGCTTTCTCCCTCAAGAATCCAACCATGAAAATGACCAAGAAAGTACATAATACAGGCAATCTAACATCTTTCCTTGCCTCTAGGGGTCGAGCTCACTATCCTAGGAGCTATTTCAACCAATTCCAAACTGAGCACTAAAATCTAGGCAATCAAAACAACTTGCGTCTATAAGCTAGGAAACCAATTCATTCATTAAATTTTTGTCTATTTCATGAATGAATCTTCTAGAAGAGATAAGTAAGTGTCAAAGTATCATAAAATTACATCATTTACATCAAGGAGGATCAAAACCCACTCCAAAAAGTCAAACCTAGTCAAAACTGCGTTTTGCTGAGCTGTAGGTGCATTTTTGGAAAAATAGCCTGATGCATAGCGCCCTGATTCTCAACGCGTAGCGCGCATTTGGGCCTGCTTTTGAGGCACTTCCCGGAGTCCAAATGAGGCAAAAGTGGGCTTGTTGGAAATTTTGGATGTCTACTTTCCAACCTAAGTGGAATTTCTGAATTTGGTGTCCATTTGCCCCTCCAAAATTGCAATCTCCCAAGGCTACTTCCTGTGTGTCCAAAAAGTGGCAGAAAGTAATTTTTTGCATGTTTTTTGACCTTCTGAGGGCTCAAAACCTGATGAAATGTCTTGGAAATTGCTGAGAAAGTGTAATTTGTCATGAAAAATCCAAAAATGCTGAGTTTTTGAGAAATGGACTTGCCCATCTTCAGGGTAGCGCGCGGCGCGCTACGCGTTGAGGGCAAAAACCTGTTTTCAATACAAAAATTTCACAATTGACAAAATTTTCTCCAAATTTCTTGAAATTTGGGTTGGGAGTCCCCAATCAAGTACCATTCTCAATCAAAGAGGCTTCGGCCAAAATTTGGAGTGGATCGGACCTTTTCCGTCGTTTTACTGCCTTGCTCAACCTCCTTGGATCTAGCGATTGTATTTTTGACATTTCTCTAAAACCATGACACCTGTGCAAAAAGTGAAGGAGGTTTTTCTTCTTTGGCATGTTTTGGACAAAAACATCTCTTAGTTTTCTAAAATTCATCTTTGATTGCTCTGAAACATCTTTTGAGTGAAACTTATCCCGATGTGTGAAACAAGGAATTTTGTCGAAATGAAGCGAAATGAAGGGGATAACAGGCTTCTAAATTCTTGAGGAAATTTTTGGGATTAGGGAGGGATGTTAGGAAGCAGGGGAAAGTGGAATCTCAGAGATTGAGTGAGGGGAAGGGGTCCAAAAGGGCAAAACACAGGCCCAACCTAGAAAATTGCCAGGTTGTAGCAAGAAACTAGGGTTTGTGCGAAAATGAGGAATTTGGGGAATCTCGGTGATGGGAAGTGTTTGATAAAGTACTTTCAGGATAGGGGAAGGTGTATGAACATCAGGATATAAGTTTTTTTGATGATTTGACCGTCCAAGAGAAATTACCTCCAAAACCCTAGGAGAGGGAAATGACCTTGCCTAGGCGCAACTGAAGCATGAACAAGGTGTAAACTGACTCATTAGACACTGACATGATAATGACAACCCTATGAATGATGATAGACTCAGCTGAATAGTGACATGGACCGACATTTGGACAACTTTAGAAAGAGTGAAAACAAACCCTAGACCTAATGCCTAGTGACCAAATTTTGCTTGAAGAATCTTGAAATGACAAAATTTGACCTTGACACTCTGAGACCACTTTGTAAGAGCATATTTGATCACTGGAGGAAGGCTGGAAAGACTGACACTAACATGTTCAACCGGTTGATTGTAGGTTAGTAATGCACATAGCTTTTTAATGACTAATGACATGACGGAATCATCTTGTCCTTCTGCTGATTTATTTTTTTTGAGTTCTAATTCCAGCATTGTTATTTCAATCAGTTTTGTTTTTCTCATTTACTTTCCTGCAATTTAGATATCATATTGCTTAACTTGTTCATGATTGCTTCCCATAAGGTAGATTGAGCTGAAGGGTAAAGGATCAGAAGAGTTGAAGTAGTGTGATTAGTTTCCTTTATGCAATTTAATTTCTTGCAATTTAGATATCATATTGCTTAACTTGTTCATGATTTCTTCCCATAAGGTAGATTGAGCTGAAGGGTAAAGGATCAGAAGAGTTGAAGTAGTGTGATTAGTTTCCTTTATGCAATTTAATTTCCTGCAATTTAGATATCATATTGCTTAACTTGTTCATGATTGCTTCCCATAAGGTAGATTGAGCTGAAGGGTAAAGGATCAGAAGAGTTGAAGTAGTGTGATGAATTAGTTGCTTTGCTTTCAGTCTTTGAGTTGCTTTAAGTTCAGTTTTTACTTTCTTTTTCATACAGCAGCAAGGATACTGGGTTTCATAGTCACTAGCTCATTGATTGGTTGTTGCATTGCATTTTGATTGAAGTAGCTGCATATTTACACTTTTGTTTAAGTACTAATTCCATCAATAACATGTTTTAAGATCTTTTGAAGTGATAAGTTTTGGAAGTTACCATTAGGGACATAGGCCTTGTCTTGAAATCTCTATCCATACTTGTCCTTTAAAAGTATTCTTAAGACCTTAGAATAGGATTTTCATTTGCATTAGACACTTTAGGAAACCAACAAGAAAAAAAACCCCAAAACAACATAAACTATAAAACAACGAAGTAAGAAAAAGGTTAACTAAGCACATATGGTGCACCACACTTCATCAGTTTACGATACCCGGATTGATAATTTACGTAGAGCAATTTAAGATGTTAAATTGACTAGACAGCCAGTCGAGTTGTGGAGAGCCTAGTTGTAGCTGTGCTAAACATACGGGAGGCTCTCATCCCATGTGTGTAGATGCTTTGAGTTGTACATGCGCAGAATGTGTACGATCATCCTGTTGAAAACCTCTGTCTGGCCATCAGTTTGAGGATGGAAGGTTGTGGACTTAGTGAGTTTGGTGTCCAGCTTCAACCAAAGACTGGACCAAAATGTATTGAGGAACTTGTTGTCCCGTACCCACACTCGTTCAAAGACGAGTTTAGCAGTGGCTTCTATTGTGATATTCTTCTTGCAGGCTGCCATAATGTCCATCTTCGAGAACCTGTCGACGACCACAAAAACACAGTCATTTCCATGCTTAGTGGAAGGAAGGCCTGACATGTAATCCATGGAGATGGATTCCCAAGGTCGACTCGGGATAGGCAACGGGGTATAGAGGCCTTGCTTCTTGATGGTTGGTTTGGCAATGGTGCAAGCAGTGCATGATCTGATGTACTTCACGGCATCATGTTGAAGATTAGGTCAATAGAAATACTTCTACAGTATTGCCACCGTTTTCTAGACCCTGAAATGCCCAGCAACCCGACTGTAATGTGCTTCCAAAATCATCTTGGCACGCTCGCTTGAAGGAACACAAAGGTGACCTAGGTGGCATAACAGGGCATCCTGGAGGTGAAAATCTGGAACATTTTGACCCTCCAAGAGTGTCTGATATGTGTGGCTGAATTTTGGTTCCCTTTTGTAGAGAAGTGGCCAATCAGAAGTCTTGTACCCACAAGAGTTGAACACGGTGGTTAATTCCATGATCGGTGGTCGACTGAGGCAATCTGCAACATTACTGGTGCTACCCTTCTTATACTTGATATTTAAATGGAATTGTTCCAGGTATGTGGACCACTTCTGATGGCGATCATTCTGTAATTTCCGTTGGGTCTATATGAACTACAGGGGTCGGTGGTCTGTGTTGATGACCGTTTCCTTCCCCAAAATTTAATTCTTCCATTATCAGCGAGCCTGCACAATGGAATAGATCTCTTTGTCATAAGTGGGATAATCCGGACCATGTCTGAAAGTGTCTCACTGTGATATGCCACTAGATGCCCGTGTTGAGTAAGGCCTACCCCAATAGCACAGTCAGAGGCATCTGTCTTGACCTCAAATGGTTGTTGCAAGTCTCGTAATGAGAGCACTGGTGCCGAGTAGAGGCAATCTTTCAACTCTGTGAATGCCTTTTGTTGAGATTCAGACCAAAAGAATTTTGCTTTCGCTCCTCCCTTGGTTACTTGACTCAAGGGCCAAGTGATATGAGAAAATCCCAACACGAACCTGCGGTAGAAGTTGGCAAGACCTAGAAAGCTGCGGAGCTATGTCAAAGTGGTTGGATATGGCCAATCCTGAATGAATTAGACCTTGGATGGATCCACATGCACCCCCTGTTCATTAATAATGTATCCCAGATACTAAACCTGGGTCATGTCAAAAGTGCATTTCTCCAAATTGGCAAATAACTTGTGTTGCCGCAGTGTTTGGAAAACCTGTCGGATGTGGTGGAGGTGCTCTTCCCAACTCTGGCTGAAGATCGGGATGTAATCCAAGTATACCACTACAATGAGTTGGTGAATGGTCACAATATGTCATCCATTAGCCTCATGAAGGTTGCAGGAGCATTTTTCAATCTGAAAGGCATAACCAACCATTCAAAAATGCCCTCCTTGGCTTTGAAGGAAATCTTCCACACATCGGAGGGTTCGATTGATACTTGGTGATATCTTGACTCTAAATCGATCTTGCTAAAATAATTTGCCCCCTTCAGTTGGTCTAGGAGGTCATCAATCCATGGGATCAGGTACCTATTACAGGCAGTGATCTTGTTCAGCGCTCGATAGTCAATACAGAGTCTCCAAGTCCCATCCTTCTTTTGTACCAACACGATCGGGCACCCACAGGGTGATGAACTTGGATGGATGTGACCTTTCTGCAGCAACTCCTGAATCTGCCTCTTGATTTCGTCATTCTCCATAATGGAGCACCAATAGATTGGCTCATTGGGCAGCAACGCACCTGGGGTCAAATTGATGGCGTGCTTTACCTGACAGTGCAGAGGAACCCTTGCAGGGGAGGTGAAGATGTCATCGTACTCCTTCACGACCTTATCCATCTGTGGTTGTCATGCAGAGGGGCCCTGTTTGGACGTCGTGGCCACCATCTTCTTATTTCCTTGAGGGCGTATCATCAGGAAAAAAAATTCCCAATTTTGCAAATGAGCTTACTGCATTGTTTTGCAGTAACCAAAGAGATGGCGGTAGGCAGTGCTACCTTCAGTATCCTATACAACTTATTTCCCAAAGTAACAATAATAACACAGGGCCTTGATTCATACACGGCATGTTGTTTCCACAAGTATGGTTTTCCTAATAATACATCACAAACTTCAAGGGGAGCAATGTCACACAATACCTCATCCGTGAAGGGCTTGATGTTGTATGGAAGGTGACACTGCTGGCTCACATGAAGATCCGTCCTTGGTGAAGCCACCCGATGGTGTATGGTTGTGGATGTGTTGGGGTCGGTAAGCCCAGTCACTTCACAACCTCTGTCGAAATGAGGTTCTTTTGGCTCCTGCTGTCGACAATGAACTGTAGCAGGGAGCCCTTTACCCACATCTGGGAGTGGAAGAGATGCTCCTCCTCCTCTAGATCTTCGGGTTCCTCCTTTTGGATCTTCGTGATGGCAATGGTGGAATTAGGCTCCACATCAATAATATGATTCCCTTTGTCATTCCCCTTGTTGGGTTCTGACTCAGAGTCGGAACATGCATCTGATTCTGAAACCTTTAGCTCAGCCACTAGACTACTTGGCCCAACACTCACTTGTGTAGTGAGTGGAGCTTTTATGGAACTCATTACACTTTCCTGTGTCCTTTTTCGGCTTCGCGGCACTGTTCTTTGCTTACAGTTTGGCGTGTTGTCTTGGGCTGCCCCGCCTTGGTTTTGTCCTTTGTTCTATAGTTTGGGGGCACCTTTCCTTTGCTTTGGATTCGTAGATCCAAAGTCTCGCTTCTTTTGTTTAAACTTTTGCTCGACCTTGACGCCATATCGGTATGTCATGTCAAACAAGGAGATGTTCAGGAATTCTATTACTTCCTAGATGTACTTGTGCAAGCAGCCGTGGTATTTGAGTACCAAATGCTGCTCCGAATCCTTGATACCCAACTTTGTGCGAAGGGTATGGAAAATATTGGTAAACTCTGGCACGTCTTTATCCCTTCCTTGCCGCAGCGTGGTCCACTTTATGTATTGATCCTCATAGCTTTCAGCAGGGTAGTATTCCTCCTTGATGGCATCCTAGAATGAATTCCAAGTGGGTGCGGCTAAAAATAGTGAGCCTGTACTTTCATCCTTCTGCTTGCAGTAGGTTTCCCACTAGTCCTTGATGTGGGGGGTTGCTTTGAGAAGAGCGAAAATAATCTTTTCCCGACTGGAAAAATCATTAACAGAAAAATAACCCTCTAGCATATTTAACCATTTATTGACGGCATCTGCGTCTATCTGACCCTCAAATATGGGGATTTCAAAATTAACTTGTACCTTAAATGGTGTGGTGTTTCCAAAGTAGTTGTTGGAAGCCGATGCGTTGCCCCTGGGTAGCCGCTGAAGGATCTGGGCAAAGATATCCATCATCGCGTTCTTTTGTTGTTCGAGGGCTTCTTCAAGCAATATTTTGATAGGATCTCCTGCCCGCTCATCTTTCTTTTCATCCGCCATGGGAGGCCGTCAGGATTTGCAAGGCTGGTCTTGCAAAGGTTTGACCAGTTCAAGCCCAAACTCCTTATATCCCGACCTCATTGGGGACATGCAAAGAAAAACAGAGAAAAAGCAGACCGCTCTGATACCACTGATCTGGATTTAAATAGGAACGCAACAAATTACAGAGATAACCATAAACACAAAGATGCAGCGGAAATAATACTTCATTTCACTAATGTAAAATACTGAAATATGCTTACAAATAGAAATGGAAATGAACCGACTAGGGCAATGGTAGCTTATCTCTGAGAAGAGATGTGGCGGCTACATGTATCTGAATTGTGTTACAATGAGGCTCAAAGGCCTATTTATTGTTGAGAAATAATGGAAAACCCTAAACATCCAAGAACCTAACCCTAAAGATTAAACGCCAAACTGTGGGCCCCGTTTGGGTAAATTGGTACATCAACTTCCTGAGGTCGTAACTTTGGCATACGATCTCTGTTTGACGCGCACAATATCTCGTTAGAAGGATCTATCTGAGAACTACAACTTTGGGAAGAGAAAAATTAGGCCATGGACCCATGTTGCTCCCAGTTTTCCCAAAAAATGTCGTTTAGGGCCTCAAAACGGCCCCGAAAGTTCAAGACCCAAAAAACTGCTAAAAATAGTAAACTGTGCTACAATTAAGGAAACTAAAACGCTGAAAGAAATAATGGTGGGGGTCCAAGTGGACTTGGCAGGAGGTCACCATTATCCACCTGGATCAAACCCCTACCCATTCCATAATGGAAGTGGGAGACCATTTCCATCGACTTCATCACAGGACTACAGAGGTCCAAAAAGAAAAACGATTTGATGATGGTAGTAATGGACAAGTTGAGCAAATCTGCTCATTTCATACATGTGCAATCAACCTACAGGGTTGTTCAAACTGCCAATATATTCATGCAAAATATTTTCTGATTACATGGACTGCCAAAGGTTATAATGTTTTATCGCGATGTGAAGTTTACATCAGCTTTCCGGAAAGCCTTATTTGAAGGATTAGGCACACAGTTGAATTCTAGTACTGCATACCACCCTCAAACGGATGGAAAAACCGAACGGGTGAATCAGGTGGTGGAGGACATGCTGCAAACTTATGTGATGCAACAGCCCTCCAAATGGGAGGATTACCTACACTTGGTAGAATTTACTTATAACAATGGTTATCATCCGTCATTGCAAATGAGCCGATTTGAAGTGTTGTATGGACGCAAGAGTCGAACCCCTTCAAGTTGGGGAGGACCAGAATATACGCTGATGTTGGGCCCAAAGATGTTAAAAGAGATGGAGGAAATGGTCAAAAGGGTTCAATCCAATTTAAAGGCCACTCAAGATTGAAAAAAGAACTTTGCTGATCGAAAAAAGTAATTTTCGGGAATTTCAAATTACAGATCACATTTATGTAAGAGTACGACCAAAAAAAAGTACTTTACAATTGAGCGGATGTGCCAAGTTGGCACCTCAATTTTGTGGCCCTTTCCAGGTGTTAGCGAGAGTTGGACCAGTGGCTTATCAACTCGCCTTGCCCAGCCACATTCATATGCACAACGTTTTTCATGTTTCAGTGTTGAAAAAATATGTTTATGATCCTAAACGTATAATTAATTGGCAAGATATACAGGTAAAATAATTTTAAAAATCTGCCATATCGAAGTATTAAAAGTTAAATGGAACTGACTAGAATTTTTTTTTTGTTGTTTGTAGATCGAACCGGAAGGCGAGTTCCTAGTCTAACTGTTGGTTATACTCGATCAAAGAGAAGTAATGTTGAGGAAACGAGCTATCACCAGGGTTAAAGTGCAACGGTAGCACTTTGGGCCGGAAGAGGCCACCTGGGAAGATGAAAAAGTTATGAAGAAAGCTTTTTCGGGTCTATTTGTAGCAAAAAAACATCGGGACAATGTTTGATTTTAGTGAGGGGAGATGTGATGTCCGCAGGAAAACTGTAATTATTTTATTTACCGTGGTAAAAATAAACACTGGATTTTATTATTATAAACATTTGAATTATGTATTTGAATTTTTTTAATTATGAATGGAAACAAATGTTGAGTGATAACAAATCTTGTAATTCTTTTCATATCAAGAAGTTAGGGAAAGGTAGTTACCTAACCCTAACCACTTCCCTGTTTATGAATTCCCAAGAAGGGATCAAGAGGGTAAGCACGGTACCTAAGAGAGCTAGGAGGGAGAAAGGGAAGTGGACCATGCTGAAAGGTCAGACGAATTGAGGGCTAAGTCTGGTGAGGACCAGATAGCTATATATGTTGTGGGAAATTAAGTTTCCAAGAAAGCATTGTTCTAAGAGCAGAAGCTCATGGGGGAGGCTTGGACCTGGAGGCAAGTCTCATGGTTAGGAGGATAAATCAAGTAAGCATAGTTGCGACTGCAACAAGTTGATTTTCTTAAAGACTGGATATAGGTAAGTAATTTAAATACCCATATTATTTATGGTCAAGAAATGGTAAAGATTGGAACTAGAAGTTATAAAATAATAATCTAGTGATTCAGGTAATTATTTAATTGACAAGTAATAGTAAGAACTTAAATCTTTTCAAAAGCTATAAACATTATGGTTGAAATCCAAAGACAATTTTCTGTAGATTGTAATGATAAAATCAGTACATCCTTAGCTTAAGCAGGAAAATAGTAAGCGACGACATTGATATTTACAGTAAGAAGTATAAGACTGTAAGCAAAGGAATTGAAAGGAATATTCTTTACCAAATAGAAGAAAAGGAATTTTGATTCATATTATACATATAAGAAATAACTGACTTCTAGCTAAACACTCGCTGGAAAACAGAGCGATACAGGAAAAAGAAATCATGTAGCTTAAACAATTCATTCTGGAATCGGAAAAAGAATAGATTTTCATAGCATTCATTAGTGGTTGGTGCCATAGAATCTAACCCTATAATAGCATAAAGAAAATACTTTAAAACACCAAAACTTAAATGGCTCGCTTGATGAGATTATCAAAATTAAAAGAACAGGTCTTCATGACCACTGATTGAGGGTTTGAAACCCCCAACGGTACCTAGACCCATCATTAATTAACGCAATAATATGCATACATAGCACTCACTTTGAACACAGACAGTGACTGTCGGTTCGGCAAGACTAAGAATAGAGACATTTCCAAACCGAATATGCCTGCAGTAAAATTAATAAATATAACTGATAAATTGCTAGAATCTCTTTAAGAGTATACAAAACAATGACATAAATCTCTAAATCTATAACAGTTTAATCCTCGGGTCAGAGGAGCCAAGCTTTACCACTTTAAACAAGTTCTAGTAGTGCCAAGAGAATACCGTGCCTCCACAGGCTAGCCAAAATCCATTTGAAAGAGTCCAACACCATAACAATACAAATAGAACCAGTAAGCTAATAATTAGAACTCCATAACAAACATCTATGTATTACACATATGGAACATTATAACCAGAACCGAGAGGGTTTTAGAACCCATTTCGCAACCCCATGAAGGTTTTCAAAAGAAAACGATATCCACTATGAGAAACAGATAGAAAACCCTCAACTATCATATATACAAGCATAAATGATAAAATGCCACGAGGGTTGGCCTTTCCTCCCAAAGCCAACAATTTAACAGTATAAGTTGCATTTTAACTCTGAGCTCATGAGGCTAGACTCGAACCTCGGCAAAGGAAGCTCATCTAGAACCTAATCTAAACAAAAAAAAAGCAAACCCTTGATTAAATTCCATTACTCTCTGGCGCTCAGGATTGCAGTGGAAAAAGGGATTTCTTATTTACATACCTGGAGAACATTTGGGTCTAGAACGCATGTCTTGGCAGATTTTCGGATAGGGCGCCATGAGAGACTATTTGGGCAGCCGCAACCTCCGGAGAACACCTAAAGTAGAGTCATAAAATAAGAAAATGTTACTTTGTATCTCAGAATAAAAATCACACATAGAAACAAGCAATAACTATAGGGCCGAGCCGAACTTCTACCTGCCAGGCCGCGCAACGGGTGAAGGCTGTAGGAGAGGTGAAGAACTCCTCTGGCCGCATAAACTCAGTGTCAAACCATCTGCATCATAACAACGAAATTCCGCTCATTACCAGAGAACCAAACTGCAAACCCAATTGAAGTAACAATGAAACCTTATCGAGAAGCAGGTGGGGTTACGAGATAACTCAGACGTCGTTGGATGTGAACAGACACTTGTGACCATCGATGAAGCATTGTGGCTGAGGAAGGGAGAACAACCGGCGAGTAAACGAAGAGGATCCCGAGGATTGCTCCTGTCAAAGTCAGGAGGACATAGGCCTTAAGTCATTCATATGTGATCAGTGTAATATTCATTAAAAATCTAAAACCCATGCACAGATAGTTTAATACTAAATTAATGTATCCATAGTGATACAATAAATGTAAAGGTAACGAATGTATTTTCTGTATCAAATATGTAAAGAAATTATATGAAGCATGCCATGGATATTGTATTATATTTTTTATTTTATTTTTATTTTGGTATATTAGAGAGACATGACAAGTGGTATTAGAGCAAGCCCAGGTTAGAGCAAGCCCAGGTTACAAAACTGAGGCCTCTGGAAACTAATATTTAAAAGTGTTGTGACTTATACAGCAAAAGAAGCAAGAATAGCTAGTAAGAGGAGAATGGGAAACACATCGCACAGACCCATGACAGGATTAGGACCTGCAAGTTTTCTAGAAACTAACCCTGAGGTATGGGTGCAACTGGGTGAGGAACCACGCAACACCAATACCATCATTCTGGAAACTGTGCAAGAGTTGAAAGGTGAGATGGCCTGGTTAAGGGTAGACAATGAAAGGCTTATACTGTAATAGGAGAAAATTATGAAGATTCTGTTAGATAGACAAAACCAATGTCAGCCAATTCTCAGCCCAGAAGATGGGCATATGACCGGAGAACAACAGTATCGAACGGAATACCTAAAAACAGAAGGAGTGGAAGAAAATCAAGAAGAAAAATATGATAATGCTTCAGAACACAAAACACAGAAAAAATAAAGAATAGAAATAAAAGGAGAATTTTAGAAAATAAAACCGCCCCTCTTCGATGGTGAGCAGGAAGAGGCAGCTAAAGCCTGACTTATTAATATGAATAAGTACTTTCAGTTGTATGAGTATGATCATAATTAAAGGCTCGTTTGGATATTTTTCAACTGCAAGGGAAAGCCCCTCTCTGGTGGGAAGAGGTAAAGACTGTGCAGGGAGTAAATGAACAAAACATGGGAAAATTTCCAAAGATATTTAAGGAAAAATATTTAACTAAACGATTATATGATGAAAAAGCAAAAGAGTTTCACGATCTAAGACTAGGAAATCTAACAATGGATGATTTAATTACAAAATTTACATATTTACTTAGGCATGTTCGCTATATACAAGAAGAAAAGGCAAATGTGTTGTGATTTATCAGTAGTCTGTCGTTGTTCATGAAGGGGCGTCTTGAATTCGATAACCCAAAAACCATGGATGGGGCACTAAAAGCTCATATTTGTTACCAACAAATTAGACAAAAGGGAGTTACGGGAAAAAGATGGATTGACAAAAAGGGAATTAAGTTCCCTGCTAGCAGCAAGGGAAACAAATTTGTCATCAATAAAGGACCCCACAAGGGACAAGTAAATAGAAACCCGAATAGGAATACAACCAGATTTAAACTCCCTAATTAATCTAAAACCAATGAGAAGTCAGGAAGAACTGAGGTTGAATTAGCAACAATACCCCAAGTACAATGTTGGGGATGTGGAGGACCACATTATGTCAAAAATTGTCCCAATCGCAGAGGCAATGAACAGATCTCACAAATCCACGAGGCATCCACTGTAGGGGAATTGGCCAAGAGCATTCCAAAAATCAATGCTGCCCTTGAAGACCATCAAGTAGAATACCAACCAACCATGGTGGAAATCAGTGTTGTTTGCAAGATGTCAAATTTAAAAAACCTAGGTTAGTATAGCTAGCCACAAGGGCAAAAAGGCGAGTGTTGACCAAGGTCAGCAACTACCCATTAGTAATAGCAGGTCAGTCCCTGATAGAACACTTGAATATATTGCCCCTAGGATCTTATGACGTCCTAATGGGTGTGGATTGGCTAGAAAAACATTATTCCCTTATAAAAAGTAAAACAAAAGCTATCCACTATATAGACGAGGAGGGAAAGAGACAAGAAATACAAGGCATTCTAAGACCAATAAAGCTAAGACCAATAACCGCATCACAGTTAGCAAAATGTGTCAGAAAAGGATGTCAGATATATGCAATTTAGGTGGGTTATGCCAACTCAAAGGAAAAATCTAGTTCTTTAGAAAATATGTCGATAATACAGAATTTTTCGGATGTACTTCCTGAAGATATTCCAGGACTCCCTCCTAAACGAGATATAGATTTCACCATTGAATTGATACCGGGAGCAGCTCTGGTGTCCCGAGCTCCTTACCGCGTGAGTATACCAGAGCTGACAAAATTAAAATTACAGTTACAAGAACTGCTGGATAAAAATTATATCTGACCCAGTGTGTCACCTTGGCGAGCCCTAGTATTGTTTGTCAAAAAGAAAGATGGAACTCTATGCAAGTGTATAGATTACCGCCAGCTAAATAAGTTGACTATTAAAAGTAAATACCCTCTACCACAGATAAATGAGTTGTTTGATCAGGTAAAGGGTGTGATAGTGTTTTCAAAGATCGATCTACGTTCAGGGTACCATCAGATCAAAATTAAAGAAGAAGACATAGCAAAGAGAACTTTTAGAACTTGTCATGGACACTACGAGTTCGTAGTGTTACCCTTCGGGCTGAACAATGCCCCCGCCACTTTCATGTGTCTCATGAATAGTATATTCCATCAGTACTTGGATAAATTCGTGTTAATTTTTATTGATGATATACTGATTTATTCGCGCAGTATAGAAGAGCATAAAGAGCATCTCATAATATTCTGCAGACTCTTAGAGAACATCAGCTGTATGCTAAATATAGTGAGTGCAATTTCTTTAAGGAGGAGATCCAGTATTTAGGCCACATCATTACCAAGGATGGAATTGTTGTGGACCCAGAAAAGATAAAGACTATAATGGAATGGCTCGTACCCAAGGTTGTGGCAGATATAATATCATTGATGGGTCTAGCCAAGTATTATAGAGATTCGTCAAGGGATTTTCCATAGTAGAATACCTCATTACCTCTTTGCAAAAGAAAGGAAAAGCCTTCAAGTGGACAACAGAATGCCAAAAAAGCTTCGACCAACTTAAGCACTTACTAACCACTACACCTACCTTGAGCATTGCAGACCTGAATAAAGATTACGTAGTTTGCACAGATGCTAGAAAGGAAGGGGTTGGTGGTGTTTTAATGCAAGAAGGCAAAGTGATTGCATACGAATCTAGGAAGCTCAATGAGTACGATTAGAAGTATTCCGCTTATGACTTGGTGTTAATTGTTGGCATTCATGCATTAAAAATGTGGCGGCATTATCTAATGGGTAAGAAATTTCTCCTGATGACTGATCACCATAATTTAACCAACTATTTTAAGCAACCTACCCTGAATTCCAGTCAATTTAGATGGATCAACATTTTAAGTGGTTTTGATTTCAAGATCAAACATTTGAAGGGAAAAGAGAATCGAGTCGTGGATGCTTTAAGTCAAAAGGTACACTGTATTTATGAAATTTCTTACAGTGAAGTACAGACTACCTTCCACGAGTTGATCAAGGAGGTAGCCGGACGAGATCCAGAATATCAGTCCTTATGGCAGCAAGCTAAAGTGATGAACAATGATAAACAGCAGGTGGGATACAAAGTAAACTATGAAGGTATGTTGATTTATAAAAGAAGAATATATGTGCCTAACCAAAAAGATATTAAGGACTTAATTTTGGATGAATATCATAAAAGCCCATATGCAGGCCACCCCGGGTATCAAAAGTTGATTACCGTGCTCAAAAAAGAATATTTTTGGCCTTGCATGAAGAAGGATGTAGTTGAATATCTAACTCGTTGTCTCGATTGTCACCAAGGAAAAATAGAGCATCAACACCCGGCCAGGTTACTACAACCCCTACCCATTCCAAAATGGAAGTGGGAGACCATTTCCATCAACTTCATCACAGGACTACCCAGGTCCAAAAATAAAATGATTCGATAATGGTAGTAGTGGACAAATTGAGCAAATCTACTCATTTCATACCTGTGCAATCAACGTATAGGGTTGTTCAAATTGCCAATATATTCATGAAAAATATTTTCTGATTACATGGACTGTCAGAGGTTATAATTTTTATCGCGATGTGAAGTTTACATCAGCTTTCTGGAAAACCTTATTTGAAGGATTACGCACACAGTTTAATTTCAGTATCGCATACCACCCTCAAACGGTTGGACAAACCGAGTGGGTGAATCAGGTGGTGGAGGACATGTTGCGAACTTATGTGATGCAACAACCCTCCAAATGGGAGGATTACCTACACTTGGTAGAATTTTCTTATAACAATGGTTATCATACATCATTGCAAATGACATGATTTCAAGTGTTGTATGGACGCAAGTGCCGAACCCCTTCAAGCTGGCGGGGGCCAGAAGATAAGCTGATGTTCGGTCTGAATATGCTAAAAGAGATGGAGGAAATCGTCAAATGGGTTCGATCCAATTTAAAGGTCGCTCAAGATCGACAAAAGAAATTTTCTGATTGAAAAAGGAATTTCCTGGAATTTCAAATTGGGGATCACGTTTATGTAAGAGTACAACCAAAGAAAAGTACTTTGTAATGGAGCAGATGGGCCAAGTTGGCACCTCGATTTTGTGGCCCTTTTCGGGTGTTAGCGAGAGTCGGTCCAGTGACTTATCAGCTCGCCTTGCCCAGCCACATTCGTGTGCACAACATTTTTCATGTTTCATTGTTGAAAAAATATGTTTACGGTCCTAAACATATAATTAATTGGCAAGATATACAGGTAAAATAATTTTAAAAATCTCCCAAATTGAAGTATTAAAAGTTAAAAAGAACTGACTAGAATTTTTTTGTTGTTGTTTGTAGGTCAAACCGAAGGCCAGTTCCTAGTCGAACCGTTGGTTATACTCAATCAAGGAGAAGTAATGTTACAGAAACAAGCTATCACCCAGGTTAAAGTGCAATGGCAGCACTTTGGGCCAGAAGAGGCCACCAGGGAAGATGAGCAGGTTATGAGGAAAGCCTTTACGGGTCTATTTGTAGCAGAAAAACATCAGGTCGACGTTTGATTTTAGGGAGGGGAGATGTGATGTCCACAAGAAAACTGTGATTATTTTAAATACCGCAGTAAAAACAAAGATTGGATTTTATTATTATAAACATTCGAATTATGTATTAGAATTTTGTTAATTATGAATGGAAACAAATGTTGAGTGATAACAAATTTTGTAATTCTTTTCATATCAATAAGTTAGGGAAAGGTAGTTACCTAACCCTAACCACTTCCCTGTTTATGAATTCCCAAGAAGGGATCAAGAGGGTAAGCACAGTAACTAAGAGAACTGGGAGGGAAAAAGGGAAGTGGACCATGCTGAAAGGTCAGACGGATTGAGGGCTAAGTCTGGTGAGGACCAGATAGCTGTAGATGTTGTGGAAAATTAAGTTTGCAAGAAAGCATTTGTGCTAAGAGCATAAGTTCCGGGGGAGGCTTGGACCTGGAGGCAAGTCTCATGGTTGGGAGGATAAATCAAGTAAGCATAGTTGCGACAACAACAAGCTAATTGTCTTAAACGTTGGAAATAGGTAAGTAATTTAAATACCCATCTTATTTATGGTCAAGAAATGGTAAAGATTGGAACTAGAAGTTAGAAAGTAACAATCTAGTGATTCGGGTTCTATGATGAAAAATCAAAAGAGTTTCATGATCTGAGACTGGGACAGCTAATAATGGATGAGGTCATTACAAAATTTACATCTTTACTTCGGTATGTTCCATATATATGGGAAGAAAAGCCAAAGGTGCAGCGATTTATCAGTAGTCTGTCGTTGTTCATGAAGGAGCGTCTTGAATTCGATAACCCAAAAACCATGGATGAGGTTATACGTAAAGCTCAGATTTGCTACCAACAAAGTAGACAAAAGGGATATACGGGAAAAACATGGATTGACAAAAAGGGAATTACGTTCCCTGGTGTGAGCAAGGGAAACAAATATGTCATCAATAAAGGACCCCACAAGGCACAAGTAAACAAAAACCTGAATAGGAATCCAACTAGATTTAAACTCCCTAATGAATCTAAAATCAATGAGTGGTCAAGCAGAACTAAGGTTGAATTAATAGCAAGACCCCCAGTACAAAGTTGGGGATGTGAAGAACCACATTATGTCAACATTTGTCCCAATCATAGAGGAAATAGACAAATCTCATAGATCCAAGAGGCATCCATTGTAGGGGAATTGGCCAGGAGCATTCCAAAAATCAATGTTGCCCTTGAAGACCATCAAGCAGAATACCAACCAACCATGGTGGAATTTGAAGGTAAAATTTTTGACCAAACTATCTCTGTTTTAATTGACCCATGAGCTACATTAAGTTATGTTAGTCCTAAGATAGTTGATCAGTGTTGTTTACAAGTTGTCAAATTTAAAAATCTTGGGTTAGTAAAGCTAGCCATAGGGGAAAAAAGGCGAGTGTTGGCCAAGGCCAGCAACTACCCATTAGTAATAGCAGGTCAATCACTAATAGCAAACATGAATATATACCCCCTGGGATCTTACAACATCCTAACAGGCATGGACTGGTTCGAAAAACATTGTTCCCTTATAAATTGTAAAACAAAACTCATCCACTATATAGACGAGGAGGGAAAGAGGAAGGGAATACAAGGCATTCTAAGACCAATAACCGCCTCACAGTTAACAAAATGTATCACGCAAGGATGTCAAATATATGCAATTCATGTGGGTTATGCCAACTCAAAGGAAAAATCTAATTCTTTAGAAAATATGCCGGTAATATAGAATTTTCCAGATGTATTTCCTGAAGAGATTCCAGGACTCCCTCCTAAAAGAGATAGATTTCACCATTGAACTGATACTAGGAGCAGCTCTGGGGTCCCGAGCTCCTTACCGCATGTGTATACTAGAGCTGACAAAATTAAAATTATTATTACAAGAATGTTGGATAAAAATTATATCTGACCTAGTGTGCCACCTTGGGGAGCCCTAGACTATTTGTTAAAAAGAAAGATGGAACTCTACACGTGTGTATGGATTACCGCCAACTAAATAAGCTAACTATTAAAAATAAATACCCTCTATCACGGATAGATGAGTTGTTTTATCAGGTAAAGGGTGCAACAATGTTTTCAAAGATTGATCTACATTCAGGGTACCATCAGATCAGAATTAAGGAAGAAGACATAGCAAAGACAGCTTTTAGAACTCGCTATGGAGGTTACGAGTTCGTAGTGTTACCTTTCGGGCTGACCAATGCCCCCGCCTCTTTCATGTGTCTCATAAATAGTATATTCCATCAGTACTTGGATAAATTTGTGTTACTTTTTATTGATGATATACTGATTTATTCCCGCAGTATAGAAGAGCATAAAGAGAATATCAAAATAGTTCTAAAGACTCTTAGAGAAAATCCGTTGTATGCTAAATACAGCAAGTGTGATTTCTTTAAGGAGCAGATCTAGTATTTAGGTCACATCATTACCAAGGATGGAATTATTGTGGACCCAGAAAAGATAAAGACTATAATGGAATGGCCCATGCCCAAGGATGTGGCAGATATAATATCATTCATGGGTCTAGAGGGGTATTACAAGAGATTCGTCGAGGGATTTTCTAGAGTAGCATACCCCATTACCTCCTTGCAGAAAAATGAAAAGCCTTCAAGTGGACAACGGAATGCCAGAAAAGATCCAACCAGCTTAAGCACTTACTAACCACCGCACCTATCTTGAGCATTGCAGACCCGAATAAAGATTACATAGTCTACACAGATGTTAGCAAGGAAGGGGTTGGTGGTGTTTTAATGCAAGGCAAAGTGATTGCATACGAATCTAGGAAACTTAAGGAGTATGAGCATAAGTGTTCCACTTATAACTTAGAGTTAATTGTTGTCATTCGCGCACTAAAAAATGTGGCAGCATTATCTAATGGGTAAGAAATTTCTCCTAATGACTGATCACCATAGTTTAGCCAACTATTTTAAGCAACCTACCTTGAATGCCAGGCAAGCTAGATCGAACAAATTTTTAAGTGGTTTTGATTTTGAGATCAAGCATTTGAAGGGAAAAGAGAATTGAGACGCAGATGCTATAAGTCGAAAGGTACATTGTATTTACAAAATTTCTTACAGTGAAGTACAAACTACCTTCCACGAGTTGATCAAGGAGGCAGTCGGACGAGATCCAGAATATCAGTCCTTATGGCAGCAAGCTAAAGTTATGAACAACCATAAACAACAGGTGGGATATGAAGTAAACTATGAAGGTATGTTGATTTATAAAAGAAGAATATATGTGCCTAACAAAAAAGATATTAAGGACTTAATTTTGGATGAATATCATAAGAGCCCATATGCAAGCCACCCTGGGTATCAAAAGCTGATTACCGTGCTTAGAAAAGAATATTTATGTCCTAGCATGAAGAAGGATGTATCTAAATATCTAACTCGTTGTCTCGAATGTCAGTAAGTAAAAACAGAGCATCAACACCCAGTCGGGTTACTATTGGCTTGAGGGGGCTTGACCCAGGTTCAGCGTTAATTATCTAATCAAATCCCTACACTACTGGCCCTTTCGGCATCAGCCCACGGATCGTGGACTGAAGTCTCACCCGAAGCAGTATGGGGGGATGTTGGAACCAAGTTTCCGCACCCTGAGAAGGTTGTGATGTCATTTGATCTCTCCTATCCTTGCCTTCGTGCAGGTGATCTCACACTAGGGCTTGTAAGACAAACCCTCTATTTTGGCTTTCAGTACCTTCACAAAAGTATACAATCGACCTTCACGCATTCCTATCTTGTGGCTCAGGTATTTTCGCGTTGTTATGGCATTGCACTGTGCAGATTCCTTAATTACCCTAAATGACTTGCTTATCTTGTTGAATACTCAAAGTTATCACCGCATAATTAGATATTCGTAATTGAGTTTAATCATTCAATGTAGTTGTATTCGCCCATGCATCATAGAAGCATAATAAACGAAATTCATGCACAAAATATCCAAACCCGTCAAAAAAACAAATATACAAAAAAATACAGAATAACTCCTTTTATTAATATTTCCCAAGTGTTCACAGACTCTGTTTGCGCACTCAGCTGCGGACTTCTACCCTAGGCCTCTGCGCACACAGTTGTAGAGCCTCTACCTACGCTACAACCCAAGACTTAGACTTCTTGCTCTAAAGCTATAAATCTCTTACATGTTCAATGCCTCTAACTACTTAGAGCTTAGCTCCTTTTATACAATCCCATGGTCTGCGGACCATGGGTAGATCTCTTACACCCAAATTTACTTTACAAAACTACGAGCGGACTACCCTTTGTGACACATAACACCTTCGCGCTCTGCAACCACAAAATGTTGAGTCTTTACAATAATATTACAAAAAATTGACTTAAACATGGGATTTTAGCCGCAAAACCAACCCCCAACACAAACATCGTGACTCGCCCTCGAGTTACTCGGTAGACACAAAGATATTTGCGCGAAGCCCGTCCAGGTCGACCTTGATGACCGCAACTTTGGTTGTGCACTGAGCTAACTTTGATTGTGCACTGAGCTGCTGCCTACTTCGCATCTTCAACTGTCTTCTCAGTTATTGCCCTGCGATGTCAACATGAAGTTGTTGTTGCGTTGCTTACAGAGTCGCAAGCTTACCTTCAATGTTTCCTGTGATTGCATAAGCTTCCTCAAGCCAGGTTTTTAGTCGCGCCTTCAACAATGCTTCCTTGTGCAGTGTTGTGTCCACCTGTTGCTTCAGTTGCTTGGCTTCTTATAGCTTGGCTAACCTTTGTGTCAACGCGTCGGATTGCGTTGTGCCCTTAGCTTTGTCATAGCGTTGTTGGAATTCACGTGCTTCCATTTCTAGCCTCTGGATGTTTAGGTCCTCCTGCAAGCCAGTCAGGACCTCAAACAATTGTTCGAACAACTGTGTGTAGTCTGTTGCTGCACTCTCCACTGCCGCAACTACTTCTGTGATAGCGGTCGCCAGTTGTTCCTTTACCTCTAGCAGTGTTGAAGGCTGGGCCCTCAACTAGATCTCTGTAATCTACAGGTTCATATCCAATTGAACCCGCACCATCTCTGTCCGAGTGTCATGCACCCCTATGGCCAATTTATTGATGCGGACCTTGACTGGCTCCTCCTCCGGAATGGCCAATTCTGGGACCATTCTAAATGCCTCCTCCACGACCTATAGGATCTTCTTGTTCTCATTGGTCGCCTCGGCCTCAGCGACAATGGAAACATTCTTTTGCAGGGCCATATGCACATTGTTTATCTTCTGTTCACTAATCACCTGGAGGGTGCGTTCTCACGGGCCCTCATCTCTGTAATGACTCCATCCTGCAAGAGGTGGAGCGCTTCATGCAGCAGCGCTTCCAGGTTCAATCCCACTCCCTTCAAGGCATTGACACTAGGCCTCTCAGCCTCATTTTCTGTTGTTAGTGCTCCATTTGGAAGCACTAGCACACTAGAAACCTTTGTGCATAGCATATCAATAGCCTTTGATGTGTCAATAGCCAAGCTAGTGGACAGCGTACCAGCTTGCGATGTGCGGGTCTACAACTCTTACAGCCCGGTATGGATGGCCCCTAGGAGGACCTGTTGCTGCTTCTCAAATTTTTGGAGGGCTTCCACGGTGACATCTCTAACTATGTCACCAATGTCATATAATTCGCCCTCCGTCAATGTGATGGGGTCTAGCGAGGTCTTGGTTGCCTTGGATTTCTTTCTAGACCCTCCCTTTTATAGATCTCTTGAGTGCTTAATGTGGTTGGACGTCTCCTGAGGGTTCACGCCATGCTGCTTTGTGTCCTCCTTTTCGATTTCAGGTGAAGGAAACCACACGCCTTTGTTATAACCCCCTCTCTGTGCCACCTATATATTTTCCTGCCTCCTTTCCTATCTATTCTGCATGGGCCTTCTCAGTGGCCTCCTTCTTCCTCTTTTCGACCAACTGTGCCATCTTCAGCTTGGCCTCTTCCTTCTTCTTTTGTGCGACGGACTTGCTTCCACCCACCGCCAAGTCCGTGGTGGTGTGCCACTCCGTTAACCATTTATCCAACACCGCATCAATGGCATCATCTGTGGCTAGGTACGGCAAATCGTACCACTTCTGTGCAAAGTCATTCCATGCCCTGATTGATATCTGATGGAAGTCAGCTTTAAATTTAGCATAGCTCTGCAGGTTAGCATATACCATGGGCAACAATTGTGACTTGCGATTGATTGCCATCTTGATATTCATTTCCATCAAGATCTAGAAGATCTTGCTGTCTTGAACACACTCTGCATCCTTGGTCTCCCACAGCGAAGCGTACTTTGCTGCTTCAGGAAGGTCTGGCACGACCAAGGGGAATTGGCTCTCCTCTGGTAGCTACCATGCTACGACAACGATCGATAGCAAGAGCCATGCATAGTGGAAGGTCTTTCTTTGCTCTTCTACTTTGCAACAGTTGCCCAGGAACTCTATGCGAAGGTAGTCTGACTAGTTAAACTGGACTCCTTCCCTGCACTGCTATGCGACCATAATGACAGGCGCCGGTACCTCATTAGCGCGACACTTCCGCATCACCTTCCCTGCAAGGATCTGCATCGTCACCTTCACAACAGGGTCACAGATGTTGGAGATAGCGTACTCGCTCGGCTTCTTTACTAGTTTGAACTTCTCTTTCATTGATTTTGTGAGCGCCAACTCGCCACCCTTGCCGCCAAATATCATAACTGGGTTTTCTCCTGTATACGATAGGCACGTTATGCAGTGAATCAACATATCGATGATGGGTATCAGCTCCTCCAGCCACAGACACCCATTAAGTACCAAGCACAACAACTGCTTGATAACCAAAACTGTCACAGGGGTGCGGTGATAGTGCAGCACCGAGAGCAAGTTGAGTAATCATGCCATTTCTAGTCCTCTAAGCTACTTTTGTGGCTCTAATGAATTCATCCCCATATTCGTGTCTATGATGCGGTGTGTTAGTGCCTAAATCTACCTAAAGCTGAGAAAGGTAGGATCTAGGGTAACATCAAACCACACTTAACCTAGTAGCTAGCCTTACCAGGTCGGGAGAGGGCTCTCTCCTCATCAATCTAAATGAAAATTTATCAAGGCTTGAGATGACTGATGTAAAGACTAATTTTAGGCTAGGTATATGTTCAGAAGAGTTTTGATTGAATTTGATGATGTTTTGTTAGCTCAAATGTGAAAGTCAAATTTGGGTCCGAGGAATGAGGCTCAGTTTTGCAGAGGTCTCTATGGGGCGAGGTAGGCAAATGGTTTGGTACTTCAAATTGAGTGAGATGGAGAGATTTTAGACTGGTGAGGAGTTGAAGAGGGCATGAAAGTCTCAGGGATCCTCTTCAAACAGCTGAAAACATAAATAACTAAATAAACCCTAGGTAGAGCACTGCAAATCAATGAATCCTACCTTTATCCTTGTTTGATTTAGTCAAGATGAAGCAAAGAGAGATGATGGCATACATAAAACACATGTAAACTTACAATTACAGAGGGAGACACAATACCAAAGCAAGATGCAACAAGAATCCCACAAAGTGTTTCAAACCCTGGTCTATTCCTTTGCCAAACTGCTAAAATGAGTATACAATGAAGCTCCAAGCTTTCCCAAAAGTCCAACCCTTGCCAATGACTGAAAACTTACAAGATATAGGCAACCAACAACTCATCCTAGCCTCTAGGGGTCAAGCTCATAACTTTAGGAGTTGTTCCAACAAAATCTAAATTGAGAACTAAAAAGTAGGCAGTGGAACAGCTTGCCTCTAAAAACTAGGGAACTGATTCATTTAGTTACAAACTACCTTTTGATGGATGAATCTACCTCTATGAGTGAGAATTTAGAATAATTACATCAAAATCCATCAAGTCACATTTCATTACATCATTAGTTTTACTATTAGAAAGAAAAAATGTCAAACTGTGAAGAAACTAGGTGAAAAATAGAGTTTTTTGGCCAAAATGAGCAAATTTCCCCCTTTGCGTCGTGATGATTTCCCTATTCGTAGCGCCTTTTTGTAGCTGATTTTGAAGGCCTTCCTGGTGTCCAAATTTTCTCCAATTGGTCTTGTTGGAAAGGTCTACCTATCTACTGTATAGAACAAGTGGAAATTTTGAATTTGGCCTCCATTTGCCCCTCCAAAACTGAGTTCTCCCAACATTGCTTCCTGTGTGTCCAAAAAGGGGCAGAAAGGTCATTTTTGAAGTATTTTTGACCTTTTTGGAAGCTCAAAACCTGTCAAAATTTCTTGGCAATTTGTGGGCATTCATATTTTTCCATGAAAAATCTAGAAATGCTTAGTTTTCCTCAAAAGGAGGTCCCTAGCAAAAGCGCGCGCTAGGTGGCGCGGCGCATCGGGCAAAAAAACCTGTTTTTTAGGCCAAAAATTTCAAAATTGCAAAAGGTGTCCCAAATTTCTTGAAATTTGGGTTGAGTGTCCTTCATCAAGTGTTGTGTTGGCCAAGGAAGCCTCAGCCAAGATTTGAAGTCTATCTTGCTCTTTTCACTTCCTTGATGCCTTCTTCAACTTGGCCTTCAAAATCCTGATTCTTGCTTTGCACACCTTGTTTCTCACCAAGTAATGATGGGCCATGTGCCTCAACATAGTTTTCTCTCTGTTGCCCTTCTCTAGCATCTTTTATAAGTGGATATTTTCCCTCTCAAGCCAAGATTCACGATCAGCATTGATTTCTTGTTCAAGTGATGTGAGCTTGACTTTCCTCCTTCTAGCAGCTTGTCGATTTTCTCGTATGTTTTGTAGCTCCATAATGGTTTGCTGATCCTCTAGTTGTTAGTTTCTTTGCTCCAGATATTTGATTATCCACTTGGCTCTTTCTTTGTTGAATGTCATCTTGTTTCTCCTGAATGATCTCCTTGAGCTTTGAGCTTTGTGATCCCAAATCAGTGACATAATTTTGAATAAGAATGAAATCTGTCTCCTACCCTCTTGAAGGCCCCTCATCATGTAATGGCTGCTTTCCCTTGTCCTATACCTACTCTGTTGATGGTGTTAGCACCTAAATCTGCCTTAGGTTGAAGGAAGGCAAAAATTAGGGTAACCACAAACCACACTCAGTCTCGTAGCTAGCCCTACGAGAGCAGGAGAGGGCTCTCTCCGAGTCACACTCAGAAAATGGATATGCAAAATGGTCTGATATGACTTACAATACGATGTTTACCTTAGGCTAGTAAGTGAAAAAGGGATTTTGGAAAATATTTTTGAAAGTGACTGAACTTCTGAGATGTATATGGGACTGGTGCTTAGCAAAGAACAGAGAAATGAGAATGAAGGCACAGATTATTCCGTGAGGCAAGGTAGGTGGGAAGCGCAGTAATTTTAACTTAAGGTGATGCAGAATGGAAAGATCGCCAAAGATAGTGAAAAGGGCATGGTCACATGAATCCTTTTCAATAGAAGAATAACACTGCACATGAAATTTTCCCACAGGCAGAGCAATATAAATTGAATTCTACCTAATCTCACTTAGAAAATTTCACTAAAATGAAACATGAAATGAATTATGAAACATAACAAGATACATATGGAACATAAGAACACATTTTCTACACTCACAACCACAAGAATCTCATGAAACAGAGACGCTGCCTTTCATTAACTCTCTGTCAAAAAATACACAGTGCAGAAACAGAGTTTCTTTCCCACAGTCTCCCAGAAGTTACAAGCCAGCCAACCCTTTGAAAATAAAATGCATACAATATATAGAATGTGGGGAGAAGAGATGGAACACCCAAGGGTTGGTAAATTACTCAAATCTTTTCGAAAAGGAGATGGAGAGCCAACCATCAGTTATAGGTGCAGCGCTCTGAAGCATGTCATTTGGTTGTGGTGACCCTTTGCATTCTTTGCCACTTGGATAGATGCCCACCTGGAGAGAAAACTCTTTAAAATCCGCCTTTGGTGCCAAAAAACCGAAGAGTGGATGACCGAGCCCACTTGGAGAAGTCGCGACCCGAAATTTCGCGAAACGGGAGCAAACTCGACAAAATTTCCTCTATGCGTCGCACGCTTTTCTCTGTGCATCACGCTACTTTGGGGCCTGTTTTTAGGCACTTGTAGGTGTCCAAAATGTGCCCAAGTGGGCTTATTGGAAATCTTGGCCTGTCTACTTTCTAACCCCACTGGAATTTCTCAATTTGGTGCTCATTTTCCCCTTCAAATATTCATTCTCCCAAGACTGCTTTCTGTGTGTCCAAAAAGTGGCAGAGAGGCCATTTTTGGATGTTTTTTGACCTTTAGGAGACCCAAAACTTGTCAAAATTTCTTGCCCGGACACCAGTAGATGTATTTTTTGATGCTGAATCCAAATATGCAAACCTTTTCTCGATTGGAGCGCTATAATTTTAGCGTCGTGCACCTACGCGGCGCAAAGGGAGAAAATCCCTGTTTTTCACCCAAAAAATTTCCCTGTGACCAAAATTTGCCCAAACTTTTTGACATTTGGGCTGGAAGTTCTCTATGGGGTGCCTTGCTGAGCCAAGGAAGCCTCAGCCAAGATTCTGAGCCTATCTTGCTCTTTTTCCATTTTTTCCCTTTTTGTGGCTTTCCTTAGTTTTGCTTTCAAACTCCTTATTCAGGCTCTCAAACTCAAGTTCCTTGCCCTGTAATGACAAGCCATGTGTCTCAGCAGTGTGTTGTCTTCGTCAGCCTTGTTCAACATGTTGTCCAGGTGCATGTTGACCCTCTCGAGAACAGACTCACGATCATCCATAACCTGTCGCTCTAATGAAGTGAATTCAATCCTCCTCTGTTGGGCAGTTAGGCGATCCTCACGGATGTTCTGCAGCTCCATGATCACATGCTGGTCTTCCAGTTGTTTGTTCCTCTACTCCAAATACCTGATGTTCCACTTGGCCATCTCCAACTTGAGTGTCAAGGAGTGAATCTCTGTCTCTTGCTCCTGGAAGATCTCTTTCAGCTGTGCATTTTGTGGACGTGTATCTGTATCATCATCATCACGAAGGAGAATGAGTCCGGTCTTTCGTTCACCTGGTGGCACACCTGAAGGCCCCTCCTCATGCTTGGGCTTCTTTCCCTTGTCCCGTACCTGTATTGCCGATGTAGGAAGTGAGGCCCCTTCCACCCCGGGTGGAGATAACACTCGCTTTGCTGCTGCAAACAAAGGCCTGGTGCCTTTCGGATAGCCTCTCTGATATGTGATGGAAAATGGAACCACAATGGTCTCATGGCCCTCATGCTAATGAAAAGGACCACCTACCTCATGCTTGACCTCCGATACTATCTGTGGAGCGCTGAAGAAGTCACGGGAGATGAAGTCCTCCCAAGCAATGCCCTGCAATCCCAACTGATGATCCACCAAAATCTGGATGAGAGCAAAGTGATATACACTGTTGAGCTGCTGCCGAGGGGTCTTGTGTTGCATGAAATTTCTCATCCTCTCTATGTTTCCGCAAATGAAAAATGGGAGGTTCATCATATGCACCCTGGTGAAGTGCATGAGTAACCTGATGTGATAGGCATAAAGGCGAGAAAACCTCCCCTCACAACTGAAGTATTTCATGATCAATCTCATGAGTGGAGCATAATCATCTCTCAGAAATCTGAATGGGAAAACTCTCGTGAGCTGACTCAAACAACTGGCCTTTATGTAAGGCTCATAAAGTTCCTTCTCTACCTTCATCTTCTTGTGCCACTGTTCTCCAACATTCGGTATGCCTGTTGCCACTGATATGGTTTCGGGTGTCAATGTGAAAGTGACCCCTGCCAAGATAGATTGTCCTCCATGTAGGTTAAGTGCAAAAAGGTGGGCCAACTCATGATGAATTCTGACATTTGCCACCCTCTGACAAAATTCAAAACATGCCAAGTGTTGGAAACAAGACATATCGAGAGGGCATGCCTACAACTCAGTGAGGGTGTTTGGTTCATCCCTGACATGTCTGCCACTCCTAGGTCTCTGGGGAGCCTGTTCTCCTAAGGCTATGTCACTGTGAGTTTCCCCCTCATAATCTAATGAAACTTCTGATGCCATTTCTGCCGCTTGTACCCTGAATTTCTTCGCTGCCCTCTGAATCCAATGACACTGATGAGTGCTCTGAAAATCTGTTACCAAGGGGACAATAAAACAGGGGAGTGTTAGGAGGGGAATGATGAAAAGGGGAATAGGGGTTTAAAGGGGAAATTTATCAGGGATTTGGGAGTGTTTGGGGTGTGATTTTGATGGGGTAGGGTTAAGGAACTTTTGAGCTATATGAGTAAAGGGGACAAAGGGATAGGACCACACTGTAGCTAGGGTAGCTATTAGGAAAACTTCCTCCAGGAGAATTTGGCAAATAGAGATAGGATAGGAGTATGTCAAGCCATTATGTTACTGTAGCAAAACCCTAGCTCCTTGTCCCTCTTTGTGTCATTTTGTGTTTGCTTAAAAAAAAATTGCTTTTCGATTTCATGGCCAACATAACATGTTTCTCTTTGAATTAAATGCCAATGATGAAGGTATTAGGGCCACTTCTCCAAATATGAGGGACATACATAACAATTTGGGCGATTTGGTGGTTTTTTAGGCTCACAGTTCTGTGCGCCGCGCGCTTTGCCCAGTGCGCTGCGCGCCAGGTATGCGCCGCGCCAGTGTAAAGTTAACACTGTGGCCGGGCTCCCAGTGCGCCGCGCGCCCTGAGTGCGCCGCGCCACCTCGTGTGTGTGCCACACGCGGTCAAACAACACAATCTGCTTGGAAAAACAAGGGATGGGTCTTAGTGGAGGTTTTTAAGGGTTTTTCTTAGGAGATATGGGGGATATGGAGGTGAAAACGATGAGGAGTGAGAGGAAAAGGAGAGGGGAAACAAAACCTTGGTGGATTCTTCAAATTTACAAACCCCCATTATAATTTTTTCTTTGAGGATGATTGGAATGGATGTCCAATATGTTTTGGATCTCATTCAACCTCTTCACAAATAGCATATTCTTGACAAAAATTTGATGCGCCGGGATGTCACAAGGCCTACCTGTCGATTTGGTCACTTTTCCCAACTGTTGAAGTGTTTTGGCACAGTTTTTGGGCCGCTGGACTGTGTGCGCCGCGCGCTCTTCCCAGTGCGCCACGCGCCTTATATGCGTCGCGCCCTTGCAAATTTTCCACTACAGGCTGCCTGCCAGTGTGCCGCGCGATGTGTGTGCGCCGCGCGACCTGGTATATGTACCATGCTCACTGAAACCGGCTCTCCCTCACTCAAATTCTCCCAATATCAACTTCGCCTTTGCAAATGTAATTCTCCAAGTCATGCAAGAGCTCAATGCCATTTGATTTGGGCAAAAACAAATATATATAGGCTTGGAGGAGATGGATTTGATTTTTTCTTCCTTGTAAGCCCATTTTCTAATGTTTTGTGTTCTGCACTTTTTCATTGACCTTTAAACACACTAATTTTCACTTTTTCCTTGAAATTTTGGTTCAAATGATGAAATCTTTGGCACATCTTTGCGGGGACTGTATGACGGAGCATCTGGCTTTGAAATCCTTGATTGCATCTGAAAATGTCAACTGTCAATTTTTGGAAAATTTTGTCATAGTTGACCTTGTTTGACTTTTCTTCAAAACGGATTTTTGAAGAAGAGTCGATGTCTCTTGCGGTGATGATGGAGCTTTCTGCACTGTAGGTGTATAAGGTCTCCCTTTGGCCTACTTGGCTTGTTCTGGACATCTTTCCAGAGACCAAACTGATGATTTTCCAGACCCAAACCATAAAAAATGACTCTGTCCTGTAACAGGACCAGACATTGACTATCATGACTTTGATTGATTTTGGACCAAGACCTGAACCAGCAGAGGCCAGACATGAGGAAAAATGAGTAGCATGACTTCCTCCGTCAGATCATGATATGTCCCTAGCGAAATGCAGCTGAGTGGATGAAGCAGGACACCTAAAATTGAAATGCACAAAGAGCTTTGATCTCTGACGGAGGGCTGACCAAACGGACTCTAACATTGGCTCCAATGGGGGATGGTAGCTCCTTGGAGGTGCCAAGAACAGCAGATCTCTGGAGGAGCTAGACAGTGCCTCTTGGTCCATTGGGCTATGGAGTCATCATTTTGATAAACAGCACAAGACTCTGACTTATTTACAAAACAGGAGTAACCAAAAAATTGACTCAAACTTGACAATTGGAATAACAAAAACTGACTGTACATACTGAAACCAAACTGAAATAGAAATGGTATTTACAATGACAGTGGAAGCAGCGTTAATAGATCAATAATGATACCGCTTGAGCAGCCGACCATTGATCGGCCCTCTAGGACAGTCTTCCTCGTTCATTTCCTTCAGAAGAAAGGCTTTTTGACCTCTATATGCTGCGATTTTGAAAGAACCTTTCCACAAGTTTTCGAACTTTCTGTGCTTGCCTTTCTCTTCATTCCTTGCATCCCACTTCAGCACCACATCATCCAACTGAAATTTGTCCGCTTTAGCTTTTCTGTCATAGATTTTCTTTATCTTCTCCTGCAACTTGGATGTGTATTGGAAAACTTCTTCTCTTGTTTGCTGCAAGTGGATCATTTGATTCAGCCTTCTCTGCATGGGATCTTCCTCACTGCCGGCCTCCTGAAGAAGTTTGACCATCGGGGCTACAAGGGAAGCGGGAAATACTATGTCCACACCATAAACCAGCTCAAACGGTGACATGCCAATAGACTTTTTCTGACTGATTCGATCTGCCCAAAGTGCATGAACCAGCCTCTTGTTCCAGCTCTTCTTATTAATTTCCAGCAGCTTCTTTATGATGTTGACCAAAGACTTATTCGAAGATTCGGCCGATCCATTGCCTTGCGAATGATAGGCAGTTGAATGACCCAAAATTATATGATATCTATGACAAAATTCTACCATCCTTTTCAATTTGAAAGTTGCTGCATTATCAGTGATTATTTTGTTTGGACAACCAAAGCGAGACAAGATGTTATTTTCGAGAAATGAGATGATTACTGTGTCCGTCACTTGTCTGGTAGGTGCTGCCTCAATCCATTTTGTGAAGTAGTCTGTGGCTGTAAGGATCCATCTATGCTGTCCGGAAGATGCAGGATGAATTTCCCCAATGAAATCCAACCCCCACTACTGGAATGGAGTGCTCACTTCGATAGGCTTGAGTGGCAAAGGATGTAATTTCTGCTTTCCTTCGAAAATTTGACACTTATGACAACGCTTCACCATCTTATGCACATCAGCAAACAAAGTAGGCCAGTAGTACCCTGCTCTTAAAATTTTGTTAGCTGTTGATTACCAAAAAAGATGACCACCACACTCTCCTCCGTGGAAATCTTCCATGGCTTTCTTTGCCTCATCTTCCACCAAACAGTTTAACAAAATGCCACCTGGATCTTTCCAATACAATGCAGAATTCAAAATACAAAACTTGGCAGCTTTCAATTTAAGTGTTCTCGCTTTGTTCCTAGCCATGCCGGGCAGTGGTGATAGATTTTTCAGCACATATATTATATCAGAATACCATGGGGACAAAGCAAACATTTCGGATACTTGAACTGAAGTTCCTTCCTCATTCTCATCGGACATGGTAGCGATCAGATTTATGTCCAATGCATGCAAATTTGATTCAGCCATTAGTTTCGCCAACCCCTATCCTTTGACCAGCTTTGTAGGCTTTATCTCCACATCGTATTCTAGCAAGGCTGCGATCCATTTGCCTCTTCTCCCTTCCAGATCAGTCTGCACCAAAACATCTTTTACAGCAGTATTAGGAACATAGGCCAGAATTGTGAGAGTGTAGAATGTATACCCGGAAATCCTTCAATGCTTTCACCAATGCTAGAGCTTGCTTCTCAATGATGTTGTACTTTAACACTGCATCTCTTATAGCTCTGCTAAATAATGCAATGGGTCTTTCATCTCTTTTCTGCAATAATACTGCTGCCATAGTGTGTTCAGAAGCGAATGAAAACAAGATGAAATCTTGAGTGTAATCCGGCTGACTAGAACTGGAGCTGAAGAAAGGGCCAATTTGACAAAGTTGAAAGATTTTACAGCCTCATCCGTCCATTTCACCACGTTGTCCTTCTTAAGCATGTTGGTCATTTCTTTCAAGTGTTCCGCAAGATTAGGTACAAAGCGACGCAGAAAATTCATCTTACAGTTGAATGACTGTATCTCCTTTTTGTTCCTAGGCAGATCGATTTGCTGAATTGCTTGGACACATGCTGGATCTATGCGGATGCCATCTTTTGAAATGATATGCCCAAGTAATTTGCCTTCCTCCATGGCGAACAAGCTCTTCTTTGGATTCAGCGATAAACCATATTTCTTGCATTTTTGAAAGACAATTTTTAGGTGATGCATGTGCTCTTCATCTGATTTTGAAAACACTGTCAAGTCATCCAAGTACACCACCAAAAATACATCCTTCTCATTTGCAAACGCCAAGTCCATTGCATGTTGAAATGTGGCACCTGCATTCTTCAAACCGAATGGCATTTTGGCATAGTGAAATGTTCCCCATGGAGTTGTGAACGTTGTCTTATCTCTATCATCTTCATGGACAGAAATTTGGTTATATCCGGAATAACCATCAAGCAGCGACATACGAGATGCCCCCACTACTCGCTGAAGTATATGGTCCATCTTGGGCAGCGGATAGTTGTCCTTCAATGAGACCTTGTTTAGATTTCTGAAATCAATGCATAGTCGAATCTCACCGGTCTTCTTTCTTACTAGTACCAAATTAGAAATCCAATCTGAAAATCTGATGGGCACAATGATACCTTATTTGTACAACCTATTTACCTCTTTTTCAATGGATGGCAGCAACTTTGGATTGATCCTTCTCAGCTTTTGTCTAAATGGTTTTTGATTGGGCTTGATAGGTATGGTGTGCTGAATGATATTTGTATCATAGGTCTTCAAATCAGAATAATCCCAAGCAAATACATCTGCAAATGAAGCCATCAAACTGATATATTTGTCCTTGATTTTTGGTGGCAATGCTTTGGACAATTTCACCAATTTTGGATTTGCAGTTGTACCAATGTTGACTTCTTCCACTCCTTTCTTTGTCGACTGCAATGTTGGCTTGCGGGCTACATCATCCTGATCAAAAAGTTCCTCTAGGGGTATCAAGCCTTTAGGAATGATGTTATTCTTCAGCTGTAATACGTCCATTTGATTGATCTGCACTTCTTCTGTACCATTCCCTTTGCTTTCATCGTTTTCCACATCGATTAAGGTTTCTTTGAACTTGCCTTGGTTGAGCAGAAAGTCCTTAATCTCTTCATCATCTTGGAACACTTGCCAATGTCGCTGATTGTCAGGAATGGTTGGACGGTGCTTGACATGGATTTCAAATTTGTTGCTGGAGTTCATGGGGATCTTCAAGCTGCTCGCTGCCTTGGCAAGAGCATCAGCAATACTATTTTGGATTCTTGGCACACATGTCAAGGTGTATTCGGAAAATAGTTTCAAGATGTCCAAAACTGCATTTCGATAGGCCCGCATCCTAGGATGTTTTGCTTGATATTCACCTCTGACCTGTTTTATTACCAACTCGGAGTCGCCATATATTGAAATCCTCTTTTCATTCAGCTTTCTAAGAATTTTCAAGCCACCAATCAGAGCTTCATATTCAACCTCATTATTGGAACATTCGAAGGCCAGCTTGTAGGAGCAAACTCTCACGCTGCTAGGTACTTTGTTTGGGGCGGAGAAAGGACTGCGTACCCAAATGCCAATACCAACTCCATCATTCCCTACTGCTCCATCAAAATCCATGGTCCATAAGCCTTCTTCTTCTTCTTGCAAGTGCTGAAAATCCTTTTGTTGTCCATTGTTTGTTTGCTGTCCATTGTTTTCAACTGATTGCCCAATCTCTTGTTGCTTTTCTTGTCTTTCTTTCTTCAAAATCTCTCTAAAATTTTCTGTTATCTCTGGAATGTCATCTGCTTCTACTATCTGACTATCTATTTCATTTAAACTATCTGAAAACAAAACAAAAGACTCTAAATCTGTATGTACATAGTTTACAGGATGATTGATCGGTTTCTCCTTGCTTGTGATCATATACTTCATCTTTTGTTCCCAATATAGCTTCCTCATTTGTCCAAACACCGGGATTGTCGCATAGGAGAAATCCAGCTGTAGTGTCCCCTTCAATTTTGCCACCCAAGACCTGGAAAGAAGCATGCCAAACCTTGGAGGAATGTCTGCTACCACTACATCCATCAGAACATTTTTCATAGGAAGCTGATCTAAACTCACAACTAAGTCTTTGATGAGCCCTATACACCTTACTCTGCTAGAATCGAATGAATAGAGATCATGATATTGCCGGGTGATGTCCAGACCAAGCTTATCCATGATAGACTTGGGCATGAGATTGTGAGAGGCTCCTAAATCGAACATGGCGTTGTGTAGCACAAAGTCATGTAATCGTAAACTGATGTAGAAGGGTGGCACCTCGCTCTCGGGAGACTCGCCATTCGTTGCTGGCCCAAAAATCATTTCAGGCTGATCATCTTCCACATTTACCATGTCGGACGTTGGGTCCAAGTTCAACATTTTGGAAATTTGTCCTCTATAACTGTTGTTTTTCATGATTTCAGTCAAAGGAATGGATACCTTTAGCTTAGAAATCTCATTCTCTAGGCTGAAAGCGGGAGTTTTTTCTACCTCTTTGACCGGGATCTCTTTTCTTTCCTTCTCTTTTGATGTGGCTGATGGCTGTGATTGTTCTGCTGATTTCGATTTGCTGCTCTCTGGGACCACTGCCTCCTTTCCCTTTCTTTGTGTAGCTGATGGATCCTTCTTTGTTGTTTCATCCTCCTTCTTTTTCTGAATTGTTTTGACCGGCACATCTCTATTCCTCAGTGAATATCACTATTGTTGGGTGGATAGAGCATTCATATAGCCTCTTTGGTATTCTTCTGACTCTTCTTCCAACATGGTTTCATTAGCTAGAATAAAATCAGTGTCTCGGTGTGTAGCTAAATTTACTGCACATTCTTCTTCTTCGGTGATGTAAGTAGGCAGCTCATCTGGAGTGAAGAGGTGATTTTCCTCGCCTATTACATTCCCTTCCTCATCTGATTCTGGTCCATGCACAAAATTCTGCTGCAAAGGTGTCTGTATGGGCTGCTGCGCTGCCTGCTCTTGGTTTCACTGATCTCTTTGTCTTATCCTATATTGTGGCTGCTGCTGCTGGCCGCGAAAGTTAGGATTCCTAACTTGTGGCTCAGGCTTGTCAATTTTCACTCTTTCAAGCATCTGTTCTACCTTCTTGAGTAGTTGATCCATGGAAGAAGATTCTTCTTTCACCGTGGTTTTCTTCTCAGCTTTCTTTCTTGCTCTTTTGGACAGCAGGTTAGCCTCAACACTGACTGCAATTTTCTGCATATCTTCCATTGTAGCCGGTTCTCTCTCTCTCAATTGGTACGCCATGTCAGCATCGAAACCATCTGGAAACTTCATCATTGCTAGTCCCACAGGTGGCTTTAGATGATCTGGGATGTCGTTGTAGACTGCATTAAATCTAACACAGTAATCTTGGACCGACTCACCTGCATTCCTTTTGATTTGCTCATACTCGGCCAGAATTTGAAGGGGATTCTTTTTCACTTCCCATCTGTTCAAAAATTGTCTTTGTTGCTCAGCTAACGTGGTGATACTTGTAGCTGTCAAACCTCTAAACCATTTCCTCACATCACCTGCAAATGTTTGTACAAAGAGCCTCATTGCCATGTTCTCCGCATCGATCTCATGAAGTTCATAGAAGTCTGCCATTTTGTCTACATGTCGTTGAGCTGTAACACCGTTAGGAGTGCCATCAAAAAATGGAATCTTACTTTGATAATCATTTGGCATGTCATCTAGGACTTGGGGGAGAATAAGAGGAGCGAAACTGGCAGCCATCATTCTGGGTGGATTTGACCTTGGAGGTGTTGGAGGAGTGTGCACAGTCTCCAAGCGGCTTGCACTTGGAGTTTGGGGCTATGTGGCAATGTAATTATCAATTACTCTATTAGATCGTCAAGGTGCTTTCTTGACGAAGGAGTTTTGGGATCAAATTGGGATTTTCGAAAATGTGAGGAGGATCTGGATCCGGATTCGCTCTGGTATATTGTCTTGAAGCCAGCGTGCTATTGAGAAGAATTACGGGACACAACCAACTTATTCAGCCTTTCCAATCCTAAGCCCATCATCCGGAGCCTAGAATTCTTATGAAACAAGGGAATTTGATTTTTAACTTGTAGTCCCCAGTAGAGTCACCACTATGTTAGCACCTAAATCTGCCTTAGGTTGAAGGAAGGCAAAAATTAGGGTAACCACAAACCACGCTCAGTCTCGTAGCTAGCCCTACGAGAGCAGGAGAGGGATCTCTCCGAGTCACACTCAGCAAATGGATATGCAAAATGGTTTGAGATGACTTACGATACAATGTTTACATTAGGCTAGTAAGTGAAAAAGGGATTTTGGAAAATATTTTTGAAAGTGACTGAACTTCTAAGATGTATATGGGACTGGCGCTTAGCAAAGAACAAAGAAATGAGAATGAAGGCATAGATTATTCCGTGAGGCAAGGTAGGTGGGAAGCGCATCAATTTCAACTTAAGGTGACGCGGAATGGAAAGATCGCCGAAGATAGTGAAAAGGGCACGGTCACATGAATCCTTTTCAACAGAAGAATAACACTGCACATGAAATTTTCCCACAGGCAGAGCAATATAAATTGAATTCTACCTAATCTCACTTAGAAAATTTCACTAAAATGAAACATGAAATGAATTATGAAACATAACAAGATACATATGGAACATAAGAACACATTTGCTACACTCACAACCACAAGAATCTCATGAAACAGAGCCGCTGCCTTTCATTAACTCTCTGTCAAAAAATACACAGTGCAGAAACAGAGTTTCTTTCCCACAGTCTCCCAGAAGTTACAAGCCAGCCAACCCTTTGCAAATAAAATGCATACAATATATAGAATGTGGGGAGAAGAGATGGAACGCCCAGGGTTTTGCGAAGTTACTCAAATCATTTCGAAAAGGAGATGGAGAGCCAACCATCAGCTACAGGTGCGGCGCTCTCAAGCATGACATTTGGCTGTGGTGACCCTTTGCATTCTTTGCCACTTGGATAGATGCCCACCTGGAGAGAAAACTCTTTAAAAGCCGCCTTTGGTGCCAAAAAAACTGAAGAGTGGATGATCGGGTCCACTTGGAGAAGTCGCGACCCGAAATTTCGCGAAACGGGAACAAACTAGGCAAAATTTCCTCTGTGCGCCACGCGCTTTTCTCTGTGCGTTGCGCTACTTTGGGGCCTATTTTGGGGCACTTGCAGGTGTCCAAAATATGCCCAAGTGGGCTTGTTGGAAATATTTGCCTGTCTACTTTCTAACCCCACTAGAATTTCTCAATTTGGTGCTCATTTGCCCCTTCAAATCTTCATTCTCCCAAGACTGCTTTCTGTGTGTCCAAAAAGTGGCAGAGAGGCCATTTTTGGATGTTTTTTGACCTTTAGGAGACCCAAAAATTGTCAAAATTTCTTGCACAGACACTAGCAGACATATTTTTCGATGATGAATCCAAATATGCAAACCTTTTCTCGATTGGAGAGCTAGAATCTTAGCAGGGAGAAAATCCCTGTTTTTCACCCAAAAAATTTCCCTGTGACCAAAATTTGCCCAAACTTTTTGAGATTTGGGTTGGAAGTTCTCTATGGGGTGCCTTGCTGAGCCAAGGAAGCCTCAGCCAAGATTCTGAGCCTATCTTTCTATTTTTCCCTTTTTGTCCTTTTTGTGGCTTTCCTTAGTTTTGCTTTCAAACTCCTTATTCGGGCTCTCAAACTCAAGTTTTGTGCCCTGTAATGACGAGCCATGTGTCTCAGAAGTGTGTTGTCTTCGTCGGCCTTGTTCAACATGTTGTCCAGGTGCATGTTGACCCTCTCGAGAACAAACTCACGATCATCCATAACTTGTCGCTCTAATGAAGTGAATTCAATCCTCCTCTGTTGGGCAGTTAGGCAATCCTCATGGATGTTCTGCAGCTCCATGATCACATACTGGTCTTCCAACTGTTTGTTCCTCTACTCCAAATACCTGATGTTCCACTTGACCATCTCCAACTTGAGTATCAAGGAGTGAATCTCTATCTCTTGCTCCTGGAAGATCTCTTTCAGCTGTGCATTTTGTGGACGTGTATCTGTATCATCATCATCACGAAGGAGAATGAGTCCGGTCTTTCGTTCACCTGGTGGCACACCTGAAGGCCCCTACTCATTCTTGGGCTTCTTACCCTTTTCCCGTACCTGTATTTCTGATGTAGGAAGCGAGGCCCCTTCCACCCCAGGTGGAGATAACACTCGCTTTGCTGCTGTAAACAAAGGCCTAGTGCCTTTCGGATAGCCTCTCTGATATGTGATGGAAAATGGCACCACAATGGTCTCATGGCCCTCATGCTGATGAGAAGGACCACCTACCTCATGCTTGACCTCCGATACTACCTGTGGAGCACTGAAGAAGTCACGGGATATGAAGTCCTCCCAAGCAAAGCCCTGCAATCCCAACTGATGATCCACCAAAATCTGGATGAGAGCAAAGTGATATACACTGTTGAGCTGTTGCCGAGGGGTCTTGTGCTGCATGAACTTTCTCATCCTCTCTATGTTTCCGCAAATGAAAAATGGGAGGTTCATCATACGCACCCTAGTGAAGTGCATGAGTAACCTGATGTGATAGGCATAAAGGCGAGAAAACCTCCCCTCACAACTGAAGTATTTCATGATCAATCTCATGAGCGGAGCATAATCGCCTCTCAGAAATCTGAATGGGAAAACTCTCGTGAGCTGACTCAAACAACTAGCCTTTATGTAAGGCTCATAAAGTTCCTTCTCCACCTTCATATTCTTGTGCCACTGTTCTCCAACATTTGGTATGCCTGTTGCCACTGATATGGTTTCGGGTGTCAATATGAAAGTGACCCCTGCCAAGATAGACTATCCTCCATGTAGGTGAAGTTTGAAAAGGTGGGCCAACTCATGATGAGTTCTGACATTTTCCACCCTCTGACAAAATTCGAAACATGTCAAGTGTTGGAAAATAGACATAGTGAGAGGGCATGCCTGCAACTCAGTGAGGGTGTTTGGTTCATCCCTGACATGTCTGCCACTCCTTGGTCTTCGGGGAGCCTGTTCTCCTAAGGTTGTGTCACTGTGAGTTTCCCCCTCATAATCTGATGAAACTTCTGATGCCATTTATGTCGCTTGTACCCTGAATTTCTTCGTTGCCCTCTGAATCCAATGACACTGATGAGTGCTCTGAAAATCTGTTACCAAGGGGACAATAAAAACAGGGGAGTGTTAGGAGGGGAATGATGAAAAGGGGAATAGGGGTTTAAAGGGGAAATTTATCAGGGATTTGGGAGTGTTTTGGGTGTGATTTTGATGGGGTAGGGTTAAGGAACTTTTGAGCTATATGAGTAAAGGGGACAAAGGGATAGGACCGCACTGTAGCTAGGGTAGCTATTAGGAAAACTTGCTCCAGGAGAATTTGACAGATAGAGATAGGATAGGAGTATGTCAAGCCATTATGTTATTGTAGCAAAACCCTAGCTCCTTGTCCCTCTTTGTGTCATTTTGTGTTTGCTTAAAAAAAATTTGCTTTTCGATTTCATGGCCAACATAACATGTTTCTCTTTGAATTAAATGCCAATGATGAAGGTATTAGGGCCACTTCTCCAAATATGAGGGCCATACATAAGAATTTGCGTGATTTGGTGGTTTTTTAGGCTCACAGGCCTGTGCGCCGCGCGCTTTTCCAAGTGCGTCGCGCGCCGGTTATGCGCCGCGCCAGTGTAAAGTTAACACTGTGGCCGGGCTCCCAGTGCGTCGCGCCACCTTGTGTGTGCGCCGCACGCGGTCAAACAACACAATCTGCTTGGAAAAACAGGGGATGGGTCTTAGTGGAGGTTTTTAAGGGGTTTTCTTAGGAGATATGGGGGATATGGAGGTGAAAACGATGAGGAGTGAGAGGAAAAGGAGAGGGGAAACAAAACCTTGGTGGATTCTTCAAATTTACAAACCCCCATTATCATTTTTGCTTTGAGGATGATTGGCATGGATGGCCAATATGTTTTGGATCTCATTCAACCTCTTCACAAATAGCATATTCTTGACAAAAATTTGATGGGCGGGGATGTCACAAGGCCTACCTGTCGATTTGATCGCTTTTCCCAACTGTTGAAGTGTTTTGGCACCATTTTTGGGCCACTGGACTGTGTGCACCGCGCGCTCTTCCCAGTGCACCGCGCACCTTATATGCGTCGCGCCCTTGCAAATTTTCCACTGCAGGCTAGCTGCCAGTGTGCCGCGCGCTGTGTGTGCACCGCGCGACCTGGTGTATGCGCCGCGCTCACTGAAACCGGCTCTCCCTCACTCAAATTCTCCCAATATCAACTTCGCCTTTGCAAATGTAATTCTCCAAGTCATGCAAGAGCTCAATGCCATTTGATTTGGGCAAAAACAAGTATATATAGGCTTGGAGGAGATGGATTTGATTTTTTCTTCCTTGTAAACCCATTTTCTAATGTTTTGTGTTCTGCACTTTTTCATTGACCTTTAAACACACTAATTTTCACTTTTTCCTTGAAATTTTGGCTCAAATGATGAAATCTTTGGCACATCTTTGCGGGGACTGTATGACGGAGCATCTGGCTTTGAAATCCTTGACTGCATCTGAAAATGTCAACTGTCGATTTTTGGAAAATTTTGTCATAGTTGACCTTGTTTGACTTTTCTTCAAAACAGAGTTTTGAAGAAGAGTCGATGTCTCTTGCGGTGATGATGAGGCTTTCTGCATTGTAGGTGTATAAGGTCTCCCTCTGGCCTACATGGCTTGTTCTAGACATGTTTCCAGAGACCAAACTGATGAGTTTCTAGACCCAAACCATAAAAAATGACTCTGTCCTGTAACAGGACCAGACCTTGACTATCATGACTCTGATTGATTTTGGACCAAGACCTGAACCAACAGAGGCCAGACATGAGGGAAAATGAGTAGCATGACTTCCTCCGTCATATCATGATATGTCCCTAGCGAAATGCAGCTGAGTGGATGAAGCGGGACACCTAAAATTGAAATGCACAAAGAGATTTGATCTCTGACAGAGGGCTGACCAGACCGTCTCTAACAGATGGAGGAAATGAGACCCCTTCCACCCCGGGTGGAGATAATACTCGTTTTGCTGCTGAAAACAACCTTCTAGTGCCCTTTTGATAGGTGACAAACACTGGCACACTAGTGGTTTATGTCTCATAAATCTCCTGCTGATGTGAAGGTCCTCCTGTCTCATGAAAAACTACTGGGGGTACTTGAGGACCTGTGAATACCTCATGTGAAATGAAATCCTCCCATGAGATGTTCTGTAAACCAAGCTTATGCAAGACCACAATTTTGATTAGTGCAAAATGATATATACTGTTATACTGCTGTTGAGGAGGCTTCCTATGCACTAAGGTGGTCATTTTCTCAATGTTTCGGTAATTTAAATAGGGGAGATTCATCATTCTCACCCTAGTGAAGTGCATCAACAATCTGATGTGATAGGCATATAGGCGAGAAAACCGGCCCTCACATCTGAAATATTTAATTATGAGTTTCATCAAGGGAGCATATGTTTCCTTCAGATATCTGAAGGGAAAAACTCTATTGAGATGCCTCTGATAACCAGCCTTGATGTAAGGCTCATAATGCTCTCTATCAATCTGTTGCCTTTTATTCCACTACTCACCAACATTTGGAATGCCAGTTGCTTGAGAAATAGTCTCGGGTGTCAAGGTGAATGTCACACCTACCAAAGTGACTTGACCATTATGAAGATGGAGCACAAATAATCTGGCCAACTCATGAAGGTACTAGACTCTCTCTGCCATCTCACAGAACTAATAACAAGATTGGTGTTGAAAGCATGTGACAGCAAGAAGACAAGCCAGCAGCTCGGCAAGTGAAGTAGGCTCTTCTCATATATGTTTACCACCCTTGTGAGGTCTCCTTGGTGCATGCATTTCTCTAGAAGAATCACTGAGTGTCTCCTCATTTCAATCATAGGAAGGATCTGACTCCATGTTTGCCAATGTTTGAGTTTTCTTTGATGAGTATGAAGAGATTTATGGTGTCTTTAGGTTTTTGCTTTCAAGGATGAGAATGTATGAGGGACTGTGGAGGGAAAGTGTATGAGGGGTTTTAGGAATGTTGTTGATAGGATTTTGGGGAATAGGAGGGTTTAGGAAACAGTATTTAAGCTTTGGGGCAGTAGTGAGGGTTTGCGAATTTTTAACTAGGGTTTTGGGATAGTGGGATTAGGGATTTAGAATTAGTAAACTGAGGGATATGGGGATTGGGGTAATGGGTTGATGAAAATGTAATGAGAGGGAGAAAATGAATGAGGGAATGAAAGAGTGAAGGAGTGAGAAATTTTGTGGAGTTAGCAGCAAAAAACACAAGTTGTAAACCCTATGCAATTGTTTTTGACAAAAATTGCAAGGAGGTAGGGTTTCAAGTTTTACTCATTAAATCACCATAAACACCAAGAGAAACTCATTCACTGATCATGGAGGAATGTTTGACTTACTTGAACAACTGAAGATTGAGAAAATTTGGCAGTTTGGGAGGTGGTTGTGAATGAAATCAGCTTCCAAACCTTGTGCGTCGCACCACAACCCCAGTGCGCCGCGCCACATCAATGTGTTGCGCCTGTGTAATTTTTACACTGAAGAGTGCGGCCCAATGCGCCGCGCCAGATGGATGCACCGCGCTAATGACCCAAGGCGTCACGCCCCTCAAATTTGCCAAAGTTATTGCAATTTTGCTCTTTGGCTTCAACACGACCTTTCTCTTGTTCACTCTTTCTCCTTTAGATGCAAATGAACTCTTTAAACATGACAAATGGTTTATATACAAAAGATTTTAATTTTTCACTTATAAAAACCCACTTTGTAATGTTTGCCTTTGACTTGCTTTTAAAACTCTATTTTTTGGCAGTTTGTTTTATTTTTGCCTTTGAGGAACTGAATGCTTTGACTTTTTGTTTGCCTTGCAGGTGATGGAGTTACAGAGGCTTGTCAAGGTGACCAGGGTTGCCACTAAGGTTATCACATAAGAAAAAAAATGAAATTACATCAAATTTATACATGAAAACATAAAAAACTCTGTTTTTCCTCAAAACAGGGTTTTGAGGAAAAATCAATCACTAAGCATGTGATTATGGAAATTATTGTTGCTGAAACTTTATTTGACCTCCTCATGCACCTGCTGACCGTTATTGAGCATTTTGAAGACCTTATTGACGAAACCCTAGACCTAATGAGACCTAAAACCCTAAAAATGACTTTTGCAAATTTAAAGACAAAAATTGATTGTAGATGATCTAGATGTATGAAAATGGACCAACAGGTAAAAGACATGAGGGAAAATGTATAATATACCACTACCATCAGATGATCCATGACCCTAATGGAATGCAGTTGATCGAGTGAGACACCTAACATGCAATGCAACAAGAGAATTTGATCACCGATGGAGGGATGAAGATACCAACACTAACATTGGCTCTAATGGGGATGGTAGCTCCTTGGAGGTGCCAAGAACGGCAGATCTTTGGGAGAACAGACAAGTGCCTTCATCCATTGGGCAATGAATTCAATAACTTCAAAGCACCAAAAAACCAATTACTATGAAACTTTGACTCAAGACTTATAGTTGAACTGACCAATTCAAAACTGAAACAAGACTCTCAAAAACTGAAACTGGACACTCAGCTGAAACTATCTTTAACCTGACTGAAAAAAAAAAAAAAATGACTCAAGACTAAAACACATCTGATAAATTGGAAAATATGCTCAAAATGGAGCTCATTCAATATAACCTACTCTAGTTGTTCCATTCATCACCTGATCAAGTGAAATGAAACAACCAATGCAACCAAGTAAGTATTTCGGCTGCCATTTGAATTCTCCACAAGTGCTTGCTTATGAATAACAAGAGACAACTACTGAAAGGCAACTCCCATGAAAACTTGGAAACAGATCCGTTGAATGATATGGATTCTCTGTCCGCCTCCAAAAACACTGTATAAGGATCTTGAAGTTCATGCACACTGGGACTTAGCTCATCCAATGGATTACTTCTCTTCTCCTCATACCATGAATGCAAACTTTCATCTAAGCTTTGTGACGAGACTCCTGTTGAAAATGACAAAGAAATCGGTTGTCGGATCAAGTTTGTATTAATAATTTCTTCAAACTCATGGGTAGCTAATGGGGAAGGACCTTGACTACATGCATCACCCAACACATCAGCTATTGGATCACGAAAAACTTGAAAATACTGCTGCAACCCATTTTCTATTGGCTCCGATGAGATTACATGATTTTCTACAAGCTGCTCATTTGAAGATATACTATGCAGTTTTCCCTTCAAAAATTGAAATGATTCAAAACAAAATGGTATGAAATCATCTTGTATCATTTGATCTTATCATCTAGCTTCCAAGTCTTCATCTGCAACTTGACAATCAATGGAATTCGGGGGCTGCAACTTTGGATATGAAAAGTCTTGAACAAGGTTTTCAATGCTCTCAAGATGGTCCAGATCGAGACTTGTCGACAGTTGATTTCTGATTGCATGAAAGTTGTCTTTGACGAACTGAAACGAAGCAAACCAAAAAGGCAAAGATCCTTCACTTACTTCAAAATTTGTTGCACTTTCCTCGTCATTTCCGTAGCTGATATACAATGGCTGATTATTATATTCGAGCAGCTGAAAGTGAACTTCTTCCTCCCACAAACTAGCTTCTGATTCATCTGCAATATTAGCTTCTGTTTGGAGAACATAATCATCATCATACTAATCAAACTGTGGCAAATAATTAGTATAAAATACATCATCAAGCATACATGTCATATCAACATATCTCTCTTCTCCAAGATGATCTACAAAACAATCATTATCAAATCTATGACAACTGGGATAAGAAAGAAGATGTTTTGGATCAGCAACTTGTTCTTCTTCAATCAACGAGCCATGGTCTTGAACATAATACTCATTCATTGTAGTGATCTTTTGCATCATCTCTTCCACTGCACTTACAAAAATGTTGAGTTTTACCTCTAGAGATGTCGATTCCTCCGGATCTATGTTTTTCATCTCTTCTTCCTTCAACTTTTCCCTTCGGATCATCAAATGAGCCTCTACATCTACTGCACTATTCTACATCTCTTCAAGTGTTGCAAGATTCCTTTCTCTTAGCTGAAACTCCATTTCCAGATCAAAGGCACCCGGGTAGTGACAGAGAGCGGATCCAAGAGGAGGTCTTATATTAACCGGCATCGAATAATAAACTTGGTTAAATCTAGCAGAAAATTGTTGTACTGTCTCCCCTGGCAATCTTTTCAGCTGGTTATTGTTAACGGGAAAAGTGTCTATTTAGAACAACCCTATCCCACTAAGGTGTGACAGTGACCTTAGAAACAAATAGAGAAAACTACTTTTGTATTCTTCTTTATGAACTATAAACAAAGAGGAATAGGATGAACCAACCTGTGTCTTGCGTTAGTCCTTTGATCCAATCTCTCTCTCCTTTGACAGCTTCCAGCTACCTGCTTCCTTACTTGCCCAGCTTCACCAAGTTCCTGTAAGATCACAGAAGAAGAAAACTACACAAAGACATGGATTTATATTCATAAATAGCTTAGGATCAGATTTAAGCTAAACATACAAATGTAACAAACATCAATGATACACAAGCATGTAGGAGAAACTCAAATAGTTTTATTGATATAACAAGAAGATCCAGGAGGAGTTACAACCGATGGTTCCCGATCCAGCATCAACCTCCTAGCAAAGAAGCCCCTCTTCACCTCCAACAAAGCATAAATCACCCAATACTCTTATATCTATCTGAAAACCAACAGCAATTCTCTGCAATGTACAATATTCCAGCCTCTGGATCTCTTGGATGAGGGATCCATATATAGATGTATGCAAAGAGGATGAGTCAGCTCATGAATTGATTAGTGGCTTCTCTCTGTCAGTTCTTGCTTCCACTTGGAGACTGAGAGCCTCTTACTCATCCTTGGTCGAATTCAGTGAGGCAAGTGTCATTAGAGAAGATTCTGGAAGCTTCCATTGTCTGTCCACCTCGTGGAATGACTCTGCCACTTGTCATTTCCCGCTCAACGCACCCTGGTAGTGCATTTAGGTGCATTGCAATGCACCTAGCTAGTGTACTTGGGTGCTTTGCAACGCAACTAGCTAATGGAGCAGCTGAAATGATCCTGATTTGATTAGTTCTGAGCAGTTTCTGGTGGAGAACTTCTGGGAGAAGCTGTAATTTGTTGACCTTGTTCCTTTAGGAGTTAGAACAACACTTTTAGGGACTTAGGAGCCCTTGGTTTATGGACGTTTCATGCTTAGAGCTGTAAGGCACAAAAATGTCTATAACAGTTATGCTCTTCTATAATCAAGAAAGGGTTTTGTCTAAATATCCACTTGTCGAGGAAAACTTTAATGAACTGCTGGAAATCTGAGATGCTCGCATCAGGCAAGGTTTTGAACCAAATCTTGACTTTGCCTTGGAAAGAAAGAGCAAAAAGCCTAATACTGACATCCTCTTCATCAACTTCAAAAAGATCAAGAAAAGACTCAAAATTCAATACATGTCTCTCAGCAGTGATGTTGTCGTGTTCACCATCAAATCTTGGTAGATAAAGGTCATGATTTTTAGGGAAAGCATGATAGGAGGTAAAATCAGAGGCTTGTATCGATCTGGAATTTTACAAGGTATAGGGGTATGTACAGAAATTATAGAATCAGTGTTGGTCTCTTTAAGCTCATCAGTTTGAAGATGGTCATCACAAGATTTGGGAAAAGGGTCTTGATCAAGCTCAAAGGCATGCAAATCTTTGGTATTCACAATCTTCAAAGGGAAGGAATCAAATGCAGGCTGAGGATCTTTTCTCAAATACAATATACTTTGCAAAGCCTTCTTGACATTCTCGGGAAAAGAGAAGAAATAATTTATAACAAAGAACATAATATCTTGGATGAAATTCCAACTTGAATACCTGATCTTTCCATATTGTCCTTTCATGTTTCTGTTGGTCAAGTTCATCCTCCAGTGGAGTCCTTGGATCTGATCTCGAAACTAATTTAGAGTCGCCAGGTGAATGATTTCAGCCTTGCGGTGTTTGATCGTTGTCCACCATCAACAATCAGATCTGAACTTGATTACATTTTACTGAGGAAACCAGATGTTCAGTTCATAAACTAGACCAGAGATTGACTGAAGCAACATTCATCTACTTTCGCTAATGCAAAGCAAGAGCGTTTCGGAGGCTACCTAGCTAACTTCAGGCTCCGTCTGTAGTCTACAAAGCAAAAAAATGATAATAAATGTTTCTCCCTAGTGGAGTCGCCACTCTGTTAGTGCCTATATCTACCTCAAGCTGAGAAAGGTAGGATCTAGGGTAACATCAAACCATGCTTAACCTGGTAGCTAGCCCTACCAGGTCCGAAGAGGGCTCTCTCCTCGTCAATCTCAATGAAATTTATCAAGGAAGGCTTGAGATGTAATGTAAAGACTAATTTTAGGCTAGGTACATGTTCAGAAGAGTTTTGATTGAATTTGATTATGTTTTGTTGGCTCAAATGTGAAAGGCAGACCTGGGTCCGGGGAATGAGGCTCAGTTTTACAGATATCTCTATGGGGTGAGGTAGGCAAATGGTTTGGTACTTCAAATTGAGTGAGATGGAGAGATTTTAGACTGGTGAGCAGTTGAAGAGGGCATGAAATTCTCAGGGATCCTCTTCAAACAGCTGAAAACATAAATAACTAAATAAACCCTAGGTAGAGCACTGCAAATCAATGAATCCTACCTTTATCCTTGTTTGATTTAGTTAAGATGAAGCAAAGAGAGATGATGGCATACATAAAACACATGTAAATTTACAATTACAGAAGGAGACACAATACCAAAGCAAGATGCCACAAGAATCACATAAAGTGCTCCAAACCCTGGTCTATTCCTTTGCCAAACTGCTGAAATGAGTATACAATGAAGCTCCAAGCTTTCCCAAAAGTCCAACCCTTGCCAATGACTGAAAAATTACAAGATATAGGCAACCAACAACTCATCCTAGCCTCTAGGGGTCGAGCTCATAAGTTTAGGAGATGTTCCAACAAAATCTAAACTGAGAACAAAAAAGTAGGCAATGGAACAGCTTGCCTCTAAAAACTAGGGAATTGATTCATTCAGTTGCAAACTACCTTTTGATGGATGAATCTACCTCTATGAGTGAAAATTTAGCACAATTACATAAAAATCCGTCAATTCACATTAAATTACATCATGAGTTTGACTATTATAAAGATAAAAGTCAAACTGTGAAGAAACTAGGCGAAAAACAGAGTTTTTTGGCCAAAATGAGCAAATTTCCTCCTATGTGTCGCGCTGATTTCCCTATTCGTAGCTCCTTTTTGCAGCTGATTTTGGAGGCCTTCCTGGTGTCCAAATTTGCTCCAAGTGTGCTTATTGGAAAGGTCTGCCTGTCTACTTTCCTAGAACAAGTGGAAGTTCTGAGTTTGGCCTCCATTTGAACCTCCAAAAGTGAGTTCTCCCAACACTGCTTCCTGTGTGTCCAAAAAAGGCAGAAAGGTCATTTTTGAGGTGTTTTTGACCTTTTTAGAAGCTCAAAACCTGTCAAAATTTCTTGGCCATTTGTGGGCATTCATATTTTTTCATGAAAAATCCAGAAATGCTAAGTTTTCCTCAAAATGAGGTCCCTAGAAAAAAGCGTGTGCCAGGTGGCGCAGCACATCAAGCAGAAAAACCTTTTTTTTTAGGCCAAAAATTTCAAAATGGAAAAAAGTGTCCCAAATTTCTTGAAATTTTGGTTGAGTGTCCTTCATCAAGTGTTGTGTTGGGCCAAGGAAGCCTCAACTAAGATCTGAAGTCTATCTTGTTTTTTTCGCTTCTTCGATGCCTTCTTCAACTTGGCCTTCAAAATCCTGATTCTTGCTTTACACACCTTGTTTCTTGCCGAGTAATGATGGTCCATGTGCCTCAACATAGTTTTTTCTCTGTTAGCCTTCTCTAGCATCTTTTCCAAGTGGATATTTGCCCTCTCAAGCCAAGATTCACGATCAGCATTGATTTCTTGTTCAAGTGATGCGAGCTTGACTTTCCTCCTTTTGGCAGCTTGCCAATTTTCACATATGTTTTGTAGCTCCATAATGGTTTTTTGATCATCTAGTTGTTTATTTCTTTTCTCCAAATATTTGATTATCCACTTGGCTCTTTCTAGGTTGAGAGTCAAATGTTGAATGTCATCTTGTTGCTCCTAAATGATCTCCTTGAGCTTTGAGCTTTGTGAGCCCAAATCGGTGTCATCATCCTGAATAAGAATGAAACTGTCTCATGCCCTCCTGAAGGCCCCTCATCATGTAATGGCCGCTTGCCCTTGTCCTGTACCTTCTCTGTTGATGGAGGAAACGAGACCCCTTCCACCCCGGGTGGAGATAATACTTGTTTTTCCGCTGCAAACAACCTTCTAGTGCCCTTTTGATAGGTGACAAACACTAGAACACTAGTGGTTTGTGTCTCATGAATCTCCTGCTGATGTGAAGGTCCTCCTGTCTCATCAAAAACTGCTGGAGGTACTTGAGGACCTGTGAAGACCTCATGTGAAATGAAATCCTCCCATGAGATGTTCTGTAAACCAAGTTGATGCAAGACCACAATTTTGATTAGTGCAAAATGATATATACTATTATACTATTGCTAAGGAGGATTCCTATGCACTAAGGTGGTCATCGTCTCAATGTTTTAGCAAATAAAATAGGGGAGATTCATCATTCTCACCCTAGTGAAGTGTATCAACAATTTGATGTGATAGGCATATAAGCGAGAAAACCGGCCCTCATAGCTGAAATATTTAATTATGAGTTTCATCAAGGGAGCATATGTGTCCTTTAGATATCTGAAGGGAAAAACCCTACTGAGATGCCTCTGATAACCAGCCTTGATGTAAGGCTCATAATGCTCTCTATCAATCTGCTACCTTTTATTCCACTGCTCACCAACATTTGGAATTCCAGTTGCTTGAGAAATGGTCTCGGGTGTCAAGGTGAATGTCACACCTACCAAAGTGACTTGACCATTATGAAGATGGAGCACAAACAATCTGGCCAACTCATGATGGTATTGTACTCTCTCTGCCATCTCACAGAACTGATAACAAGATTGGTGTTGAAAGCATGTGACAGCAAGAGGATAGGCCAGCAGCTCGGCAAGTGAAGTAGGCTCTTCTCGTGTATGTTTACCACCCTTGTGAGGCCTCCTTGGTGCATGCATTTCTCTAGAAGAATCACTGAGTGACTCCTCATTTCGATCATAGGAAGGATCTGACTCCATGTTTGCCAATGTTTGAGTTTTCTTTGATGAGTATGAAGAGATTTATGGTGTCTTTAGGTTTTTGTTGTCAAGGATGAGAATGTATGAGGGACTTGGAGGGAAAGTGTACGAGGGGCTTTGGGAATGTTGTTGACAGGATTTTGGGGAATATAAGGGTTTAGGGAACAATATTTAAGCTTTGGGGCAGCAGTTAGGGTTTGGGAATTTTTAATTAGGGTTTTGGGATAGTGGGATTAGGGATTTAGAATTAGTAAACTTAGGGATATGGGGATTGGGGGAATGGGTTGATGAAAATGTAATGAGAGGGAGAAAATGAATGAGGGAATGAAAGAGTGAAGGGGTGAGAAATTTTGTGGAGTTAGCAGCAAAAAACACAAGTTATAAACCCTATGCAATTGTTTTTGACAAAAAATTGCAAGGAGGTATGGTTTCAAGTTTTACTCATTAAATCACCATAAACACCAAGAGAAATGCATTCACTGATCATGGAGGAATGTTTGACTTACTTGAACAACTGAATATTGAGCAAATTTGGCAGTTTGGGAGGTGGTTGTGAATGAAATCAGCTTCCAAACCCTGTGCGTCACGCCACATCAATGTGTCACGCCTATGTAATTTTTACACTGAAGTTTGCGGCCCAATGCGCCGCGCCAGATGGATGCACCACACCAATGACCCAAGGCGCCGCACCCCTGAAATTTACCAAAGTTGTTGCGATTTTGCTCTTTGGCTTCAACACGACCTTTCTGTTGTTCACTCTTTATCCTTTAGATGCAAATGAACTCTTTAAACATGACAAATGGTTTATATACAAAATATTTTAACTTTTCACTTATAAAAACCCACTTTGTAATGTTTGCCTTTGACTTGCTTTTAAAACTCTGTTTTTGGGCAGTTTGCTTTATTTTTGCCTTTGATGGACTGAATGCTTTGACTTTTTATTTGCCTTGCAAGTGATGGAGTTGCAGAGGCTTGGAAAGGTGACCAGGGTTGCCACTGAGGTTATTACATATGAAAAAAATGAAATTACATCAAATTTATACATGAAAACATAAAAAACTCTGTTTTTCCTCAAAACATGGTTTTGAGGAAAAATCAATCACTGAGCATGTGATTATGGAACTTATTGTTGCTGAAACTTTATTTGACCTCCTCATGTGCCTGCTGACTGTTATTGAGCATTTTGAAGACCTTATTGACGAAACACTAGACCTAATGAGACCTAAAATCCTAAAAATGACTTTTGCAGATTTAAATACAAAAATTGACTGTAGATGATCTAGATGTATGAAAATGGGCCAGAAGGTAAAGGACATGAGGGAAAATGTATAATATATTGCTACCATCAGATGATCCATGACCCTAATGGAATGCAGCTGATCGAGTGAGACACCTAACATGCAATGTAACAAGAGAATTTGATCATTGATGGAGGGATGAAGATAGTGACACTAACACAGTGCATCAACTGTTCAGTCGCTAGGTGCGGGAACTTCTCATGGTCCGCCAAGTCCCAGTCTTCGAACTTCAAAATCAGCACCCATGCCAAACTCGGACCGTCAAAAGTGATTTCATCTGGTAGCAGAGGGGTTTGCAGGGGAGACTTACTTTCGTCGAGGTCCTTTAGGACCTTGGATTTAGTCTTGCGCAGAGGGACATACTCTGGAAGCTGTGTAGTAGGGTCCGCACCATGGGCTTCAACCTCCTCTATTTCCACTCCCACATCCTCATCATCCATGGGGATGTCTTCGATATCCTAGTCTTCTGCCTCTAGGTTTATAGCCTTGCCTTTCTCCTGGGTAGTGGGCTTTGGTGGGTTTCATCTTGGTGACGCACGCACTAGTATGGCATGCTTCTTGCCCTTCTTGTCTTTCATGGTTTCCTTGGTTGGGGTTGGCTTTAGTCTCGGTGTTCTCGGGGATTTAGGGGCCTCCGCCAATACTTCGACTACTTCCGAGGGTAGCTACTTCGACCCCCCTAGCAATTTTCTGCACACTCTCCTCGGCTGCCATTCCTTCGGTGTCCATAACTTCTGCACGGGTCAACACGACACTATTCACTAGTGCTTGTGTCTCCTTTGAAAATTGTTCAAAAGCCAGACTCACTATCAGATCTTGAAAGAATTCACAACTCATGTGCACCTGAAAGTGCAACAACTCAATTCTCAAAATGCCAAGTGTTTTTTGCTGGGAAGTCAGTTGTTATTTATAGGGCATTTTGAATTCAAATCTAACCATTCCCCCCATAATCGATTCATTAATGCATATTGGCGGCAGATTTTCAAGGATCTAAGCCATAAATTTCATCTTAAATGTCGGTTGCCCACTGCATTTGGCGTCACTTCTGCCGTCTTTTCATGAGCAGTGACTTTAATGGTCACTTTCTGGTTGACTTGCGTGATTTCTCCCTGGGTAGCGCAGCTCCCTCCGTGGTGCCATGGACCCAATGACACGTCCTTGCTTCACACCATCTTCCCATCACGTAGCTCCCCCACCCAGGCAGTGTAATTTATAGTCCCGCGCCTCCTTTCAGCTGCCTCGAGTGGTAAGACTGTGCCACTTTCATTTAATCACATGGCCAGACTGTCGGTGCACGGCTTCAAGCGACTACCATTCACCTTTCCTGGGAAGGCTCTCCATTTAACTTGACCAACTATAACGCTCCTTCGTCGGTAATCTCCTTAATAACATAAGGCCCTAACTAGTGCATCCTAAATTTTCCTTGAAATTTATCAAACTTACTATCATATAACAAAACCAAATCAATTACCTTAAATGTGTGCAGCTTGATGTGTCAATCATGCCATGCCTTTTCACGCTACTTTTGGACCTGCTGGTGAAATGCAACCAAAAATTTTTCTTCTTCAAGCTTATCTAGCTACACGAGCCTCTCTTCCAGGGCTCTGCAATCCATCATACCTGTAAGCGCTGCTATGCGCAGACTAGGCACGATGTATTCCATAGGCATTACGACTTCTACACCATAGACAAGCCTGAAAGGGATTTGTCTCGTCAACTTCTTGCATGTCCTTCAATAAGCCCACAATACTGCAGGTATGCGTAGGTCCAAATCACTTCATTGAGCATTGCAAACCTTGGTCAGCGTGTTTTCAAGCACTTTGTTGAATGCCTCCATTGTCTCGTTAGCCTGTGGGTGATAAGGTGTGCTCTTCTAGTGATATACCTGAAATTCCTTCATCAGTGCATTGATCGTCTCATTCAGGAAGTGCATACCACGATCACTCATTAATATCCTTGGACATCCAAATCATGTCAATACATGCTCAAATAGGAACTTCGTGGCCGTCGTGCACGTGCAATCCTTCACCAGCTGTGCTTCTGCCCAATGAGTCAAATACTTTGTCGCAATGATAATGTACCTTGCTCCTGTCTTCCCTTGTGGCTGAATGCGTCCTACAAAATCTATCACCCACTTCTCGAAGGGTTGCAACGTCATTTGTGGGTTCAAAGGCATTTCATCCCTCCGCGATGGCCTGCCCGTTCTTTGACATACATCGCATGCCTTGTAATATATTTTTGAATCCTAATGAAAGGTTGGCCACCACAACCCTACACGTAGAATCTTCTGTTGGGTTCCTCTCCCTACATAATGTCCTCCCGCGGCGCCCCCATGAGCATCCACGAGGATGCTTCTTCTCTCGAACTCAAGTACATACCGTCGCAATATCTCATCAGTACCCATTTTGTACAGATGCCCAGGGATGACAGAGAAATCTATCGCACACACCACTAATTCCTTATTTTGTTGGATAGAGTATCCTTCTAGTGCAATTCTTGTAGTTAGGAAGTGTATTATATCCTCAGAATGACCATCATGACATGCACTACAAACAGTTGCGCGACAGGCAATCCTTCTTCCAAGTTAGTAGGTTCCTCCCCTGTTTCGATGCGCGACAGGTGGTATGTTCCCGCGTTCATTCGTCCTAGCTTCACAACAACTTCAAAATCATACTCTTGGAACAATAAGAGCCATCGGCAGATTCACCCCCCCAACACAGGCTTATTGACCAGGTACTTTAGCGCGGAGTGATCTGTATACATCTTAAAATGGCCTCCTATCAAGTAGTGCCAGTACTTCTAAAGCGCATACACCATAGCAAGCCCCTCGTGTTTAATGGTGGAATAGTTCTTCTCCGCTTTGGATAATCTGAAGCTTGCGAACATGATAGGATGGTCCAAGCCTTCTCTGCCAGCCTGTGTTAGTACTACTCCCAATGTTATACATGACGTGTCGACATGTACATGGAACTCTTTCTTCCAGTCTGGGAAGACTAGAATCAGCGCAGTGACCATCTTTTCTTTCAATATATCCAAGCTCTTCTTATAGTCATCGTTCCAACAGAACGTGACATCCTTCTTCAACAATTTTTCCATAGGCGCAGTGATCTGGGCATAAATTTTGATAAACTTTTTGTAATATCTCATATGTCCCAGAGTAGAGTGCAGTTGTTTCACACTCCTCGGTGCTTCCAAGTTCAGTATTACCACAATCTTTGTTTAGTCAATTTAGTATGTCCTAAATTTCTACATTAATTATCAATTCGGGAGTCGTAAACTAATGAAGTGTGGCGCACTGTATGTGCAAGACAGCCTCTTTCTTACTTTTATTGTTTTCAATTTTTATCTTGTTTTGGGGTTTTGTCTTTGTTGGTCTCCTAAGGTGTCTAATGCAAATGGAAATCCTATTTTCAGATTTTAAGAATACTTTTAGAGGGCAAGTATGGATGTAGGTTTAAGACAAGTATTATGTCTCCTATAATAATTTCCAGAACTTAGCTCTCAAAAGATCTCAAAACATGTTATTGATAAAATCAGTACTTGAACAAGAATGTAAATATGTAGCTACTTAAATCAAACAAAAGATGAAATATTGATCATGAGGTCACTGTCTCTGCTGTCCATCTAATTACAGAAATAAAATCTAAGCTATTGCACTCAAAACCAAAAATTGTAGACTAATGAAAGCAAGATCGATTTACTTCACTTATAATCTGATAGCTCACCAATTAACTTCTCGGGTTAAGCCATGGCACCGGAGATAACGTCAAATAACATGAATAATTGATATCTAAATTACCCACTTGCAGATTAATGAAAGCAAAATCAAATCACTTCACTTATAATGTGATAGCTCGCTAATTAACTTTTTGGGTTAAGCCATGGCACTGGAGATAACGTCAAATAACATGAAGAACTTGATATCTAAACTACCTACTTGTAATTTAATGAAAGCAAAATAAAATCACTTCACTTATAATTCGATAGCTCACCAATTGACTTCTTGGGTTAAGCCATGGCACTGGAGATAACTTCAAATGACATGAAGAATTTGATATCTAAACTAGCTAACAGCAGCGAACAAATCTTACTGAATCAAAGCATAACAACTGAAATTGAAAAGCTTAAAAAGTTCAGCAAAGAAGTAAATCTCATATCAATACTTGATGCAAAAATTATATGAAAAGGCTCAAGCATAACCTATCGTGAAACACACTGATCATTATTAGTGAAAAAGTATGCAATGTTGGAAAATTATGTACAGGAATAAAACGATTAACACCATTAACAAATTATGAGAAATATGCAGTGGCAATAAGAGAAAACATGCATAAAGAAACTTTACAAAACGAAAAAGCAAAACCTCAGCCAGCAGGGGTCCTCTGCATAGCCTTTGGTAAACACGCTGTCAGCTCAGAACCACGCTTCACACAGTCATAAAAAACAATTTTTATATTGCAAAACAAAGAGTGTAACTTCTCGTTACAACAGCACAACGAGAGCTAAAACAACAGCGTCAATCCTAATGTATGAACTAGCTATTTGCGTTGTAAAACGCTTTATTTCTACCGGAAAATACATAACTATTTTTCTAAAAGAAGTCGTCAACAGGGGACATGTAAACAAGGTAGAACCCGTAAGTTCAGCCTCCTTGTTGTCAAAAACATTCAATCTACAAAACGTGGATGTTGGATTTGTGTCATGGAGACGGCCTGCAGCTGTCAAGAGGGATCCACGAATCTAGCAATGGTCTCGGACTTTTCACGTGTTGAAACAGAGACCTATTTGATGTAGGACTCCTTGTTTGACCGTTGTTTGACCAATGACTTTCTTCATGAATTCGACTGAACAAATAGGACCTTATCCATGTGCAGATGATTTCCGAGCTACCCACGTGCCTCGTTTCACCTGCTGACACCTCTAACCTACAGAAAAATAAAAGTAGTTGCGGAATTGCGAGTCAGCTGCGAAAAGTGGTTACAATCCGTAGTTGATGAACAAAATCTAAACCAAATAGCACACACAAGAATATAGTTAGAAAACCACTTAAATGCACTCCTAGAATCAATATGTAACAATATTTGATAGCTTATGAGGCACTGATGTGGGAAAAATGGAAGAGAAAAGGTCTAGGAAGTATGCAGAAGAGAGGTAGTTCTCGAGCTCAACATACCCCCACTGTGAAGATGTTGCATGTCCCTATGCAATAAAAACTGTGACTATCCTTCCTTCAATTCATCTGCTTTGAGACTTCTGCTAATAAATCTAGCCTTCTTTTCTTCTTCCTTGGTGTCACTGTCATCCTGGGCTTCATAATTAGGCACCTGTATTTGAGGTTGACGAGGGCTCTGCTCAACCTCCTATTCTTCCTCTTCAATTTCCTATTTTTCTTGTGCCACAATCCTAAATGCAGCATGGTATGGTCATGGATGATTTTGTCCAACCTGTTATGTTCTTTCAATGTTTCATTTTCTCTTTTGATATGTCTATTGAGGACTTCTAGTTCAAAAGCTTCATGTTTTAGTGATTGGATCAAAACTTCCTGAGCTGTATCAGGCTGGTTAGATGAAGTGCCATATTTTGTTGAAGCCTTTTCCAATGATTCAATAAAATCATACATCTGTTGCTACATAGGATCTATTTCTTATGTGGCCTTTCTTAGACTGATTTCAAAATCAGGTTGAGAAAAAGGAGAATGTTGTGGACTATGGTCAGGAGGAGTAATTACTGGTGATTGTTCTGGTGTTTCCCCTCCTAAGTCTACAAAATGAGCCCCTTTGATTTGTACTTTCTTCAATTTGCCTTTAAGTCTTGAGCTCCTTCTTAAATTCTGTGAGCTGGTATCTCCTTTTTCTACACTCTGTTTCTCTTTTCCTTTTTCTTTTGCCTTGACTGACTGTTCTTTAAGATGGATTAGTCTTTCAGAGAGTATATGGTCTTCTTCTGAAGAAGGTTCTGGGGTCTGATAAATTTCTTCAATGTTTCTTTTCCCTTTCTCTTTTGCTTGTTTTCTAACCTTAGTCAAAGTTTCGTACAACATTTCTTCCTTCTTGGTTTCTTTAGTTCTACTAGTATGAGTATCCTAAATGTTTACACATGTTTTTATTCTCCTACTTTTTTCTTGTTGAGCTACTTTCAGGTGTTTCAGGAGGGTCTTGAAAGAAATTTCTAACCAAGAATCGTTCCCATGTGTCCTTTCTTTCCTTCAATTGTTTTTCAATCAGAATTATAACAAGGTGGTGACGATAAAGATGAGGCTCTACATCATCCAGGTTCTTTTGTACAGTGGTAGACATCTTTTTCAAGCTACTCAACAAGAAATAAGGCAGATTGATGGTTTGATTTTACAGAAAATTCATTAATAACCTTATATGGTACATGTACATAGACCCATACCTTCCTTCACACGTACTGAACTTCTGGATTATCAACAGCAAACTAGTCCATTTTTCCTTTAGGGCTGAAACAAGAATTCCATGTTTAAAAGTGGTTATACCCATACTTGGGTTATGCAAAATGATCCTCCAGGCCCTCTCATCAAAGTCTTTTTTTTTGAACCATCATTCTCCTTCCTATGGGAGCTCCGTTGCTGCTGCAATGGATGCCTCTGTTACCGAGAATTTGATATCCCCAATCTCAACTTCCATGCCATTGAAGGACCTTGCAAATGTCTTCGTGACTTCTTTGTTATGACCCCTGAATTTCTGGATAAACTGTAGCCACTTTGCTTTTCGTAACATGCTCTTTAACTGTGGGTAACCCTCCATGAACTTAGCCCCGTCTGGCTCTGTTCTTACCAGAAGGCCCATTCCTTCCTTCTGCTTTGAAAATACCTCGGTAAGTGATGGTTTTACGAAGGCAAAACGGTTGTATGAGCAGAAGATGGAGGAGAATTGTGGATAAAACCAGAGGTTATAAAATGTAAAGAATATGGAGCACGCAATGAAAACAAGTTCACGGAGCAAAGACCTGTATCAACAAACCCTGACTGGCAATCGTAAACTCGGTGTGAGAGTATGGAAATAGAGAGAGACTAGCAGAATTTTGAAATAAAAGGTTGCGGAGTGGACATTAACAAATTCATAAAATGGTTGCGGAGTGGTGCGTCAGACAAGAGCCGTGGTCAATTGGCTTACGTCTTCATGATTAACCAGCTCAACAGCTGTAATACAGATGTACAACTAAGTACGAGTTAGATTCGGAAGAGGATTATGAGACCATTGGAATTTGATGCGAAGATCGTGGTGGAGTTATGCAAAGGTCATGGAGGAGTTAAGGGAGCTATCAATTCGAATCATTACACATGATGGAGCTTGTGATTTTACAACTATACATATTATGTGTTTTAAAATGCTATTTGAAATTGATTTTTCTCATACCTTAGAATCTTACCACTTCCATTCGCTAACTTTTGATTGGTTGCCTCTTGTAGGTTCTTTTAGGTGCTCACATTCTTCAAAATATCTTCCTCTTCCATACCTACACCTGGTTTTCATCATTACTCATATCTGATTGTCACTGCAGAGTAACAGAGTATTAGTTGCGGAATCAACAATCAGCTGCGACGAAAACTGACATAGTGAATAACACATGACTTGGCTGAAATGGAGATGGATGGAAATGAATGATGACTGAATGAGTGATATATGGAAAACTGAACATGAAAGGAATTTTTTTTATTGGTGGAATGTGATGGAGAAATGAAATGAAGTGAAATGTCATGAAATGAAATAACTTACGAGTGAAATGAGAGAGATCTTTTTTCTGGAAAATATAGGGTGTCAGAAGGTTCTGATTTTTTCCCTGTATTTTCTGTATAAGACTGCCAATCAATGATTGGTTTTCAGGCTTATACATTTTTTTATTTTTATTTTTTTCGATAACAATGAAAAGAACAAAGACTAGGCTGGTGGAGAAGAAGAAGGATTTTTCTTCACCAACCTTATTGCAGAATTATCTTGAAATATTTTGACAAATTCCTCTTTTGAGAGTGGCTTATGATAGATCTTCAATCTGTGACCATTCACAATGAGAGGAGTTTGATACTCATCAATGGTTTTGATTCTTACTGCTCCATTGCTAAAAACTTTTTCAATCTCATATGGCCCAAGCCAATGAGTCTGAAATTTACCTTTGAAATCTTTGAACTTGGAATCAAATAGCAATGCCCAATCTCCTTCTTGAAACTTTTTCTCCTTGTTGTATTTGTCATACCACTTAGCTCTTTGATATTGAACTAGACCAGTTCTTAGGATTGCTTCTTGTCTAATCCCATCTAGTTCATTCAACTGCTGCATTCTATGATTTTGGGCTTCTAATAGATCCATTCCCAATTGAACTGCCATCTTGAAGGTCTTAACTTAGAACTCAATGGGGAGCAGAACTTCCTTCCCATAAACAAGTGCATAGGGAGAATGTCCTGTTGTGTTCCTCCATGTAGTTTTGTAGGCCCGTAAGGCTTCAAGGAGCCTTTCTGCCCAATCTCTTCTATGTAGATGAACAATCTTGGTAATGATGCCTTCAATTACTTTGTTTTTGGACTCTACTTGACCATTTGCTTGTGAATGGTAAGGAGTGGATTCCCTATGCTTGACCTTGTACTCTTCCATCAGCTTCTCCACCAATTTGGATGTGAATTAGCCTCCCTGATCTGTCACAATTTCTCTTGGAACACCAAAGCGAGTGAAAATATCCTCATAAAGAAAACTAACAACTGAATTTTCAGTAGCAGAAAATAATGCTTTGGCTTCTACCCATTTAGTGACATAATCAGTACATACCAATATATACTTTTTCTGTTTAGATGGTGGATTAATAGGTCCAATAAAGTCTAAAGCCCACTTTTCAAAGGGTTTGATGAGTACCTGTGGTTGTAATGGCATCTCATTTGAAGGGGTAGGTTTCCCTACTCTTTGGTAGCTGTCACACCTTTTGACATATTGTTTTGCATCTTTGAAGAGGGACAACCAATAATATCCTAAAGAAAGGATTTTATAGCCTGTCCTTTTATCGGCAAAGTGTCCACCGCACAGTTCATCATGACATGCTTTGAGAATATCAGGCATTTCATCTTCCTTGACACATCTTCTGATCACAAGATCTCGCCCTGTTTTAAACAATTCGTTAGACATCCATGAATATTTTGAACTCTCCTGAATAATATTTCTTCTTTCACTAGGAAATAAATGTGGAGGTAGTTTCCCTGTAACCAAATAATTAGTCATTTCTGCATACCAAGGAGTCTTAGTAGTTACTGCAAATAAGTATTCATCAAGAAGCTTATCCTCTATAGGAGAATCTTATTTGATATTTTGAATTCTAGACAAGAAATTAGCTACTGTGTTTTTTTTTCCTGGTCTGTCTAACACAGTAATATTGAATTCCTGTAAAAGTAGGAACCACCTTGTAACTCTTCCATTAGTAATGGGTTTGTTCATTAGATATCTAATTGCAGAATGATCAGTATGAATAAAATTTTCATAGCCTATTATATAATGTCTAAACTCATTGATTGCATAAACAACAGCTAAGAGCTCTTTTTCAGTCACAGTATAATTCAACTCAATGGGAGTTAAATTTTTACTGGTATAGTAAATGGCATAAGAAACTAAGTCTTTTTGTCCCAAAAAATCTCCTAGAGCTGTATCTGAAGCATCTGTAGAAATATGGAAAGGAAGTTTCCAATTTGGTCTTCTCAAGATAGGTGCTTCAGATATTCTTGTTTTCAAGGCTTCAAATGTTGATTGGCAATTAGGACTTCATTTGAATTCACAGTCTTTTGTAAGTAGTTTAAAGAGTGGGGATGCTATTTTGGTAAAGTTTTCTATAAATCTTCTATAATACCCAGTAAATCCCAGAAAACTTCTAACATATTTTTGACAATTTGGAATAGGTAATTTGGAGATGACTTCAATCTTTGATTTATCAACTTTAATCCCATCCCCTAAAATATGATGTCCTAAAACAATACCTTCAGTAAACATCATAAAGAATTTTTCATGGCTTAATGAAAGGTTTGTTTCTTTACATCTTATAAGGACCTTTTCCAAATTTTCTAATGCCTCTTCAAATTTATTACCATAAACTGTAAAATCATCCATATATACCTCTACATAATCATGGATTAGATCAGAAAAAATTCCTAGTACCGCTCTTTGGAATGTTGTGGGTGCATTACATAATCCAAAAGGAAGCACTCGGTAAGCAAAACTTCCCCATGGACAGGTAAATGTGATTTTATCCTAATCTTCATGTGCTACCTGAATTTGATTATAACCACTAAAACCATCCAGAAATGAAAAGTATTTTTTGCCTGCTAATGTATCTAATACTTGATCGATAAAGGGAAAAGGAAAATGATCCTTCAAAGTTACTTTATTCAATTCTCTATAATCAATGCACACCCTCCATTTACTATTCTTTTTGGGTACTATAACCAAGGGAGAAACCCATCGGCTATTTGACATTGGGTAAATGAAGTTTACATTGAATAGTTTTTGGAGCTCTTCTTTCACAATCTCCCTAAGATTTGGATTCATCCATCTCTGAGGTTGTCTAATTGGTCTACTGTTTTCCTCAATATAGATATGATGGATGCAAGTCTTAGGGTCAATACCTTTCATATCAGTATACTCCCATGCAAATGCAACAGAATGTTTTTGCAAGATTTTGGTTAATTATTCCTGTTGTAACTTTTCCAAATTTTTGTTAATATTCAATGTTTTACTTGGAAAAATTTCAACTGCAGAACTACCAAACTCTTCCATACAGTAGAGAGACATTTGCCTTGATGACAAATATTCAATATCAGAATCTAACTGAAATTGTGTGTGGTCATATTTTGAAGATGTTTGAAAATTTTCTAATGTGTTCAAAATTTGACTATCTTCACTAACTTCAGAGATAGTAAAGACAGGTTGTATAGTATCTTCATCATCGACCCATTCATTGTCTCCTACTTTTGTAATTGCTTTTGCTGGAGGATGCAAATTGAATTTCTTTGTTGAACTACCATTAGAAATGTACATATCCTCGGATCTACAACTAATGAAATCATCAATTGTGGCTAGCCAAGGTCTTCCTAAGATGAGTGGGTGCCCTCCTAGATTACTCTTGGGAGTCAAAATCATAAAATCTACTAGATATTCTCAAGAATCTAAAGAGACCGACATATCTTCTAATACACCATCTGGTTTGATTATTGATCTATCTGCAAGTTGCAGTAAGGTAGGTGTAAAAAGAAGATTAGGAAGTTTAAGCTGATCCATAGTCTATCTACTCATAATGTTTATGGCAGCCCCTAAGTCATCATTGTATTTGGAATTTCTATCCCATTTGTGTGTGTCTTGACAATTGGACTACCTGGATCCACATATTTCTGCATGGTAATCTTTCCCATCATGATATCTACTATTTTTCCTACCAGGTGGATTCTTTTTGTGTCTCTTGGTTTCCTCCCTGGTCTTTTGAAACTCAACTCCTTTATTGTTTTTGCTAAGATGGGAATCTCTCTAATGGCTTGTAGCAAGAGAATCTTGATACGACATTCTTTAATTAATCTAAGAAATCATAGTGAGGCAACAAGATTTGTTTTTCCACCCCTTTTTCAATTTGTAATCATTCAAGAAAAGGGGGTGTGGATGTAGATGAGGTTGTTGAACTATAGGAGTTGTGGGGGTTGACTCTTTTTGTTTTTCTTTTTGAATGATTGGGTTTTGAAGGGATGCTTCCTCAAAACCTTTATTGACTTTTAGAGAATCCTCCTCAAAGGCATCTTGCTCTTGAACATCTATAGAAGGTTTTTCTTTTTCTAAAATTCTACCATATCTAAGTTGAACATTGTTAAGAGGAACAATCATATAGGTAGGAAATTCTTGTCCTTCTACCATGTAAGCATTATGAGGGTTTTTATTGTTGGGATTTGGTAATGGCTGGGCTGGTAGTTGATTTGGCTTTTGTTGAAATGGAAGCAAGAGTTGAGAAGTTTGATTTTGTTGAGAAGGTTGTTGTTGTGGAAATGGAAATGAAAGTTGTGGATTTTTATTTGGAAGTTGTGGATTTTGTTGTTGATTTTGAAAAGATGGAGGATATTGATAAAATTGAGCAAATCTCCAATATGGATTTTGTACCCCTTGTGCCCATGATTGATATGGATTTTGATGTTGGGGCCAAGGTCGTTGCCAAGAATTCTAATTTGGTGGGAGCTGAAAATTCATAGGATTGTTAAATCCTTGATTTTGCTGCCCTTGCCAAGGTCTTCTTGAAACAAAACAAAGGGATTCTACTGAATTTGTATCTTCCTCAAAGACAGCTTTGAGCCCAGGAATTGAAGGACAATCCTTGGTCTCATGACTTTCTGAGCAAATCATACATGTTTCTACAACTTTGCATCCAAGGGGCATTCCCTTGGAGCATGTTTCTTCCTACATTTTGGGAAAAAGAAAGCTAAGGTATCAGCTTCTGTTTTCTGCTTGTTTTGAATTTTAAGGGTGTCTAGTTGTTCACTAAGGCTCCCTAGAATGTCAGTGTTGAACTCATCAAGCATATTGCGAATCTCTACCCTACCTACTGATCCAGTTGCAGATTTGTTTGCTCTAATAAGAGAAGGATCTCTAGGCCCTTTTCCAGTTTTAGATTTTCCCCTTGAGAGATGGACACATAGTTCTGCTATGTCATGTAGTGGAAGTTGAGAAATATCTCATTTCCCCATCATTTTTAAAATATCTATCCATTCATCTCTAATGGCTTTCAATAGAAGGGCTTTCAAAGTTTCCTCGTCTAAATTGCTCATCTTTTCTCTCTTTAAGTTATATGGAAATATTTCGAGTAGATCCTCTAAGTTCTCATCTTCTTTTTGCATCATTTTGAATACCTCATCCTTATGATTAATGGGCATACAATAATCCAGATATCTATCCAAAAAAATTTGCTTCATATCATTCCAAGTCCTAATAGATTGAGTGACTAATCCCATGAACCATTTCAGAGCAGCCCCTTTCAATGTTGAAGGAAACAGTTTGAGTTTTTTAGAGTCTTCCATATAGTCATAGGTTCGGCACAAGACTTCAAACTCAAATAGAAATGTTTCAGGATCCTCACTTCGCAACCCATAAAAGTTTGGGAGGACAGATGGTGAAATGTTTTTCATTGTTGTATGGGTTTCCTCATCAGCTATAGGGAATCCAAATGAGTTATCTCCTTCCCTATTACCTCTACCTCCTCCATTGTTACCTCCATTGTTTCCTCTACCACCACCTTCATTATTTCCTCTACCTCTACCTCTACCCCCTCCTCCAAATAGAGAATATTCTCCATCTAACACTTCTTCTGCCATGATAGTTTCCTCAAGGTCTTCTGGTTCTTCTATTAATGGCTGATGAGAAAGAGTTTCTTCCTTTCCTTCTTCTCTAGGTGATTCTACTTCTTCTACTACAATATGTTCCCCTATAGAAGTGAAGAAAGGTTCTTCTCCTAGATTAGATTTAGTAGATAGTGTGGGAGAATATTCTAATTTAGTTGTTTCCCCTTGAATTCTAGGAATCTTAAGGTTGGGAGTACGAGTTTGGGATGGAGGTGTATCTTTTCTAATCCTTGAAGTAGTTGGAGTTGTAAAAATCGAACTTTTACCCCTAGCTAGAAACCTTCCCCTAGAGTCTCTTGCTCTATGCATGTCATTTTTTTATTTTTATTTTAATAATTTTTCAGTTGGGCTAATAATCCTTTTTCTGATCTTCCAGGTCACACTAGGTGCAAGAAGAGAGCATACTCAAGAAATTATTGAATTAATAACTCTTTTTTCTGATCCTCCAGATCACACTAGGTGCAAGAGGAGAGCATACTTCAAGAAATTATCAATTTTTCCCTTCTTTTTTATGTAAGAGATCGGCTACCTAGTTACACTTCCCTGACAACGGCGCCAAAATGTTTAGTCAATTTAGTATGTCCTAAATTGCTACATTAATTATCAATCCGGGAGTCGTAAACTGATGAAGTGTGGCGCACTGTATGTGCAAGACAACCTCTTTCTTACTTTTATTGTTTTCAATTTTTATCTTGTTTTGGGGTTTTGTCTTTGTTGGTCTGCTAAGGTGTCTAATGCAAATGGAAATCCTATTTTCAGATTTTAAGAATACTTTTAGAGGGAAAGTATGGATGTAGGTTTAAGATAAGGATTATGTCTCCTATAATAATTTCTAGAACGTAGCTCTCAAAAGATCTCAAGACATGCTCTTGATAAAATTAGTACTTGAACAAGAATGTAAATATGCAGCTACTTAAATCAAACAAAAGATGAAATACTGATCATGAGGTCATTGTCTCTGCTGTCCATCTAATTACAGAAATAAAATCTAAGCTATTGCACTCAAAACCAAAAATTGCAGACTAATGAAAGCAAGATCAATTTACTTCACTTATAATCTGATAGCTCGCCAATTAACTTCTCGGGTTAAGCCATGGCACCAGAGATAACGTCAAATAACATGAATAATTGATATCTAAATTACCTACTTGCAGATTAATGAAAGAAAAATCAAATCACTTCACTTATAATCCAATAGCTCGCCAATTAACTTCTTGGGTTAAGCCATGGCACCAGAGATAACGTCAAATAACATGAAGAACTTGATATCTAAACTACCTACTTGCAATTTAATGAAAGCAAAATCAAATCACTTCACTTATAATCCGATAGCTCGCCAATTGACTTCTCGGGTTAAGCAATGGCACCGGAGATAACGTCAAATAACATGAAGAATTTGATATCTAAACTAGCTAACAGCAACAAACAAATCTTACTGAAATCAAAGCATAATAACTGAAATTAAAAAGCTTAAAAAGTTCAGCAGAGAAGTAAATCTCATATCAATACTTGATGCAAAAATTATATGAAAAGGCTTGAGCATAACCTATCCCGAAACACACTGATCAGTGTTAGTGAAAAAGTATGCAATGCTGGAAAATCATGTACAGGAATAAAACGATTAACACCATGAACAAATTATGAGAAATATATAGTGGCAATAAGAGAAAAGATGCATAAGGAAACTTTACAAAACGAAAAGCAAAACCTCATCCAGAAAGGGCCCTCTGCACAACCTTTGGTCAGCACGCTATCAACTCAGAACCACGCTTCACACAGTCGTAAAAACAAAGTTTTTATATTGCAAAATAGAGAGTGTAACTTCTCGTTACAACAGCACAACAAGAGCTAAAACAACAGCGTCAATCCTAATGTATGAACTATCTATTTGCGTTGTAAAACACTTTATTTATACAGGAAAATAGATAACTATTTTTCTGAGATAAGTCTTCAGCAGGGGACATGTAAACAAGGCAGAACCTGTAAGTTCAGCCTCCTTGTTGTCAAAAACATTCAATCTACAAAACGTGGATGTTAGATTTGCGTCATGGAGACGGCCTACAGCAGTCAAGAGGGATCCATGAATCTAGCAACTGTCTCGGACTTTTCACGTGCTAAAACAGAGACCTATTTGATGTAGGACTCCTTGTTTGACCGTCCTTTGACCAGTGCCTTTCTTCATGAATTTGATTGAACAAATAGGACCTTATCCATGTGCAGATGATTTCTGAGCTACCCACGTGCCTCGTTTCATCTGCTAACACCTGTAACCTAGAGAACAATAAAAGTAGATGCGGAATTGCGAGTCAGTTGCGGAAAGTGGTTACATTCTGTAGCTGATGAACAAAATCTAAACCAAATAGCACACACAAGAATATAGTTAGAAAACCACTTAAATGCACTCCTAGAATCAATATGTAACAATCTTTGATAGCTTATGAGGCACTGATGTGGGAAAAATAGAAGAGAAAAGGTCTAGGAAGTATGCAGAAGAGAGGTAGTTCTGGGGCTCAACAATCTTCACGGGGTCTACCATCAGTCCTTGTCTACAAACCACATGCTGCAATAGGTTCCCAAAAGGAACGCAAAACAAACACTTCTTGAGATTGAGCGCAATCTGGTATCTTCGACAGGTATCCAGCATCAGGCGCAAGCTTGCTACATGGTGCTTAACCAGCCCAAATATAGTCCAGTCATCAAAATATACCTCCAGGAACTTATGAATAAATTCCTTGAATGTCGCAACAACCACGCGCGAAAAGATTGCATGCGCATTCTTCAACCCAAACAGCATTACAGTGTATTGAAAACAACCCCACTCAGTCGCGAAGGTTGTTTTTCTCCTATCCTCTAGCGCAATTTTGGTTTAGTGGTACCTAGAGAACCCATTAGTGAAGGAATATGCTTCCTGGCCGCCTACATTATCCAACACTTCATCCATGAATGGAGTCAGAAAAGGGTCATGCACACAAGAATCATTCAGTTTTCTGAGATCCACACATATCCTTATCTCATCCTTCTGCTTCTTCTCTTGCACTACCATCGGGCTTACCCAATCAGATTCTTCCACAGGCTCAATGATGCTTGCCACAAGCATCTTGTCGAGCTCTAAGCGGACTTCTCCTTATATTTCGGATTGAGACGGTAAGGCCTTTGCCTAACTAGCTTCCCGTCAGTTTTAACATGATCTTCATCATTCCTAGGTCCCCGATTATTCCTTTAAGATCTGTAAACTTGGTAGGGAATAAGTCTTGGTATTCGTGGAGCAATTTAATGACCTTATCCACTGTCACGTCATCCCAATAGTCTCCAATCTTCACGAATTTGGGTTCTACCTCCATACCAATGTTCACTTGTTTCATTTTCAACGGCGCGATTATGTCAAGGTTCTCAATCTGCGGTCCTTGAACCGTGCGGTGGCCTTTTGTTTCTGGAATGTTAATATTTTATGGATCCTCGTCCTCTCCTTTAGCAATTACATTATAACATTCTAGCATGCGACTTAGCTGAGTAGCCCATTCAAGCTGAATCAAATCTAAAGGATCCTGCAGTATCCTAAAGATTGCTGCTTTTACCTCCTGTAGCGCTTCATTAATATTGTCAAACCCGTCCTCAAAACTGAATGTCATCATGAATCCTTCGCGCAAGTTATCCCATTTGCCTGTGCCATGGCGAAGCCCTGTTTATATATACCAATTCATTGGGATAACATCAAGGGTATGAAAGAACAGGTGCACCCACTTAGGTTGGGGTTTTTCTCCATAAGCTTATGTCCATTTGGCCAGATGTGCGTGCGGATAGTTCTTCCCATCCTATTTGTCTGTCATTCATGTCTTAGGCTTCCCAAGTTGTGTTCTCATCATCCTCCTACATTCACGCCGATCATCAAAGCTTCCCTTCAGCATACCCCACCATCTTGCGAGCATCACGCGCAGTGCCCAATCCAAGGCCTGGAAGTGCTACTCTTTTGGTACCTCCCTTTCAAATGCATCTAAAGAGATATCTACCTCATTCAAACCATCATAAGTAGGTAGATTTCTTACCTCTGACGACACACAGCATAGCGACCGGGTCATCATGTTGCAATTCAGGGTAGTTACTTCATGTAACCAATTTTGCCAACGTCCTATTTCTTCGTCGTAGTCTGAACTGTAGGAAATCTCGCGATCCCAGGTAATCTGTCCATCTGCGATGGGATTCACCCAATCTTGGTATCACGTTGTTATCTTATAGATACAGTCCAGGTCATCATCACTCTCATAATCATGGACAGGTTTAGTATAGTGCGATCCTTCAATAGGATCAAGGGGTACTATTACGCGTAGCGATTTCTTCTCAAAGATCATCTTTCGCTTCTTCATATTGATTACCCCATTCATATCAATAGCCCAATTAATTCCTAGGAGTGCAGGATAGGGGTTATTTTCATCCACTATCTCTATTACTTCAAAATTAGCCGGTGCGCTCGCTCCCTCAATATCCATAGTCACCCCCTGCAGCCGCCCCATGGGGATGATTTTCTGTTGATTCGTCATCCTTAGCCGAATCAGAGACCATTGCAGCGCAGGTCTCCCCATTTGCTCCCAAGTCTATTTTGGTAGGACATTCGCATCTGATCCCAGGTCCAAAATGATGTGATCCATTTCATATTCTCTTATTTGTGCGATCAGTCTCATCTCCCACCCCGTCCTTGTTTTATGCTTTTCAATCTTTCGTACTACACGCAGCTCACCTAGCGCAGTCCCAATGCATCTATTGATGAGTTCTTGTAACCCTTTCACAGCCTTACTGTCGCGTAGTAACTTCATATAGGCTTCCACGAAAGTCGTGAGCATAGAGGGGTCCATCTCCGGCTTAGTGGTGAGCTCCAGTATTGTAGCAATAATGCTACAACTCCTGGGGCTTCCTGTCTCTTAATTTTATCAACCCGGTAGTTCGTACAAACTTGGAAGCGGCGGTGCTATATGCACAAGTACTAGCTCTTGTCGCAGCTGTCACTTGGTCAGCTGGCACAAGTCCGCTAGGGCTCAAGCCAACTTCTATAGGCTCTCAGAAGAAGCTTGCTAAATGATGGACGAAAGCTAGCTCAGAGAAAACTAATCTACTTGGCGAAAATGAACTGAAAGCAAATCAAAGCATGTAAACCTAGGAAACCCTAATTTGACTAGTCTAACCTCTACAATGCAAAGAATGTGAATAAAACTTCTACCAATGCTGTCATTACTTCTAATAAGTGAAAATGCATGAATCTAATCTACTTGCATCTTAAAAGACATGTTTTTGTATTTTTTCTTCAAGTTATAAGAATTGTCATGCATGTGCTTCTAACTAGTTTTCCACTGTGCAGGGATGGATCAAGGGATGAAATGCTTTGGGAAAGGCTGGGATGGTACAGAGAGGGTCTAAGGGATACCTGACATTCTCTCTGAGAGTTTCACAAAGTTTGGATGACATGCAACCGTGTTTATGAACTTCTACAGGAAGTCTGCAGGGGTTTCTACAGGAAAGTCCTGTAGGTCTTCTACAGGATGTTCTGTAATTCTTCTACAGGATGTTTACGAATTGGATTTTTTAGGATGGATGGTTGATGGAAGATGCATGGATGGTTATGGAGGTAGGATGGGGGTCTGAAGTGACCTAGGAACTGATGGATGGAGTGATGAGATGATATGTGGAAGGCTGATGTGGCTTTAAGGTAGTTGAGACAACAATGGGGAAGAAGGTAAGGTTACTTGGCAAAAGAGAAGATGGGAGATGAGGGAACAGACTTGGTGATGGAGGAGCTGATCTGAACGAGGCTCAAATGAACAAGGAGGTGAAGAAGATGATAGAGATGCCCTGCAAAATGCTCATTCAAACAAATCAAGGAATTCTTGCAAACAAACCAAGTCTTAGCTAACTCAAGCCAACTATCAATGAAATGAATAAACAGCAGCTTTGTTTGGAAAGAGAACCATATACATCACGTGAGCAAGAACATGCCAACAGATCTAAATGCATAACAAACTCCTACCAATCTATTATAAACATGAAAAGCTACTTGAACCATCAAAAGAAATCTAAATAACAAAGAAAGATCTAAATCTAGATAGCAGATTTTATTTCAAGAACGCAGCAAAACACACAAATATAAACAAGGGAGGTATTGGGCACTTGAGATGGGCCCAACCCCAAGAACTACAGCCTCCCAAGAACGATTTAGAGCTGGTGCAAAGCTAGATCCATCTTTATTAATCAAGAAATGAAAAGTACATCAAAACTGTCCACAAGGAGAACTTGAACATGAGCTGAAAGCAAAGCTAATCCATGGCCTAAAAATTGAACTACAAGCTAGCTAACTAATGGCTAAAACAAAATGACTAACTAGCTACAAAAATGACTACCAACTAGCTAACCAAAATGAGGCCCCAAGCCTTCTTATTTATACAATTTGAGGACCCAACAGTCCTCCTAAAAGTTAGGGACTTGGCTGCCCAAGACTTGGAGTTAACAGCAGTCCAACTTGACTTGCTTGGCTGCCCTTGAGCTGATTGATTCGGTGGCCCTTGAACTCCGAGCTGATGGTGGAGAATTCGAGGTAAGGGCCCATAAATGAGGGGGACACCTTCCTACAAATCCTCTAGCTTGTTCTCCCACGAATTTGGCTGCCAAGTGCTCATTAAGACCTTCAAATTTGTCTCCAAGTTGACCAACAAGGCTACACAAAGCACCCATTAGACTTGTTGGCATAATGACTAACCAAATTCACTCTATTAACATAAAAATAATCAAAAACATGCAATAAACAAATGAGAATGGTGGACTAAGCCAAATTAGGAGGTTGAATGAGCCCAAATTATTGTGCATTTTTGGGGCTCATCATCACCCCCCTACTGAAAGTGTTGCTCATCCTCTGAGCAACCAAATCTCTCCCCTTATCTTTGATGGCTCTGGTGACGTCCTTGGCTAGCATCTCGGCCGATTTCTCCTTTGGCTTCCCTCTTTTCAAACTTTCCTGTAGAAACAGTTCTGTCTTCCTGTAGAAACAGTCTCCACTGTTTCGGCCTGCTTGGCTGAGGGTGCCTTCTCTGTTCTTGCCTTTGACCTATGATTTGGATGTCTTTCAAATGTGAAATTTGACCTTTAGTTGTTTGCCTATATACACCTTTTCCTGTTCAACTGCCTGGAGGTGTAATCTGCTGATTCCCTGTTTCATGAGCTGTCCCATATCTATGTTTGAAAGAATAATCTTTGTCAGCTATTGAAGTATATGATACAAAATCTTTGCGTCATCTGACCCTTTTGAAAAATATATTCCTTCTTTATTCATGGGTTACTTCTTGTAAAAGTATAATTACTAGAAAAACTCAGCAGAAATTAATTACTTTCTTCCTGGTCATCTAGCAAAACTTTGACAACAAAATTGGCAGTCAATTGTTTCATTTAAGGCTCTGCATGTGTGTCAAGGAAAATAAGAACTTCATGTCAACAATTTTAGATATGGACACTGCTGAATTCATTCATGTTATCAACATTCTAATGCTCTGTTTTGACTTCATGATCATATTGCAGAGATGGCATCTTTCCTCAACAATTAATTCTCCCCATGTTCCATATTGGTCTAAGATAAATTCAAATTATTTTGAAGAAAATCTCATACAACTCCTAAGAGATGAAAGAACCTACCAAAGGTATTCTTACTCTTTGATTTCCATATCGTTTAATGAAGCCGGGGCTTTCTCCAAGAAGGATTCAAATGAATCACTTCAAAATATACAGCTCTGTCCCATAATCAATTCCCTGGTGAAGACTCACCAATGAAGAAGCATAACATTTCAAATCAGAAAATAATGTTCTATTTGGAAAAACTTCGTAATCTTGAGCTCTTTTCCTCGCTTTCATTCAAGTGCTTCTTTTGCTCAAGACTTCGCGCTTTATCCCTGTTTAGCCTGCCCAAACTCTGCCGCGGAGAAGCAATCCATTTGTTCCTGGGCTGTAGTTGTTTTGCAACAACCTTGACTTCATTTCTTCAAGCTTCTCTGCTCTGCTGCACTTTCCTGTAGAAGACCCCACCTGTTTCCTGTAGAACGTGATTGCATAGGTGGGTTAAAAAAAAATATATGGCCGAGAAAGCTTGGTGGAGGATGACAAGTTAATAGGTTGTGCAGACTTCAGTTGATGATGTGGCAAGTGCAAGTGAACAACAGCCTTCGAATTTCAGCTGAGCGCTCAGATTACATGCGTGATTTTTGGGGTGAGGTGGCACATACGTGTGCTAGCCCATGCAATTTTTGTGCCATTATGAACTGCAGTTGTCGACTATGTGTTCTCTGCCTGTGATCTCATCCACCCGTTGCACTGGAGTTTAAACAACCAACACTGTCCGTTTTTTCCTTCACGTGCATGGCTGAGCGCACGTGTCTCATTCACCCACCAAGTGCTGTTGAACTAGATGTGGGTGGCTAGTTAGCTGGCCACCGATTTTTTAATCCTAACCATCTCATTCATTCATGCAATGTTCAGATTAGATTCATGCAAACAGAGGAATTGGTTTTGTCACGTACCTGAAAGTCAGTTGGCTGTCGTGAAGCTTTGCTGCATGCATGTGTTGATGTGGTTGCATGGTGGCTTGATTGATGATTCATGGCTGTTTTTTCTCTGTGCAGGTGTCCTCTGGACGGATCCAAGCTCCAGACAATCGTTTCCACGTTCAAATCTTGACATTCAAGCTGCTGTTGCTGCATCTTCCCCGAACCAGAACTTGTTTTCGACATTTCTCCCAAATGCCAAAGCGAATTGAGCTGAAACTCGGTGGGCATGTTCCTACCATCATGATGCATCTCCCATAGCAAATTCGTGGTCAATGGATGCACGGATTTCGAGAAAATTGGAAAATGGCTGAAGATTTCAGAGCTCGATTTCTCGGAAACCGTGCTTCGGAATCGGCTGAAACTGCTTGGGTAGGCTACTATCATCCATGTGCATCTCCCCATGAAACAGGTTTTGAAACGGATGCACGGTTATGGAGAAAATGCAAAAATGGCTGATGGTGATGGAGGCTGATTCCTTGGAAACCGTGCACCGGAATTGCATGAAACTGCTCAGGCATGTTGTCATCGACCTTGTACAATCCCCCATAAAACGGTTTGTCAAATGGATGCATGGTTTTCAAGTTATGGCAAAAACAAATTCTGCCCTATGTGTTTTTGCTTCAAGGCACTTTGCATTTTGGTTGCATGGTATGACAAAATGAATTTTGTTTGTGATGCAGGTATGGAGATGGTGGAGGATGAGTTGGAAGACTGCATGAGGACCTCTGAACCCTTGAGGAAGCTAGCATGTTCGCCAAACCATGTTTTGAAATGTATGCCTAGTTTCCCACAATTTCTACAGGAAGTTCCTGTAGAAGCACAATGAGAAGCAAATGAAGTGGACAAATGATGGATAAAGGCAAGGGATGGACACACAAGTGCTTGCAGGCCTAATCAACAGATTCCCACCATTAGATTCATTTTTGAGATTGAATTTGGCTCGTCCAAAGGTTCTACAGAATGTTTCCTGTAGAAATATAGAGCATCCTGTAGAAAACACAGTTTTGAGGAAAGAAGCATAATGACATGAAAAGAATGATGGAAAAGGGGTGAGGAATGGAAACATGGATGTGGGTAGGCCTCATGGACATTTTCCAAGCCTTCAAGTCCTCCCTGGAGATCAATTTGGCTTTTTTGTAAGCTTCCTGTAGAAGATACGAAACTTCCTGTAGAAGGCACAAAAACTCCTTTGTCTTTGTTTTGAGTGATCTACCTGATCTACAATGTCCTTCTTGCAACCTGCAATGTCACTGCTGCAACATGAAATGGAGATTAGCTTTATTTTTTCTTTTTTTTTCTCTTTTTTTTTTTTGAAAAACAACTAGGGCGCCTCATGGAGGTTTTCACCCTAATTGCTTGCCTTGGGCGCCTCCAAGGGAGGTTTTCACCCAAAGATCTTTTTCTCTTTTCTCTTTTTTCCCAACCCATTGACCGCCTCATGGAGGTTTTCAATCAATGAGCCAATCTAAGGCACCTCCGAGGAGGTTTTCACCTTAGATTTCTATTTTCCTCTTTTTTCATGTTTTTTCTTTTTCTTTTTTCTCTTTTTTTTTCTTTTTCTTTTTTTTTTTCTCTACCCTACCCTACTTGAAAAAAACAAAATCATTTTCAAGTATAAGAATACTTCCAATGGAGCCATGTGCACATCAAGATTAGAGACAAAATGATGTGAAGGCTCGGAATGCATGCTTGGACAAGTATCCAGATCTCAGAGACAAAATGATCTGACTTTGAAAGTACAAAACATAGCTGAGGAAGAGAGTACTGCTGCAACTTAGTGACTGTCTGGAACCATGTCTCAATATAGCTTTGATATCCTTGGTCCTTTTTCTGATCTGAATCATGTTTCATGTCACCTTCTAACATGACTTTCTCTTCTTCCTCTTTTTGCTGATCTTTCTCTTGACTACATGGAGGGTTTGATGGTAACCATGAGGAAGCTTTCTTGATCTCTGATTCTGATCTCTTCACTTCATCAAGTGCAGCCCATGGTTCTTTGATCTCCTCTTTTGAATCTTCTTTTGCTTTTGGTCCTTCAATGCTTTCAAGATGATCTCTTTTTTGCATTACTTTTCCTGAGCTTTGGTGAACATCATTGAGCTCACGAGGAATCATTTGCACATGTTGTGCCTCGGATTTGCAATTGGGTTGAGCTGCTCCATTGCATGGTTTTGGAAATGGAGGTACGGGTAGCTGAGTGGAGGTGTGAAATTGAGATGGAGATGGATAGCATTGTGGTTGGGTAGGCATTTGAGGTTGCCTTGGTGGAGGAGGAGGCGATGGTTGTGGATGAGCAGGTGGTGGAGGAAAATGAGCAAGATGAGAGTTGTACTGGGGCCTCCACTCCTGATAAGGTGCATTCCACTGAGGCTGTGGCTGAGCAGAAGAGTGAAATGAATGAGCAACTGGTTGGGCATAGTATGGATCTGTGAAGGAACAAGGAGGATATGACCAAGGAGGAGGTGTAGACCAGGAAGGATGAGCAGGGGGATCCCAAGAAGGCATGAAAGTGGCTTGATAAGGGTCATAATAGGTCTTGGGTATCCCTTGCAGTTCCTGCTGGTAAGATCTAGGTCCATATGGCCAACTTTGGTTCATGTAATAGGGTGATTCAGTGGCTCCTTTGGCTCTTTGATATGTAGCTTTGATTCTGGGCAAGGAAGGGCATTGATCTGTAGGATGGTTTTCTTCACAGATGAAACACACTTCTAGGGAGTGCATTGGACATTCGTTCCTAGGATGCTTTCTAGGGCACCTAGGACAAAAAATGGCCAAAGCCCTCTTGGCTTCTTCTTGCTTCTTTTGGATCCGCAAGGCATCCAGTTGCATGGCAAGAAACTGCCTCATATCACTCTTGAAATCTTTGATCTGATTTTCAAATTCATCTTTGGACAAGATGTTGCTCCCAACATCTCTGCTTGTAGCCATTCGCTTAGAGGAATGTTTTCTTCTTCTCCTCCCCTAGGAGTTCTTCAAATATGTCTTGATGTCCACCCAGGGGTTCTTTCATCACAGCCATCGAAGAAGAACGTTGGCTGTGTGAAGCAGTGGGGGTGTTGTGCAATCATTTTTCTAACTTATCTCTACTCCTACAAAGCATGAAATAGATTGAACTGCAACTAACTATCTTGCGAAATTGAAATGAAAGCAGGAAAGGACTAATCTATTTTGCTCAAATGAAATTGCAAGAATGAAATGCTAGGCTACGCTTGCGAAATTGAAACACTAATCTACGCTTGCAGAATTGAAATGCGGAATTGAAAGGCTATTCTAGGAAAGCAGGAAATGCTAATCTATGAAAGCAGGAAATGCTAATCTACTTTTGCATAAATGAAATTGCATAATGGAAATAAAATAAACTACTTAGAAGAAGATTGTAGTGGAAAGTAGAAGAATAGCAACAATCACCAATACTCTGCCGCTTCCCCGGCAACGGCGCCAAAAAGATGGTGAGCTCCAGTATTGTAGCAATAATGCTACAACTCCTGGGGCTTCCTGTCTCTTAATTTTATCAACCCGGTAGTTCGTACAAACTTGGAAGCGGCGGTGCTATATGCACAAGTACTAGCTCTTGTCGCAGCTGTCACTTGGTCAGCTGGCACAAGTCCGCTAGGGCTCAAGCCAACTTCTATAGGCTCTCAGAAGAAGCTTGCTAAATGATGGACGAAAGCTAGCTCAGAGAAAACTAATCTACTTGGCGAAAATGAACTGAAAGCAAATCAAAGCATGTAAACCTAGGAAACCCTAATTTGACTAGTCTAACCTCTACAATGCAAAGAATGTGAATAAAACTTCTACCAATGCTGTCATTACTTCTAATAAGTGAAAATGCATGAATCTAATCTACTTGCATCTTAAAAGACATGTTTTTGTATTTTTTCTTTAAGTTATAAGAATTGTCATGCATGTGCTTCTAACTAGTTTTCCACTGTGCAGGGATGGATCAAGGGATGAAATGCTTTGGGAAAGGCTGGGATGGTACAGAGAGGGTCTAAGGGATACCTGACATTCTCTCTGAGAGTTTCACAAAGTTTGGATGACATGCAACCGTGTTTATGAACTTCTACAGGAAGTCTGCAGGGGTTTCTACAGGAAAGTCCTGTAGGTCTTCTACAGGATGTTCTGTAATTCTTCTACAGGATGTTTACGAATTGGATTTTTGAGGATGGATGGTTGATGGAAGATGCATGGATGGTTATGGAGGTAGGATGGGGGTCTGAAGTGACCTAGGAACTGATGGATGGAGTGATGAGATGATATGTGGAAGGCTGATGTGGCTTTAAGGTAGTTGAGACAACAATGGGGAAGAAGGTAAGGTTACTTGGCAAAAGAGAAGATGGGAGATGAGAGAACAGACTTGGTGATGGAGGAGCTGATCTGAACGAGGCTCAAATGAACGAGGAGGTGAAGAAGATGATAGAGATGCCCTGCAAAATGCTCATTCAAACAAATCAAGGAATTCTTGCAAACAAACCAAGTCCTAGCTAACTCAAGCCAACTATCAATGAAATGAATAAACAACAGCTTTGTTTGGAAAGAGAACCATATACATCACGTGAGCAAGAACATGCCAACAGATCTAAATGCATAACAAACTCCTACCAATCTATTATAAACATGAAAAGCTACTTGAACCATCAAAAGAAATCTAAATAACAAAGAAAGATCTAAATCTAGATAGCAGATTTTATTTCAAGAACGCAGCAAAACACATAAATATAAACAAGGGAGGTACTGGGCGCTTGAGATGGGCCCAACCCCAAGAACTACAGCCTCCCAAGAACGATTTAGAGCTGGTGCAAAGCTGGATCCATCTTTATTAATCAAGAAATGAAAAGTACATCAAAACTGTCCACAAGGAGAACTTGAACATGAGCTGAAAGCAAAGCTAATCCATGGCCTAAAAATCGAACTACAAGCTAGCTAACTAATGGCTAAAACAAAATGACTAACTAGCTACAAAAATGACTACCAACTAGCTAACCAAAATGAGGCCCCAAGCCTTCTTATTTATACAATTTGAGGACCCAACAGTCCTCCTAAAAGTTAGGGACTTGGCTGCCCAAGACTTGGAGTTAACAGCAGTCCAACTTGACTTGCTTGGCTGCCCTTGAGCTGATTGATTCGGTGGCCCTTGAACTCCGAGCTGATGGTGGAGAATTCGAGGTAAGGGCCCATAAATGAGGGGGACACCTTCCTACAAATCCTCTAGCTTGTTCTCCCACGAATTTGGCTGCCAAGTGCTCATTAAGACCTTCAAATTTGTCTCCAAGTTGACCAACAAGGCTACACAAAGCACCCATTAGACTTGTTGGCATAATGACTAACCAAATTCACTCTATTAACATAAAAATAATCAAAAACATGCAATAAACAAATGAGAATGGTGGACTAAGCCAAATTAGGAGGTTGAATGAGCCCAAATTATTGTGCATTTTTGGGGCTCATCACTTAGGCTTATCCTTGTTCCCTGAGGTGGAGGCCTCATCAAATATCTTCTTAGCTTCCATGAAGGCTTCATGAGCGCTCTCCAAATCAAACTCAACCTCCTTTACCGGGGTTTTGCGAACCCATGTACTATCTTCTAGCTATTTCCCCTTGTCATCTCCTGTCGTGATTCCACTTCTGAGCACTATATTTAAGTTTGCATCTTCCTCGCACAGCTCCGACCTCATAATCTACAGGTTTTGCATCACTGGAGGTGGTAGCGCCCCTTTGTCACGTATCCTAGCTATCAGCGTAGGACGATCTTTCTTTTCATGATCAAATAGTGTGCAATACTTGTACGAGGGACGCGTTGGATTAGTGCAATCACGGACATAGTGTCCTGGTCCTCCGCAATTGTAGCAAATCAACTGTCCTCGACCTCTACCAGGTCCTCCTCCGCCTCGGCCTCTTCCGCGCCCTTGAAATCCTGTCCGCGCCATTCCTGTGTTCTGGTTAAGGGGTCGTGTTTCGACCTAAACCCTATAGGCGGGAGTTCTATCCATCATTAGTTCATAGCTTCTGCAAGTACGCTCATCATGCCATACCTACCTATAAAAGTTGCAGAACAACTATTGCGGTGCTTGTACACACTTCTGTAGCAAGTGACAGTTATCCATGACATGTTTTCCGGCTACCTGACAGATAGCTCACCATAATGTGGGCCCCGCGCTAGGTATTGCTTGAGCTTCTGACCTTAAAGGCAACGGTCCTCCTCCTACAATGTAATTTTCAAAGACCGGGAAATGGTCTTTGTCATGACCCTGACTCTTGCATTTCAAGCACCATATCTCCTCACGTACCTATGGTCAAACCGTTCTGTCCTGCTTCAAACTTTGCATTTCAAGGCACAGATTCTTGAGCTACGCATGGATCTGTTGAACCCCTAGATTAAGATCTTGCATCAGAGTTTCATGTAGTCTCATGGAAATCTCCAAGGCCTCTGCCTGAGTTGTTATCTATTGTTGCGACAGCACACTCCTTAAGTGTGGTAGTAGCGAAGCCACAAACCACTCGCGATGTTGTCCATCTGTCAAATTCATGTTGGCTTCACGGATTGTACATTTCAGCCTCCGATCTAGTTCCTAAGGCGTCTCACTTGGTTACGTCGCGATCTCTTTGAATCTCACAATTCACTATGCCTAAGATTTAGGCCAACTAAATTCCCTATTTAATGATGCCGGATGTTTGCTACTTCAACATTCGGGTTATCGTTAGAGTACTTAATATACCAGGTTAGTGCGCGCTCTCACAAAGCACTAACCAATGTCACCTTCTTTATATGATCATCTATGACACCGAGAGCTTCCCATACAGCTCTCACAATGAACTCGAATTGGTTCGGGTCCTCATTTCCCAAGCATTTGAAAAAAGGAAACTTCACTGTATTTTCCATATTGAACCACGGTGAAGGTGGAGGTGGTATGGATGAAGTTGGAGGGGGTGTGGGCGGAGGTGGTATTTGCAGGAATCCTTGTCTTATTAACTGAATAACACTTCGCGGAGAAACCTTTGCTATCCCTTCTTCGTCAGTTTGCAGAGGTGAAATCAAAGGGCTATACTCTGGACCCTTTTTTCCTTCGTTTTTGTAAGTTTTTCCGCTCCACGTAGTCCCAAATATCAAGGTAGTTGCATAACCCCTTTTTTTCACAACAACATTTTAATCCAAGTATTCAAAGATTTTACATACTTACCTCTCAATCCTTTGAAAAAAGTGTCACTCTGCCTCGCTATAGCTGACTGAGGTGTCGACTGCAAATTTAGTCATAAATCCTCCTATGACACAATTGAGCTAATGATCGACAACACTGGCGATCTTATCCTTCGATGCTTCCAACCTTCACACTAGCTCCGGGTCCACACAATAGGACTGTCAAGTTTCCACCTTGCTTGGCTATCTACTAGCTTCGCGATCCACTCGTATAACTCGATAGGGAAGGCCCAGAAAAAGATCTCGTGGATCTTTGTATATAGGTATATGTCCAACCATTGTTCTTTTGTCAGTCGCAGGTTTTTGTTCTCTTGTGCCACGAATTTGTGGATTTTTCTATCCAACCAATCTCCAATCTCCTTCTTAGTTGGATTCCAGTGATACGACATCACACATCTGTTATGCAAATTCTTGTCCTAGCAACGGAACCATTTGTTGGCTTGAGGGGGCCTGACCCAGGTTCAACGTTAATTAGCCAAACAAATCCCTACACTACTGGCCCTTTCAGCATCAATCCGTGGAGCACGGACTTAAGTCTCACCCGAAGTAGTATGGGGGGATGCTGGAACCAAGTTTCCACACCCTGAGAAGGTTGTGATGTCATTTGATCTCTCCTATCCCTGCCTTCGCGCAGGTGATCTCGCATTAGGGCTTGTAAGGCAAACCCTCTATTCTGGCTTTTAATACCTTCGTGAAAGTATATAATCGACCTTCACGCAGTCCTATCTTGTGGCTTAGGTACTTTCATGCTATTATGGCAGCGCTTCGTGTAGATTCCTCAATTACCCTAAGTGACTTGCTTATCTTGCCGAATACTCAAAGTTATCACCACGTAATCAGATATTTGTAATTGTGTTTAATCATTCAATGTAACTGTATTCATTTGCGCATCATAGAAGCATAATAAAGGAAATTCATATACAAAATATCCAAACCCATCAACATAACAAATACACAGAAATTGCAGAATAACTCCTTTTATTAATATTTCTCAAGTGTTTACAGATTTTGTCCACCTTGGGCACATAGCTGTAGGGGTCAGCGCATTCAGCTGCGAACTTCTACCCTAGGTCTTTGCGCACACAGCTACAGAGCCTCTACCTACGCTACAACCCAAGACTTAGACTTCTTACTCTAAAGCCATGACTCTCTTACATGTTTAATGCCTCTAACTACTTAGAGCTTTGCTCTTTTTATACAATCTCATGGTCCGCGAACCATGGGTAGATCTCTTACAGCCGACTTTACTTTACAAAATGAAGGGCGACTACCTTTGTGACACATAACACCTTCACGCTCCATGACCACAAAATGCGGACTCTTTACAATAATATTACAAAAATTTGACTTAAACATGGGCTTTTAGCCCCAAAACTGCCCTTGGGGGATCCTGCTCACAACAGTTACTACAATCCCTACCCATTATAGAATGGAAGTGGGGGACCATTTCCATCGACTTCATTATAGGACTACCCAGGTCCAAAAAGCAAAATGATTCAATAATGGTAATAGTGGACAAGTTGAGAAAATCTGCTCATTTCGTATTTGTGCAATCAACCTACAGGGCTGTTCAAATTGCTAATATATTCATGCAAAATATTTTCTGATTACATGGACTACTAAAGGTTATAATTTCTTATCACGATGTGAAGTTTACATCGGCTTTCTGGAAACCTTATTTGAAGAATTAGGCACAGAGTTGAATTTTAGTACTGCATACCACCCTCAAACGGATGGACAAACCGAATGGGTGAATCAGGCGGTGGAGGACATGTTGCGAACTTATGTGATGCAACAACCCTCCAAATGGGAGGATTACCTACACTTGGTAGAATTTTCTTATAAAAATGATTATTATACGTCATTACAAATCAGCCCATTTGAAGTGTTGTATGGACGCAATTGCCGAACCCCTTCAAGCTAGGGAGGATCGGAAGATAATCTGATGCTCGGCCCGGAGATGCTAAAAGAGATGGAGGAAATGGTCAAAAGGGTTCGATTTAATTTAAAGGCCACTCAATATTGACAAAAGAACTTTTCTAATCGAAAAAGGAATTTCCAGGAATTTCAAATTGGGGATCACGTTTATGTAAGAGTATGACCAAAGAAAAGTACTTTACAATGGCGCGGATGTGCCAAGTTGGCACCTCGATTTTGTGGCCATTTTCAGGTGTTAGCGAGAGTCGGACCAATGGCTTATCAACTCACCTTGCCCAACCACATTCATATGCACAATGTTTTTCATGTTTTAGTGTTGAAAAAATATGTTTACAATCCTAAACCTATAATTAATTAGCAAGATATACAGGTAAAATAATTTTAAAAATCTGCCAAATTGAAGTATTAAAAGTTAAAAGGAACTGACTAGAATTTTTTTGTTGTTGTTTGTAGGTCGAACTGGAAGGCAAGTTCCTGGTCGAACCGTTGGTTATACTCGATAAAAGAGAAGTAATGCTGTGGAAATGAGCTATCACCCAAGTTAAAGTGCAATGGTAGCACTTTGGGTCAGAAGAGGCCACCTGGGAAGATGAACAAGTAATGAGGAAAGCCTTTCTAGGTCTATTTGCAGCAGAAAAACATTGGGACAATGTTTGATTTTAGGGAGGGGAGATGTGATGTCCCTACGAAAACTGTAATTATTTTATTTACTGCATTAAAAACAAAGACTGGATTTTATTATTATAAACATTTGAATTATGTATTAGAATTTTGTTAATTATGAATGGAAACAAATGTTTTTTTTTAAGACTAACCTACGCATTTGAACCAGTGACCTATCTGCCTTAACAGTGCAATTCACCGTCAATCCAAAGAATGGAAACAAATGTTGAGTGATAACAAATCTTTTAATTCTTTTCATATCAAGAAGTTAGGGAAAGGTAGTTACCTAACCCTAACCACTTCCCTATTTATGAATTCCCAAGAAGGGATCAAGAGGGTAAGCACAGTACCTGAGAGAACTGGGAGGGAGAAAGGGAAGTGGACTATGTTGAAAGGTTAGACAGATTGAGGGCTAAGTCTGTTGAGGAATAGATAGTTGTAGATGATGTGGCAAATTAAGTTTGCAAGAAAGCATTTGTGCTAATAGCATAAGCTCGGGGGGAGGCTTGGACATGGAGGCAAGTCTCAAGGTTGGGAGGATAAATCAAGTAAGCATAGTTGCGAATGCAACAAGTTGATTGTCTTAGAGACTGGATATAGATAAGTAATTTAAATACCCATCTTATTTATGGTCAAGAAATGGTAAAGATTGGAACTAGAAGTTAGAAAATAATAATCTAGTGATTCAGGTAATTATGTAACTGACAAGTAATAGTAAGAACGGAAATCTTTTCAAAAGCTATAAACATTATAGATGAAATCCAAAGGCAATTTTCTGTAGACTATAATGATAAATCAATACATCCTTAGCTTAAGCGGAAAATAGTAAGCTACAATATTAATATTTACAGTAAGCAGTATAAGACTGTAAGCAAAGGAATAGTCTTTACCAAATAGAAGAAAAGGAATTTTGATTCAGATTCTACATATAGGAAATAACCGACTTCTAGCTAAACACTCGCTAGAAAATAGAGCGATACAGGAAAAAGAAATCATGTAGCTTAAACAATTCGTTCTGGAATAGGAAAAGCAATAGATTTTTAGAGCATTCATTAGTGGTTGGTGCCATAGAATCTAATTGTTGGGTTGTGTTATATTCTTTCCACGACTAGCCCACGTAGTTAACCGGAGGGTTAGAATCGGGGCGGAGCCCCCCCTTCGTTGTGTCGATTACGTAGTGAGGGGAGTCACAGGGGGTTTGAGGGGTGCAGGTAACCCCACTTTTGGACCATATGTTAGGTTGGGTGGACCTACCTATGGTTTTGTGCATGTTTTTCGCACATGGTTTTGGACGCGATGGTTGTCAGTCCATGGTTTTGGACACGATGGCTTTCAGTCCATATTATTGGATGCTTCGACATGTATAAATATGTATTGTAATATTGAAAGGAAAATAATGAAAAATCAAGTTGGTAGTCCCAATTTTGGGATCCAGGGGAAAATATTTGTGTATATGTGTTTTATGTGTTATGCTCTCACATTGTTTACTTTATGTGTTTTAGAATTCGTATGCAGGTAATTTATGTACGGGGTTAAAACCTACATTTGGTATCAGATCTGTTTTGGCTTCAAGGGGACGCCTTTATTGCTGAGGGGTTTCGCTCGGGCCTGTGGTAGACCATGTTCAGTGGGAGATCTACGAGATTGATTCTGGTGGTGAAAGAAGATGGCGAGCAGTGGAAAGATAGAGATCGAGAAATTTAATGGTCAAAGTTTTGAGTTGTGGAAACTCAAGATGGAAGATCTTTTGGTGGATAAAGATCAATGGATCGCAGTAGATTCGGGTACTAAACCAACGGGGGTGTCTGATGAAGAATGGAAGAAGTTGGATCAGAAGGAAAAGTGCACAATACGATTATGTGTCTCAGATTCAGTATTGCTGAATGTATCAGGGGAAGCAACGATGAAGGCTTTGTGGGACAAGTTAGGGACTTTGTACCAATCTAAGTCTCTGGTGAATAAACTGTTCCTGCGGAAAAAGTCGTATAACCTAAGGATGAAAGATGGAGACTCGGTGACAGAGCATTTCAATGCATTTAATACTGTGGTAAGTCAGCTATCGTATATTGATATCAAAATTTCAGATGAAGATAATTGCATTAGTTTGTTGTGTTCTCTACCAGATTCATGAGATAGTCTGGTTATTGCAATAGGTAGCAATGCAACTGCCTTGCAGTTTGATGAAATAGTCTCATCCTTATTGACAATGGAGATGAGATGGAAAAATATGGAGATCCAGAATGGTGATGCCTTGTCTGTACGAGGACGGCCCCAGAACAGAAACAAAAATAAGTCATCGAGTGGGAGATCTAAATCTAGAGGAGATGTAAATCTCTAGGAAAACCTGTAAAGGTGGTGTGCTAGAAATGCGGAAAGGAAGGGAACTACAAAAGGGACTGTAAATCTAAAGCTCCTAACAAAGGAAAGGGATCTGATGAGGCTCCTTCTGCAGAGGCGAAAACCACCTCAGATGAAGGTGGGGATGTGTACTTGGCTTCTTCAAGTACACATGTAGATCATGAGGCATGATTGATTGACTCAGGTGCATCCTTTCACTTCACTCCCCATAGAGAGTGGTTCTGTGAGTATGAGAAATACGATGGTGGTGATGTCTTCTTAGGGGATGATAAGAAGGCTAGAATCATTGGTCGCAGAAAAGTAAAGTTGAAGTTGCAAGGTGGAAGGGTTAGAACACTTCCAGGTGTTCTACATATTCCTGCATTGGCCAGAAATCTAATTTCTGTAAGCAAACTGGATGATGCAGGTGTAAAAGCAGTGTTTAAGAAGGACACTTGTAAGATGGTTCGGGGAGTACTGGTATTCATGCGGGGAGTTCGAATTGGAACTCTGTACAAGCTGCAAGGTAGCACTGTTGTTCATGGGTGCAATAGTTCTGTGGTTCCTAAAAGTGGAGCAGAAAATCTAGTGGTTTCTGGAGAGAAGACCATGCTGTGGCATCAAAGGTTTGGACATATTAGAGAGAAGGGCCTTTGAATACTTCATGGTAAAGGTATGAGTAATAGCCCTTTGGATTTTGATTTCTATGAAAATTGTGTATATGGGAAGCAAAATCAGGTGAGTTTCCCCTCTGGTGGTAAGAGGGCAAAACAGATATTAGATCTTGTGCACAGTGATGTGTTTGGACCATCACTGGGTAAGTCTGTGTAGTATGTATCATTTATAGATGACTTCTCAAGGAATACATGGATATATTTCCTGAAGAAGAAATCTGCAGTCTTTGGCAGGTTTAAAAAATTTAAGGTTCTGGTGGAAAACCAGACAGAGAAGAAGATAAAGGTGCTGAGGATAGATAACGGTGGAGAGTTTTGCAGTAAGGAATTTGAAGAATTTCTTAAGAAGTGTGGTATAGCACGGCAAAAGACTACTCCATATACACCTCGGCAAAATGGAGTTAGAAAAAGAATGAACAAGACATTGATGGAAAGGGCAAGAAGCATGCTCAGTGGTGTCAGGTTAGGACAAGAATTCTGGGCAGAGGCAGTGGAGACATCATGTTACCTGGTCAACAGATCACCTTCATCAGCGTTGGAGGATAAGACTCCACAAGAGGTATGGACTGGTAAGAAACCCTCTCTTTCACATCTGAGGGTATTTGGATGTGATGCATATGCACATGTTCCAAAGGATAAACGAACCAAGTTGGATGGTAAATCTGAAAAGTGCATCTTTATTGGGTATAAGGATGGTTTAAAGGGTTATAAGCTTTGGAACCCAGTAAGTTGATGAAATGGCATCTTTGCACAAAAATGAGGCTTGGGATCAGGTGGAGTTGACGGCTGGAAGGAAACCCATTGGCAGCAAATGGGTGTTCAAGAAGAAGACAAATGCAGAAGGAAAGGTGGAGAAATACAAAGCTCGGTTGGTAGCAAAAGGTTATTCCCAGGTGTCGGGAATTGATTTTTGTGATATTTTTTCTCCTATTGCCAAGGTAACTTCTATTAGATTACTTTTATCTATTGCTATTGCTTTTGATTTTAAGGTAGAACAGATGGATGTGAAGACAACATTTCTTTACGGGGATCTGGAATAGGAGATCTACTTTAGGCAACCTGAAGGCTTTGCGGTGAAGGGTAATAAAGAACTGGTATGCAAGTTAAAGAAGTCTCTGTATGGGTTAAAATAGTCACCAAGGATGTGGTATTAGAAATTTGATACATTTATACTGGGACTTGGCTTCACCAGAAGCAAAGCAGAACTGTGTGTATTTTAAATTAATTGGTGACCGTGTTATTTATCTAGTCTTGTATGTGGATGATATGTTGCTGGTTGGAAATGACAAAGAAATTATCCAGGATTTGAAGTCCCATTTGTCCTCTAAATTCGACATGAAAGATCTTGGTGCTGCAAACTATATTTTGGGCATGGAAATTAAAAGAGATCGGCTAAAGAGGAAACTCTGGTTGAACCAAAGGAAGTATGTCGAGACAATATTGCAGAGGTTTAATATGCAGGATAGTAAACCGGTGAAGGTTCATATTCCTGTAGGTGTAAATATATCCACTGAACAATGTCCCAAGACACAAGAAGAGGAAGAGGACATGTCCCATGTTCCATATGCAAGTGCAGTCGGTAGCTTGATGTATGCAATGGTATGTATTAGACCAGATATTGCACATGCAGTGGGAGTATTGATCCGGACTTAAACAGGAATGCAACAAATTACAAAGATAACCATAAACATAGATATGCAGCGAAAATAATACTTCATTTCATTAATGTAAAATATTGATATATGCTTACAAACAGTAATGGAAATAAACCAGCTAGGGCGATGGTAGCTTATCTGTGAGAAGAGATGTGGTGGCTACATGCCTCTAAACTGTGTTACAATGAGGCTCGAAGGCCTATTTATTGTTGAGAAACAATGGAAAACCCTTAACATTCTAAAACCTAACCCTATAAGATGAAACGCCAAACTATGGGCCCCGTTTGGGTAAATTGGTACATCAACTTCCTGAGGTCGTAACTTTGGCATACGATCTTCGTTTGACATGTACCATAGCCCGTTAGAAAGATCTACCCGAGCACTACCACTTTGGGAAGGGCAACATCGGTCCATGGACCCATGTTGCCCCTAGATTTCCCAAAAAACGTCGTTTAGCGCCTCAAAACGACTCCGGAAGTTCACGACCCGAAAAACTGCTAAAAATAGTAAGTTGTGCTACAATTAAGGAAACTAAAAGTGGTGAGAGAAACAATGGTGGGGGTCCAGGTGGACTTGGCAGGTGGCCACCAATATCCACCTAGATCAAGTATTGAGCATGTTTATGTCAAAATCAGGGAAGGAGCACTAGACAACAGTGAAGCGGGTTTTCAGGTATTTGCCTGGCACTAGTGATTATGGTTTGTGCTACCAAGGAAGACCAATATTGGACAGAGTGTTGAATATTCATGGCTTTGTTGATGCAGACTAGGCTGGAGATCTGGACCAAAGAAGATCTACAAGTGGGTATGTGTTTAACCTATTTGGAGTTGCAGTTAGTTGGATGAATAAGAAACAATCTGTAGTGGCACTATCAACTACAGAGGCATAATACATGGCAGCCACTCATGCAAGCAAGGAAGCAGTTTGGTTGCAGAGTTTGTGTTCAAATATGGGGTTAGTATAGGGAGCTATAAGGATAGACTGTGACAGCCAAAGTGCAATTTTCTTGGCAAAGAACCCTGCATATCATTCAAAGACAAAGCACATTGATGTTCAGTATCACTTTGTGAGGGATATGATAGAAGACAAAAAGGTGTTGCTAGTAAAGGTGGACACATTGAAGAATACTATAGATGCATTGAAAAAATCTGTGAGCTCTAAGAAGTTCTCCTTGTGTAGAGAAACAATGGGCATTGCAGGGCTGGATAAATGACTAAGCTCTCTTGTGGCCCCCTGTGGAAAGAAAACAACAAGTGGGAGAATATTGGGTTGTGTTATATTCTTTCCACGATTAGGCCACGTAGTTAACCAGGGGGTTAGAAGGGGGGCGGAGCCCCCCCTTCATTGCGTCCATTGCGTAGCGAGGGGAGTCACAGGGGGTTTGAATGGTGCAGGTAACCCCACTTTATGGGGTCCTAGGAAAATTTTGGTTTTAGACCCTATGTTAGGTTGGGTGGACCTACCTATGGTTTTGTGCATGTTTTTCGCACATGGTTTTGGATGCGATGGTTTTCGGTCCATGGTTTTGGACACAATGGTTTGCGGTCCATGGTATTGGATGTTTCAACATGTATAATATGTAACATTGAAAGGAAAATAATGAAAAATCAATCTGGTAGTCCTGGTTTTAGGATCCAGGGGAAAATCTCTGTGTATATGTGTTTTATGTGTTATGCTCTCGCATTGTTTATTTTATGTGTTTTAGAATTTGTATGCACGTAATTTATGTACGGGGTTAAAAACAACACTAATGTATAATATCATTAAGAAAATACTTTAAAACACCAGAACTTAAATGGCTGACTTGACGAGATTATCAGTATTAAAAGAACAGATCTTTATGACTGCTAATTGAGGGTTTGAAACCCCCAAGATGGTACCCAGACCCATCATAAATTAACGCAATAATATGCATACATAGCGTTCGCTTCGAACATAGATAGTGACTGTCGATTCAGTAAGACTAAGAACAGAGACATTTCTAAACCGAATGTGCTTGCAATAAAATGAATAAATATAACTGATAAATTTCCATAATCTCTTCAAGAGTATACAAAACAATGACAGAAATCTCTAAATCTGTGATAGTTTAATCGTCGGGTCAGAGGAGGCAAGCATTACCACTTTAAACAAGTTCTAGTAGTGCCAAGAGAATACCATGCCTCCACGGGCCAACCAAAATCCATTCGAAAGAGTCCAACGCCATAACAATACAAATAGAACCAACAAGGTAATACTTAGAACTCCACAACAAACGTTAAGAAATACACATATAGAACATTATAACCAGAACTAAGAGGGTTTTAGAACCCATTTCACAACCCTAGGAAGGTTTGCAAAAGAAAATGATATCCACTATGAGAAATAGATAGAAAAACCCTTGAATATCATATATACAAGCATAAATGATAAAATGCCAGGAGGGTTGGCCTTTCCTCCCAAAGCTAATAATTTAACAGTACAAGTTGCATTTTAACTCTGAGCCCGTGATGCTAGACTCGAATCTCGACAGAGGAAGCTCAGCCAAAACCTAATCTAAACAAAAAACCCAAACCCTTGATTAAATTCCATTACTCTCCAACGATTAGGATTGCAGTGGAAAAGGGGATTTCTCATTTACATACCCGGATAACATTTTGGTCTAGAACACATGCCTTGGCAGAGTTCCGAATAGGACGCCATGAGAGACTAGTTGGGCAGCCGCGACCTCCAGAGAACACCTGAAGCAGAGTCATAAAATAAGAAAATGTTACTTTATATCTCAGAATAGAAATCACACTTAGAAACAACAAATAACTATATGGTTGTAGTAGAGGTGAAGACCTTCTTTGGTCGCAGAAACTCAGGGCCGCACCATCTGCATCATAACAATGGAATTTTGCTCGTTACCAAAGAACCAAACTGCAAACCCAATTGATAGTAACAATGAAACCTTATTGGGAAGTAGGCAGGGTTATGAAATCACTCAAATGGCATTGGATGTGAACAAACACTTGTGACCGTCGATGAAGCGTTGTAGCCGAGGAAGGGAGGACAACTAGCGAGCAAACAGAGAGGATCCTGAGGACTGCTCCGCCAAACTCAGGAGGACAAAAGCCTTAAGTCATTCATATGTGATGACTGTAATATTCATTAAAAATCTAAAACCCATGTACAGATAGTTTAATGCTACATTAATGTATTCACAATGATGCAATAAATGTAAAGGTAACAAATGTATTTTCTATACCAAATATGCAATGAAATTATATTAAGCATGCCATGGATATTATATTTATTTTTATTTTTATTTTGGTACATTAGAGAGACATGACTTCTTACTATATTTTAGAAATTTTCATTATTAAAGTAACATATTTAATATTTTTCTAACTCATCCACATATATAACCATACTTATTTTATTTTACTTTCCAAAATCAAAACTCACACCTTCTCCATTCTAGATAAAAATAAATAGTTGTTTTAATAAAAATAGTGGCACATCCTATTTATTAAAAAAAGAGAATTTAAACTTCATAATAAAAATAATTAAAAAAAGTTTTAGTTTTACTGACCCTATAAATAACTATAAAAACCAATTTAAGGAAAAAAACACAATTTCCTCAATAAAATAGTAGAAAATAAAATCATTCACAAAACACGAGTGGGACTACTTGCAAATCAATTCCAAACACCAAAACTCTAGACCTTACTGTGATCAAAATAAAAATAAGTTAGTTAGAAAGTAGTAAGATCAGATTTATATCAACATTATAATATATTTATTTTTATTAATATTTTTTTTTTCTCTGTAAAAGCTAATTCTATTAAAAGGAAGGAAAAATAAAATTACAATGAGGTTGCAGTCTCAGCCAAGAACAACTAAGTTCCTTCTGGGAATCATAACTGCCCCATATTTGGGGAAACCAGTTTAAACTTACAAAAAACCATGCAAAAGACCGGGAGAGCGACGACAAAACTGGAATGAAGTCTTGAGATGTCACCATCTGAAACAGTTGAGAAACAAGACAGAATTGCCTAACCAGAGAACGAGAAACAAAACCACAGACAACAGGACCTGACCAGTCAGCAGCAAAACTCTGAGGTGGCACTTGGGAGGCCACATGGCATTACATTGGGATGTCCTGGTCAGGAGCCTCCTCGACAACTGGACACGCGTTCCCATACCAAATCTCGCCTTCCTTCGCCACGTCGCTATCCACCCTGCCACCTGGAAGATCCATCGCCTGAGGGATGCCGCTCGAGCTGCCAGCAATGGCCATCGGAGTTGTGGCACCATGAGCGCTGCCACCTGGAGTTTCCATCGCCTGAGGAATGCCGCTCGAGCTGCCAACAAAAGCCATCAAAACTGTGGCTCCATGAGCGCTGCCACCTGGATGCCGAGTGTCGCCTGCGATATCACCTTCAACATTCTGACCGCCACGCCTGGCTGCCCTGCCTTCATCTGACGGGAGCTACTCAGAGCCCAGATGAACTTCCATTCTGCGAATGTCCTGAGGAGCATTGTGTTGTTCTTCTTCTTCAGTGAAGATGATAGTGACATTAGCCGAAATAATGGGCCGGTTCAGGTTGCTCTGGAACCTGAAATGATTCGAATGGAAGGCAGAGTGAGGATATTGTTTGCGAGGCGGACTAGGAGGGGGAGAGCTGGCCTAAGAAGAAGGCAGAGAAATAGGTGGTGGTGGCAAAGCATCACTATGTGCAGCCTAAGAGTGAGCGCTACCACCTCGATCACCTCCTCTGCGACTCCGCATGCGGTGACGAACCATTGCGCTGCGGCAGGAGAGAAGCTCAGGAGAATTGGGGGCCTGGAAGGAAAACAGAGAATGCGCAGAGGGCTCCTAGATAGGGTTCAAAGGGCAGTGCTTGGAATGGGAATAATGGAACCCATTGCCAAAGGTAAGATAACAGAGAAGCCAACAGCGTTTTCCTGTAATAGTTCTGCTGCAGGGGTTTCCTGCTTGGAGCGGGCAAATGCTGAAGGACGGAGGGCAAACAGATGGGTTGATGGGCACCATGTTAAATCGAACATCCTTCATTTCTCGGTTGGAGTGAGCATTAAAGATTTCCTTCAAGTTGGCCTGCTCTCGCCTGAAGTGAGTCTGCAGGTGCCATAACTGAGCCTGGGATGGTGCATTGGCCACCATCTGGCTGGGCCGAGCGCCGTCAATCCATCGCCTCACCATTAATTTTCTAGAAATTCACCCACATCCGGGTGTTTATTTTTATTAATATTAAAAGGTTTTATGAATTTTTTTTTAATATTTTTCTTATATTATTTTTTAATTTTTATTAAATAATAATTCTATTTAAAGGTATTTTTCAATTTAGTATGAGAAATATATAGTAATATGTTAGATGAAATGTTGTAATAAAAAATTAAGTCATAAAATAATAACAATAAAACATAATGTTGTCTCAATTAAAGAGGTAATATAAATTAAAAGTTGCTTGCATCATGGAGAGCATATATGTATTAAAATTATAAACAAGAATATTTAATAAGGATATTTTTATATAAGAAGATGTAAAGTTTATATATTACATAAATAGTATTATTAAGAATTGATATAGATTCATTTTAATTCAAGAAGAATCAAATCTTTTTTCAAATTATGTATTTAAAAAAATAAATTATATCTTTAAGATTTCATCCATTTAATTACGTTTGGTAAATCTAAAATTAAAATAAATTTAAGTTGGTAAATAATTATATACACTTGGTAAATCTATAATTAAAATAAATATAAGTTGGTAAATAATTGTTGATATATAATAATTTGAATGGTTAAGAAATAAGTTTTACATTTTTTTCATCCAAATTTAATTTTTCTCTAAAATATTTAATTCATTATTAATAAGATTAGAAAATTATACATGTCTAAAAAAATATTTAAAAACTTTCACAAATTTATAATAATAATAATAATAATAGTAATAATATAATCTAATTATTGAACTTTTTTCATCATTTTTGTATTATACTTTTGGAGTTTTTCGAAGCATATTTTTTGTTTGAATTTGTTTAGAATATGATAGGAATATGTTGAAAATTGAAATCACAAGTTTTAATTGTCAACTCCCCACAATTTTAAGTATCTGATATGCTTTTCAAGGTGTATGCAGTCAAAAACTCACTTTAAATAACAAAAGATCACAATTTGCTCAAAAATTGTTTTGCTAAATTCCTACCAAAAACATAAAAATATAAAATAGCTAAACAATGTGGGTGTGGCTAAAACATAAAAATGTAAAATATCTAAATAATGTGGGTGTGGCTAAAGACAATTAGGTTAATTAGCAAGCTTCCAATTTGCTCCCACTTCCCCCACAAACTTAAGCAAACACCCTGACAATTTTCAAAACAACCACCATAAATGTAACTTGGCTAAACCTTCCTCTAATATCCCTTCATCACTTTGTTGCATCGAACAATTATCATACCTAGTTGTGAGGTTCTCGTATACTAACAATGGTTGTTAGCATCATTCCTAGCAATTATCTTTATTGTATCTTGTAACTTGTGTCCCACAAACCTAGCCACTTTGAAGAAACTTTGTCCACACAAGTATACTTGGCTAATGACACTTACTTTAAAGTTACTAAACATCCTAAGCCTTACAAGTTCTTTTCTTAAACTCCAGACATTCATACTAGAGTCTGGTTGGGATGTGATTTGTAATGTCCGTTAATAATAATAATAATAATAAATAATATAATATTAAAATATAAGAAAATAAATAATAAACAATAAAGAAAATATAATAATAGTAAATAAATAATAAATAATGAAGAAAATATAATAATAATAAATAAATAAAATAGTAAATAACAATACTAGAGTTCTAAATAAATATAAATATAAATAAAGTATAAAAATAAGTAAAGTTAACAAAAATAAATAAAATAAAAAGAGAAAGAGTTAAATTTACAAAACTATAAAATAGTAAAAATAAGTAAAGTTATCAAAAAGTAAAAAGAAATAAAATAAGAAAGAATTATATTAAGAGAATTACTAAATTAAGTTAAACTTAAAATAAAGAAATAAAAGTTGCATGTTGGCATATGAAGTGTGTGCATGCGATTCTCATTTCAATGTTTGTTCTATTTAATAGATGGTGAGGAAGATAAAAGATCATTTCATGATTCTATCATCCATTCTCTTGGGATAAAAGTGTTGTAAGACAAAGGATTCCCTTACAGTAGTGTGTTGATTGAGGGCTCGGAGGTGGCTAGTTGTAACAAGAGTTTGTGCAATTGAGCTTACGGTTGGGTGGAGAGTCATCCCCAAAACTTTGTTGCAGTTAGCAGGATTCAAATAACGTTCAACTCCGAAATTACAAGTAAGGAATATCATCGCTACAGGTAAGTTGCTTTGACTCCTATTTCTTAAAAATTCTATGCTAATTAGTTGAAGAAAGGTGTGTTGATTGTAAATCACACAATTTATCTAATTAGTTGCATGTTTTAATTTCGGGGTTGTTACATATGGTATCAGAGCAAAGTTACAACACTTGAAGCCTATGAGTCCTGCCATGCATATTTTTTTTATTTTTTTTTTTCAGAAGAAAAAGCAGAATAGTTTATATTAAGAGAATATAAAGATCGCATATTTGTTTTAGATAAATATCTAGATGTAAATTGAGTTCTTAATATTGTTAAGCCTCCACTAAAGCCTCCACTAAAGCCTCCTCCCTGAGAAGAATATCTAAGCACGATTTGAATCCGCAATCTCGTCAACCGGGGTTTAGCGTGTTCATACCACTATCCACCTCTTATCGGTTTCTCCAACGATGAGGGTTTCAGTTTTTCAAAAGTCGTAGTGTCCTTCACCATTTTTATTTTTCGCAGGGTTCTTATGCTAGGCGGGAATTGAACACTTTTGTTCTCTGCGGTTTGTCTCTTCTCAAAATTCTCCTCCTTAGCTGTGAATCGGTCCCTTCTGCATTTTCTTGTGTCTTTCATTACATTCTTTGGTTTTTTTTTCTTCTTACTATTCTTATCCATGAAACAAAAGATTAAGGGTTTTCCTCACATGAAACTATTGACCTGGAGAGGCACTAAATGGATTGAATCCCCCTCCTGTCATTTCATCGCTACTATTTGCTAAACTTTTTGATATTTGAAACTTGTCACATGTAAACTTTTGATCAAAACAATAAACTTGCCACATAAGATACAATAATTCAAATTCACCACATGTAATTTAATTAAAATAACACTGCATTTATTATAATTGAGGAGCAGTTAGAGATAAATTACATTTTTGTGTGAGTGGAGTAGGGTTTTAAGAAGTAAAATTTTATTATATTTATCGGAAATTATATAATAAGTCGATTGATTGGGAAGTGAGTGGTAATAATTAATAGTTGTGGAAACTAATATGATTTTCAATTTTATATATTACATAATATATAATTGCATAGTACGTATGTAGATATTATTAATTGTTATTTTAAATTTATCAAAAAATGTGTTGATATATTTAATATGTGTTTAAAATTTAAGTGAGTTAATTTATGAGATAATTGGAAAATATTTGTAAAAATAGAATAATGTATATTGAAATTTTATCATGTAATTTAATATAATGAAATTTATGATGAATATATATTAATATTATATATGATTTTAAAATGTTTGTTTGTATTAGGTGATAAAGGATATTTTGACATATATGATTTTCGAAAGATATAAATATATAAAGATGAAGGTTTACATAATATAGTTTAATATATACTAATTGAGTAGTATGATATTTTATGTAATTCTTGAATAGGATAATTGGTTGAAGTGCACACCTATTGTAAAACACAGGGGATCTACTGATATGTCCAAAACAAAACAAAAGAAGAAGAAAAAAAATGGCACCCTTTTATATGCCCCCTATAGCATGATGATATCATAAAGGTGATAATGAAATTATGGTAGTAGACATGTACTAATGAATCCATGAAGAAATCGACATGCATATCATGTTCTTAATAATGTAAAACTAAAAGCTTGACATGAACATGCAAAACCAGTTTTGATCATATGGGAATTAAAGAGACAATAGCTATTTGGCGAATATGTGAGGAAATAAGGGTGCAATTTCATGGAAGTAATGAGTATAAACCTAAGATAGCAAGAAACTGGCTTTGGGAGAATAGTAAGCCTATTATTACAATAATATGGTGGAAAAATATATATAAATAGACAACAATCTTAAGAAAGGAAGGAAGGTTTCTATGTTTGATTTCCAACATTAGCAGCATGGAGGAAGGAAAGAGGAGGAATTTGCACATTTTCTAATGAGAATAATGAATGGTATCCTTGTAACCACAACCAACTCAGAAGGAGGAGGATAAATTAAACTCATAGTCACAATATAATCTTGAAAAATAAAGATGGGGAAGAAGCAGGGGCAACTTATAATTTGCCTGGAAGGGGGGTGATATCACCATTTGATGCACTTTATGTAATGTGTTGGTGTTCATAAATCAAGAACACACTTGACTTATGTTATGGGCATGCACTATGAAGTTCATGGGAAGAATAAGGAGGAATTTACAAATAAATAAATAAATAAATGACAATGAATGTTAACCCCCATAACAATAGCCAACTTAGACTAATGAGGTGAAAAAAAATATAGTTATTGATAGATACTTAAGGTGGCTGAGTGAAAGTGTCACAATAAGGGTAGGAAATCAATAAGAACGGGTAGCCCTTTTTAGAACATAATGGAAGATTTTGGAAGTGATAACTTGGTAATCTAAACGTATTCTTCAAAGGAAAAAAAAACTTGGTAGCAAATGGTTGTGGAATCATATAATTATTTCTATATAAGAACATGATGAGAATCACTATAATTTTCATTTAAGGATGATGCATATAAGGAAGGAACATCGACAATCAACTAATGAAATTGAATTTACAAGGGCCCTGAAATGTATGACAACATTGGATTAAAGAAGTAAATCCACAATAAAATTGATCGGTTGGAGGAAGATAAATTATGTGAGTAGAGGAGCAGTAACAACATTTCCAAGTGTAACAATTTTATGCATTTAAGATAGGAGGAAAAGAAACCATAATGATATTTCCACCTTTGAAGCTAGTAGACATGGAACATTAGGAAATTAAGACTATTGGAGAAAATAAAAATATATCTATGAATATTCGGTATGAGGAAGTGAAGGAGTGATTCATTCAAGAAGAAAGTTATCTTAAGGATACAGATGAGTGGATTTATGAACATGATTGCTAACGATCAAAGTGATAAGCTGTATAATTTAGAAGTATTGAGGTATGAAGTTGTGAGCACTTTATTTGGCAACAAATTATAAGTGATAAAATTGGAAAATATTTCAAGGATAAAAATTGTTTAACTTTTGGAAAAAGAAATACACTATGTAGATTAATGAGAAAACACCTTGCATGAAGCCCGGGAAGAAATATAGTTAGAAATCCGATAATGAGGCTTTGAGAAGGATTACACATAAATTGACAAAAGAAGTGAGAATTAACTAATAAAGGGTGTACTTGAATAGATGTCACTCCAAGTGAAATGATGATCTATTTATTACTTCATATAAAATAACTTATTAGTGTAACATTAGTATTGGAAGAAGTTATTTCCAAACACAACAAGCATACCAAATCTTTCATGGATTGTAATGGTCGTAGTGGTTCCAATCATTTCAAATTCTAAACTAAATATTTAACAAGTGATAATTAAAGTGGAAGAATCCCTAGTCCAACTTGAAGATGAGTGAATCTACAATAAAAGAGATCAAGAGGGAACTTGATGAGATAAGAAAATCATTTAGGATGAACAATGACAATTATGTGAGTGATGGATAGATCACCAAGGGACAACAAACCCTAGGGCAGGGGGATTACGCATGACATAAGACTTAAATAAGGATGACCAAGGGTATGTGTGCTATTTGGATAAGAAAACTATGTATAGTGTTCATGGAATTTTAACTTGATATTGATGATTTAAATGATTGTATAAACGATAATATCTTAACAACGAATTTCACTAAAATTTCTTTGGAGAAGGAAGAATATATGACAAGAGATTAAGGCTCAAGATGATGAGGCTCATTTGAAATTTAACGATGTATCTATATGAGTATACCTATGGTGTAAATGGTTAACTTACTAATAGAAAGAACAAGAAATGATTATTGAAAAGTGATTGGTATCTTGATGAAGACATGACACTAATAGTACCGATGAGATAACATAAACCCTAGATGGATGTTGAATAATCTTGGTTCATAGTTGGTACTCAATGTTTATACAAGCAAATGAAATTCGTTTTTCTGATGAATCACAATAAGAATATTTATAGTGCATTATTATATATTTGATAAGTATTAAGATGATTCTCATATTGATGATGTTTCATGATATGATGGTATGAGGATAATGCACATGTGGTTCTTATTCATTTAGTTTGATATGATAATGATGTTCTATGTTCATGATGTATATGATATGCATAGGGATTATGATGTTACAATAAAATGTATATTGACATGTGGTTAATTTATTATGTGATGTCATGATATATCTTTGATAAATACTTGTTGATGTTATAACTTATGATGGTATTTCGTAAGGTGAAGCATGTGGTAATTGCATGTAGATTTTATGACATACAAGAGTACGCAATTTTTTTTTACAATTTAGAATGTGGTGGTTAACAATTGTGTTATGCTAAAATGATGACATGCAAGAGTTGGCATGTTGATTATTTTCTATGATACTATGATTATAACTAATGCAATGGTTGCATGTTGAGATGTGGTGACTGATAGGAACTCCACAAATGGGCCGAGAGGGCCGGTTTATTTGATGATCTCGTGGGAGCCCATACTTGCCAGTGGTTCCTTTATCTTGTATAGCTCTTGATGGATAGCTCTTGAGGGGCTATGGGACCGTCTTGAGGAGGCCATGTGCTTGATATTGTAGGCTAGGTGCCTAGTATTGGATTGGGATGCCGAAGTCTAGTGGGGGTGTAAGGACTTCGATGCCTGGGGCTATGCGCCTTAGTAGTTGTGGAGGGAGTGGGCCAGCCTTGCGAGATGCCCAGAGTCATTAAGTATCATTACCGGATGCCTGCCTTGGGGCAGATGAGGTCTGAGTCAGGCGCGAGCCTTGGGGCCAGCCTTGGACTAAGATACAGACCAGGGACGCTTATGCCTGGTTCCAAAAGTGGGAAAAATGACAAAGATTCCTTGAGATTTCTCGGGTGTTGTGAAAACTTTCGATGCCTACTGGTTATACTAGTTCAGCAAAGGGTGTAGGGCAAACATGAAGTAGTAAATAACTAACTAAATAAAATGTAAATGATTCAATTTAACTTCGGGACGAAGTTCCTTAAAGAGGGGGAGTACGTAATGTCCCCTAATAATAATAAAAACAATAAATAATATAATATAATATTAGAATATAGGAAAATAAATGATAAACAATAAATAAAATATAATAATAGTAAATAAATAATAAATAATGAAGAAAATTTAATAATAATAAATAAATAAAATAGTAAATAACAATACTAGAGTTCTAAATAAATATAAATCAAATTAAACTATAAAAATAGTAAAAATAAATAAAGTTAACAAAAAGTAAAATAAAATAAAAAAGAGTTAAATTAACATAACTATAAAAATAGTAAAAATAAGTAAAGCTAAGAAAAAGTAAAATTAAATGAGAAAGAGTTAATTTAAGAGAACTAAAAAATAGTAAAAATAAGTAAAGTTATCAAAAAGTAAAAATGAATAAAATAAGAAAAAATTATATTAAGAGAATTGCTAAATTAAGTTAAACTTAAAATAAAGGAATAAAAGTTGCATGTTGACACATGGAGTGTGTACATGCGGTTCCCCTTCTAATGTGTGCTCTATTTAATAGATGGTGAAGAAGATGAGAGATCATTCCATGATTCCATCATCCATTCTCTTGGGAGAAAAGTGTTGTAAGATAAATGATTCCCTAGCAGTAGTACGTTGATTGAGGGCTCTGGGGTGGCTAGCTGTAACAAGATTTTGTGCAATTGAGCCTACGGTTGGGTGGAGAGTCGTCCCCAAAACTTTGTTGCCGTTAGCAGGATTCAAATAACGTTCAACTCCGAAATTACAAGTAAGGAATATCATCGCTACAAGTAAGTTACTTTGGCTCCTATTTCTTAAAAATTCTATGCTAACTAGTTGAAGAGAGGTGTGTTGATTGTAAATCACACAATTTATCTAATTAGTTGCATGCTTTAATTTCGGGGTTGTTACAGGATTATCTTTGAAAATCTTAAATAAGATAAATAAACTTTCACATTTGTAATGTTTTTATCTTCAATTTGTTGTAAAGTAAAACATCCTATACTTTTTTATTATTATAATTTTTGAAGTTTCTCAAGAATCATATGCCTTGAGGGACACTAAGGTTTAAACTCTTTAATTATGGATGCCTCAGTCAACAACCAAAGTATTACTATCTTTGGTTCTTTTTATGTTGTGTTTTATGAGTTCCTATTAGATGAATTTTTAACATTTGTTTGGATGTTAAGTTGGCTTGATATCTGTCCAACCAAAGACTGCAAAGAACCCATTTATGATGCTAACTCCAGATATTTCTGATGATGAATCTGCATGAAAGTGTTGACCTCCTTCTCTGTTTCCCTAAGTTCCAGAATATGGGTTATGGTACCCACTGCACACCAATCCTTGACCTGATTTTCTTCCCTATGCTTCCTATACACACCATTTTTTTTGTAAGCTAGCTCTCAATTTGTATTAACTAAAGAAGAAATTATACATAGTCAAAAGTTGTTGGGCTACCACCAGGGAAACTAGATTAGCAACAAAATAACAAATTTTTATTCATTAATGTCTAAGCCATAACATCAACCACAAAATAATACAAATATCAACTATAGACCAAAATATAACTACTATCCTGAAATCTATTGCTATATGTAGGGATGCTACCAAAAAAGAAATGTAATGCCCTGAGAGCTATGCGAGATATGCGAGAAGATCGCACAACATAGAAGATGGCCATCAAATTGTCACACCATGCATGATGTTGCTAAGGTTTTATAGTCATTATTGCCAGCTACTAAACAAGCTCCAAGTAGCAGAGTAAACCAACTAGCACCCAGTAACAACTACAAGAGATACTTGGATGAGTATGTAGAAGGCTACCATAGAGATGTTATAGGAACCAACATGAGCAACAACACTTTTGATGGGCAATTATTTGTGAGATTTGGTGAGGTTATTTTGTAGAACATTGTTTGATAGAAAAACCCTTGGATTGAGCTCATGATAAAAAAAAACCCAAATGTTGAATTCTACCTTCAGTGTTGTCATTTCATCAAAAACACAAATTTTGTATTTTTGGGTTTTTAACAAATATGCCTGCCTAATCCAGGTGGCTCCAAAGACACACATAGGACAAAGAAGGCCTAAGAAAGCTTGAAAATCAAACTGATCAGAATTCTTTCTAACTAGGACCACAACGTAGATCTTGTCGTCTTGATCGCAACGGTGTGAACGGTTCGTCAATCTGAGCTCGTATGAGGGAGAACGAGCCAGTCAAAGTTTTGGTCAAAGTTGGACTGTGGGTCAGGTTTAAGTGTCCTACAATTTGACTGACCCTGGGGCATGAAACCTAGCTCTCTAAAGTGGGTGAATTTGTTGGATCGTTAATTTGTCTAATATCCCCTATATTAGACAAATTCAAAAAAATGTTTATTATTAATAAAATAAAATAAAAATATATAAATGAGGTGGCGGGCCACCACCCTCGCCACCCCCAAACTACATTAAAAAAAATAAAATCAATTACTAAAAGGTTGACGGGCCATGACCCCCACCAGCCCAACCACATCACAAACCAAAAGAACCGACGGGCCATGACCCCCGTCGGTCCAACCCACACCAACACAATATATAACTATATACGGGGTGGGCGGGCCACCCCAACCACCCCAAATGACATTTAATGAACTATGAGCGACAGGGTTCAAACCCACCTGGCCGGAATGGTCGGCCCACCACTCGGGCACCCACACAACACCACAACGCCTTTTAAATAGCGCCCACTCCATTCCAAAACAACCACCACTTCCCAATGTGTAGTGGAGGTTAAGGGGTGGGCTGCCCAATGCGGACCCGACCCCCAAAAATACATTAATGCGGTTTTTCAAAACAAAAGGCATGTAAATATGGAGGGGTCGAGGTTTGACCACCCGACCTCCTCATTATAATTCAGGATTTTTACCATTGGGCCAATGGCTAATTCATTGTAATATACACCTGAAATTTTTTATATAAACCCATTTGTGAGTGCGCCCAGGAGCATGGAGGAGCCAAGAGAATGGACGGAAATCGAGACGCTATATTTTAATCAATTTATTGCAGGTGGAACCATGAGCCTAGAGAAGAGACAAACAGAACCATGATTGGGTAAAATTCTCAAGAGGGTGAAATTTTTGCAGTGTCCAAATTAGACAAATTTTATGTCGATCTTACACCTCTTAGCGACAAGAACCTGATGGCCCAGTCGATTTCCTGATCTGAGCAGCAGATCTTCAGATGACTCGGAAGAGGGAATCTTTAAGGAATCTAGGGGGAATCTAAAAGATTCCTTAAGCCCTAGATTTCCACTTTCTCATAATTCATAAATTTGACAGTCGATTTTACACTATTCAACGCCACAAATCTGATGGTGCATTCATATTTTCCATTTGACCATTCTATTTTTTGGCCACTTTTCAAAGTGGAGTGCAGGTGTCGGCATTCAATGTTCGAGCCGTCATTCCATGAGATTCAACGCCGCGAGATTGATGGTACGACCAACTTCAGCAGTTTGACATCCTTTTCTAAAGATGGCTCCAGGATGTGAGGTATATGCAGTATGTTCATGTGTTTCTTTTGCTATGAGATGCATTGTGCTACATAGATCCCTGTTTGATGTTTGATGTGGGATCTTGTTTTCTTACTTGTTTCATGATTCCTGCTTGATGTGATGCAGAATCATCTATGAGATGTACTTGTTGTCATGATTCATCATGTTTTGTTTGAGATCCCTTTGTTGTTATGTTGATGGGATACTCATGTGTTGCCATGTATGTTTGCATTGAGATCCTTTTTATGCTATGTTGGCGGGATGTTCATTTTCATCATGCATGAGTTTAAGTCATACTGATAAGATTCCTTTTTGAATGAGAGTTCCAGCAGTGGAACATCTCTTGGAGCCACTCCTGCGTGAGGGCATTTTCCTTGTATGATAGCGACGTCACCACCTATGTACATCATCACTATTGACAACACTTAATGTAGCGACCTACACCATCTTGACACCGAGGCCCGGAGATGTAGTCCCCCTTGGACGAACTTCATTATCAACATCTTGTTATTTTATGTTGCTGATGATTGTCATGTTGCTTCTTCTTTAAATCATGCGTTTATGTTCCTTTATGCTATTTTCAATGCAATTCTAATCACATCACGAAAGCAAAAGATCTTGGTTAAATCCGGGAGTTGAGTCAACTTGGATCAAGTTTGGTATTAGAGAGGTCTTAGCGTGGATGTGAATTGCAAGCATGAACAATGGAACGTGCAGTGACAGAGGATGAAAAAGCGATATACGAGACCATGCTCAAGATTTCCAAAAGGGTGGAAATAATGTACAAAGCTCTACAAAAAGAGATAGAGGAAAAGGAGCGATTACAGCTTCAGTTGCGAGCCACGAAAGAGGCTCTAGAAGAACTGAAGCACAAAAAACATAATCTTCAAATAGAGAATATTGAATTGAAGATGCTTCTACATGAAGAGAAAGAGGAGAAACATAGTCTACTATGACAGCTGCAAGTAAAGGACAAGGCCTTGGGAAAGCTGCAGTGTGATCCATGTGAGGTAAAAAGTAATTCTCTAAATTCATGTATGTGTCCTGATGATGAATTCACTATTTTTGAAAATCATACCACAGGAATTAACTCCAAACTGTTGAAGAAAATGGGGTATGAAGGAAAAGGCTTGGGCATTAAAGGCCAAGGCATTGTCAACCCCATCAAAGTAGAAGAATTACCCCGTCAGGCAGGACTTGGGTATGTCAGGAAAGAAGTTGGGGAATGTGCTGAGACAACTAGCGAACCACCAACAACAAATGATGAGAAGCCCTCATCAGTTATTTCCAAATCGACAGAGGAGGTAAAAGATGTTGATTTCCTTTTGGTTTCGTCTTCACATAGTATGATTTCTGTTGGAGATGTGGAGATACCAATTACAGGGACAAACATGAGGCTCCGTACTAGGATGAGGTGCGAGGAGGAAAAAGAACTTGGTGTTAATAACCAAGGCATAGCTCAACCATTGGAAGTTGTGCAAAGACCTTAATTTGCAGGCTTGGATTACACTAAAAGAGAAGGCTTGAAGGTGTCAAATTCTTCCGAGACATCGTCGAAATCGTCGAGGAAAGAGAATGATGGGAACACATCCCCATCATCCCATGGCAGTGCCCATTGCAGGGAGAGAACTGGGGCAAGCTCTTATCACCATAATGACACCAAAGATGACAAGGAAAGGTATAACCGGTTTCGATATTCAAATATTCATTTTGATTATAATCATGTTTTTAATGATGAACATAAATCAAGGCATCGATAAAACATGTACCTTTTGTGGATTACATAACCATACATTTTCTAAGTGTTGGAAAAGAGTAGCAGCACAGAAAAGGATGAGGCGTGAAAAACCCTCTCAACAACAGGTAAAGCAGATCTAGAGGAAGAAGACCTATTGCAGTGATTGCGACAAAAGTGGCCATCAAAGAGCCACTTGCTGGAGGCTCCATCCAGAGTAGTGCCTTAAAGACAAAATATCGATGCATGAACCAGGTGAAACAATTGTTTGACAAGCAAAACCACCACAGGAGGATGATCCATTCACATTGATAAGTGAAAAATGGTTTCTAGACATGTTAGCTTGTCGTGGTCGTGCTTTTGTAAATCATTTGTTGCATTTTAAAATGTAAAAGTGATGATGTGTTTTCCATCACTTGTTAAGCAACAATGATGTCTGGTCTTATTTTGAGTTGCATGATAGACGGTGAAAGTGATGTTGTGTTCCCATCACTTGTCAAAACAAAATAGTGTTTGGCCTTATTGTTGTAAATCATGTGTTGCAGTGATGATGTGTTTTCCATCACTTGTTGAAGCAACAATGATATGTTGGCCTTGTTTTCGTAGCTAGGGGATTATTTCCACTTCGATGTAAACTTGACTACCAAGTATGTGTTATAAACTCGTGGCAAGTGTGGGATGCTTGGGTCATTAGTAGGTCATGAAAGTCAAACATGTAATTTGCAAAACAATGTACTACAGGTTGTAGAGGTTGCAGGTGTCGGCTCATCGCTTAAGGCTCCAAAGAACAAAGATGAAGGAGATGAAAGCGAGACCTTTCAAGATGCTTGTGATGCAGACAAGGTACAGAAAAGTTGCAGATTATTTTTCATGCGACCAAAAGCTCCTCAGTGGGGAGGATTGATCCAGGTGGCTCCAGAGACACACACAGGACAAAGAGGGCTTATGAAAGCTTGAAAAACAAAGTGATTAGCATTCTTTCAAACTAGTACCAGAGCGTATATCTTGTCGTCCTGATCGCAACGATGTGAACGGTTCATCAATCTGAGCTCGTATGAGGGAGGACGAGCTAGTCAAAGTTTTGGTCAAAGTTGGATTGTGGGCCAAGTTTAAGAGTCCTACAATTTGACCGACCCCAGGGCATGAAACCTAGATCCAAAAAGCAGGTGAATTTGTTGGATCGTTAATTTGTCTAATATCCCCTATATTAGACAAATTCAAAAAATGTTTATTATTAATAAAATATATAAATGAGGTGGCGAGCCACCACCCCTGGCACCCCCAAACTACATTAAAAAAATTCAATTATTAAAAGGCCGACGGGCCATGAGCCCCGCTGGCCTAACCACATCACGAACCAAAAGAACCGATGGGCCATGAGCCTCGTCGGCCCAACCACATCACAAACCAAAAGAATTGGTGGGCCATGACCCCCGCTGGTCCAACCCACACCAACACAATATATAACTTTATACGGGGTGGGCGAGCCACCTCCGGTGGACCCGGCCCACACCCCAACCACCCCAAATGACATTTAATGAACTGTGGGCAGTGGGGTTCGAACCTACCCGATCGGAATGGTTGGCGCACCACTCGAGTGCCCACACAAAACCACAATGCCTTTTAAATAACACCCACTCCATTCCAAAACAACCGCCATTTCCCAATGCGCAGCGGAGGTTAAGGGGTGGGCCACCCAATGCGAACACGACCCCCAAAAATACATTAATGTGGTTTTTCAAAACAAAAGGCGTGTAAATATGGAGGGGTCGGGGTTTGACCACCCAACCTCCTCATTATAATTTAGGATTTTTACCATTGGGCCAATGACCAATTCATTATAATATACGCCCGATTTTTTTTTTATATAAACCCATTTGTCACTGCGCCCGGGACCATGGAGGAGCCAAGAGCATGCACTAAAATTGAGAAGCTATTTTTTAATTAATTTATTGCAGGTGGAACCATGAGCCCAGAGAAGAGGCAGGTGGAACCATGATTGGGTGAAATTCTCAAGAGGGTGAAATTTTTGCAGTGTCCAAATTAGACAAATTTTATGTCGATCTTACACCTCTCAACGATACGAACCTGATGGCATAGTCGGTTTTCTGTTTTGAGCAAGAGATCTTAAGATAACCCAGATGAGGGAATCTTTAAGGAATCTAGGGAATCTAAAAGATTCCTTAAGCCCCAGATTTCCACTTTCTCATAATTCATAAATTTGATAGTCGATTTTACACTATTCAACGCCAAAAACCTGATGGTGCATTCAGATTTTCCATTTGACTATTCTATTTTTCAGCCACTTTTCAAAGTGGAGTGCAGGTGTTAGCATTCAACGTGCGAGCAGTCATTCCATGAGATTCGACGCCGCGAGATTGATGGTATGACCAACTTCAGTAGTTTGACATCCTTTTCTGCAGATGGCCCCAGGATGTGAGGTATACGCAGTATGTTCATGTACTTCTTTTGCTCTGAGATGCATTGTGCTACATAGATCCTTGTTTGATGTTTGATGTGGGATCTTGTTTTCTTGTTTCATGATTCCTGCTTGATGTGATGAGGAATCATCTGTGAAATGTACTTGTTGTCATGATTCGTCATGTTTTGTTTGAGATCCCTTTGTTTTTATGTTGATGGGATACTCATGTGTTGCAATGTATGTTTGCATTGAGATCCCTTTTATGCCATGTTGGCGGGATGCTCATTGTCATCATCCATGAGTTTAGGTCATACTGATAGGAGTCCTTTTTGAATGAGAGTTCCGGCAGTGGAACATCTCTTGGAGCCACTCCTGCGTGAGGGCATTTTCCTTGTATGATAGCGAAGTCACCACCTACGTACGTCATCACTATTGACAACACTTAATGCAGCGGCCTACACTATCTTGACACCGAGGCCCCGAGATGTAGTCCCTCCTGGACAAACTTCATTATCAACGTCTTGTCATTTTATGTTGTTGATGATTGTCATGTTCCTTCTTCTTTACAACATGCGTTTATGTTCCTTTATCCTATTTTAAATCCAATTCTAATCACACCAGAAAGCAAAAGATCTTGGTTAAATCTGGGAGTTGAGTCAACTCGGATCAAGTTTGGTATCGGAGCCGTCTTTGCGTGGATGTGAATTGCAAGCATGAACAATGGAACATGCAGCGACAGAGGACGAAAAAGCGATATACAAGACCATGCTCAAAATTTCCGAAAGGGTGGAAATAATGTATGAATCTCTACAAAAAGAGACAAAGGAAAAGGAGTGATTGCATCTTCAGTTGCGAGCCAGGAAGAGGCCCTGGAAGAGCTGAAGCACAACAAACAGAATCTTCAAACAACGAACATTGAATTGAAGATTCTTCTACATGAAGAGAAAGAAGAGAAACATAATCTACTATGACAGCTACAAGCAAAGGATGAGGCCTTGGGAAACCTGCAGCGTGACCCATGTGAGGTAAAAAAGTAATTATCTAAATTCATGTATGTGTCCTGATGATGATTTCGTTGTTTTTGAAAATCATACCACAAGAATTGGCTCCAAACTGTTGAAGAAAATGGGTATGAAGGAAAAGGCTTGGGCATTAAAGGCCAAGGCAATGTCAACCCCATCAAAGTAGAAGAATTACCCCATCAAGTAGGACTTGGGTATGTCAGGAAAGAAGTTGGGGAATGTGTTGAGACAGCTAGCGAACCACCAACAACAGATGATGAGAAGCCCTCATCAGTTCTTTCCAAGTCGACAAAGGAGATAAAAGATGTTGATTTCCTTCCGGTTTCATCTTCACATAGTATGATTTCTGTTGGAGATGTGGAGATACCAATTAGAGGGACAAACATGAGGCTCCGTACCAGGATGAGGTGCGAGGAGGAAAAAGAGCTTGGAGTTAATAACCAAGGCAGAGCTCAACCACTGAAGGTTGTGCAGAGACCTTAATTTGCAGGGTTGGGGTACACAGAAGGAGAAGACTCGAAGGTGTGAGATTCTTCTGAGACATCGTCAAAATTGTCGAGGAAAGAGAATGATGGGAACACACCCCCATCATCCCATGGTAGTGCCCATTGCAGGGAGAGAACTGAGGCGAGCTCTTATCACCATAATGACACTAGAGACGGCAAGGAAAGGTATAACCGGTTTTGATATTCGAATGTTCATTTCGATTACAATCATGTTTTTAATGATGAACATAAATCAAGGCATCGAAAAACATGTACCTTTTGTGGATTACATAACCATACATTTTCTAAGTGTTGGAAGAGAGTAGCAGCACAGAAAAGGATGAGGTGTGAAAAACCCTCTCAACAGCAGGTAAAGCAGATCTGGAGGAAGAAGACTTATTACAGTCATTGCGACAGAAGTGGCCATCAAAGAGCCACTTGCTGGAGGCTCCATCCAAAGCAAGGCCTTAAAGACAAAATGTTGATGCGTGAACTAAGTGAAACAATTGTTCGACAAGAAAAACAACCATGGGAGGATGAGCCATTCACATTAATAAGTGAAAAATGGTTTCTAGATATGTTAGCTTGTCATGGTCGTGCTTTTGTAAACCATTTGTTGCATTTTAAAATGTAATAGTCATGATGTGTTTTCCATCACTTGTTAAGCAACAATGATGTTTGGCCTTATTTTGAGTTGCATGATAGACGGTGAAAGTGATGTCGTGTTTCCATCATTTGTCAGAACAAAATAATGTTTGGCCTTATTGTTGTAAATCATTTGTTGCAATGATGGTGTGTTTTCCATCACTTGTTGAAGCAACAATTATATGTTGGCCTTGTTTTCGTAGCTAGGGGATTGTTTCCACTTCGATGTAAACTTGACTACCGAGTATGTGCTATAAACTCGTGGCAAGTGTGGGATGCTTGGGTCATTAGTAGGTCATGAAAGTCAAGCATTTAATTTGCAAAACAATGTACTACAAGTTGCAGAGGTTGCAGGTGTCGACTCATCGCTTGAGGCTCCAAAGAACAAAGGTGAAGGAGATGGAAGCGAGACCTTTCTGGATGCTTGTGATGCAAATAAGGTACATAAAGGTTGCAGATTATTTTTCATGCTTTTGGAGAACCAAAAGCTCCTCAATGGGGAGGATTGATCCAGGTGGCTCCAGAGACACACACAAGACAAAGAGGGCTTATGAAAGCTCGAAAATCAAAGTGATCAAAATTCTTTCAAACTAGGACCAAAGCGTAGATCTTGTCATCCTGATCGCAACGATGTGAACGGTTTGTCAATCTGAGCTCGTATGAGGGAGAACGAGCTAGTCAAAGTTTTGGTCAAAGTTGGACTACGAGCCAGGTTTAAGTGTCCTACAATTTGACCGACCCCGAGGCATGAAACCTAGCTCCCAAAAGCGGGCGAATTTGTTGGATCGTTAATTTGTCTAATATCCATTATATTAAACAAATTCAAAAAAATGTTTATTATTAATAAAATAAAATAAAATATATAAATGAGGTGGCGGGCCACCATCCCTGCCACCCCCAAACTACATTAAAAAAATTCTACTAAAATGGCGACGGGCCATGACCCCTGTCGGCCCAACCACATCATAAACCAAAAGAACTGACGGGCCATGACCCCTGCCGGTCCAACCCACACCAACACAATATATAACTATATACGGGGTGGGCGGCAGGGTTCAAACCCGCCCGACCGGAATGGTCAGCCCACCACTCGGGCGCCCACACAACACCACAATGCCTTTTAAATAGCGCCCACTCCATTCCAAAACAACCTCCATTTCCTGATGCGCAGCGGAGGTTAAGGGGCGGGCCACCCAATGTAAACCCGACCCCCAAAAATACATTAATGCAGTTTTTCAAAACAAAAGGCGTGTAAATATGGAGGGGTCGGGGTTTGACCACCCGACCTCCTCATTATAATTCAGGATTTTTACCATTGGGCCAATGGCCAATTCATTGTAATATACGCCTGAAATTTTTATAAACCCATTTGTCAGTGCGCCCAGGAGCATGGAGGAGCCAAGAGCGTGCACGGAAAAATTCGAGATGCTATGTTTTAATTAATTTATTGCAGGTGGAACCATGAGCCCAGAGAAGAGGCTGGTAAAACCATGATTGGGCGAAATTCTCAGGAGGGTGAAATTTTTGCAGTGTCCAAATTGGACAAATTTTATGTTGATCTGACACCTCTAAGCACACGAACCTGATGGTGTAGTCGATTTCTTGATCTTAGCAACAGATCTTCAGATGACCCGGGGGAGGGAATCTTTAAGGAATCCAGGGGGAAAGATTCCTTAAGCCCCATATTTCCACTTTCTCATAATTCAGAAATTTGACAGTCAATTTTACACGATTCGACGCCACAAATTGGATGGTGTATTCATATTTTCCATTTGACCATTCTATTTTTTGGCCACTTTTCAAAGTGGAGTGCAGGTGTTGGCATTTAACGTTCGAGCAGTCATTCCATGAGATTCGACGCCGCAAGATTGATGGTATGACCAGCTTCAGCAGTTTGACATCCTTTTATGCAGATGGCTCTAGGATGTGAGGTATATGCAGTATGTTCATGTGTTTCTTTTGCTATGAGATGCATTGTGCTGCATAGATCCCTGTTTGATGTTTGATGTGGGATCTTGTTTTCTTACTTGTTTCATGATTCCTGCTTGATGTGACGCGGAATCATTTATGAGATGTACTCGTTGTCATGATTCGCCATGTTTTCTTTGAGATCCCTTTGTTGTTATGTTGATGGGATACTCATGTGTCACCACGTATGTTTGCATTGAGATCCATTTTATGCCATGTTGGCGGGATGCTCATTGTCATCATGCATGAGTTTAGGTCATACTGATAGGAGTCCTTTTTGAATGAGAGTTCCGGCAGTGGAACATCTCTTGGAGCCACTCCTGCATGAGGGCATTTTCCTTGTATGATAGCGATGTCACCACCTATGTACATCATCATTATTGACAACACTTAATGTAGCAGCGTACACCATCTTGACACCGAGGCCTGAAGACGTAGTCCCTCCTGGACAAACTCCGTTATCAACGTCTTGTTATTTTATGTTGCTGATGATTGTCATGTTCCTTCTTCTTTACAACATGCGTTTATGTTCCTTTATGCTATTTTAAATGCAATTCTAATCACATCACGAAAGCAAAAGATCTTGGTTAAATCTGGGAGTTGAGTCAACTCGGATCATTGCCGAAAGTTTGCTCTTGTTAATAAAAGATGACAATGCCAAATAAACAACCCATATATGGAAAAATGGAAGATGGCACCTCAAAAGATGACTTGTAATTTGAGTTTCTTGTGAATTTTCATGGTCCAAGCCCACTAAGATCATTTGAATGACTTGATAGATCATTTATTGAAGAATTGGAATTATTAGTTGCACACAAGTATTTTTAGAAATGCCAAATACTTGTTTTTTTTTAAATTATACTTTTTGGAAATGACAAATAATTTAACTAAGACTAGCATAGGGAGAAATATTGTAAGTTGTCTACTATGTACCTGAGGAAATAAATGAAAGATGGCAAGAATTGAGCCAAGTCTCTTTAATAGAATTCACTGTTCTAATTCCTAATTAGTATTTTGGAGCCTCGCCTTGGAACAATTATACAAGGGGAATTTGAAGTTGGCCAACTTTAGAATCCTTCAAATGTCTCTCGTATTAGGGCTATGGTATATGGATAATCACAAGGGCATTTACCTTGGGCCAGAAGATTTGACAATGCAAGGCATTATAATTCCAAGCCTCAAGATATCGGTTTTATCTTTCGTGATCGATGGAGGAGTGGCATAAAAAACTACATAACAACACTAGTCAATATGAGTTAGCCCATTTGCCAAGCCCTTATTCATATGTCAAGGGTGACTTCGTAAGATTTGTTCAAAGCCCCATAGGAGTGATAAAAAAGATAGTCTTATCTGTGACTTGGCAACCTATTATGGCACAAACTTATAATCTGCGATTGCAACTTTATAAAGGTAGATCTTAAATTCACCCAATTAGTGTTTTGTCCTATGAAATGCTAAGTTTTTGCAATTTATTTGAGAATATTATTGGTTACCAAAGTAGAAATTGGAACAGATGATACTTTGCATTAGGTCATCACTTAAGTAATCCCCGAGTCTGTAGGAAAGAAGCTCATTTGTTGTGTATCTTCAAGAAATTAAATTCTAGAGTTTCTTGACTTGATGATGTTATAGATATAGTTACTCCCATTACCAATAATAAGTTGGTTTTAGTAATCAAGGAATCAACCAAAAATCTTGTTCTTAATCATGCTGATGAAGTCTACCATGTATATGTTGCTGGCAATTTGGATGTCGCAAAAACACATCATTGTGGATGTAATGCCAAACTATTCCGCTACTTGCAATGCCATGCCATGGATACACCTCTTATAGATGAAGAGTTAGTGAAGAGTGGGGACTTGATGAAGTCATGAATTGAGCAAAACATAATTATAGAAAATCTATGTGATAGGGTGCATGCCAACATTTCCATATATGTCTTTTTCCACTTTCGTCTCGCTATTTCAACAAATTTAATTTCTAAGTCTTTACTTGCTTGATTCACTGTCTTCCCTATTATTTTGTGGCTATCTCTATCTCTATGAGGGCATCTAATTGCCCCGACAACTCGCCAGATTTTGATAACACAATGATGTCCCACATGCAACCCTCTGCTTTACCAAATCCTTTTGATTTCCCCACCCCTCACCCCCTGATTCCTCATACCTTTCACGTCCACATCCTTGTTTCCTGTAGTGCTACCTCTATGTCACTCTACATTCATCTATTCATCTATAAGCATGTCTTTACCCTCTTGGGGCAAATGCTAGTTATAATTTATCTTAAAATAATTACATCAATAGAGATGTAAAAAATATTAAATTTTATAAAAGCGAATTTTTTTATATAAAAGATCCATTTTATGCCATGCATTAAGAAACAAATACAAACTCGGTAAGGGAAATCTTAACCCAATTTAAAATTAAATCCATATGCCAGGCAACAGTTCCCCAAGTTGGAAGTGGAAATTCATTGCCCTTTCAGCTTGATAGAAGCTTGGTATCATTTTCTCCATGCATTCACAGTTTTCTGCTATTCAGTCGAAATGTATGTGAATCCAGTCATACACTAGCGCGCGTGATCTCGCTGTTTAATCCATTACGGTTGGGCAGTAATGGCCGCTGTCGGGCATTGCCGATTGTTTCCGCAACAATGCTCTCTACCTCATACGGTTCGGACGCACAGAGCACCTGCGGATATAGTAAACTATCGTCATTTTGCGTTCATGTTGCATCCCAACCGATGGCTCTGCCGTCTACCTCAAAATACGTGTCCTGCATCGCGTTTGAAGGCTTCTTCACCGAAACCCAACAGGGGGACCTTTGGATTTCGTTCTTCAGAGAAAACGTCTGTGCATAGAAGTTTAAATGTGAAGACATGGCCATTTACAGTGCAAGCTGCAACTGAATACATTGAGCCAGCCGATACAGAAGATGACAAAGAACGACAGAGGTTAGAAAGCAGCTCCCTGCCTCCTCAACTGAGAGAATATTGTAAGGAAGTCCCCGAGCCATTCAATCCTTTGCCTTGGCTTGCAGGTATGTTACTTCTAGCAATTCTGATGTTTATGCTTGCGAGGGTTTAACTGGGGTTTTTAATTTATTCTCTCTAGGGTTTAGCCATGGTTTGAGGTCATGCTAATTGGAAACTGACGAAGGTGGTACCTCCTGACCATCACCCCTATCAAGAGGCGAAACACCTCGTCGCATTTATGACGTGTGATCTCCCTACTCGACTGAATGACGATAACTGTTTTTGCGGAATAGGGGCCCCTTGCAGAAGTGTACCAGACCACAAAGTGCAAACATATCACTTGGAGGAATCGAACGCTGGTGGGGGCAGCAAGAACACTTCTCTTTTCCCAACAGGGCAACCCACCTCCGCTCCTACTAATTTGGCTGTATTTGATGTTTTAAACTTATGTTCATTAGTGTTGAGTAATAGTTTTAAATTGATGCAGACATGTCTTAGGTAGGGCTTTTCCAGGATTCGTGTTTTTTTCGATTTAGAGCTGGCGATTTGATTTGTTGAATGCAAATATCTTGTTCTTTATATAAATGTTTCAGCCATTTGTCCAATGTGAATCAAATAACACGGGGCAGTATGCTTCTGTCATCAAACCAGGATTGCATGTGTGGAAATGTACAGGACGTAGTTTTCTATGCCAATGGTAGAAATCCAAGGGTATTTCAAAGGGCTTCGATGATTGCATGATGTATTCTGGATCATTATGTATGTCTGCGTGTATACGCAATGATAATATATCTGGACTGACATGGGTAAGTTGGTAATTCCATGACAAGAACAATGTGTAGGAATAAATTTGCATGCTGCTAATCTCACTCTATACAATTTTGCTCAGCGATGAAAGAACAGTGGCCAACCTGCATTTTTCAGCTAATCTAGTAATAAGTGGAATCAAACAGAAAATCCCTCCATGATAGGGAAAGCCTTGGTGAATTGGACTGCAAAATGTCATAATCCTATATCAAAGTAATGCGTTGAAACTTTATGTCAGGGTTGGTTTTTAGTCTCGTCTAGAGTTGGGTTTCAGAGTATATCATACATTCTCTAAAAACCTGAAAACCGAGTGTTTTTGGCAGATGCAGATTTTGAATACCTGAAAATCCTAATAGATTTCTTCAGAGTAAACCGAGACAAGACATGTATGAATTATCTTGTAGAAAAAAAGTCTCAGCAGTGCTAGCTTTCCTCATTTAGAATGACAGTTCCAAATTGCTAACCCCTTGAAATTTTTTGGAATGCATTCACGTTGTTTTGTTTAATTATGTTGGTGATTATGTTTCAAGCAAGTCTTTTCAAAACTTTTGAACAAATAGTTGCAATCCAAATTGCAGAAGGGCAGTACTGCTGTAAAAGCTTGTCTGCCCCTTGGCATAAGATGGGCATCAGTTTCTTCTTTTTGCTACCTGGGAGGCTTTGGTTTGTTCTTCAGGGAAAGATGGCTTCAAAACAGAGAGTTTTATTTGACTTGTTAATTTTTATTTTTTTACCTGAACACACTTATTTATGTATAATCTTCCCTGAAGGAGGAAACCGAATATCAGAAAATGGTGGTCATATAGATAGACAGTTTTGCCACCTTTAGTAGCTAGCTCTAAAAACTAATTTGAAAGACTATTGAAAGAAACAAAACTGGCATTGGAATTGACATTTCCCACAACACTTCTATCTAGCGGACTACTTACTGCATGAAAATTGAAGTCTTCACACATACATAGAAATCAGGAAATTATACAAAAGCTAAGGACAGAAAGACTGAACAACACTAGTCATTTGCTTGGTGCAGGAGCATCTGTTAAATTTGGCAACTAGGGCCAAACTTCACATTGGACAGCTCATATGAGGCAGCTCATATTTTTCTTGGATTCCTCTCTCTGAGAGGTGTATGATTGATCTAAAGATAGTCCCACTCTGACATGTACAAATGAAGTTATGAATTTATTTTGATTATGGACAAATTGTCAAGGTCGGCCAGCAAACTCATGTAGGCTCAGAAGCCCAATAGTCACGCCTATTCATTCTCAACGTTTGCCTATAAATACATGATGCCTCCTCCTCAGTTGGACACACTTCACTCACTCATCTTTTCTCTCCTTCATTGATTGGGTACAAAAATCAGAAGCTGCTCTCCACACGTGCGAAGGGAAGGAAGGGTTCTCTGTTCCATGCATTGACCAGATTTGACCGAAAATTTCAGAGGCTGTTTTGACCTTCGTTGACCAAGCGTTGACCTATTTTCGTGTGGTTGTTGGTGGAGGAATTTTGTCTTAGCAGGTCGCAGATCTGGGCACAAGAACTGAGGTAATCTCACTTATTGTTTGACCAGTGTTGACTGTACTAGGGCTGGCCACAGGGTTGACTTTTGTTGACCAGTTTTGACTGGATTTTTTCGGACTGTTTTGGGCTGATTAGACTTGCTGTTGGAGGCCGAAGTTGACTGGGTTTGACCAAGCTGAAATGAGGAAGAAATCTGCCTTGTTGACCATTGTTGACTTTCTGGTTAGGGCTTTCTATTTTTGCTGTTTGATTGATCAAATTTTCACTGTAATTGGACAAATGAATATTATACATTGTACTATCTCTCTCTGCTGAACTTTTGAAGAATTATACGAAAAATTGATCAAGGGTTTCCCCACATTGGGGTTTATCCTTGGCTGGTGCCATATCTTGTGTCCCCTTCTCTTGGATTGTTTTTTACTGTTATTGTTTATGTTCTATCTGCATTTTACTATCATGTTGATGTGATTGCTAAACTGGATATTGATATTGGGCTGATAAAGAAATTGAAGTAAAATTGCTCTAAGCATAGAACATACCGTTGTTATCCTAAAATTAATATGGTATCAGAGCTGAGGTGAAGACAAAGCCCAAGCAAGAGTGAAAAGAGCAATCACTTATCAAAGACAAGATTCAATGGCTTCCACATCCTACTTCAAATCTAATGATGAGCTTCATGATAAGTCTGATTATCATGCATGGAAGATGTCTCCTGATTTGTCATTAGAAAAGCAAGATGTGATGGATTATGTGCAGGGAAAGATGTCAGAACCTCCTAACGCACCAGCTGGTGCTAAGACCAAATACAAGAAGGGGTAAGTCAAAGCCAAGAAGATCACTAGGGATTCTATTCATAAGCATTTAATTGCTTACATTTCCGATTTGAACACATCAAAGGAGATATATGACAGGTTGGTTGGCATGTTCAAATCTAACAATGCGAATCAAATTCTTTTCCTCAAGAACAAGCTGAAGGATATAAAGAAATGAAGAAATGAAGATATTCAATCCTACTTCACGAGGATTACAAAGATAAAAAATGATCTTCTTTCGATTGGAGAAGCTATTGTTGATAGGGAGCTTACCCTCATTGCCTTTGGAGGACTCCCTCGTGAATGGCATGTGTTCAACACTACTATTCGTAATAACGACAGGATTCCAGGTTTTGAAGAATTGCTGACTAAATGCTCTCAAGAAAAAACAAGGATGATGGAACTAGATATGCCTTCAAATAGGAATGATCCTACTGCATTCTCCGCTCATGCTAAAAAGAAGAACAATGCAGGTTCAAAGAAGCAATGTTAAGGAAGGCCGGGTTTAAAAAATGGAAGGAAGGGATGATGCTTCATTTGGAACAAGTTTGATTACTATGCTAGGGAATGTCCTAATAGAAGGGATACACCTCATGATAATGACAACCACAACAACATTAATTTCAGGGACAACAACAATCAAAGGATTGGCAGATTCAACAACCAAGGAAAAAGGAATGCTCTCGCTTCTCATCGAGGAAATGGTCGCCCTCCCAAGTGATTAAGAAACATCAGGTATGATGAATCTAATGTTGTTGATAACAAGCAAAAATAATTCTATCTTATATCTGCCCTTTCTACTGCATCTCCTCTGGACACTTTGGGAAATTGGTTGATTGATAGTGGTGCCTCAAGGCACTTCACCGGGTATAAGGAAGCTCTTTCAAATTTGATTGAAAGGGATACAAATTTAGAAATTATCCTTGGAGACAATGCCACCTATCTCGTGAAGGGAGTTGGGAATGTTACTCTTCAATTGAATCAGGGTAACACCATTCATCTACAAGAAGTACTATATGTACCCAATCTAAAGAAGAACCTGGTATCTATCTCGACGATGGAGGACAAAGGATTCATGGTGGCATTCATCGTTGGAAAGGTAAGTGTGTGGAAAAAAAATTTCAAAGATGCATTTACACTGGCTTCAGGGTTGATAACCTATATCAAGTTGGAGGAAGCTCATTGGGAGCTATGTCTTGCGACACATCACTTCAATCCGAATTATGGCATCGGAGGTTTGCTCATCTACATTATAAGGCTCTACCCGATGCTAGGAAGATGGTGACAAGTATGCCCGAATTTAAAATAGAACATGAAGGTGTTTGACAGGGGTGTGCCGAAGTAAAGCATACAAGGGGACCATTCCCCTCAAGTGATAGCAAGACTACTGACATATTACAATTGATTCATTCTGATCTATATGGTGCAATGTCCGTGAACTCATTAGGAGGATACTTATTTTATGCAACTTTTATAGATGACTTCTCTCGCAAGACTTGGATATATTTCTTGAAGAAGAAGGACGAAGTATTCTCATGGTTCTGCTATTTCAAAGCTTTGGTCGAAAATCAAACCAGGAAGAAGATCAAAATATTGAGGACTGATAATGGAACCGAATACGAATCAAATGAGTTCAAAGATTATTATAGAGAAGCTGGCATTAATAGGGAGACTACTACTACATATACTTCTGAGCAAAATGGTGTCGCTGAAAGGAAGAACCGTTCTATCGTAGAAGCCACTTGTGCCATGCTTCATGATCAAAGCCTTCCAAAGTTCTTATGGGCCGAAGCTGTAAACACTGCCATGTATGTTCAAAATACATGCCCTCATCAAGCGTTGGACTCCAAGACTCCCTAAGAAGTTTTCACTGGTAAGAAGCCTGATGTTTCTCACTTTAGAATTTTTGGTAGTCCCGTATATTTTCATGTGCCGAAGGAAAAGAGAAGCAAATTGGATGCTTTTGGGAAGAAAGGAACATTTGTGGGCTACAGTGAAACTTCTAAGGCATATAGAATCTATGTGCTTGGTCAAAGAGAAGTGGAGATAAGTCATGATGTCACTTTTGATGAGGATGCTGCCCTTGGGAAGATTAGTAACCTTCCTCTTCCAAGGAAGGATAAAGAAGCAAATTCCGGAAAGTAGGGAGAACTGCAGGATGAGTAGATGCTCGATGCTGAAGGACCAATGGATCCCATTGATCCACCCCCTCATGAGCCCTCCTCCTCGAAAAGGAGACCCTCATGGCTTAGGGAGACTCTCGAAGATGCTGAGAGACATGTTGCACCAAGGGGGACATTTCATGAAAGCAAGAAACCAAATAGGTACCAAGGGCACTTAACTGCTATGAGCACCATTGTTCATTCTGAGCCTTGCACATTCGAAGAAGCTACCAAACACCAAGTTTGGAAGGATGCAATGAACGAAGAGTATGAGTCGATTATGAAGAATGATGTCTGGGGTGTGGTTCCTAGACCCAAGGACAAATTCGTTGTCACCTCGAAATGGCTCTTCAAGATCAAGCATGAAGATGATGGAAGTGCTGAAAAGTTCAAGGCCAGATTCGTTTCTCGAGACTGCTCTCAAAAGGAAGGTGTAGATTATGATGAGATATTTGCACCAGTTGCCCGCTACACCACCATCTGTTTGATTATAGCCCTTGCTACCTTGCAAGGATGGAATCTTCACCAGATGGATGCCAAGACTGCCTTCTTGCATGGTTCATTTAAGGAGGAAGTCTATGTAGAACAACCTGAGGTGTTCGAAGTTCAAAATCATCAAACACATGTATGCAGGTTGAAGAAAGCCCTCTATGGGTTGAAGCAAGCATCCCGGGCTTGGTATGAGAGGATCGATAACTATCTAATGAAGCTGGAATTTACAAGAAGTGAAGCTGGTCCAAAACTTTATTTTAAGGTTGAGAATGATAGACATCTCATCTTGGTACTCTATGTGGACGATCTCTTTTTGATAGGTGTAGACTCTCTTATTCATTAATGTAAGAGGGAGTTGGCTTTTGAATTCGAGATGAAGGACTGATGCATTACTTCCTAGGGTTGGAGGTATGGCAAAAGCTAGGTGAGATTTTCCTTTCTTAAGGAAAATATATTGTGAAGATTGTTGAAAGATTTGGGATGATGGACTGCAAGTCTGTGACTACTCCGATGGAACTTAACTTCAAGAAGTTATGTGGAAGTGTTGTTGGGCCCGATTTGGGAAATCCTTTTGAGTATCGTCAACTCATGGGGGCCCTGATGTTTTTGGTGAACTTCGTCCGGACATATGTTTTGTAGTGAATACATTGAGCCAATTTATGGTCGAGCCTCATCACATACATTGGATTGTTGCCAAGAATCTCTTGAGATATCTTCGGGGCACAATCACTTATGGACTAAGATACACTGCCGGGAATGTGAGGCTCCATGGTTACTCTGATGCAGACTGGGCTGGCAGTGTGGTGGATCGTAAAAGCACATCTAGATGTTGCTTCTCTCTAGGTTCTGCTTCGATATCATGGATGAGCAGGAAGCAGAAGTCAGTTGCCTTGAGCACCATTGAGGCTGAATACATTGCTACTAGTTTGGCCTCCTGTGAAGCTGTTTGGTTGAGGAAGCTCTTTAGTGAGCTGTTTGGACATGTGCTGGATACCACCATGATCTTCTGTGACAACCAGAGTGGGATTCGTCTTTCGGAGAATCCCGTGTTTCATGACCGCTCCAAGCATATTGATATCTGGTACCATTTTATCCGGGATATGGTACAATGGCGGTCAATAAGGCTTCAACACATTGGGACTGATGATCAGGTCACTGATATTCTTACGAAGCCCCTTGGGAAGGTCAAATTCTTAACCTTCCGTGAACGCCTTGGAGTCGTGGAGAGACCCTCTTATGAGGGCCCCGTATGAGATGGATGTTGAGCTTTGGGAGCTCTGGGGCTTGGAGCGATTAGCGACCATAGGGTGAGTGGTTTACCTTCCCCTATTTGTGCGCGATGTACAGGGGTGAGTGGTTCACTTTCTTGTGTGATACCCCATGGTGTCATATGCATAGGATGAGTGGTTCACCTTCTCCTATGGCATATGAGCAGGATGAGTGGTTCACCTTCTCCTGTCGGCACATCCTACCCATGCAATCTGGAACTCATAGGAAGTACCTCTCATTTGGCCAATGAGTAGCGAAATGAGGATAGGGACCATAGTACTATCGATGGACGCATCGTGTACTATCGTACTCCCTATGCTAGGATGTTGATATTGATCCAGGATCAATGGAAATTGACTTTGGGTTGGTTAAGAGTGGTATGACACACTCTCTATTATTGGAGATTGACTTTGGGTCAGTGGAGAATGGTATGATACATTCTCGATCATTTCTTCTTTCTTCATAGTTCGCAGAGGGAGGCAAAACGAAGACAATGATGGTACAGGTTGTCAGACAGTTTGGCAGGTGAAGTTCTCCCTAGTTGAGGAGGAGTGTTAAATTTGACAATTAGGGCCAAACTTCACATTGGACAACTCATATGAGGCAACTCATATTTTTCTTGGATTCCTCTCTCTGAGAGGTGTAGGATTGATCTAAATATCATCCCATTCTGACATGTACAAATAAAGTTATGAATTTATTTTGATTATGGACAAATTGTCAAGGTCGACCAACAAACTCATGTAGGCTCAGAAGCCCAATAGTCACGTCTATTCATCCTCAACGTTTGCTTATAAATACATGATGCCTCCTCCTCATTTGGACACACTTTACTCACTCATCTTCTCTCTCCTTCATTGATTGGGTACAAAAATAAGAAGCTGCTCTCCACACGTGCGAAGGGAAGGAAGGGTTTTCTGTTCCATGCGTTGACAAGATTTGACCGAAAATTTCAGAGGTTGTTTTGACCTACGTTGACCAAGCATTGACTTGTTTTGGTGCGGTTTTGGGTGGAGGAATTCTGTCTTAGCAAGCCACAGATCTGGGCACAAGAATCGAGGCAATCTTACCTCCTGTTTGACCAGCGTTGACTGTACTAGCGTTGGCCGCAGGGTTGACTTTTGTTGACTAGTTTTGATTGAATTTTTTCGAACTGTTTTGGGCTGATTAGACTTGCTGTTGGAGGCCGAAGTTGACTGGGTTTTACCGAGCTGAATTGAGGTAGAAATATGCCCTGTTGACCAGCGTTGATTTTCTGGTTAGGGCTTTCTGTTTTTGTTGTTTGACTGATCAGATTTTCACTGTAATTGGACAAATGAATATTATATATTCTACTCTCTCTCTACTGACTTTTGAAGAATTATAAGAAGAATTGATCAAGGGTTTCCCCACATTGGGGTTTGTCCCTGGCCGATGCCATATCTTGTGTCCTCTTGTCTTGGATTGTTTTCTATTGTTATTGTTTATGTTATATCTGCATTTTACTATCATGTTGATGTGATTGCTAAACTAGATATTGATATTGGACTAATAAATAAATTGAAGTAAAATTTCTCTAAGTATAGAACATACAATTGTTATCCTAAAATCAACAACATCCCTATCTGCGTTGTCTAACCATTATACATTTTGGAGTTTTTGGCCGGAATCAGATGAATTTCTTTTTAGTCAAATCTTGATTTTTGTTGTTTAAAATTGATTTTTGACTACATATATGTATTCAACACTCTGAAAAATCTCTAGGGCACTAAGAATGTGGAAAGTTCACAACTTAAACTTGTGATTCCAACAAATCTCTGCTGGAGTCTGGGCAAATTAGACCGGAAAATATGCTGGAAAAACTTCCAAAACGTATAACAGATAGACTACGGCGCATTCCTACATAGCTGGCAGTCTCGCATCACACCAAACATCGTTTCATTTCAGTGTGTTTTCATTTTATTTGATTTGGCCAGAATTATTCATAGGAAATGGACCACAACAGAGTCCCACGTGGCAGGCATAAATCCAGGCTGTTAGTTAGGTTCCGGATGGCAGCTGATGATTAGTGATGACGTGGACCCCCAGTTAATTTGGTCAACTAGAGATGATGTGGATCCAGTTGACATGGTCAACTATGATCAACAAACTCCAAGAGGTTCAAATCCTATTAAAAATAAAACGTTTGAATTCACTTGAAGGAGCTTTGAGTAGCTCAACAGTGGGCAGCTTGGGATAACCCAAGGGAGAAAGGTGATCCAAGAAGATGAGAAGGAATCACAAGTGGATTTGTGTTAAAATTTCACCTTGTGACAACAGATCTGCACTCATAGACCCAGCTAAATCTGAAAGCTTCTGAAGCACCTATCAAAACTTCAAACCTGCATAAACCAAAATGCTGTATGGGAAATTCAGGAGTGTAGACACCACATAGCATGAGTTTAGATCATTCCAGCAGCAAACAGATGATAGGTATAAGAAAAGATAGACCTGGAAAATTAAATCAACATGCTAAATCTGCCATCAGCCCAACATAAAATAGAAGATAAATTGGAACTGAAAAAATCAGGATAATGTACTAATCAATAGCAATGCTACAGTAAGAAGATGGATCAAATCTGGAAACTAAGATTAGTGGAATCATCTACAACTACAATCACATCTCTTTCTATTACAACAGAAGAAAACTACATAACAACAAAATCATTTTCTCCTAAACTTACAATGCGAAAACCTATCATCCTCTAGGCTCTCACAAGCTCCTAAACAAAGCACTATCAATGGGAATGCCACCTCTCACATACTAAGTATTGTGTAGGAATTCATGCACCCTAGAATAAAAAAAGAGGTGAAGTTATAAACGAAGTCTCTAGAATGGAGCGCTTCACATGACAAGGTCAAACCTTAACCCAAAAGAGTGTGCCCTCCAAGACAATCTTCCCCAACTAGAGTGCTTCACATGTGACAAGGGTAAGCAGTTACATAACAACTCTCATGTCAACCACGCTTCTCCAAGTAACTAACCCACTCCACATGTTTTTATGCAACACCACATGTTGTTATGCAATAACTTAATTGGTTCCCCCACCTAGGCTTGTGTAATTCCAAGAGCCAAAAATAGATGAAAAGGGCTTATGAGACAATTCACTTACATGAGTCTCCCTCCCATTGATGCACCCCTCACACAGTCAAATACTCTTTGAGCAATAGGGAAACTTAAAAATCTGAAATTGTTAAAATTGGCAATTAGGGCCAAACTCCACATGGGTCATCTTATTTATGACAACTGGTATTTTTCTTGGATTCCTCTCTCCGAGAGATGTAGGATTGATCTAAAGATCATCCGATTCCGACATGTACAAATGAAGTTATGAATTTATTTTGATTATGGACAAATTGTCAAGGTCGGCCAACAAACTTATGTAAGCTCAGAAGCCCAACAGTCACGTCTATTCATCTTCAGTGTTTGCTATGAATACATGATGCCTTAGCCTCATTTGGACACACTCATCTTCACACTTCTCTCTCTCTCTCCACACGTACGAAATTTTAGGAGAGCAAAATTTCAGGACACTTTGACTAGTGTTGACTGCAGCTAGGGCTGACCGTAAGTGGGCTGTTTGACCAGATTTTGATTGGGCTATTTTGAGGGCTGATTCATCTTGATGTTTGAAGACCAAAGTTGACCAATTAGTTGAGGGTCAAATCTGCCCTATTGACAAGCGTTTGACTTTTTTGGTTAGAGCTCTTTTGCTGTTGTTATAAATTATCAGATTTGTAAATTGTACTATCTCTCTCTGCTGAACTATTGAAGACTGAAAGAAGATTTGATCAAGGGTTTCCCCACATTGGGGTTTGTCCTTGACTGGTGCCACATCTTGTGTCCTCTTGTCTTGGCTTGCCTTCTACTGTTTATGTTTATGTTCTATTTGCATTTTACTATCATGTTGATGTGATTGCTAATCTAAATATTGATACTGGGCTAATAAAGAAATTGAAGTAAAATTGCTCTAAAGCATAGAACATACCATTGTTGCCTAAAATTAACATGGTATCAGAGCTGAGGTGAAGACAAAGCCCAAGCAAGAGTGAAAGAGCAATCACCAAAGACAATTAGACAAGGACAAAAGGCTCAATGTGTTCCTCATCCTACTTCCTGGCTGAAGACAAGCTCCATGATAAATCTGGCTATCATGGACGGAAGATGTCTCTTGATTTGACCTTGGAAGAAAAAGAAGTGATGGACTATGTGCAGGGTAAAATCCTTGAACCTCCTTCAAATGCACCGGCTGTTGCGAAGACCAAGTACAATAGGGCTGAAGTCAAAGCAAAGAAGATTATCAGGGATTCCATTGACAAGCATCTAGTGGCCTACATCTTCGAATTGAAGACCTCCAAGGAGATCTACGACAGGTTGGTTGGCATGTTCAAGGTTAGTAATGTTAATCAAATTCTATTTCTCAAGAATAAGTTGAAGGATATTAAGGGCAAGGATGAGGATATTCAATCCTATTTCTTGAGGATTATTGAGATCAAGAATGATCTACTCTCGATTGGAGAAGTCATTGCTGACAAGGAACTTACTCTCACCACTTATGAAACCAGATTCATCCCCTAGGCCCTATGTGTTCCGAATCCGGCGAATCGGACACGATTCGGGCGGATTCATGTCCGAAAATCAAGACACGTCGTGTTCGATCGGTTCAAATCCGGAATGTGTCTTGATCAAGACACTTCGAATGCGGAACGTGTCCTGATCAGGACACTTCGAATCCGGAAATCAAGAACTTGCACGACGTTATAAAGCCGTATTTTCCCATTCTATTTGCACATTCACTTGTTTAGTTTGTTGTGGGTGTTTGAGAGCAAGAAGCAAAAGGTGTGGGAGCATTTTCAAGGAGATTCAAGCAACAGGTAAGTAGTAGAGCTTGTCAGATTTGATGATGTTGATACTATAGAGGGGTCATCCTCCACACTAGTAGATGTAGAGATGACTTTGGATACAGAGGAGGATGCAACAGAGGAGAGCAGTGGTGACCATGATGATGAGGACAATGACGCTGATTTTGATGATGACTATAAGGATTGATGACTCATGAGTCATGAGCTACCTACTGCTTTGACGCTGGTATACTTGTAGATTTCTAGTTCTGGTTGTTTTGTATTTGCTATTTCTTTTTGCCATTGGCATTGCACTACCTATGTAACGAGTAACATATTTTGATTTTGATGACTTAATGAAAAAACTACAATATCTTTATCTTACTATCTTATCTTTCTCCTATTGGATCATTGATGAATTGAATATGTATTATAAAGTTTTATCATTTATGTCACAATTGTATTTGTAATTTTGTATGCATAATGTTACTTTGTAAAACTTACATCTAGATGAAGATCTATGTTTGAATCAATGAATTTGTATCATGAATGAGAATTTGTGTAAGAAATATATATATATATATATATATATATATATATATATATATATAAAATAATATATAACGTATTCGAATGTGTCCTGTTCCAGGGGGTCAACGTGTTTGTATTTGACACTCGAATCCCCGTGTCCGTCGAATCCGGAATCCCAGTGTCAGGTGACTTAGCTCACCACCCTTGGAGAACTCCCACCTACCTTGTATGTATTTAGAACCACTATACTCAACAATGATCGAATTCCAGGGTTTGAAGAATTGATGTCGAAATGCATTCAAGAAGAAACAAGAATGGTGGAGCAAGAATTGCCTTCTAATAGAAGCAACCCCACTGCATTCTCCACTCATGCCAAGAGAAAGAATGATGTAGGTTCTAAGAAGCAAAGTCAAGGAAGACCAGGATTCAAAAATGGAAGGAAGGGAAGATGCTTTGTTTGCAATAAGTTTGGCCACTATGCAAGGGAGTGTCCAAATAGAAGGGACACATCGCATGATGATGATCACAATCATTCTAGGGGCAACTTCAACAACAATGATCAAAGGAATGGCAGGTCCAATGGCAAAGGAAAAAGCAATACGGGACATCAAGAAAATGGTCGACCCTCGAAGAAATGAAGGAAATCCAGGGATGAAGAATCCAATGTTGTTAACAATAAGCAAAAAGAGTATTATCTTATATCAGCCCTCTCCACTGCCTCTCCTCCGTTAACACTTTGGGAAATTGGTTGATTGATAGTGGTGCCTCAAGGCACTTCACCGGATACAAGGAAGCCTTCTCTAATTTGATAGAAAAGGAGACAAACTTGGAGATCATCCTTGGAGACAGTGCCACCTATCCCGTGAAGGGAGTAGGGAATTTTACCCTTCAATTGAATCAAGGTAACACTATTCATTTGCAAGAAGTACTATATGTACTTGATCTCAAGAAGAACTTGATATCCATTTTGGCAATGGAAGACGAAGCATTCAAGGTGGATTTTATCGATGGAAAGGTACGTGTTTGGAAAAGAAATTTTAAAGATGCTTTTACTATTGGGTTTAGGGTTGACATTTTATATCAAGTTGGAGGAAGTCCATTGGGAGCCATGTTTTGTGACACATCTCTACAATCTGAACAATGGCACCGGAGGTTTCTCTACAATCTGAACAATGGCACCGGAGGTTTCTCTACAATCTGAACAATGGCACCGAAGGTTCACTCATCTTCATTATAAGGCCCTACCCGATGTGAGACAGATGGTGACAGGTATGCCCGAGTTCAAAGTAGAGCATGAAGGTGTATGTCTGGCATGTGTCAAAGAAAAACTTACAAGGGACCATTCCCCTCAAGTAATAGCAAGACCACCGACATATTGTATTTGATCCACTCTGACATATCTGGTATGATGCCTGTAAACTCTTTGGGAGGATACTTATATTATCTCACCATTATAGATGATTATTCTCGCAAGACCTGGATCTACTTTTTGAAGAAGTAGGATGAAGTGTTCACTTGGTTCCGACATTTCAAAGCCTTGATTGAAAACCAATCCGAGAAGAAAATCAAGATATTGAGGACTGATAATGGGACCGAGTACGAATCCAATGAATTCCAAGACTATTGCAGAGAAACTGGCATTAAGACGGAGACTACAATGCCATACACTCCTGAGCAAAATGATGTGGCTGAAAGGAAGAATCACTCTATTGTAGAAGCTGCTCGTGCCATGCTTCATGATCAAGGCCTTGCGAAGTTTCTATGGGCTGAAGCTGCAAATACCGTTGTATATGTTCAAAACCGATGCCCTCATCAAGCATTGGACTCCAAGACTCCCGAAGAAATGTTCACTGGTAAGAAATCCGATGTGTCTCATTTTAGAATTTTTGGAAGTCTCGTATATTTTCATGTGCCGAAAGAGAAAAGAAGCAAATTGGGTGCATTTGGGAAGAAAGTAATCTTTATGGGCTATTGTGAAAATTCCAATGGATATAGAATTATGTGGCTGGTCAAAAGGAAGTTGAGATAAGTCATGATGTCACCTTCGATGAAGATATGGCCCTCAGGAAGATCAACAACCTTCCTATCCTAAGGAAGGACAAAGAAGTTACCACTGGAAATCAGGGTGGAAAAGAGGACGAAACGATGTCTGATGTTGATGAACCTATTGATCTTATAGATCCTCCTCCAAGAGGAGACCCTCATGGCTTAGGGAGACTCTCGAACATGTCGGGAGACATATTGCACCAAGGGGGACTTAAAGCAAGAAGTCGAACAGGTATCAAGGATACTTGACCGTCATGAGCACTATCATTGAAAATGAGCCTTCATCATTCGAAGAAGCTGTGAAGCATCAAGTATGGAAGGATGCTATGAATGATGAATACGAGTCAATTATGAAGAATGATGTCTGAGATGTGGTCCCTAGACCCCAGGACAAATCGGTTGTCACCTCTAAGTGGCTCTACAAAATCAAGCATGGAGCTGATGGAAGTGCAGACCCTCTCATTCACAAATAGAAGAGGGAGTTGGCTTTTGAATTTGAAATGAAGGACCTAGGACCGATGCACTATTTCCTAGGGTTGGAGGTCTGGCAAAAGGTAGGTGAAAATTTCCTTTCTTAATGAAAATATGTTGTGAAGATACTGGAAAGATTTGGGATGGTGGATTGCAAGCTTGTGACTACTCCGCTGGAACTTAACTTTAAGAAGTTATGTGGTAGTGCCGCTGGACCTGAATTGGGAAATGCTTCTGAGCATCGTCAACTCATAGGAGCAATGATGTTCTTGGTGAATTCCCGTCTGTACATATGTTTTGCAGTTAACACATGGTTGAGCCTCTTCATATACATTGGATTGGTGCCAAGAATTTTTTGAGATATCTTCAGGGCACAATCACTCATGGACTGAGATACATTGTCGGAGATGTGAGGCTGTATGGTTATTCTGATGCTGACTGGGTTGGCAGTGTGGTGGATGGCAAGAGCACTTCTGGATGCTGTTTTTCTTTGGGTTCTGCTTCAATATCCTAGATGAGCAGGAAGCAGAAATCGGTTGCCTTGAGCACCGCCGAGGCCGAATACATAGTTGTTAGTATGGCCTCCTGTGAAGTTGTCTGGTTGAGGAAGCTCTTCATTGAGCTGTTTGGACATGTGATGGATACCATCATGATCCTCTATGACAACCAGAGTGGGATTCGATTATCAGAGAATCCTGTGTTTCATGATCGCTCCAAGCATATAGATATCAAGTACCACTTTATCTGGGATATGGTACAACGAGGAGCAATAAGGCTCCATCACATTGGGATTGATGAGCAAGTCGCCGATATTCTAACAAAGCCCCTGGGTAAGGTCAAATTCTTGGCCTTCCGAGAACGACTTGGAGTCGTGGAGAGACCCTCTTATGAGGGTCCTGTATGAGATGGACATTGAGCTTTGGGAACTCCGAGGGGCTTGGGGTACTTCTTGGAGTGATGAACAACCATAGGGTGAGTGGTTCAGCCTTCCCCTAGTGGTTTGCTATGTACAGGGTGAGTGGTTCACTGTGTACAGGGTGAGTGGTTTAGCCTTCCCCTAGTGGTTTGCTGTGTACAGGGTGAGTGGTTTAGCCTTACCCTGTGATACCCCTTGGCGACATGTAGGCAGGATGAGTGGTTCATCCTTTCTCCTGCTGAGACATCCTACTCGTGCCATGGGAAGTACCTCTCATATGGCCAATGAGTAGGGAAATGAGGATAGGGACCCTAGTAATACCGATGAACGCATCGTGTACTATCGTATTGCTTATGCTAGGATGACCGATACTGATCTGGGATCAATTGGAATTGACTTCGGGTCAGTAAGAGTGGTATGAGACACTCTATTTTGATTGGAACTGACTTTGGGTCAGTAAGAGTGGTATGACAAACTCTCCTTCGATTGGGACTAACTTCAGGTGAGTAGAGAATGGTATGATACATTCTCGATCACTTCATCTTCTTCATAGTTCAGCAGAGCAGAGTAGAGAAGTGCAGTGCATTGATGGCAGAGATACTACAGATTGGCAGATGGATTAGCAAATGCAGTTCTCCCTAGTTGAGAGGGAGTGTTAAAATTGGCAACTAGGGCCAAACTCCACATGGGTCATCTTATTTATGACAATTGATATTTTTCTTGGATTCCTCTCTTCGAGAGGTGTAGGATTGATCTAAAGATCATCCGATTCCGACATGTACAAATGAAGTTATGAATTTATTTTGATTATGGACAAATTGTCAAGGTCGACCAACAAACTTATGTAGGCTCAAAAGCCCAACAGTCACGTCTATTCATCCTCAATGTTTGCTATAAATACATGATGCCTTAGCCTCATTTGGACACACTCATCTTCACACTTCTCTCTCTCTCTCTCCTCATTGATTGGGTACGGATTTTTGGGCCTCTCTCTCTCCACACGTTCGAAATTTCAGGAGAGCGAAATTTCAGGAGGTCGAAATTTCAGGAGACCAAATTTCTGGACACTTTGACCAGCGTTGACTACAGTTAGGGCTGACGCAGGTGGGTTGTTTGACTAGATTTTGACTGGGCTGTTTTGAGGGCTGATTCATCTTGCTGTTTGGAGGCCGAAGTTGATTGAAGTTGACCAATTGGTTGAGGGTCAAATCTGCCCTGTTGACGAGCATTGACTTTTCTGGTTAGGGCTCTTTTGCTGCTGTTATAAATTATCGGGTTTGTAAATTGTACTATCTCTCTATTGAACTATTGAAGACTAAACGAAGATTTGATCAAGGGTTTCCCCACATTGGGGTTTGGTCCTGGCTGGTGCCACATCATGTGTCCTCTTGTCTTGGCTTGTCTTCTACTGTTTATGTTTATGTTCTATCTGCATTTTACTATCATGTTGATGTGATTGCTAACCTGAATATTGATACGGGGCAAATAAAGAAATTGAAGTAAAATTGATCTAAAGCATAGAAGATACCATTGTTGCCTAAAACAAGGGTAAGCAGTGACATAACAACTCATGTCAACCACGCTTTTCCAAGTAACTAACCCACTCCACATGTTTTTATGCAACACCACATGTTGTTATGCAATAACTTAAGTGGTTCCCCCTCCTAGCCCTAAGTAATTCCAAGAGTAAAAAATAGATGAAAAGGGCTTATGAGACAATTTGCTTACATGAGACTCCCTCCCATTGATGCACCTCTCACATAGTGAAACACTCTTTGAGCAATAGGGAAACTTAAAAATTTGAAATAGAGAGACAAATCTCTTGACATAGGAAATCATAAAATATTATTTAACTTTAGGTGTAGCCATGAGTTCAAAGAGTCCTCGAGGATTGTGTGTTCAGTCGTGGAAAACAAGATTAGGGTTGGAAGAAGAGGCGAAGTCAAAAGGATTTGAAGAATGACGTTTGTGAGAGTAAATTTGATGAATCTAACCCTGTCCATCTTTGAATGGCATTTCTGAGTTTGTGATGTATCAAGCAAAATAGCTCTGTTTTGGTTTTTTGTATTCGTTATTGTCAATAATAAAGAACTATGTTATGTCATACTTTTGTGAGATTTTTTTTTTTTGCTTCCATGGTTTATTTTTGAGCTTTTTGCAGAAGAGGCAACTCAAACATGTTCAAATTATTTAGGAAAAAGGATTGTAGTAAACTAAGAAAAATGTAAAAGAAATGTACGAGTTAGAAGAGGTAGAGGAAGACTTCATGATGAGTAGGTTGATTCACAAAGATGTTTCAAAAGGTGTTGATGTGGTTGGAAAGTTGAAACCCTAGAGATAGCTCAAAAGAAAGGAATGGTTGGACATGTGGATGTTGAGCGAGAAGATGAATGGGAACAAGCCATTCTTGAGGAAAAGTTAGAAAAAGATAGGATGATCCAGTGTTGCAGGAACCATCCCCCCAGCACCCATGGATAAGAAGTTGAAACTGCGAACCATGAAGAGTCGTCACCGAACAACGGATGGAACCTCGCACTTGAATTTTGGAACTGCGTTTTGCTTAGAAACTTGCGATTCTTGGACCTATGGGAACCATGATCGTTTTGTTCGCGATTTTGTAGGCCGAACCACGGTTCCTAAATGGGTTCAATGTGGTTCTAGCCATGCTTCTTACTTGATTTAGAAAAGCATGCACATGGTTTCACGAGGCTCTTTATTTGGGGCCTAAAGTGAGTTTATGGAAAGGGAGGATGAGGTTAAAAGACCTCTTCCCACTCTCTTTTCCTCATTCTTGCATCTTTGGCTTGAACCAGTGTTTTACGACTCCGACTCGGACTCCGACTCGGCCGAGGATCGACTCCGACTCCGACTCCGACTCGGTAATGACTCGGCCTAGTCGATTTCAATGACTCGGTCGTTGTAAAAAATACATTAAATATTTATTTTTTTTATAAAAAAACATAATTTTAAATATTTTAAACATAATTTTAAAGATTTTCATTCATGTTTCCAAAGTCCAAACACACAGCATTATAATATAGATGGAAGACAACATATGATCAAAGTAGGCTCATGAACCAATCCATTATATCAAAATGGTACCCAATGGCAATACATAGTCAACTGTCATACATGATCAAAGACTCAAAACAAAATACAAATAACCAAGGAGGCTAGAAATGGCCTCTACAACAAAAGTAAACTGTGATGGTGACCAGACTCCAATACTAGTACTACTGCAGCACTGCTAGCAGCTACACTACTACTGGCTAGTAGCTACTGCCAGAGGAGCCAAGATCATCTCGACCAATCTCTGGAGTCTGGATCATCATCATCAGAACAGTGAAAAAAATATACAGTAGCTCTAGGTGTCAAGGTAAGGGTTTCAATTTGTATTCCTTTGTGTGTTCCAAATTTCCAATGGAATTTGTTTGGGTAATTCTTTGAGTATAATTTCAGAACTTTATTGTATTTTTGATCCGTTGGTGTTGTTTTACCTTGAGTCTAGGGTTATTTTAAATTTTTATCCTTAAGATCTGTTCTCTTCCTTTTTCCCTTGTGATTCGGTTGGGATTCCTTTTCAATTGCACACCCAGAATTTTATTACAGACCTGCTCCAAAGAACTCGACATCCACTAACAATGAACTACAGGACTTATGCTTGACTGTGGATAATCATTTGCACTGAAGACTCAAGTAAAGTGTTTAGGGCTCGGACATGTGTAGTAGGGCTTGAGGAAAAGTTATATTAACTGCAGATTTTAGGCCTTATAACCAGCAGCATAGTACTGTTTAGGTCCTTTTTGCATTAATTTGTTTTGTAACTTTGAGTCTCTTAGGTATTCTGTTGAGTGCAAGAGTAGGCCCTCATCCAGGGCATCGTTTGACATTTCAATTGTAATTTGGACGATACCTTATATATAGATTGATATATAGAATCTAGATATCAGATTTACTAGCTGTAATAAGATCTGTACATTAAACATATATGAAGAACTTGGGCTTATTTCAAAGGGATTGACCACTGGTATCTTCAACAATGATAGTGATATCAGCCCTTTCACTCTTCAGCTCAGAAAATCAGTGCATCACTGCATAACCATGTCACTCCAACAATGGACACGATCTGAAATAATTGTGGAATGAGGAAACACATACAACAAAACTCAGCTCCCTTCACACTTGAATAGTCAACAGTGATAATAGATATATGGCATATTTCGATTCCATATTAAAACATATGTGACTTAAACTGCATTAAACAGTTTGGAATCCTTAAACTCCATTAAACATTTGAAAAATACCAAAAAAATGAATTTTTTTATGTCTTTTATGCCTGCCCAGCCGGTTTTCATTGACTCGGCCTGGTCAATACGGACTCGGCCTGGTTGACCGAGTCAACTATGACTCGGCCTGGTCATTGGATGACTAGGCCGAGTCATAGTTGACTCGGTCAACCGAGCCGGTTTGCTGGCCTGGTCGCAAATTTTTTTAATGGCTCGGTTTGACCCGGCCGTTTCCGAGTTGACTCGGCCTGGTTGTAAAACACTGGCTTGAACATGGAGAAGAGAGGAGATAACAAGCTTTTGAAATTAGATTTATGAGAGGTTTGAGGATGAGGCAAAGGAGAGCTTGGAGGAGTGCAAACTCTAATTAACTCCCTCATTTTCTTGTCATTCTTGTTTGTATTTTTTCTCCTGCTCTTTCCCATTCTTTCTTCTTGCTCATTTTATTGAAGTTTGTCCATCTAAAATGGTGTTCTTTTGGATTATAATTCCGCTTTTGATTTTCATGGTGTTGGTGGGGGGTAGGCATAGAAGGGAAGAAATGGAAGAAGAGGAAATGGTCACACTCATAGTGACCCAATCTATGATGCGAACGGTTGGAAGGGGAAGGGGATGAAGAGGGCATTGTAGTGCAAGGGGGAAAAGCTACATTGAGACCCTTGTGTAAATTTGTGACAAAATATGGGGGGGGGGGGAGGTGGTGGAACCTTGAAGTTTTTATGCCCCCATGATTGTCATGGAGGAAAACCTTATAATGGTTCATATTCTAATGTGAGAGGCATCTTTGTGGGGTAATGGATAATGATGAAAATAAGGGTGCCATAGGGATCTTAGTTTGCCCTAAGGTATTAGTGGAACAAAGGCAAAATACATCTAAATAGAGGAGGTTGCACAAAAGAAAAGTAAGAAACAAAAACTTTAATTCGATGTCAGTTCAACCTCTAGATTTGGTGGCCACACCTCATCTCCTCTTAATATTTCTGGAACGTTTGAATCTAGAAGAACAATAACAAATTTCTTGAGTATTGGTGGGAGGGATGATGTGGATACAAAAGTTCGATGCCAGTTCAACCTCTAGATTTGGTGACTACACCTCATCTCCTCTTAATATTTCTGGAACGTTTGAATCTAGAAGAACAATAACAAATTTCCTGAATATTGGTGGGAGGGATGATGTGGATACAAAAGTGGTCCACTTTCTTTGTGCTTGCGGTATACCATTCAATTTGCTTCTTTTTTCCTGCTGGCATGATTTGGTTAAGGCCATCAATGAAGCCCCAAAAGTAAACAAGGGCCCCAACTATGAGGAAGCTAGAACTTTGTTATTAAATAAAGAAAAACAAATATTCATGGTGATTTGACATGGTTTATAGATGAATGGGTAGATTGCGAGGTATCCATTATATCATATGGTTGGACAAATGTTAGAAACCAACATTTGTTAAATGTTCTTGGTGTTTCCATTAGAGGTGCAATGTTTCTTGTAAGTCACGACTCCTCCTCCATCAATGCATATTCTCAAAACACGACAGAGCTCCTATTGAAATCAATTAATGATGTTGGTCCTAATAATGTGGTCATTATAACTTATAAGTGATCATTTTTAATGCAACAAATTGTAAGAGAGCAGGAAAAATCATTGAGCGAACTTATCCACACATCTTTTGGTCTGAGTGCTTGGTGCATGCATTGAACCTTTTGATGCATGATATCGTGAAGCATAACGAATGTGGATGTATTAATCAACTATACAAGAGAGGGAAACAACTCATTAAGTATGTAACAGGGCGTACAAGGGTCAACTACTTTTATGGCACTTACTCCAAGTTGCAGTTGCTTAAGCTTCCAAAACTAGATTTTCAAGTTATTACCTTACGTTTAGGCGCCTAGTGAAGGCGAGACAAGCTTTAAGTGCTATGGTGATGTGGGATTCATGGGATGAGATGAGCACTGATAGAGATGTTGCTAATATAGTGGACACTGTTCTTGACAATTACTTTTGGTCACATGTTAAATATGTTTTGCAATTCACCAAGCCAATTTATTACATGATTAAGTTTGTAGATTCAGATCAACCAATAATTGGGGTGGTGTATGAGTAGATGGATAGCATGTTGGGCAAATTAAAGACATTGTTGAGCCTAGAGATATCACCTTGTACAATTATATTCGTGTAGAAGTGGAAAAACGATAGGAAATGCTAAAAATTCCATTGCATACCTTAGCATATGTTCTTAATGTTGAGAAATCTAAGGGCTTGATATGATAATGATTTCTCTATCTTAGATAACTGCTTGTGAAGTATTTTTATCTTTTAAACATGATCTTTTCATATGTGTATGTTTATTAACTTCATCAATCAACTGTCATGCATAATAAGCAAAAGAACAATAACACAAGCTATAGGCAGCAACCAAGGCAAAACCTCTCCAACCAATGAGAGGAACACGCACGGTAATTCTTCTTATAGAATCTTCACTTGACAAAATTTCCAAGACCCATAAAAAGACCCTTTGACCAAAGTGTCTCCAAGATCAAAGCTAGAACCTTCTACTACTACTGTCCTCTGATCTGTTGTTCCATGGATAAGATCTACAACTATAGATGGATGAGTTAGTTTCCCTCTTCCTTCCTCCCTCCTCCAAGCTTCACTTGTCCAACTGTTGTCCTCAATGCTTGCCTTGAAACAAGATGATCAACTTCCTTGATGTGGACTGATCAGTAACCCTTGCAGCGAACTTGAAGATGTCATTGTCTTCCCACCTGTGAGTGAGCTACTTGATCTTGTAGCCTCCTTGCCTTGCTATGCTTGGAGCTTCCTTCTAGACCAACAACCAAACTCTTTAGGCCTCAAATCAACCCCTACCATGGAGATGACCTAGGACTGTAAGGCAGCCCTAATTGTGATTTGTTTCTTCATACGTGTGAGATGTTTAGGGCTCTTATAGCCCTCCTAAACCTTCGCTCTACTTGTCTATGCTCTTCAAACAAATCTGCACTTCAAATGGACCCAAGATCAAACTCTTTCCTTGATGAGGAGAGCACATAGGATGATGCTCTAGCCTCGAACGTGTGGACAAAATTCCCGCGGTTATAGATGGCAGAACGAACCTTCTTCTTGTTGACATGCGGCTCCTTGTGTTGACCCTTTCTTCTCACCCTTAGACAGACTTTTTCGCATAGGAGAGAGACCGAATTGATGTGTTGTGAGTGTGTTCAAATGAGGGAGGAGAGGCCCTTATTTATAGTCTTCTTAACGCTGCTCATTAGGCCGACTTTACATAATGATTTAGATGACATGAATATAATACATTTTTGCAGAATTTACAATGTCATTTTTGATCTTCGCTTGGAGGATACTTTTGCTAGCAATTTTTACTTGAACTTGGAGGAGACATTCCACATGGTTTTGCCCTTGATCTTGGAGACACAAACTATATACTTTACAAGTGTAATTATTTACATTAATGACACAAACCTATCACCTAGCTTAGAGCTCTCAATGGGAGCTACTACAAACAAATTTTGAGCATGAAACCCATGGCTCAAATTTACAAAATATTTTTCTAGATATAATTTACATCATTTACAATGGAATGTGTCATTATGAAGACCGAACCTATCTACACTTTCTTCGACACTCCGGGAGGTATTCATACATACATGGTACTTGGACAAGTTTTCAAATTCACAGAAGAATTCTCATAAGAAGATCGGATTTGCAATCCATCTGTTATAACATCATTTCAACCAACATTGTTTTCATATAGCAAGGCCTTGAATAATAGCAGCCGTTTTAGGAAAACCTACAGGATGTACTAGAAACCTATAAGATGATCCTGTAGTTGGCAAGACCAATGACTGATAGACACACATCATATTGTCTCTTTTAGGGTCATACCCACTCGGGTGTTCTCCAAGTATGCCCTACTAGAACTATTCTCATCTTGGGTTCCCAGCCCTCAAGAATATCGGTCTTCTTGCCCACTCTTGTCTTGGATCCCTACCACATCCTCAAAGAGTGTCAGATGCCAGATGATTACACAATCCTCCATTCTTTCTTCCAAACTGAAGACAAGAATGTCGTGTCTAACTTCCCCTCTTAACCAGGGATGAGTTCCAAGTTTCTCTTTACTTTGAAACTTACTCATGTTCCTTTACTCATAGGAAGCTTCCAAAGGTCCCTCTTAAACAGGGACTTTATCATCAATACTTTATAGGGTCTTCTCGTTGACTGATGATCTAAGACCTCGTTGTCATCAATTTCTTCATGTGTAGGGTTCAACCATCCAACACTTTCCTCCATCATGTCATTCTTCTTTCCTGGAAAGTGTCCTCCTTGGATTTGCATCTGGAGCTTCCTTCATAGGGCCATCTATCTCCACCTTTCTTTCAACGATGATCATAAGTTACATAGTTGTGACATCCTTCACAACTCTTCTTACCATGGCCCTGCACAACATACCCAAACTTATCCCAAAAGGCCAGAAATAAAAAACCAATCACATATTACCTTTTTGGTGATGGCCTTTTCCAGTGACATCTTCTTGTAGGTATCAACACCCTGCATACATGATGACATATCTCCCAAAGATCACTGTAGTCAAGGGTCTTCATCTTTTCAGACTTCCATCAGAGTCTTCATATCTTTCTAGGAGATTTCCTAGTCAAATCTTCTTGATTCTCTGGATGTTGATTGCCTTCATCATGGTTGCATATTTCACAATCTCTACCATCCTCACACCTTTTATTCCCAGGAGCTTCCAATCAGAGTTCCTTAATTGTAGTCAACTACCTCATACTCCATATGAGGACATATTATGTTGATTTCATCTTTAAGCCTTCTTGCATCCTTTCAGAGGAGGAGATCCTTTTTCTCTTGATCATGCTTGATCCATGCTACCTGCAACCATATGACATGATATTATAATATTAAGCACAAGTATACATACCTCATTTTTCTTGAATCATACTATGATTCTTGCAGCGGACTTCTTGAGGGATCTTTGACCTGCAACGGAGTTGACTTGATCCTTACAGGTTCTCTTGGTACCATTGTTCTGACTTAAATGAACTTGGATTCTTCACAGAGGATATTTGCCTGTAAAAACTCTTCAAAGATTCGGAGAACCAAAGTGTTCTCATCTTAGAATTTCCTACATATAGCAATTTCATTCCTTCCTAGAATCCTTACATAAAGAAATACAATATACTTTAATCATAACCATTAACAGTATTTCCAGAGGATTCAACATGTCCTCATACACCAATTGTTCATCCAAGGATGGTACAGAATACATAATCAGTTCATAAAAAATAATTACTCAAGAATGTTCATGAATCACAACATGTCACTAAATGCTATGCAATCTGCTAACTAAGACCTATGAAAGAAAATAGGAGGTGATATTTTAATGATAGTAAAGATCCCGTGGCTCCTCCTTCGGCTTCTTTTCATTGTCTTGTATTTCCTGAGCGACATGAGCTGTTTCATGTTTCCTCTTGCCATTCTTCTTTCGCTTGGGACAATCTCTTTGGTAGTGTCCATATTCGTGACATTCAAAGCATTGAATCTTTGACATGTCTTTCTTGGGATGTTGTTGGTGACCAGATCTCTCAAACTTTCCGAACTTTCCTTTTCTCTTAAACCTGGCAGCAAATGCTTGCTTCTTGGATCCAACTGCAATATCTTCCTCGGCCTTTAATTTGGCTTCTTCCACTTTGCATATTGCCCACAGATCATTGAGTGAGGATGCCTCCTTCTTAGCCCATATGCTGGTCGTAAAGGTTCCCCACTCCTCAGGTAGTGCATTCAGCATTATAGTAGTCATCTCTTGATCAGACATGATTTCTCCTCGTTCCTGCAACTGATCTCTTATTTCAGAAACCCTTATGAAGTATGGAGCTATACCTTCTTTGTTGATCTTCATCTTGTATAACTTATTCCTTAAAGAGATTCCTTCTCCTGCAGTGCTGACGGAGAACAAATCTATCAATTTGTCATAGATTTCCTTCGCTGTTTCAAGCTTGGCTACATAAGGAATTAGAGAGTCCTTGATAGATTCTATGAGAATCTTTTGAGCTCTAACTTCGTTCTTGTTATACTTAGCTAAATCTTGGCCATCAGTAGGAGCATCAATTTTCTCTTGTACATGATCAATAACTTCTTGTTCTTTTAAATTGAGGTCAGTTCTCTTCTTCCAAGCAAGGAAGTTGGCAACTCCAACGAATTTATTTCTTTCCTTGCAAGAAGACATCTTTTCCAAGACTAGTTTTGCTCAAATAAATAAGATACTTACTTGATGTGATGATCCTTGAAGCTTGTCTTTTGATGGCTGCCTTGTATGAGCTTGATGAAGCTTGTCTATCCTTGAATGCTAGGGAACCTGATATTTTTTCCTTGAGGATCTGCTCTTCAACTGAAGTGAGAAGATTCTTGATACCTTCCTTGTATAGGTCTGCCCGAATAGTAGATCTTGTCTTCTCTTTGATAGATCTTGGAGTTTCAGAATGTGGATCTAAGTCTAGCTTTGCCTTCAAATTCAACTGCCTTTTAATGTTCTTTCTCAGCCCTTCCTTGATGTTCTACCAACCCTCTGATACCATGTTGAGAAATCTAAGGGCTTGATATGATAATGATTTCTGTATCTTAGATAACTGCTTGTGAAGTATTTTTATCTTTTTCCTTAAACTAGATCTTTTCATATGTGTATGTTTATTAACTTTGTCAACCAACTATCATGCATAATAAGCAAAAGAACAATAACACAAGATATAGGCAGCAGCCAGGGCAAAACCTCTCCAACCAATGAGAGGAAAACCTACGGTAATTCTTTTTATAGAATCTTCACTTGACAAAATTTCCAAGACCCATACAAAGACCCTTTGACCAAAGTGTCTCCAAGATCAAGTCTGGAACCTTCTGCTACTGCTGTCCTCTGATCTGCTGTTCCATGGATCAGATCTGCAACTATAGATGGATGAGTTAGTTTCCCTCTTCCTTCCTCCCTCCTCCAAGCTTCACTTGTCCAGCTGTTGTACTCAATGGTTGCCTTGAAACAAGATGATCAGCTTCCTTGATGTGGACTGATCAGTAACCCTTGCAGCAGACGTGAAGATGTCATTGCCTTCCCAAGAGTGAGTGAGCTACTTGATCTTGTAGCCTCCTTGCCTTGCTGTGCTTGGAGCTTCCTTCTAGACCGACAACCGAACTCTTTAGGCCTCAAATCAACCCTTACCATGGAGATGACCTAGGACTGTAAGGCAGCCCTAATTGTGACCTATTTCTTCGCATGTCTGAGAGGTTTAGGGCTCTTCTAGCCCTCCTAAACCTTCGCTCTACTTGTCTCTGCTCTTCAAACAAATCTTCCCTTCAAATGGACCCAAGATCGAACTCTTTCCTTGATGATGAGAGCACATAGGATGATGCCCTAGCCTCGCACGTGTGGACAGAATTCCTACGGTTATAGATGGCAGAACATACCTTCTTCTTGTTAACCCGCAGCTCCTTGTGTTGACCCTTTCTTCGCACCCTTAGACAGACTTCTTTGCATAGGAGAGAGACCGAATTGATGTGTTGTGAGTGTTTTCAAATGAGGGAGGAGAGGCCCTTATTTATAGTCTTCTTAACGTTGCTCATTAGGCCGACATGACTTGTCTTTAGGCCAAATTTACATAATGATTTAGCTGACATGAATATAATACATTTTTGCCGAAATTACAATGTCATTTTTGATCTTCGCTTGGAGGATACTTTTGTTAGCCATTTTTACTTGAACTTGGAGGAGACATTCCACATGGTTCTGCCCTTGATCTTGGAGACACAAACTATATACTTTACAAGTGTAATTATTTACATTAATGACACAAACCTATCACCTAGCCTAGAGCTCTCAATGGGAGCTACTACAAACAAATTTTGAGCATGAAATCCATGACTCAAATTTACAAAATATTTTGCTAGATATAATTTACATCATTTACAATGGAATGTGTCATTATGAAGACCGAACCTAGTTACACTTTCTTCAACACTTAATACTATCATGTATCATGGCTTTCAACACCAAGATACATGGCTTTCAACACCAACACTTGGTGGGGGGAACCAAGAGAAAACTACACCAAGATCTAGAGGTTTTCGCTGGTTATATGAAGGATTGGATAAATTAGTCCCTGATGAGGAGTGTGACACCATAAAGAAACAATTGAGCCACTATATCCTTGCCATTGGTGCATTTGGGACCAATCCTCCAATTAGAGATCAAGGGAATTTGTCTTCTCTCGAGTGGTGGAACATGCATGTAGGTGCTACTCCACATCTACAATATTTAGCAATATTGGTGCTCTCACAAGTGGTGAACACTTATTTTGGAGACAAGTGTTGGACCACCTATATCCACAATGTTAAAGAATCAAGTTAAATGTAAATTGGACAGAGTCCTTCGTTTATGTTCATTATAACTTGCAATTGTTGTCCCATTACTGCGAGGAGGCAAAGAAAGTAAATACTTTAAGGTTTGGGACAAAAATCTAGAGGAGGCCAATTTGGAGGATGGAGTGTTATATTTAGAGCAATTGGAGGATGCTCTTATTCAGGGTGATGATGATTGTGTTGAGATGCCACCCCCCTCTAGTGTCATGGTCGCCATGTTCCAATCTTCAACAACAACAACAAAGGCTTCATCTTCAGTTCCACGACCACCGTCTTCTTCACTGCCAACACGTGGAGGCTCATGTAGTGGTCCTGGTGGTGTAAGGAGGAGCGATTAGTAGATAGATTCACAATTCACTACTTTTCTTGTCATACTCTAAATATGATAGATTAGAGTCTTAGACTTTGGTGTCGTGAATTTGAATTTTTCAATCTTCCTAGTTCAGTTTGCAGTTGGTGGTGGCTAGGTGGGCCATTTTGTAAACATTATTATGTTGATTTTGGGTAGCATCAGATGTGCTTTAGCTCCGAAATTTTGTGGAGGGGTTAGAACACATAAGATCTCCAAGACCTAGATATTGTTGGGTGAAATTCCACCCGGATTGTATTTTATTAAAATAATTAATATTTTTAATGGGGTTCCTAAGTCTAAACTTAGGAAAATAAAAATATTAATGGGTATTAATGAAAATATGGGTGAGAAGCTTCTAAGAGACAAGGATCAAGTCTAATTTAATCTTAGCCATTGATTAGAGACTTAATCTCGACCGTTGATTCATCAATAGGAAAAGTATAAGAGGAGGCTTGAGGGTCAGTTGAAGATACACCGAGTAAGCATATTGATCAGTCAGTTCATTTTTTTGGGGTACAGTTTGCTGAGAGAATCGAACCAGTGCTCTGTTGCAGTGAGGGGGGCAAAAGCAGAGATTTGGAACGGAAAGTAAGTTTCGAGCCCAGGAGTACGTGGCAGAGAGGCAGCTTGAGCGACAAGAAAACATCGCAGAGGCCTACGCAGCGTAGGAGGGGCTCATGCAGTGCAGGAGGGGCTCACACAGTGGCAGTGCAGAGTGTCGTCTATAGTCCGAGATTTTGCTGGGGAAGCGAAGTTTTGAGCCGGGAGGGCTGAACGACAGTGTTCATCCAGCAGATCGATCCAACAGTTGGGGTGACGCAGTCCTCTAGAGGTAGGACGCAGGCCCACGCAGTGATCGCGTAGGGACTACATAGTGTTTGTTGGGAGGGTGCTAGATCGCTCATTGGATCAGCCGGGGCTTGCGGACGAGGTAAACCCTCATATGTATTTCTTGTTGCCGTGATTTCTCTGTAAGGTTTGCCGGTGTGAGAGACAACCTGTTGTACTCAGATTCTACTTGCTTAATAATATAAAACCCTCTATCTGCTGCACCGGTTTTCCCAAGTTGGGTTTTTCTGGAGACGTGTTGTCCAAAAATAACGGTGTCCCTTGTGTGTGTCTCAATTATTGCTTCAGTTTATGATCTGTATATCAATATAGATTGCAGTAGTGTTTACATCAATGTTTATGTAATTAAATAACTTGTTGAATGAAATAGGATTTCTGTTTCTAGATTCAGAAATATTCACATATTATTTGGTCATGACTCATGTTGACAATTGCTAACTTGCTAAATAAGTTATTTGAATGTTTTATCTTCCAAATGTCTACTTTCTATTATATGCCTAGAATTTTGATACTTTCTACCTTCTGTTATCTGTGATATGTTTAAAAATTTGATGTCTGTTTGTAATTGCTAGAATCTAGATGGTTTATGCTTGAATAGTTAATCATTGATGTACTATGGATGCCATATCTATCTTGATTTATGTACAAATATGCACGTTTTCATATCTTCTGCAACTAACTTGGTATTTTGGATGTTTTTTTTAATATAAATGCAAATAGATATATACATGCTTTCGAGACGCTTCACTTTCGAAGAAAATCATGCTTTGATGATTTGCTTTCAAAAAACATCCCCGCTTCGTGCAACATTGCAATAGACAAGTGTCCCAAAACTTACCATCTATCCAAAAAACTGTTTTAACTACTTTCCGAGTTGCCCATCTTCAACCTATTTCTCAGCCTCATGGCCCGAGTGGTCGCAAGTAGTAAATGCAAGAAATTGTAAGGGCTGATCTAGCAGGAAAGATGGTAATCAATAAACAAATATTTACAAAAGTAAAAACTCGTTGCTGGTGACTGAAGTTTCAATAGCAGTGGTTTTGATTCTTCAGATTCCTTTCGACTGCAAAAAATAAAAAATCTCTGTAATATGGTTGTGCAGGTTGGTGCAGCCTTAATACTATAGAGAAAACTCCTCATTGTGGTCACCGTCAGAAGGGATTTCTTAGCTCATGATTGCCAACAAAGATTTTCTGCAACTTGTCTTTGAAATAAAAGATTAAAAAATGGGTGTTCATTGATACTTGCAAAACACATATTATCCAACCAGTGTACACGAAAGCATGTAAATTCGTCAACATATTATAAAAATACTTGTTACTTTCCATCTAATCCAATCATACTAAATATGGCGGGTAATTGAGATAATATGAATAGAATAATGTATGAAATAGGTTATTTTCTCAGGACAAAAAGGGTGATAAATGGATGATTAGGAATGACAAATTCAGGCCTCATCACATTACGTCCAAAGTTATCTACTCACTGAGAGAAACAAAACCCATATTTCGAAACTTTTTTCCTCAAGGGCGTTGGAGATCCAAGGTTTGACCAAGTTTCCAAAGGGTTTGAGCAAACTTATGTTCAACACCTTGGACCTTTTCATGTGACAGAGCATATGATGTGGCACTACATGGCAAGGAGAGCAAAATAACATGGATCCCTTGGCCTAGTAGGTTAGGGTGTTGGAGATATGGTTGAGGTGGCTAACTTGACTCATTAATGCATGAAAAGTCAAGTCATATCAGAAAATAGTTGTTAAAAGTGTCAAACTAGTTGTTGATGGCTGCTATTTCCTAGAAGAGGTGTTTGTGGACAAGAAAGTAGCTGTCGAAGGTCAAATTGCTAGTCATATCTCGTGGAGAGAATTGCCAAGGATGATCACCCCCATTCCCAAGAAAAGTCGAGTTGTTCAAATGGAATATTGGAGGCCTTGAGGTGGATTTTGGAGGAGAAATGAGCACTATTCTACATAGTTTTGACTTCCGAACATTTTCCTTGTGGAACGCTGGACTTTTTGAGAGTGTTGAAGATAATTCGACCCACTTAATGGGAAACTCAATGTAATAAAATATTATTTTATTCATGAATTGACTTAGTCTCCAAACTCACTATGGATGACAAGTCAAATATTATTATTTTAATAATTTAATTGAAGAGGAAACTTGTCATTCGCAAACAAATCTATAAATTGTTAGCTCCTCACATTTGAGGTTGTTGATTGTGAGATCATTTGATGCCATTAATAAAAGAAACCCGTTTCCAAAAAATACTCTCATTTGTGTTCTTGAGTTGTATTGAGTTGAATTTTCTATGCTTTTCTTTCTTGATCTTTTGCCTCTATCACTGTGCTTTCTGAATTTGTTTTGTGGGTACAATTCTCTCATTACAAGATTGCAGTAGGAGTCCATTGAGGGACAACGATCGCATGGAATGGAAGACTAAAAGCATACCCTTTGGTAGCCACTAAAAATACACATTTCCAAGTGGTGGACAAGCCCTTTAGGGGGAATCTCCATCTGGAATTGTGGGATGTTGGTGCTATGGTTTTTTCTTCAGTTTGGGCATCTTGAATGAGCAGGTCCTCCTAGTGAGATAGGATTGCTAATGAGCAGATTCAAGGATAACTGTGTGGGATAGTTTCACCCCTAACTCCTCACTTTTTAGTGTCAAAAGGGAAGGATTGACAAAAAAGGGTTCTGATCGTGACTCTACAAACTGGTGAGGTAACAAGGCAAGGTAACATTTACTCTTCAACCCCATTTTATATCAAAAAATTCGAAAACAATTTATCTTTTACTTTTATTTTTACTAGGTTGTTGAAAATTTCAAATCTTGCTAGCTCGTAAAACCCTTGGAGAGTAGACCCTCAATTTAGAAATTAACCAAGGGATAGATATATCTATTTTCCTGAGTTTATTTTGCATATTTTACATGGAGATATCTAGTTTTCCCAGTGTAGATTTGTAGGTATATATTGCTGTAGCAGACTTCAAGATTGCATATTTCACTAAAAGCTATTTTAACAAGAAACTAGATGTTGAAAATAGTAGTGAGAAAGGTTCTTTGATTTGTGCCTTAATCAAATGGACCAGAATGAGTTTTTCCTTAGTATGCTTGAATTCCTATAAGTTAGGAGCTTATTCCTATAGGCTAGGACAAATTCATAAGATTTAGGATAAGTCTCTGCAAATTAGGACGAGTTCCTATAATTTAGGATGAGTTACCTAAAAGTTAGGACGAGTCATGAAGCGGTTAACTAAAAGGCTGAAGTGGAAGGCCGAGTTATGAAGCGGTTAACTAATAGGCTGAGGTGGAAGGCCGAGTTAATTGTCTTCTAGTGCTAGTTAAGTTGGGAAAAGGACGAGTAATTGTATCTCAAGTTCTAGAATTGAGATATGACAAGTTGCATGAGTTAGTTAACTCAGTTAACTTGTCAATCACAAAATAACTTTCCTAAAAGTAAGACTTGCTAACTTTAGCCATTCGAATTGCTTAAAAGGAGGATGAAGGCACAAATTTGATCATTGTCTTGTGAGCACAAGTTGGTGAGACAAGACAATAGAACTCACGGGTTTGTGAGAAGGTTGCATAGGTTTATGTGTGGAGCTTGTGAGAGAAAGGTGTGCAAGAGAAGCTTGTGCGTAGATTGGTAGAGGCTATTTAAGAAGCAGATCAGGTCTTGCAAGTGTATTTAAACTTTCAGAAACAAATCCTCCTATGGGAAGTGATTGATGAACGATGGAACAACACACTCCATTGTCCCATTCATCCTACAGGGATCTACCTGAACCCTGCATTTTCTTACGCATGTGGGTTCTTATTTGATGCTGAGATCATGGATGGATTCTTAACCTGGGTTCAGAGGATGTTGCGATCTCCAGTAGAACGTACAGAAATCTCCAAAGAAATGGAGAAATACAGGATGGCAGGTGACACATTTGGCTTTGAGATGGCTGTGACTGATAGGACGACTAAAATGCCAGGTATTTTTTAGTTTGTTTCAAATTTCATTGTCTCTTCAAGTTCATAACTTCATACTTTGCTTCAACTTTCAAATGTCATTTTTTTCTTATGTTTATTTAAAATTTTATTTGTAATTTTGTTGTAGATGCACAGTGGAGAATGTATGGTGGCAGGGTACCCTATTTGCAAAATCTTGCCATTCGAATCCTCAACCAAACATGTAGCTCCTCAGGATGCGAGCGCAAGTGGAGTGTATTTGAAAAAATACACAACAAGAAACACAACAGGTTAAACTTAAAACTTAAAATATTGCAAATTTCCAATTAATTTTTTGAATTTATTAAACAATTTTTTTTTTTGTTCTTTATATTTTTTTATTTATAATTATTATTTCATGATTTTTGTACAAGTTGGAGTCCCAACGACTTAATGACATGGTCTACATGTACTACAATCTTTGATTGTGGGTGAGGCAACTTGAGAGGATACCTGATATGGAGGCCATCTCATTGGATGGGATTGACACCATTGCTGCATGGAGGGTTGAGGTTGAGAGGCCTCTCATGGAGTCTGCCAATGATTGGTTAGAACAGGAAGTAGTGGAAGGCGTAGAGGGGGGGAGGAGGAGGAGGGGGAGGAGGAGCAGCAGTAGCAACAGGGGAGGTGACACCACCTACCTGGGCTACCCTTGCCACCAGTAGAAGACCTGGTCTACCTCTTGTAGCTTCTACTCCTAGTTCTTCAGCTTCTAGAGCACACCAGAGTCCATTGCCAACTCCAATGACATCTACATCTAGAGGGAAAGGGAAAGCTATTGCATTTTCTCGCAAGAGAGGCAGAGGAAATCAATAGTATTAGACTTTAGATATTTGGTTCATTTCATTGTATATGACATTATGACTCATGATATGAGATACATTATTATATTTTTTGTTGATATTTTGCGGCTGAGTTGGGACTCAGGAGTCAGGACTTACTATTCAGGACATGATTCATTGTTATGTATGATGTAGCACTATAAATGATATTACACATCTTATATATTAGTTCTTTTATCATATTTATGTGTCAATGTATTTATTTTATGTTGTAGATGCTTTAGATATTAAAAAAATTGAAAAAAATGAATATTTTTGTATTTTATGATTTTTTCCCTTTCCAATATTATCCCGATAACGATCACTGCAACATTGATTTATATAATTAATACCCATACATAGTGGAGAGGAAAGCCTTGACTTCGTACATAAATAGATCTAGGTATATAACAGAATGCAAGTGGTTGTTAACATCATGGATTGTCCCACCAACATAAATAGCTGTAAGGGATGCAAATTTTCTATAATCATATCTGGATAGTTTATATCTCAAATACTGTTTGGCTCTCCTTAAAAGCAAAGAATAATAGAATGTCGCTAAGATAATATAGAACTTCATCTATATATAGCTTATAAGCATAAATTTTGGGATTTTGTAGGTTTTCAAATCCCACATCCAAAACTTAGCATTATGAGAAAAGGAAAGCCCAATTTCAGTAAGGAATGACAAAGGGAAATGCATGTATATCCCTGAACTTCTATTTCTCTGCACCCCTTTTCTTCAGCATTGCCATCCCTCTAGCAAGAATGGGAGCTTGGATTTAATCATTGCATAGAGCTTTTTTAAACTACATAGACGGAATCTCAATTTATAAAGATTAAGGGACCATAGATTCTGCCTGACAGACATAACCAGTCAGCGACTTGAACAAGTGTTTAAAGTACTCAAGGCAAGTTCAATTCTTGGTTCAGTCTGTTTTCTTCTCCAAACTTTTGTAGGTATTTCAGATATCGTTTGTTATTTGATTTGCTTAGGAGCCCATTTCATGCCACTTTTGTAGTCTTGTGCTGTATGTCCTGTTACCCAACACTTTGTGGGTGATGTCCATAAAAGAAAATAAAATTCTCCTAATTGGTCCTCAGTCGGTAGCCAGCAGCCCCTTGCAGCCACTAGATAGCTCAATGTGCCATTTTCTCCGCCCCCTGAGCCAACTATGTGGTCCCTCGCCCATCTATAATGATCGTATGTTTGAAGGTGGGCCTTCTAACCTTGAAGGTATGGATTTTTATTGTGTAGTTGAGTATTTTTGTTTACTTATGATGGACACTTTTGGGCATGGATTAGTGGGGGGATTCGGCGAAAAGAGTGGACTATGTTTGTACTCTTGTCTCCTCTGCCTGATTTGATGGTTAACCTTGTATCCTAGTTCCGTGGAATCTCCTTTATTGGCTATTAAGCTTTAGGGATGGCACTACATGGGAAACCTCGATTTTTGTTGCATGGCCCTGCTTCCTAATATACATCACTACCATTCCACTCATTACAACTCCATTCATCTCTTTTCCTATTTGGGTCTAGAAGGAGTAAGCCTCCCCCTCCCTTAGTCCACACCTTGGGTTAGGCCTAGAACAATGTCCCAGAGGTTGATGTAGTTAAAAAAAAGAAAAAGCATAATTTGACCACTCTCAACAAGAGAATGTACCATAAAATGCAAAAGATGGCCGAGCATACAAATTTAGCACATGGGCAAAAGCCAAATATGAACTTGTTAATTTTAGATAACAATGGTATGTTCTATGCTTTAGAGCAATTTACTTCAATTTTTCTTATCAACTCCATATAAGAATTCACATTAACATTGATAGTAAATGCAGATAGAACATAAACAATAAGCAGAAGACAAGCCAAGCCAAGACAAGAGGACACAATATTTGGCGGATGCCAGGGAAAAACCCCAATGTATGGAAAACCGTTTGATTAAATCTTCTTATTATTCTTCAAAAGTGCAGTAGAGAGAGAGAGTATTTCATACAAAATTTACTTGCCCAATCACTGTAAAACATTCCAGTCAAATTGCAGCCAACAGGATGCCCTATCTAGAAAGTCAACCCTGGTCAAACCAATAGAAAGTCTCCTCCAAATTAGCTCAGTCAAACCTAGTCAACTCGGCCTCTAAAGACAGTCCAAATCAACCCAAAACAATCCTGAAATTCTCATTCAAAATCGGTCAACTTTGCGGTCAAAGTTGTCGCAATCAACGCTGGTCAACCTGCCTAGAAAATCTTGGTATTTGTGCCAGAATATGCGGCCTGCTCAAACAAAGATTCTCCCATAAAAATCGCAGTCAAATGAAGTCAAACAATGCTTGGTCAACAATGGTCAAAGCTAGCTGCGACTTGATCAACGCAAAGAACATAAATGCCCAGTCAAATGTTCGCACGTGTGGAGAAGAACAGGCTGCCTGTGATTTGTATGAACCAATCGGATGAAGAAAGAGAATGGAATTTTGAGTTGTGAATGTCCAAATGAGGAAAATGCCTCTTTTATTTATACACAATGTTGAGGGTGAAGAGACACGTTTGTTGGGCTTAGTGAGCCTACATTAGACTTTTGGCCGACCTTGACAATTTGTCCATAGAAGAAATGAATTCATAATTTCATTTCTACTTGTTAGAATGAGATGATTTTTAGATCAATCTTGCACCTATCGGAAAGAGGAATCCAATAAAAATATCATCTCCATCAATGAGCTGTCCAAGGTGGAGTTTGGCCTTAGTTGCCAATTTTAACAAAACTCTACCCCCTATCTACAACCATTGCCTTGGATCTTATGGGCCCTAGATGAACCCCCTATATCATTTAGGAACCCATGATTGTCCCAACCCTTGGTGGGCGATCAACTGCCCCACCTTAAGGGGGTATCTACTGCTATACCCTACACATCATGCTCTCATCCCCTTGAGCCTTGAGTAGTTTTGAAGAAAAATCAATCAAATGCAAAAGGCATATGAAGAAGGGTGGAAAAACATAGGCCAAGGTAACCCATGTACCAAGATTGTTCCCTCCTACAATCATATACCCAAGTGTGGGCTTCCCCTATTATAGCTACCCTTGGACTATTGCATGTGGCTTAGAGCCTTGCCTTGATCCCCACTTTGTTCCATCACTATATCGCATGCCACCTACCACTTGATGGACGTACCATGGGCATGTCACCCCTTTTAAAGGCTGAAACCACCTAATAGAGTCCTTGGTTAACCCTTTTATTGAGCTTGGAGACACTTGTACATGCTAAAGCCCACTATTGAAGGGCATCGAGCAAAATATTTTGTAGTTATCTAAATACCTTGAAAATTGGTCCACAACTGCATTTGAGTCTTCTCAAGGGATCCTCCAAGTTTGAGCTCAATCCAATGGTGGAGTCTCTAGATATTGCAAGCCCTAGCCAAAGGGTCATTCATCTCCATAGGTTGATTTGGGTTAGTGTCCTCATTTGGATCATTGCATTCAAATTTCACAGAAAATTTGTCCTTTGATCCTATTCTCGTCCCCAACCAGGTCAAGCCCCTCTGTTGCTAATCAACTTGTCACCCTTGACCTAGCTTGGGTCCACTTGGGTTCTTTGTGGTCCCGCAACTTTGTAAATGAAATTCTACAAGGATCACATAAAAGCCACTTCCCCTTAAGGATTCTTAGGTCTAGGACACCTCTTGTCAAGGGATATTCTCCAAAACCTAGGCTTGAGTATCCCCTTAGCCCTTCCTAGAGAGCCTATCACCTTGCTTCCAAAGCAAGTAAACGATTTAATTGAGTCTCTCTTGTGAATAGGCTTTAGGAATCACTCCTTATCCGATCGCTGATGTATTCATCATTGTGATTACTCTTATGTCGGGTCTCCTCCCATTGCTGAAAGTCCGTAAAGAGTAGGGAGCTTTAGCTGCGGTGATAGTGGGCTATTGTTCCATTGTTGCCAATTGACCTAGTAGTTTCTCTATAGGATCCCCTCCTAGGACCCTTGCTAGTTTGAGCGGTAACATGTCCAAAATTGTGACATTGAGAGCATTCTACATTGAACTTGAATAACGGAGCAACTGAGCTATAATCTTTGCTGTCATAGCCATTAGGGATTTTGTCTTGTCTGCCTGCAAGATTACTTCTAGGGTGTTGATGATAACCTTTGTAATCATTCTTGTAGTATGCTCTACAATCTCTAGCTTTGTGACTGAAATTAGTGCAAGAATAACAATAAACAAAGAATAAAGTTTGCTACCTCGATGAAAAGACTTTCCTTAATGATTTTCTGAAATTGCTTTGCCTTGTAGGAGGTTCAATCCTTGGTTGGTCCTCATTGTTACTTGCGTAAACAGAGAATTCCTTGAAGTCATCAGAATAACTTTTAGGAAAGGGAGCACTTGCAACATTCCTCTGGATTTCATTGTGATTTGGCCTTTGGAGAATGGTGACATCACTTTCAGGTTTTTCTTCCAATTTAGTCTTTGGAGATTCACCTGTATGATCAAGTTCCCTTTTATCAAATGGTGATCCCCTATGGCTGAGAATGTCATCCAATGATTGAGAACTCTTTAGAATCTTGCATAGCTTGTCAACTTCATTTTTCAATGAGACAATTTCTTCTTCAAGTTTCTCACTGCCTTCTTTTTTCTTTATCAATTATATCTTTACAATTTCTTCCATTTTATTTGCTTCTTCTACTTGAGTTGTCAAGGAGATGACCTCTTCATCATGTCTTCTCTCTTGTTGATGCAATTCTACTTCAAGCTTGTTGAGATCCTTAGATCTTTCTTCTATTTGGTGCCTTAGGAGGACAACTTTCCTTTGTTTCATCAAGGTCATGATTATTTTCTTCAACATCTTGTACCTACTTCTTAAGTTCTTGATTTTCTTTTCTAAATCTATTTATTTCCTCTAGAGCAGCCACAAGTTCTGCTTTAAGGTCCACTTCAGTTTCTACTTAAGAGTTTTCTTTGTCGTCATAGTCTTTTATGCTCTTGGTGCCTTCATCTATCTCCTTTGACTCTTGATCATTTTCCTGTTCTACATATTTTTGGTTCTGGCTCAGCTATAAAAAGAGTAGATTTCTCTGCATAAAGCTTGTGCAACTTTTCCCAAAGACTTTTGGCTTAACAACATTGACCCACCTTTTACAGAATTTGATTGACTACTTGAGATTGCCTTCATGTATTTTGTATTGTATTCTTTTGAATCCTCTATCACTGTGCTTCCGGTGACAACTGATTCCCATACTTCATATCCTAGAGCCATCAAATAACACTGCATTCTTTTGCTCCATGACACATAGTTTGTTCCCTCGAACAAGGGAGCTTGACCAACCTGATTTACTTTTGATTTCATGACTGAGGAGAAGATATCTTCAGAGAATTTGGAGGCTTTCCTTCTTGACTTTACCATTTGTGTTCTTAGGACCTATCTTCCAAATGTTAGGTTGTGCTTGAAGGCACTAGCTTTGATACCAATTGTTGGAAATTATAAACCTTATAAAAGGACCGGCTCACAGCCACCACATTCCATGGATTGGCAAATATGAACTTTGGTATCATCTGTTTATTTAAATCACACTTTAGGAACAGAGTCATTGTTTCCAACAGCTGTGTAATTTACCATCTAAGTAATAGCTCTGTATTTTTCCATTGCATTTTTCTTGTATCTAAGGTAGACGTTTTACTATGTATTTTGATATTCATTTGTTGTTTTGTGATTGATGCATAGATAATTCATTTCCTTTTCTTATATGTGAAAAGAACAATTTTCAATGGTTTTGCTTTTGTAATATTTTGGCTTTTAATCAAGCTTTAAGATAACTACAAATCAAGCCTTTGCTTCCTTGCGTGTTTCCTGTATGGTGGTTATCAAGAGCTTAGTATACAGGTAAATGGGTTTATATTTTTTGAATAGGATTATCCGAGTTTGAATTCTCTTTGTGCTGTTTTTTTATCTCATCTCCTTCTAGTGACTTATAAAATATTAAAAGATCTAATTCTTTAACAGAATCATGCTTAGAGACAAATTTGGCATTTGGATTTCTGCTAAGCATTTGTGGGGTGCTATGGAAGGTATAATGTGAGGAAGCAATGAAAAGTAGAGTGTGAGATGGAGAAATTATACACATGTTAGAGATGATTACGGAGGCTTCTACTGTGAGATTGCTTAGTATCTACGAAATGAATTATAAGTTTTAAACAATGTAATTGCACATCAGAATTCACTTAATTATTTCCTGAGTTCCTTAGCTCTGTTACTTTGTCACCGTACAGAAGTTTTTGGTTTCATTGCCATTTCATCCTGAGTTGTACGAATGCAAAGAACAACAGCATTTCTAAACATATGCTTTTGAGAATCCTCTCACATAGTAGGCAGAATACAGATCTCTTTATAACTACTCTGCTTTTAGTTTTTTGTCAATATTATTATGATTTTATTCGAACTAAAAAAATAATTAAAAAATATGTTTTTCTTGGACATAAATAGCTGCATCAATATGCATGGTTAACTGAGTTGCATTCCTTACATTGACCTTCATCCTTTTCTAATGTTGCAGGCTTTGCATTTTTGTACATAACCCGTGAAGTTGTAATGTTTGAACTGCTACGCTGGCTAAAAGTTGCTCTTGTTGGCTTGAATGCATTGGTTCGCTTTGTACTATGGTTTCCAGGAGTGTCTACTTTGCTGGAGTCTGCTGCTCTGGTACTAGCTGCAGTTACCACAGGAACAGCGTGGTCTTTCCTTTTGGTGAAAGAGGTGTATGCCTTCATAATTGAGATGACCCCTGTCCGAGCAATTGTAAAATCAATCATCCTCGCATTTGCAGTTCTTGGGATTGGGGAGGCTACAAAGATGAATGCTGTCAGTAGCCAACCATACACACTTAGTATGGCTGCTTTATTTGGGTTGGGGGCTGTACTTGGGTTCTTCCCTTCCTCTGTTTTCGTTGTTCTTCTATTTTCTTTAGTTCTATTCTCGTCACTGGTGATGAAAAGAGATATAGTGTCTGCACTTATGCCTGTTGCAGCTGTTCTAGCTGCTGTTGCAGAGCCATGGGTAAGGAGTGTTGCTTTGGCTTTCTTCCTTGCACTTGCAGTATATGAGAATTGGAAATCTCCAGAGAAGGAAGAAATACCCCTGGGCAACAGTGTAAGATCCAGTGGACAACCAATGATATTGTTCGTTCTATCACTTATGGCAGGAATGAGTGCTGCAGCACAGTGGCTATATTTCCGTCACTTGATATGGCTTGCAAAATGATATTTACCATTTCCTAGTTATTGTTTATATATTTTGTTGGCAGAATCTTGAATTCTGCAAATCAAATGCCCAGTTTGTTTTCTTTATTAGAGTCATCTTTCTATTCAACGAGTAGCACATATGTTTCTTGGTTGCTTTTTTTGACTGTAGCGGGAGAAAGTTTGGAAGACACTTGAGTAGAGTATTACATGACTGCCCTGGACTATGTAACATAAAAGGCCAAAACCAAACAGTTTTTCCTTTTCGTGTTTTTCAGAATCCAACATGATCAACAGTTAGCAAAGATTGTTATTGACATGGCAGGTCTAGAATAGAACAGCTAATATGCAAGAATTTATTGTTTCCATGGATGTATAAATGAAAATTTATTACTCGGATCTAAAACAAATAGACTTATCGGAAAGAATCTGAGGTTTTTTTCCCAGAAAGATTTCTTTGTGCCAAAATTGGTGTGTTCATTCTGTTCTAACTATTTCTGACCTTTGGCAGCCTTTGAAGATACAAGTTATATCTATGATTTGGATGTAAAAGAATTTCCATGTTCACAAAGATAATATAAAAAATAATTTTCATTTTAACAAAGATACATTTATTTCTTCATAGTTGTAATGCCAAGGACCCCTGATTTTTTATTTGTATACTAAGCAGAATACTAGACGAATTTGATGCTTATGAATGTTTTCCAGGATTTCTCGTTTTTTCCCAATTGGTTGGAAGATAAAGTTTTACTTTTGTAGTTTTCTCCCACTTGATTGTAAAAGTTGTACTCTCGTAGTTTCAGATTAGTTTTAACATTGGTTGTGAGAGTAGATACATTTATTTCTTCATAGTTGTAATGCCAAGGACCCCTGATTTTTTATTTGTATACTAAGCAGAAAACTAAACGAATTTGATGCTTATGAACGTTTTCCAGGATTTCTCGTTTTTTCCCAATTGGTTGGAAGATAAAGTTTTACTTCTGTAGTTTTCTCCCACTTGATTGTAAAAGTTGTACTCTCGTAGTTTGAGATTAGTTTTAACATTGGTTGTGAGAGTAAAGTTATACTCCGTATTTTGAGACTAGTTTTAACATAGATTAGGATAGTCATATGGGAAGGTGTATTGGTTGTGAGAGTAAAGTTATACTCCGTATTTTGAGACTAGTTTTAACATAGATTAGGATAGTCATATGGGAAGGTGTTTGCACATGTGATGTTCGGACAAGGGACAACATAATAAAATAAAGCTTCACGAGGCCTTTCAAGTATAATGTTGTGTTTGTTTGGAAAAATTAAAACCTTTCGTATATTTAGAAATATAGCCTTTATGTGCTGCAAGAATCTTTTTTGATCCTTGAATGTATACATGTTATTGTACTTTAAAGCAAGAAATGCATTTTAAAGCAAGAAATGCATTTCGGAGAACTAGTCTCTTGGTTGATATGATGGTATCCTTTTTCACCATGGTACTAACATTGTCAATGGTTTTGGGTGGTGCCATGTCTTGTGGGCCAAGAGTCGTGATGTTAGTTATTATTACAATGGAGTATTTCAATGATTATTATGTACTTAACGACATCTTTATTAAGTGGTGCGCTTTATGTTCGTAAGTGTATTTTTTAATTGAATTTGATCCATTGGTATTATATCTGAATAATTGTAAGAGGCCATTTTCATTTTAGAAGTGCATAGAACTCTCATTTGGAATTTCTCTTTAAGGTTCTCCTTCTTCTTTGTATAAAGGGGTTTCGCCTCTATCTTCTATATCTTATATCATTTTTGTTATCAACATAACACATTTTTTTTGGAGGCATTTTTCCATTACATTTGGTCCACAAGTGTAATCCGCCGATGGGTGTATTTGATTCCCCAACACATGTATGTCTTTCATTGTTATTACTTCACATTTTTATCCATCTTGTCTATGCTTCTTTTTAACAAAAGCAACTATAATGTGCCGGTTTATGTACATGTTTACCAGAATTGGTCATAGAGCACAAGGCTTCAATTCTAGGGAAAACAATATGACAAACTCTAGGAATGAGGAAGGTAGAGACACTAACAATGTCATGAGAATAATAATGACAATGCATATATTGCTACAAAATAGTTTAGGAAGGACTGCTAAATGGAATAAATATGAGCATGAACATAATAAAGAATCAAGAAATATTAAATTAGGTGAAGGGTACATTAATTAGATGTTGTGGTCATTCATCTCTCCACATTAAATTGTTGCACCTTATTTAGGTCTCTTTTCATCATGATGAAGACCATGGACATTTTAAATTATGGGTTGTGAATGAGGCCCTAAAAACCAAAATCATCTCGAAGATTTCAAACTATTATAGTGCAAATTTGAGGGTAAAGTGATATCCACATTTGTTTAACATGAATGACTTGTCTCCAATAGGGTAGGATATGTGAGGTGAATATGAGAAGTTGCAAGTTTCCCTTCAATATTTGGAACGTGCAGCACACACGAGCTAGATAGATAAAAAACATTGTTATCCCTACGTTTTGGAACTTGGATGAGCCATATAATGATTCTTGAGGAACATTGAAATGGATGAATAAAAATTACAAGAGTATGCAGGTTTCAAATGGAACCCCTTGATTTAAAAAAAAAATGGAAATTATCCGACTAAGATGAGTTTTGTGTAATGAAATTATGGGTTTTTCTTTTTAAAAAGAACATGAACATGGGTAGTGGACACCATTTGTCATTTTCTTGATGGTTATTGATTGTTGGCTAAGCATGTCAAAATACAATCTATGTCATGCTTTGGCAAGTCTCAAGGTTGACACTAGGTTGGCCGTGGATTCACCACTTCATATTTCTCACCCCTTTAGTTTTGAATTCAACACCTTGTTCTTTGAAGTTGAATTGGCAGAAGTAAAGTTTCACTTTTTCAACATGGATCAATCAACACCATTTTTATGCTTGTCACATATTCCATGGAAACCACAAGATTTACACTATCTTGATTTTGTGTCCAAGGAAAACCATTGTATATTAAATGTTTGGGTAGTGTCTAAAGCACTTTTGCCTATTCCACGGATGTTGTGATGAATATATAAGAGGTTTTTTTGTGTGTTGAGTGTTTTGGGGTAGCAAGTTGACTTGGGTATTAAGTAAACATGACTTCATGTCTCTTTTGGGAGCATTTGTAACATTATTTATTTCAGTGGTGTATGAAAAGATAAAAACAAGTCATATGACTATGATTATATTGAGATGGCACAATGAAGAATATTTTCTTTTCCCTTGTTATTTTTCATGAGAAATATCTTTATATTCCATGAGGAAAATACATTTTTTAGTCCTTTAGGGAATACTCAAACAACAAAGGCTTGAAGCCATCACTATAAATACTCATTATGAACTCAATATGCTACATGGGAGAATTAGAACTGGGTGGGGAGGGTGATGACATTTCTTCCAACCACTCAAGCTAAACCTAATTAGAAAGAAAATTGAAGGACATGGGGGTGCACTTTGATTCACTTATGTGTGCATAGGTCATGAGACCATTTAATATAATTTCTTTGGGAACAACCACATGTTCAACAACTACCTCAAGGTTCACCCTTGGCTTTAGGCTAGACTCTCGCGGGAATTGAACCTTGCGTAAGGGTGAAGAACTCCTTGCTTTCCACCATTGGATCCAATCTCTTTGGGCTTTATTTAAAAATGAGAACATGGGGTTGGGCTTTGATCCACTTATGTGTGCAAGGTTCACGTGAACACTTAATTTAATCTCTCTGGATGACCCACTGATGGGGTGAAACTACACCTAAACACGTATCGGGAATTTTAAAATTAATTAAACCCCGTTTAATTAATTATTAGACCTTGATTGCTTTAGCGGAACCCAAAACAAAGCGAAATCTTGTTCAAACCTTTAATTTAGCTATCCTTCTAAAATAGCCGAATTGTTTGCTTTACCTAGAATATAGCAAAAAAACTCAAATATTCCATGGAACCGAAAGAAATAAAATGGTAGCTCATAAACTTCTCGAGTCTGATTCTTGAATTAAACCGCGCGCACCTTTACCACGCGATCACCGTTGGATCGCGCCCTTCAAAATGAATGGATTCGGTTGATCCAGAACCCAACTAGATTAAACCACATTTGATATCTCATCGGGTTTGAAAATGAAATTAATGTACGTGCATATTTTCGTGCGATATCCGTTGGACTTGCCTCCTTTAATCGAACGGCCCAGATTAACTGAGCTATTAACCTAGTTTAATAAAATATTGCATCCGATTTTGGATTAACCTTCGTGCTTTTTAACCACGCAATGACTGTAGATCTGTCGATCAAACGACTTTCGCTCTTCTTTTGGATTTAGTGCAAATTTGTTAGGGTTCCGCCAAGACTTGGCCCTTTCACTAAGTTTAGTCATTTTCTAAAATTTATTCACTGAGATCTCAAATACATCCATGCACAACATTCACGCGATACAGAGGAATTTAGGCTACATCTTAATTAACCAACGAAATCAATCACATAATAACAAAATAAGCATAAACAAGATTTAAACATAAACACTCTTTCATTCACACAGTATTTACATATATGTACAGAACATCTCGTGTTCTGTTCTGTTCTCTCTTCTACTTAGCTTTGTCTAACACTCTAACACTTTGTCTCAAAACTATCTCTCACTCCCCTTGCAGGCTTATATTTATGGAAATAAGTACATAATTATGGATTATTCTAAGTCCATAATCTTCTCCATAAATCACTCAACTAATTCCTATTTAATGATATTGTAATCCCTAAGATTTCTACGAGATCTACACACATTAATTATCCCTGATATTCACACATAGATTTCCACTCAATTTATACAAGATTCTTAAAAATAACTAAAAACATCACCCCCCTAATTCAACCAAATGTACAAAAATATTTTGAGCAAGATGCTCTTGCATTACCCACACATTCAACCACTATTTAAGGTGTTCACATGGTTTCAGGGATTGGTAACCAATTTAATTAACTTAAGTTTTGGACATTAAATCATCAATTCAAGGGTATAAACTTGCAAGACACTAACACTAAATGTGCAGGGTTTAGGACATGGGTGGCTTGTCTAATTTAAAAAGGATCTTCAAACTTCTAGTATATGTTGTAAAACAAGAATAATACTTCAAAATCCAAATAACTTCAAGAGCAATGCCATAAAGATCTCACTCATTGTATGGCAAATTCAGAGAAAGGGTTTTGCTAGGCACAAAGGAAAATCTTTCATTAAATTATCATTCCTAAATGTTTCTATCTTGTTTTAAGACAAATCTCATTCCAACTTCAATGAGACTTATTTTGTTGTAGCTATTATTAAAAAAGAGCACACATGTAAATATGAAAACTAAATCATATCACTTGCATAAAATGCATAGGAGTTTTTTGTTAATTAGGTTGAATACACAGTTTCTTATGCACATGTTGTAATCTTTCAGTGTCCTTGGGTTAGTGTTTGTGCAACAAAACATAGAAATGCAAAGTGACTCTCAATCCTTCAATGAGATTTACCAATTCTTTGATACCCTTTAGTATTGCATAAAGGAACTATTAATTATTGGTGAATATAGAGTTTCCCTTGGTATAGAGATTGCAAATCATTTAATCAATGCATTATGATTAAGGGGGTTGGCATGGCATTTTCTCAAATCATGGTGGTCAAAATAGGGAGATCAACTTCAAGGTGCTATAAATTTTGCATACAGAGTCTATTTGAGGCATTTCTTGTATCGTTGGAAAAAAATCCATGTAGAAAATGTTAGTGGATCTAGCACAAGAGAGAGTTTTTGGACTCAAGAATTCCAGTGAATCCCTGAAAATACCTACAGAGGGTTTAAAACATCAAATTGCCAAAATGGGACCCACTAGTAAAAATGGTAATGTTAGTTGATTCCTTTAATTTTTCGACCTTGAAAGCATCAATATGGATGAAAAATAATATAATGATGCAATCTAGATTAGTCATTCAAATTGTTTTAAAGCTTATAATTTAAATCAAACAATTTAGAAATGATTTTGAATGCTTTAGTTTTTAGGAATTTAGAATCATTATTCTTTGCCTCTAGTTCCTTTACCTGTGATTCTAGATTAAAAAATCACTGATATTTACTTGTCATTTCTTTCAACTGTGAGGTTTGTTTTTCGTGGAGAGTGACATTGAATTCAATGGTCTTTTTTCTATCTCCTTTTTTATGGAGATCTATTTCTGCCACATTTGCATTGTGTTTTTCAGTGAGCATAACCATTTGTTGCTCACATTTCTTAGATAATACAACCTCCTATTTTTTTAAACCAGGTTTGTAATTTTCAAGCTTACTCTTTTTCTCTATTCAGTTGAATAGTGGGGTTTCTCATTGACCTTTTGTTTGCGTCAACAAATGCTCCTAGGGTAGCAATAGTTTTTTGAACAAAATATTCACCATTTAACTAGGAAATGTTCCACAATACCATTGGTTTGTAGGAGGTTTCCTCAAGTTTTCCCATTTATGTTTTCCTACCCTTGCTTTAATTGTGGTCTTGTTTTGTCCACGAAAAAAACAACTACGTAAGGCCACTACCGTATTAGGGGAATTTTGAGGTCTAAAATGGGCATCCTAAAAAAATGTATGACCAAAATAAACTTTATAAGAACCAATAGGATTCAAGATGGTGATGTCAACCATGGGGGATGATTCACCATTTTACTTAAATTTTGAGCAGGAGTACTCGTTGGATGAAAAATTTAATTCCTCATCTAAAGAGTACCTATATTGCATACTTTCGATGGATCTTGTTACACAAAAAATGAGAGATACATGAAAAAACGTGATTGCAATCATGTTTTTAATGTATTTCTCATTTTTCGTGTAGCAGGGTCCATCAAAAGTATGCAACATGAGTACTCCTTGGATTATGAATCAAATTACATATCCAATGAGTGTTTTCACTCGAAATTTGAGTAAACCCATAGGGAGATAAGTTGAAAATACAAGTTGAAAAAATAGTTTTTTTTTTTTGGTCTCTCTCTAAAATTTGATGATGTAATGTAATCTTATTTTATTATTTCCACTATTATTTTATAATTTCCTTAGGAGGCCCATTTAAGACCTCAAAACTCCCTAATGAATCTTTCAATAACCTGCACATTGTCTATATCTATTGTTGTAGCAGAAAATTGACCAAGAATAACAATAATTGTGGTGGTATCAATTGCAGTAGTTGAGTTAACCCTGATGTAAACATGGGTTTAATAACTTGCATAGGAGTACTTAAAGTGGTTGTTTCAACATTTTTTTGGAGGAGTGTCCAAAATTACATCATTATGAATATCATCAGATATATATTCCTTGTCCTTATCTTGTTCCTCTTGATTAACATTAACTGTGCCTTCGTTGTCTTTCACATTCTGTTCTTGTTCGTTCGATTTTTGTTGCTCATGTTCTTATTCATTGCATTCTTCAATATGTTTAATCAAAAGCATTTGAAGTATCTTTGACCTCTTCAAATTGCTTATTAATATCTTCAGAGCATTATGCTGTCTAAAAATCCAAATAAAAAGTGAATGCTCATAAACAACGCCTTTCACTATTCCTTTTGGGTCACGTAGTTTAATTTTTCTTGGGTTAGCCAAATTGCTTGAAATTGTTTTGCCTCCTTTATAGCATGCATAATGTTTAATGAACAATAAATGCCCAATAGTAGAGGAAACATTAGCTAGTAATCTTTGTTCGATAATCAATTTCTTTGAGAACTAGACTATCATGCACATATTTAGGAAGTAGGTGAAAGGATGCTTCACATTCATATACCCTAATATAAGAAAATTCTTCATCAATAAACCAATCCTGTATATCCTTGATTTCATCCTTGGCATCTTGGGCCAACGTGGGGGGTGATTGATATCTTAATAAGTTATTTAGGGGAATCTTAAAGTTGTCACAAATTTCATAAAATAAATTTATAGAGTTTACTGTCCACAATCTTTAGCAATATGCATTTATTGGTTCATTATGAGGAGACCACTTCCACTTTAGAAATGGAAAGGGAAACTTGCAATAAACTACATCTATGAGAAACAATGACATAAATAACATTTTTGAGAATTTTTTCGGTGATAATCACATCAAAATTCATTTGTCGATGCGTTTCAAACCAACCAGTGTGGTTCATTGTCAGGACAAGATGAAGAATCAGATCATGGCAACGGGTTAAATAGAGAGACAAATCATTCCAAAAACTATAAAGAAACAACTACTTTACATTGGAGCAAAAATTAGGAGAAAAAAAAGAAATATTTTTTTCTCCTAATTTTTGGTCCATTCAAAAGTAGCCGTTTCTTTATAGCCATTGGAGTGATATGTCTCTCTATTTAACCTGTTGCCATGATCTGATTCTTCTTCATCTTGTCTTGACGATGAACCACATTGGTTGGTTCGAAACACGTCGACAAATGAATCACTTGTATTTGTTTCCACTCTGGATGATCCAATGAATGATAGGTATTCATTCTAACTTGAACTGCTAAGAGCTACATTGACCATATAATCTATATATCATTGCTATTAGAAACATTTGAGGTCTTTTTATATGTTGGACATGGTATAATTTATTTGTTGTAGTTTTATAGGATTCGAAGCCATAACATCGTTCCCTAATCAACTCAGACATTTGGGTTTAAGCCTCCACCACCTCTTTGGAAACAAATTTCTCTATGAAATGTTTATTTATACTCTTCTAAGGGGTGTCTAACTTGTACATGATATCTACATATTGTGGACTAAAAGAGACAACAACTTTTCAAGAAGAATTAATTATTGTGCAAGTTCCAACTGTTTAATTTTCAATTGCAATAGATACAAGCACAATATTTCTGAAAACTGATAATTACTTCTAATGATGTTGACTTTTTTTATTTTTTCCAGTATATCATTAAGTAATTATACTTAAGGAATTCAACCATATAAAAACAGTGGGACAATAGAGACCACACTGCAAAAAGAGAGCACAAGATTTACCTTGGGAAAACCCACATGGGGGAAAAAACCAAGAAACTTTTCAATAGAAAATTTCTTCTTTTCAACAAGAGACACACCTCGACTTCTAGTCAACAACTAGGTCAAACTGACCTTCAATAAATCTATGGTCGAACCTGGTTAACACCCTCCAAGTCAAGCCTCTTATATGATCCAACAATTCGGCCTTCTTAATATGCCCTTGCTGAATTTTGACCTCCCATTAATTGCCGAAAAACCCAAAATTTCGACCCTACAACTACCTAGAAAATTTGGCACTGCCACTGTAATTTTCATAGAAAATGATGTGAAATGGAGAGAGAGAGAAGACTTCCACACGTGCGAGCTAGATAGAGAGAGCAAGAGATGAATTGATCCTTCTTTTTCATCCTCCTAGTCCTTCTTGTCCTTCGCTTGGATGCCCAAAATATTTTTGCTTGAGAGAGATCAAACTATTGCCTTGAGGAGGAGGTCGAATGCCTATATATAGTGATTTGTTGGGTCAAATGGGCATGTCTTTTGTGTGGGACGAATTGACTTGGAGGGAGGCTGATTTGACTAGTTTTGGAGCTAAACATTCAATTTTGAAAATTCAAATTTTTCTCTTTTAAAAGTCCATAAGGACACGACTTATTTTTTTTTTTCTTTTGACTCTAGCATGAAGAACATGCTTTACAATGATCAATAACATACATCGAGGGCCAAAATGTACATTATGAAGACTAACCACAGTGACAAAAATCAACACTAACATTGGTGTAAGAAATGATCCATCGTACCAAATCATAAAAGGGAAGAATATTTGGCCAAGCAACAATTTTATGGAGACCTAACATTCCAAGGTACATGAAATTATCCTTGTCCTTTTCATATTCACCTTGGAAATTTTCCTCCTCTAAGAGGTTATAATCTCACTCCATTTAGTGTTGTTATTCACCTCGATATTGTGTGAAGTATTTAAGAAAAACGCTAAATTAGGATTCTTATTCTTGTCTTTAACTTCAAATTTAACATGCTTATCCTTACCCTTATTTGTCATATTATCTTACATGAACCCGCATTTCAGGAAAACAACCCAAAACATAAATAATAATGAAACAATTAACAAATCTGATAAGAAAGTGAATTGGTGATAAGGAACGAATTATACTAACTAGAATCTTAAATTAGTAGAATGATTCACTTCCTTAGATGCTTGAACAATATAAATATCTATCACAATTGCATAGTTCATTTTTATTAAAAGTTTGTACCATGCGTCATGCATTCATACAAGCAACTGAGTCTTGTTTCATACTACTCATGTTCAAACTTCATTTGCTAACAATCAAAGCAAAAACATCCATTATTATATTCTCAATATTTTAGAAAAGAGAACATACAAATAAGGACATATAAAACAATGTTGCAAACATCATTATAAATATTTTGTATGTGACCTCATCAAAGCTTCAAAGATGATCACTCACCTAAAAATATACCTAACTCTTCACCTACCTCCACCTATCATAATTTTGAACACACACACAGACACACAGACACACACACACACACACACACACACACATATATTTACACGCACTTATGGAATACATATTGTATACCATGCACAATTGCAACAATATCCTTTGTACTTGCGTCCTTCATTTCTTGTGTGTATGTGCATTGCTACGTAATTGTGCTCATTATTAGTCGACATCAAAACCTGTACTTGGTAACCTATTAGTACCCTCTTTATAACTAATATTCAATTCCATTATTGGTATTATAGCATAATGGCTATATTATGGAGCATATATAGCCATCCCATATACCTATGACCATTTTGTTGCCGAGAATTTTTTGCTCCTAGTCGAACATCGTTGACTCATCGATTGACCTCCCATCCTTTCCTTGGTACTCTTTTTCCCTGTGGAACCTCAAGTTATGAATCACAATGGAGCTATACGAAAGAATAAAAGCACTAGAAAGTGGAGGAGAACATTCAAACTCGAGAGTTTTCCTCTCATAGAGTCTCTCTTTCTACCAAACTTGTTGGAAATACTAAGAGGGGGGTGAATCAATATTTCTTAGCAATTAGTAACTTATTAATCTTTTCAGAGCATTAGTTAATCTTCAAAATTATTCAAAAACCAAAAATAAATAGTAGACAATGAACACAAATATTTTTAGGTGGAAAACCCCCTCCGAGTCAAAAACCACAAAACACTTTTCTAACAAGTTCTTTAAATCTTCATCTCCAACTGAAAAGAAATCTACGACTCCCTGGAACTCTAGAAAATCATTCTACTCCATCTCCCACTGGAAGGACACCCCAACGCCCTGGTTTTATCAACAATCCACTAAAAGTATGCTCTAGCACCTTAGCAAGCTCCAACTTGCCCTAACACCACCCTACCACCCTGAAGTGTTTTTAGGCTCCAACCTGAAGGTGACATCAACCACCTCCCTAACACCTAGTTCTCTTAGAATATGAACAAGTATAATATTAATTACAATTCTATTATGAATGGCCACACCTAAGTGTTTACTTTGAACATAATCGAAATCCATTATAAACAAAATGAACCGCTCTTTTTTTCTTTTTTCTTTTTTCATAGGTCGTTGCCATATTTATGAGATATCGTTTCCAATTACTAATCATTGACATATTCTATATTTCATAAAAGGTTAGGTATTATTTAAACAATGTAATACATTTTGATCACCTCTCACAATTGCACTGTAAGAAGATTGCACACTGTAAAGTCTTAAAGAATGTACATCAAACTCTGTTGCTATTAAATAACAAATTGTACTAAAAAGACTGTCCCCACAATTGGATGTATTAGTTTTTTCTTTGTCCAATCCATGAAAATGCATATCATTGATGATATGTTTCCATTGATATTTAATATCTTTGCACACCAGCGACAAGTAGATATTATATGCTCCAAAATTACATATGGATATTTTTTTTGTAAATTAATAGTTCATAATGATGATCACTAATAGGATTTGCATCATAAAACAAAATGAACTATAGATTTGCATTTGCATTTGTATTGAAAAGAAAATATATCATTTCCTTTGTTAGAGACCAAATTTCGATTGATATATTTAACCACTTGGCTAGACATTGTATGAAAAATCTATCTCCCCATAGTCCTATCTCAATTTCATTTATATTTGTAGATGAAGAAAATCACATTTTGCAAAGATATGTGTCAACAAGATGTATTCCGTGCAATTGGTACAAAAAGTCAGATGGTAGTTAATACTGATATGACAGTAATGCTTCTTCATTTCCATTGTTTAAACAAAATAAAAAGTTATTTATGAATCCATTTTTCACTTCAATGGACAAATAACACAAGTGAAATAGAATTTGAAATGCATCAAACAAGCAATCTCATGGACTATATGAAAATGCATGTATTTTAAAGAGATAATATCTATTCAACACATGGTTGATGATGTCTTATACAATGCATTTCTCTTTCATTTGGTATATTTAACATCAATTCTTTTTTACATTTCTTCAATTTATGTTATTCAAATTATTCCCAGGTTATGTTTATGATATTGGCTACCTACAAAAAAAAGAACAATATAGTTTCAAAAGTGCCTACCTTGTTTTTTGTTTCCTTTAACTTCACTCTTCTCTGCCCCTAATGGGGCATGTTAGTTGGTGATGGTTGTGATATGAAGTGTTATGGAAAGTACATGATCCAAGGTTTAAATCACCCATAATTTACTTGTGAGCCATGTGTGGTTTACCTAGGGTTATAGTGGTATCGTTTGGAATCAAATGAATGTCACACGAGTACAATCCCAATCATGTTGTCAATTCCTCTAGTTAAAAAAATGACACTTATATATTACTATGCTTACTCTTGAAGAGAAAAACAATAACTTGTTTCTAATTTCATTTAATACATGCAGTGAGTTAAATAATATTGAATTGCATTCATTCCCATCATAATTTAAAAAAACATATATATTTCCTACATAATTTTGCAAATTTCAAATTGCAAAAGATATATGCAACCTCTATGCCAAAATTTCTACCATCAAAGCATATGTAATGTCATAATCAAATAGACATAATAAGATTAAATATATTGTCAATAGTAGTTTGAATTATTCTCATTATTGTCCACATAAATTGATACATATCTATCTGAAATAGCATAAGCCTATGTATTTATAAGACATGATGAGAAAGCATTCAATTATTATTTATTGTTCACTCAGAGAGAATTTAATATGCAATTATACTTAAGAATGATGCTAAATCAACACACTTACTTTGATAATAATTCCAATATTACTTATAGCAAATTCTATTAGTAAATTGAAATATTGTATAGCTTGTGATTTCATGCACACAAGATATATCAAGTTTTAGGCTTTCTTTGTGTCAAGTGACAAAATATCATCATCACTCTATCCCTCTTTGAAATATGCTCAGAGTGGCATGTTTTTCCCTAATCATTGATATTTTTCATCTAAATAAGTATACAAAGTGGTATGTTATCCCTAATCATTTATCATTATCATCCAATAAGTATACTTGATTATATCTTTGTTAAAAAAAGTATTGAAATAAGAACACTACACTGTCATCAAAGAAGAATACTCTAGAGAAAACTCTAAATCACAAGAAATCAGGCAGGAAAGGAACAACTTTCAAGACAGGCAGGGAGAAAGCCCTGCACAGTAAATCAACAGTTATGAGGATTTGACCGCACAAAATAAATCTTCATTTTACAGCAAAGCAGAGCTCCTAGACCAAAATTCTTCTCCGAATATCTTCAAAAGGACGAACACAATAGATCGTGAAGCTAAATCACCAATGTCCCAAGAACCAGAAGAGATGAAGGGGATGCAAGATAAAGGAAGTTGGAAGACCGTAGAGAAAAAAAAGAAAGCTACAACACCAATCTCGCCAAGAAAGACAAGGAGCCAAATAATTAAAAACTAAGAAAATTATATGTCTGATAGACCAATTTGGTCTCAGTGGACGTTAACCATCATCGTCATCATCATATAAGTGCAAAAAATAAAACTACATAAAGAAGCTTCCTTACAAAAGTTAAAATGATGTAACAACCTTAAGAAAAAAATCAAAAGCCAAGGCCAAGCATCCAATTCTAATGTAGATGTCAAACTTAAATCATGAACCCTAAGTCTAAGTCACTCTAGGCTGCACAACTTAAAAATTTCAAAGTGCTTGAATTACATTGGAAGGTAAATGTTCTAATGGAAAATGCATTTGATGATCATTGCAATCTAGCCTATGAGATTTTGAAAAAAATCAACCAACCCAACACAAAATTCGAAAATAAATTAAAGTAAATATTGGTAATTTGATAAATACTATTTAAGATTTCAACGCTTGTAGTAACAATGTTGAAGGAAATAGAGGCAACGAACTGTGCAAGAAAATGTAGAAATTTTGAATAATTTAACACATATTCAACAGAGATTATCCTGATCATGTACTATTGCGGAAAACATACACAATACATAAGCTCCTCTACGTTGATCAACAATATAGCAGCATCAATAACAATAAAACATCAAGAGCATTCACACATTAACACAGTATGTATCCAGGGGAAAGCATCGCGCTAAAAACCCCAACTATCTGTATATTAATGATTGAGTCATGTAACATTACACAGCATAATACTTCTCACAAGTATCTCCACCTCTGTTACACACAATACAGCTCAGATCTGATCTCCAAATCTCTTCCACTGCTTGCTTGCCTCCACTGCTCAATACCTGCTCAAGAACTGATGAGAATAGCTTCCCAAACTCGTTTTTCACCTACAAAATAGTCACTCACTCTTTGTGGACGTGAGCAAAGGCTAAAATGTGGGCCAAATACGTGAGCAAACTCATTGGCATACTCAATCCCTTGATTGTGCAAGATCTGATGCACAACTATAGTCACAACTGATAGCAATATGATTCTCTACCACTTGTCCCTGTTGAACTGAACATGCACTGACATGCAACTGAGTTAACTGATGTATTCTTTAGTTGTATTATGAGTTAATAATTAGTTTAACAACTCATCATTAGTCTATCTGCAGTTAGACTAACTACAACTAGTTTAACTAAGTCAAACTGAACACAACTCCATCAACTGTACCTCCAGTCCACTAAACTCAACTCACTTGAGTTCTAACTGAAGTCCTGCATGCAAATATTAGTCATCCCATAGGTAACCACGTATTTCCTTGTGGGATCTGCATGTACCACATCCGTAGCTCATTCTGAAGTGCTCCAAGAGAATAAGATCAAGTTTATAGTCCAAATATTATTATGAGACAATAATATTTGACTTTTCTATTTTTGACAGCCAGTCTAAAAATAGACTTTGATCACTCACACTGTGATCATTCACATTTTGATCAAAAATAGAAGTCCATCTATTTTTCCCAACTTGACCAATCATCCATAAACAACAACCTGCAATCCATAGACATGATCCATATGTCTAAAAATAGACATAGTCTAAAAATAGACTTGCGCCAAAAATAGCCTGCGGGCCCACTTAGTGAAGGCGACTCTTTTCACTAAGCTCCATCATCTTGTTGCAATCTCAACAAGCATTTCTTGTTGCACACTTTTCAACACTCCCTCTCAACAAGAAAGGCTTCCTCTCAAACCCGATCCTGTAACTCTGGAATGTTCTCCATGCAACACATCTGGCTGGTCCACTTGCTCTGTCATCAAAGTCTCTGACTGCTATTGCCTCTGTCGACTGAAACTCTGCATCTCTGTGCTCTTCAGTATCTGACTACTCTAGCCTCTGTCACTTTGATCTCTGACTGCATCCGTGCTGCTGCTGGTTCTATCTCCCAGCATTGCATCCGCGCTGCACCTCCCAACTGACCTCCCTGTTGGGATAGAAACACCCTCTGATGCTGAAGCTCTACCTGCTGCTGACAAGTGCTCCCTCTCTGACATCTGCGCTACTGCAACATCTCCATGCATCTCACACCATTGCACACCTCTCTGTGCCACCTAGCACTGTGCAAAACACTTGTGCCTCTCGCATTGCTACAGCCTGCTAGCTATGCGCTGTCCTGGGATTCCCTGCACTGTCGCTCTCTCTGCCGCTCCATCCGCATCTGTCTCTACCCAATCAGTCAGTTCCTGCTACTACACATCGGGGCTCCCGTAGCAAGGTCTCATCCAAGAGGTTGGGTACCTCAAGGATCCTGCCCCTCCTCCTTGGGACAATCAATCCACATCATCCCACCTCCTACCTGGAGGTATGGCTGCATGCGATCCCTCAGCCCACCTGGCTTGAAGTTCCCCCCTACTGGAGGTCTCTGGATGAGTAGATGTCTCTACTCGATCTCCTTTCAGCTTCCCCTGTTGTGGCTCCTCCACAACCTCCTGAAGCTGCTGCACCAATCGTGGCTCCTCCACAATCGTCTGAGACTTCTTCTGGCTCTGCATGTTGAGAGGTAATATACACTCCCTCTCAACCACCAAGTCTCCATCAGTTGCCTTGCTGCTCAAGGCTTTGCATGCATCTTGAACCTCAAGAGCATACAGGTTCTTGACCTGTGAACCAATCTTCTTCACCTGTCTGGTGATGATGTGTCTAAGGAAAACCTTTCCCTTACTGAAGACTACATCATAGCCTCTGTCTTCCAACATCGCGATCGACACCAAGTTTCTCTTCAGTCCTGGTACATACTTGACATCGGTCAAGGTAAGGCGAGCTCCATGCTCCCTCTGAAAAATAACCGTGCCTACACCTGAGACACTATACTTCTCATCATTACCCATCCCTATGAGTATCTGGAGATCTTTCTCCTCCAAAGTACTGAACAAACTTTTGTCACCGGTCATGTGGAAAGAAGCTCCACTGTCAAGAAACCAACCACTTCCCATCATGGATGAAACCATGCATGCGAAGAGTGTGAAGTCCAACTCAAACTGTGAAGCAAGTGAGGCTGCCTCACCTTCAGATCCTTCCCCGGATCCCTTCTTGGACTTCTTCTTTGGGCAATTAGTAGCATAATGACCCAACTCATGACAACGAAAGCATCTCACCTTCGCCTTGTCAACCTTCTTCCCATCATTGGAAGAACTGGATTCGGAAAGAGAAACCTTCCCCTTCCCCTTCTTCGCCTTACTCGCTAAGGCACAGTTCTCCTCATCCTACATGGATGAAGAACCATCTCTGGTGCTCCACCTTATCTCCTCCTGCACAAGATCCGACCAAAGTCTCTCCCATCCTGGAAGTTTCTCCCTTCCATTCACCGAGTCTTGGTAGCTATGCCAACTCTTAAGAAGGTCAAGGAGTCCTAGACTCACCATCCTCATCCGACAGTCACCCCCACACTTCCCAGCTCATCCCGGCATTGGATGAACTTCGTGAGTTACCTGGGCATACTATCTCCATTCTCACACTGAATGTTTCTGAGTTTTATCTCCTGCTTTGGAATTAAATCCGAATTCCACCAGCTCAAAACTCAACCGCTTCCGATCTAGAATTCGTGAAAACAAAGTATTTCTTTTACAGAGATTGACTGTATGGGCATTCACCGGATATCTCACCTTCCAAAAGAAGGATGAATCCAGAGGCTACCTGGCCCGATTACAGACTCTGCCTGAAGAAATAAAATGTAAACACTTCCTGAATAGTAGATTTGATGATCAATCCTCGCTTGATATCCTGTAAAAATCTCTTCTACAAATCAAGCAGCTCCGATACCATGTAGAAACTTTTTCTACAAATCATCTAGCTCTGATACCATGTAGAAATTTTGAATAATTTAACACATATTCAACAGAGATTATCCTGCTCATGTACTATTGCGGAAAACATACACAATACATAAGCTCCTCTACGTTGATCAACAATATAGCAGCATCAATAACAATAAAACATCAAGAGCATTCACACATTAACACAGTATGTATCCCGGGGAAAGCATCGCGCTAAAAACCCCAACTATCTGTATATTAATGATTGAGTCATGTAACATTACACAGCATAATACTTCTCACAAGTATCTCCACCTCTGTTACACACAATACAGCTCAGATCTGATCTCCAAATCTCTTCCACTGCTTGCCTGCCTCCACTGCTCAATACCTGCTCAAGAACTGATGAGAATAGCTTCCCAAACTTGTTTTTCACCTGCAAAATAGTCACTCACTCTTTGTGGACGTGAGCAAAGGCTAAAATGTGGGCCAAATACGTGAGCAAACTCATTGGCATACTCAATCCCTTGATTGTGCAAGATCTGATGCACAACTATAGTCACAACTGATAGCAATCTGATTCTCTACCACTTGTCCCTGTTGAACTGAACATGCACTGAAATGCAACTGAGTTAACTGATGTATTCTTTAGTTGTATTATGAGTTAATAATTAGTTTAGCAACTCATCATTAGTCTATCTGCAGTTAGACTAACTACAACTAGTTTAACTAAGTCAAACTGAACACAACTCCATCAACTGTACCTCCAGTCCACTAAACTCAACTCACTTGAGTTCTAACTGAAGTCCTGCATGCAAATATTAGTCATCCCATAGGTAACCACGTATTTCCTTGTGGGATCTGCATGTACCACATCTGTAGCTCATTCTGAAGTGCTCCAAGAGAATAAGATCAAGTTTATAGTCCAAATATTATTATGAGACAATAATATTTGACTTTTCTATTTTTGACAGCCAGTCTAAAAATAGACTTTGATCACTCACACTGTGATCATTCACATTTTGATCAAAAATAGAAGTCCATCTATTTTTCCCAACTTGACCAATCATCCATAAACAACAACCTGCAATCCATAGACATGATCCACATGTCTAAAAATAGACATAGTCTAAAAATAGACTTGCGCCAAAAATAGCCTGCGGGCCCACTTAGTGAAGGCGACTCTTTTCACTAAGCTCCATCATCTTGTTGCAATCTCAACAAGCATTTCTTGTTGCACACTTTTCAACAGAAAATATAAACCAAGTGATGAGACTAAAGCTAAATATGTGTCCCAAATCAACTTATATAATATCATATAGGGGTTTGTTGCTTTATTTTGAATGATGTGCTTGTTTTGAGTAATCCAAGTTGGCCACATGACCTTCGAGGCTAGTCCTTTATCTGCATTTGAGGAGATGTTGATCCAATCATGATGGGTTGTCTTGATGTTATCACCTTTCCATTATATTGCTTTGAAGACTTCTCCCATGATAGACAACCAAATTTCTTTAGTGATATGGTGGTGGACCAAAAGGTGGGAAATAGATTATTCATGTTCCTCACAAAGTGGGCACCTCTTATTTTTAACATGCCCCTAAGTGCGAGAAAGATTGATTATGAATAACAATGTAAACATAACAATCTTTGGTAAGATTTTTATTTCCAAAGTTTGGTCCATCACCATTCACATGTTTTAGGAGGAGAGGGAGGGAATTAATTTTTTTCTGCAATTTTAACATTGTACCTTCTTGAGGTTAGATTTGCTCCCCACATTAGCAAATCCTCTTCCTCCTTGAGTTGAATCATTGCACTGATTATTTTACTTGTGAAAATTTTCCATTGCTATTGTTTTGTTCCCATTAAACCAAGGTCATGTTCTAAGTGCTACATCTATGAAAAAAACCTAGAACAATGATTGCTTGATTAATGAAGTTGAGATGTTTGTTCCTAACGAAATCTAGAACTTGTGTGGGAATGATGTCGTTTAGATATTGTCTTGGCCATCTATCAAGGCCCATTTTTAAGTATGAGTGATCTCCTATTTTCTAGTAAATATGATCTACGATGAGATGAGTTGCTTGAATGACGAGTTTCCAAAATATTGATTGTCCTTAGTGTTGTTTGTTGGGATATTTGACATACTCTATTAAATATTTTGGATCAATATATTTACTATAAAAACTCTTTTTATAAGTGATTTTCTTTTGAGCTTCCAAGATCCTTTATTACTATTATAAAGATACCAAAATTTTTAATGCCCCAACCTCCTATTTACTTTGGATGGGAGAGGACTAACAAAGAGACTAGAGGTATTGTTTTATTTCATTTGATTCCCTTCCAATGCCAAGTGAGATAGAACTATCTAAGATTTGGTAAGGTGCATTTTGGAGAATACCCTAATGAGATCCAATAGTAAAAAACAACATACAAAATAAGTCTTTTGGTTGGTACAATTATATAGCTCTTGAGATCCATCAATGGGTCTGGTGGGAGATTATAGATTTGAATCAATCAATGAGCTAAGCCTAATCCTAAATTTTGTAGTTAGTGGGTTTAAGATAGAAAACTACATAACTTATATTTTTATCAAAATTATTGAAATGAGAAGGGAATGAATTCATTTATCCAGGGGATGTGCTCATTAAAATGGATAAGAGACTTGGTTTTATTTATCTCCATTGATATAGCTAAGTAGAAGAGATTATAATTCCAGAATATCTTTTGCTTCAAGAATGGAGCCATTCCTAAAACGATCAAGCCATCTATGAAGATAAACTAGGTAATTTGGACCTTCATTTCCTCCTTGATTCCTTTCATATTGTCTAGATGGTGTTTTTTTTCAATCAATTTGTTCAACCGCTTCATGATGATTGGGAAGAGAAAAGGGGAAAGTGGCCATCCTTATTAGACTCTCTAGAAACATGGAGATCATATGCCAAGGTCTAGTATATGGTTGTGATAGGTAGAATTGCAGAGGTCTTCATGATCATCAAGGGCCTTTATGGCTTCGGTTTTTATTTATTTATTTAATTTTTAATTTTTAATTAATTAATTTGTTTATTTTTATTTATTTTATTTTTTCGTGAATAGTAAATTACCCTATCTAGGATTCCTTCCAACCCTCATGATAAGCTAATAAATACCCTTTAAAATCATTCTTTTCCTAGGAGAAATTCATGGATTGAGCCCCTATGGTTTTAGGCCAACAAAAAATTTGGGGATTAACTCCCCCTTATGTCATCAGAATGTCCATAAATTGTAGAAATTTTGAATAATTTAACACATATTCAATGGAGATTATCCTGATCATGTACTATTACGGAAAACATACACAATACATAAGCTCCTCTACGTTGATCAACAATATAGCAACATCAATAACAATAAAACATCAAGAGCATTCACACATTAACACAGCATGTATCACGGGGAAAGCATCGCGCTAAAAACCCCAACTATCTGTATATTAATGATTGAGTCATGTAACATTACACAGCATAATACTTCTCACAAGTATCTCCACCTCTGTTACACACAATACAGCTTAGATCTGATCTCCAAATCTCTTCCACTGCTTGCCTGCCTCCACTGCTCAATACCTGCTCAAGAACTGATGAGAATAGCTTCCCAAACTCGTTTTTCACCTGCAAAATAGTCACTCACTCTTTGTGGACGTGAGCAAAGGCTAAAATGTGGGCCAAATACGTGAGCAAACTCATTGGCATACTCAATCCCTTGATTGTGTAAGATCTGATGCACAACTATAGTCACAACTGATAGCAATCTGATTCTCTACCACTTGTCCCTGTTGAACTGAACATGCACTGACATGCAACTGAGTTAACTGATGTATTCTTCAGTTGTATTATGAGTTAATAATTAGTTTAACAACTCATCATTAGTCTATCTGCAGTTAGACTAACTACAACTAGTTTAACTAAGTCAAACTGAACACAACTCCATCAACTGTACCTCCAGTCCACTAAACTCAACTCACTTGAGTTCTAACTGAAGTCCTGCATGCAAATATTAGTCATCCCATAGGTAACCACGTATTTCCTTGTGGGATCTGCATGTACCACATCCGTAGCTCATTCTGAAGTGCTCCAAGAGAATAAGATCAAGTTTATAGTCCAAATATTATTATGAGACAATAATATTTGACTTTTCTATTTTTGACAGCCAGTCTAAAAATAGACTTTGATCACTCACACTGTGATCATTCACATTTTGATCAAAAATAGAAGTCCATCTATTTTTCCCAACTTGACCAATCATCCATAAACAACAACCTGCAATCCATAGACATGATCCATATGTCTAAAAATAGACATAGTCTAAAAATAGACTTGCGCCAAAAATAGCCTGCGGGCCCACTTAGTGAAGGCGACTCTTTTCACTAAGCTCCATCATCTTGTTGCATTCTCAACAAGCATTTCTTGTTGCACACTTTTCAACACTCCCTCTCAACAAGAAAGGCTTCCTCTCAAACCCAATCTTGTAACTCTGGAATGTTCTCCATGCAACACATCTGGCTGGTCCACTTGCTCTGTCATCAAAGTCTCTGACTGCTATTGCCTCTGTCGACTGAAACTCTGCATCTCTGTGCTCTTCAGTATCTGACTACTCTAGCCTCTGTCACTTTGATCTCTGACTGCATCCGTGCTGCTGCTGGTTCTATCTCCCAGCATTGCATCCGCACTGCACCTCCCAACTGACCTCTCTGTTGGGATAGAAACACCCTCTGATGCTGAAGCTCTACCTGCTGCTGACAAGTGCTCCCTCTCTGACATCTGCGCTACTGCAACATCTCCATGCATCTCGCACCATTGCACACCTCTTTGTGCCACCTAGCACTGTGCAAAACACTTGTGCCTCTCGCATTGCTACAGCCTGCTAGCTATGCGCTGTCCTGGGATTCCCTGCACTGTCGCTCTCTCTGCCGCTCCATCCGCATCTGTCTCTACCCAATCAGTCAGTTCCTGCTACTACACATCGGGGCTCCCGTAGCAAGGTCTCATCCAAGAGGTTGGGTACCTCAAGGATCCTGCCCCTCCTCCTTGGGACAATCAATCCACATCACCCCACCTCCTACCTGGAGGTATGGCTGCATGCGATCCCTCAGCCCACCTGGCTTGAAGTTTCCCCCTACTGGAGGTCTTTGGATGAGTAGATGTCTCTACTCGATCTCCTTTCAGCTTCCCCTGTTGTGGCTCCTCCACAACCTCCTGAAGCTGCTGCACCAATCGTGGCTCCTCCACAATCGTCTGAGACTTCTTCTGGCTCTGCATGTTGAGAGGTAATATACGCTCCCTCTCAACCACCAAGTCTCCATCAGTTGCCTTGCTGCTCAAGGCTTTGCATGCATCTTGAACCTCAAGAGCATACAGGTTCTTGACCCGTGAACCAATCTTCTTCACCTGTCTGGTGATGATGTGTCTAAGGAAAACCTTTCCCTTACTGAAGACTACATCATAGCCTCTGTCTTCCAGCATCGCGATCGACACCAAGTTTCTCTTCAGTCCTGGTACATACTTGACATCGGTCAAGGTAAGGCGAGCTTCATGCTCCCTCTGAAAAATAACCGTGCCTACACCTGAGACACTATACTTCTCATCATTACCCATCCCTATGAGTATCTGGAGATCTTTCTCCTCCAAAGTACTGAACAAACTTTTGTCACCGGTCATGTGGAAAGAAGCTCCACTGTCAAGAAACCAACCACTTCCCATCATGGATGAAACCATGCATGCGAAGAGTGTGAAGTCCAACTCAAACTGTGAAGCAAGTGAGGCTACCTCACCTTCATATCCTTCCCCGGATCCCTTCTTGGACTTCTTCTTTGGGCAATTAGTAGCATAATGACCCAACTCATGACAACGAAAGCATCTCACCTTCGCCTTGTCAACCTTCTTCCCATCATTGGAAGAACTGGATTCGGAAAGAGAAACCTTCCCCTTCCCCTTCTTCGCCTTACTCACTAAGGCACAGTTCTCCTCATCCTGCATGGATGAAGAACCATCTCTGGTGCTCCGCCTGATCTCCTCCTGCACAAGATCCGACCAAAGTCTCTCCCATCCTGGCAATTTCTCCCGACCATTGACAGAGTCCTGATAGGAATGCCAACTCTTCGGAAGACCAAGGAGAGCCAAGCTCACCAAGTCCTCATCATCGACAGTAATCCCCACACTTCCCATCTCATCTCGACACTGAGTAAACTTCGTGAGATACTTGGGAATACTGTCACCCTTCTCGCATTTGATGTTTCTGAGTTTATCTTTGAGCGCCAGCTTCCTCTGATCGCTCTTGCTTTGGAATAATTCTGTTAATGATTTCCACATCAAATATGGAGTAGCCTTTCCATGGAGGCTGGACACAATGTGATCCTTCACGCCCTCCAACAGAATCCTTCGACATTTTGCGGTCTTCTTTTGCCAAGCATCAGCTTGAGTAGCATCAGTAGGCTTTGGGATATCCGTATCTATGAACTCCTTCAGCCCGTTATCATCCAATACTGCCTCCATCCTGTCCTTCCATGCAATATAGTTTGAGCTGCCCTCAAGAGCATACTCCAATCGCAATCTGTTGAAAGACATTGCTGTGTTGTCACCAAGAAAACACTGCTGCAAATTCGAATTCCACCAGCAACCAACTCAACTGCTTCCGATCTAGAATTCGTGAGAACAAAATATTTCTCGTACAGAGATTGACTGTATGGGCTTTCACCGGATATTTCACCTTCCAAAGGAAGGATGAATCCAGAGGCTACCTGGCCCGATTACAGACTCTGCCTAGAGAAATAGAATGTAAACACTTCCTGAATAGTAGATCTGATGATCAACCCTCGCTTGATATCCTGTAAAAATCTCTTCTACAAATCAAGCTGCTCCGATACCATGTAGAAATTTTGAATAATTTAACACATATTCAATGGAGATTATCCTGATCATGTACTATTGCGGAAAACATACACAATACATAAGCTCCTCTACGTTGATCAACAATATAGCAGCATCAATAACAATAAAACATCAAGAGCATTCACACATTAACACAGTATGTATCCCGGGGAAAGCATCGCGCTAAAAACCCCAACTATCTGTATATTAATGTTTGAGTCATGTAACATTACACAGCATAATACTTCTCACAAGTATCTCCACCTCTGTTACACACAATACAGCTCGGATCTGATCTCCAAATCTCTTCCACTGCTTGCCTGCCTCCACTGCTCAATACTTGCTCAAGAACTGATGAGAATAGCTTCCCAAACTCGTTTTTCACCTGCAAAATAGTCACTCACTCTTTGTGGACGTGAGAAAAGGCTAAAATGTGGGCCAAATACGTGAGCAAACTCATTGGCATACTCAATCCCTTGATTGTGCAAGATCTGATGCACAACTATAGTCACAACTGATAGCAATCTGATTCTCTACCACTTGTCCCTGTTGAACTGAACATGCACTGACATGCAACTGAGTTAACTGATGTATTCTTTAGTTGTATTATGAGTTAATAATTAGTTTAACAACTCATCATTAGTCTATCTGCAGTTAGACTAACTACAACTAGTTTAACTAAGTCAAACTGAACACAACTCCATCAACTGTACCTCCAGTCCACTAAACTCAACTCACTTGAGTTCTAACTGAAGTCCTGCATGCAAATATTAGTCATCCCATAGGTAACCACGTATTTCCTTGTGGGATCTGCATGTACCACATCCGTAGCTCATTCTGAAGTGCTCCAAGAGAATAAGATCAAGTTTATAGTCCAAATATTATTATGAGACAATAATATTTGACTTTTCTATTTTTGACAGCCAGTCTAAAAATAGACTTTGATCACTCACACTGTGATCATTCACATTTTGATCAAAAATAGAAGTCCATCTATTTTTCCCAACTTGACCAATCATCCATAAACAACAACCTGCAATCCATAGACATGATCCATATGTCTAAAAATAGACATAGTCTAAAAATAGACTTGCGCCAAAAATAGCCTGCGGGCCCACTTAGTGAAGGCGACTCTTTTAACTAAGCTCCATCATCTTGTTGTATTCTCAACAAGCATTTCTTGTTGCACACTTTTCAACATAAATTTGAGGATCAAAATGGTTTGGCCCCAACCCCTGGTCACATGTCTAATAAAGGGCTATAATGTAGACCTTAGTTGAAGGAGCCTAATCCTACGGGGACTGGGTATCAAGAAGCACTACTTGACACGTTGATAGGCCACCAGATGTCCTTGCTAGGTGAGAATTGCACCAACAACATAGTCGAAGGCATTTGTCTCAATCTTAAATGGTTGTTGCAAGTCTAGCAATGTGAGGACTAGTGCAGAGAAAAGGAGTGTTTTAGCATGACGAATGCCTTCTGTTGTGACTGAAACCAAAAATAATTTTCTTTTACTCTATCCTTGGTAACTTGACTCAAAGGCCAAGTGATATGAGAGAACCCCAACACAAATCTCTGATAGGAATTGGCAATTCCCAAGAAGCTGTGAAACTATGTTAGAGTCATTGGGGCTAGCCAATCCTGAATGACTTGGATCTTAGTTGGATCCATATCGACACCTTGCTTATCAATTATGTAGCCCAAATATTGGACCTAATCCATGCCAAAGGAGAATTTCCCCAAGTTGGCACATAGTTTGTGTTGCCGTAGGGTTTGAATGACTTACTGAATATGTTACAAGTGCTCTACCTAACTCTTGCAGAAGATGAGGATGTCATCTAGATATACAACCATTAAAAAGTTAGTGAAGGGCCGCAAGAGGTCATCCATCAACCTCATAAAAGTTGTAGGGGAATTTTTCAATATGAAGGGCATGACCAACCACTCAAAGAGATCCTCCTTAGGCTTCAAGGCATTCTTCCATACATCTGTGAGTTATATTGGAACTTGGTGATAGTCGAAATTCAAAACAATCTTGTTGAAGTACTTAGGCCCCTTGAGTTGGTCAATAAGGTCATTAATCTGTGGGATCAGGTATCTATTCCTGACAATGATTTTATTCAGTGCTCTCTAATCAATGCAAAGTCTCCAGGTCCCTTCTTTCTTCTTTACAACTACAATTGGGCTTCCACAAAGTGAGGAACTTGGTCGGATGTGCCCTTTTGTATCAACTCCTAGATATGCCGCTTGATTTCCTCATTTTCCAGCAGAGAGTAGTGGTAGATCAACCCATTAGGTAGAGGCACTCCAGGAGTCAAATAAATTGAATGCTTGACTTTACAGTGCAAAGGTACCCCTGTGAGTGAGGAGAAGATGTCCCCGTGCTCTTCCACGACCTTATCAACTTGCTTCTGCTATGTGGAGGAACCCTTTCTCAGAGCCACGGATATGGATAAAATCTTCCCCTTATTTTGAGAGCGAATTAGGAAGAAAACAAATTTCCCAATATGGGAGATGATCTTACTGCATTGCTTAGTAGAGATCAAAGAAATGGTGGTAAGTGGGGCCACCTCCAGTACCCTGTAGAGTTGTCTTCTTAAAGTAATAATAAGAGTAAGAGGTTTGTACTCATACACAACATGACGTTTCCACAAGTATGGTTGGCCTAATAAAACATAAAAGACTTCAAGGGGAGCAACATCATATAGTAGCTGAGTGAAAGGATTAATGTTGTAGGGAAGGTGACACTATTGGCTGACACTGAGATCGTGCCCGCCACCTGGTGGAGTATGGATGCAGGTGTGTTGTTGTAAAGAGGCCCAACCACGTAAAAACCTCTGCATGGATGAGGTTCTTTTGATTCCCACTATCGAAAATGAATTGCAACAGAGAAACCTTCACCCACATCTATGTGTGGAAGAGACACTCACCCTCCTCTAGATCTTCGGGCTCAATCTTCTTGACCTTGATGGTGGAAAATATGGCACTAGGTTCTGCATCAATGATATGTTTCTCCTTGTCGGGTTCTGGCTCAAAGTTAGAACACGCATATGACTATGAATCTTTTAGCTTGGCCACCAGTGACTGCTTTACACGATATTCATTTGTGTTGTGAGTGGGCCTCTTATGGAACTCACACCACTTTCCTGTGTCTTTCTTTGTCTTCCCGTTGCTATACTTTTCTTGTGGCTTCAATGGGTTGTCTTGGGTCATTCCACCTTGGCCTTATCCTTTGTTTTGTGGTTTGGAGGTGCCTTTGCCCTGCTCCGGATTCGAAAATCCAAAGTCTCGCTTCTTCAATTTAAATTTATGCTCGATCTTGAAAACATATCGATATGTTGTGCCAAGTGAGGAGATGTCCAAGAACTCCATTTCTTCCCATATGTATTTGTGCAGACAACCACGGTAATTGAGTACCAAATGTCGCTCAAAGTCCTTGATACCCATATTTGTGCATAGGGTATGAAATATATTCGTGAACTCTGACACTTCTTGGTCTCTTTCCTTTTGCAATGTGGTCCATTATATGTACTCGTCTTCATAGATCGCAACAAGGTAATATTATTCCTTGAAGACATCTCAGAAAGAATCACAAGAGGGTGTAACTGAAAATAGGGAGGATGTTACGAAACCAGCTCAAGAAAAGATAGAAAAGATAGATCAACGCCTTAGAATTCAGCCTCTTCGAGGGGGCAACCTCCTTTACATTACATAAATGAAAAATTCTTGGATGATACAAATGACAAAACCTCCTTTCTATATATAGGAGTGTAAGGAGTAACAATATAATCCAGCCGACCTAACAATAATAATATAAAGCCACAAAAATAACAATAGAGGGATTCTATGGGGCACAGAAATAATAATATGGGGGTAATAGGGGCACAACAATATAAATAAGGGGTATAACTACAATAGTAATGGGGTAATCACTAGTATTATAGGGACCCAACATGCCCCTCTCCTTCAAAAAAGTGTTGTCCTCAACGCTTGAGTAGTTCTGGATACTTCTGCATAAAATTCTCATCCTCCCATGTGGAATCTTCAGCGGATAAGTTCTTCCACTTGATAAGATACTCTGAAATTGATCGATTTCGTAGCTGTCGAGTTCTTGTTTCTGTGACTGCTTCCGGTTCCAATATAATTTTTCCTTCCTCGTCAAGTTCTGGCAATATTGTTTGAACTGGGAGCTTGTCGCCTATAACCTTCTTTAAACATGAAACATGGAAAACTGGGTGCAATCGAGAAGCTGCAGGAAGCTCCAATTTGTATGCCATAGTACCAATCTTTTGCAACACCTTGTACGGACCATAATACTTTGGTGATAATTTATTATCCTTCTTAGCTTGCTTTAGGGACATTTGCTTATATGGTTGTAGCCGTAGGAATACCTAATCACCTACATCAAAACTTCTTTCACTGCGATGTTGATCTGCCTGTTGTTTCATTCTATTTTGTGCCAACACGAGGTTATCCTTTAAGAGTTGGAGGACTTGTTGTTGATGTTCGATGTGATGTTCCACTGCCTGAACCTTAGAATTTTCTCTTAAATATGATGTGATGGATGGTGGTTGATACCCATAAAGTGCCATAAATGGGGTCATTTTTGTTGCTGTATGGAAGGAAGTGTTATACCACCATTCAGCCAGAGGCAACCATTTGACCCATTGTGTCTGTTTATCAGATACAAAGCAACGAAGATATCCTTCCAAACATTTGTTTACTATCTCAGTTTGCCCATCAGATTGAGGATGATAAGATGAGCTATGAGCTAACTGAGTACCAAGACAAGAAAATAATTCTGTCCAAAAATTTCCCGTGAAAATGGGATCTCTGTCACTTACAATAATCTTTGGGTTTCCATGTAGCTTTTGAACTGTTTCCATAAATGCAGTAGAAACTGTACTGGCTTTAAATGGATGTGATAATGCACAAAAGTGTGCATACTTGGTAAGTCTGTCAACTACCACCATGATGACACTCTTTCCCTCAGACTTGGGTAAACCTGTGATAAAATCCATTGAAACCTCCTCCCAACGTTGGCTTGGAATGGATAAAGGTTGTAATAGACCTGGTGTCTTAATTGTTTCAACTTTATTTTGTTGGCAAACCAAACATTCCGCCACAAACTTTTGAATATCTGATTTAAGGCCATCCCAAAAAAATTCCTTCTTAACCCTGTGGTAAGTTTTTAAAAATCCTGAGTGCCCTCCTAAGGGAGAAGTGTGCAATTCCATAAGAATCTTTTGTTTTAGCTGGGAATTCTTACAGAGGTATAAGCGATCTTTGTACCATAACGAATCATTTTGCCAGCTAAATGTATCAGAAGTACTGGAATCTTGTTGTAGCTTTCGAATAAGTGCCCACACTTCTTCGTCATTCTTCCATTCCTCCTTTGCTTTGTTTATCCAATCTGGTTGGATAATAGAAATGGCACACAACAATGCTTCCATATCCTCATCCTTTCTTGAGAGTGCATCTGCCACCACATTTTGCTTCCCTTTTTTGTAGATGATTTCAAAGTCATAACCCAACATCTTTGTGACCCACTTTTGTTGCTCTTCAGAGGATAATCTTTGTTCTAAAAAGTATTTAAGGCTATCATGATCCGTTTTTACCTTGAAGTGTCTTCCCATTAGGTAGGGTCGCCATTTCTTAAGTGCATGGAGTATTGCCAACATTTCCTTCTCATAAATAGCTTTGCTTAAAAACTTTCCCTTGATTGGACGACTTTCAAAAGCAATGGGTCTTTCATCTTGCATTAGAACAGCACCAATTCCATTTCCTGAAGCATCACATTCCACAATAAAGGTTTTTGTGAAGTCCGGTGTAGCTAAGACCGGTGCTTGGCACATTGCCTCTTTAAGATGTTTAAAGGCCTTTGTTGCTTCCGGAGTCCATGAAAATGAATCTTTCTTCAATAATGTTGTTAGAGGTGCTGCTATTCTCCCATAATTCTTAACGAACTTGCGATAATACCCTGTCAACCCAAGAAATCCTCGCAGATGCTTTATGGATGTGGGGATTTTCCATTCCTTAATGGCTTTAATTTTGCTAGGGTCTACCTTAACTCCTTCATGAGATACAATATGACCCAAATATTCCACCTCCTGGACTCCAAAGAAACATTTGGATCTTTTTGCATATAATTGTTTCTCCTCCAATAGTTGTAGCACCTTGTCAACATGTTCAACATGATCCTTCCAAGACTTGCTGTAGATTAGTATATCATCAAAAAATACCAACACAAATTTTCTAAGGAATGGTTTGAAAATTGAATTCATCAAACCTTGAAATGTTGAAGGTGCATTGGTAAGGCCAAAAGGCATGACCAAAAATTCATAATGACCCTCATGAGTTCTAAATGCCGTTTTCGGAATGTCTTCAATCTTCATTCTGATTTGATGATATCCCGAACGAAGATCCAACTTGGTGAAGTAAATTGATCCATGCAATTCATCCAGTAATTCATCAATGACAGGAATGGGGAACTTATCTTTAATAGTGAGCTTGTTGAGCTCCCTATAATCTGGACACATGCGCCATGATCCATCCTTCTTGTGCACCAATACTACTGGAGCTGAGAAAGAACTTTGACTTGGTTGAATTATACCAGCCTCTAGCATTTCTGCAACCATACGTTCAATTTCACTTTTTTGGACATATGGATATCTGTACGGCCTGATGTTTGGAGGAACACTTCCTGGAATCAGATGAATAGCATGATCATGATCACGCATAGGTGGGAGAACTTTGGGAGTCTCAAATACCTTGGAATGATTGTCCAGGACTTTTTGGAGATCTGGAGAAATAGATGATTCCAATGTGGAAACATCTAGCGAACATAATTGTGCAATTACACCTCTTTGCTCCTTTTTTAGAAGCTTTGTCATGCCATTAGAGCTGATTATCTTTCCTGGTTTCCCTGCAATACCCCTTAATTCAACTTCCTTTCCTTCCACAGAAAATTTCATGAAAAGTTCTTGAAAATTAAAAGCTATTGTACCCAAGGATTGTAGCCATTGGACTCCTAGTACAACATCAGCACCTCCCATTGGAATGGAAAGCATTGGGCTAGTCAATACATATTCTCCCATGGATAGCTTGATATTATGGCACTTTCCAGAACAATTTATTGTTCCTCCATTTGCAATCATCACTTGACACTCTGGTGCTGGATATAGGAAGCAATTCAATTCTTTTGCTACCCTACAATGAATAAAATTGTGGGTGCTTCCTGAATCAATCAACACTATTACCTTTTTCTTCTTGATTTGTCCTTCTATCTTGATGGTTTGAGGAGTGGTAATTCCCGCCAATGCATTACAAGATATGGTCGGATTTATTTGTTCTTCATCTAGGCTTTGTTCCTGGAATATATCCTCTTCTTTTGACCTTTCTTGCTCCTTTTCTTCTTCCTCTTCACAATCTATGTAGAATAATTTCTTCTCAGCACACTTATGACCTTTTGTGTATTTGCTATCACAATTGTAACAAAGCCATTTTGCTCTTTTTTCTTCCAATTGTTGTGGTGTCAACCTTGTAGGTTGTGGAAGACTATGGGCAACAACACTTCCGTCTTTATAGTTGTGAATGGTATGCTTCCTAGTTGCCATAATTTTGCTTTCCATTTTTCTTGCTAACCTGAATGCCTTCTCTAATGAATCAGGTTCCCAAAGGCGCACATCATGTTGGATATTATCCTTTAAAGACCCTATGAACACATCAATCCTATGCTCCTCTGGAATATCTTTTACCCTTATGTTCAATTTTTGGAACTCCTCAATGTGCTCCATTATTGAACCCTTTTGTTTGAGACTTATCAATTGGCTAAAAAAAGTGTTGCTTTTTGTATCCTCATAATGTGCTATCAATTCTTCCGTAAAAATTGCCCAAGTGATAAATTGTTTACGAGAACAAAGCCATTGATACCATACAAACTGATTTGGTTCCAAATATAAAGTTGCCATACGTACCTTTTGTGTGTTTTGCACATTATTGAGATCGAAGAATTGCTCCATCTGTAATATCCATGTGGCGGGATCTTGCCATCAAACTTCCTCATATCGATTTTTGGAATATGGTGATTCTTCGATCCAACATTAGCGTCTACGGAATCATGATTAACATTTCTTTTGTTCTCATCACGAGTTTGCTTTACTACCTTTTCACCATTAGTGACCCTTTCTTGTAGCAACTTCTTCAATTCTTCCATCGAATCCTCCATCTTAGCTTCCATGCCCTTTATCTTAGATTCCACGCCATTTATCTTAGATTCCACGCCACTTATCTTAGCTTCTGTTAGCTTTTGTGAGCGTGACATTTGTTGCACTTGTTCTTGTAATTTTGATATATCATGTAGCATTTCTTCCTCTTCTTCATGAGTCATGCTAGAGCTTTCAGGTTCCTTACTAGGTGTTTGCATTTTCTTTCCTCAGGGCATCAGTTACCGATAATAATGCTTTACTATGCCCTTTGAGTTCCGTTAAACCAAGCTTACACAAAAATTAAAAAAAAAACTACACACCTTTTTTCACTTTATAGAAGCCTGATATTGAATCTGATGTATCTCTGTAATTTCGGATCATCCAATTCTGAAATTGCTACCTGTAGTAGCCTTCTGCGTCCTCTTTCCAATGCCACAAGTCTGAGCCAAATTGGATTCTCCAAGGAAGAGTTATGTGAAATCTCCCACAGTGACTTGCTTTTAGAATGGTTCAGTAGAGCTAACTTGTACGACGTGCCACGAGTCACTGTTTCAACCTTTGAATCTGAAACACACACACAAGAAACTACAGTCCGTCCTCTTTCTGTACCTTTTTACGAAATTTCAATCCGATTCTCAGAGCAAGAGTTATGACGATTTTCCCCAGGTCACCTGTTTTGAATGTAATTCAGGAGTCTGCAAAAAGGCCAACTTCCTCAGATCATATCTCCGAAAATATCGCGCGAAAGGCTCTGAAATTCGGACCCAAGGTTCAGTGCCAATTCTTCTCAAATGGGTGTTTTTTGCGACTTCTGAAACGTCACAGAAAAAAAGTTATAGCGAAAATGCCACGATGACCTGTTTGGAGCAGCGAAACCCTAGAATCCAAAGCTCTGATACCAAATGTTATGAAACCAGCTCAAGAAAAGATAGAAAAGATAGATCAACGCCTTAGAATTCAACCTCTTCGAGGGGGCAACCTCCTTTAAATTACATAAATGAACAATTCTTGGATGATACAAATGACAAAACCTCCTTTCTATATATAGGAGTCTAAGGAGTAACAATATAATCCAGCCGACCTAACAATAATAATATAAAGCCACAAAAATAACAATAGAGGGATTCTATGGGGCACATAAATAATAATATGGGGGTAATAGGGGCACAACAATATAAATAAGGGGTATAACTACAATAGTAATGGGGTAATCACTAGTATTATAGGGACCCAACAGAGGATTCCTCCTTGTCCCTTTTCTCATAGTAAGTCTCCCACTAGTCCTTGACATGGAGGGAAACCTTGAGGAGTGAAAAAGTAATATTTTTACCATCGAAAAAATTATGGAACGAAAAATATAGGCTTCTAACATATTTATCCATCTATCTAGGGCATCTGCATTTATTTGGCCTTCAATTATAGTAATGTCAAAGTTAAATTGTGCCTTAAAGGGGGTGATGCCTTTGAATTGACTGCTCGATGCATATGCTTCACCCATTGGTATATGTTGAAGGATCTGGGAAAAATTATCCATCATCTTGTTCCTTCGTCGGTTAAAGGATTATTCAAGCATCATTTGGAAAGGATCTTCTGCTCCTTCGTCTTTCTTTTCTTCCGCTATGGGAGGTTATCGGGGTCAGCCAGGCCGATCTTGGAAGGGCTTAACCGATACAAGTCCCAACTCCTTATAACTCAATCTCATTGGGGACATGCACATAAAAATAGAGAAAGAATATATTTATCTGATACCACCGATCCAGATTTATGAATGAAAAACCAAAACACATAGATACAATGAAATAAAAATTCAATTATTAAATAGAAAATGTTGAAAAATGTTTACATGTAGAATGGAAACAACCTAACTCGGGTGATGGTAACTTATTTGTTAGAAGAGATGTGATAGCTACATGCCTTCTGAATTGTGTTACAATGAGGCTTAAAGGATTTTTAATCATGAAGAGACAATGAGAAACCATAAACATACAAAAACCTAACCCTGGGAGATGAAGCACCAAAAAGGTATGGGCCCCGATGGGGTTAGTTAGAACATCAACTTCCCAAGGTCATAACTTTGGCATATGATCTTTGTTTGGTACACATAATAGCCCGTTAAAAAGGTATATCCGAGGGAAAAATTTTTTCGAATGCAAAGATAATACTCACATTTTCCCATTTCCCCAAAAAACACCGTTTAGGGCCTCAAAATGGCTCCAAAAGTCTAGTACCCGAAAACTGCCAAAAATAGAAAGCTGCCGAAATAGGAAATTATGTTGGAAAATAGGAAACTCAAAGGAAACAATGTTGGGGTCCAAGTGGAATAAATGAGTGGCCACCAATATCCACCTAGATCACTAATATTTATGGAGCTTGGTAATTTTGTCAGTAAATTAGAAGGAAAATAACATCAGTGAATAACTTGTTAGTCACTTATTAGCTATCATCTATTGCTTATCAATAGGTTCTTGCATATCGAGAAATAGGCGATCAAATATTGGATACCATTATATTAGGCTATCGACATGTTAAGTCAAAATCATTGGAGAAATGTTGTATGTCCTAGTGGATGGGGGCTTGGTAACTTGGTAAATGGAATGGTAGTTGATGGTAAGTCAAGCCATGTCAACTTACAACTCATTAGTTGTTTATTGGTTATTGAATATTGGTTATCAATATGTAATCACATATTTGGCACTAGGTGATGAGATATAAAATACTAGTATATCGGGTTATCGGCATGGTAGGCCAAACTCATTAGAGGAATGTTGCATGTTGGACTATGTCATTAACAACCCATTATTGAATCAATAAGAAATGAAAGTGGATGAGTTAATAGGTGTATTCTTGCCAAGGAGTCCTAGTGGATCAAGCTGGAAAACAAGGACTAGGGACATGTAGACATATCGTGTACAAAGTTGTTTTAGGGGGGCTACGCATTAGTGTCATGGAAAATAACATGAAATTCGCATATGGAATGTGGATCAACATCAAACATTTTTCATGGAGGTATTGTTGATGTGGCATGCTAACGTAGAGACCATGTGGCATGTCAACATGTCACAATGATTTGGAACATGACAAATTATGTTGACATAGATAACCAATGTGGTATGGGGGCATGGAATAATGACAAGGATCAGAGTGTGCAGTGGTGGTGGAAGTCAAAGTATACGTGGCATGGAATGTATCAACATGGCACTAAGGTGGTGGTCAGGTGACACCTAGGATATCAAGTAACATGGATGTTAGGATACCCGAATGATGAGAATTGGGAGTTAGTAACTCTAGTTTTTCATGGGTACTATGTGGGCTAAATTTTAGCCTATGGATGTGTCAAGTGTCAACTATCAACTAATATTAGAGTGATACAATGTGGTATGTCCTAATGGCTCAAGGGATTAAGGGCCTAGTAAACATAAATTGTAGATGATGGAAAGTTTAGGTTCTATCAATTGATGGCTAGGTGTTGGGCGGGGAAGAATATGAAGGAAGAGATTCCTATTTTTTTGGGAATCCATGGAGCTGACATGACAACAGTTGAGTTTGATCAACCAATGTGGCTACAATTGGACTAATGTGATGGTGGCACATGGACAAGGTCTGCATGTCTTTACCACATGGCGCAATATGGACATTGACATGGCATAGGGAAGGAATATCTTTTAGTGGGAAAAAAACTGTGCTTGAAGCTCAAAATGAGATAAAATTTATATCTTTGGATAACTATCGATGAGTATAAGACAACGATGGGAGCTCAAATATAATATTTGGGGAGGTTTAAGGAAGAATAAAATTGATAACCCCATCTCCATAATTTAAACCTTTGAGATCAGTTTGGATGCCCTGCAACCGTAATCATATATTAAGGGGATGGGAGTGTTGTAAAGTGGTATTAGAGTTAAGGTTCAACACTCAAACTAAACGGGACCAGGAAAGATAAATTTATCAGAGCGATGATTAAACATTAGGCCTATAGGGCCAAAGATACACCACATGGATGGATATATCAGGATAGAGTCCAAACACTGGACTTGTAAGGACCAAGAAATAGAACAAAAAGGTAGAGTGAAGTACCAAAGATAGACTATAGAAACAAAATAGGAGGAGTAACATAGAATATTTTCCACATTAGGGAGTATAGTAGTAACATCGTACATCGAAACTAGGATTATTAGGTACACCAAAAAGGTTGCATATATCCAATGTTGTGGCAAAATAATGTCATAGGTCTCATGACTTGTGTAACACATGTCTATTACGATATTGGAATAGTATTGCTAGATGCAATAAATGAATAAATTCAATGGATGTTGATTTATAATGTTGTAGGGATATGGTCAAGATGAAGAATATAATTCCTTTGAAAAACTTAATAAAAAGATAATTGCAGAAGCACTCAGCCAAGTGAAGCAACCATGATTATGAAGGTGAATATATAAACTTATCTCTTGATTATTTAAATGTATTTCCTTCAAGTTTTGAAAATATTTTTTTATATGTTAATGAATAAAGAGCATAGGCATTATAATTTTTCAAGAGATTGAATAACCAAGAATGCATATGCATTTACAGGCATTAGTAAAAGGATGTTCTAGGTGAATAAAGGAATGTTGAATGCATACACTAATAAATGAGCATAAATATAACATGAATGAAGAGTCATAGTAGTCTACCATCATAAGGTCATTATGATGACTCATCATGGATTAATAACAAGCATGTAATCAAGAATAGGTTGACCATGTGGCTAGAGAAGTTAAGGAGGATGTCACATATAGTCTTGTGGATACAAGGCTATGGATAATAAAGTATTAATCAAGATATTGGTAAAGAGGAATGTAAGAACCCTCCTTGAGATACTCACTAATTAGGTAGCCTCCAATAATTGCTAATAGCCTGCATGTAGATATGGTTTTGGTATGTTCACAATATTGAGAGGGAACTAGGCAAGAATTACCTTAGTAAACTTTTAATATTAGAAATGATATGAATGTATGAATGCTAAGTAAATAAAGTGATGGTACTAGCCATGCTCTAGGTGATGATAATGGTCATCTGATTATTCCATGTTACTTGGAATAAATGGTTTCCTTGTTGTTTTCTGCCATATGAAAGAAGAAAACAAGTTATGATTATGCCTATGAGACATGTCATTTGAATGGTTATAAATCCTTATGAGGGTGGTTTTCCATTAGATTTCATAGATGTACATATGAGAAAATGTGTAGGCATTGCACAAGCATGTTAGTGTGCATGATTGAATCATTGTTTCAATGTATGATTGAATGCATAATGTGAATGCATTTTTATGATTATACACATGAAATGGATAAGTAAGTAGTTGAAATGATAGAGTGGTTACTAACTCATAAATTTAGTGTTGAAAATAGCAACAATAAATGCTAAATATAGAAGTGCTAAAAATAAAAACAATAAATGCTAAATATATAAGTGATAAAAATAGCACTGCTATAAATAGCATTTCGGGATACATTCCAATTTTAGTTAGTCCTTGAACTAGAATTGAGAATTAAAATTTGAATTTGATCTTAGCAGCTGTTTGAAAAATAATTAATTAATTCATCTTGAGTTAATTAGTTGGAGAAAATCAAACATGAAGTCTATGTGAAGACATGCAATAGTTTTCCCTTTGATTGAGGAAGTTATCCCTTAATTAAAGTGATCAGGATGAGTTGTACTTTGAGTTGTAATTAGTTAGCTAAGTTAACCGAGTTAAGTCCAGTTAGATTAGTTGCAATAGTTTGTGGAATTGATTGTGAGTTCAGTTAGTTAATGCATTCATGCATGTAACTACTGCACTTTAGATAACTGAATATTCTCTCATAAATAACTCATGCATGTCAGTTCAGTCAGAGACCGAGTTGAGATCAGATGATGGGACAATGTACTATTAGTTGCAGGAATATTCCATTGAGGATATCTCTTGCATGCAAAAGGAATTCATTCCTTGGAGATTGCGTAGTTACTTCTGAGTTTGGTGAGTTGTGTGAGATGTCAATTCACATAGGTGGCAACCAGAGGACCCAGGAGAAGCTATGCAAGGAAATAGGAGGTTTGGAGGACTGGAGGAAGGCATATGTTATGTCTATTCAGTCTATGAGCAACATTGAGGGATTGTACTGAGAGCTGGATAGCTTGTGAGCTAAAGATTTGTGTAATCCAAACATATTTCCACTTGTATGATAATACAGAGATCAGGGTTTTTAGCTCAGGCTTTCCCCATAGTATTCTTCTGTGTTCATGTGTGATTGGTTTCTAATTCTCTATTATATGTGTTCTATTTGATCTTTCTCATAATTGATTAATCTTCCGCAAGTTTGTTTGTAGAAGTAGATCAAGTATTTTGCTTTAGTATATTGCATTATCTGGTGATCTACAGTGAGAAATTCCACATGGTATCAGAGCAAAGATGATCAAAGAGAAGAACAATATACAAAGAAGGGAGAAGTTCGAAGTTTGAATTTCCTGATTATAGAAATCAAATTCTTATCACATCTCAAATTTCACCAATGGCGTTCAACAGTTTGAGACTTGAGTATGCCCTTGATGGAAGCTCAAATTATATAGGTTGGAAGGATCACATGGAAGTGGTATTAGAGGACAACGGTTTGAAGGACTTCATTGATCAAGAAGTCCCCAAGCCAGTAGCTGCTAATTCCCAAGAATTGGCGGAATGGAAGAAATGTGTGGCTAGAGCGAGGAGGATTCTTCTGGAGGGAGTTTGAGACCACATAGTCTCGAGTCTCCATGGGAAGGAGACACCATTTTCAATGTGGAAAACATTGAAATATCTATATCAAAATAGAAATGATTAGAGGAAGCTGGCACTGAAATACAAGCTTCGGAAAATCAAGTGTGAAAAGGGCGACACGATCTCTACATATCTGAACAAGCTCACCACCTATAGGGATGAGCTTGGAAGTGTAGGGATCACGATAGTTGATGATGACATAGTGAGTCTTGCTCTCCTTGGTCTTCCTAAGAGCTGGCATAGCTACCAAGACTCAGTAAATGGAAGAGAGAAACTGCCATATTGGGAACGACTTTGGTCGGATCTGATGTAGGTGGAGATAAGAAGAAGCACCAGAGATGGATCTTCATCAAAGCAAGATGATAAAGAAAATCTAGCCTTAGCGAGTAAGGCAAGGAAATGGAAAGGGAAGGCATCCCATTCCAAATCTAGTTCTTCCCATGGTGGGAAGAAGATTGACAAATCGAAAGTGAGATGCTTTCATTGTCATGAGGTGGGCCATTATGCTACAAATTATCCACAAAAGAAATCAAAGAAAGGATCCTCGAAGGGATTAGATGGTGAGGCGCTAGCCTCACAGTTCGAATTGGATTTCACCCTCATTGCATGCATGGTTTCATCGATGGTGGGGTGTGTTTGGTACCTGGACAATGGAGCTTCATTCCATATGACCGATGACAAGAATCTTTTCAGTACCTTGGAGGAGAAGGACCTCTAGATGCGCATCGAAATGGGCGATGATGGAAAGTACTGTGTTTCAGGTGAAGGTACGGTTGTGTTTCAGAGGGAGCGTGGAGCTCCTCTCACCCTGACTGATGTAAATTATGTGCTTGGTATGAAGAAGAATCTTGTGTCCATCGCTATGCTGGAAGAAAAAGGCTATGATGTAGTCTTTAGTAAAGGAAAAGCATTCCTGAGGCATATTGGCACTGGATAGACCAAGAGGATTGGGATTCAGTAAAGAATCTCTACAAGCTGGAGGTATATGACTGTGCTGCATTGAGTTCCAAAGCAGAGTTGGTGCACGATGGGGCCTTGAAGATCATGCAATAGATTTATACCGGACTTCCCAAGGGAAAACTGGAGTAAATGGATACATGCAAAGGTTGTACCTCGGGTAAGTATGTGAAATATTCCTTTCAGGATTGAGACAGTAGAGCTGGAACAATCTTGGAGCGAGTTCATGCAGATGTGTGTGGACCATTCTCTACAACCACCACCGCTAAACAAAGGTACTATGCTATTTTTATTGATGATTTTTCTCGTAGATGTTGGATCTACTTTATGCAGAAGAAGGATCAAACCTTCTCAAGGTTTTGTGAGTTCAAAGCCTTGGAAAAGAAAGAATCTAGAAAGAAAATAAGGACCTTGCGAAGTGATAATGGTGGAGAGTATGTCTCCCAACAGTTTACGGACTTCTGTGCAATAGAAGGAATTAAACGGGAGTTGACGACACCCCATAACCCACAACATAATGGGGTGGCCGAAAGGAAGAACAGATCGATTGTGGGAGAAGCTCGAGCGATGTTGCATGACCAAAGCCTACCACTTCATTTGTGGGCTGAGGCATGCAATACAATAGTATACTTGTAGAATAGAATCCTGCATCGTATACTGGGAATGAAGACACCAGTGGAGGCCTTTTCCAGGAAGAGACCAGATGTGAGTCACTTCAGGATCTTTGTATCATCGGTTTATTGCCACGTGACAAAAGATGCCCGGAAGAAGCTAGATCCAACAGTTGAGTTGGGGATACTTGTGGGGTACAATGATACACCCCACAACTACTGGGTGTTCTTGCCTACCAGTCAGAGGATAGTGGTATGCAGAGGTATGAAGTTTTACGAGAAGAAGCCATGCGAGTATCACTTGAGAGGGAGCTCAAGTTGCATGCAGAGGAGGAACTTTAGTTCCTAAGGAGGAGGAGCCTCAGACTGATGCGGAGCATCAGCATGCAGAGGATCTGGGAGTGGAGACATCCACTCATGCAGAATCTTCCAGAGATGGGAAAAACTTCTCAAGGAAGCTGACAGGTTGATGCTAGATGCGAGAGAGAATGTGGGACAACCATCTTCTCAGTGCAGACAGAGGAGGTCACCCGAGTGGTACACTGGTTACATGGCCCTGGTTGGGGAGTGTGTAGAGACCGAACCTTCTTCATTCGAGGAAGCAGTGTAGCAATCAGTCTGGGTTGATGCTATGGTGGAGGAGTACGACTCCATCGTTTGAAACTGTGTTTGGGATGTTGTCCCAAGACTAGAGGACAAGTCAGTGGTGAGTTCTCGATGGCTTTACAAGGTAAAGAAAGCATCTGATGGTAGTGTTGAGAAACATAAGGCAAGGTTTGTTTCTTGTGGTTTCTCGCAGGTCGAGGGGATCGACTACGATGAGACTTTTGCTCCTGTAGCAAGGTACTCATCTATTAAATCGATGTTGGAATTATCAGCTTAGATGGGTTGGAAGATCCATCAGATGGATGTGAAGACTGCGTTCCTCAATGGGAATATTGAAGAAGAGGTGTACATTGAGCAGCCGAAGGTTTTGAGACCTTCGATTGTGAGTCACATGTGTGCTGACTCAAGAGAGCCTTGTACGGGCTAAAGTAAGCACCTTGTGCTTGGTACACTAGGATCAACAACTATTCCACCGGGTTGGGCTTCACAAAGAGTGAAGCAGATGCGAACCTTTACCACATCATGGTAGAAGGTAAGCCATTGATCATTGTTCTTTATGTTGATGATCTAATATTGACAGGTGATGATCAGTTGATCAAGTCTTGCAAGGAAGACCTTGCAAGAGAGTTCGAGATGAAATACACGGGTCTTATGCACTACTTTCTAGGCATGGAAGTGTGGCAGAAGGATGGGGAAGTGTTTGTGTCTCAAGGCTTGTATGCCAACGAGATACTCAGGCGATTCCACATGGAGAAGTGAAAGCCCATGCAGACTCATCTAGCTGGTAACTGGAGGAAGGAGGATGCTACTTCAGGTTAGGTAGTAGCTGCTACTGTTTATCGGCAACTTGTGGGTTCATTGATGTATTTAGTGAACACACGACCATATTTGTGCTTTGCGGTGAACCAGTTGAGTCAAGCTATGATTCAGCCTACCAAAATGTTTTGGAGGGCAGCGAAGCATCTGTTGAGATACCTCAGAGGCACATCTTAGTATGGATTATGGTACAGACGGACAGAGGGAGTGAAGCTTCAGGGCTTCACAGATGCAGATTGGGAAGGGAATCCATCAAACCAGAAGAGCACTTCAGGAGGAATTTTCAACCTTGGTTCAACTTCAGTTTCTTAGTACAACAGGAAACAGAGGTCAGTTGCACTTAGCTCAGCACAGGTTGAATACATGGTTGCCAGTCAGGCAGCATGTGAGGACATTTGGATGCAGAAAATTCTAGTTGGATTGTTTGGTCAGAGGATGGATCCAACTATGATCTATTGCGATAATCAGAGTTGTAACAAACTCTATGATAATCCATTATTTCATGGAAAGTCCAAGCACATCGATATCCGGTATCATCATTTTTGAGATTGTGTGGTGAAGAGGATCATGTTGTTGCTGTATGTTTCGACTGAGGAACATGATGTAGATATTTTGACTAAGGCATTGTCAAAATGCAAGTTCGAGTTCCACAGAGACATGATTGGGGTGACCGATAATCCCTTTCTTGTTGAGAGGGAGTGTTGAAAATAGCAACAAGAAATTCTAAATATAGAAGTGCTAAAAATATCACTGCTACAAATAGAATTTTGGGATACATTCCAATTTTAGTTAGTCCATGAACTAAAATTGAGAATTAAAATTCGGATTTGATCTTAGCAGTTGCTTGAAAAATAATTAATTAATTCATATTGAGTTAATTAGTTGGAGAAAATCAAACATGAAGTCTATGTGAAGACATGCAACAATTTTCCCATTGATTGAGAAAGTTATCCCTTAATTAAAGTGATAAGGATGAGTTGTACTTTGAGTTGTAATTAGTTAGCTCAGTTAACTGAGTTAAGTCCAATTAGATTAGTTCCAATAGTTTGTGGAACTGATTGTGAGTTTAGTTAGTTAATGCATGCATGCATGTAACTACTACACTTCAGATAACTGAATATTCTCTCATAAATAACTCATGGATGCCAGTTTAGTCAGAGACCCAGTTGAGATAAGATGACGGGACAATGTACTATCAGTTACAAGAATATTCCATTGAGGATATCTCTCGCATGCAGAAGGAATTAAGTCCTTGGAGATTGTGCAGTTACTTTTGAGTTTGGTGAGTTGTGTGAGAGGTCAATTCACACAGGTGGTAGCCAGAGGACCCAGGAGAAACTGCACAAAGAAATAGGAGGCTTGGTGGACTGGAGGAAGGCATATGTTGTGTCTATTCAGTCTATGAGCAGCATTGAGGGATTGTACTGAGAGCTGGATAGCTTGTGAGCTAAATCTTTGTGTAATCCGGACATATTTCCACTTGTATGATAATACAGAGATCGGGGTTTTTAGCTGAGGCTTTCCCCAGAGTATTCTTCTGTGTTCATGTGTGATTTATTTCTCATTGTTTGTTATATGTTTTCTATTTGATCTTTCTCATAATCGATTAAGCTTCGACAAGTTTGTTTGTAGAAGTAGATCAAGTATTTTGCTTTAGTATATTGCATTATCTGGTGATCTACAGTGAGAAATTCTACATTTAGATCCTCTTGGGGATTTCTAGATGTTGTAACTTAGAAAAATTGCATGATGATCTAATCACGTATAAATGAACTGCAAGAAAGATATGATTGAGGAAGTAGAGATATGAAACAATGATGACAATGGCTTAGTATTTTTGACATTGTTAGATTAGATTTGATCTCTTGGTTTAAATATAAATTTCACATGACTAACAGGTTGGATACTAATATGGTCTTGTCAAATTGCTATCTTGTGTAGAATAATGGGCTAAATCTACGAGGAAATGGACCAGATTTTCTATGAATTCCAGACCATATAAATGAATTAGAGAGGAAAATCATTGAATCTCTTCCTTGGTGATGTTTTGTTTGGATTAAAAGAGTTGAAATGTAAAAATTATACAAACTTGAGAATATTTAATTAACTGTTAATGTCTAAAGGATATTGAAAAATAAGTAAATGAGTAAAATGAATTAGATATTGAATTAAAAACAATTACACATGTGTTAATTAGTTTGATTAACATTTGATGTATGAATGAAACAATGAATAAGGAAAAGATGCAAGCCATTCTTATAATTTGGATAGTAAATAACACTCATTGGAATTGGGACCTAAGGTAAGGAAGCACCTTTGGTCATACAATAACTACTAGGACAATGACAAGAGAATGTGTTACGGAAGGCTAAAGAAGGAGCCAAATAGGCTCCTTAGGAAAATTATCAGTAACTTGAGAATAAATAACAGTGGGAGGATATGATATCTAGTAGTGCTACACTTTATTAGCAACCGAAACCCTAACTTGATATCACCTCTCATCGTTGGATAAAATTACATTTCAAGAACTACAAAGTATTGGAATTAGATTGTTGAATGACAAAATGTTAGTTCAGGAAAGAAGTCATAAGATAATGAAAGTTTGGAAACATGGGATTTGTAGCTTTGGCCTTAGCCCCTAGTCACATGGCTAATACAAGGGCCATGACCAAGAGCTACCTAAAATAGGGCTTATAAAGTATCAAGCTATTATTATCAAAGAAGACACAACTAGTAGTGGTAGTGTGAACTACCAAGATTGATAGACCCCGACATACATCAATCAATTAATGGGAAATTTTCCCTGTGATTCAATAATAAGGTGTCACAACATTTGACTATGGGTGTATCAGGATGTCGAGTGTTGACAAGTTCTCTAGGAATCAATTGAAGAAAATCTCTTGATAGTGACAAAACTTGGAAACTCTATTAATAAATGGGAATGTAGAACCCTTCAGTGGACAACCCGTTAGTCACTTATCGACTATTGGTTATCGAATATCAGTAGGTATTGACATATCAAGCACTAGGAAATATGATATTATATATTGAGATATTGGGCCACTAGCATGTCAGACCAGCTCCTTGGAGGAATTTTGGATGTCCTAGTGGATGGGGGCCTGGTATCCTGGTAAATGAAATGATGGTCAATAGAAATTTGGGTTGTATCAACTAGTGACCCATTATTGAGTCCGGGGAAAACATAATCTGATGAGTTAACACATATATTCTTATAGGGGAGCCAAGGGGCCAATACTCCTTCTAACAGATCATAATAGTGTATGTGGACCCATATTGAGACACATGGTGTATAGACTAGTTTCCTGGGGGCCCACATGTTAGCCCTGTGGAAACTAACATAGCATGTGGACCAACATCAAATATGGTGTGCAAAGGTATTGTTGGTATGGCATGCCAACAAGGAGACCATGTGGCATATCAATGTGTCATGATGGTGTGGCATAAGGCTAATTATATTGATGTGGCTATCCAAAGTAGCATAATGACATGGATCAAAGTGTGAAATGGTGTTTTTTTGGCGGCTTGGTGGCAGCCAAAGAATAAGTTTTGTGGAATGTAGTACTGACATGGTGCTGAGGTGACAACCAAGTGGCACTCAGGATACCAGGTAACATGATTGTTGGGATGTCAAATTGGCGGGTATTGATAGTTAGTAACTCCTTTAGTTTTTCTTGAGGGCCTGGCTATCAACCAAATCTTGAGGATATAATGTGTTAGGTCATAATGGCCCTAGAGCCCCAGGGTCGGATAAACAAAAATGATATATGATAGAAAGTTTGGGCATAAGAGAATGTAAATAGTAAGAAGGATATAATTTAATACATATGGCCAAGGAAATATATCTGATGGTTTTAATTTCACTCTAAGGAATGACCACCATTAATCTTCCCTCGACTTATGCCATGCCTCATCAAAAAATCATAATGATTTCACATTTTTAAAAAGTGTGTTCATCATATTTGTCACATAGATCATTTTGAAATTTTCCACAAGAAAAGAAAATAAATCAATTAACCTCATATCATGAAACCACACTATAATGCTAATCACACCACTTCCTCATCTTAGCCAGGTGGATTTGCGCATAATTGCAACTTTTATTGCTAGAAAAACACATGAAATGAAATAAAAAATGCCACATTCTTATCATGCATACCGTCTTGCAACCACATCGTCCAAGATGGTAAGGTACTTGTTCCCACTATTACTTCGTACTGTGGGGCCTTCTTCAATGGTTCTATTCCTAGGGTTTAATTATTCCTCAATTAGAATGTCTTCCCCCTTTCTTGTCTCGTTGACCACAACCAACAACATCAAGAAAAAATGTCATTTAGCAAGAACTCACAAGATCATCCATGTGGCACTATTAATTTGAGCACTTTAATTTTCGAACATGTAGCCAATATTTCTAGATTAGACTCCAAAATTTGGAACTCTGGGGTCTTTATTTGTCATTTTCTGTATACTACAATTTATTTTTCTACTATGGAGATATGTCATAGAGAATGATAATAAGTTTCTTTTGCCATAAATTAAATTATCTCTATAAATGTCTATAACTTACATTGCTCTATTATTGTTGGTTTCAAGGTTTGTCTCCTAATGGAGACTTTCAGATCTCCCAATCTGAAAGACATTAAAGGAATAAACGTTTGAGTATGATACTTTTAACAAAGCGGCAAAGCAAGGACTCATGCAATACATAACTTCTAGACATTGGTAGCATGATATGGTAATGGACAACGTTGAAGGGGCACATGTTGTGTCTTTGGGAAACGAGGTGTCAAATAAATAGGGGTTCAATATTGGATGGTTCTCATATTACTCCCTTAAGTTTAGGGCTACATGGACCTACACATAGTTTGAGAGGTTGAATGTCTATGTTCATCCATTCTCCAAGACATATCCATCCAAAGTGTTTACAACATCACCACTAGGATGCCTATGATTAGGAATTTAAGAGTCCCTCTAATTTGGTTAGTTAATGTATCTAGGTTTCTTGAATTCTTACTTCATTGGTTTCTTGATTTAGTGCTTTCTTGGTTTCTTTATTTTTATTTTGATTTTGGTCTCAAAGTAAAACTTGTTTACCATTTACTAGATGGTATAGAGTTTTACTCTTAAAAGTAGTTGACATCTTGTTTGGAGTTAGCCATGATTTTATAAATATTATGTCTAATTATAATTGAAAACCTCATTTTTTTGCTCTAATTTCTTTAAACATTGGTCAACACTAAAAACCAAGCTTTATTATTTATGTGGTGCTTTATTTTTCATGTCAAATTCTTTGCACATTCCTAATTTTCATGCTTATGAGAAAAATGGATTTAAATTTAATATTATGATAAACAACAAAAAATTACTAGAGTTTAAGTGCAAGGGTATGACAATGAAACCCCATTCAATGTGGAGAATGGTCAAATGAAAATATGTTTCAATTGTTGTCTAGTTAGAAAACACATGCATGCCATGGAATATTGGGTAGATTATAACTACAATTACATTTTGAGATATGTAGAGGAAGTGCTTGGAGTAAAATGACATATTATGTAACTAGGCTATTTTCCTAGCAAAATGAAAGCTATGTAGAGAATGGATGCTTCCAAATATCAACTTGCCTTGGAATCTAGCTAGGAACAATTGTTGTACGTGAGCTTAATGAAGATTTAAAGGCTAACAAGTTGAGACTCAATAGAAAAAGAATGTCAACTAGGGATTTTAACATTCAAATAACTCATAAAATAGAATGTCCTTGGGCCCTTTATCTTAGTGCTCTCCATTTGATACTTTCTACAACTTAACAATTTGGCATTTCAAGTTGCATGGAATGGAGACTAAAATATTAAAAGTAACCTACCTTGAACTTTCTTGAGAATCTTGGCCCTATGTTTTAAAGTTTTAATAGGGCATGAAGATAATTTAGTCACTAAATCCATTTAGAAGGTTGATATAGGATGTGATTTCCAAATATATATGCTTACAAAGAAATAAATTTTGATAAATTAGTACCTCAAAATTTTGAATAAAAAACAACATGCATCAAAAACTTAAAAATAAATGTTGATGTAACTTAAATTTTTAAAGATTTTACCAGCAATTCAATGATTATATATATCTATATATTTTACTAGTTGCTATTTTATTTATAAAACAAATAATGGATCCTTTGTCTTTTGTCTTAAGTCCTTAATTGAGCATGATGCATAATGAGGTGAGTTGTTGTCTTTTCCGACATGAGCAAGCAAGTAGGCAATTATATTTACAAAATTTTATGGATCTTACTAGTTGCAATTTGATTAATTATTTGAATAGATATTATCAGTTATTTTTGTTTGATGTCTAAAAATAGTAATGGATCTTCTATGTTTAGTTTCATGCACAAAGACGTAAGCTACCTTATTACTAATGTGAGAAAGAAAGTCTCCGTGGCGATGTGGTGGAATGAGTAGTGAAATATGGCTATATTTATAACATATCACTTTACACTTTTATTGGAATCAATATTCAAAACATGTATTTAGTAACCATTGATGAGTTGGTGACAACGAAACATTAATTTATGAATTATTTAAGAGTGTTATAAGTGCACAATAGAATAGGGTATCATCTTGTGATTTCAACTTGTAAAACAATAAGTATTATAACTGAGAGTCACTTACCGTTCTTCAAAATGAATGACTTTCCATAAAAATAAATCAATTTATGTTAATAAATTATCCAATATCAAATTGTCAAAAGTCAAAATAACTAAAAAAAAATATCTAATAGTGATAAAAATTTACTATTAATTTTACATTAAGACATCAAAATATTTACTCAATTTAAATCCAAATAAATAAAATCAATTGGAAAAATACAAACTTTTACATAAAACTTTAAATATAACCTAATTAAAAAACACTAATATAAATAAATCAAATTAATTGTATTATTTAATTTGAAAAATACAAACTTTTACCTAAAACTTTAAATATAACATAATTTTTTAAAATAAAAAAAAAAAATATATAGTCGATCATGAATTCATCCCTCTCGTCTTGGCCTTCCAACAAGTACTAATAAGCAAGATTTCATTAATTGTACAAAGCACTTAAATATATTAAATAAGTGAATTATATTTAATGGGAAAATATTCAATATATAAAGTGAAAATAAGTTTAATTAAAGTGAAAAAAAAAATATTATTAAAAGGAAGATTTAATAACCGGCTGGAGTTGAACGAGAACATTATAAAGACAAAACGATCTTTAAAATATTGGGATTTATATTTATAAAATGAAAAAGTTAAAAGAGTTTTAATTTAAATTGAAGTAATATAAATATTCACAAAAGCAAGATAGAGTCTAAAAGTGAGATGGGAAATTTCTTAAAACTCGAAAATAATATGTTTTAGTGTTACTTAAAATTAAAGGAGTATTTATAAGGAAAGATATTACTATTTGTTATTTTTATTAAATGTAATAATTATGTTAATGTTAAATGTGTAATTATTGATTTTTGAGTTAAATATAATAGAAAAGAAAAAATTATGGTATGAAAAGCAAAATAATAAAGGTAATTTATAATTAAATATTAGAGATTATATTTTCGTATAGTAATTTATTGTTGGATCTTCATGGAATGGTGAAAGTGACAAAATTATGGGTTCACTCTTATGGAGGAAGTAGGGAATTTCATCTTAAACATAACAAATAAGTTTTTATCATTCTTATATGAGAAAAACCTTAAATAATATTATAGGACATTACAGTGGAATGAGAAGCAGTGAAAACATAAGGCCTTAAAGATATCTCAAAGGTAATACTTTAGTATAACCAAAAGTCAACAAAAAAATGCAATAGAAAATTGACAAATTTATCACATGCAAAAATGTAGAAATTTCTTGCCTCAAAGATCATAGTCAAAACTTGATTACTCAGGTTAGGACGTTAAAACCAAAAAGGAAGTCACAATGATAAACATTAAAGAAACTTACCAGCAAGAAATTGTTGATTGATAAAGACACAATAACTTATCCGATTGAAATAGAGAAGTCATTAGCCGTAAACACCCAGATTATGGAAAAATGAGTCAATATATATTGAAACAAAATTTTATCAAATAACATATAATTACAAGTATCAAAAGATGAGGTTTCCAAAAATAAGATGCAAGATACTAGGATACCTTATCGTCATCCAAATTATGAAATTTAGTGTACCATTTAACAAGCTAACCAAATAAGTATATATAAGAAATTAAGCAAGGATCTTGTTATACCAAAGAGAAGCTCATGTGGAATATTATCATTTTCTAAGTTAGAGAAGACGTCTTCACACATTTTTGTATAAAATTGGATTAGAATGGTCAAACCCTTTTATAATTTGACAACTCTACTTAGCACTTAAGCCTTCATTCCATCTTCTATCATTAGGTATTACAGCTACAGTAGTAGAGAACCATGATATTGCATTCCAAGTTAAAACAATAGATAAGTATTCTCATAAACATGCTTGGAGGACAAAGCATTTCTAAAGGGGAAGGAAATTTCATATATATATAACTTGTTATTATTATTTATTGGCATTTTTCTTTATACATATATATTAAGGTTTATAATATTGTCTTCCCTTTTAAAAATGCTTTGTAATAAAACATGCTTATGGGAAGACTTATCCCTTGTTTTGGATTGTAATATAATTTCATAATTCTCTATTCCTGTGGTTATAATGGCTAATAATACAAGATGGTATGAACTTCTAAGTGTTAAGCAAAATTGTCGAATTGTAAAAAGATTTGACAATCCTAATTTGATTTTTTGCAAAAAGTGTGGAAACATCTTCTTGTGGATTTATTGCATCATTGGTTTTCCTTGTCTAGTAGAGAATATAGAAACCCTATTACTACCACCATGGAATGCATTTCCAAAACTAGATATCAATGGTGTTGGTATGTGTTATATTCTTTGCATGACTAGCCCCTTGTGCTACTTGTATGTGTTGAGCGGCGAGGGAGAAGGGGGCGGGGGGGGGGGGGGGGGGGTGAGGGTGGGTGAAAAGGGGGATGGCAGCGCGCCCGCCCCCGCCCCCCCCCCCCCCCCCCCCCCCCCCCCCCCAACACCCCAAAAGTTTTGAATGGTTTTTGGCACATATTTTTCACTTTTGGAAGTTTTATGGTTGATGGTGGTTTAATCCACGATTCTCTTAATTTGGTTAATGAATTAAGGTTGTAATCTAATATGAATTAATGGATTTTGGGCTTTGGATGTTGCAGGATCATATATATTTTATTGTAAATAATGAAATTGATTGATGATAAAAAAGGCGCGACTCTGAATGATCTAATGGTTTTCCCAATTTGGATTTCCAGAGTAAATATCTATGTAATATGTGATTGCCATTGTTTTAATTTCTATTTATTGATAATTTTTGTATGCATAGAATCATTGTATAAGGTTTAAAAATTACATGTTGTTTTCATATCAAAGTCATCATTATTATGTAGGAGGTTTCTTAATTGGTTCATTTTAGTTTTTAAGCATTTTTGTGCATTTTTTATTTGTTTGGGTCGTACTTGTATCCTATGGGAAATTCTCTTACTTGTTACACAAATCCTAGGTTAATCTTGGACATCTAAGAGGCCATATTCACTCAAATAATTTATAATATTTACAACTGTCGCCAAGGTTGTATGCAGTTGTATGGTAGTTGTACAAGCTATACAAAAATGGAGGTCATTAGATATAGATAGACCATCTTCAGATAATTAAACATGGTTTAAGGTTGTATGCATTACATTCCCTTGGAATCATTAGGTTTTCTATTGATTGCAATGACAATCCAAACTATAACACTTCATGGCATTGTTTCCCTCTGATTAGATCATTTTTGGATGTCTAATAAATACTTAATTCCATGCTTAATGCCTTGCTATGACCTTGTCTCATCATCTAATTTCTAATTAGATTCTTGAATGTTAAACCTATAGCTAAGTAACCATGCAACAAACCACATGTATGTTACTATGGCTATAAAGCTCATGCTATCAATTCATTAAAATAAAAATGGATTAAACAAAAGTGTTTATGATCTTTGTACTTGCTAGAGGATTTTATTAAATGGTTATTGTATTGACTTTTATTATTGGAGTGATTATTATATATTTCTAGTGGATTGACCATTGCTAGAGTGCTATAATTTATGTGCTTTTGGTTGTTGTGATAAAGTAGAGGAACAAAAATTAGTGTGAGTGAGGTTGAAGCATTGTACGAGCCTTTTAAAATATCAATAACCCTATCATTAATGACAATGTCATAACAAGGAGGAGTTTCAACTAACATTAACTGAAGGAAAATAAAAAAGAGGAGATATTGGTTGATTGGGCCTTTAACTTATTTAAGGGAATGTGATTGGAATTTATTGATTTTGTGACTTTGCTTGATCTATTAATATTTTCCATTTAAAAGCATCTTGAGAAGAAAAAAATGGATTTTCATTGAAGCTATATGTTTTATAGAGTATTGGCATAAGCATATGTAGTGAATTATACTTTGCGGCGACGTTGTTTTTCTTTTGTATATGTCGACTCTAGTCTCAATCCTCAAGCACATGAACTAATGTATTTTAATAATAAGAAATATAATTTGGTCCCCATAATTGATTATTTATTTTAACATTACATTATATAAAATAAAAAAATAGAATTCTAACAAGCACAAAGATTGTAGGTTCATTAATAATTGTCACTAGTTTTTCTTAGGAAGATAATAGGTTACTAAGAGAACATCAAATATGGTCTAAGAATCAATGTAGGGGAAACATTGAAAACTCGAATTCTTTGGGCTTGGAACAAATTTCATGTTTTCCATTGGAATCCTATTGTATTATTGGAGATGATTTTTGAATGAACATAATGGATCAACTCTTATTGGGCACTCATTCAAACATACATGTACCAATAGAATATTTATGAACTAGTCTATGTTAAGAACACATGCCTCAAAGCCATTCTAAGAACAAATATACTTGTATAAGATATATAAATAGAGATAATATTTTAATTTCCATCAAGCATCCATGTTGGTGAAGGGAGTGGAGTATAAGCCCCTTGATTAGGTATCATATGGTACATAACAATTGAATCATTAACATTCACGTAACTGCTAGAAACTTGTAGAAATAACACGTGTAAAGAAAACATAGAGAAGTTGGAAGACCTATAGGCCATTGATGATACAGTTCAAGAATAGAACAAGAACTTAAAGGAATAGGTATAGATGTTTAACCATAGTATGAGAGAGATGGAGAAGAACTTTGAGAGTTAGACAAGACTACTATCAATGCTAAAAAAATAATTTATTGAATGTGAAGACTCCCTCACTACAATTATGGTAGAATATGACAAGAGTAGAGTTAAAGTTGAACATTTGGGAGAGAAGGTGATCCATTTGGCCAAATGGCAAGAGGATAAGTGCAATCAGATGTTGAATCAACTACAAAAAGAGTTGGAAAATAATGAGCTATTGGAAAAGCTCCAAGTAGTTTTCTAAAAGCTTAAAAAGGAAAGCCACCTTCCATTTACATCATCAAAGTCAACGCCATGACTTGTACAACTATGGTAAGTGCACGTTGCATAGAAATTTCTTAAAATTAGCCTGGTGATTTTGAAAAGCATACTAGTGGCATTGGATCAAAATCGTTAAGGTAAATGGGCTATGATAGACAGGGTTTAAGCAAGAGAAGACAAAGCATCTTAAACCCTATTTCATTTGGATAGAGGATCAAACATGAAGGCATTAGATTTGATGGAAAATAGTAAAAGACCATGGAATCCATGATAATGCTTGTGAAGGAAAAGGACATGGCCAAGTTTGCCTAGCCAGAAGAAAGAGAAATAATACATGAATATGGCGTCCCACTACCACCTTAGCCTTCATTTGGTATATTGTGGAAGGGTGGTGATGATAAGAATTCAAAGACAAAACCTACACCTACACTTGGAAGAAGCATCAAGAAGATCTACTGGAAGAAGAAGAATAAAAACCATGGATATGAATCAAGTAAGGCGTCCCCTATTTTTCATTTATGTAGGAAGAAAGGCCATAACACTACTAGTTGTTGGTACTTATATGTATTCTAATTCTATGTAAATAAAGACAATTTTGTGGCATATTGTTGTAGGAAGAAATCCATGTGCCACAATCCATAGTGCTTGCAAAGGAGGAATGGAAAGAATATGTCCCAAAACCAATAGTGAATTCAGAGGCAGAGGGAGAAAATGAGCATGCTAAATACTCCATATAACAACACCAAAATGAACCTTCAAGAACAGAGAGATTAAATGTGTTGTTATACTAGGTATTAAATAGAGGCTTCCAATGTAGGTTGTAGGAAAATATGGTTAGGGTAATAAATGTAGTTTTTTTACAACAACGTATTTGCATGGCATGTTTAATAGATGTTACATATGGGTTGAAACACATAAAAATATTTTCAAATTGGGATCACACTCTATTCATTGGAAGTCTAAAATTCAACAATCATATGGAAGAAATAATGAGTCTTTGGAAACCTAAAATTTAGAAACATATGGTAACAATAGATATGATTCCTCAACAACATGTACCCATTCTTTTATTACATATATGTGCATTTAGTGGGCCATAAGAGTTGAATTAGAAGGTGAAGACTTGATTCATAGCTAGGCAAATGAAATGCCTTCAAGGCCACATACCCAATTACTTTGTCTTTTCATACTGCTATCAACTCTTGGAAACACAATAGAGAAATGGTTTCCAACAAGGAATACAAGGTGTAATGGACTAATATAGAGTTAAAAAACTACCCCTAAACCATAATTTGGATTGTACCCACTTACTATTGGGCATAGGAACAAAATGTGAATGCATTGGTAGGGTTTAATGGAAATAAGGGAGGTAAATTACATACAAAACAAAATTGAATATTAAAGGTAGAGAGTATTCATATTAATGCTATACTAAGACAATAAAACAAATTCATTCTCTTTTTTTCTTCTTGTTTATTGTATCCTTCCATGGACTACTTTCTACTTACCCTACACCACTTTCCAAAATTATTTTATAATAAAAGTATCTAGTTTTATTAGGGAACTAAGTAATCAAGTAGATCGAAGAGATAGGTATTCAAAGAAGAACTTGCTTCTAAATACATTGGTACAACACTTAATTTTAAGTGAGACAACTCAATATGTAAAATCATAAGAAACATGAATATTTCCATATACAACATATACCACAAATTTTGTCTTTAAATCAATCTCTAAGGTCATGTTATATAGCACAAAGATGTAACTAAATCCCTTGAAGTGAGTGAGACAAGGTACATAGAGATTGATGAGGGAACATGATGAAATCCTTAAACTCTACCTTGTTTCGCACATTAGTCAGCTACTTTAGTTTAACTGCTTGATTAATCAAATGCCTAGTCGACCACTCAATTCAATCTCCTAGTCAATTTCCAATTGTCACTCGACTATCTCCAAAATATGTAGTGGTGTAGTGAACCTACTTATCCTATTGTTGTAGTGCCTCCCCATTAACGCAATTCTCCAGATGTTCAAGAGGTAAAATTACTTTCGAAACAACCCCCATAATTGCAGCTTCATGAATCCCACGCATAAATTGAAGTGTCACGAACTTAGCTTTTGAAAATGGTTTCATATAAGATATCAATGACTTGATTATTTTTTATACAATAAAAAATATTCACAACGTTTCTTGTACCATCTCAAATAATGAGCATGAAGCTTCACATGATACATCATATTGTGTGCATATGGTTCTATTCAACTTTTATCATAATTTATTATCACAATATGGCATAGTCAATATCTTGATTGGTAAATCAAGTTTTCACATGAGGTGTTGAATCTAAACTACTATTGTGTTGACATGTAATGCACCATGATATTGTGCTCTTTTGGTTGAAACTAAGAACACATTATACTTTTTACAAGACCAAACTATGGGTCTAGGACTAAGAGAAATCACATAGCCATGTGTCCTGTCATTTCCATCTCCAATAAAATACAAGGAAATTTGACAAAAAAATGTGGTTCACTTTGTTACTATGATACTTTATACCAACCTGATGAACTCCTTTGTTATGACAATCAAAACTATATATAGCCTTAAACTAATTTTCTCATGCATCTTACATAAACTAAGAAACCACACTAACAACAAAGGTAACTCTCAGGTCAATTTTCAGTTAAAAAAATAATACCACCACCAATCTATAAATAATGTGTGGCATCAACTTTCAAAGAATCACACTCTTTGGTTAACTTCATTCCCAATTGATAAGGTGTAGTACATGGTTTGCAATCTTCCACTATATTTTTTTGTAAAATGTTTAACATATATTTCGCTTGTGAAATAAATATACTATTATCCATTTATATGGCTAGGATGCCAAAAAAATATGTAATTGGCCAAAGTTCAATCATCCCCAAACGTAATTGCTGGCTATTTCTTCAAACCCCAAATTACATCAATATTGATTTCAATAATGACCAATCCATCCACATACAATGCAACAATTTATTTTCATCATTAACATGTAATTCATAGATACTATGATTTGATTTACAATTTTTTAAACCAATATTGATGAGTAAATGATCAATCTTCTCATACCATGCCCCTAAGGGGCCTATTTCAAACCATACAAGGATGCCTTTAGTTGATAGGAAACACTGCCATCCCTTTTAAAGCCAAGGGGTTGGTCATTATAATCCCTTTAGTGGGATCACCATGTTGAAAATAAATTTTGGCAAACATATAATATAAATTCGATAAAAATGAGCAAAAAAAGAAAGATTCAATTAATGGAATTTATCTTTGCAATAGGCGTAAATATTTCAATGTAGTCAATGCCTTGTTGCTTTTTTTCAAACCAGCTTTATGTCTCTGGACAATGCCTTCAAATGTCAATTTGGTTTTGTTGATAGTTCACCACTTTCTTTCCTTGTGGTGGATGAAGTAAATCACATGTTTTAGATTTCATCAATAAATGACACTTGTTAACCATAGTTGATGAATCCTAGGACTACCCCTTTTTATCATTCCTTCCTCACTGATTTTCCCTTCTATAAATTTTTGACATTCACATTCATGTATTTAATATATTCACACTCTTTACCATTCATTCCTCATCAATTATTCCTTCTATAAATTTTTGACATCCCCATTCATGTACCTAATATATTCCCACATTATTAATAAAACCCATTTCAAGTACATCTAATAATTGCTTGTAAATTAATATACTATGACTTGATTATGGGGGAAATGAGATGAATACCAATATCTATTTTAGCATACCAAGCTCATGGAGCTTTTTAAGACTAAAGGGATATTTCTTAAGGTCGTAAACAAGGTTGGAGTCATTCCAAAATGATCTAGGAGGTTGTTTCACATAGGCGTGTTCTTGCAAATTCCCATGCAAGGAGGTGGGTTTAACATTCATTTTATGGATCTCCAATTTATGTGAGGAAACAAGGACTAGAATAGATGTGTTGAATTCATTTTCACTATTGGGGCAAAGTTGTCATTATAGTATGTGACTTCCACTTGAGAAAATTCTTTGGTAATATTGGCCTTATATCCTTCAACATGTGTACTTAGTTTTACATAACCATTTACATATAACATGTTTTCTTGGTTTCAGAAGAGGTACAAGATCCCAAGTATCATTCACATTTAAGAAAAAATATCCTTCATTCACTATTATGTCCCAATATAGATGGTTAGAAGCTTCTATGAAATCTTCTAGATCATGAGCCTCTAAAACTTGAGCTAAAATAAAGGAGGCCTTTTGGGATTATGAATGTGTATGATGTTAAATTATAGGATTACTATAAATATCACCAATTGTTTATTATGTTGTGTGGACTAATCTAGGAAGTTGTCATGCTAGTAAAAGTTCCTGTTAAATGGACTCAACTTGAGGAATGTGAGTACATTGAAGTGGATTTTCATCCTCACTATCATCAACTAAAGAATAAAATAGAATAGGATCACTAATAGAAAAGTTGGGAAGAGAAGATGGAAAAAACATTGAAGATGGCTTGTAGGCTAAAGATGGAAAAAATGTCGAATTAGTCTCATAGGTTGAGGGATTTTCATCCAACTTAACATCCTCCTAATAATAATTTCATTAGAATGAGTTCGAAGAAATACTTGTTAATATCTTCAAAATATCCAACAAAAATGCACTTCTCACTTTTAGATTGTAATAATGTCACATACCTAGATCCCTCAATGACTTACAAAGGTACTAGGTACCTAAAGCTTTCCTTTACCTTTTACTAGCTTGATAATGAGATTTTATACCACTCTGTCACATACCTTATTTAATTTATCCTAACCACAAATGCAAAAACTTGATTTTCATCTCTCATACATTTTTTCAAACACTCTACATGTAAACCTTTCTTCAAATACTTTGTATACAACCAATTAAGTAGTATTTTTTCTTATAGAATTTTTGTCAAAGTTTTGTATGAAATCAAATAACAAACATTGCACTGATTCCACTTGTAACATACGAATTGAAATATATCACTCAATTATGCAACTTTTGATTTCTGTCTTTGAGGTATTTTATCAAATAGTTTGTATGTAAATTATAATAAAACACATTTAACATATTTCTTCAAATTCTTTGCATGCAAATAGATATAGATAAACAAAAACAATACTATCAAATAATAATGCTAACATATAATGATAATATCCCATCCACAAAACAACATTTTCATTTGGGAATTTCATCAGGTAGTGTGTATGCAATGTTATTAAACCATTTAGGCATTTCTTGAAACACTTTGCATGCAAGCTAATATAATAACTTCCTCAAGGCATACCTCCTAAATTGTAACAATCGAATTTTTGAAAATTAAACCATATGATCAGTGGGATTTCTCCTCATTATGGTCCAAGTTTTAGTTTTTGGAACCTCGTAGAAGAAAAGTTATAGTAGAAATTCCAACATGGAATGTTTGATGCATGATTTAGGAGCATATATGAAGCTCGACTTCCTTTGATCATATCTCCTAAAATATTATGACCCAAGATCTGAAAGTTGTACCAAATGATTAGTGGCATTTTATCTCATTATGGTCCAAGTTTCATATTCTGGAACCTCCCAGAAGAAAAGTTATATAATAAATTCCAACATGACCTATTTAAAGATGCATTTATAAGCCTGACTTCCTTTGGTCATATTTCTTAAAATTTCATGATCAGAGCCTTAAAAATTGAACCAAAGGATCAATGAGATTTCCCCTCACTATGATCTAAGTTTCAACTTCGGAACCTTCCAAAAGAAAACTTATAGGAGAAACTCCAACATGATATGTTTAAATAAGAAAATAGGAAGTCTATCTTTCTCAAACAGTGTTGTTACAAACATGAAAATATAGAAAAGCTACAACCAAATAATATAAAAACTACAAATAATCATGCATATCACTAAATTGTCTATGCTAGAAATATCATTAACAAAAAAATAAATATTTATTTAATACAACCAGAAAATACTAGAAATTGAAGTATGGCGAGCCACGTTCCACCCCACCATAGGCTCAGTTGTGTTGCGTTTTTTCTCATAGATAGCCACCCCCATGCTAGATTTTGATGCCTTGAGGGAGAAACTAAACTCAGGGATTTAGTACATAATTTTAAAACTAGATTTAACACAAAAAGTGAATGCTGCTCTCCACTAAACAGGGGAAAAATAATCAACGTTCAACCTTTCCATTCCTTAACCAAACCCATAGACATACACAAATGACAATGCAAGTCTGCAAAACATAAGAGATTCCTTCTCTTATCTCTATAGGACTTTGGCCATCCCTCTTTAGTGCTTTATTTTCCACACACAAACCCGATAACTCCCAGTGCTCAGAGCCATCCAATCTAAGGAAAAAGCACTAGAACACATTATATTCCCGTTACACAAGTTTTCACCAATTCTCATTGCCAATTTGAATTTTTGAGTGAGAGAGGGTAAAAATGAATGCATGATAAGAGTAATGGAGTAATTCTTAGAACAAAAAGGTAAAAAGAAAAATTTATTCAATGGATTTTCTCTTTTGTTTTTATAAACACACATTGAGACTCCATCTTCCCAACCATCACATTAAAGGAATTATTAATTGAAGGTATGCATTTTCCTCCCAAGTCAAGTTCCTCCACCTCTCCCTAAGGCATCATAATCTGTTGGCTATTCCCTTGGTTCAACTCTAGAATTTTTATTAAATAAAAATAAACATTACATCATATAATAGAGTTTGACAACATAGAATCAATGATGGCACCCCAACATTATATGTTCTTCATTATGTTACAAAATTTGGGGTAATTAAAGGGGTGTCACAAATAATTTCATTTTCTCATTAGGAATGTGAGTTGATGCTTCACTACCAAACACATATAAGTAGCTCACATGTTGCTTGATTTTAGCCCATGCTTATTTTGATGTTATATTTTTTAGGGCATTTTTGGAAGTGTTGTGGCAACATGTTTAACAAATTTGGGTATTTTCACACAGTAAAAATGTCTATAAGAAACCAATCACACAATTAGATCAAAGATCAATACACCAATATATTACATGGTTAAAACACTCAAATAGGGAAATAGTCCACAACCCCAACCAACATGGCCACACTCAAAATCAAGCCATTTTTTCTTAAAAAGACATAAAAATTGAAACTTTACATTAATGTGGTTAGATCTTGGTTACTTTGTTGAAAAATGCAATTTTTTTCTTTGTTTCTAGTTTACTAAGCTCACATAAAGCACAATGCAAAGAGAATATGTAGAAAGGAAAACATTTAGTGTTTTGCTTATGATTTGTTGAGGTTGCAGAGAGTGCATGGCAAAGAGCATAGACACAATAGAAAGAGTACCAAACCAAGAATATAAATAGTAAAATTGGAATATAAACTTCGAAAAAATAGTAAATCCATTCTATTTTGTCGTCTTAAACTTAATTTCCCAAATACATGAATTGTATTGTGCATACTTTTTGAAACTTCATTTGAACAGAGTATTTTCATTTAGTAGATAACTCAAGGGGATTTAAAACCTATTTTATTTTTACTTCCCATTTACCACTATCCCATTATTTTTTTTATGCAAATCCCAACCTTCTCTGGATTCACATATTCATCCATCTTATCACTTCACTCATTCACTTTTCTTCATCACTCCCCATTTTCTACTATTTCACCTTTCATTTCCTTACTTTATTATCATTATTTGTATTCTTCTCATCTCCCTCATATCTTTCCCACATAAATCACTTCATCTTGCATCATATTTTCCTTCTCTACTTATGTTATTCTCCTCCTCATCTTTTCATCTCTTATTCCTATAAAATCCCCCACTTGCATTTTTTTTATCCATGTTATAAGAATATTATCCAACCACCAAACATTCACTCCCCTCATCATAGTCCTCCTCATTTCCATGCCAAATACCCATTCAATACCTAATGTAACCACACATCTAGCCTCTTCGTTCTTAAAGGATTACTGATGGAAATTTTAGTGTATATTATTCAATGTGTTAATGTTAAACTTGGTATTAATTGCATGAGTAGATAGAGAACCATTCAAATGCCACTTACTAGTTTTGTTGGAGTAGAGGTGAATTAGGGACGAGTTGCGTTTTATTACCAAACTAAGTAAAGAAAATCATATCAATTATCTCCAAATCACCAAAGGTCAAGAAAACCAATTGAATTCTATGAAATTTTAGGAAGTGATGATTGAAAGAGTTCAATCAGTTTATAAGAAAAGGGAAAGAAATTCAAGATCATATGGTACATTATCCTTAAAAGAGTGATGTCTCATTTTATAGTACAAGTTCCAAAAATATTGTTACGAAATTGGTCAAGCTATTTGTAACAAACTTGTTTCAAACCCTAGGGTTATTGTAAATAATGATGTTGTTATCACTTGTATCAACATTTATATGATGTTTCTATGATGGAACATATTGAGAAATTAAAAATAAGGTGTATATAAGTATTTATTTGTTTATTGAAAATTTTGGACAAATGATTGGTGATGCGAGCATCGACCACATGCTCTGATACCATTAGTGGAAACTAATGAGGGGGTTGCAGGAATTAGCGTTTGTTGTTGATCCCGGAGAAACCTCACCTAAAGTGCTGTGAAAAAATTTGAATCCAAAATTGTTGTCTTGCTTTTTCCCACCAACACACAACTCATTTAATGAAGCATTGGGTAGCTTAATCAACCACTTACCATAATTATGTGGGAGATGGTGTGGTGGTTGTGGAGTGATTTCATACTTCAATAGGAAGCATGGAAAAGCACCCATTTTTAAATTTGGGAATTGAACCATGAGTGGTGTGGGGAAACAAGAGAAATCACAGGGAGTAATAACCCAAAGGTGGGGGGGGGGGTGTAGGTATGGAGCCATACATAGATAATAGAGGTGCACATGAGTACCAAAAGTAGTGAAATCATGAGTATAATATTGCCATTCCTAAGTAGAGCATTGGTTGGTACACTTAATATATTGTGCTTTAGGTGCCTAAATACACCTAAAAACGTGGCAATTGTGGATAGGATCGTTGTAGGTGTGTTTTGGGATCACTAATAACAAATTTTACATACTAAATTCTTGCAAGGGAGTTCTAGAAATGGGTCATGGTTTGATTCTTTTCATGCGAGAATGATAAGAAAGAGGCAAGAAAATCGTTGAGGAACTGTGGAATAGTGAGGGGATTTCCATAGTTGTTTTGCCAACCAATTGAGATGAATTTGGAGATCATAGGGGCCCCACACTTAATAGGTAGGCGAGTTCTCTGATTCTTCTCATGTTTATGAAGGAGGGTTCCTTCCCTAGCCCATTTATGAGAGAGTTGTTAGTTTTATCCCCTTCTTGTATCACGATAATTGAATCATTTATGTGTGGTTGACCTATGATTAGGTGAAAAGGGATTCTCCCCAATGTTTTTTCTAACATTGAGAAATTTTAGATAAGTGTCTTTATGTTTTAATTGACAATGCGATTTCTCATTAAATTTTGTGAAAATGATGACTGTGAATATATAAATGGATTGATATCACTGGTTGAGTAGTCAAACTAGGTAATGTATCATGTATTTATGGTTGCATGTTTTAATTTCAAATGGAGAATGAGGATGGAGGATTCTTAAGTGTCCTATCCACCTATTTTCTTGGGGTACAAGGATGTAACAATCCTCTTGAATGAGAATGTATGGATAAAACAAAAAAGAAATTATGTCTCTTAGCCTCTTCAACAACCTTGATGGTTGGCTTGTAACAAAAGTACCCTAGTTTGTTTCAAAAATGAAGACAGGGCCAGAAATAGCCATGCTAGACAAGCCTTGGACATGCTATTCAAGGGAAATTTATCTAAATGGATTCAAAAGATTTGTTCTCAAGAGTAAAAACCTCAGTTTTATATTAAGACTAAGTAGGAAAAGTCTTCACTAGACATCTGAAATAATCTGTTAAAATATTCACTAATGAATTTATGACTTAATAATATAATGAAGGAGTGCATGGGATTTTGACAACCTTCCTAGATAATATATGTTGTCTAGTACTCTTGTTGGGGTAGTTGTAGTGTTCATACAACTAGATTTTCTTCATGATTAGAAGTAAGAAGAGCAAGAGGTATTCTCTATGTTTGTGTTTTCAATATGGTTGGGGAGATTTTTCCAAATTTGGAGCTGCTATGAAGTAGAGCCTATGATCATTGTAGAGCACAATAGTTTCCTTGAGTTTCCATAATTTTGGAAAAATACATATGGGTATTTTGTTTCAGTTAAAAAAAACAAACGTAAAAAATTTCCCTTGAGCATTAGGCATTAATCCCAGTGTTCTCATTTGATTGTAATGAGTTTTAGAAACCATCAGTAACCTCAATTAAAATGTATGATGGTTCCCCCCGAGCTTGCCAGACATAGAGTTAGAGCATTGGGCCTTTGTGTCCTCAATTAAATCTCCCTTGATGAAGCTTGGATATTTGATCTTGATAGGATCATAATATTTTTTTTCATCCATCTTGATGCTTTCAAGGTGGAAAAAGTGAAGGAATTGTTATATTTTGTAGCTCAAACACGTTTTTTTACTCTCTATTAGTGTTTATGAGGCTAAGGAACATGGGAGGATAATTATCTCTAGGACCCAAAAAATGTTTCTAAGGGAAATGTATTAATTAAATTAATTAACTAGTTTTTAATTATCTTCCTAAGTCTAACTTAGGAAAAATGGTTAATTAAATTAAATATTGAGACAATCGATTTTTCTCTAGTGACTTCTAGAAAATTCATGAGAAGGGGTCAAGATGATCATAGCCATCTATTGTAGTTAGATCGTGGTTGTTGATTCGTTAATGAGAGATTATAAGAGAAAATCGATGGGGCACTTGGAGATCACATTCAAGGTATAAAATTGCAGTGACAACAAGGGCGTAGTGATAGGGTGGAGGACACCAATAGTGAGCTTTCAACAAAGAAATTGAGGAGAGAATTTTCAAAGAAATTATTTGCCAAGATTCCAATAGTTCGAGAAGAGAAATACACTGAATTATTTTACGGAGAAGGTTGAATCAGACAGTTCTTGTAGTCAGTTCAGCCAATGCGAGTAGCAAGATTCTTGATTCAGTTACCAATTGCTAGATATATTTCCATAGCTAGAGCGAGTGGGTTTATCAGTTTGCTAGAGGTAGGATTATACATGAGATTACTTTTCCCAAAGGAAATGCGAGATTATGGGTGGCCAAATCGTACTCTTCAAAAAACTAGTGCGAATTTCTAGAGGAGGTGTGAATAGCCTAGGTGAGGCCATGTGGATTTGCAGAGGAAGAATTTTTTTTTCCTAGTTAGATTTTGATAGCAGGAGTGGAGAAAAATATTTGTCAAAGCTTTGCTAGTAATAAGCAAGAATTTGTTGTATTGATCAATTGTTGAATATTTATTAATAATATAGATCCTCATATGTAAAACTGGTTTCCGCCACACTGGGGTCTTTCTAGGGACTATTGTCCAAAAATATTGGTGTCTAAATTTTGTGTGTGTGCATTATTTTATGAGAACTTTTTATTATTGGTGAAAATTGCAAAATGATTTTATTTTTTATTTTCCATAATTTTTCATGAAGATAATTAATATGCATTAGATAGAAGAATAGTTTTCAGTAACTGCAGTTAAGGAAATTTCACATGGTAATAGAGTAGATCTAAAGTGCATGGATTTGCAGGAGTAAATCAGTGTATGACATAGGAAGAGAAAACAAGGATTTGTAAAACCTGGTTCAAATCTCTCCAAATTTATTGAATTTTGTTCAATTTATTAGATTTTCAAGAGCTTTCCTCAATAGGTTTGATAGATCATGATAGTTATATGGAGCCTCTAATTTTGGTGTCTGGAAAGCCATAATTTTCTTGTTGTTGGAGGAGAATGGTCTCAAGGAGTATGTGATCAGTGTGATAGTCATACCAATGGATCCAGCACAACTCACGGCATACAAGAAGGAAGATGCCAATAATCCTTGATGGAGTCAAGGACCATATAGTTTCACATATTACTAATCTCAATACAATAAATATGTGGGACACAATTTTGAAATAGTTCTAGGATGCTACCACAAACAAGACTTTGATCCTCATAGAGAATTTGAGAAACACAAAGATGAATAAAGGGGAAAACGTTGTGAGTTATCTCACTAGAGGTAGAGTAGTGAAGGATGAGTTAGCAGCTTTCAATGATAAACCAAATGACGATAAGCTCATGAGGATCACATTGAATGGATTTGTAAATCAATGGGATGTTTTTGTTGAAGTTATTAATGGATGGGACACATTACAAAGTTGGAACCTCCTATGAAGAAGTTTCACTCAAGGGGAGCTTAGATTGAGCCTCGTTAGTGGTAGCAATAGTGAAAGAACTCAGAAGCATGAATATGACAAGAATGTGGCCCTAGCAAGAAAGGATAGAGCTAAGAAGGGATGAAATAAAGGGTTCAATGGAGAGAAGAAGAAAAAGGACTTGAGTAAAATCGAGTACTTTGGTTGTGGTCAACAAGGTCACTATCTCAACAAATGTCCAAAGGTCCAAAAGAAGGGAGAAAAGAAGAAGGGGAAATGGGAGACAACAACTTCAAAGAACAATAAGGATTTGTATTTTAGACTAGAGGACAAGTTTGCTCTCATAGCTTTCTCTCTAGATCTACATCTATAGGTGTTTGGTATATTGATAGTGGAGCGTCATGCCATATGACATGAGTTAGAGAATTCTTTTCTAGTTATCAGGAATAGGAGATGGGCTTCCAGATTTAGATGGGGAACAAGCCCAAATGTACTCCAATTGGGAGAGGGATTGTCAACATTCAGAGGGAGTCAGGAAAAAGTACTAGTGTTATCGATATGTTGCATGTTTTGTTGAAAATTGTCACTAGGTTTTATCTTCATAATGACCTAATTGTAATCAGGACATTGTATATTCTTTATAAAGAAAGAAAAATAAATTATATTTTTATTTTGGAGTGTGGGTTTCATACTCAATTTTGAGTCAAAAGCATGTTCTTCGTGCTTTTAGGTTTTCTCGGTCTTTCTAGGATAAGGAATAATATTGGTCATGTGTCGTAGTTCCATTTCGACTCATTTTAATAAATATAGATATTTATTTTATTAAGAAAAATCCATTGTGTATCCCAAGGCCAAGTCAACCCAAGAGTAAATCAAGTCAGCCTAAGGAGGGCTATTCGACCCCTCAAGGAGGTTATAAATACAAGGAGATCAACCTCATTTGATACATTCATCCAAGACAAGTTCAATATACAATAGTGAAGGATAAGAAGAGATAGAAAGAGGAGGAAAGTGTTGGGAAAAATACTGAGAGAGGGGGGTTAATAAATATTTAAAAGCTCACTTAAAACTTTCAATTTCTTATTCAGGTTTCTATATGCTACTTTCATTAAGTAAACCAGCGTATGTATGCGACTATGATGAAGGAAAATCGTGTATATCCAGTTAACTAACTTTTCATATATTTCATTATTTGTTCTACTTTATCCAGTGTATCATTACTTCAATACTATTTAATTAAACAATAACCATGAGCAATAAGAACATAATAAACCATCAAACATAAGAAACACATCAACACATGAGGACACCAATGCTTTTAGGTGGAAACTCAATGTGGGAGAAAACCACCATTGTTATCGTATTTGTCTCCATCTTTTATTATAAAGGAAAAAATCTCACAATCTTGTACTAACACAGACTCATACCAGTACGCAGGCACCCACCTATAGAAGGCTACAAGCTTTCTCTCATTTTCCAATACCCACAGGGAGGGAGAACCAACCCCCTGATCTCGTTTACCGATACCCATCAGAAGGGAGCTTCAACCCCTTGATTAGATTTACCAACTACCACTGGAAGGAAGCTTTGACTCCCCCACTGAAAGCTCCAACCCTCAGCACCTCTGTGGACCATGTTCCATAATATTTCATACTGCATCCATCTAACTCACAACATCAAACCTGTAGGCCACTTTTCATGATATTTTTAGACTGGACCCACTACCATCATTTAAGCCCAATACCAAATAACAATTCTAAAACCAATCACTGTATCAAATCACTCAATCATTGAACCAACTGAATCATTAAAGAAATCACCAGTGAAAATTTTAATAAACCCCCCATATTTATATGTATAATAAATGAGCGAATCCCCATGGTATACAGAAAAATGTATAGGTTATTTTTTCATTGATAATATACATATATATTTTTGGTGAATCTTTCACTAAATTATAAAATTTTGTTAAATCTTGGCAAAATTTTCACGAGATTATATGGTATTGCAAATTCTTGGCTAATCTTCTAAAAAAATAGAAAACATTGTAAAATATTGGCAATTCCTTGATAATGTATAAAATATATTTAATAATAATAAAAATATTTAGTTAAATTATAATATACTAAATTTCCATGTTTTGGAAAAGAAAAATCATGAGTAATAATTCTCTAGGTTCTTATTATACACTATTGCAAATATTTTTGCATGTTTTTATCATGTTTTACCACAAAGGTCTTAGCACATTCCAAGGGGAAACTAGTTGGAAAGGCACCCCCAAAGGAATGTGATGTTGAACTAAAGAAATTATTTTGCTCAAACTTAGTCTTGATGCATCTAGATAACTCAATCATATTTAATGTAATTCATATTCTCTAGGCTTCATATGAAAATAAGGTCTATGAATAGTTATATCAAAATCATGAATATTTACATCAAATTCTTTTATTTTCTCATACATCACATTTCTAGAAGGTAGATACTTCTCCAATTCCTCGAGTTCAAATAAACCAACAACTTTAAAATATGGTACTTCCTCATCATACATAGGTTTTCTACCTAATTTTTGGATCATACTATTGTAGTAATTGTTGCATTTTATTCTATAGTTGACAACTCTAATAATTTTGAATTGGTAAACAACTATTTGAAATTGCACAAAATGAAAAATGAAAATGAATGGAAGATAAATATGTATTGAAACTTAATTTCCCACACGATGAAAAAGAAAGAATGTAATAACACAAACTCATTAAAGGACTACAATTGGTGAGTTAAAAAATATAACACAAATATAAACAATAGTCTTTGCATGTTGATTACTTGGAAAAATATGTCACAAAACAATCATCATCAACAGATTTTTCACTTCAAGAATGGCAGTGCAATAAACAATCTATTGTTCTCATATAATAACATGTGATGCTTTTTTTGTATTGGCATCGAAGTATAATTTCATTAGATGGATGTCAGTGTCATGATAATAGGACTCCTATGGTGAACACATAGGATCCTAGTGCATAAAGCATTTTTCTCAATTAACTAAGCATATCTCATTTTCCTTTCTTAACAAACAATAAGTATTTTGAAAGAAAATATAAAATAAACATAGAAGATTCTAAAAGGCGAATACTTATTTGTGGCACCACAAAGCGAAAGGAAAAAAAACTTTCCTTCAATAATAAAAAATTTAAAGAAAATAATTTATCTTTTATGGCTCAAATTTCTCGTAATGTTTACATTATTCTTTATGTGATTTAAAGATCTTTTCCATTCCTTGGAACCCATTTTATTCTGTGATAATTAACTCCTTTCCATTACCTTTATATTCAATTTTTGTTACTAAACTCACTTCATATTTTATTTCTTTTTTTTCCCTTGATGATGGGTGGAGTGTCCACTCAAATATTGGACATTTCAAATATTGACATGCAGTTTATTCCAAAAAAAATATCAACAATGGTTGGAAATGTTGATGATGAAGTGGTCTGTGATAGAAAACCTTGTGAAAAGGATAACTATGATAGTATTCTTGTCAATAGGTTGATTAAGGGATCATGTGAGTTCCCACGAGACATCCACTGATCAAGTAACATCAGGAATGTTGAAGGAAACTCTCCAAGTATGAAAATTAATCATGCCAATATTTATATGACTTGAAATGATTGGAGTAAGGATTATTTTAGGCATACTTTATATATTCATTTATTTGTTTATGATTGAATTCATGTATGATAATGATATTTAGGTGGGAAATAATGAAGGAAGAATTTTTTCATATGGTAAGATTGTTATAATCCTTTTGATTCAACCATGAATTAGTATCTCATGATTGAGTCACATGACAATGAGTGGATGGGTAACATAATCATGTTATGAATTTGTATAACACATGAAAATGAATTCCAGTAGAGCTAATGTGTGAGGCCATATTGTTGATGGATATGGAAGGATATAACATTGCACAAGTGTCCAATTGTCTTCCTGCTTATGTTGGTGTTGTAGACTTTAACCTTCTTGAAAATAGTGAGGAGCACCTATAAAGGAGAAGGTTCATAAGGTAATATAGAGTAGACAAGGGAAGTTACTTGTAGTATTCCTAAGGTATAGCTGGGAGGTGACTAGATGATGTTTTGAGGTGTTGGCTAGACCTTCCAACTAATGATGGTGGAATACATGGTATAGAAATGTAGTATTTTGATATTAAGCGACAAAGATAGATTGAGTAGATGTGATCATGAGTATTGGCACATTGGTTTATTGGAATAAATATTTAGTTTCATTGTGTAATGGTAGGTATGTTAAGTAACCCATGTACATTGAATCATAGTTCCATTTCATTGAGTATGATTAACAACTAAAAATGATTGAATTATTAGTTTGTTAATAATATTTGAGAACACCTCATGGATGGTAGTAAATATTGAAAGAATGGATTATATGCATAGATACTCACTTTTATTTGGTTGATTGAAAAGTTTAGGTTATAGGTAGAATGGTCTCAAATACGAAAATGAGTGTAATTCTGTAAAAAAGATTAGGTGCTACAACACACAAGAGCCAAACACTATGAGAATGAATCTCATACTTATGAATATTTTATTCTTTATGAATTAAACTTTGAATTTATAAGTTGTATTATTATGAATACACCTATGGTAATTGTATGTGTATGATACATGGTAGATGCTGGCTATTGAATATGGAAACCCTCGAAGAAAGTCCATTGTTAGGACAAATGAACCCTGTGATTGCCACATGTTATATACTACTAGTGGATGTCTAGTAGTGAGTTAGTTCTCTCCTTACTTGAGAAATCCATAACAAGATGGATCACCTAAGAGATTTTTTAGTAGAGAAAAGGACATCTAATCCTAAAGGGTGAGTGTATCAAGGAGGAGGAAACTTAAAATTTCATGTGGGATGGTGGCTAGAATCTTGTGGGTGAGTTAGAGGGGATAATGAAATTAATTATTTCCTATGGAAGCCATTATATGGGATAGATGCATATCCATAGAGATAAATATTAAATAAAAAATGCATACATATATTTGAATAGATGCTTACATCATGGAATTGAGAAATCTTGTGCATAAGATAAGTGTTTCTTGATAATTGCTATAATATGTATGCTTACTTGATTACTAATGTAGGCATATGTTGGAATGTTGAAGTCTGGTGGTATACCAAGATAGTGAATAGGATGGAACTACCAATACAACTGAAGAATGATGAAAATAAGTGCTGTTAATGAGAAGATATTATTTATGATTGTGTTATTCGAAGGGGGATATGATAGAATGTCCTAGTATTGAATCCCATTGATTAACTATACTTAATTATGATTAAATGTTCAATTTTGTTTAGCATGTATATTTTAATTACCATGCTTTATTTACACCATGAGGAAGAAATTTTATGGTACATTGAATAATGTAAGTATTATCTTTCTTGAATTTAATAAAATAATAGAGCTACCTGAGATAGGAGCACATAAAAAAGGGGTTATGATAGCAGGAGATGGGAAAGGTGAGAGGGTACTAGTGGGTTCTACATGCCGAATAATCCTTAGTTTTCCATTTTTCTGAACTTTAATTTGTTTCCTTCATCACCATTTTCCTTACTAAAAATATAGAAACCTTAACTACCAATCATGGAACGCATGAGGTGGTTGTGGAGATGCACACCTTCCACAATTATGAAATCAAGGCGATAAGAACCTTCGTCATGGGAATTGTGAGAGGAGTGGTAAAACCTAGATTTTCTCACATTTTCTTTGAAAAAAATCATGTCCCCAAAATAAGGGGGAAAATGAGGCCCTTGTGGGGTGTTGGGGAGAAGGTGATTTTTTTATTGATTCATTCATCATTATACCCCCCACACATGTGGTTGATGGGGAGGGAACAAAATCACGATTGGATGTAGGAAATTGACTACAGAGAGGTAATGATTCATGTAGTCTTAGAGGCATGTATGTGAATAGTTGTAGGGAAGAAGGAATGGTTGATTATTGGTAATTATTGGACTAAGACAAGAAACATAATATAATACAATGATCACCTAAATGACAATTAATTTTGGTTCTAAGGTGAATTATGGAGGCCATTTCACATTCACATGAATGGTGTGTGACCATTATGAACTTATGCAAAGAATATTGAAGAGAGATTCATGGGGCTAGACACAATAGAGAAGGAAAATCATATGGAAGAGAAGTAGGTTATAAGAGAGAAAGAAATAGAGGGAGAGGTAAATTCATTCTCTCTTGGTTGATGCTAACATCCATGAAAGTAGTTTTAGAGGTATTGATTCATACTAGGAGGTTGATCAAGGAATGATAGAGACCATTTTGAATTCATGTGATGAGAACTACAGAAATATTTATAGATTATGAAAATATATAAGGAAGAGATTCAAACGGTTAGAAGCTAATTCCTTGGAAAAGAAGCGAATTCTAGAGAGGGAGAACATAGAGAGATTCAAAATTTGGGTTGGAAATGGATCCATGAAAGATATCAAGCTATGTGATGGAGAAGCCATGGATAGAATCTAAGGAGGAAACCATAGTGTGGGTTGAATGACCAAGCAATGAAGCCTTTAAAACTTGAGAAAGGTCAAGAACTAAGTAAATGTGGTTGGAGTTAATGTATAGTATCTAGACCCTCTGTGCACACATAGAGGGAGAGCTCAGAGACTTTTGAGGGAACATTGAGTAGATAAGGAAGGTATTCTCCTTTTGCTATGTAAGGAGAGCAATGTGCTACAAAAATAGTTGTGTTGTTCGAAGAAAAAAAAATTAGTGGTGAGGCAATGGGATATGTATTTTTTGGTCCTAAGATAGAATTATTTATGTTATCACTTTGTAATTTCCCAAGGTTGTGAGAGAAACATAGAGGTAATCACAAAACCACTATGGAAGCTGGGATCTAGCCCTTCCATCTTCAGAGAAGGATCTCTCTATATGATTTAGATTTGTTGTCTTAAAGTATTAGGCTAGTTATTATGATCAAGAAATTGGTTTTATAATTTTGGTTGCAGGGTAAAGGAGAGGTCCATTGGTCATGGAGTATGTTTGATGAAAGTGAACAATCATTGGTTATAGAGAAATTTTATGACAAGGGAAAGGTAGTCAGACTTCTGGATCTTTGAATCTATTGTAGCATATGGTAGAGGAATTGAGGAACACAACCCATTAAACATAAAGCAGGGATGAATTCTATGCTTAACTTTAGAAGAAAAAAAATAGATTATCTAAAAGGAATGAAACAAAGCATCTATCTTTGATGATTTTGCACATATAATATTCATTCAAATACTGGTAAAAGAAAGTGCTTCGTTAATAACTTAGATAAGAACACATAAACACTTGAAAGGAGAAAATCACTAGTAGCTAATGACACATGAATCCTTGAGAAAAAGAGATTTGTACTTCTTTATTGATCACTTGAATTGAAAATCCCTAGTTTACAAAAGAAAAATCTCTCTTTTATTCTACCCTCAACAACCCTTTGTTTATTACAAATGAAACAATATATAGAATAAAGCTCTCCTAAACTGTTACCATAATTCTGGAATAAATCCTGAATAATAACTAAAAATAAAATAATATATCCAATTTATCTGTTGGAAATATTGAACTATTCATTAAACTTTGGAATTAGTTCACCGAATGCTGGAAATCTGCAAAATGATCCTCAATATGCTGATCTTCTACTGCTAGGTTTCTTAGACTGATGATACCTTCATGCCCTTGAAATCTAGAGTTGCTGCTTTTCTGCCATTTCTCTTTCAATTCATAATCTTGTGCCTTCAAATCTGGGGTTTGTGAAGCTGTCCCTAAAAATATGTCAATTGCTTGAATTTACTAATGATTTTATGTTACTTTTTGACAATGCTTCACCAATGTCATAACATATTTTGGAAGGAAAAATTTTATGAATGTTTTTCAAATATTTTATAAATGAATTTTATATTTCTCTATTTTCATGAATTTACTAAATGAAATTATGAAAATATCTCCTCAAATAATTGCATCCTGTGTGGTTATATCTTCCAAATACATCACATTTTGTTATTTTATGCATCGACGTTTCGAAATCCTGATGATGAACCACAGAGGATGGTTTGAAACGTCGATGCATAAAATAACAAAATGCGATGGATCCAGAAGATATAACCACACATAATGCAGATCGCAGAAGTCTCAAATCCATTAATTGCATCCTGTAAATCCATCTACTATTTGAAATTATGTCTTGTTTTGAAATCTTTTAAATCCATGCCTTGTTTTTCCTTCTCATGGATTTTCAAAACTATGTGTTGTTTTGCCTTCCCATGGATTTCCAAAACCATGTGTTGTTTATCCATGTGTTTTTGTTTTTACTTTTCCTTTTACCCCTATAAAATATTTGGATAAATATTTATCCAAATCTTATGTTCCCGTACATTTTTCATTCATAATTCATTTTCCTTCCTCATCTCTGTAAAACTGTTGTTGGTTTTGCTCCCATGGTTTTGATTTTAAAAATAATTAAAATTATTTTCAATCTCAAAATAATTTAAATATTCCTTTGTGCCAACATACAGGAAAATAAATGAACATAAGTGACTTTTCGCTCTGGTTCAATTCCTTTTGTCAAATTTCATTTTTATTGAGCCTCCTTTTACTTTCACCTGTAGCCTCATTTCACACTTGTAAGTCTCCTTTTTACCTCAGTCTCATTCTTAATTAGCCTCCCATATGTAAACTCATTTCATAAATATATGAAATGTAAAAATCTCATCTATCTCAGTCGCATTTTACTTAGCCTCCCGTTCATAAAATTTATTTCATAAACATATGAAATCTCCTTCGTGCCACATTCTATAAAATTCAAATTAATACGGACTATGGCTTTCCGGGGGGAGGTAGTAAATGGTTTTTTTTTTTTGGGGGGGGGGGGGGTCTGAAATGAAAGAGGGAATGATAGCTATAAAAACCAGTAAATGTGAAAATGCTTTTCGGACCTCCCTTGGTTAAATGTCGGAGGGGCTAGGGGGTCCAAAATATATCATTAACCATCGATTTATTTTGCACATATCTCGAGGCATGAAATTTTAGGGTGATTTAATAGTTAAGTGCGGGGTGGGGACACAATTTACTTTAACTTTATGGATTTGACTTGTGACTTGATGCATGAAATTAAATGTGGTTCTAATGTTTTAGAAATTAGGTTGCCAAGTTACTTTTGAATTAATTTCAATAATTCAAATAAATAATTTCACACGTAGGACTTTTTCTTTGTTTTGTGGTTTTGAGGAGCATACTTCAACTCACTCTATATTTTGATCTAGATGTCCGTTTGAAGCACCAGATATACTGTTGGAAATCTGCTTCTGAGCAATTTACCATGAAAACACCTGTAACATGATCTGACTTGGAATTTATATGCAAAAAATCTCCCAAACATTCAGACTTGTCTTGACCATAGAGCTTCAAGAACTAAATGGTTCCTTGGACAAACAAACCTTTAGGCTATGACACTTAGTGATTCATAGGCTAAAATTTACCAATAGATTCCCAAAATAAATAACCATATAATCATCAATTTATCACTATAGATTATAGGAACCTAATAGTGGCTTCAATGGCTCCTTGTGAGGTGCCAAGAACACTGTAGACTAGTAGCCCTATCCATTAGGCTGATCCCAAACTTGCAACATGCTCTACCATGAAACACTACAACTGAAACCCATTGGTAATATGTTCCAATGCTCATGCTGAACCAAATCCATTCTTCAAACTAGAATCTGAACTGTACACTGCAAACTAAAAAATTTGCTGAAAACATTAAAATTAAATCATAAATTTTACAACACATTACCAAAATCTTAGGGCCTTCTCCTTGGGCTTCAAACACCAATGATGGTTGTCCAAACTTGCAAATCTGAACAATACCAAAATGCCCAAAGAAACTGCTAGAAGTTGGCTCACTGCTGAAAAAGATGCCATGAATGTTGAGCTTATTCACACTTCTACTCACTCTAATTTGATAAAATGATTGCAATATCAAGAAATAACAAATTTCCAATGCAACCAGTCAAGCAAATGTCTACTTAAATGAAGCTTGCATTCCACTATTCTAGGCCAAAAAATTAACTTAGAAAATGGAAACTCAAACTTCCCACTGAAACCCTCTTCATAATCCATAACCAACACATAATTTAGTTTTGCTGAAGATTTCAATAGGTTTTCCAAAGGATCCTCAAAATCATAGAGAATTTACCTTTGTTGTTCAATGCCTGAAAATGACTTCTCATATACTTCAAAAAAATTGTCTTTGTGCTTTTATGAAGTTTTTGGCTTTGTGTTTTCAAGGGATGTAATATTATAAATATTTCTTTCATCATCTGAAGGATCCAAAACAACTTGCTCTTCTTCAAGATCTCCCTGGAACTCAATGATAAAATTCTCTTGTATTGAAGAGTTGATTGGAAGAATTTGTAGGCTATTATAGTTATCCTCATGTGACTTTATTTGAAAACTGTCATGTGCATGTTCACTATCTAAATTTTCCATATATACAACTTCATAAATGTGAACTTGACAAGCTTCTTTTTGAAATGAAAATTCAGAAAATGAAAAGTCTGAAGGAAAACTTGAAAGACAATCCTCATCCATATTTTGGTTTCTTAAAATCTAAACATTTTCATAAGATCCAAGGGAAAAAACACGAGTTTCCACATCAAGATTTTGACTATCTTCATCTTCATCATGATCACATAAAAACTTGCAAACCAGTTGTAATTTGTCATCAATTTCAGGGGATAGAACATGATTGTTATCTTTAAATTTCAGTTCTTTTTCATCTTTAGCCAAGGGAATTAGTACCCGCTGAAAATTTTCTTGAATGTTATAGTAGCCATCTTCTTCATCTTATTCATGGTTGAAAGGTCTCTCACGAATAGCCTCTATAATCTAATCATCCATAAATTGATCATCTTCATAAAAATTTTCAAATCCTCAATAAAATTGTCAAAATGTGTGCAACAATATTTGACCAGCAACAAAGAAGGACGATGTTCTTTATATCTCTCATAAAATATTGTATGAAAATATCTAAGAGAATATAAATAATTACTTTGTAAGCTTTCATAAAATGAATGTGCATTTCCATCCAACGACACCATGAACATCTTCATAAGAAAATCTTCTTGAAATTTAACTTTAAACTTACAAATGTGCATATGAAACCTAATCAGGTGCAAAGAAACATCATCTCTTTTTTGATCTCTGAAGGTAGGTAAATAAGTGTGCCAAATTACATCAGGCATGTAATTTGGAAAGCCTGGAATATGAATGTGATGCATAGGAGCACATCTTCTAGATTGAGAACTCATCTTGATTTCAGGATCCTGCTTCGAGTGAATTCTTTAGATTAACTTGCATCTGTTTGGAGTCGCTAGGTGAATGTTTCAGCCTTCATATGTTTGACTATTGTCCACCATTAGAAACAGATCTTAAACTTAAGAGTATTTCCTGGGGAAGATGAAACCCCTTTCCCTAGCATGGTCGCCAGAATGTTATCACTCGGTAATTTCTTGAGGATGTGAGAGAAACCTAGAGGTAACCACAAAACCACTTTAGAAGTTGGGATCTATCCCTTCCAGATTCAGAGAGGGATATCTCTATATGATTTAGATTTTTTGTCTTAAAGTATTAAGATAATTATTACGATCAAGAAATTGGCTTAATAATTTTGGTTTTAGGGTAAAGGAGAGGTCCATTGGGAATGGAGTCTATTTGATGAAAGTGAACAATCACTGGTTATAGAGAAATTTTATGACAAGTTCAAGGTAGTCAGGTTTTTAGATCTTTGAATCTATTGTAGCACATGGTAGAGGAATTAAGGAACACAACCCATTAAACATAAAGCATCTCAGGGATGAATTCTATGCTTAACTTTAGAAGAAAAACATTTAGATTATCTAAAAGGAATGAAATAGAGCATCTATCTTGGATGAATTCTACACATATAATCTTCATTCAAATAATGGGAAAAGAAAGTGTTTCATGAATAACTTAGATAAGAACACATAAACACTTGAAAGAAGAACATCACCAGTAGCTAATGACATAAGAATCCTTGAGAAAAAGAGCTTTGTACTTATGTATTGATCACTTGAATTGAAACTCCATAGTTTACAAAAGAAAATATCTCTTTTATTCTACCATCAACAACCCTTTGTTTATTACAAATGAAACAATATATAGAATAAAACACTCCTAATTCTGGAACTATTACAATAATTCTGTAATAAAATCCCAAATAATAACTAAAAATAAAATAATATCTCCAATTTATCTGCTGGAAATATTGAATTGTTCATTAAACTATGGAATTGGTTCACTGAATGCTAGAAATCTGCAAAATGATCCTCAATCTGCTGATCTTCTGCTGTTAGGTGTCTTAGACTGATGATATCTTCATGCCCTTGAAATCTAGAGCTACTGATTTTCTGCCATTTGTCTTTCAACTGATAATTTTGTGCCTTAAAATCTGGGGTTTGTGAAGTTGTCCCTGAAAATCTATCAATTGCTTGAATTTACTAATGATTTTATGTCACTTTTTGACAATGCTTCACCAATGTCATAAAATATTTTGGAAGGAAATATTTTATAAATGTTTTTCAAATATTCTGTAAATGAATTTCATATTTCTCTATTTTCATGAATTTACTAAATGAAATTATGAAAATATCTCCTCAAATAATTGCATCCCGTAAATCCATCCACTATTTGAAATTATGTCTTGTTTTGAAATCTTTTAAATCCATGCCTTGTTTTTCCTTCTCATGGATTTTCAAAACTATGTGTTGTTTTGCCTTCCCATGGATTTCCAAAACCATGTGTTGTTTATCCATGTGTTTTTGTTTTTACTTTGCCTTTTACCCCTGTAAAATATTTGGATAAATATTTATCCAAATATTATGTTCCCATACATTTTTCATTCATAATTCATTTTCCTTCCTCATCTCTTAAAATTGTTGTTGGTTTTTCTCCTATAGTTTTGATTTTAAAAATAATTAAAATTATTTTCGATCTCAAAATAATTTAAATATTCCTTTGTGCCAATACATAGGAAAATAAATGAACATAAGTGACTTTTCGCTCTAGTTCAATTCCTTTTGTTAAATTTCATTTTTATTGAGCCTCCTTTTACTTTCACCTGTAGCCTCATTTCGCACCTGTAAGTCTATTTTTTACCTTAGTCTCATTCTTAATTAGTCTCCCTCCTATCTGTAAACTTATTTCATAAATATAAAAAATGTAAAAATCTCATCTATATCAGTCACATTTTACTTAGCCTCTCGTTCATAAAATTTATTTCATAAACATATGAAATCTCCTGCCACATTCTATAAAATTCAAATTAATACAGGAGGGGGGGAAGGGGGGGGGTCTGAAATGAAAGAGGGAATGACAATTGTAAAAAGCATTAAATGTGAAACTGCTTTTCAGACCCTCCCTTCGTTAAATGTTGGAGGGGCTGGGGTGTCCGAAATATATCAATAACCATCAATTTATTTTGCACATATCTCGAGGCATGAAAGATTAGGGTGATTTAATAGTTAAGTGTGGGGTGTGGACACAATTTACTTTGACTTTATGGATTTGACTTGTGACTTGACGCATGAAATTAAATGTGGTTCTAATGTTTTAGAAATTAGGTTGCTAAGTTATTTTTGAATTAATTTTAATAATTCAAATAAATAATTTCACACTTAGGCCCTTTTCTTTGTTTTGTGGTTTTGAGGAGCAGATTTTAACTTGCTCTATCTTTTGATCCAGATGTCAGTTTGAAGCACCAGATACACTATTAGAAATTTGTTTTTGAGCACTTTACCATGAAAACACTTGCAACATGATTTGGCCTGGAATTTATATGCAAAAAATATCCCAAACATTCAGACTTGTCTTGACGACATAGCTTCAAAAACTAAATGGTTTCTTGGACAAACAAACCTTTAGGCTATGACACCTAGTGATTCATAGGCTAAATGTTACAGCAGATTCCCAAAATAAATAACTAGATAATCATCAATTGATCACTATAGATTACAGGACCCTAACGATTTCAATAAAAATGTTCTAATTTTCCTTAGTGATATCATAACCTCAATTAGGGTGTCCTAGTATAAAAAGAATAAGCGAGTGTATGATTGGGTGGAACATTTATCTACCTAAGTTAATGTTGGTCTTCAACTTTCAAATAGTTAAGTTTTTCCTTTAGTTTGTTTATTCAATTGATTAATACAATGCACTTTATTGGAGTATTTTAGGATTTGAATGTTGAACATTGATATAGTTTACTATTTATTCATAATGGGAAATCAATGTTATATTGCCAATGTAATTCTTGTAAATGGAATTTTATATGATCGTACAATTTTTTTACTAAGTATCATTATCTCTATTTATTTTTTTATGTGAGTGTGTCAGTAAACATCCATAACGTTATAGCTTGTGATGAACATGCTATGTGAATCGATATTATGGTTATAGGACACCATTAGGGAATAACTAAATGTGGATGGAACATATGCTTTACTTGCTAATGTTATCGATAAAACATCTAAGAAACCAAACAGTGTAGCACGTTTTCAGTCCAGCTATGGCACTGAGACAATGTAGCCAACTTGTCTACTTAGAATAATATTAATTTACTTGTAATTTTTTTTTTATTAAAATAAGAACTCACTTGTTATGCACCAAACTAGAGGCAAAAACCAAATATAGACCATTTTCAATAATTTTTTTGATTAAAATTAATGTAGCAAAAATTTAGATATAAAATATATTGTGTAAGGGAAAATTCCAAAAAACATAGTTCCTCTATACCCCAGGGTTTTGAAAACCAGGCTTTCCATGAAGATTTTGCTTTCTCCAAGTGCTTCTTGAGCATTTTAGATAAAAATCCATATGCACAATGCCTCAAATTCTTATTGAGAGTGATCACAGTTATTTTTTTGTTTGCATGTATGTTTTCATCCGTGGGATATGAGGATCAACTCTTTAATTAGAAACTTAACTATAGTACTTGGAACTAACAACAAATTTTTGCACACATGATCAAATCAGTGTACACGTACATGTTTGTATTGGTTTAGATTGGATTTCAATCTTGGAGAGAGAGTATATAGGATTTTTTCAGGGGAGCAAGACAATCTTGTAGCTCCAAGGAAAACCTCTTTTACAGTGAAAATTTTGACTAAAAAAATTTCACACAACAGATTTGGAAACCTAATAGATTTGTAACACACACACACACACAAACCATGTGTACTTTTTCCTTGTTTAAATTATATTTTTGAATGTAAAAAATGAGTTCAATGTCTTCAAAAATTAGTTGAGAACTTGGATTGTGTAAATTACATAGCTTAAACTTGCAATTCTAACACATCTTTGCTTGATTTAAAACAAAACTGACTAAAAAATATTCTTCATAAAGGGCCACAATGAGACTACTTAAAATGTTTTAGCCATAATTTTTTTCTTTTCAATTGCTTTATATAATGAATATATAGGTTTTTTTAATCATATAAATACACATTTAAATGTTTTTCTTGAAATATTTTATCTATGGAATATATTCCCCACATTAAAACGAGTTTTTTATTAATATATTTTTGAATACATTTTCAATATTAATAAACCTTCGATATTAAAATCTTTTATTTATTAGTCACATTGAATATTTTATTATTAGTTATATATTTTTAGACGTTGCATTTTAATTTGATATTAATAATTAAATAAAATACATATCTCCTTGAACATTTTTACTTTTAATTACTCCTCTTACAACATAGAAATATTTTATTACATGATCAACATTAAAATAATTAGTCATTTACGCTCTCTCCATATACATATGCACGAAGGTGAGATTCAAATAAATGATTGGACATGCATATTTAAAAACATTATTTGAGTCATGTACTAAAATATTTTTAAAAAGTTTTTTAAGTCAGGGACTGAAATATTTTTAGAAAGTATAAGAATTATACAATTTGTTGTACTCAAAAGTATAACTTTTTATTATTATTAAGTTTAGTTACTTTATTTCTCTATAAAATTGGTATAAGATTATGATAGTTCATATGGAAATTGAAATATTTTGTTTATGGTTGATAGTAAGAGTATAAATTGTATATTCATTTTTTTATAGCCCACATTTTTTATTTACAGTGAAAATTTGACTAAAAAATTTGCACACAAATAGATCTAACCCCTCTAGAAACCTTATATATATATATATATATATATATAAAATGGATTTCAATGTCTTCAAAATTTATAGTGAAAAAAATGGCTAAAACATTTGCATAGAACAAATTTAATCCCTCTAGAAACCTAATAGATTTGTAACTAGTATATATATATATATATATATATATATATCGTGTAATTTTTTAATGTCTTCATTTTTTTTTAATACCTTCAAAATGTTAAATCTCTCTCCTCTTCATGGCTACCATATATATGAATAAGATGTCAATGATTATTGATGTCTATGGGCACCTAGTAAATAAAAATTGCATTGCATGTATGCATATAAAATCACTCAAAATATCTCCTCCATCTTCATCTTGCTAATGATATTTATTTGAAGTAAATAGTTTCAAATTTATTATTAATTTTCTTAAATTCTCATTTTAATATAACCTTTTTCGTTTCAATCTTGAAAGTTTGGATGACAATCCTTGTTTTGATAATACATTTATTTTATATATATATGGTTATTTTTTTAAATAAAATGGCTTCATACATCCATTCATTTGTGTTCTAGCTGAATTTTTCAAATGGCCAACACCTTACTATTCCAAGAATAACAACAACTACTTTAGCAATTCCTTGTAGAAACGTAATCGATAAAATTTAAATAATTTTAGCTAAATTTGACTTTTAATAGGGCGTCTTCCAGTAAATGGTCTTTTGGTAGAGTTTTTCAAACCGTGAGCACCTTGGTATTCAAATAGTAATAACTTCTTTATCATTTCTCCATAGAAACATAATTTACATAGAGTGTACATTTTTTTTTACCACATGGTGAATCGGTAACTGCCTGGCCTAATCTAGGGGAGACCCAGGATCAAACCTTAACGCTGCCACTATAACACCAAGAGCATAACCAACCACCTGCAAGTCAGGTATACTAAGTTCCTATGATTTTAGCAAGAGCAGACTCAATGGTAAGCAACAAAATAGATGATGGAATTTGGGTTGTATTGATTTTAGAAAGTAAGGCATTACTTTTTTGGAATAGAGATTTTTAAAATTTTCACAAATGTTGACTTAACGATGGGTGAAAGCTGAAAATCAAGAATCAAACATCAATTATTTTAACAGGATTGAAAATTCAAAAAATCTATTATCTAAATAATATTTAAAAATGACAAGTATATACCAGGAAATTAATAATTATATATACCAAAAATCCATTATCGAAGGGAAAGTGGAAAGAGGTTATGAGGTTCTGTAATGGGAAAAGATAATAAATGATACTTATCTTATTACGAAAAACCTAATATGTTTCTAAACAAAAATCGTCATGGTTCCCACAAATGAAAAAAAAAGAGGAAAAGGGAGAGCGTGCAAGAGGAATTGCAACGTAGAAAAAAAAACATATACTTACCTGTACCATTGTATGTTGATTCTTGACTTATTAATTCAAATTTCACTACTTTGCGGACAACCCTGTACCACTGTTCTCAATCTTAACTTCTTTATTCAATTTCTACAACTTTGTGAACAACCCTCGTATATGATTATGACTAAACAGATGCAAACTTGAAAGATGACAAGAGAACTATTCAATCTTTAAATAAACATGACAATAAGAGAATTGAATTTTTAAAAAAAAATGAGTTATTATTTTTTGACCATTTGTTCCAAAAAATGAGGGTTGTTTTCTCCAAATTAATCCCAATACCATGAAATACAGGCGAATGAAAGAAACAATTTTTTTTTAAACTGAATGGGGAGGGCGAAATAACTACCATAAAAACCTATTCTTGAAAATTAGGGCAAATGGAAGGTTGTAACTCCTAATTTAAAGGGATAAATTTAATTTTTTTACCCTCTCCCTTAAAATAGGGTGGGATCTCCATACCTAATTTTTTTATAGAATAAATTTGAGGTGATTTGTAACAATGTACTATGACACAAAATATTTATCCAATAAAAAATTAAAACCCCTTAATTTCGCCTAAGGGAGAAAATTCACCCCAAAAATTTTCCATGGGAATCACTGAATCTTGATCAATCAACACAACTAGATCAAACTAAACCAAGTAGATCATATCAATACAACTGTACTCATCAATAAACCAAACATTATTACCCATCACAAAATCCAACTACTACTACTACAAACACTGATCAACCATATGTCAAAATATATACGCTACTGTTCTGAGTCATACCCATGTATATACATGCTTCTCCTTAATAGGACCTACATACATATCTCAAAATATTGAACAACTGAGTCTAAATAACTTTCACGCTGAATTAATCACTAAATTGTGAAAATTCCTTAAAATGGAATCCCTACTGCATCAACTGATGATATTTCTCCTACTTGTTAGATTTACATGAACAAGTTATTTGTATTTTTCTACAAAAAAAATTGAAATACATACACTGCAACCTACACCATTTAAAATAATACGTCGAAACAAGAAAGTGAACAATAGATAGATATATCACAAACGCCATAGTTGTTATTGAATAAATGTCCCAGGAAAAACCCAATGTGGGAAAATCGGTGCAACAGATCTAAGGGATTTTATTATTAAGCAAAATTTATTTATGAATACAACCTCTAGAAGCCTTGCTAGCAATCCAGTACATATAATATCACTCGATAGAATAAATTAGTGAGATTACCTCACTCTACACTGCGAGTCCTGGTTGATCCGATAGCCGAACCAACAAGTCCTCGGCTACTTCTGTGCTGCCTTTATGCAGGCCTGCATCAGCCTCTAAGGCACTACGTCACCTTTGTTGGGAATTGATTTTCTCTTTGGAGTTGATTCCATCCCTCTCAGCTCAGAACGTCAGCCTCCTCATCAAGTTTCAGACCTTTGCATGGAAGGCTTTTACGCTGCTCTGCGTGGGTCCTACGTGAGCCCTTCCTAACTCTGCATCACTCTCTCTGCGAACTACACTTCCTCCTATGTGTGTCTCTTTGCCTCTATACTGAGTATTCTTGCCTCGATAAAATATTCTCCAGCCAAAAACTCTCACTGCCCCTCTCTGTATGATCAATAAGAAATCATTGCGCTAGCTCTAGCTTCAGCAATTTGATCTGACTGATCAATTCTTTATGTCTATTCCAAATGACCCTCAAGCCTCCTTAAATAATATTCTCATTGAAATTCAACAACCCAGATTAGAAGCTAATAAATGGCTAATATCATTTATGCTTGATCCTCGTCTTCTTCTAGAAGTTACACCCATGATTAGATTAATACCCATTAATTATTTTAATTTCCTAAGTTTAGACTTAGGGACCCACTAAAAATAATTAATTATTTTAATAAAACTGTCTCCAGTCGGAATTTCCAAAAACTCTTTTCGGGTTCTTTGGAATACATGTGCCCAAGCCTCCCTACAAAATTTGAGACTTAGAGCACATTCGATGCTACCAGAAATCAACACTCCCTCTTGGCGAGGAATGTGCTCAAACAATGTGTCCCACTGAAGCATCACCCTAACTTCATAACATCGTCCTCTATGCTATTGATGTCTGACACGCTGTCCACCAATTGCTATTCTTCTGCTACAACTGTACTGTTGTTGACACTGTAACTATCAACACTACATTTGTACTACAACTTCCTTTGAATTTATGCATTCGTGTTGTTGCTAGCACTGCCACTGCCAACTTCCCCTGCGCTGCAAACTGTTGCTTCTACTGTATCAGCAATGGAAAAACATCCCAAATTACTGAACAATTGTTCAACATAGATGCATCTCGATGCTGAAGATCTGACTATTGTTAGTCCTATGTTATCCCTCTGAAGCCATTGCGCTGTTGCTTCTATTGCATTATGCCTCCCTGCACTGTTGTAACTCTACACTACACTTCTAAGACTTGGCGATCTAGCCACTGCATCTGTTTCTCTAACACTCCTATGCACCATATGACACTTAGTCCATCCTGCTACTACTGATATGGGCTCCTGTAGCAAGGAATTGATCCGAGAGGTGGGCTCCTCAAGGATCCTACCCATCTGTAGCTCTTTCGAATTACAACTCTAAATCAGCCCACCTCCCTCCTGGAGGTATCTCGGCTGTCATGGAAAATCCTCCTCCTCGATCTTCATGGTGTAGCCTTTGGATCATGCTTCTCAACTTTTTCCTTCTTCCTGAGAGGACATTGTGTTGCGTAGTCACCCATTTCACCACACCTCAAGTATTTGATCTTCGAGACATCCTTCTTTCACCTCCACTGCTCCTGCTGCCCCTTGGATGCAAGGGCTGCATTCTCATCCTCCTCCTTGGGATTTGACGCATTGTTGTTTCTTCCATCAAGCTTACGCTTGACCAAGTCTCTCCTCAACTACTCTTGCTTAAGAGCTACCCACATCTCATCCCAATTTGGAAAAGTCACCCTGCCTAGGATGCTCTGGACAAAGACTTGCCAATCTTCAGAAGCATAATTGAGGGTCAGTCTTGTTGGGTTGTGTTATATTCTTTCCACAACTAGCCCACGTAGTTAACCGGGGGGTTAGAAGTGGGGCGGAGCCCCTCCTTCGTTGCGCCGATTGCGTAGCGAGGGGAGTCACAGGGGGTTTGAGAGGTGTAGGTAACCCCACTCTATGGGGTCCGGGGCAGCGCCCTGGAAAATTTTGGTTTTGGACCCTATGTTAGGTTGGGCGGACCTACCTATGGTTTTGTGCATGATTTTCACACATGTTTTGGACACGATGGTTTTCGATCCATGGTTTTGGATGCTTCGGCATCTATAAATATATATTGTAACATTGAAAGGAAAATAATGAAAAATCAAGCTGGTAGTCTCGATTTTGGGATCCAGCGGAAAATATATGTGTATATGTGTTTTATGTGTTATGCTCTCGCATTGTTTATTTTCTGTGTTTTAGAATTTGTATGCAGGTAATTTCTGTACGGGGTTGAAACCTACATTTGGTATCAGAGCTATTTTGGCTTCAAGGGGAAACTCAAGATGGAGGATCTATTGGTGGATAAAAATCAACGGATTGTGGTAGATCCGGGTACTAAACCAACGGGAGTGTCCGATGAAGAATGGAAGAAGTTAGATTGGAAGGCAAAGAGCACAATACGATTGTGTGTCTCAGATTCAGTATTGTTGAATGTATCAGGGGAAGATACGACTAAGGCTTTGTGGGACAAGTTAGGGACTTTGTACCAATCTAAGTCTCTGGTGAATAAACTATTCCCGCAGAAAAAGCTATATAACGTGAGGATGAAAGATGGAGACTTAGTCACAGAGCATATGAACACATTTAATACTGTGGTAAGTCAATTATTATTTGTTGATATTAAAATTTCAGATGAAGACAAGTGCATCAGTTTGTTGTGTTCTCTACCAGATTCGTGGGATAGTCTGGTTATTGCAATAGGTAGCAATACAACTACCTTGTAGTTTGACGAAATAGTCTCATCCTTGCTGATGGAGGAGATGAGATGGAAAAATATGGAGAGCCAGAATGGTGATGCCTTGTCTGTACGAGGACGGTCCCAGAACAGAAACAAAAATAAGTCATCGAGTGGGAGATCTAAATCTCCAAGAAAACCATTAAAGGTCGTGTGTTGGAAATGAAGAAAGGAAGGGCACTACAAAAGGGACTGTAAATCTAAAGCTCCTGATAAAGGAAAGGGATATGATGATGCTCCTTCTACAGAGGTGAAAACCACCTGAGATGAACGTGGGGATTTGTACTTGGTTTCTTCAAGTACACATGTAGATCATGAGGCATGATTGATTGACTCAGGTGCATCCTTTCACTTCACTCCCCATAGAGAGTGGTTTTGCGAGTATGAGAAATATGATGGTGGTGATGTCTTCTTGGGGGATGAAAGGAAGGCTAGAATCGTTGGTCGCATAAAAGTAAAGTTGAAGTTGCAAGGTGGAAGGGTTAGAACACTTTTGGGTGTTCTGAATATTCCTGCATTAGCTAGAAATCTGATTTCTGTAAGCAAGCTGGATGATGCAGGTGTAAAAACAATGTTTGAGAAGAATACCTGCAAGATGGTTTGGGGAGAACTGGTATTGATGTGGGGAGTTTGGATTGGAACTATGTACAAGCTGCAAGTTAGCACTGTTGTTGATGGGTCCAACAGTTCTGTGGTTCCTAAAAGTGGAGCAGAAAAGGCTTGGACATATTGGAGAGAGGGGCCTTCGAATACTTCATGGTAAAGGTATGGTAGAAGGCATGAGTAATAGCTCTCGTGATTTTTATTTCTGTGAAAATTGTGTATATGGGAAGCAGAATCGGGTGAGTTTCCCCTCTGGTGGTAAGAGGGTGAAACATATATTAGAGCTTGTGCACAATGATGTGTTTGGACCTGTGAAGGTTCCATCACTAGGTAAGCCTGTGTACTATGTATCATTTATAGATGACTTCTCAAGGAATACATGGATATATTTCCTTAAGAAGAAATTTGAAGTCTTTGACAATTTTGAAGAATTTAAGGCTCTAGTGGAAAACCAGATAGAGAAGAAGATAAAGGTGCTGAGGACAAATAATGGTGGAGAGTTTTGCAGTAAGGAATTTGAAGAATTCTGTAAGAAGTGTGGTATAACATGACAAAAGACTACTCCATATACACCTTAGCAAAATGGAGTTGTAGAAAGAATGAATAAGGCATTGATGGAAAGGGCAAGAAGCATGCTCAGTGGTGCCGGGTTAGGACAGGAATTCTGGGTAGAGGCGGTGGATACAACATGTTACCTGGTCAACAGATCACCTTCATCAGCATTGGAGTATAAGACTCCACAAGAGGTATGGACTGGTAAGTAACCCTCTCTTTCACATATGATGGTATTTAGATGTGATGCATATGTACATGTTCCAAAGGAGAAACAAACCAAGTTGGATAGTAAATCTAAAAAGTGCATCTTTATTGGGTATAAGAATTGTTTAAAGGGTTATAAGCTTTGGAACCCAGTAACAAGGAAGGTTGTGTACAACTGAGATGTGGTGTTTAGAGAGGTGAAAGATGTTATTAAACATGAAGTCCAACCAAAGGAACCCGAGAAGATAGAGTTTGAGCTAAAGGAGGAGGAATCAAACTCTACAACAAAGGAGGAAGCAAAAGATGAAGAGCCACAAACTCTGGGTGTAAGAAGATTAGTTCGAGAAAGAAGGCAGCCAGAAAGGTATAGTCCATCTAATTTCTGTTCAAATTTTTCTTTATCTATTACTGATGATGATCCCAGAACTATGAAGGAAGCAATAGATCGAGAGGATGGAAAACTTTGGAAAGAGGCCATGGTTGATGAAATGGCATCTTTACACAAAAATGAGGCTTGGGATCTGGCGGAGTTGCCAGCTGGAAGGAAACCCATTGGCAGCAAATGGGTGTTCAAGAAGAAGATAAATGTAGAAGGAAAGGTGGAGAAATACAAAGCTCGGTTGGTAGCAAAAGGTTATTCCCAGGTGTCGGTATTGATTTTGGTGATATTTTTTCTCCTGTTGCCAAGGTAGCTTTTATTAGATTACTTTTATTTGTTGTTGCTGCTTTTGATTTTGAGGTAGAATAGATGGATGTGAAGACAACATTTCTTCATGGGGATCTAGAAGAGGAGATCTACATGAAGCAACCTGAAGGCTTTGCGGTGAAGGGTAAGAAAGAACTGGTATGCAAGTTAAAGAAGTCTCTGTATGGGTTAAAACAATCACGAAGGATGTGGTATCTTAAATTTGATACATTTATATGGGAACTTGGCTTCACCAGAAGCAAAGTAGATTACTGTGTGTATTTTAAATTAATTGGTGACCGTGTTATTTATCTGGTCTTTTATGTGGATGATATGTTGTTGGTTGGAAATGACAAAGAAATTATCCAGGATTTGAAGACCCATTTGTCCTCCAAATTTGACATGAAAGATCTTGGTGCTGCAAACTATATTTTGGGCATGGAAATTAAAAGAGATCAGACAAAGAGGAAGCTCTGGTTAAACCAAAGAAAGTATGTTGAGAAAATATTGCAGAGGTTTAATATGCAGGATAGTAAACTGATGAAGGTTCCTATTCCTATATCTGTAAATTTATCTACTAAACAGTGTGCCGACACACAAGAAGAGGAAGAGGACATGTCCCGTGTCTCATATGCAAGCGCAGTCGGTAGCCTGATGTATGTGATGGTCTGTGCTAGACCAGACATTGTACATGCAATGGGAGTATTGAGCAGGTTTATGTCAAAACTAGGGAAGGAGCACTGGACAACAGTGAAGCGGGTTTTCAGGTATTTCCATGGCACTAGTGATTATGATTTGTGCTATCAAGGAAGACCAGGATTGGACAAAGTGTTGGATATTCGTGGCTTTGTTAATGCAGACTGGGTTGGAGATCTGGATCATAGAAGATATACAAGTGGGTATGTGTTTAACCTATTTAGAGGTGCAGTCAATTGGATGAGTAAGAAACAATCTGTAGTGGCACTATCAACTACAGAGGCAATGGCAGCAACTCATGCAAGCAAGGAAGCATTTTGGTTGTAGAGATTGTGTTTTACAGATTGTGTTCAAGTACGGGGTTAGTACAGGGAGCTATAAGGATAGACTGTGACAACCAAAGTGAAATTTTCTTGGCAAAGAACCCTGCTTACCATTCAAAGACAAAGCACATTGATGTTCAATATCACTTTGTGAGGGATATGATAGAAGACAAAAAGGTGTTGTTGCTAAAGGTGGACACTCTGTGAGCTCTAAGAAGTTCTCCTGGTGTAGAGAAACAATGGGCATTGTAGGGCTGGATAAATGACTAAGATCTCTTGTAGCCCCCTATGGAAAGAAAAAAACAAGTGGGAGAATGTTGGGTTGTGTTATATTCTTTCCACGACTAGCCCACGTAGTTAACTGGGGGGTTAGAAGTGGGGCGGAGCCCCCCCTTCGTTGCGTCAATTGCGTAGCGGGGGGAGTCATAGGGGGTTTGAAGGGTGCAGGTAACCCCACTTTATGGGGTCCGGGGCATCACCCTGGAAAGTTTTGGTTTTGGACCCTATGTTAGGTTGGGCAGACCTACCTATGGTTTTGTGCATGATTTTCGCACATGGTTTTGGACGCGATGGCTTTCGGTCCATGGTTTTGGATGCGATGGCTTTCGGTCCATGGTTTTGGACGTGATGGTTTTCAGTCCATGGTATTGGATGCTTCGGCATGTATAAATATGTTAACATTGAAAGGAAAATAATGAAAAATCAAGCTGGTAGTCCCGATTTTGGGATCCAAGGGAAAATCTCTATGTATATGTGTTTTATGTGTTATGCTCTTGCATTGTTTATTTTCTGTGTTTTAGAATTCGTATGCAGGTAATTTCTGTATGGGGTTAAAACCTACACGTCTTACCATCTCATAACCTTGAGGTGTTGACCCCACAACTTCCAACTCATCCTAGGTCTCCTGAAGCTTCATGAGGAACAAATCTATGCACACCCCCTTATGCATCTGTGTAGATATCAGTTTCTGCTCTAAGTACATCTTCCGCTTCTTGGAATATCCTTGTTACAGCATTACCAAGGCATCCCACATCTCCTTAGTGGTACCTCTTCTAGCGACGTGACAAACCACATGATCCTTTACTCCATCAAGGATCATCCTCTTGGCCTTCACCATTTCTACCTAATATTTCTTCAGTGGATCTGCATTTGTAGGCACAACCACCACGTTGTCGACATAGGCCTTGAGAGAATCCTCATCTAGAAGGAATGGCATCCTTACCTTCCAGATGATGTAGTTGGATGCCCCATCCAACCTATCCTGATCTCTCAACCCACTGGTTTCCATATTTGCCAAAGAGAAAGTCGAATGACCTCCAATCTCCTCTCTTTGTTGTCGGGCTAGCCTACGCACTCCCTATTGGAGTCAATAGATCTGCTTCCCATTGTTGTTGCTCAGCTAGTGAGAATTTGAATTCCTTGGCTAGGAATTCTCCAAGGAAGAAATTACCTCAATCATGCTTCTCCTATCTCTTCTGACGATTTTATGCCCAACAAATTGCCTGTAGAAAAATTGTGTCCCACCAACCCTTCCTCACGCTAAGGCTCAACCATGCTTGATCTGCCATGAATTGTTTTTGATCTGCAAGCCCTTCCTCTCTTTCGAATCACTTAGAGAGAGAATTTCCTCGAATATTCAACCTTCCTGGCTTGGAATTCTCAATCCCTCTAGGGATTCGAACTGCTGCCTCCTACAACTATTCAATCTCCTTCTCTACTCAGCGTTGGGTTCTCTAGCACTAGTCTTCTTGTCTCACCTGCACTGCTTTGATACCATGTGAAAATTCCTTAAACTGGAATCCCTACTACAACAACTGATGATATTTCTCCTACTTGTTATATTTACATGAACAAATTATTTGCAGTTTCCTAGGAAAAACATTGAAATACATACACTTCAGCCTACACCATTTAAAATAATATGCTAAAACAAGAAACTACACAATAGAGAGATATATCACAAATGACGTAGTTTTTTTTGGACAAATGTCCCTGGAAAAACCCAATGTGGTAAAATCGGTACAGTAGATATGAGGGTTTTCATTATTAATCATAATTTATTTCTGAATACAAGCTCTAGATGCCTTTCTAGCAATCTCGTATAGAGAATATCACTCGACAGAAGAAATTAGTGAGATTACCTCACTCTACACTGCAAGTCCCAGCTAATTTGATAGCTGAACTAATGAGTCCTCTACTAATTTTGCACTGCCCCTCTGTGGGCTTGCGTCAACCTCTAAGGCATTGTGTCACCTATGTTGGGAATTAATTTTCTCTTTGGAGCTGATTCCAGCCCTCCCAGCTCAGAAAGTCAACCTCCTCAGCAAATTTCGGACCTTTGTGTGGAAGGCTTCTGTGCTACTCTGCGTGGGTCTTGCATGAGCCCTTCATGGCTCTATATGACCCTCTTTTCGAACTGTGTTGCCTCTATGTGTCTCTTTGCCTCTCTGTTGAGTATTCTTGGCTTCAGAGAAGATCCTCCAACCAAAACTCTCACTTCCCCTCTCTGTGTGATCAGTACGAAATCACTCCGTTGCCTCTAGCTTCAACAATTCAATATGATTGATCAATTCTCTGTGTGTCTTCCAAATGACCCTCAAGCCTCCTTAAATAATATTCTTTTTCACATTCAATGGCCCATATTAGAAGCTAATCAATGGCTAAGATAATTTATGATTGATCCTCGTCTTCTTCTAGAAGTTACACCCATAGTTAGATTAATACCCATTAACTATTTTAAATTCCTAAGTTTAGACTTAGGGACCCATTAAAAATAATTTATTATTTTAATAAAACTGTATCCAAGTGGAATTTACCAAAACTCTTTTAGGGTTCTTTGGAATAGATGTGCGTAAGCCTCCCTGCAAAATTTGAGACGTAGAGCACATTCAATGCTACCATAAATCAACATGAATCACATATTGAACCCATCACAGATCACTGAACCAAATACAAATCACAACACAATAGCATCATCCTAGTCAACATATCATTCCATAAGAAATTCAACCCAACCAACACTATCAAACACAAATTCTCATAAGAGAGACTTCATCGGCAGACAACAACAAACATAATATAATTGGTCAAAGATCATTAACAACTCATACTACAAAACTCTAGTAGATGTATGTGACTCTTATAAATCACTTCCACATATGTGCAAACTTATCATTCACCACACCCACGTGCATATCTATCCATACTACAGAATATATTTGTGACTACCTAGATGTAGATATACGTATGTACACAACTTCTCAATGGAAAACCAACATACAAATCAGTAATCACTGAATCATACCCTCGTTGCACAACACAACATCTTTCAAACCCAAATCTCGACATACAAACTGTTACAAATGCACATCATAATATCATCATCACATATTTATTAAACACTAAACAAATTATCCAATATGTGGTCATTTCAGATCTATTAGATCTGATCCATTTCCATGCTCCCTGGTGCACACCTATTTCAGATCAAGTCATTCATAAATAATCCATCACATACACACTCTAACAAATGATATCCATCTCCTTATATATTATAATCCTTAGCCAATACCTTAGGCCAATCCCTTAGTAATGTTAATGGTATTCTTTGACGAGATCAAATATCTGTTGTCGCGCTCATTACTATGGGCCAATACCATGGTAAAGACCTCTGATATTAATAATACCATGGTGCAGAAATTTTACATGACTTATCTTCATCATACCTCTGTATGTACACACATTTTCTTCATGAGACCTGCATATACTTTCCTAAACTTCACCTTTGTCATCCCTCTGTCTCTGAACTAATATTCCTTTGTGTATCTCACCTGTAGCATATGCATAACCATCATGTTTACATCTTTATCAAGTAGTTTTCCATCAAGGACAACACATTAGTCATAATACCAACAATCTCCCCCTTTGGACTTGATGCCAACCACTTTGGTGTTTGGTTACCTCCACCTGTAGATACATGTAAACACATTTGTAGACATACCAAGTTTCTCTCCAAGAATTCTTCTCCAAATACCAAGTTACTCTCCCCCTTTGACATCAAGGGAAAAGGGTTGACCAATGCTGAAAGAAGACTTCTTTCTCCCTTTGTATAGAGGATCACTGTAGGTCTGATCTGCGGAATATGAACACTAACCATGCTCCCCCTGAGCATATGCTAAATCTTCTGGAAGATTTTTAATGAAGTACATGGCTCTATGACTCAACCAAATATGGCCTTTCCTATCACCAAGGGCTCATTCTTACATTGATCACCCACATAGTGAGGTTACTTATTTGACTCAACATTACATCAGATGTCGAAAATGGGATTACATACATAATTGAATTTACCTCCAATAGTCCAAACATGATTGAATAATACAATTATTACACCATACATATTTACATGACCATTACATCAAGAGACATATGTGACACTTATAACCTAGACCAAAGACCTCAATAGTGAGGTAGCAAGATGATGATAGTATTCAACAATCATCATACACCATATGAGATCCTGCAACATGAACATCACCATCATGAAGTATGATAGGAAAATGTAGCATCAATCTTCATAAATATCACCATGTGACCAAATATGTAATAATTTCAAGCATCACCAAGTACTAAAGTAGAAGTACAATAAAGTTCTAACAACAACTTATTCCCTTGACCTCATATCATCAAGGTCGACGTGCTATTTCCATTTTTAGGAAGATCCATAATCCATGTACATCAAAGACATATAGATATTTTGCAGCATAGCAACATATCTTCTCAAGCATCAGCAACAACATCATAACAACTTTTCACATGAAATTCAAGCAATAGGCATCATCCATAACTTCACCAACAAGAAGACATTAAGTAGAAAAGGAAGAATTTTAATCGCACATAACACAATATTTTTCTAGGGAAAGCAACTGATCAAAACCTTGACTATCTATATTACATTAACCAGAAGACCTGAGAAGAAAATACAATGCTTTCTCAACCCGAACAATTCATGTACAAGTACAATCTATCTCTCTGCTTCACAAACTAGATCAAGCCAACACTTAACCAATTATGTTGCCTGCCAAGCCCCTAATTCCTTGTGCAATTCCTAAAGAATTAGCCCATATTTAATTGGAAAATTCCTCATTCATAACTGCAAAAACCATCATAGGCCTTCTACTAATTGCATGCACCATTTGTACAACTTGGAAAATTATACAACTGATAGTACACTGTCCTTGAACTCTAATATCAACTGGATCTTCCTATGAATTGACATGCATGAGTTAATTAATAGTGAATCTTCAGTTAGCTGGTGGAGCAGTGAAACTGCATTGAAGCTTATCCCCACTACTAGACCTCCTACTAGTTCCTCCAACTATTTGAACTAATTTAACTGACTATAACTCGGCCAGTCTGAGTTAATTAATTACAACTCAAATTTACTGAGCCAACTAAGTGAAATTAAATTAGTTAACTATTACAAATTGCTATGAGAATATAATTTCAATTTAATTCCTAATTTAATTCAAGGAAAAATTAAATTAGGATTTCTTGTTGTTATTTTTAACACTCCCTCTCAACAAGAAAAGTATTATCTGCTACCCCGATCCAACCTCTGTGAAAATTGAATTTGCATGTTGACAATCCCTTTGTCAAAATATTTGCATCCTTCTCCCCTGTAGGAATGTACTCCACCAACATGATTCTCCTCCGCACATAGTCTCAAATATGGTGATACCAGATATCAATATGCTTGGATAGATGATGAAAAATTAGATTCTCAAAGAGTTTAATACAACTCTGATTTTCATAGTAAATCACTGTAAGATCCATCTGCTGACCAAACAAACCAACAAGACTCTTCCTCATTCAGATAGCCTCTCAAGTTGCTTGAATAAAAACCATGTACACTGCTTCCGTTGAACTGAGTGCAATTGATCTATGTTTCTTGTTGTACCAAGAAACGATTTCCGACCCAATACTGAAGATACCACCTGATGTGCTCTTCCTAACAGATGGACTCCCTACCCAATCTGTTTGGTGAAGCCTTGAAGCTTCACTCTCTCTGTCTGTTGGTACCAAAGACCAAATTGAGTGGTGCCTCTGAGGTATCTCAACATATGTTTGGTTGCCTTCCAGTACAGTTTGGTTGGATTAACCATAGCTTGACTAAGTTGTTTAACGGAATAACACATGTTCGGTCGTGTGTTCACTAAATACATGAGTGAACCCACAAGATGTCTATAAATAATAGCCTACACTACTTCGCTGGAAGTAGCGTCCTCCTTCCTCCAATTACCAACTATAGGAGTCTCCATGGGTTTACTGCTCTCCATACTTCAGTATCTCATTGGCATAGTTGCCCTGAGAGACAAACATTTCCTCATCTCCTTGCCACACTTCCATCTCCAAAAATTAGTGCATGATCCCCAAGTCCTTCATTTCAACTCTCTTGCAAGATCCTCTTTGTAAGACTTGATCAACTTATCATCACCTATAAGATTCAAATAATTGACATTTAAACAATAATCAACAATTTACCTTCAATCACAATATGTAAAGGTTTGCATCTGCTTCACTTTTGGTGAAGCCCAGCCTAGTGAAATAATTATCAATCTTGGTGTACCAAGCATGGGGTGCTTATTTTAGTCCATACAACACTCGCTTGAGTCTGCACACATGTGACTCTCTATTGAAGGTCTCAAATCCTTTAGGTTTCTCAATATACACCTCTTCCTCAATCATGTCGTTGAGGAATGTTGTCTTTACATCCATATGATGTATCTTCCATTCCATCTGTGTTGATAGTGCTCGAATGGATGTAATTGATGAGTACCTTGATACATGCAAAAAAGTCTCATCGTAATCAATCCCCTGCACCTGAGAGAACCCTCTGACCACAAACCTGGCCTTGTTTTTCTCCACACTACCATCATCTTCTTACTTTACCTTGTAAATCCATATACAACTCACCACTGACATGTCTTCTAGTCTTGGTACCACTTCCCAAATATTTTTCCTGATAATGGAGTCATACTCCTCATCCATGGCATCAAGCCAAACTGGTTGCTGCACTACTTCCTCAAAAGAGTATGGCTCAATCTCTACACTCCTGCTCATCAAAGCCATGTAGCTAGTGTACCTCTAGTGACCTCCTCTTCCTGCATTGTGATGTGAGTGCTCCAAAATTCACTCTAGCATCATGAAATAACTTGTTAGCTTCTCTGGTGTGCTTTCTCCCATCTCTAGAAGACTCTGCATGAGTGGGTGTTTCCACTTCCTGCTCCTCTGCATGTGGTTGCTCCACATCATCCTGAGATTCATCCTTTGGACCTAAAACCTGCTCAACATCATGTAGCTAAAGCTCCCTTTCAAGGCAACGTATCAAGGCCTTCTGTTCATTGAACTTCACATTTCTAGGAACCACTGCCATCCTATTGGTTGGTAGGGACACTCGATAGTTGTGAGGTGTATTAGTGTACTCCACAAATATGCCCAACTCAGTTGTTGGATCTAGCTTTTTCCATGCATCTTTGGTAAGTTCATGGCAGTAGACTAATGAACCAAAGATCCTGAAGTGTGCCACATCTGGTTTCTTCACTGAAAAATCCACTTCTGGTGTACTCATCGCGAGAATTCGAAGAGGGCTTATATTCTGCAAATAAATAGTTGTGTTGCATGCTTCAATCCACAAGTGTAATGTTAGGCCATGATCATGCAACATCGCTCGTGCCGCTCCCACAATACTTATGTTCTTCCTTTCAGCCACCCCATTTTGTTGTGGGTTATGAGGTGCTATCAACTCTCGTCGAATGCCTTCTGATGCACAAAATTTTTTAAACTCATTTGAAACATACTCTCCACCATTATTGCTTCTGAGAGAATTAACTTTCCTGTCAGTATCTTTCTCGACCAGTGCTTTAAATTCACAAAACTTAGCAAACTTACGATCCTTCTTATGCATGAAGAAAATCCAACACTTACGAGAAAAACCATCAACAAATATTACATAATACCTGTGTTTGGTCATGGATGCTGTCGAGAATGGTCCACACACATTTGAGTGAACTCAATCAAGGATCATCTATGCTCGACTATATTTGTCATGAAATGAAGCTTTGGTGGACTTCCCCAATGTACACCCTTTGCTCTAGTGTACCCTTGGGAAGCCTTGTAGAAATTTTCTATAAGATCTTCAAAGCGCCCTGATGAAAGTGACCCAATCTCCTGTGCTACAAATCATCGATGTCTCGGATCTACACCTTCTTTGCTTTAGTGCTCAAAGTAGCACAATATTCTACCTCCTATTTGTAGAGGTTCTTCACTTGAACCCCTATCCACTTCACCTGTCCTATGGCTATGTGATGAAGGAACACATTTCCCTTACTAAATATCACATCATAGCTTCTATCCTCCAATATGGAAATAAAAGCCAAGCTCTTCTTCAAACCTGTAACATCCATAACATCTCGCAAAGTGAGGGAAAAACCAATCTCCCTCTGAAAGGTAACTGTACTGATGCCAATTGGGCTATACCTCCCATCATCACCCATCTCGATATGCATCAGGATATCCTTCTCCTTCAAGTTATTGAAGAGCTCTTTGTTACCGATCATATGGAATGAAGGTCCACTGTCTAGGTACCACACATTACCCATCATCGATGGCACCATACAAGCGATGAGGGTAAAATCTAGTTCGAATTGTGAAGCAAAAGCTTCGTCTGTCGCTCCTCCTAAGGGCTTCTTAACGACCATCTCATGACAGTGAAAACAAATGATCTTCGACATGTCATCCTTTTGGCTACCCTTACAAGAATCGGATTTGGAATAGGATGACTTCCCCTTCCCTTTATGTGCGTTACCAACTAAGGCACAATTCTCCTCATCATCATGCTTTGATGAGGATCAGTTTCTGGTGTTCCACCGAATCTCTTCTTGTACCAAGTCGAATCAAAATCAATCCCACTCTGGTAGCTTCTCCCTCCCATTAACTGAGTCTTGGTAACTATGCCAACTCTTGGGAAGTCCTAGAAGTGCTAGGCTCACCATATCGTCTTCAGCAATAGTAATCCTGACACTTCCAAGATCATCCCGAGATTGGATGAACTTGGTCAATTACTTCGGAATTGAGTCGCCCTTCTCAATCTTGATCTTTATGAGCTTTTCCTTCAGTGCCAACTTCCTGTGGTCACTTCTATTTTGAAATAGGTTTGTCAATGCCTTCCACATTGCAAATGGATTTTCCTTGCCGTGCAGATTCGAGACAATATGATCTTGAACTCCTTTTGGGATAATCCTTCTTGCCTTTGCCACACACTTTCTCCATTCAGCCAGATCTTTAACATCAAATGTTGGAGGATTTGGAATATCATGATCTATGAATTCATTCATCCCATTGTCTTCCAACACTATCTCCATCCTGTCCTTCCAAGCTATGTAACTCGTGCTGCCCTCGAGGGCATACTCAAGTCTCAAACTGTAGAATGACATCATGTTGAATTTGAAGTATGAAGCTGCAAATTCAATTTCACCTGCACAACAAATTCGTATTCTCCACTTCTATAATGTATTCAAATTTGATACCATGTAGATTTTTACTGTAGATTTAAACTGCTTATGTGATATGATAACAAGAATCTAATTTATTCATCAGCATAAACCAAATTTGATCGATGAAAACACTAAGTAGAAAAGGAAGAATTTCAATTGCACATAACGCAATATTTTTCTGGGGAAAGCAATTGATCAAAACCATGACTATCTATATTGCATTAGCTAGAAGATATGAGAAGAAAATACAATGCTTGTTCAACCCAAACAATTCCTACACAAGTACAATCTCTCTGTCTGCTTCACAAACCAGCTCATGCCAACACTTAGCGTATTTTTCTCCCTGCTAAGCCCTTACTTCCTTGCTCAATTCCTGGGAGAATTAGCCCATATATAATTGGGAAATTCCTTGCTCATAACTACATAATCCATCATAGGCCTTCTACTGATTGCATGCACCATATGTACAACTTGGAAAATTATACAACTGATAGTACACTGTCCTTGAACTCTAATCTCAATTGGGTCTTCCTCTGAACTGACATGCATGAGTTATTTATCAGTGAATATTCAGTTAACTGGTGGATCAATGAAGATGCACTGAAGTTGATCCCCACTACTAGACCTCCTACTAGTTCCTCCAACTGTTTGAACTAGTTTAACTAACTATAACTTAGTTAGACTGATTTAATTAATTACAACATAAAAGAACTCAACCTAAACCCCTAAAATTTAGGAATCACTCTACATGAATCTAGATAGACTTCCAACTCGAATTTACTGATCCAACTAAGTCAAATTAACTTAGTTAAATATTACAAGTTTCTATGAGAATACAATTTTGATCTGATTCCTAATTTAATTCAAGGACAAATTAAATTATGATTTCTTCTTGCTATTTTTAACAGCAATATAACATAATCAATTTCGCTAAATATAAATTATACAATATCCAAAACCCCAGCAACCATATGTGTCTTTAGTGGCATCACCAATGATATATATACTTTTCATGAACACCATTATGCAACAAGAAATTCTTAATAAATCATAATGCCAACAATGCACTATTAGAAGCATAGAAAATTATTCCCTTGAACTTGTGCCAACTATTCACTGTTATATTTGATCATATCCATATTCATCAATCAATAAAGCCATTAAAAGGACCAAAACAACAATGTAATACTACAACAACTCATAAACTACCATAAGCCAATACCACTTCTAAGTAGTATTTGAGTGTCAACAGACTGAAACCAACCATTGTCAGAACTAGAAATCCAAATAATAACTAAATGAAGAATTTTAGAACCTCTTCCTAAGTTTGTCCCACTGTTTCTTCCTCTTACAGAAACATACGCTACTATCTAGATCAAAACTCACATATATATGTGATTGTACTTCATAATATCCACATACATAAGGTAAAATGTTGAACCTTCATAGCCACAACTCCCCCTGAACTTGTTTTGTATGTTCATGTTTCACTATTACTACATCGTATGCACTATCAATAATATAAGAAGCATGAATGTCAAATCATGGGAATCATCATTAAGATATACATATGTATAACTCCTCTTGAGATCATACATCATTGATCTTGAGGACCTGATAATCATCTCCTGCTCTTCATGAGGTCTTGTACCTCACATCACTTCTGCTGTCATTGTCAGAAGAAGATTTAAAAATAATGGATTGCAGTAGGGTCAATCTTCCCTATGTTTCTGAATGATGTTCCTTCTTCCTCCCTATCTGTTTGCAATTTCTAATTATGTGTTGGAACTCATCCCATCTCCTGGTTTTGTTTTGCATACATGACCTGTAATCAGTGGCCTTATGCCCAAATGAGTTACAATATAAACAATATCCATAAAACCATCCTTTGTGCCTAGGAACTGATCTTGATCTTGATCTAGGATATTTTCTTTTGTGTGGCTTGATTCAGTTTTCCTTTGAACAACACTATATTGTTTTTTGTCATCACGTTGTGTATGTAAAGCCATGAGATTGTACCCAATGCTAGTCTTGATAAGAGGAGAGGATTGTTCATTAATAATATTCTCCAGAGACTCATATGCCTTTTCCCACTTGTTGATATTCTCATAATCTTCCTTTAGGGTCATAAAATCAGATTCTAATGTTTCACAATGATTTTCCTTTTTTGAATTTGTTTTCTCATGCTTTATGTTCTTCTATTAGTTGCTTCTAATTCCATCTTTAACATGTTTATTTTCTCAATCATATTGTTTCCTTTTGTTTCCAATTCTTTGTTGGTATTCATGAGTTTATCATTCTCCTTTAGTTCTTTCATTAAATCGTCTACCTCCAACTATATGATTCATTAATTGATTGATCTTCAAGATCCATCAGTACTTGATAATGACTCTTAGAATCTGAATTTGAATATTCCTAGTCATCGGATGTGCTATGAATATATTCATTAGAGTAAAATATTTTCTTTTCAGAGTACTTCTTTTCAACAAAATTCTTTCCATTCTCTTTATGATTTTCTCGATATGGACATTTGGATGCATAGTGGACTAATCTTCCATAGGAAAAACATTTAAAGGGAAGCTTACCTCTGAATTTTCCAATTCCTACTTGAATTCTCCTCACAAAGTTTTATTCTTCCTGATAGCTTATATCTTTGGGATATTCCTTCTCATTCCCTTTATGTGTGGCTTTAAAAGTTGCTTCTTTAATATCTGATGGACCTCCTTTTCTCATCTCAAAGATTGTTAGGATCCCATGGAATTGTTCAATAGTGAGATTTTTCAAATCCTACATTTCTTCAATAGCAAAGACTTTGGAATCGAACATCAAAGTTAGTGATCTCAAAAAAATTTCAACAATAGTAGCATCCTTTATTTCATCACCAAGATTTCTCTTTGAATTAACAATCTCATCTAATCTAAGGAAATATTCTGCAATGCTTTCATCATTATTTATTTTAAGTGTCTCATATTGAATTCTAAATGTTTGAATTTTAACACTTTTACTTTTGTGCCACCCTCATAAATTTGGATAAGATTATTCGACATTGCCTTTGCAGTGTTCAGCTACATGAATTTCAAAAAGTTTGACTCGACCAAGATTTCCAAGATGGCATTTAAAACCTTTGCATTGGTTTCATACTATTTCTTCCCTGTAGTATATGTGGGAATCGAGGTTGGATATTGATATCTACCTTCAACAATTGCCCATAAATATGTAGAAAGTGCCTGCAAGTATGCCCTCATTCTGACTTTCCAAAAGAAAAATTTAGTCCCATTAAATAAAGATGGCTCGATAGAAAATACTTCTTCTTAACTACTCATCTTAACAGATTCTCCCTTAAGTGATCAAGCTTCTACTGAGGGACCTACTTTGATTCCAGATGTTGGGAAATATTGAGAGAGGGGGAGGTGAATCAATATTTTAAAAATCACTTAAACCTTTCAATTTCTTATTCAAATTTCTGTATGCTACTGTCATTAAGTAAACTAGCGTATGTACACGACTATGATGAAGGAAAAACACATATATCTGGTTAAATAAATTTTCATATATTTCATTATCTCTTCTAATTTAACGAATGTCTCACTACTTTATTAGCCTTTAATTAAACAATAACAATGAGCAGTAAGAAAAGAATAAAACTTCACACATAAGAAACACATCAACACATGAAGACACTAGGATTTTTAGGTGGAAACCCAATGTGGGAGAAAACCACCATTGTCATCGTATTTGTCTTCATATTTTATTGTAAAGGAAAACATCTTAATATATTGTAGTGGAGAAGACTCATACTAGTATGTAGACATTCACCTACAAAAGGCCACAACCTTCTCTCATTCTCCAGAACGCACTGGAAGGGAACTCCAACCCCTTGATCTTGTTTACTGACACCCACCAGAAGGGAGCTCCAACCCCCTAATCAGATTTACCACCTAAAACTAGAATGAAGCTTCAACTCCCTCACTGAAGGGTCCAACCCTCAACACCTCTATGGACCATGTTTCATAATATTTCATATTGGATCCTCCTGAATCACAACATCAAACCTGTAGGTCACTTTCCGTCATACTTTTAGACTGGACCCACTACCATCTTTTAAGCCCAATATCCAATAACAATTTTGAAACCAATCACTATATCAAATCACTCAACCATTGAACCAACTGAATCATCAAAGAAATCACTCAATCTTGATCAATCAATACAACTAGATAATATCAATGCACAACTACTCATCAAAAGCCAAACATTGTTACCCATCACAAAATCCAACTACTTCTACTACAAACCTTGAGAAACCATATGTCATAATATATATGCTACTGTTTTGAGTCATACTCACATATGTACGTGCTTCTCCTTAAGAGGAAATGCATACAAATCTCTACATATTGAACCACTAAGTCTAAATCATTGTCACATTGAATCAATAAATGAATCACATACTAAACCTATCACATATCACTGAATCAAGTATAGATCATCACATAATAGCATCATCTGGTTCAACATATCTTTCCATAAACAATTCAAGCCAGTCGACACTATCAAACACATATTATCATAAGAGAGACTTCATTGAAAGACAACAACAAACATAATAGAACTGAACATACATCATTAACAACTCATACTGCAAAACCCTAATAGATGCATGTGACTCTTATAAATCACTTTTGCATATGTACGCACTTATCATTCACCACACGTGTGTAGAAATTTGTCCATACTACAAAATATAGACGTGACCTCCTAGAAGCAAATCCACGTATGTACACAACTTCTGAATGGAAAACTAGCATACATATTTGTAATCACTAAATCATACCCTCACTTCACAACACAACATCTATCAAACCCAAATATTGGCATACAAATTGTTACAGACACATCATAATATCATCATCACAAATCTATCAAACCCTAAATATATTATCCAATATGTTCTCATTTCACATCTATTAGATCTAATCCATATCCATGCTCCCTTGTGCACACCTATTTAAGATCAAGTCATTCATAAATAATCCATCACATACACACTCTAACACTTTATCACCATCTCCTTATATAGTATAAGCCTTAGCCAATACCTTAGGCCAATCCCTTAGTAATGTTGATGGACTTCTTTGATAGGATCAAATATTTGTTGTCACACTCATTACTATGTGCCAATGCCATGGTAAAGACCACTGGTATTCATAATACCATTGTGTAGAAACTGTAGGTAGCTTCTCTGCATCATACCTGCATATGTATGCGACTTTTCTTCACAGGACCCGTGTATACTTTCCTAAACTTCACCTTTATCATCCCTCTATCTCTGAATTGATATTCCTTTTTCTATGTCGCTAGTATAATCTTCATAACCATCATGCTGACATCATTATCAAGTAGGTTTCCATCAAGGACAACACATTAGTCATAATGCCAATAATATCTCCCTTTGGACTTGATGGCAACCACTTTGGTGTTCGGTTACCACCACCTATAGATACCTTTGTAGATACATGTAAACACGTCTATAGACATACCAAGATTCTCTCCAATAATTCTTCTCCAAAGACCAAGTTACTCTCACCCTTTTACATCTAGAGCAAAGGGCTGGCCAATGCTAAAAGAAGACTTATTTCTCCGTTTGTAGAGAGTATCATTGTAGGTCTGATCCGTGGAATATGAAAACTAGCCATGCTCCCCCTAAGCATATGCTAAATATTCTAGAAGATTTTCAATGAAGTACATGACTTTATGACTCAACCAAGAATGACCTTTCCTATCACCAAGGGCTCATGCTTACATCAATCACCCACATAGTGAGGCTAAATATTTGACTTAACATTACATCAAACGCCCAAAATGGGATTATATATATAATTGGTTTGACCCCCAATATTCCAAACATGATTGAATATTACAATTATTACATCATGGGTTTTTACATGACCTTTACATCAAGAGACAGATGTGGAACTTATAACCAAAACCAAATACCTCAATAGTGAGGTAGCAAGATCATGATAGTCTTCAACAATCATCATACACCATATAGGATCCTGCAACATGAACATCATCATCATGAAGTAAGATAGGAAAATGTAGCATCAATCTTCATCAGTATCACCATGTGACCAAATATGTAATTCTTTAAAGCATCACTAAGTACTGAAGTAGAAGTGCAATAAATTTCTATCAGAAACTCGTCCCCTTGACCTCATATCATAAAGGTCAACATGATATTTCTATTTGTAGGAAGAGCCACAATCCACGTACATCAAAGACATATAGATCTTTTGAAACACAACAACATATATTCTCAAGCATCAACAACATCATAATTTACACATGAAATTCAAGCAATATGCATCATCTATAACTTCACCAACAAGAAGAGATAATGACAACAACTCTAGATTTTTACTTGTAGATTCAACAGCTTGATGAGCCCCAAAAATGGACAATTATTTGGGCTCATTCAACCTCCTAAGTTGACTTAATCCACCATTCTCATTGGTTTATTGCATGTTTTTGATTATTTTTATGTTAATAGAGTGAATTTGGTTAGTCATTATGCCAACAAGTCTAATGGGTGCTTTGTGTAGCCTTTTTGGTCCACTTGGAGACAAAATTGAAGGTCTTAATGAGCACTTGGCAGCCAAATTCGTGGGAGAACAAGCTAGAGGATTTGTAGGAAGGTGTCCCCCTCATTTATGGGCCCTTACCTCGAATTCTCCACCATCAGCTCGGAGTTCAAAGGCCACCAAATCAATGAGCACAAGGGCAGCCAAGCAAGTCAAGTAGGACTGCTGTTAACTACAAGTCTTGGGCAGCCAAGTCCCTAAATTTTAGGAGGACTGTTGGGTCCTCAAATTGTATAAATAAGAGGGCTTAAGACCTCATTTCAGTTAGTCATTTTGGGTTAGCTAGTGGTTAGTCATTTTGTAGCTGGTAGTTAGTCATTTCATAGTCTTGTTGTAGTCATTTTGTAGTTCGATTTTTAGGCAATAGATTAGCTTTGCTTTCAGCTCATTCTCAAGCTCTCCTTGTGGACAGTTTTGATGTAACTCTTCATTTCTTGATTAATAAAGATGAATCCAGCTTTGCACCAGCTCTAAATCTCTCTTAGGAGGCTGTAGCTCTTGGGGTTGGGCCCATCTCAAGCGCCCAATACCTCCTTTGATTATCTTTATGTGTTTTTGCTGCATTCTTAGAATAAAATCTGCTATTTAGATCTAACTCTTGTTGTGTTATTTAGTTTGTTTTTTTATGTGTAAAATAGCTTTTCATGCTCAGATTTAGTTGACAGGTTGTTAACAGAAAAAGCTTCAAGAAAAGGGCCATCAAACATCTGTGGTTTCACCTCTCCCTTAGTGGGATCAGGAGCTGTGACTAGGATGACTTTGCTGCCCACAAAAACACTGATTTTGCTTTGCCATGCAATCACTATTGTTTGACTTTCATGTGTAGAAGTTGGTTACAAGTTCAAACTTTCATTTGCTTATTTGCATGAGTTAAAATACATGGTTTCATTGCAGGTCACACTTCTGTTCATTCTCTTTACTAACAGCTAGCAAATTAGGTCAACGTAACTAGGTCTTTGAATTTATAAGTTTTGTTGGTTCAGATTGGAAAAATGACTTGCAGAGCACCTGTAACACTCCTTCATCTGCTTATTCTCCATCAGCACCATCCACTCCACCCTCTACTTAGAACCCTTGCTTCACGTTTGCCATTCGCTCCCAAAACCCTAATTTTTGTGCAACATTGCTTCACTCTCCCTTGAACAAATCCAATCGCTCCTTAGCCTCATCCACCAAGTCCTAGGCCTCTTCACACCCCTATTTCACCTCCATACTCGTTCCTCCACCTTTTTCCCTCCATCCATTCTCCAAAATCCTCTTTTCAGAACATCCTGTAGAAATCTCTGAACATCCTGTAGAACCCCTGCAGACTTCCTGTAGAAGCTCATAAACACGGTTCCTTGGCAGCCAAACTTTGTGAGACTCTCTGGAAGGGTGTTAGGGATCCCTTAGACCCTCTCTGTACCTTCCCAACCTTTCCCAAGCATTTCTCTTCCCTGATCCACCTCTGCACAGTCAAAAATAGTTAAAAGCACATGCATGATAATTCTAATAACTTAAACAAAAATAAAAAAAGATGTTTTCTTCAGATAGTGATAACTTAGATACATGCATTTTACCTTCCTAGAAGTAATGGCATCTCTTCTCGTAGTTTGCATTCTCATTTTTGCATCAGTAGGACTAGTTGGTAGAATTAGGGTTTGCTAGGGTTTGTATTTCTTCTTGGCTTTCAGTTTCTTTCCGCAAGTAGATTAGCTTCCTTTGAGTTAGCTTTCGTCCATCAGTTAAAAAGCTTCTTCTAAGAGCTCATAGAAGTTGGCTTGAGCCCCTAGCGGACTTGTGCCAGCTGACCAAGTGACAACTGCGGCAAGAGCTAGTACTTGTGCATACAACACCGTCGCTTCCAAGTTTGTTACGAACTACTGGGTTGATAAAATTAGAGATAGGAAGCTCCAGGAGTTGTAGCATTATTGCTACAATACTGGAGCCCACCATCTTTTTGGCGCCGTTGCCGGGGAAGCGTCAGAGTATTGGTGATTGTCGCTTTTCTTCTATTTTCCTCTACAATCTTCTTCTAAGTAGTTTATTTCGTTTCCATTATGCAATTCGTTTATGCAAAAGTATATTAGTATTTCCCGCTTTCATAGATTAGCATTTCTTGCTTTCATAGATTAGCATTTCAATTCCGCAATTTCATTTCTGCAAGTGTAGATTAGCATTTCAATTCTACAAGCGTAGCCTAGCATTTCATTCCTGCAATTTCATTTGAGCAAAATAGATTAGTCCTTTCTTGCTTTCATTTCAATTCCGCATTTTCATTTTAGCAAGATAGTTAGTTGTAGTTCAATCTATTTCAGTTTTGCAGGTAGAAGTAGGAAAAAAGAAAAAATCAACCAAAAAGATTTCATTTCATGCCCTGTAGGAGTAGAGATAAGTTAAAAAAAAAATGATTGCACAACACCCCCACTGCTTCACACAACCAACGTTCTCTCTTCTTCGATGGCTGTGATTAAAGAACCCTTGGGTGGACATCAAGGCATATTTAAAGAACCTCTAGGGAAGAAGAAGAAGAAACCATTCCTCTGGAGCAAATGGCTACAAGCAGAAATGTTGGGAGCAGTACCTTATCCAAAAATGAATTTGCAAATCAGATCGAAGATTTCAAGAGTGATATGAGGCAGTTTCTTGCCATGCAACTGGATTCCTTGCGGATCCAAAAGAAGCAAGAAGAAGCCAAGAGGGCTTTGGCCATTTTTTGTCCTAGGTGCACTAGAAAGCATCCTAGGAACGAATGTCCATTGTACTCCATAGAAGTGTGTTTTGTCTGTGAAGAATACCATCCTACAGATCAGTGCCCTTCCTTACCCAGATTCAAAGCTGCATATCAGAGAGCCAAAGGAGCCACTGAATCACTCTATTACATGAACCAAAGTTGGCCGCATGGACCTAGATCTTACCAGCAAGAACTGCAAGGGACACCCGAGACCTATTATGACCCCTATCAAGCCACTTTCATGCCTTCTTGGGGTCCCCCTGCTCATCCTTCCTGGTCTACACCTCCTCCTTGGTCATATTCTCCTTGTTCCTTCACAGATTCATATTATGCCCTACCAGTTGCTCATTCATTTCACTCTTATGCTCAGCCACAGCCTCAGTGGAATGCACCTTATCAGGAGTGGAGGCCCCAGTACAACTCTCATCCCGCTCATTTTCCTCCACCACCTGCTCATCCACAACCATCACCTCCTCCTCCACCAAGGCAACCCCCAATGCCTACCCAACCACAATGCCATCCATCTCCATCTCAATTTCACACCTCCACTCAACTACCCATACCATTTCCAAAGCCATACAATGGAGCAGCTCAACCCCATTGCAAATCTGAGGCACAACATATGCAAATGACTCCTCTTGAGCTCAATGATCTTCACCATAGCTCAGGAAAAGCATTGCAAAAAAGAGATCATCTTGAAAGCAGTGAAGGATCACATCCAGCAAAAGAATATTCAAAAGAAGAGATCAAAGAACCATGGGCTGCACTTGATGAAGAGAAGAGATCAGAATCAGAGATCGAGAAAGCTTCATCATGGTTACCATCAAATCTTCCATGTATTTAGGAGAAAGATCTTCAAAAAGAGGAAGATGAGAAAGTCATGTTAGAAGGTGACATGAAACATGATCCAGATCAGCAAAAGAACCAAGGATATCAAAGCTATATTGAGATATGGTTTCAGAAGGTCACTAAGTTGCAGCGGTACTCTCTTCCTCAACTATGTTTGATCCCTTCAAGGTCAGACCATTTGGTCCCTGAGATCTGGATACCTATCCAAGCATGCATTTCGAGCCTCCACATCATTTTTTCTCTAATCTCGATGTGCACATGGCTCCATTGGAAGTATTCTTATACTTGAAAATGATTTTGTTTTTCAAGTAGGGTAGGGTAGGAAAAAAAAGAAAAAAGAAAAAAAGAGAAAAAAAGAAAAAGAAAAAAATGAAAAAAGAGGAAAATAGAAATCTAAGGTGAAAACCTCCTCGGAGGCGCCTTAGATTGGCTCATTGATTGAAAACCTCCATGAGGCGGTCAATGGGTTGGAAAAAAAAAGAGAAAAGAGAATAAGATCTTTGGGTGAAAACCTCCCTTGGAGGCGCCCAAGGCAGGCAATTAGGGCGAAAACCTCCATGAGGCGCCCTAGTTGTTTTTCAAAAAAAAAAGAGAAAAAGAAAAAGAAAAATGAAACTAATTCCATTGGCTAATTGCAGGTTGCAAGAAGGACGTTTCATGATAGAAGGAGCACTCAAATCAAGATCAAAGGAATTTCTCTTGTGCCTTCTACAGGAAGCTCTGTATTTCTACAGGAAACATCCTATAGAACCTTTGGACGAGCCAAATCCAATTTCAAAAGTGAATCTGATGGTGGGAATCTATTGATTAGGCCTACAAGCACTTGTGTGTCCATCCCTTGCCTTTATCCATCATTTTTTCCACCTCCTTGTGCTTCTCATTGTGCTTCTACAGGAACTTCCTGTAGAAATTGTGGGAAACTAGACATGGATTTCAAAAAGTGGTTTGGCGAACATTGTAGCTTCCTCAAGGGTTCAGAAGCCCTCATGCAATCTTCCAACTCCTCCTCCATCATCTCCATACCTGCATCACAGCCCAAGCTCAGTTTTCCCTTCCATGCAAACACATGCAAAGTGCCTTGAAGCAAAAATCCATAGAACAAAATTTGTTTTTGCCATAACTTGAAAACCATGCATCCATTTGACAAACCGTTTTATGGGGAATTGGACAAGGGTGATGGCAACACGCCTGAGCAGTTTCAGCCAATTCCGGTTCACGGTTTCCAAGAAATCAGCCTCCATCACCATCAGCCATTTTTGCATTTTCTCCATATCCGTGCATCCATTTCAAAACCTGTTTCATGGGGAGATGCACATGGGCGATATTAACCTACCCAAGCAGTTTCAGCTGATTCCGATGCACGGTTTCTGAGAAATCGAGCTCTGAAATCTTCAGCCATTTTCCATTTTTCTTGAAATCCGTGCATCCATTGATCACGATTTTGCTATGGGAGATGCATAATGATGATAGGAACATGCTCACCAAGTTTCAGATCAATCCAGTTTACCGTTTGAGAGCAATGGCGAAAACAAGTTCTGGTTTTGTGACCGTGCAGCAGCAGCAGCTTGAAGGTGCAGATCTGAACGTGGAAACAATTGCATGCAGCTCAGATCTGGCCAGAGGACACCTGCACAAGGAAAAGCAATCAAATATCAGCAGCCAAGCCACATGCAATCAGAAAAACCAATGCATGCAGCAATGACAGGCCACAGCAGCTCACGGCAACCATTCAACTTCGAGGTATGTGACTGATCTCATTCTTCTATTGCATAAATTTAATTTGAAAACTGCATGAATTGATGGAATGGTGGAATTAAGCCACGGATTAGCAAGGCTCAACCGATTGTCTTCTCTAGCACTCAGCTGGAAGTCACGCAGTACACGTGGATAGCTGACTTACGTGAAAATTAAAGCAACAAGGAGTGTTGGTTGTTTAAACCACGACAGTGATTACAGGGGGAAAACACAGAGTTCAGGAACAAAACTTCTAGTTGCATGTGGCCACGTACACTTGGCCACTTCACTCCCTCACCACAAATCATGCCGTAATTAAAAAATTGCTCGGCTGACTCTCACCATCCGCTGATTAATTTGCATTTGTGACATTCTTAGCTGAAGTATGCATCCTCTGCTCCCACAATCGGTTAACCCATCAACCTCCATGGAGCTTTGCGGCCTGTTCTCGAATTTCACTCGTGCATCGGGCTCACTCAAAGGCAGAATCACACTCTACAGGAAACGGGTGGGGTCTTCTACAGGAAAGTGCAGCAGAGACTTCCAGAGCAGAGAAGCCTAAGGTTCTTCATCAAGTTTGGAGCTTGAAGAAAGATGGACAATTATCATATGGCCAAGGGTGAAAAACTTGTCCCTCCTTATGCTAGACGGGGTATAATTCCTCTTGCAATACCACTGTCAGAAGACCAATCAGGTGCTTTCACAGCTCTTCTAAGATGGCCAACCAGTCCAGAAGGCATGGAGATGCCCGTTGTACGAGTTCAGAAGTATGGTGTGTCACGTTTAGCTAAGACTGTAAGCCACTGATTTCAAATTGAAAATGAAGCTCTTGAAGTCTTGCATGTGGATCAATATATTCCTAGGATTCTGGTAGAAGAAGATTGGAATGGCTATGAGGACGCAGCAAATAGCCTCTATGCTGCTTCAGGAGATGCTGGCAAGAAATTGTATAAACAAGGGGATGTAGCTGAATCTAAAATTGGAAATCTTGATGTTTATTTGACAAAGAAGGTTGCATTGTTTCCAGATGTATTTGAGCGTATTGCATTGGGTCATTTGGAAAGAGGCGACCAGGTTTCTGCATTGGTGACAGGAGAGCTTTACGTGAATAGGAAGCACTTTCCTGGATTTGGTCGGCCATTTGTGTTTAATGCAGAGTTTTTTTTTGAACATTGGTCGTAAGCTTGAAGCTAAGGATGCTGCCAAAGTAGCATTAAAATTACCGTGGTGGACAATAGGCTGCAGATATGAGGAAGTTGCTAAAATTGCAGGCTGGGGAGACGAACAAATTGAATACATGAGAGAAAGAGTTACAGATGAGGGAAGGCGTGAGGATATTCAAAAGGGGAAGGCACCTGCTCAGGTGGCTCTTGACCAGGCTGCATTTTTGATGGATTTAGCTTTTCTTGATGGATCCTGGCATGACATCCAGGATCAACTTGCAGCTTACTACAAGGAAGCTGGGTTAGATACAATAGCTCGCTTTATACTTTATGATTGCTAAAATTAAGTGCAAATCCACACACATTGTTCTCAAGGAAACAGAAAGGTCCTGATTTGGGATCAATCTTTGTATCATAAAATTAGAGCGCACGTCTGAATCAGTGTTCCGCCAATTGAAATTGAAGTGTAGTAGCTAGAGCCAAGTAAGGATACAGAAAACTGGTCAGAAAAAAAACAAGTAGGGACACACCCAAGACAGCCACAACACAGTTCAAGGAGAAGGCACCCCCAGCCAAGCAAGCAAAATCAGAGAAAATTGGTTCTACAGGAAGTTAGCAGACTGTTTCTACAGGAAGACAGAGGACTGTTTCTACAGGAAGCCAGCGAACTGTTTCTACAGGAAGTTTGAAAAGAGGGAAGCCAAAGGAGAAATCAACCGAGACGTTAGCCAATCAAGCCACCAGGGCCATCAAAGACGAGGAGAGAGATTGGTTGCTCAGAGGATGAGCAACACTTTCAGTAGGGGGGTGATGATGAGCCCCAAAAATGGACAATTATTTGGGCTCATTCAACCTCCTAAGTTGACTTAATCCACCATTCTCATTGGTTTATTGCATGTTTTTGATTATTTTTATGTTAATAGAGTGAATTTGGTTAGTCATTATGCCAACAAGTCTAATGGGTGCTTTGTGTAGCCTTTTTGGTCCACTTGGAGACAAAATTGAAGGTCTTAATGAGCACTTGGCAGCCAAATTCGTGGGAGAACAAGCTAGAGGATTTGTAGGAAGGTGTCCCCCTCATTTATGGGCCCTTACCTCGAATTCTCCACCATCAGCTCGGAGTTCAAAGGCCACCAAATAAATGAGCACAAGGGTAGCCAAGCAAGTCAAGTAGGACTGCTATTAACTACAAGTCTTGGGCAGCCAAGTCCCTAAATTTTAGGAGGACTGTTGGGTCCTCAAATTGTATAAATAAGAGGGCTTAAGACCTCATTTCAGTTAGTCATTTTGGGTTAGCTAGTGGTTAGTCATTTTGTAGCTGGTAGTTAGTCATTTCATAGTCTTGTTGTAGTCATTTTGTAGTTCGATTTTTAGGCAATAGATTAGCTTTGCTTTCAGCTCATTCTCAAGCTCTCCTTGTGGACAATTTTGATGTAACTCTTCATTTCTTGATTAATAAAGATGAATCCAGCTTTGCACCAGCTCTAAATCTCTCTTAGGAGGCTGTAGCTCTTGGGGTTGGGCCCATCTCAAGCGCCCAATACCTCCTTTGATTATCTTTATGTGTTTTTGCTGCATTCTTAGAATAAAATCTGCTATTTAGATCTAACTCTTGTTGTGTTATTTAGTTTGTTTTTTTATGTGTAAAATAGCTTTTCATGCTTAGATTTAGTTGACAGGTTGTTAACAGAAAAAGCTTCAAGAAAAGGGCCATCAAACATCTGTGGTTTCACCTATCCCTTAGTGGGATCAGGAGCTGTGACTAGGATGACTTTGCTGCCCACAAAAACACTGATTTTGCTTTGCCATGCAATCACTAGTGTTTGACTTTCATGTGTAGAAGTTGGTTACAAGTTCAAACTTTCATTTGCTTTTTTGCATGAGTTAAAATACATGGTTTCATTGCAGGTCACACTTCTGTTCATTCTCTTTACTAACAGCTAGCAAATTAGGTCAACGTAACTAGGTCTTTGAATTTATAAGTTTTGTTGGTTCAGATTGGAAAAACGACTTGCAGAGCACCTGTACCACTCCTTCATCTGCTTATTCTCCATCAGCACCATCCACTCCACCCTCTACTTAGAACCCTTGCTTCACGTTTGCCATTCGCTCCCAAAACCCTAATTTTTGTGCAACATTGCTTCACTCTCCCTTGAACAAATCCAATCGCTCCTTAGCCTCATCCACCAAGTCCTAGGCCTCTTCACACCCCTATTTCACCTCCATACTCGTTCCTCCACCTTTTTCCCTCCATCCATTCTCCAAAATCCTCTTTTCAGAACATCCTGTAGAAATCTCTGAACATCCCGTAGAACCCCTGTAGACTTCCTGTAGAAGCTCATAAACACGGTTCCTTGGCAGCCAAACTTTGTGAGACTCTCTGGAAGGGTGTTAGGGATCCCTTAGACCCTCTCTGTACCTTCCCAACCTTTCCCAAGCATTTCTCTTCCCTGATCCACCTCTGCACAGTAAAAAATAGTTAAAAGCACATGCATGATAATTCTAATAACTTAAACAAAAATACAAAAGATGTTTTCTTCAGATAGTGATAACTTAGATACATGCATTTTACCTTCCTAGAAGTAATGGCATCTCTTCTCGTAGTTTGCATTCTCATTTTTGCATCAGTAGGACTAGTTGGTAGAATTAGGGTTTGCTAGGGTTTGTATTTCTTCTTGGCTTTCAGTTTCTTTCCGCAAGTAGATTAGCTTCCTTTGAGTTAGCTTTCATCCATCAGTTAAAAAGCTTCTTCTAAGAGCTCATAGAAGTTGGCTTGAGCCCCTAGCGGACTTGTGCCAGCTGACCAAGTGACAGCTGCAGCAAGAGCTAGTACTTGTGCATACAACACCGTCGCTTCCAAGTTTGTTACGAACTACCGGGTTGATAAAATTAGAGATAGGAAGCTCCAGGAGTTGTAGCATTATTGCTACAATACTGGAGCCCACCACAGCTTATGTGATATGCTTAAAAAAAGACAAGAATCTACTCTACTCATCAGTGGAAACCAAATTTGATCGATGAAAACATTAAGCAAACAAGTAAGAATTTTAATCACACATAAGACAATATTTTTCTGGGGAATGCAATTGATCAAAACCTTTACTATCTATATTGCATTAACCAGAGGATATGAGAAGAAAATACAATTCTTTCTCAATCCCAACAGTTTGTGTACAAGTACAATCTATCTCTCTTCTTCACAAACCAACTCAAGCCAAGACTTAACCAATTATGCTACCTGCCAAGCCCCTACTTCCTTGCGCAATTCCTGAGAGAATTAGCGCATATTTAATTGGGAAATTCCTCACTCATAACTGCACAATCCATCATGGGCCTTCTACTGATTGCATGCACCATTTGTACAACTTGGAAAATTATACAACTAATAGTACACTGTCCCTGAACTCTAATCTCAATTGGGTCTTCCTATGAACTAACATGCATGATTTAAGTATTAGTGAATCTTCAATTAATTGGTGGAGCAATGAATCTGCACCGAATCTTATCGCCACTACTAGATCTCCTACTAGTTCCTCCAACTGTTTGAACTATTTTAACTGATTATAACTCGGTTAGACTGAGTTAATTAATTACAACTCAAAAGAACTCAACCTAGACCCCTAAAATTTAGGAATCACTCTACATGAATCTAGATAGAATTCCAACTCGAATTCACTGAGCCAACTAAGTCAAATTAACTGAGTTAACTATTACAAGTTGCTATCAGAATAGAATTTTGATTTAATTCCTAATTTAATTCAAGGAATAAATAAATTAGGATTTCTTGTTTCTATTTTTAACACTCCCTCTCAACAAGAAAGGGATTATCTACTACCCTGATCCTGCCTCTGTGAAACTTGAATTTGCATCTTGACAATGCCTTTTTCAAAATATCTGCATCCTTCTCCTCAGTAGGAATGTACTCCAGTAACATGATTCTCCTATGCACACAGTCTTGAAGATGGTGATACCGGATTCAATATGCTTGGACCGACCATGAAAAAAGTATTCTCAAAGAATTTGATACAACTCTGATTTTCATAGTAAATCACTATTGGATCCATCTGCTGACCAAACAAACCAACAAGAATCTTCCTCATCTAGATAACTTCTCAAGTTGCTTGACTAGCAGCCATGTACACTGCTTCTGCTGAACTGAGTGCAACTGATCTATGTTTCTTGTTGTACCAAGAAACGATTACTGGCCCAACACTGAAGATACCACTTGATGTGCTCTTCCTGACAGATGGACTCCCTGTCCAATCTACATTGGTGAAGCCTTGAAGCTTCACTCCCTCTGCCTGTCGGTACCAAAGACCAAATTGAGTTGTGCCTCTGAGGTATCTCAACACATGTTTGGTTGCCTTCCAATACAACTTGGTTGGCTTAACCATAGCTTGACTAAGTTGTTTAACTGCATAACACATGTTTGATCATGTGTTCATCAAATACATGAGTGAACTAGCAAGATTTTTATAAATAATAGCCTCCACTACTTCACTGGAAGTAGCATCCTCCTTCCTCCAGTTACCAGCTAGAGGAGTCTCCATGGGTTTACTGCTTTCCATGTGGAACTTCTTCAATATCTCGTTGGCATACTTGCCCTAAGAGACAAACATTTCCTCATCTCCTTGCCACACTTCCATCCCCAGAAAGTAGTGCATGATCCCCAAGTTCTTCATTTCAAACTCTCTTGCAAGATCCTCTTTGTAAGACTTGATCAACTTATCATCACCTATCAGAATCAAATCATTGACATATAAATAATAATCAACAATTTACCTTCAACCATAATATGGTAAAGGTTCACATATTCTTCACTTTTGGTGAAGCTGTCTAGTCAATTTAACGTCTTAAATTGCTTTACATAAATTATCAATCCGGGTATCGTAAACTGATGAAGTGTGGTGCACCATATGTGCTTAGTTAACCTTTTTCTTACTTCGTTGTTTTATAGATTTTATTTTGTTTTGGGGTTTTGTTTTTGTTGGTTTCATAAAGTGTCTAATGCAAATGGAAATCCTATTCTAAGGTCTTAAGAATACTTTCAAAGGACAAGTATGGATAGAGATTTCAAGACAAGGCCTAAGGCCTAAGTCCCTAATGGTAACTTCCAAAACTTTAGCACTTCAAAAGATCTCAAAACATGTTATTGGTGGAATTATTACTTGAACAAAAGTGTAAATATGCAGCTACTTCAATCAAAATGGAATGCAACAACCAATCAATGAGCTAGTGACTATGAAACCCAGTATCCTTGCTGCTGTATGAAAAATAAAGTAAAAACTGAACTTAAAGCAACTCAAAGACTGAAAGCAAAGCAACTAATTCATCACACTACTTCAACTCTTCTAATCCTTTACCCTTCAGCTCAATCTACCTTATGGGAAGAAATCATGAACAAGTTAAGCAATATGATATCTAAATTGCAAGAAATTAAATTGCATAAAGGAAACTAATCACACTACTTCAACTCTTCTGATCCTTTACCCTTCAGCTCAATCTACCTTATGGGAAGCAATCATGAACAAGTTAAGCAATATGATATCTAAATTGCAAGAAATTAAATTGCATAAAGGAAACTAATCACACTACTTCAACCCTTCTGATCCTTTACCCTTCAGCTCAATCTACCTTATGGGAAGCAATCATGAACAAGTTAAGCAATATGATATCTAAATTGCAAGAAATTAAATTGCATAAAGGAAACTAATCACACTACTTCAACTCTTCTGATCCTTTACCCTTCATCTCAATCTACCTTATGGGAAGCAATCATGAACAAGTTAAGCAATATGATATCTAAATTGCAGGAAAGTAAATGAGCAAAACAAAACTGATTGAAATAACAATGTTGGAATTAGAACTCAAAAAAATAAATCAGCAGAAGGACAAGATGATTCCGTCATGTCATTAGTCATTAAAAAGCTATGTGCATTACTAACCTACAATCAACCGGTTGAACACACTTGCATGAATTAAAATTGCATGAATGAAAAATCTAATCTATCAAACTTGAAAGCAATTAAATGACATAATGAAATCAAAGCAAAATTACAAAATGAAATCTACTCTACCTTACATTCTAATATGCTCCATGAAATCTACTTCACATCTCCTTCCATGTTGAGAACATCAAAGCTTTATTCAAATTCTTCAAAATTACAAAGTACAACAAAGTTCTCCAAAGCTTTCAAAAGCCATCAAGGAAGAACTACAAACTCCAAGCTAAAGAACTCACAAGCTAAAAGACTTAAGAACTCCAAACTCTAAGCTAACAAATGAAGGAGAGAGATCTCCTATTTATACAAAAATATGAGAAGCCATCTCATTAATGAGAGTCCATGAATCTCTCCCTCTACCTCTAGAGTCCTAATCAAAATAGGAACTGATAAGACACATGTCTTCTTAGAGTTACAATACAATTAGGAGATGTGACACATATCCTCATGATCCCATGATTATTTCCACTCAAATTCGAATTTGGCCTTAGAGTGCCACATAAGGGTCTTCTAGAAGCCTCCTTTCAACCTACACATGTCAACAATCTCAACCCATTTGTTAGGTATAAGCATATGCACATTATTTTCTAATTTTTAACCACAAATTCACTTAAAAGGCTTAGAATTAATAAATATTGGAAAAACATAAATGTGGCCCAATGATAATGAAAGTGGGATGAATGTGGTGACATAGTAGTGAAATGGAGGTGATATAATGGACATAATAGTGAAACTGTAATGGAAATGAATGACATTTTCAAGACTCAACAGAAGCCCAACCAGTTGAAATAACTATGGATCCTGGTGTACCAAGCATGGGGTGCTTATTTCAGTCCATACATCGCTTGCTTGAGTTTGCACACATGCGACTCTCTGTTGAAGGTCTCAAATCCTATAGGTTTCTCAATGTACACCTCTTCCTAAATCATATCGTTGAGGAATGTTGTCTTTACACCCATATGATTTATCTTCCATCCCATTTGTGCTGACACTGCTCGAATGGATCTAATTGATGAGTACCTTGATACATGCAAAAAAGTATCATCGTAATCAATCCCCTCCACCTGAGAGAACCATCTGGCCACAAACCTGGCCTTGTTTTTCTCCTCACTACCATCATCTTCTTAATTTACCTTGTAAATCCATCTGCAATTCACCACTAACATGTCTTCCAGTCTTGGGACCACTTCCCAAACATTGTTCCTGATAATGGTGTCATACTCCTCAACCATGGCATCAACCCAAACTGGTTGTTGCAATGCTTCCTCAAAAAAGGATGGCTCAATCTCTACACTCTCGCTCATCAGAGCTATGTAGATAGCGCACCTCTCTAGTGACCTCCTCTTCCTACATTGTGATGCGGGTTCTCCCACATTCACTCTAGCATCATGAAATAACTTGTCAGCCTCTCTGGTGCGCTTTCTCCCATTTCTGGAAGACTGCAAGAGTGGGTGTTTCCACTTCTTGCTCCTATGCATGTGGTTGCTCCACATCATCCTAAGATTCATCCTTTGGACCTAAAATCTCCTCAACCGCATGTAGCTAAATCTCCCTTTCAAGGGAACATATCATGGCCTTCTCTTCATTGAACTTCACATCTCTACGAACCATTGTTTCACGATTTAGTCCTTACTACCTAAAGTTGCACGAGACCCCTATACAAGATCTTGGTTTGGGAGTCCAACAAATCCACGCGCTACTACAAAATTTGTCTGGAAATGCAGATTATGAAATAGGATAGGACACCTCGACCAGAGGCGCACGAGGAGGTATGGTGCATAAAATGCAAAGGCCAGGGGCATGATAAGGACCACTATCCAGTTTTCGCAAATTACTTGGTGGGAGGAGGGCCGATGCCATTATGATCTGAGGCTCAAGCAGGATCGAGCGTGGCGCCTGAATTGTGGTGCACGATCTGCAAAATAGGAGGAAAACATGCCACAAATAATTGTCATCTATTGCAGAAGTATAAGCGAACGTCCCAACAATTGTTTTGTAATTTTTGCAGGTCGGTAGGCCATGATGAGTGCACCTATAGAAGCTATGAACTAATGATGGATCAGACTCCTGCCTACATAGTACAGACCAAAACATGAGCCCTCAACCCAAATGCAGGAATGGCGCACGCTAGATTTCAGGGGCGTGGACGGGGTCGAGGTGGAATGGGACCAGGAAGGGGTTGCGGACAACTAATTTGTTACAATTGCGGAGGGCCAGGGCACTATGCCCGCGATTTTACGAATCCTAAAAGAACATCATGTTTATATTGTACTCAATTTGATCATGAGGCAGAAGACTGCCCTACACTGATAGCGATGTTGCGTGAGAAAGGTGTACTGTAGCCTCCCTCGACTCTGAATTTTCAAATGATGAGGTCTGATCCGTGCAAAGAGGACCCAAATGTAAGCATAGTGCTTAGAAGTGGTATCACGACAGGAGATGACAAAGGTAAGCAGCTTGAAGAAAGGGCGTGGATTCGCAAGGCTCCTACAAAGGAACCTGAATTTGATTTGGAGCGCACGAAGGAGAGATTCATGGAAGCTAAGAAGAGCTTCACGGAGGCCTCCACTTCAAGTAGTAAGGATCAACTAGAAATAGAGATGGATCCTTCAATGTTCACTACCTTTTTGGAGACATGTATGAAACTGTTGCACTACAGAAGGTTGTAAAATGACAGCAGGAACTTATCACTAGGTGCGCTAGGTTAGGAGAACCGCACATAGTCTGGAATTAATATCAGGGAACAAATATCCGGACCAATTTTGGGGCTTGACCCATTTTGGTCGAGTCAAACTTTTTGAAATTCATGCAGCTAAACATGACAAAGGCAATTTCGGATAATCTTATCCAAATTTATGAAGGTGACACCAAAGTAAAAAGTGCTAAAATTGAAACATTTAGAATTCAATATGAGACACTTAAAATGAATAATGATGAAAGCATTTAAACTTTTTTCCTTAGATTAGATGAGATTGTTAATTAAAAGAGAAATCTTGGTGATGAAATAAAGGATGCCACTATTGTTGAATTTTTTTTGAGATCACTAACTCTGAAGTTCGATTCCAAAGTATTTGCTATTGAAGAAATGTAGGATTTGAAAAATCTCATCGTTAAACAACTCCATGGGATCCTAACAATATTTGAGATGAGAAAAGGAGGTCCATCAAATATGAAAGAAGCAACTTTTAAAGCCACACATAAAGGGAAAGAGAAGGAATCTCCCAAAGATATAAGCTACATATCAGATGAGGAAGAATAAAACCTTGTGAGGAGAATTCAAGTAGGAATTGGAAAATTCAGAGGTAAGCTTCCCTTTAAATGTTTTCCTTGTGGAATATTAGTCCACTATGCATCCAAATGTTCGGATAAATTTTTAAAGGGGGATAAATCGTGAAACTGTAGGCAACTTCTCTTCATCATACCTGCATATGTACGCGACTTTTCTTCACAGGACCTGTGTATACTTTCCTAAACTTCACCTTTATCATCCCTTTGTCTCTGAATTGTTATTCCTTTGTCTATCTCGCCAGTAGAATATTCATAACCATCATGTTGACATCATTATAAAGTAGGTTTCCATCAAGGACAACACATTAGTCATAATGCCAACAATATCTCCCTTTGGACTTGATGGCAACCACTTTGATGTTCAGTTACCACCACCTATAGATACCTTTGTAGATAAATGTAAACATGTCTGTATACATAACAATATTCTCTCCAATAATTCTTCTCCAAACACCAAGTTACTCTCCCCCTTTTACATCTAGAGAAATGGGTTGACCAATGCTAAAAGAAGACTTATTTCTTCGTTTGTAGAGAGTATCATTGTAGGCCTGATTTATGGAATATGAACACTGGCCATGCTCCCCCTAAGCATATGTTGAATATTATAGAAGATTTTCAATGAAGTACATGACTCTATGACTCAACCAAGAATGACCTTTCCTATCACCAAGGGCTCATGCTTACATCAATCACCCACACAGTGAGGCGAAATATTTGACTTAACATTACATGAAATTCCCAAAATGGGATTATATACATAATTGATTTGACCCCCAATATTCCAAACATGCCTGAATATTACAATGATTACATCATGGGTTTTTACATGACCTTTACATAAACAGACAGATGTGACACTTATAACCAAAACCAAATACCTCAATAGTGAGGTAGCAAGATCATGATAGTCTTCAACAATCATCATACACCATATAAGATCCTGCAACATGAACATCATCATCATGAATTAAGATAGGACAATGTAGCATCGATCTTCATCAGTATCACCATGTGACCAAATATGTAATTCTTTAAAGCATCACCAAGTACTGAAGTAGAAGTGAAATAAAGTTCTATGAGCAACTCATTCCCTTGACCTCATATCATAAAGGTCAACATGATATTTCTATTTGTAAAAAGAGCCACAATCCACGTACATCAAAGACATATAGATCTTTTGCAGCACAAAAACATATCTTCTCAAGCATCAACAACATCATCATAACAACTTTACACATGAAATTCAAGCAATATGCATCATCCATAACTTCACCAACAAGAAGATATAATGACAACAACATAACATAATCAACTTCGCTAAATGAAACTTATGCAATATCCAAAAATTCAGCAACCATATGTCTTTAACAACGTCACCAATGATATATATACTTTTCATGAACACCATTATGCAACAAGAAATGATCAAGAAATCATAATGCCAACAATGCACTATTAGAAGCATAGAAAATTCCCCCTCTGAACATGTTCTAGCTATTCATTGTCATATTGATCATATCCATCTTTATCAATCAGTAAAGCCATCAAAAGTACCAAAAAAACAATGTCATACTGCAACAATTCATAAACCATCATAAGACAATACCACTTCTAAGTAGTATCTAATCATCAACAGACTGTAACCAACCATTGTTAGAACTAGAAAGCAAAATAATAACTAATTGAAGCATATCAAAACCTCTCCCTAAGTCTGTCCAAGTGTTTCTTTATCTTAGAGAAGCATACATGACTATCTAGACCAAAAATCGTGTATATACGCCATTGTCCTTCATAAGATCTACATACATAAAGTAAAATGTTGGACTTTCATAGCTACAACTCCCCCTGAACTTGTTTTGTATGTTCGTGTGTCGCTGTTACTACATAAAATGCATTGTCAGTAATATAAGCAACATGAATATCAAATCATGGGAATAATCATTAAGATATACATATGTATAACTCCCCCTAAGATCATACGCCATTGATCTTGAGGACCTGATAATCATCTCTTGGTCTTCATGAGGTCATGTACCTCACATAACTTCTGCATTCACTATGAGAAGAATCTTTAAAAAAAATGGACTGCAGTAGGGTCAATCTTCCCTATGTTTCTGACTGATGTTCCTTCTTCCTCCAGTTTTGCTTGGAATTTCTAATTATGTGCTGGAAATTATCCAATTTCCTGGTTCTTTTCTGCATACTTGACCTGCAATCAATGGTCTTATGCCCAAATGAGTCACAAGAGAAACGCTATACATAAAACCATCCTTTGTTCCTAGGGACTGATCTTGATCTTGATCTAGGAGATTTTCTTTCATATGTGTGGCTTGATTTAGTTTTCCTTTTAGCAACACTATACTATTTTTTGTCATTATATTTATGTGAATCCATGTGATTGTACCCAATGCCAGTCTTGATTAAGGGAGAGCATTGTTCATTAATAATCTTCTCTAGAGACTCATATGCCTTTTCCCAATTATTGATCTTCTCATAATCTTCCTTTAGGGTCGTAACTTCATATTCTAATGTTTCACAATGTTTTTCCTTTTCTTGAAGTTGTTTTCTTATGCTTTGTGTTCTTCTATTGGTTTCTTCTAATTCCATATCTAACATGTTTATTCCCTGAATCACACAGTTTCCTTTTGTTTCCAATTCTTTGTTAGCATTCCTGAGCTTATCATTCTCCTTTAGTTCTTTCATTAAATCATCTACCTCACAACTATATGATTCATTAATTGAATGATCTTCAAAAGCCATCAATACTTTATATTTACTGTTAGAATCTGAATCTAAATTTCTTGGTCATTGGATGCACTATGACTATCTTCATTAGAGTAAAAGCTTTTCTTGTCAAATATATTATTTTTAGCAACATTCTTTCCATTCTCTTTAGGATTTTATCTATATGGACATTTGGATGCATAATGGCATACTCTTCCACAAGCAAAACATTTAAAAGGAAGCTTACCTCTGAATTTTCCAATTCCTACTTGTAATCTCCTCACAAAGTTTTCTTCTTCCTCATTTGATATGTAGCTTATATATTTGGGTGATTCCTTCTCTTTCCTTTTATGTGTGGCTATGAAATTTACTTCTGTCATATCTAATAGACCTCCTTTTCTCATCACAAAGGTTTTTAGGATCCCATGGAGTTGTTCAACAGTGAGATTTTTCAAATCCTACATTTCTTCAATAACAAAGAATTTGGAATCGAACTTCGGAGTTAGTGATCTCAAAATATTTTCAACAATAGTAGCATCCTTTATTTCATCACCAAGATTTCTCATTGAGTTAACAATCTTGTCTACTATAAGGAAAAAATTTGCAATGCTTTCATCATTATGCATTTTAAGTGTCTCATATTGAATTCTAAATGTTTGAAGTTTAACACTTTTTACTTTGGTGTCATTCATAACTTTGGATAAGATTATTCCACATTTCCTTTCTAGTGTTCAGCTGCATTAATTTCACAAATTCAGACTCATCCAAACTTCCTAAGATGGCATTTACAACCTTTGAATTGGTTTCATATTGTTTCTTCCCTGCATTATCTATCGAGGTTGGATATCGATATCCACCTTTAACAATTTCCCATACATCTATACCAAGTTCTTGCAAGTATGCCCTCATTTTGACTTTCCAAAAGACAAAGTTATTTCCATTAAATAAAGGTGGCCTAATATAAAATACTCCTTCTTGACTACTCATCTTGATGAATCTCCCTTAAGCGATCAAACTTCTATTAAGGGACCTGCTTTGATTCCAATTGTTGGGAAAAATATTTGGGGGGGGGGGGGAGGGTGAATCAATATTTAAAAACTCATTTAAACCTTTCAATTTCTTATTCATATTCTATACATTATTGTCATTAAGTAAACCAACGTATCTACATGACTATGATGAAGGAAAACCGTGTATATCCTGTTAAATAACTTTTCATATATTTCATCATTTATTCTAATTTAACCAGTCTATCATTACTTCATTAGCCTTTAATCAAACAGTAACCATGAGTAGTAAGAACAAAATAAACCATCAAACATAAGCAACACATCAACAGATCAGGACACCAGGATTTTTAGGTGGAAACCCAATGTGGGAGAAAACCATCGCTGTTGTCATCTCTGTCTTTATATTTTATTATAAAGGAAATCATATTACAATGTTTTATTTGTGCAGACTCATAATATTACGCAAGAACCCAATTGTAGAATATTACAACCTTCTCTTGTTCTTTAACACCCACAGGAAGGGAGCTCCAACCCCCTGATCTCGTTTACTGGCACCCATCGGAAGGGAGCTCCAATGCCTTGATCAAATTTTCCAAATGCCACTGTAAGGAATATTTGACTCCCTCATTGAAGGCTCCAACCCTCAGCACCTCTGTGGAACACATTCCATAATATTTCATGCTAGATCCACCTGACTCACAACATCAAACCCATAGGCCAATTTTCATCATATTTTCAGGTTGGACCCACTACCACCATTTAAGCTTGATACCAAATAATAATTCTGAAACCAAACACTGTATCAAATCACTCAATCATTGAATCAATTGAATCATCAAAGAAATCACTGAATCTTAATCAATCAATACAACTAGATCAAACTAAACTAGGATAGATCATATCAATGCACAAATACTCATCAATAAGCCAAACATTGTTACCCATCACAGAAACCAATTGTTGCTACTGCAAACCATGATCAACCATATGTCAGAATATATACGCTACTATTCTTAGTCATACCCACGTATGTGCACGCTTCTCCTTAAGAGGACCCACCTACAAATCTCAAAATACTGAACAACTGATTCTAAATCACTGTCACACTAAATCAATCACTAAATCGCATACTGAACCCATCACAAATCACTAAACCAAACATAGATCACCACATAGTAGCATCATCCTAGTCAACATATCATTCCATAAACAATTTGACTAAAAAAATTGCACACAACAGATCTAATCCCTTTAGAAACCTAATATATATATATATATATATATATATATATATACTATGTTTAATTTTTCATTGTTTAAATTATATTTTTGATTGAATAAAATGGATTCAATGTCTTCAAAATTTATAGTGAAAAAAATGGCTAAAGCATTTGCATAGAACAAATTTAATCCCTTTAGAAACCAAATTTAATCTCTCTCCTCTTCATGTCTACCATATATATGAATAGGATGTCAATGATTATTGATGTCTATGGGCACCTAGTAAATAAAAATTGCACTGCATCTATGCATATAAAATCGTTCAAAATATCTCCATCTTCATCTTGCTAACGAAATTTATTTGAAGTAAATAGTTTCAAATTTATTATTTATTTTATTAAATTCTCATTTTAATATAACCTTTTTCATTTCAATCTTGAAAGTTTGCATGACAATGCATGTTTTGATAATACAATTATTTTAAATATATTTAGTTATTTTTTTAAATAAAATGTCTTCATACATCCATTCAATTGTGTTCTAGTTGAATTTTTCAAATGGCCAACACCTACTATTCCAAGAATAACAACAACTACTTTAGAAATTCCTAGTAGAAATGTAATCGATAAAATTTAAATAATTTTAGTGAAATTTGATTTTTAATAGGGTGTCTTCCAGTAAACGGTCTTGGTAGAGTTTTTCAAACTGTGAGCACCTTGTTATTCAAATGGTAACAACTTCCTTATCATTTCTTCACAGAAACATAATTTACATAGAGTCTACACTGAAGATAAAGGGTAAACAACAAAATAAACGATGGAATTTGGGTTGTATTGATTTTAGAAAGTAAGGGATTACTTTTTTTTATAGAGATTTTTAAAATTTTCACAAATGTTGACTTAACGATGGGTGGAAGCTGAAAATCAAGAATCAAACATCAATTATTTTAATAGGATTGAAAATTCAAAAATTCTATTATCTAAATAATATTTGAAAATGACAAGTATATGTCAGAAAATAATAATTGTATATACAAAAAATCCATTATCGAAGGGAAAATAGAAGGAGGTTATGAGGTTATGTAATGGGAAGAGATAATAAATGATACTTATCTTATTATGAAAACCCAATACTTTTCTAAAAAAAATCGTTATGGTTCCCACAAATGAAAAAAATAATAAGAGGAAAAGGGAGAGAGTGCAAGAGGAATTGCAACGTAGAAAAAAACACATACTTACCTGTACCATTGTATGTTTATTCTTGATTTATTAATTCAAATTTCACTACTTTGCTAACAACCCTGTGCCACTATTCTCAACCTTAACTTCTTTATTCAAATTCTACAACTCTGTGAACAACCCTCGTATATTATTATGACTAAACATATGCAAACTTGAAAGATGGCAAGAGCACTATTCAGTCTTTAAATAAACATGACAATAAGAGAATTGATTTTTTAAATAAAGATGAATTATTATTTTTTGACCATTTGTTCCAAAAAATGAGGGTCGTTTTCTCCAAATTAATCCCAATACCATGAAATACGGGCGAATGAAAAACTTTTTCTACAATGAATGGGGAGGGCGAAATAACGATCATAAATACCTATTCTTGAAACTTAGGGTGAATGGAAGGTTGTAACTCCTAATTTAAAGGGCTAAATTTACTTTTTTTACCCTCTCCCTTAAAATAGGGTGGGATAACCTCCATACCTAATAATTTTATAAAATAAATTTGAGGCAATTTGTAACAATATACTATGACACAAAATATTTGTCCAATAAAAAATTAAAACCCCTTAATTTCACCCAAGGGTGAAAATTTGCCCCTAAATTTTCCCATGGAAATCACTGAATCTTGATCAATCAATACAACTAGATCAAACTAAATCAGGTGTGGATCATACATTGCAACTATACTCATCAATAAGCCAAACATTGCTACCCATCACATAATTCAACTGTTGCTACTGCAAACCCTAATCAACCATATGTCAAAATATATATGCTAATGTTTTGAGTCATACCCATGTATGTACATGCTTTGCCTTAATAGGACCTGCATACAGATCTCAAAACACTAAACAACTGAGTCTAAGTCACTTTCACACTGAATCAATCACTGAATTGTGAAAATTCCTTAAACTGGAATCCCTACTGCAACAACTGATGATATTTCTCCTACTTGTTAGATTTACATGAACAAGTTATTGCAGTTTCCTACAACAAAACTTGAAATACATAGAATTCAACCTACACCATTCAAATTAATATGCCGAAACAACAAAGTGAACAATAGAGAGATATATCACAAATGACACAGTTGTTTTTGGACAAATGTCCCCAGAAAAACCCAATGTGGGAAAATTGGTGCAGCAAATCTAAGGGATTTTATTATTAAGCAGAAGTTATTTCTAAATGCAACCTCTAGAAGCCTTGCTAGTAATCCAGTACAAATTATATCACTCGATAGAAGAAATTAGTGAGATTACCTCACTCTACACTGTGAGTCTTGGTTGATCCGACAGCTGAACCAATAAGTCCTCGACTACTTCTACACTAACCCTGGGTGGGCCTGCATCAACCTCTAAGGCACTGCGTCACCTCTGTTGGGAATCAATTTGCTCTCTGGAGTTGATTCCAGCCCTCTCAGCTCAGAACGTCAGCTTCCTCAACAAATTTCAGACCTTTGCGTGGAAGGCTTTTGCACTGCTCTGCGTGGGTCCTGCATGAGCCCTTTCTGGCTTTGCATCACTCTCTCTGCCAACTACGCTGCCTCCTATGTGTGTCTCTTTCCCTCTCTACTGAGTATTCTTGGCTCGATAGAATATCCTCTAGCCAAAATTCTCACTGCCCCTCTCTGTGTGATCACAGCGAAATCATTGCGCTTCCTCTAGCTTCAGCGATTTGATCTAAGTGATCAACTCTCTATGTGTCTTCCAAATGACCCTCAAGCCTCCTTAAATAATATTCTCGTTGACATTCAAAAACCCAGAATAGAAGCTAATAAATGGCTAGTATCATTTATGCTTGATCCTCATCTTCTTCTAGAAGTTACACACAACTAGATTAATACCCATTAATTATTTTAATTTCCCAAGTTTAGACTTAAGGACCCATTAAAAATAATTAATTATTTTAATAAAACTGTCTCCAGGTGGAATTTCCAAAAATGCCTTCTAGGTTCTTTGGAATACATGTGCCCAAGCCTCCCTGTAAAATTTGAGACTTAGAGCACATCCGATGCTACCATAAATCAACACTCCCTCTTGGTGAGGAATGTGCTCTAGCAATGCCTCCCACTAAAGCATCACCCTAACTTCATAACATCGTCCTCTATGTTGTTGATGTCTCACATGCTTTCCACCAACTACTATGCTTCTGCTGCAACTATATTGTTGCTAACATTGCTACTGTCAACACTCCATCTGTACTATAACTCCCTTTGAATTTCTGCATCCGTGTTGTTGCTAACACTGCCCCTGCACTGCAAACTGCTACTTCTACTGCATCAACAATGGAAAAACATCCCAGATTATTGAATAAGTGTTCAACATAGATGCATATCGATGCTAAAGATCTGACTATTTTTAGTCCTACGCTATCCCTTTGAACCCACATCGTTGTTGCTTCTACTGCATTATGCCTCCCTACATTGTTGCAAGTCTACAATACGCTTCTCAGACTTGGCACCCTAGCCACTGCATCTGTTGCTCTAACACTTCTCTGCACCATATGACACTTAGTCCATCCTGCTACTATTGATATGGGTTCCTGTAACAGGGAATTGATCCGAGAGGTGGGCTCCTCAAGGATCCTGCCTATCTATATCTTTTTCGAACTACAACTCTAAATCAGCGCACCTCCCTCTTAGAGGTATCTCGGCTGTCATGGCAAACTCCTCCTCCTTGATCTTCATGATTTAGCCTTTGGATCATGCTTCTCAATGTTTTCCTTCTTTCTGAGAGGACATTGTGTTGCGTAGTTACCCATTTCACCACACCTAAAGCATTTGATCTTCGATACGTCCTTCTTTTGCCTCCACTATTCCTGCTGCCCCTTGGATGCAAGGGCTTCATTCTCATCCTCCTGCTCGGGATTCAACCCAGTACTGCTACTTCCTTAAAGCTTACACTTCACCAAGTCTCTCCTCAACTCCTCTTGCTTAAGAGCTACCCACATCTCATTCCAATTTGGAAAAGTCGCACTGCCCAGGATGCTTTGGACAAAGAATTGCCAATCTTCAGAAACATAATTGAGGGCCAGTCTTACCATCTCAGAACCTTGACGTGTTGACCCCACATCTACTAACTCATCTTGGGTTTCCTGAAGATTCATGAGGAACAAATCTATGCGTTCCCCCTTTTGCATCTATGCATATCTCAGTTTCTACTCTAAATACATCTTCCACTTCTCAAAAGATACTTGATACAACATTACCAAGGCACCCCACATCTCCTTAGTAGTACCTCTGCTAACGACGTGACAAACCACGTGATCCTTTACTCCATCAAGGATCATCCTCTTGGCCTTCGCCATTTCTGCCTGATACTTCTTTAGTGGATTTGCATCTACAGGCACAACCACCATGTTGTCGACATAGGTCTTGAGAGAATTCTCGTCTACAAGGGAATGACGTCCTTGCCTTCCAGATGATGTAGTTGGATGCCCCATCCAACTTGTCCTGATCTCTCAACCCACTGACTGCCATCTCTACCAAAGAGAAAGTCAAATGACCTCTGATCTCCTCTCTGTTGTTGTTGGGCTAGCCTATGCACTCCCTATTAGAGTCAGTAGATTTGCTTCCCCTCGCTGCTGCTCAGTTCGTGAGAATTCTAATTCCTTGGCTAGGAATTATCTAAGGAAGAAATTCCCTCAACCGTGCTTCTCCTCTCTCTTCTGGCAATTTTATGTCGAGCAAACTGCCTGCAGAAAAATTATGTCCCACCATCTCTTCCTCAAGCAGAGGCTCACTTTTCTCCTTCTGCCACGATTTTTTTTTATCTGGAATCCCTTCCTCTCTGTCGAATCACTCAGAGAGAGATTTTCCTCAAAAATTTAGCCCTCCTGGCTTGGATTTCTCAATCCCTCTAGGGATTCAAACTGCTACCTCCTATTGCTATTTGATCTCCTTCTCTACTCAGCGCTGGGTTCTCTAGCACTGGTCTTCTTGTCTCACATGCATTACTTCGATACCATGTGAAAATTCCTTAAACTAGAATCCCTATTGCAACAACTGATGATATTTCTCTTACTTGTTATATTTACATGAACAAGTTATTTGCAGTTTCCTACAGAAAACATTGAAATACATACACTGTAGCCTACAACATTTAAAATGATATGCTAAAACAAAACCACACAATAGAGAGATATATCACAAATGACACAGTTTTTTTTGGACAAATGTCCCCAGAAAAACCCAATGCGGGAAAATCGATGCAGTAGATCTGAGGGTTTTTATTATTAAGCAAAAGTTATTTCTGAGTACAACCTCTAGACACCTTGCTAGCAATCCAGTATAAACAATATCACTCGATAGAAGAAATTAGTGAGATTACCTCACTCTACACTGCAAGTTCCAATTGATCCGACAGTTGAACCAACGAGTCTCTGACTACTTCTTCATTGCCCTCGCGTGGGCTTATGTCAGCCTCTAAGGCATTGTGTCACCTCTGTTGGGAATCAATTTTCTTTCTGGAGCTAATTCCAGCCCTCCCGGCTTAGAACGTCAACCTCCTTAGTAAATTTCATACCTTTGCGTGGAAGGCTTTTGCGCTGCTATGCGTGGGTCCTGCGTGAACTCTTCCTAGCTCCGTATCACCCTCTCTGTCAACTACGTTGCCTCCTCTATGTGTCTCTTTGCCTCTCTATTGAGTATTCTTAGCTTTAAGGAAGATCCTCCAACCAAAACTCTCACTTCCCCTCTCTGCGTGACCACAACAAAATCACTGCATTGCCTCTAGCTTCAGCAATTTGATCCGACTGATCAATTCTCCATGTGTCTTCCAAATTACGCTCAAGCCTCCTTAAATAATATTCTCGTTCACATTCAATGGCCAAGATTAGAAACTAATCAATGGCTAAGATCATTTATGCTTGATCCTCGTCTTCCTCTAGAAGTTACACCCACAGTTAGATTAATACCCATTACTTATTTTAATTTCCTAAGTTTAGACTTAGGGACCCATTAAAAATAATTAATTGTTTTAATAAAAATATATCCAAGTGGAATTTACCAAAACTCTTTTAGTGTTCTTTGGAATACATGTGCCCAAGCCTCCTTGCAAAATTTTAGACTTAGAGAACATTCAATGCTACCATAAATCAACATGAATCACATACTGAACCCATCACAGATCACTGAACCAAATAAAAATCAAAACACAGTAGCATCATCCTAGTCAACATATCATTCCATAAACAATTCAACACAACCAACACTATCAAACACAAATTATCATAAGAGAGACTTCATCCACAGACAAAAACAAACATAACAGAACTGATCAAAGATCATTAACAACTCATACTGCAAAACTCTAGCAGATGTACATGACTCTTATAAATCACTTCCACGTATGTGAACACTTATCATTCACCACACCCGTTGGGCATGGAATCCCCCCCACATCATGTTTTGGGGCTCAAAGTCCAAGTTTTGAGTAATATTGTTGTAAAGACTCCGCGAATTGCGGGTACGGAGCGCGAATTGTATGTTAGAGTCATAGGGCTGTCCGCCCTAAGTTTTGAATGTAGTGTCAGCCTACCCATGGTCCGTGGACCATGGGATTGTATAAATAAGAGCGAGGCTCTAAGTTGTAAAGATAACGAATGGATAGATGGAATATGAATGGATAGAATGAGATAGTGAGCATAGAGAAAAGGTCTAAGTGTCTTGGGTCATAGTAGTAGGAAGAGGCTCTATAACTGAGTGCACAGAGGCCTAGTAGAGTCGACAGCTAAGTGCATGGACCCTTGTAGCTGAGTGCGCAGGGCGGAGTTGAGTCTGTAACCAAGGAAGAAGAATAATAAAGAGAAGTTTTATCTAAATTCCATGTATTTGTTCTTGTGTTATTTCCTATTTGATATCATTTGCAATTATACTGTTTATTTATTACACACACTTGTATGAATGGTGAACACTGTTAAGTATAACTAAACACATACAAATAAGCTAAGGTAAGTAACTAATAACGGGTTACTGACAAGGAATTGGGTAATAACGTTGTTCGGGCCCCGATTAGGGCTGCGCAAGGGCAGCATCGTAGGCTGCAAGGTATTGATAGGTGCAAGTAGAAATGTGCACATAGGGTCAAACCGTGGACCCCCTGAAACACATCAAGACATCCCCAAGGTGCGGAAACCTGGTTCTAGCACCCTCCCATACTACTTTGAGTCCACGCTCTGCGGATTGTTGCTAAAAGGGCTAGTAGTATCGAGATTTGTTTGGCTAAATCATCTCTGAACCTGGGTCAGGCCCCACTAAGCCAAAAAATAGTTCTGTTGCTGGGACTGGGATTTGCATAAGGGATTTCTAATGTTGTGTCACTGGAATCCGACCAAGAAGGAAATTGAAGGGTGGTTGGACAAGAAGATTCACGAGTTCGCAGTGTAGGAAAACAGGAATCCGCGAGTATCAAAGGAACAATGGTTAGAGCGCTACGTGTATATAGAAATCCACATAATTTTCTTTACATCTTTCCCGTCTGAGCTGTATGAGTGGATTGCAAAGATAGCAGATAGTTAGGGAAGGTGTAGGCTTGACAAACCAATTGTGTGGACTCCTGAATTGGTGCGCAAACTCGAAGCATCGAAAGATAATATCGCACGTGCTGTTGACCATTGGCTTAATTGAATTATAGGAGGATTTATCACTGAGTTCCCAAAGACACAACAGTCAGCTACAACGAGTTGGAACGACGCCTCCTCAAAGGACCACGAGGTAAGTACATTAAATATTTGAACACTTGGATTAAGATGTTGTTATGTGAAAATCGAGTTATGTGAATAAATTGATGTTTGGGGCTACAAGAAGTGGGAGGATCTATAGAAACGAAGATAGCACAGGGATAGAAAATAGCCCCTTGATTTCACCTTGGCGGGAAAGTGAGGAAGAGCTCGTGAAAGTTTCTTCGAGAAGCGCGGTTAGTCTGATAAGGCAGCGAATTTCGTGCTTACCACCTTCCCCTACACTACCACCAGTCTCACCATCTTCACCTCCATATTTGTCTGCCCCACCTCCGCCACCACCACAGTTCAATATGGCAAGTGCAATCAAATTGCTGGTATTCAGAGGAGTAGGGAACGAAGGTCCGGACCAATTTTGGTCCGTAGTAAGGATGGTATGGGAAGCACAAGGAGTCATGGATGACAATATAAAGAAGGCTACGTTGGTAAGCACATTGTAGGATCACACACTAACGTGGTACATTAAGCACTCTAATGACCATCCAAACGCAGGAATCGTAGATATTCAGGCCACGCTGAACAGGGAATTTAGCAGGCCAAAATTAGAGACGAAATTGATTATCGGGTTTAAGGAAATCATGATGCTTCCAGATCAGGCCCCATGGGATCTGGACCAAATACTGAAGAGTATGATTCGCGAAGCCAACATGACCTTGACAGATAGACAACACCGCGCATGGTTTGTAGCATCACTAACACCGCATTTAAGGACGACGCTATCACAACAAAAGATATCCACCCAAGTCGAAGCTTTGGATATTGAAATGAGATTCCACGAGACCCCTATACAAGATCCTGGTCTGGGAGTCCAAAAAATCCACGTGCAACTGCAAAATTTGTGTCTGGAAATGCAAAGTTTGAAACATGACAGGAAACCTCGGCCAGAGGCGCGCGAGGAGGTATGGTGCATAAAATGAAAAGGTCAGGGGCATGACAAGGACCACTATCCAGTTTTTGCGAATTACTTGATGGGAGGAGGGCCCATGCCATTAATACTTGAAGCAAAAGTAGGACTGAGCATGGCACTTTCATTGTGGTGCGCAATCTGTCAAATAGGAGGAAAACACACCATGGATAATTGTCATCTATTGCAGAAGTATACGCAGACGTCCCAACAATTGTTTTGTAATTTCTACAGGTCGGTAGGCCATGATGAGCGCACCTGTAGAAGCTATGAACTAATGATGGATCGGACTCCTGCCTATAGAGTACAGACGAAACACGAGCCCTCGACCCAAACGCAGGAATGGCATGCACTAGATTTCAGGGTCGCGGATGGGGTCGAGGTGGAATGGGACTAGGAAGGGGTCGCGGATATCTGATGTCATGTCACTGGAATCCGACCAAGAAAGAAATTGAAGGGTGGTTGGACAAGAAGATTCACGAGTTCGCGGCATAGGAAAACAAGAATCCATGATTATCAAAGGAACAGTGGTTAGAGCGCTACGTGTATACGGAAATCCACAAAATTTTCTTTGCATCTTTCCCCTATGAGCTGTATGAGTGGATCGCGAAGCTAGAAAACAGTCAGGGAAGGTGTAGGCTCAACAAACTGATTGTGTGGACTCCAGAATTGGTGCATAGACTTGAAGCATCAGAAGATAAGATCGCATGCATTGTCAACCATTGGCTTAATTGAATTATAGGAGGATTTATCACTGAGTTTGCGATGGACACAATAGTCAGCTACAACAAGGTAGAATGATGCCTCCTCAAAGGACTGCGAGGTAAGTACATTAAATCTTTGAACACTTGGATTGAGATGTTGTTGTGTGAAAAGCGGGTTATGTGAATAAATTGATGTTTGGGCCTAGGCGAAGTGGGAGGATCTATAGAAACGAAGATAGCACAGAGATAGAAAATAACCCCTTGATTTCACCTCGGCGGGAAGGTGAGGAAGAGCTCGTGAAAGTTTCTCCGAGAAGCGCAGTTAGTCTGATAAGGAAATGAATTTAGTGCTTACCACCTCCACCTACACTGCCACCAGTCTCATCATCTTCTCATCCATCTCCACCCACCCCACCTATGCCACCGCCATAGTTCAATATGGCGAGTGCGATCAAACTACTGGTATTCAAAGGAGTAGGGAATGAAGATCTAAACCAATTTTGGTTCGTAGTAAGGGTGGTATGGGAAGCACAAGGAGTCATGGATGACAATATAAAGAAGGCTATGCTGGTAAGCGCATTGCAGGAAAACACACTAACGTGGTACATTAAGCATTCTAATGACCATCCAAACACAGGGATTGCAAATATCCAGACCAAGCTGAACAGGGAATTTAACAGGCCAAAATCAGAGACACAATCGATTATTGAGTTTAAGGAAATCACGATGCTTCTGGGCAAGACCCCATGGGATCTGGACCAAAGACTGAAGAGTATGATTTGCGAAGCCAACATGACCTTGACAGATGGACAACGCCACGCATGGTTTGTAACGTCACTAACACCAAATTTAAGGATGACGCTGTCACAACAAAATCTATCCACCCAGGCCGAAGCTTTGGAGATTGCAATGAGATTGCACGAGACCCCTATACAAGATCCTGGTATGGGAGTCCAAAAAATTCACGCGCAACTGAAAAATTTGTGTCTGGAAATGTAGAGTTTGAAACAGGACAGGACACCTCAGCCAGAGGCGTGTGAGGAGGTATGGTGCATAAAATGCAAAGGTCAGGGGCATGAAAAGGACCACTGTCCAGTTTTTGTGAATTACTTGGTGGGAGGAGGGCTAATGCCATTAAGACCTGAGGCACAAGCAGGATCGATCATGGCATTTGCATTGTGGTGCGTGATCTGTCAAATAGGAGGAAAACACACCACGGATAATTGTCATCTATTGCAGAAGTATATGCGGATGTCCCAACAATTGTTTTGTAATTTCTATAGGTCGATAGGCCATGATGAGCGCACTTACAGAAGCTATGAACTAATGATGGATCAAACTCCTGCCTACAGAGTACATACCGAAACACGAGCACTCGAACCAAATGCAGGAATGGTGTGCGCTGGATTTCAGGGGCGCGAACGGGGTCAAGGTGGAATGGGACCAGGAAGGGGTCGCGGACAACTAATTTGTTACAATTGTAGAGATCCAAGGCACTATGCCCACAATTGTACGAATCTGACAAGAACATCATGTTCATACTGTACTCAATTTGATCATGAGGCAGAAGACTGCCCTACATTGATAGCAAGGTTGCACGAGAAAGGGGTACTCCAACCTCCCTCGACTCAGAATTTGCAAATGATGAGGTCTGAGCTGTGCGAAGAGGACTCGAATGTAAACCTAGTGCTCAAAAGTAGTATCATGGCAAGAGATTACAATGGTAAGTAGCTTGAAGAAAGTGCGTGGGTTCACAAGGCTCCTACAAAGGAACCTGAATTTGATTTGGAGCGCGAAGGAGACATTCATGGAAGCTAAGAAGAGCTTCATGGAGGCCTCCACTTTAGGTAGTAAGGATCAACTAGAACCAGAGATGGATCCTTCAATGCTCACTACCTTTCTGGAGACATGTATTAAATTGTTGCGTGACAGCAAGGCTGTAAAAGTATTGCAGGAACTTATCACTAGGTGCGTTGGGTTAGGAGAACCACGCGTAGTCCGAAAGCTCGAGAAACATACATCACGAATAGGAAGGGAAATGAGATTGACTGCGCAAATTGGGGAATATGAAATGGATCAGGTAATTTTGGATCTAGGATTGGATGCGAATGTTCTACCAAAACAGACATGGGAGTGCATGGGTAAGCCCATGTTGCAATGGTCCCCTATTCAATTAAGAATGGCAAATCAACAAAAGATCCTACCAATGGGGAGATTACAAGGAGTAACGGTGGATATTGAAGGTGCGAGCGCACTGGCCGATTTCGAAGTGATAGAGATTGTCGATGACAACAATCCCTATCTGCGCTACTGGAAATAGATTGGGCCACTAATATGAATAGAGTAATAAATATGAAAAAGCGCAAGATGATTTTTAAAAAAGTCACTACAAGTAGTGGTACCATTAGATCCTGCGAAAGGAGTGCGCTACACAGAACGGTGCGTGGCGATGAAAGTGATGATGATCTCAACTGTATCTACAAGATAACCGTGCGAGAACAGGATTGGGTGAACCCAACAACAGATGGTAGAATTTCGTGGAAGCATGACAGCTCCTGCACTTCGGATTCAAATGAAGAAGTAGAATGATGAAAGAACCACTTACATGAAGTAACCACGCTAAATTGCAACATGATGATAAGGTCACTACGTTGTGTAGCAATGAAGGTAAGGGATCTGCCTATGTATGACGGGTTGACATTGGTGGATGAATTCCTAAACAAATTTGAGAGTGAAGTGCCAGAACAACAACGGTTTGATGCTCTGAAATGTGAACTGTGCGCTACGCCCCCAAGATGGTGGGGTATGCATCAAAGAAGTTTTGAAAAGTGGCACGACTGCAGAAGGATGATGATTATGCAATTTGGAAAACCTCCGCTGCGGATGAGAACTAGTTTTGAGGAACGAAATAGCTTGTGTGACCACCTTTCTAGATGGATACGAATGTATGGTACACAACCCGCACAAACGCACACTATTCTCACGATAGAAAATAGGAACAACATGCAGAAGCAGGACCATCGAAGCACACCAAAGATTATCTGGGGAAAAGCCTTTGATAAGGTGTGTGAGGTACTAAACAGGGTCCACCATGTGAAATGCACTGACTGGGACCTACGTGTACCAGCGGTTCGATGGGCCTATAGGACTATGTGCAAAACTCTGACCATGAGAGAAATTATGAAGCTGAAGTATGAAGCAGGGGCTGTAATCTCTAAGGAACATGCGAAGTCAAATCCGCGTGTAATAACACCTGCAAATACAACGATCCACGCGGACCAGAACGAGGAAACCATATAGTTGCGTGAAGTAGAACATATAAGGCTTTAGGAAGAGACTTCGCGACCTTGAAAAAGACCGAGTACAGCTAAGGGAGAAATGCGCTCCAAAGGACGTAGAGGTCAAGAGGCTAGAAAACAAAATAAAGGAAGCCTTTCTCGTTAAACTAAGGATGGCAAGGCAAGGTGCAACTGATCATACTGACGAATTAGAGGACTATCATCGATAATTGGTTAGTCTGTTTCCGTGGCTAGGACCGCATATTGGCAATTGTAGTAATCAGGGAGGCACATTACAAAAATTAGAGCACGCGGTGCTGATCACCACAATGGCAGATGAGGAATCTCCGTGAACCATGGAAAAGGACGGGATGGAGCCCAACATAGGTGGTGTGACCACCTGACTAGCCATAGGAAGAATAGTCTTAGCACTACAGGTAGTTGAAAGAGAGTGCAAGACTATAAATTATCTTGCCTGGGAGTTGCGCGCTCTGAGAGGTGCGCACAGGAGCAGAACGTCACAGGGTCCGCGACCGCGCATGGAGGATTGCACTGCCGCATGGGTTGGCTGGGAAGTGACCGTTTGTGTCACTGTTCATGACAAGATGTCCGATTTAAGGCCAAATGGAGCGGGTGACAGGCATTTAAGATGCAATTTATGGGCAAGATTTGGGAAAATCTCCCACCATGAAAGCATTGATGGCCCCGAATTGGGGGGAACAGTCGAATTTGAATTCAAAAGGTGTTATAAAACTCAAAGGGCTAGCCAGCAAAAAACACTTGGTTATTTAAGAATTGAGCGGTTAAGCAGAGCACAGAGCATTGCGAACCAAGCGATAAGTGAGCCCCTAAGTTTGTGAGAAACTGCATATAGTGTAGAGATGATGACGACCACTAGGGATGGGTTAGGAATTGAAGAAGAAACTACCGGTGAGGCCGCACAAACCCCCATCGTGTAGGATGTTCCTGAGGGCGCTGGGGTGGTAACAGAAATCTGTCCTTACTATAGAATATATACATGACTACCCAAATGAAGATCCACATATGTACATGAATTCTCAATGGAAACCCAGCATACAAATTTGTAATCACAGAATCATACCCTCGTTTCACAACACAACATCTTTCAAACCCAAATATTGACATACAAACTGTTACAAACACACATCATAATATCATCATCACATATTTATTAAACACTAAAAAAATTATCCAATATGTGGTCATGTCAGATCTATTAGATCTGATCCATCTCCATGCTCCTTGGTGCACACCTATTTCAGATCAATTCATTCATAAATAATCCATCACATACACACTCTAACACATGATATCCATCTCCTTATATAGTATAATCCTTAGCCAATACCTTAGGCCAATCCCTTAGTAATGCCAATGGTATTCTTTGATGGGATCAAATATTCGTTGTCATGCTCATTACTATGGGTCAATACCATCGTAAAGACCTCTGGTATTAATAATACCATGGTGCAAAAATTGCGTGCATCTTATCTTCATCATACCTCTGTATGTACACAAATTTTCTTCATAGGACCTGTGTATAATTTCCTAAACTTCACCTTTATCATCCCTCTGTCTCTAAACTGATATTCCTTTGTCTATCTCACTTGTAGTATATGCATAACAATCATGTTTACATCTTTATCAAGTAGGTTTCCATCAAGGAAAACACGTTAGTCATAATGCCAACAATCTCCCCCTTTGGACTTGATGCCAACCACTTTGGTGTTTGGTTACCTCCACCTGTAGATACCTATAAACACATTTGTAGACATACCAAGTTTCTCTCCAAGAATTCTTCTCCAAACACCAAGTTACTCTCCCTCTTTGACATCAAGGGCAAAGGGTCAACCAATGCTAAAAGAAGACTTCTTTCTCCCTTTGTACAAAGGATTACTATAGGTCTGATCCTCAGAAAATGGACACTGAACATGCTCCCCCTGAGCATATGTTGAATATTCTGGAATATTTTCAATGAAGTACATGACTCTATGACTCAACCAAGTATGGCCTTTACTATCACCAAGGACTCATTCTTACATCAATCACCCACATAGTGGGTTTACATATTTTACTCAACATTACATCATATGTTGAAAATGGGATTACATACATAATTGAATTTACCCCCAATAGTCCAAACATGACTTAATAATACAATTATTACACCATACGTATTTACATGACCATTACATCAAGAGACATATGTGACAATTATAACCAAAACCAAAGACCTCAATAGCGAGGTAGCAAGATGATGATAGTCTTCAGCAATCATTATACACCATATAGGATCCTGCAACATGAACATCATCATCATGAAGTATGATAGGAAAATGTAGCATCAATCTTCATTAGTATCACCATGTGACTAAATATGTAATGATTTCAAGCATCACCAAGTACTAAAGTAAAATTGAAATAAAGTTATAACAACAACTTATCCCCTTGACCTCATATCATCAAGGTCAATGTGCTATTTCCATTTGTAGGAAGAGCCATAATCCACGTACATCAAAGACATATAGATATTTTGCAGCATAGCAACAGATCTTCTCAAGCATCAACAAAAACATCATAACAAATTTTCACATGAAATTCAAGCAATAGGCATCATCCATAACTTCACCAACAAGAAGACATAATGACAACAACTCTAGATTTTTACTCGTAGATTCAACAACTTACGTGATATGCTAAAAAAAGACAAGAATCTACTCTACCCATCAGTGGGAACCAAATTTGATCGATGAAAACATTAAGCAAAAAAGTAAGAATTTTAATCACACATAAGATAATATTTTTCTGGGGAATCCAACTGGTCAAAACCTTTACTATCTATATTGCATTAACCAGAAGATATGTGAAGAAAATATAATGCTTTCTCAATCCCAACAATTCATGTACAAGTACAATATATCTCTCTTCTTCAGAAACCAGCTCAAGCCATGATCTAGCTAGATATTAGTGGCCACCCACCATGTCCACTTGGACCCCCATCATTGTTTCTTTCAGCTTTTTAGTTTCCTTAATTGTAGCAGAATTTACTATTTTTAGCAGTTTTTCAAGTCCTGAACTTCCGGAGCTGTTTTGAGGCCCTAAACGACGTTTTTTGGGAAAACTGGGAGCAACATGGTTCATGGACCGATGTTACTCCCCAAAGTTGTAGTTCTCTGATAGATATTTCTAAAGAGATATTGTACGCATCAAATGGAGATCATATGCCAAAGTTACAACCCCAGGAAGTTGATGTACCAATTTACCCAAATGGGGCCCACAGTTTGGCGTTTCATATTCTAGGGTTAGGTTTTTGGATGTTTAGGGTTTTCCCATGTTTCTCAACAATAAATATGCCTTCGGGCCTCATTGTAATGCAGTTCAGAGGCAGGTAGCCACCTGTTGTGGCCAACAACAACCCCCCTTCTTATTTGGTGTTATTACTAATACTAAATAAGTGGGGACCCTTAGTCAAAAATTTTAAAAATCAATTAGTGCTTGTATTTCCTTTTTAATAAAACTTACCATCATAAACTGAAGAAAATACCTTTGAAAAATCTATAAAAGCTTAAGTTTTATGGTAAAGTAGAATTATTCCTTAGGAAATATCGCATCGCAAAAGGATAATAGGATACCTCCTTGCAAGCCGAATTCTAAGACTGCGAGATCGCGATACGGGATTATAAAAATATATCGCATCGCATGCATCAAAGTCCGCTTACGTTAAAAAAATTTAAACTACCGATATGAGATGGCGCATATCGCAAATCACATTTCGCAGAAAACAGATTAATGAAAATTGTCATATGTCATGTTCTTGTGATATTGTGATACAGCGGCAATGCGATAATGCGATATGCGATATTGCGAAGCAAATCGCAAAATAACTTCATCACAGATCTTTTCGGCTCTTTGTTCAAAAAGAAGTATTTTTCGTAAACCGACCCCTGGTTATGCGCTTTAATGCTAATTAATGAGTTAGTTGTCAGTTATTAATGAAATAGAGTTTCGTGCTTACCGAAAGAGCCATTTCATGTAAGGTGGTATATTTTATACATCTTTAGCATTTAAAGCTTTCCCGTCACCTTTCCTTATCATTATTCTCACTTCACTTGCGAATTGTAGGAATGAAGAGCAGAGAAATATACGAAGCAGTACGCAGGATATCATGGGAAAGAAAGGCAAAGCCCAGAGTTATGAAGAGAAAGAAATGGCGTCCTTATATATAAGACACCACCTGTAACCAAGACGCTGGTATTTCTACTTGGGAAGGCATGTATAATCTACTTGAAGAAGAGAATCCCAGAGTGATGGAGGTTACAACTACTGTTGGCTCACATGGTTCTTCTGAGGCATCCATTACAGAGCTAGCTTGTTCATTCTTACACCGAATAGCGGCAAGGCCCAAAATTCTTCCATACACGGACATGGTTAAATGGATACTGGACAATGCTGATATCAGAAACAGACAATTTAAGACTCAGGGTCAAGGACTCACTGGCTCATTTGCTGCACAATATTTGAGGCTCATGTATCATCTACCAGAGCCACAACAGACTTATAACAAACAATTCATGGAGAATTTGCCAAAGAGAATGGAGACCTGGCAGAATCCATCAAACATTGGTCAAGGAGAGACGAACCGCTGAAAAGAGATAAACATGGTATGTATAGCACTAGTTCTCTCACCTCCCCGTATTGCTTTGCTGCTGCCATGCTCTGTAGACTTTTTGGAATGCCAGACATTAAAATTTTTTCATCTGAATGGCTACCATTATTATATGCCACCACGAATGCTACTATTGTGGATTGGGTTAAAATATTGTCTGATAACTTAGTCACGGCCATTGTAAATTACCGATCTAAAAGAACTGTTTCTCAGAGAATTTATCCCCCTTTCTACTTATCTGCGTATGTGATGTATGCAATCTATTATGTTTCCAAGTTTCCTTTGATGGGTTGGAAATGGACGACTCAGGACCCTTTACCCATTCATATATATCATAAAGAATTGTGGGACTCTAAGTTCACTTCTCATTTCTATAAGATTTGTCATGGAATTATGTTGCCCCTGTGCAAAATATTATATGATAAAGATGCTCCAAGATGTTCTCCTGAAGCATAGGTAGACATACTCCCTGTTGCGAGATGGTTCGGAGAAGAACTGTTTACATATGTCAGGGTATTCGGAAGTGCCGTTTCCCCTCACATATTACCTTTGTATGTCCCTGATAAACTCATGGCACGAGAAATTGCTTATCAAACCTGCGAAGAAGGAGGTTTGACTAAAGATTTGAAGGACAAGAAAAAGGCTATTTGGCCACAATTTCCTGTAGCCTGTGGGGCCTTTTCGCTATTTGATGCAGGCCATGCATTTAAGGAAGTAAACAACATAATGTGTTTACAATTATTCAAGTTTCCAGGAAGACCGTTCGACCCTCATGATATTGCTAAGAATTTCACTACCAATCAAAATAAAGGTGTTTTTTGGAGAAGATGATCTTTTCGATGACATATTCCAGCAGAAGCACACTTGAAGAAATTCTACATTCGGCCCAAATGCGATTCTCTCCAGAAGAATTTCAACAGTTAAAGATATACAGGGAAAGGAGGTTAGCTAGTATTCCTTTGGAAAAACTACGCTTAGAACCCGTAAAGGAACCAATTCCAAGTATTAGTCTTAGTGGAAGTTCAGGCACAGACATATCTAAATCTAAGTCTGGGAAAGAAACATCTGAATATTCTAAAAGATCCAAAAGTGGCCATGATAAAAGCGAAGGGTCAGTAAAATATGCCCAATCAAAAGAGCTCTCACAGCAACAAGCTTTTACTTCCCCACAAATAGATCCTCCCCCTCTCATCGTTCAGCCACCATCAGTCAGAACCGAGCTAGATAAAGAAGGGGAGACCTTCAATGATTTGATCAATCTGGAAGGACAAAGCACAAAGACACCTGTGAGAAATGTACAGACAACAAAAGATTTAGTCACAGGAACAATTAGCAATGACTCAGATATGGAACATATTCCTATTACTCCATCCTCTAAACTGATACTCAAGATAGAAGAGATTCCTCCTCTTGATGTATTTTATAGTCCACAACACAAAGCAGTAGTGAGAAGAAAAAGGAAGAAAATGAAATTGGAAAACGTGCTCTCTCATGATGCAGAGCAATTAGATGTCCTATGGAAAGATCCTACTACCAATCCCACCAAGAATCTCACCAAATTATCTCAAATCGCAGGAGCATATGCCTCGGTGACTATTGATAAAGCATCTGAGGTACAACAACTGCTAAAAGAAAAGTAAGACCAGATATAAGTTTTGCAACAATAGTTGCAACAAGCCAACACTAACAACGAAGCACAAAAACAACTTGAAAGATTACAGTAGGACTTCCAACAAATGCAGATAGGCTACCAGAACAGTTTGGCTGAGAAAGAAAAATAGTTACAGGATATGCAGAAGATGCACAAGGACGATCCTAAACTTACATAATTCATCATAGAATCCATTTCCTTGAACGATCAATTACTACAGCAGCAGGAAGCATTGTGCCAAAGAATATCATAGTGGAACTCTTATTGTGAAATAAGCGATAAAATCACTAATCAAGTCGTGGATTTATGAAGTGATTATGATTTAATTGATCAAAGAGTTACTGAATATTTAGCTTGCCAAGAAACAGAGGATGGAAAAGAGCAGGTGCACCAATAATCAACGACAATCACAAAGAAATGCTCTTTAACAAACGGGATACACAACTCAAGAAAGCAGAGCAAGCAGCAGAAGAAGCAGCCACAACAGCAAATAGCGTTATTGACTGTATAAATTAAAATTTGCACAGGGAAAATTTGATCTTAGAAACCACTCTAGGGTATCTACCGAAAGTACAACAATTACAAATAGACTGGATATAGAAGGCTCAAGAAAAGGCAGAATCAATCCAAAGGTTAACCAAGTTGAATTGGGATTGTTACTGGGCATAGTTGGTAAAACCACACAGCCAGTGGATGACTCTCAAGTGTATCATCAATTCTACCGAGAAGATGGCGCTAGCTCTTGCCAATTTTGTTTTCTCAGCATAGCTAAAATTGGAAGTCAGCCACCCGACTCTTCTCAAACAAATTCTGAATGCTTGCGATTTCAAGGATCAGATATAGAAATAGTTAGTTTTAATTTTAGATTCAGTTTTAGTTTTAATTTTGTTTTATTTTTGCCCAAAATGAGGGCGGTCATTTAAACTGCATCCTACATTTTTGTAATAAGTTATTTTTAGATTTAGTTAGTAGTATTTAAACCCTTCTCATGCATTTAGAGAAGGGTCCTAGAATTTATCAAAAAATTATCCCCAGAACATGCACTTTTGTACCCTCTGAGGAGGTTTTGATGAATGAATGGAACAATATTTATTAATATCTGTATTTAATGTCTGCTACTGATGTTGCACTTCTATACTCTTAGTGGATGTTGGATTACGAAGAGATAAATCATTATCGCTTGAAGCTCATGAGAAGGACTAGTTATAAATGGTACTTCTATCTCTTAACTATTTTTGCCTTTGTGTTAAAAGTGATATTCATGTTCAGTTGTTTATATATTGATGCGTGAATGCTTGAGTTATCATTTGGCACTTTTGTACGGTGATAGCTATTTGTTTATGCTTAATGTATGAGTAACTTATTATGCGATATGTGTTTCACAACTGTTTCGTCTAACTTTTTATACGAAGTGGTTCATCTTTATTGAATTCTTTTCTCATAACAGTTGAATGATCTTTATTACCAATTGTTATCTGAAATCATTTTAGATCGCATAACAGAAGGATTACACCCCGGGTTAGTGTAGACTTAGATATTTCTTCTTATTAGAATACAATTTACATGTTATTAGATTAGAGTTAGAATTAGAGCATCTCAATTAGGAACTTTTAGAAGGGAAATATCAATTCTTCACACACACACACACATAAATTGGGAAACTTGTCCCATATACCCAGTCGGACCCACTATACCAAACGGAAAAGGAGCTGCTAACCAAGGTCTGGACCGGGTGGGTATCCCCCTTGTTGTAGACCCGATCTTCGGGGCTTCAACACCACCACTTCTCTTCTCAGAGATAAGCTACCATCGCCCTAGCTGGTTTATTTCCATTACTGTTTGTAAGCATATTTCAATATTTTACATTAATGAAATGAAGTATTATTTCCACTGCATATCTTTGTTTATGGTTATCTTTGTAATTTGTTGTGTTCCTGTTTAAATCTAGATCAAGCCAACACTTAACCAATTATTCTATCTGTCAAACCCCTACTTCCTTATGCAATTCCTGAGAGAATTATCCCATATTCAATTGGGAAATTCCTCACTCATAACTGCACAATCCATCATAGGCCTTCTACTGATTGCATGCACCATTTGTACAACTCATAAAATTATACAACTGATAGTACAATGTCCCTGAACTCTAATCTCAACTAGGTCTTCCTATGAACTAACATGCATGATTTGATTATTAGTGAATCTTCAATTAACTGGTGGAGCAATGAAGTTTCACTGAATCTTATCGCCACTACTAGACCTCCTACTAGTTCCTCCAACTGTTTGAACTATTTTAACCGATGATAACTCGGTTAGACTGAGTTAATTAATTACAACTTAAAATAACTCAACCTAGACCCCTAAAACTTAGGAATCACTCTACATGAATCTCAATAGAATTCCAACTCGAATTTATTGAGCCAACTAAGTCAAATTAACTTAGGTAATTATTACAAGTTGCTATGAGAATAGAATTTCGATTTAATTCCTAATTTAATTCAAGGACTAATTAAATTAGGATTTCTTGTTGCTATTTTTAACACTCCCTCTCAACAAGAAAGGGATTATCTACTATCCCAATCCTGCCTCTGTGAAACTTGAATTTTCATCTTGACAATGCCTTTGTTAAAATATCTGCATCCTTCTCCTTAGTAGGAATGTACTCCAGTAACATGATTCTCCTCTGCACACAGTCTCGAAAATGGTGATACCGGATATCAATATGCTTGGACTGATCATGAAAGAAAAGATTCTCAAAGAATTTGATACAACTCTGATTTTCATAGTAAATGATTGTTGGATCCATCTACTGACCAAACAAACCAACAAGAATCTTCCTCATCCAGATAGCCTCTCAAGTTGCTTGACTAGCAGCCATGTACACTGCTTCTGCTGAATTGAGTACAACTGATCTATGTTTCTTGTTGTACCAAGAAATGATTGTTGGCCCAATACTAAAGATCCCACCTGATGTGCTCTTCCTGACAGATGGACTCCCTGCCCAATCTACATTGGTGAAGCCATGAAGCTTCACTCCCTCTATCTGTCAGTACCAAAGACCAAACTGAGTGGTGCCTCTGAGATATCTCAACACATGTTTGGTTGCTTTCCAATACAGTTTGGTTGGCTTAACCACAACTTGACTAAGTTGTTTAACTGCGTAACACATGTTCGGTTGTGTGTTCACCAAATACATGAGTGAACCCACAATATTTCTATAAATAGTAGCCTCTACTACTTCACTCGAAGTAACATCCTCCTTCCTCCAATTACCAGCTAGAGGAGTCTCCATGGGTTTACTGCTCTCCATGTGGAACTTCTTCAGTATCTCGTTGGCATACTTACCCTAAGAGACAAAAATTTCCTCACCTCCATGCCACACTTCCATCCCCAGAAAGTAGTGCATGATCCCCAAGTTCTTCATTTCAAACTCTCTTGCAAGATCCTCTTTGTAAGACTTGATCAACTTATCATCACCTATCATAATCAAATCATCGACATATAAACAATAATAAACAATTTACCTTCAACCATAATATGGTAAAGGTTCACATCTTCTTCACTTTTGATGAAGCCCAAACCAGTGAAATAACTATCGATCCTGGTGTACCAAGCATAGGGTGCTTATTTTAGTCCATACATCGCTCGCTTGAGTTTGCACACATGCGACTCTCTGTTGAAGGTCTCAAATCCTTTAGGTTTCTCAAAATACACCTCTTCCTCAATCATGTCATTGAGGAATGTTTTCTTTACACCCATATGATTTATATTCCATCCCATCTGTGCTACAGTGCTTGAATGGATCTAATTGACGAGTACCTTGATGCATGCCAAAAAGTCTCATCGTAATCAATCCCCTCCACCTGAGAGAACCCTCTGGCCACAAACCTAGCCTTGTTTTTCTCCACACTACCATCATCTTCTTAATTTACCTTGTAAATCCATCTACAATTCACCATTAACATGTCTTCTAATATTGGGACCACTTCCCAAACATTGTTCCTGATAATGGAGTCATACTCCTCAACCATGGCATCAACCCAAACTGGTTGCTACATTGCTTCCTCAAAAGAGGATGGCTCAATCTCTACACTCCCGCTCATCAGATCCATGTAGGCAGCATACCTCTTTGGTGACCTCCTCTTCCTACATTTTGATGTGGGTTCTCCCACATTCACTCTAGCATCATGAAATAACTTGTCAGCCTCTCTGGTGCGCTTTATCCCATCTTTGGAAGACTATGCATGAGTGGGTGTTTCCACTTCCTTCTCCTCTACATGTGGCTGCTCCAAATCATCTTGAGATTCATCCTTTAGACCTAAAATATCCTCTAATGCATCTAGCTAAATCTCCCTTTCAAGGGAACATATCATGGCCTTCTCTTCATCGAACTTCACATCTCTACAAACCACTGTCATCCTGTTGGTTAGCAGGTACACCCGATAGTCGTGAGGCGTATCAGTGTACACCAAAAATATGCCAAACTCAGTTGTTGGATCTAGATTTTTCCATGCATATTTGGTAAGTTCATGGCAATAGACTGATGAACCAAAGATCATGAAGTGTGCCACATCTGGTTTCTTCACTGAAAAATCCTCTTCTGATTACTCATCCCAAGAATTCGATGAGGGCTTATGTTCTGCAGATAAACAGTTATGTTGCATGCTTCGGCCCACAAGTGTAATGGTAGGCCATGATCATGCAACCTCGCTCGTGTCGCTCCCATAATACTTATGTTCTTCCTTTCAGCCACTCCATTCTGTTGTGGGTTATGAGGTGCTATCAACTCCCGTCGAATTCATTTTGATGCACAAATTTTTTTAAACTCATTTGACACATACTCTCCACTGTTATTGCTTATGAGAGCTTTCACTTTCCTGCTAGTATATTTTTAGACAAGTGCTTTAAATTCACAAAACTTAGCAAACTTATGATCTTTATTCTACATGAAGAAAATCAAACACTTACGAGAAAAACCATCAACAAATATTACATAATATTTGTGTTTGGTTGTGGATGTTATCGAGAATGGTCCACACACATCTGAGTGAAATCGATCAAGGATTGCCTATGCTCGACTGTCTTTGTCATGAAATGAAGCTTTAGTGTACTTCCCCAATGTACACCCTTTTCTCTAGTGTACCCTTGGGAAGCCTTGTATAAATTTGTTGTAAGATCTTCAAAGTGCCATGATTAAAGTGACCCAATCTCCTGTGCCACAACTGATCGATGTCTCGGCCTACACCTTCTCTGATTTAGTGCTCAAAGCAACGCAGTCTTCTACCTCCAATTTTTAGAGGTTCTTCACTTGAACCCCTATCCGCTTCACCTGTCCGGTGGCTATGTGATGAAGAAACACCTTTCCCTTACTAAATATCACATCATAACCTCTATCCTCCTACATGGCAACAAAAACCAAGTTCTTCTTCAAACCCGAAACATCCATAACATCTCGCAAAGTGAGGGGAAAACAAAAATCCCTTTGAAAAGTAACTGTACCGATGCCAATTGTGATATACCTCCCATCATCACTGATCTCGATATGCATTTGGAGATCCTCCTCCTCCAAGTTATTGAAGAGCTCTTTGTTATCGGTCATATGGAATGAAGGTCCATTGTCCAAGTACCACACATTACCCATCATCGATGACACCATACAAGCGATGAGGGTAAAATATAGTTCGAACTGTGAAGCAAAAGCTTCACCTATCGCTTCTCCTTAGGGCTTCTTACCGACCTTCTTGTGCATACACTTTATGGGAAAGTGTCCCATCTCATGACAGTGAAAACACTTTATTTTCGACATGTCCTTCTTTTGGCTACCCTTACAAGAATCTAATTTGGAACATGATGACTTCCCCTTCCCTTTATGTGTGTTACCGGCTAAGGCACGATTCTCCTCATCATCATGCTTTGATGAGGATCAATTTATGGTGCTCCACTGAATCTCTTGCTGTACCAAGTCCGACCACAATCACTCCCACTCTGGTAGCTTCTCCCTCCCATTAACTGAGTCTTGGTAACTGTGCCAACTCTCAGGAATTCCTAGAAGTGCTAGGCTCACCATATTGTCTTCAGCAATAGTAATCCTGACACTTCCAAGATCATTCCGAGATTGGGTGAACTTGGTCAAGTACTTCGGAATTCAATCGCCCTTCGCCATCTCGATCTTTATGAGCTTTTCCTTCAGTGCCAACTTCCTGTGGTCACTTCTATTTTGAAATAGGCTTGTTAATGCCTTCCACATTGTAAATGGATTTTCCTTGCCGTGCAGATTCGAGACAATATGGTCTTGAACTCCTTTTGGGATAATCCTCCTTGCCTTTTCCACACACTTTCTCCATTCATCCAGAACTTTAGCATCGGATGCTAGAGGCTTTGGAATATCATGATCTATGAATTCATTCATCCCATTGTCTTCCAACACTGCCTCCATCCTGTCCTTCCAAGCTATGTAATTTGTGTTTCCCTCGAGGGCATACTCAAGTCACAAACCGTAGAATGACATCATGCTGAATCTGAAGTATGAAACTGCAAATTCAATTTAACATACACAACAAATTCGCATTCTCCTCTTCTATAATGTATTCAACTTTGATACCATGTATATTTTTGTTGTAGATTCAAATTTCTTATGTGATATGATAAAACAAAAGACAAGAATCTACTCTACTCATCAGCATAAACCAAATTTGATCGATGAAAACACTAAGCAGAAAAGGAAGAATTTCAATTGCACATAACACAATATTTTTCTGGGGAAAGAAACTGCTCAAAACCCTGACTATCTATATTTCATTAACCAGAAGATATGAGAAGAAAATACAATGCTTGTTCAACCCAAACAATTCTTTCACAAGTACAATCTCTCTCTCTGCTTCACAAACCAGCTCAAGCCAACACTTAGCCAATTTTGCTACCTACCAAACCCCTACTTGCTTGCGAAATTCTTGGAAGAATTAGCCATATTTAATTGGGAAATTCCTCACTCATAACTATACAATCCATCATGGGCCTTCTACTGATTGCATGCACCATCTGTACAACTTGGAAAATTATACAACTGATAGTAAAATGTCCCTAAACTCTAATCTCAACTGGGTCTTCCTCTGAACTGACATGCATGAGTTATTTATCAGTGAATATTTAGTTAATTGGTGGATCAGTGAAGATGCACTGAAGTTGATCCCCACTACTAGACCTCCTACTAGTTCCTCCAACTGTTTGAACTAGTTTAACTAACTATAACTTAGTTAGATTGATTTAATTAATTACAACACAAAAGAACTCAACCTAAACCCCTAAAATTCAGGAATCACTCTACATGACTATAGATAGACTTCCAACTCGAATTTACTGAGCCAACTAAGTCAAATTAACTTAGTGAAATATTACAAGTTGCTATGAGAATACAATTTCGATTTGATTCCTAATTTAATTCAAGGACAAATTAAATTAGGATTTATTATTGCTATTTTTAGTAGCAACATAACATAATTAACTTCGCTAAATATAACATATATAATATCCAAAACCCCAACAACCATATGTGTCTTTAGTGGCATCACCAATGATATACATACTTTTCATGAACACCATTATGCAACAAGAAATGCTTAATAAATCATAATGCCAACAATGCATTATTAGAAGCATAGCAAATGCTCTCCTTGAACTTGTGCCAACTATTCTCTGTTAGATTTGATCATATCCATCTTCATCAATCAGTAAATACATTAAAAGGACCAAAACAACAATGCAATACTACAACAACTCATAAACCATCATAAGCCAATACCACTTCTAAATAGTATCTGAGTGTCAACAGACTATAACCAACCATTGTCAGAACTAGAAAGCCAAATAATAACTAAATGAAGCATTTCAAAACCTCTTCCTGAGTTTGTCCCACCGTTTCTTCATCTTACAGAAACATACGCTACTGTCTAGATCAAAGATCACGTATATACACGACTGTACTTCATAATATCCACGTCCATGTTGAACTTTCATAGCCACAACTCCCCCTGAACCTATTTTTCATGTTCATGTTTCACTATTACTACATCATCTGCACTATCAATAATATAAGAAACATGAATATAAAATCATGGGAATCATCATTAAGATATACATATGTATAGCTCCTCTTGAGATCATACATCATTGATCCTGAGGACCTGATAATCATCTCCTGCTCTTCATGAGGTCTTGTACCTCACATCACTTCTGCAGTCACTGTCAGATGAAGATTTAAAAACAATGGATTTCAGTAGGGTCAATCTTCCCTACATTTCTGAACGATGTTCCTTCTTCCTCCATATCTATTTGCAATTTCTAATTATGTTCGGGAACTCATCCCATCTCTTCGTTTTGTTTTGCATACTTGACTTGCAATCAGTGGCCTTATGCCCAAATGAGTTACAATAGAAAAATATCCATAAAACCGTACTTTGTGCCTAGGAGCTGATCTTGATCTTGATCTAGGATATTTTCTTTCAGATGTGTGGCTTGATTCAATTTTCCTTTGAACAACACTATATTGTTTTTTGTCGTCATGTTGTGTATGTAAAGCCATGTGATTGTACCCAATGCTAGTCTTGATAAGAGGAAAGAATTGTTAACTAACAATATTATCCAGAGACTTAGATGCCTTTTACCACTTGTTGATATTCTCATAATCTTCCTTTAGGGTCATAAATTCATATTTTTGATGTTTCACAATGATTTTCCTTTTCTTGAATTTGTTTTCTTATGCTTTATGTTTTTTATTAGTTGCTTCTAATTCCATCTTTAACATGTTTATTTTCTCAATCATATTGTTTCCTTTTGTTTCCAATTCTTTGTTAGCATTCATGAGTTTATCATTCTCCTTTATTGCTTTCATTTAATCATCTACCTCACAACTATATGATTCATTAATTGATTGATCTTCAAGATCCATCAGTAATTGATAATGACTCTTAGAATCTGAATCTGAATTTTATTGGTCATTGGATGTGCTATGACTATATTCATTAGAGTAAATTTTTTTTTTGTCAGATAAGTTCTTTTCAGCAACATTATTTCCATTCTCTTTATTATTTTCTCTATATGGACATTTGGATGCATACTGGACTACTCTTCCACAAGCAAAACATTTAAAGGGAAGCTTACCTCTTAATTTTCCAATTCCTACTTGAAATCTCCTCACAAAGTTTTATTCTTCCTCATCTGATATGTAGCTTATATATTTGGGTGATTCCTTCTCTTTCCCTTTATGTGTGGCTTTAAAAGTTGCTTCTTTAATATTGTGGACCTCCTTTTCTCATCTCAAAGATTGTTAGGATCCCATGGAGTTGTTCAGCAGTGAGATTTTTCAAATCCTACATTTCTTCAATAGCAAAGACTTTGGAATTGAACTTTGGAGTTAGTGATCTCAAAAAAAATTCAACAATAGTAGAATCCTTTATTTCATCACCAAGATTTCTCTTTGAATTAACAATCTCATCTAATCTAAGGAAAAATTCTACAATGCTTTCATCATTATGCATTTTAAGTGTCTCATATTGAATTCTAAATGTTTGAAGTTTAGCACTTTTTACTTTGGTTTCACCTTCATAAATTTGGATAAGATTATCCCACATTTCCTTTGCGGTTCTTAGCTGCATGAATTTCACAAATTTTGACTCGGCTAGACCTCCCAAGATGGCATTTACAACCTTTGCATTGGTTTCATACTATTTCTTCCCTGCGGTATCTATGGGAATCAAGGTTTGATATTGATATCCACCTTCAACAACTGCCCATACATATGTACCAAGTGCCTACAAGTATGCCCTCAATCTGACTTTCCAAAAGAAAGAGTTAGTTCCATTAAATAAATATGTCTCGATAGAAAATACTTCTTAACTACTCATCTTGACAAATTCTCCTTTAAGTGATCAATATTCTACTGAGGGGCCTACTCTGGTTCTAGTTGTTGGGAAATACTAAGAGAGGGGGAGGTGAATCAATATTTAAAAAATCACTTAAATCTTTAAATTTCTTATTCAAATTTCTGTATGCTACTGTCATTAAGTAAACCATCGTATGTACATGACTATGATGAAGGAAAAATGTGTATATCCAGTTAAATAACTTTTCATATATTTCATTATCTATTCTAATTTAACCAATATCTCACTACTTTACTAGCATTTAATTAAACAATAACCATGAGCCGTAAGAACAGAATAAAACTTCACACATAAGCAACACATCAACACATGAAGACACTAGGATTTTTAGGTGGAAACCCAATGTGGGAGAAAACCACCATTGTCATCGTCTTTGTCTTCATCTTTTATTGTAAAGGAAAACATCTTACAATCTTGTGTGGAGCAAACTCATACCAGTATGCAGGCACCCACCTGCAAAAGGCCACAACCTTCTCTCATTCTCCAGAATGCACTGGAAGGGAACTCCAACCCTCTGATCTCTTTTACCGACACCCATCGGAAGGGAGATCCAACCCCCTGATCAGATTTACTAACTAAAACTGGAAGGAAGCTTCAACTCCCTCACTGAAGGGTCCAACCCTCAACATCTCTATGGACCATGTTTCATAATATTTCATATTGGTTCCTACTGAATCACAACATCAAACGTGTAGGTCACTTTTCATCATATTTTTAGACTAGACCCACTACCATCTTTTAAGCCCAATATAAAATAACAATTTTGAAACCAATCGCTATATCAAATCACTCAATCATTGAACCTACTGAATCATCAAAGAAATCACTCAATCTTGATCAATCAATACAACTAGATCAAACTAAACTAGGATAGATAATATCAATGGAGGACTACTCATCAAAAGCCAAACATTGTTACCCATCACAAAATCCAACTACTTATACTGCAAACCTTGAGAAACCATATGTCAGAATATATATGCTACTTTTTTTAGTCATAATCGCATATGTACACGCTTCTCCTTAAGAGGAAATGCATACATATCTATAAATATTGAACCACTGAGTCTAAATAATTGTCACATTGAATCAATAAATGATTCACATACTAAACCTATCACGGATCACTAAACCAAATATAGATCAACACACAATAGCATCATCTGATTAAACATATCTTTCCATAAACAATTCAACCCAGCTGCCACTATCAAACACATATTATCATAAGAGAGACTTCTTCGAAAGACAAAATCAAACATAACAGAACTAATAATACATCATTAACAACTCATACTGCAAAACCCTAATAGATGCATGTGACCCTTATAAATCACTTCTGCATATGTACGCGCTTATCATTCACCACACCTACGTACATATTTGTCCATACTACAGAATATAGACACGACCTCCTAGAAGAAAATCCACATATGTATGTGACTTATGAATGGAAAACTAGCATATGTATCTGTAATCACTCAATCATACCCTCACTTCACAACACAACATCTATCAAACCCAAATATCAGCATACAAATTGTTACAAACAAATCATAATATCATCATCACAAATCTATCAAACCCTAAATAGATTATCCAATATGTGGTCATTTCACATCTATTAGATATAATCCATATCCATGCTCCATAGTGCACACCTATTTAAGATCAAGTCATTCATAAATAACCCATCACATACACACTCTAACACTTGATCACCATCTCCTTATACAATAGCCAGTACCTTAGGCCAATCCCTTAATAATGCTAATGACATTCATTGACAGGATCAAATATTTGTTTTCGCGCTCATTAATATGGTCCAATGCCATGGTAAAGACCACTAGTATTCATAATACCATGGTGTAGAAATTGTAGTAGCTTCTCTTCATCATACCTGCATATGTACGTGACTTTTCTTCATATGACTCGGTATACTTTCCTAAACTTCACCTTTATCATCCCTCTGTCTTTGAATTGATATTCCTTTATCTATATTTCCAGTAGCATCTTCATAACCATCATTTTGACATCATTACCAAGTAGGTTTCCATCAAGGACAAGCATTAGTCATAATTCCAACAATATCTCCCTTTGGACTTGATGGCAACCACTTTGGTGTTCGGTTACCACTACCTGTAGATACCTTTGTAGATACATGTAAAACACATCCGTAGACATACCAAGATTCTATCCAAGCATTCTTCTCCAAACACCAAGTTACTTTGCCCCTTTTACATCAAGAGAAAAGGGCTAACCAATGCTAAAAGAAGACTTATTTCTCTGTTTGTAGAGAGTATCATTGTAGGTCTGATCTGTGGAATATGAACATTTGCCATGCTCGCCCTAAGAATATGTTGAATATTCTAGAATATTTTCAATGAAGTACATGACTATATGACTCAACCAAGAATGACCTTTCCTATCACCAAGGGCTCATGCTTACATCAATCACCCACATAGTGAGGCTAAATATTTGAATTAACATTACATCTAATGCCCAAAATGGATTATATACCAAATTGATTTGACCCCCAATATTCCAAACATGACTGAATATTACAATTATTACATCATGGGTTTTTACATGACCTTTACATCAAGAGATAGTTGTGACATAACCAAAACCAAATACCTCAATAGTGAGGTAGCAAGATCATGATAGTCTTCAACAATCATCATACACCATATAGGATCATGCAACATGAACATCATCATCATGAAGTAAGATAGGACAATGTAGCATCAATCTTCATTAGTATCACCATGTGACCAAATATGTAATTCTTTAAAGCATCACCAAGTATTGAAGTAGAAGAGCAAATAAATTTCTATGAGCAACTCATCCCCTTGACCTCATATCATAAAGGTCAACATGATATTTCTATTTGTAAGAAGAGCCACAATCCACGTACATCAAAGACATATAGATCTTTTGCAGCACAACAACATATCTTCGCAAGAATCAACAACATCATCATAACAACTTTACACATGAAATTCAAGAAATATGCATCATGCATAACTTCACCGACAAGAATACATAATGAAAGCAACATAGCATAATCAACTTAGCTAAATGCAACTTATGCAATATCCAAAAATTCAGCAACCATATATATGTTTCTTTAACAACATCACCAATGATATATATACTTTTCATGAACACCATTATGAAACAAGAAATGATCAAGAAATCATAATGCCAACAACGCACTATTAGAAGCATAGAAAATTCCCTTAAACATGTGCCAAATATTCATTGTCATATTTGATCATATCCATCTTTATCAATCAATAAAGCCATCAAAAGTACCAAAACAACAATGTCATATTTCAACAATTCATAAACCATCATAAGCCAATACCACTTCTAAGTAGTATCTGATCATCAACAAACTGTAACCAACCATTGTCAGAACAAGAAAGCCAAATAATAGCTAACTAAAGCATATCAAAACCTCTCCCTAAGTTTGTCCCAATGTTTCTTTATCTCAGAGAAACATATGTGACTGTCTAGAACAAAAATCATGTATATACGCCATTGTACTTCATAAGATCTGCATACATAAAGTAAAATGTGGAAATTTCGTAGCCACGGCTCCCCCTGAACCTATTTTGTATGTTTGTGTGTCACTGTTACTACATCAAATGCATTGTCAATAATATAAGCAACATGAATATCAAATCATGGGAAAAATCATTAAGATATACATATGTATAGCTCCCCCTAAGATCATAGATCATTGATCTTGAGGACCTAATTATCATCTCTTGCTCTTCATGAGGTCATGTACCTCACATCACTTCTACATTCACTATGAGAAGAAGCTTTAAAAATAATGGACCGCAGTAGGGTCAATCTTCCATATGTTTCTTACTGATGTTCCTTCTTCCTCCAAATCTGCTTGCAATTTCTAATTATGTGCTGGAAATTATCCAATTTCCTGGCTCTGTTCTGCATATTTGACCTACAATTAGTGGTCTTATGCCCAAATGAGTCACAAGAGAAACAATATCCATAAAACCATCCTTTGTTCCAAGGGACTGATCTCGATCTTGATCTAGGAGATTTTCTTTCATATGTGTGGCTTGATTTATTTTTCCTTTTAGTAACACTATACTTTTTTTGTCATTACATTGTGTATGTGAAGCCATGTGATTGTACCCAATGCCAATCTTGATTAAAGGAGAGTGTTGTTCATTAATAATCTTCTCTAGATACTCAGATGCATTTTCCCACTTGTTGATCTTCTCATAATCTTCCTTTAGGGCCATAACTTCATATTCTAATGTTTCACAATGTTTTTCCTTTTCTTGAAGTTTTTTTCTTTTGCTTTGTGTTCTTCTATTGGTTTCTTCTAATTCCATCTCTAACATGTTTATTTCTTAAATCACATTGTTTCCTTTTGTTTCCAATTCTTTGTTAGCATTCCCGAGCTTATCATTGTCCTTTAGTTCTTTCATTAAATCATCTACCTCACAACTATATGATTCATTAATTGAATGATCTTCAAGAGCCATCAATACTTTATATTTACTAGTAGAATCTGAATCTGAATTTCCTGGTCATCGGATGCACTATAACTATCTTCATTAGAGTAAAAGATTTTCTTGTCAAAGATCTTCTTTTTAGAAACATTATTTCCATTCTCTTTATGATTTTCTCTATATGAACATTTGGATGCATAATGGCATACTCTTCCACAAGCAAAACATTTAAAGGGAAGCTTACCTCTAAATTTTCCAGTTCCTACTTGTAATCTCCTCACGAAGTTTTCTTCTTCCTCATCTGATATGTAGCTTATATATTTGGGTGATTCCTTCTCTTTCCTTTCATGTGTGGCTGTGAAGTTTACTTCTCTCGTATCTAATAGACCTCCTTTTCTCATCTCAAAGGTTGTTAGGATCCCGTGGTGGTGTTCAACAGTGAGATTTTTCAAATCCTACATTTCTTCACTAACAAAGAATTTGGAATCGAACTTTGGAGTTAGTTATCTCAAAATATTTTCAACAATAGTAGCATCCTTTATTTCATCACCAAGATTTCTCATCGAGTTAACAATCTCATCTACTCTAAGGAAATTTTTTACAATTCTTTCATCATTATGCATTTTAAGTGTCTCATATTGAATTCTAAAAGTTTGAAGTTTAACACTTTTTACTTTAGTGTCACATTCATAACTTTGTATAATATTATCCCACATTTCCTTTCTAGTGTTCAAATGCATTAATTTCACAAATTCAAACTCATCCAAACTTCCCAAGATGGCATTTACAGCCTTTGCATTGGTTTCATATTGTTTCCTCCCTGCATTATCTGTCGAGGTTGGATATAGATATCCACCTTTAACAATTTCCCATACATCTGTACCAAGTTCCTACAAGTATGCCCTCATTCTGACTTTCCAAAAGACAAAGTTATTTCCATTAAATAAAGGTGGCCTAATATAAAATACTCCTTCTTGACTACTCATCTTGACAAATCTCCCTTAAATGATCAAACTTCTATTGAGGGACCTGCTTTGATTCCAATTGTTGGGGAAATGTTGGGGGAGGGGGGGAGGGAATGGGGGGAGTGAATCAATATTTAAAAACTCACTTAAACCTTTCAATTTATTATTCATATTCTATACATTACTTTCATTAACGTATCTACATGACTATGATGAAGGAAAACCGTGTATATCCTGTTAAATAACTTTTCGTATATTTCATCATTTACTCTACTTTAACCAGTGTATCATTACTTCATTAGCCTTATTTAAAAAGTAACCATGAGCAGTAAGAACAAAATAAACCATCAAACATAAGCAACACATCAACACATGAGGACACCAGGATTTTTAGGTGGAAACCCAATGTGGGAGAAAACCATTGTTGTCGTCATCTCTGTCTTCATATTTTATTATAAAGGAAAGCATATTACAATCTTGCATTTGCACAGACTGATACTATTACACAGGAACCCACCTATAGAAGGCTACAACCTTCTCTCATTCTCTAACACCCACAGGAAGGGAGCTCCAACCCCTTGATCAAATTTTCTAGATAACACTGGAAGGAATCTTTGACTCCCTCATTGAAGGCTCCAACCCTTAGCACCTCTATGGAACACATTTCATAATATTTCATGCTAGATCTAATTGACTCACAACATCAAACCTGTAGGTCAATTTTCATCATATTTTCAGACTGGATCCACTACCACCATTTAAGCCTGATACCAAATAACAATTATGAAACCAAACACTGTATCAAATCACTCAATCATTGAATCATCTGAATCGTCAAAGAAATCACTAAATCTTAATCAATCAATACAACTAGATCAAACTAAACTAGGATAGATCATATCAATGCACAACTACTCATCAATAAGCCAAACATTGTTACCCATCACAGAATCCAATTGTTGATACTGCAAACCCTGATCAAACATATGTCAGAATATATACGATATTGTTCTAAGTCATACCCACGTATGTATGTGCTTCTACTTAAGAGGGCCCACCTACAGATCTAAAAATATTGAACAACTGATTCTGAATAATTTTCACACTAAATCGCATATTAAACCCATCATAGATCACTAAACCAAATAAAAATCACCACACAGTAGCATCATCCTAGTCAACATATCATTCCATAAACAATTCAACCAAGCCATCACTATCAAACACAGATTATCATAAGAGAGACTTCATCGACAGATAACAACAAACATAACAAAACTGATCAAATATCATTAACATCTCATACTGCAAAACCCTAGCATATGTATGTGACTCTTCTAAACCACTTCCACGTATGTACACGCTTATCATTCACTAGACCTATGGAAAGATTGTTCCATACTACAGAATAAATATGCGACTACCCAGAAGCAGATCTATGTATGTACGTGACTTATCAATGGAAAACCAATGTACATATATGTAATCACTGAATCATACCCTCCTTGCACAACACAACATCTATCAAACCCAAATCTCAACATACAAACTATTCCAAACACACATCATAATATCATTATCAATTATCTATCAAACCCTATTAATAGATTATCCAATATGTGGTCATTTCAGATCTATTAGATCTGATCCATCTCCATGCTCCTTGGTGCACACCTATTTTAGATCAGTTCATTCGTAGATAATCCATCAGACACACACTCTAACACTTTATATCCATCTCCTTATATAGTATAAGCATTAGCTAATACCTTAGGCCAATCCCTTAGTAATGTCGATGGTATTTGTTGTCGCGCTCATTACTATGGGCCAATACCATGGTAAAGAACCCTGGTATTCATAATACCATGGTGCAGAAACTTTACGCCGCTTCTCTTCATCATACCTATGTATGTACGCGAATTTTCTTCACAAGACCCGCGTACACTTTCCTAAACTTCACCTTTATCATCCATCTATATTTGAACTAATATTCCTTTTTCTATCTAACCTGTAGCATCTTCATAACCATCATGTTGACATATGTATCAAGTATGTTTCCATCAAGGACAACACATTAGTCATAATGCCAACAATCTCCCAACGCGTATGTATACATAACAAGCTTCTCTCTAAGAATTATTCTCCTAAAACCAAGTTACTCTCCCCCTTTGACATCAAGGGAAAAGGGTTGACGAATGTTGAAAGAAGACTTCTTTATCCCTTTATAGAGAGGATCATTGTAGGTATGATCTGCAGAATATGAACACTGACCATGCTTCCCCTGAGTATATACTAAATATTCTGGATGATTTTCAATGAAGTACATTACTCTATGACTCAACCAAGTATGAACTTTCCTATCACAAAGGACTCATTCTTACATCAATCACCCACATAGTGGGGTTACATATTTGTCTCAACATTACATCAAATGCACAAAATGGGATTACATACATAATTGACTTGACCCCCAATAGCCCAAACATGAATGAATATTACAATTATTACATAATAAATCTTTATATGACCTTTACATCAAGAGACAGATGTGACACTTATAATCAAAACCAAAGACCTCAATAGTGAGGTATAAAGATCATGATAGTCTTCAAAAATCATCATACACCATATAGGATCCTGCAACATGAACATCGTCATCATGATGTAAGATAGGAAAATGTAGCATCAAATATTCATCAATATCACAATGTGACCAAATATGCAATTTGTTCAAGCATCACCAAGTACTAAAGTAGAAGTGTAATAAGTTTTTGTCAGCAACACATCCCCTTGACCTCATATCATCAAGGTTAGCATGCTATTTCCATTTGAAGGAAGAGCCACAATCCACATACGTCAAAGACATATAGATCTTTTGAAACACATCAACATATCTTCTCAAGCATCAACAACATCATAACAACTTTTCACATGAAATTTAGGCAATAAGAATCATCCATAACTTCATCAATAAGAATATATAATGATAACAACATAACATAATCAACTTCGCTAAATGCAATTTATGCAATATCCAAAACTTCAAAAACCATATATGTCTCCATCGGCATCACCAATGATATATATACTTTTCATGAACATCATTATGCAAGAAGAAATGCTCAAGAAATCATAATGCCAACAATGCACTATTATAAGCATAGAAAATGTCCCCCTGAACCTGTACCAACTATTCACCGTCAGATCTTATCATATTCATCTTCATCAATCAGTAAAGACATCAAAAGGACCAAAACAACAATGTCATACTGCAACAACTCATAAACCATCATAAGGAAATACCACTTCTAAGTAGTATCTAAGCATCAAAAGACTGTAACCAACCATTGTCAGAACCAAAAAGCCAAGTAATAACTAATTGAATCATATCATAACCTCTCCTTGAGTTTGTCCCACTATTTCTTCTTCTTAGAGAAACATACATGACTTTCTCGATCAAAACTTGTGTATATGCGCAATTATACTTCATAAGATCCTCGTACATAAAGTAAAATGTTGAACTTTCATAGCCACATCTCCTCATGAGCCTATTATGTATGTTCCTATTTCACTATTACTGCATCAGATGCACTATCAGTAATATAAGCAACACGAATATAAAATCACAGGAATAATCATTAAGATATACATATGTATATCTCCCCTCAAGATCATACATCATTCATCTTGAAGACCTGATAATCATCTCCTGCTCTTCATGAGGTCATGTACCTCACATCACTTTTGCAGTCATTGTGAGAAGTAAGCTTTAAAAACAATGGACTGCAGTAGGGTCAATCTTCCCTACGTTTTTGACTGATGTTCCTTCTTCCTCCAGATCTGCTTGTAATTTATAATTATGTGTTGGAACTTATCCCATCTCCTGGTTCGTTTCTACACACTTGACCTGTAATCAGTGGCCTTATGCCCAAATGAGTTACAAGAGAAACAATATCCATAAAACCATCATCTGTGCCTAGGGATTGATCTTGATCTTGATCTAGGATATTTACTTTCAGATGTGTGGTTTGATTCATTTTTCCTTTGAACAACACAATACTGGTTTTTTTCATCACATTGTGTATGTGAAGCCATGTGATTGTACCCAATGTTAGTCTTGATTAGAGGAGAGCGTTGTTCATTAATAATCTTTTTTAGAGACTCATATGTCTTTACCCACTTGTTGATCTCTCATAATCTTCATTTAGGGTCATAACTTAAAATTCTAATGTTTCACAATGCTTTTTGATTTCTTGAAGTTTTTTTCTTATGCTTTATGTTCTTCTATTGGTTGCTTCTAATTCCATCTTTAACATGTTTATTTCCTCAATCATATCGTTTCCTTTTGTTTCCAATTCTTTGTTAGCATTCTTGGGCTTATCATTCTCCTTTAGTTCTTTCATTAAATCGTCGACATCACAACTATAGAATTCATTAATATACTGATCTTAAAGAGCATCCATACTTGATAGTGACTGTTAGAATCTGAATTTGAATTTTCCTAGTCATCGAATGTGCTATGACTATCTTCATTAGAGTAAAATCTTTTATTGTCATAGAACTTCTTCTTAGAAAAATTATTTCCATTCTCTTTATGATTTTATCTATATGGACATTTGGATTCATAATGGCCTATTCTTCCACAAGAAAAACAATTAAAGGGAATCTTACCTCTTAATTATCCAGCTCCTACTTGCAATCTCCTCACGAAATTTGCTTCTTCCTCATCTGATATGTAGATTATATATTTGGGAGATTCCTTCTCTTTCCCTTTATGTGTGGATTTGAAATATGCTTCTCTCATATCTGATGGACCTCCTTTTCTCATCTCAAAGGTTTTTAGGATCCCATGGAGTTGTTCAACAATGAGGATTTTCAAATCCTACATTTATTCAATAGTAGAGACTTTGGAATCAAACTTCGGAGTTAGTGAACTCAAAATATTTTCATCAATAGGAGCATCCTTTATTTCATGACCAAGATTTATCATTAAGTTAACAGTCTCATCTACTCTAAGGAAAAATTATGCAATTCTTTCATCATTATGCATTTTAAGTGTATCATACTGAATTCTAAATGAATTGAAGTTTGGCACTTTTTACTTTGGTGTCACCTTTATATATTTAGATAAGATTATCCAACATTGCCTTTGTGGTGTTCACCTGCATGAATTTCACTACTTCATACTCATCCATACATCCCAAGGTGGCATTTATAGCGTTTGCATTGGTTTCATATTGTTTCTTCCCTACAACATCAGTGGGAATTGAGTTTGGATATTGATATCCACCTTCAAAAATTGCCCATACATCTATAACAAGTGTAGTCAAGTATGCCATCATTCTGAATTTCCAAAAAAGAAAGTTAGTTCCATTAAATAAAGGTGGTCTGATAAAAAATAATCCTTCTTGACTACTCATCTTGACCTACTCCGATTCCAATTGTTGGGAAAAATACTAAACGGGGTGGTGAATCAATATTTAGAAACTCGCTTAAACCTTTCAATTTATTATTCATATTTTTGTATGCTACTATCATTATGTAAACCCACATATGTACACAACTATGATGAAAGAAAAGAACGTATATCTAGTTAACTTTTTTTTCATATATTTCATCATTTGTACTACTTTAACTAGTGTATCATTACTTCATTATCGTGTAATTAAAAAGTAACCATGAGAAGTAAGAACAGAATAAGTCCAATGTGGGAGAAAACCATTGTTTTCGTCGTCTATGTCTTCATCTTTTATTATAAAGGAAAACATCTTACAATTTTGTAATGGCATAGACTCATACCAGTACGCAGACACCCACTTGTAGAACTATACAACCTTCTCTCATTCTTCAACACCCACTGGAAGGGAGCTCCAATCCCTTGATCAAATTTACCAGCTACCGCTGGAAGGAAGCTTCGACTTCCTCACTGAAGGCTCCAACACTCACCCCTATGTGGATCATGTTTCATAATATTTCATACTAGATCCGCCTGTCTCACAACATCAAACCTTTAGGCCACTTTTCAACATATTTTTAGACTAGACCCACTACCATCATTTAATCCCAATACCAAATAACAATTATGAAACCAATCACTGTATCAAATCACTCAATCATTGAACCAACTGAATCATTCAAACAATCACTGAATCTTGATCAATCAATACAAAAATATAAAACTAAACCAAGATAGATCATATCAATTCACAACTACTCATCAATAAACTAAACATTGTTACCCATCACAAAATCCAACTATTACTACTGCAAACCCTGATCAACCATATGTCAGAATATCTACGCTATTGTTATGATTCATACTCGCATATGTACATGTTTCTTCTTAAGAGGACCTACGTACATATATCAAAATAATGAACAACTAAGTCTAAATCACTGTCACACTAAATCAATCACTAAATCACATATTGAACCCATCACAAATCATTGAACCAAATACAGATCACCACATAGTAGCACCATCCTAGTCAACATATCATTCCATAAATAATTCAACCCAACCAACACTATCAAACACATATTATCATAAGAGAGACTTCATCGATAGACAAAAACAAACATAATAGAACTGATCAAACACCATTAACAACTCATACTACAAAACCCTATCATATGTATGTGACTCTTATAAATAACTTTTGTGTATGTACACGCTTATCATTCACCACACCTGCGTACAAATATGTCCATACTACATAATTTATACACGGCTACCCAGAAGTAGATCCACGTATGTATGCGACTTCTCAATGGAAAACTAGTGTACAGATCTGCGATCACTAAATCATACCCTCGCTGAACAAGACAACAACTATCAAACCCAAATTTCAAGATACAAACTGTTATAGAGACACATCATAATATCATCATCATAGATATATCAAACCCTTAACAAATGATCCAATATGTGGTCATTTCATATCTATTAGATCTTATCCATCTCCATGCTCCCTGGTGCACACCTATTTTAGATCAAGTCATTCATAAATAATTCATCACATATACACTCTAACACTTGATCTCCATCTCCTTTTATAGTATAAGCCTCAGCCAATACCTTAGGCCAATCTCTTAGTAATGTCAATGGTATCCTTTGACGGGCTCAAATATCCATTGTTGCACTCATTACTATGGGCCAATACCATGGTAAATAGCCCTAGTATTCATAATACCATGGTGCGGAAACTGTACGTGACTTTTTTCATAAGTCTTGTGTATATTTTCCTAAAATTCACCTTTGTCATCCCTCTACCTCTGATCTGATATTCTTTTATCTATCTCACCTGTAGCATCTACATAACCATCATGTTTACATCTTTATCAAGCAGGTTTCCATCAAGGACAACACATTAGTCATAATGCCAACAATCTCCCCCTTTGGACTTAATGACAACCACTTCATTGTTTGGTTACCACCACCTGTAGATACCTTTGTAGGTACCTATAAACACATTTGTAGACATACCAAGCTTCTCTCCAAGAATTCTTCTCCAAACACCAAGTTACTCTCCCCCATTGACATCAAGGGAAAAGGGTTGATCAATACTGAAAAAATACTTCTTTCTCCCTTTGTAGGAAGGATCATTGTAGGTCTTATATGCGGAATATGAAAATTAACCATGCTCCACCTAAACATAAGTTGAATCTTTTGGAATATTTTTGAAGTATATGACTTTATGACTCAACCAAGTATGACCTTTCCATGGTAAATTTTAGGGGCGAATTATAGCCCAAAGGCGAAATTTGAGGGTTTTTACATTTTAAGAGGGCAATTTTTTTATTAAAAACCCTTTTCGTATAGTTAGCCCCAATTTTATTTAAAAATAATTGATTTTTTGATTTTAGCCCAAAATAAAAAATGGGTGGATAAACTAACCGAACCTTCATTTGGCCCGATTTGCTGGTTTTGGGAAATCGTATTCTCTTGAAATCACTGAATTTTGATATTTGCCCCTGGTTTGGGAGATTAAAATGATTTAATACCTTACATTGGGCGCAATTTTTTTTAATACCATGGGCCAATACCACATGCCCAAAAACCATCTCTCATTTCACAATCAAAATATTTATAAATATTTTATTTAAATTTAATTTTATAACATTTTTTAATTAAATCTAAAAGCAAAAATATTATAATTACTTTTAAGATATATCTAAATCCCTTATCACATTCAAATATATCAGATATAAATAATAGTTATAAATTAAGATCCATTTTACCATATAAGTTAGTCTAATAATTTTGTAACCATATTTAAACTTTATTAATAAGCACATAAAAATTTAATACTTATAATATAACAATTTTTTTAACCATGGATATTCACCCCCACTTTACCATGGCCATTATTAAGTTTTGAACATGCTTTGTTACAATACCATGGGCCAATACCATGACTTATCAATACCACATGCCCAAAAACCATCTCTCATTTTACAATAAAAATATTTTATAGTTTTTTGTGTTTTGTTTTTTTTGTTTTTTTAATTTAATGTTATTACATTTTTGGTATGGAAAAGATATTGTAATGTTATGTTATGTTATCTAAACATTACGACTCAATCAAATTTGAAAAATTGATTAATTAATTAATTAAAAATTAAAATATTTTGATTCAATGAAGTTACATAAAAATAGAAATTACATTAAAAAAATAAAATTAATAATTAAACAAACCTAGATCCATTTTAACTTTGGATCTATCTAGAGATTTGATAATTAATAACCCTATGTTAAAATGAAAAGTCTTATTTTTAATCAATTTTTGTTGAGTAAAGGTAAATTTGAAATACAAATAAAAATAACTCTATGTAAAAATGAAAATTCTACATTAATTTTTTTTTATTATATCAAGAGATATTGTTTTGTCCATTACTGGTTTTTGAGCTCAAGGTTTATAAGACCCCATGGTATTCATGTGGAATATAGTCTATTTAAAGGGGGGAACTATACCATCCTAAATCCATCTTCTCATTCTCCCTCTTTCTCTTTCTCCCTCTGTTTTGATTCACATTTGGCATTAGCTTTAACTGTCGATCTCTCAAGATTTGTTGATCTCTCAAGCTTAGAGAGGGATGGATCTTGGCTCGTGTATATCTAAAGAGAGGTATCCTATGAATTCTTAAAGTAGTATACTTGGATTTTCAAAATGTAAGATTTTTTTTACATAGGGATATCTTAAAGTAGTATACTTGGATTTGCAAAATGTAATATTTTTTTTACATAGGGATATCATTTACTTTTTATTATGGTATTGCCTATTAAGTGCCCATATTCTGGTTTTGATGAGTTTTGATTATGGTTTTTACCAGGTGCAATGTCTATGACCCTTTCCTATTGAGTGTCTATATTCTAGTTTTGATCAGGTGAAGCATTTATGACCCTTGTCTATTAAGTGCCCATATTCTAGCTATCATTTGGGAGGTTTTTTTATTGCATCCAAGGATGTTGTCTTGTTCTATGAAGTTACCAGTGGTTTTTGAGCTCCAGGTTTATGAGAACCCATGGTATTTCCCATAATATTCATGTGGAATATAGTCTTTTTAAAGGGGAAATTAAACTAGCCTAGATCCATCTTCTCCCTCTTCCTATTGAAACCATCAGTTTTGATTCTCATTTCCCACTTACTAGGTTTTGATTCTCATAAACTAGCCTAGATCCATCTTCTCCCTCTTCTTATGGGTATCCCTCGAAACCCTCGGTTTTGATTCTCATTTCCCACTCACTAGGTTTTGATTCTCATTTCCCATTCACCTTAACTAAGGATGGATCTAGGTTGGTGTGTATCAAAAGAGAGGTATATTGTGAATTCTTAAATTAGTATACTGATTTGCAAAATGTAAGGTTTTTGTATATAGGGATATGGTTTACTTTTGATTATGTTTTGATTAGGTGAAGCATCTATGACCCTTGTCTATTAAGTGCCCATATTCTACATATCACTTGTGAGGTTTGCATAGGTTGATCATGATTGTGAAACCCTATTCCAAAACAAAGACATCTATCCACTTAATTAATCTTTTTTTTTTTCATTTTAATTTAAAATAAAAATCAATAATATGAAAAATATCAATTATGGGGCTGAAAAAAGGCTAGAAACACTAATAGTTGTTGGGAGATTTCAGGTTTTCTAATATCATGAGAAAAATGTTTTTTTTGTTGCTTTATATTTTATAGTTTGTGTAGAGTAAAATATGGTATATTAACGACTTAATCACTTTCTATCTTAATGGTTAATTTTTTAAAATTAATTTAAATTATAATTAATTAACTTGATATAAAAACTATTGATGAGACGATATTATATAAAGGGAAAGTGAATTGATAATTATAATTACAAGTTGTCCAAATTTGTGAGTGAATGATTATCTTCACTTTTAATTTCTGAATTGAGATATAATTAAATTTGTAATGGTTTATTTATATAATCATCACTCAAACATGATATTTTTCCACAAGGAGGTCACTCACAAAACATAATATATATATTATTTAATTCCAAAACTAAAGAGGTCATTTCAAGTTACAAGGGTTTGTCTAATATATATATATATATATATATATATGAAAATTAACCATCATGCAATATAATATTATGTTGACTTCGTTAAATTAAAACATAAATTATTATTTTAATATGATAACTATAATTATTATTTTATATGTGTCCTTAGAGGTATCCTAAAGTGTTGTTAGATTCTAGCTAGTTCATTTTTTATCATGTTAAGGAAACAATCATAGTACCTAAGGTGACCATGTATATTCATTTTAAAATTTAAATATTTTGTAATAATTTTTGTCAATATAGACACTTTTAAAATTGAAATTCACTAAGCAAAATCATAACAACACTTATCTACTAATCTCTCTCAAAACTACATCTCTCCCTAGACTTTTGTAATTAATATACATTTAAAAAATAAATATTCAAAACTGAAAACTAAATCTCTCCTTAGTTTCAAATGTTATACAAAATCTTTTTTAATTAGTACATATTTAAAAACTAAATATTCAAAACTTATTTTTATTCACACCGAGCCAAGTTTTCCAATGATGGTATAAAATCAAAAACCCTACTAGAAGAAAAGATTCCTTGCCACATGATAGGCTTCATTGCGCTCAGATTGCTAGGAGGATGATACTAAAATGTAAAAACTAGCAATTCAAAAAATACTGTAAGATAAAGAATAAATAAGTTAATTACATTATAATTTCTTTGAGTTGAATTGCAAGCCACAACCCTTGAAATTTAACAAAACATTACTTAAATGATGATCAGGCTGTTTACCTACTCGCAAATAGTAAAATTTCATCTTCCTTCTTATCTCTTGCAAATATATGTAGGGCTCTACATTTTAAGGACGTCGCTTTGAAATGTTGATCATTTTTGCAGGGAAAACACCTCTTCTTTGATTGATGCGAGGGGTTCTCACTTATTTTCGGCTAGGGCTTTGCGTTTTGGGGTTTCATCTTGATACATAAAATTCCAAAGGAGACGCGGGCTTATTATCATTGTTTTGCTTGGCTGCGGGAGTTTTAAGGCTGATTTCTATTACAAACCTTTATGCGCTATAACCTTTTGTGTTGATTTTCACCATGCAAATTTTATTAATATGTTCTTTTAGTATGTAATGTTGGAATTTTTATGCTTTTTAGTACTAAAAAGTTTTTGGTTTGGGAATATTGTCGATACAGTTGGGGCATACTTAATGATGGACATGGCTATACTTGTACAATTTGTTACAACCAAAAAAATGGGAGAATTCTATCTCCAATACTCATATTTGTTCATCTCCATCTAAAGATAGTTAGGATGAGTTAAAAACATTTCACAAAATCCATGCTCTAACATAGCTACTTGGCAACTATTTTACAAACTAATTATATAACAAGATACATAGATAGATCATTCCTAATTTTTCAATAGGCCTCAAAGGAAGTACCCAAACTCAACGAGCAAGGATTGTAATCTCAATGCTTTGTTCCATTTAAATTCTTGTTCTCACATTTCTTTCCCAGATTTCCTCCCTCGCATGACTGGCATAGAGCATAATGTTTGTTTAGCTACACTTGCATACGTGAGAGTTCTAATGTCTACCTTTGTTACCCCTAGGCTGAGGGAACATCTTACCTCATTATCTCTAATCATTGTTCCTCCCATGGATTATTGATTTGTTGTTTCACCATTTTTCCCTTGTATTTCTTCTCAATTTTTCCATTTTCACCTTTTTTATTTTTTGCACTTATCTTCTTCATGTCAATTTTCTAAGGACTTATTGTGGCTAATTTCCCACTCCTCACTCATATATTTATATTCCAATACATGGGAAATATATTTATATTCCGTATGAGTAATATACATATTTCAGTCCTCGAGGGATTGCTTAGAAAACAAGGCTCATAGTCATTACAAGAAATACTCATTGTGAGTCCAACACATTGTCACATGTAGAATTTCTCCCTACCACCTGCACTAAACCTAATTGACTTTCCATGAGAAATATCTTTATATTCCATATAAGGAATATACTTATAAGGAATATACTTGTTTTGGTTCTTGATGGATTGATTAGTAAGGCTTCAAGCCATTACAAGAAATAATCATTATGAACTTTGTTAGCCCTTTACAAAGCCTTTATTATTCAGTGAAATATTCGCCAAGATCTTACAAGATTTTATAATCCAATGAAAGATTCACCATGATTTTACAAGATAATATAATTTGGTGAGAGATTCGCCAAAAAAATTATATATACATATTATATTATTGATAAAATCACCTTCCATTTTTCCTTTGTATCATGGGGTTTCGCCCATTTATTATATATAGAAATTTAGGGGGCTTCTTAAAATTTTTCCTAGACCTTTGCTATCACCAAAGACTCATCCTTACATCAATCACCTACATAGTGGGGTTACACATTTGACTCAACATTACATCAAATGTGTTAGAAAATTATATACTACAGAGCAATGGAACACATAAAATATATTGCAGAAATATAAACAGAAAAAACATAAAACAAGAGAGACACAGATATACATGGTTCACCCAATTTGCGCTACGTCCACAGAGAAACAACCACTCGTTCCTTTTATGCTATCAAGCAAACTGAAGAGATACAACCTACAGTAGATCTGTTGTAATTCCCTCTTCGCTCTCACACAATCTCCTCTCTATTTCTCACTCAGAATAAAGATCTACATAGACGCAATACAATTTCCTCATATATAGTGAGGTGTTGCCTTCTAGGGAAAAAAACCTAAATTAAACATAACTTCTACCGTCAGATCTTTGCCTAATAAACGACCCAGATTGACTACGAAATTACAACATTTTACAAGGAAATTTTACATCTATTTTTAGCTTCAGGGGTGCTGCCCTCGATCCCCCACTGGGGGGGGGGGGGCTCCAAATAATCATCTTCACCCCCATGGACCCCCCTAATGGCGAACATTTTATGGGTGGTGTTGCCACCACATTACGAACTGGGGTCCAAAGTGATGATACCTCAGAATAAAGAATATAATCAGGCTCCACACCTAACAATCTCCCACTTGGAGACTGATTATAGCAACTCCACCACTGCTTCATTTGTTGGACAATGACTCCAATTTAGACCTGGTTGTTTCTCATCTTCATCATCATACTTGAAGACCAATTAAAAATGAGAAGAATTTCAGTTTCTCCCTGGTTACAACTTTTGTTAACATATCTACAGGATTCTGGCTAGTGTGTATCTTTTCCAGATTCAATTGTCTATCTTCCAACACTGACCGTATGCAATGGTACTTGAGTTGTATATGTTTAGTCTTGGAATGAAATGCAAAGTTCTTTGAAAGATGTATGGCACTCTGGCTGTCATTGTATAACCTGCCCAACTCCTGCTCTTACCCAATTCATCCAAAAACCTTTGTAACCAAATCATTTCTTTACTAGCCTCTGTAGTAGCAACATACTTTGCTTCCGTTGTTGAGAGTGCAACAACACTTTGTAGTTTTGAAACCCAAATGGCAGTTGTTCCACCTATAGTAAACACATACCATGTTGTGCTCCTCTTGTTATCTCTATCACCTGCCATATCTGCATCAACATATCCCTGTAGAGCAATGTTTGAACCACCAAAGCATAATGTTTGATTTGTGGTACCTCTCAAATACTTGAGAATCGACTTCATCGCCATCCAATGTTCTTTTCCTGGATTGTTCATGTACCTTCTTACAACTCCCACTGCATGTGAAATATCAGGCCTTGTGTAGACCATTGCATACATTAAGCTTCCAATTGCTAATGCATATAGAACTTTAGATATATAAGTCACTTCTTCCTGAGTCTTGGGACACACCTCCTTACTTAGTTTGAAATTTCTAGCCAAAGGTATACTAACTAGTTTTGCATTCTACATATTAAATATTTTCAACACCTTTTCTATATACTCACTCTAAGACAATGTTAATTTGTGATTCTTCCTGTCTCTTGTTATTCTCATACCAAGGATTTGTTTTGCAGCACCCAAATCCTCCATTGCAAATGAGTTCGCCAATTTTCTTTTGATCACATTTATTTCCTACATGTTAGAACCTACAACAAGCATGTCATTTACATACAATAACAATATAATATAGCTTCTATCATTTTTCCTTTTGAGATAAACACAATGATCAGAGTGACATATAGTATAACCTTGTTCAAACATAAACCTGTCAAATTTTGGATACCACTGCCTTGGAGCCTGTTTTAATCCATACAAGCTCTTCTTCAACCTGCACACTAGTTTCTCCTTTCCTTTTACCTCATATCCTTGTGGTTGCTGCATATATATCTCTTCCTCCAAATCCCCATGGAGAAAGGTTGTCTTTACATCTAACTGCTCAAGATGCAGATCTCCAACTACTACTAGACTTAAATTAGTTCTATTTGAAGTCATTTTAACAATGGGAAAAAATATCTCATCAAAGTTTATACCCTTTTCCTGTGAAAACCCCTTCACCACAAGTCTAGCTTTATACCTTTTTCTACCTCCATCTTCTTCCTTCAACCTATAAATGCATTTATTATGCAATGTTGTTTTACCTACAGGCAACCTGACTAAGTCCCAAGTCTGGTTATGTGCTAAGGAGTCCATCTCTTCTTTCATTGATTGCTCCCACTTCTTTCTAGTTTCTACCTACACTACTTCTTCATAACAATCTAGTTCACTAGAATCAGTCAACAATACATAATATAATGAAGGATATTATCGTTCAGGAGATCTACTTATCCCGGTAGATCTTCTAACACCACTTTCAGGCATTTGAAGTGCTTGTTGTTGTTGTTGTTGTTCTGGCTATTAATCATTATGATTTTCAGGCACCTTCACTTTTTATGTGATCTCATCAGGCACCATGTATTCTCTATTTTCTTTTTCCTATTTCTTTTCCTGCATCTGATCCTTATACAAAACCTTTTCATTGAATATGACATCTCTGCTCCTAATGATTTTGTGTTTTTCATAATCATAAAAGCAATAACCAAAATCATTAACACCATATCCAATAAAGGTACATTTCTTTGATTTTGCCTCAAGCTTTGTTCTGTTTTCTTTATTAATGTGGACAAATGCTTCACAACCAAAAGTCTTTAAAAATGATTAGTTTACCTTTTTACTTGTCCATGCCTCCCTTGGAATACCACCATCCAAGGAACTTGAAGGCCCCTTGTTTATTAGATAAACAACAGTATCTATAGCATCTACCCAAAATTGTAAAGGCAATCCTCCATGCAATCTCATGCACCTTGCATGTTTCATGATTGTCATGTTCATCTTTTTTGACATACCATTTTCTTATGGTGTTCCTAGAACTTTCTTCTCTCAGTGAATTCCATTCTCTGAACAGTACCTATCAAACTCTTTGCTACAATATTCACCTCCATTGTCTGATCTAAGACACTTCAACCTTTTAAATGTCTCATTTTCAACCAAATCTTTTGATTTCTTGAAAGTATCAAATACATCAGATTTATTTTGAATACAATAAATCCAGTTTTTCTAGTTGCATCATCAATAAAAGTAACATAATAATGAGAGCCACTGAGAGATGATACTTGAGCAGGTCCCCATACATTTGTATGCACAAACTCTAATTTTTCGCTCTTCTTTTCTTTCCCATCTCTAAGGAATCTGACTCTCTTTTGTTTTCCATAAACACAATTCTCACAAAATTTTAAATCAACATGCTTCAAACTTGGCAACAAATTTCTTGAGTGAAGAATTTTCATCCCCTTCTCATTCATGTGCTCAAGCCTATGATTCTACAATGTCGAAACTTCTCCTGTATAGGTTAAAGCATTAAGAAAATTAGAAATACCATTGCATAAATACAATGTACCAACCTTTTCTCCTTTTGCTATTACCAGGGATCCTTTAGTGACCTTCCAGGTTTTATCGGTAAAAGTTGTTACACAACTTTCACCTCCCAACTGCCTTGTTGAAATGATATTTTTCTTTAGATCTGGAACATGCCTTACCTCTTTCAATAGCCATTAATTTCCATTCTGTTGTTTTATGAAAACTGTACCCATTCCAATGATTTTATAGGATTTATCATCACCCAATCGAACTTGTCCAAAATCTCCTTGAACATAATCATGAAAATGTTTCATATTAGTTGTGGCATGGAATGAGGCCCCTGAATATACCTCACAGGCATCAATAATATTTTATAATGAAAGAATCAAAGCATCTTGCAACACATCACCTATCATATTCACTTCATGATTGTTTTCTGGCTGCGCGTCTCCTTCTTTTCCCTTCTGAGACTTGCAATATTTCTTCAGGTGTCCTTTCTTCCTACATTTTCAGCACACTATCCGTGATCTGGACTTGGATATGCCTTTCCTTGACCTACTGTGATATCCTGGGCTCTTTCCTCTTTCCATTTTTCTTCCCCTAATCTCTGTAGTCAAATCATTACCTGGTGTCTCACCGGAGCTTTTCTGTCGCATTTCCTCGCTAAGGCTTGCACTGACAACATCATCAAACTTTAAAGTACTAGATCTAGAGACAGAGTTACTAATGGTCATTACTAAACCATTCCAAATTTCTGGAAATGAGCATAGAAATAGCAAATCCCTAACTTCATCATCAAAAATTACCCCTACAAAAATTAACTGACTAGTAACTGTATTAAATTCATTTAAATGATCAGCAATAGATCCACCTTTTGACATCTTCATATTAAATAAATTCTTGATAAGAAATACCTTATTTGAGGCCAAGGGTTTTTCATATAGTTTGTCCAATGCTGACATTAAACCCTCTATTGTCATTTCCTTTGAAATATAAAGGCTACCAACACTGCTAGTTACAACCATATTGTTCCAAGTGCATTTTTGTTGAGAATATCCCATTCTGTGTCTGTAATACTTGTCAGCTTCTGTTGGGTTGTGTTATATTCTTTCCACGACTATCCCACATAGTTAACCAGGGGGGTAGAGGGCGGGCGGAGCCCCCCCTTTTTTGCGTCGATTGCGTAACAGGGGTCATAGGGGGTTTGGGGGTGTAGGTAACAAATTTTGTTTTTTGGACCCTATATTAGGTTGGGTAGACCTACCTATGGTTTTGTTCATGAATTTTGGACATGGTTTTGGATGCGATGGTTTTTGGTCCATGGTATTGGATGCTTCGGCATGTATAAATATGTATTGTAATATTGAAAGGAATATAATGAAAAATGAAGCTGGTAGTCCCAGTTTTGTGATCCAGGGAAAAATCTTTGTGTATATGTGTTTGATGTGTTATCCTCTCACATTGTTTATTTTCTATGTTTTATAATTTGTATGCAGGTAATTTCTGTACAGGGTTAAAACCTACATTTGGTATCAAAGTTGTTTTGGCTTCAAGGTGACGCCTTTGTTGCTGAGGGGTTTCGCTCGGGCCTGTGGCAGACCCTTTTTAGTGGGAGATCTACAAGATCAATTCTAGTGGTGAAAGAAGATGGCAAGCAGTGGAAAGATAGAGATCGAGAAATTTAATGGTTAGAGTTTTGAGTTGTGGAAACTCAAGATGGAGGATCTGTTGGTGGATAAAGATCAGTGGATCGCGATAGATCCAGGTACTAAACCAATGAGAGTGTCCGATGAAGAATGGAAGAATTTAGATCGGAAGGCAAAGAGCACAATAAGATTGTGTGTTTCAGATTCAGTATTGTTAAATGTATTAGGGGAAGCTACGATGAAGGATTTGTGGGACAAGTTAGGGACTTTGTACCAATCTAAGTCTCTGGTGAATAAACTATCCATGTGGAAAAAAAATGTATAGCTTGAGGATGAAAGATGGAGACTCAGTGACAGAGCCTCTGAACGCATTTAATACTGTGGTAAGTAAGTTATTACCTATTGATATTAAAATTTCAGATGAAGATAAGTGCATCATTTTGTTGCATTCTCTACCAGATTCGTGGGATAGTCTCGTTATTGCAATAGGTAGCAATACAATTGCCTTGCAGTTTGATGAAAAGGTCTCATCCTTGCTGATAGAGGAGATGAGATGGAAAAATATAGAGAGCGAGAATGGTGATGCCTTGTTTGTATGAGGACGGTCCCAGAACAGAAACAAAAATAAGTCATCAAGTGGGAGATCTAAATCTCCAGGAAAACTTGTAAAGGTGGTGTGCTGGAAATGCAGAAAGGAAGGGCACTAAAAAAGGGACTGTAAATCTAAATCTCCTGGTAAAGGAAAGGGATCTGATGATGTTTCTTTTGCAGAGGCGAAAACCACCTCAGATGAAGGTGGGGATGTGTACTTGGCTTCTTCAAGTACACATGTAGATCATGAAGCATGGTTGATTGACTCAGGTGCATCCTTTCACTTCACTCACCATAGAAAGTGGTTCTACGAGTATGAGAAATATGATGGTGGTGATGTTTTCTTAGGGGATGATAGGAAGGCTAGAATCGTTGGTCAGAGAAAAGTAAATTTGAAGTTGCAAGGTGGAAAGGTTAGAACACTTCCAGGTGTTCTGCATATTCCTGCATTAGCCAAAAATATGATTTTTGTAAGCAAGCTAGATGATGCAGGTGTAAAAATAGTGTTCGATAAGGATACCTGCAAGATGGTTCGGGGAGCACTAGTATTAATACAGGGAGTTCAGATTGGAACTCTATAAAATTTGCAAGGTAGCATTGTTGTTGATGGGTACAACAACTCTTTGGTTCCTGAAAGTGGAGCAGAAAATCTAGTGGTCTTCGGAGAGAAGACCATGTTGTGGCATCAAAGGCTTGGACATATTGGAGAGAAGTGCCTTCAAATACTTCATGGTAAAGGTATGGTAGAAGGTATGAGTAATAGCTCTCTGGATTTTGATTTATGTGAAAATTTTGTATATGGGAAGCAAAATTGGGCGAGTTTCCCCTCTATTAGTAAGAGGGCAAAACATATATTAGAACTTGTGCACAGTGATGTGTTTGGACCTATGAAGGTTCTATCACTGGGTAAGTATGTGTACTATGTATCATTTATAGATGACTTCTCAAGGAATACATGGATATATTTCCTTAAGAAGAAATCTGAAGTCTTTGACAGGTTTAAAGAATTTAAGGCTTTGGTGGAAAACCAGATAGAGAAGAAGATAAAGGTGTTGAGGATAGATAATGGTGGAGAGTTTTGCAACAAACAATTTGAATAATTTTGTAAGAAGTGTGGTATAGCATGACAGAAGACTACTCCATACACACCTGAGAAAAATGGAGTTACAGAAAGAATGAACAAGATGTTGATGGAAAGGGCAAGAAGCATGCTCAGTGGTGTCGGGTTAGGACAGGAATTCTGGGCAGAGGCAGTGGAGACAACATGTTACCTAGTCAATAGATCACCTTCATCAGCGTTGGAGGATAAAACTCCACAAGAGGTATGGACTGGTAAGAAACCCTCTCTTTCACATCTAAATTTATTTGGGTGTGATGCATATGTGCATGTTCCAAAGGAGAAAAGAACCAAGTTGGATAGTAAATAAGAAAAGTGCATATTTATTGGGTATAAGGATGGTTTAAAGGGTTATAAGATTTGGAACCCAGTAACAAGGAAGGTTGTGTATAGCCGAGATGTGCTGTTCAGAGAGATGAAAGATGTTATTAAACATGAAGTCCAACCAAAAGAACCTGAGAAGATAGAGTTTGAGCTTAAGGAGGAAGAATCAGACTCTATAGCAGAGGAGGAATCAGAAGATGAAGAGCCACAAGCTCCAGGTGTGAGAAGATCAGTTTGAGAAAGGAGGCAGTCGGAAAGGTATAGTCCATCTACTTTCTGTTCAATTTTTTCTTTATCTGTTACTAATGATGATCCCAAAACTGTGAAGGAAGTAGTAGATTCAGAGGATGGAAAACTCTGGAAAGAAGCCATGGTTGATGAAATGACATCTTTGCACAAAAATAAGGCTTGGGATCTGGTGGAGTTTTTAAATGGAAGGAAACCCATTGGTAGAAAATGGGTGTTCAAGAAGAAGACAAATGTAGAAGGAAAAGTGGAGAAATACAAAGCTCGACTGGTAGAAAAAGGTTATTCCCAAGTGCCAAGAATTGATTTTGGTGATATTTTTGTCATGTTGCTAAGGTAGCTTCTAATAGATTAATTTATATGTTGTTGTTGCTTTTGATTTTGAGGTAGAACAGATGGATGTGAAGACAAAATTTCTTCACGGGGATCTGGAAGAGGAGATCTACATGAAGAAACCTGAAGGTTTTGCGGTGAAGGGTAAGAAAGAAATGGTATGCAAGTTAAATAAGTCTCTGTATGGGTTAAAACAGTCACCAAGGATGTGGCATCAGAAATTTGATAAATTTATAAGGGGACTTGGCTTCACCAGAAGCAAAGCAGATCATTGTGTGTATTTTAAATTAATTGGTGACTGTGTTATTTATCTGGTCTTCTATGTGGATGATATGTTGCTGGTTGGAAATGAAAAAGGAATTATCTAGGATTTGAAGACCCAATTGTCCTCCAAATTTGACATGAAATATCTTGGTGTTGCAAACTATATTTTGGGCATGGAAATTAAAAGATACTGAGAAAAGAGGAAGCTCAGGTTAAACTAGAGGAAGTATGTCGAGACAATACTGCAGAGGTTTAATATGCAGGATAGTAAACCGGTGAAGGTTCCTATTCCTATAGGTGTGAGGTTATCTGCTGAATAGTGTCCCAAGACACGAGAAGAGGAAGAGGACATGTCCCGTGTTCCATATGCAAGTGCAGTCGGTAGCCTGATGTATGCAATGGTTTGTACCAGACCAGAAATTGCACATGCAGCAGGAGTATTGAGCAAGTTTATGTCAAAACCAGGCAAGGAGCACTGGACATTAGTGAAGCGGGGTTTCAGGTATTTACGTGGCACTAGTGATTATGGTTTGTGCTACCAAGGAAGACCAGGATTGGACAAAGTGTTGGATATTCGTGGCTTTGTTGATGCAGACTGGGTTGGAGATCTGGATCAGAGAAGAGCTACAAGTGGGTATGTGTTTAACCTATTTGGAGGTGCAATCAGTTGGATGAGTAAGAAACAATCTATAGTGGCACTATCAACTATAGAGGTAGAATACATGGCAACCATTGATGCAAGCAAGGAAGTAGTTTGGTTGCAGAGATTGTGTTCAAGTATGGGGTTAGTACAGGGAGCTATAAGGATAGGCTGTGATAGCCAAAGTGCAATTTTCTTTGCAAAGAACCTTGCATATCGTTCAAAGACAAACCACATTGATGTTTAGTATCACTTTGTGAGGGATATGATAGAAGAAAAAAAGGTGTTTCTGGTAAAGGTGGACACTTTGAAAAATACTACAGATGCATTGACAAATCTGTGAGCTTTGAGAAGTTCTCTTGGTGTAGAGAAACAATGGGCATTGTAGGGTTGGATAATTGACTAATCTCTCTTATGGCCCCTTGTGGAAAGAAAACAACAAGTGGGAGAATGTTGGGTTGTGTTATATTCTTTCTATGACTAGCCCACGTAGTTAACCGACGGGTTAGAGGGGGGGTGGATCCCCCACTTCGTTGCACCGATTGCATAGCGGGGGGTAACAGGGGGTTTGTGGGGTGCAGGTAACCTCCCTCCCTATATTAGGTTGGACCCAATATTAGCCTGGGCAGACCTACCTATGGTTTTGTGCATGATTTTAACACATGATTTTGGACGCAATGGTTTTTGGTCCATGGTTTTGGACGAAATGGTTTTTGGTCCATGGTATTGAATGCTTTGACATGTATAAATATGTATTGTAACATTGAAAGGAATATAACAAAAAATCAAGCTGGTAGTCCCGGTTTTGGGATCCAGGGGAAAATTTATGTGTATATGTGTTTTATGTGTTATGCTCTCGCATTGTTTATTTTTTGTGTTTTAGAATTCATATGTAGATAATTTCTATACATGGTTAAAACCTACAGCTTCTTTGTCTTTCCGCTCAATAGTAGGTAGAGATATTTTTGGTACAAATAATCTTCCATCTGCATCTTCCATAGCTAGTAGTTCTAGTCATTAATTTTTTCGACCCTAAACCTACCATCTTCTACCATTGCTCCCACTCGAACTAAGAACCCTTCTCTCCTGCAAGTTTATCATCCAAATAGACCTTTGGCTCTGATACTAGTTGTTAGAAAATTATATATTACAGAGAAATGGAACACATAAAACAAGAGAGACACAGATATACGCGGTTCACCCAATTTGGGCTAAGTCCAGGGAGAAACAACTAGTCCTTCGTTTTATATTATCCAACAAACTGAAGAGATACAACCTACAACAGATTTGTTGTAATTCTCCCTTCGATCTCACACAATCTCCTCTCTTTCTCACTCAGAATACAGATCTATATAAACGAAATACAATTCCCTCATATGTAGTGAGGGCTTTCCTTCTAAGGAAAAAACCCTAAATTAAACATAACTTCTACCGTCAGATCTCCGCCTAATGAACAACCCAGATTGACTACGAAATTACAACATTTTACAAGGAAATTTTACATATATTTTTAGCTTCGGGGGGCTCTACAGAATCATCATTGCCCATCCCTGGACCCCCCTAGAAGCAAACATTTTACGGGCGGCGTTGCTGCCACATTACGAATTGGGGTCAAATGCGGCGATACCTCTAAATAAAGAATATAATCAGGCTCCACACCCAACAAAATGCCCAAAATGTTATTACATACATAATTGAATTGACCCCCAATAGTCCAAACATGACTAAATATTATAACTATTACATCATGGGTCTTTACATGACCTTTACATCAAGAGACAAATGTGACACTTATAACCAAAACCAAAGACCTCAATAGTGAGGTAGTGAGATCATGATAGTCTTCAACAATCATCATACACCATATAGGATCTTACAACATGAACATCAGCATCATGAAGTAAGGTAAGAAAATGTAGCATCAATCTTCATCAGTATCACCATGTGACCAAATATGCAATGCTTTCAAGCATCGCCAAGTACAGAAGTAGAACTTCAATAAATTTTTGTCAGCAACTCATTCCTTTGACCTCATATCTTCAAGGTCAACATGTTATTTCCATTTGTAGGTAGAGCCACAATCCACGTACATCAAAGACATATAAATATTTTGCAACACATCAACATATTTTATCAAGTATCAGCAACAACATCATAATAACTTTTCACATGAAATTGAAGCAATAGGCATCATCCATAACTTCACCAATAAGAAGACATAATGACAATAGCATAACATAATCAGCTTTGCTAAATGCAGCTTATGCAATGTCCAAAGCTTCAACAACCATATGTGTCTTCAGTAGTAGCACCAATGATATATATACTTTTCATGAACACCATTATGCAACAAGAAATTCTTACGAAATCATAACGCCAACAATGCACTATTAGAAGCATAGAAAATTCTCCACCTGAACATGTGCCAACTATTCACTGTCAAAACTAATCATATCCATCTTCATCAATCAGTAAATCCATCAAAAAGACGAAAACAAAAATGTCATATTGCAACAACTCATAAACCATCATAAACCAATACCACTTCTAAGTAGTATTTGAGCATCAACAAACTGTAACCAACAATTTTAAAAACCAGAAAGCCAAACAATACCTAACTGAAGCATATCAGAACCTCTCCTTGAGTCAGTCCCACTGTTTATTCATCTCAGAGACACATACACGATTGTTTAGATAAAAACTCGCATATATACACGACTATACTTCATATGATATGCGTACAAAAAGTAAAATGTGGAACTTATATAGCCACAACCCCCCGAGCCTGTTTTGTATGTTCTTGTTTCATTGTTACTACATTAGATGCACTGTCAGTAATATAAGCAACATGAATATAAAATCATGGGAATCATCATTAAGATATACATATGTATAGCTCCCCCTGAGATCATAGATCACTTATCTAGAGGACATGATAATCATCTCCTGCTCTTCATGAGGTCATGTACCTCACATCACTTTTACAGTCAATGTGAGAAGAAGCTTTAAAAAAAATGGACTTCATTAGGTTCAATCTTCCCTATGTTTATGACTCATGTTCCTTATTCCTCCAGATCTACTTACAATTTATAATTATGTGTTGAAACTTATCCCATCTCCTGGTTATGTTTTGCATACTTGACCTACAATTAGTGGCCTTATGCCCAAATGAGTTACAAGAGAAACAATATCGATAAATCCATCCTTTGTGCCTAGGGATTGATCTTGATCCAGGAGATTTTATTTCATATGTGTGGCTTGATTTAGTTTTCCTTTGAACAACACTATACCGGTTTTTGTCATCACATTGTGTATGTGAAGCCATGTGATTGTACCCAATGCAAGTCTTGATTGTAGGAGAGCATTGTTTATTAATTATCTTCTCTAGAGGCTCGGATGTCATTTCCCACTTGTTGATCTTCTCATAATCTTCCTTTAGGTTTATAACTTCATATTCCAATGTTTCCCAATGATTTTAATTTTCTTGAAGTTGTTTTCTTATGCTTTTTGTTATTCGATTGGTTTCTTCTAATTCCATCTTTAACATGTTTATTTCCTTAATCATATTGTTTCCTTTTGTTTCCAATACTCTTTTATCATTCTCCTTTCATGCTTTCATTAAAACATCTACCTCACAAATATATGATTCATTAATTGACTGATATTCAAGAGCCATCAACACTTGATAATGACTCTTAGAATCTGTTGTAGCGGCTGCAACACCCTCCAAAATTTTGGCTTGCATCCAATTTCAAAGCCTTCCTTGGTTTTTTCCTTGATGTTTGCAAACACTCGGGCTCATCCCTTCATATCGTGTCGAGCCTTTGTAACCTCCTTGCTTAACCATTCACCGGACATCTTTAGCATGCTGGTCACAATGTCATGTTTGTGGTCATGTTGTGGCTATATTGAAGGTCTGTCTTCATGTGTACATGTTGTGTTTTCTATGTAAGAATCTTTTCCACTCACACATTAAGTTGTATGCAATGTCCTGCAAGTGTCATCACGGTCATTCACCGATCTATCTCAAGTGTCATGCTTGTCACTTGCACCCATCAGTTAGTCACACTGAGCATATGTTGTCTTGTTGGTTCGAGGTGTCTTGTTGTCGAGTGATGTTAAGTGTGTGTTCGAAAGGTCATGCATGCATGAGTTCATTCATTCTCACGCTTCGTCATTTTTCTGAAGATTTGTCCACCAGACCACCCTCCACCAGTTGAACCTCCAATGAGCTACACTGTGCAGTCTCAGGCCTCAGTGATCATGTACTGTTTCCCATAATTGTGAAAAGCTTGAGGTTTCCTTCAAAGAAATCTACATTTCACAATCCTAGAATCAACCTCACTAACTGTCACCTAGAAAAGCACAGAAGTTGCCCAAGAAGCCATCTCAATCTGCACTACCTGCAAGCCAGTCTATCAAGCTTTCCGTTGGTCAACCAAAGAGTTTGACTAGGCAGTGACCCCGGGTTTCACTCCTACAAAAAATTGCACAAAAGCTGTCAGCATATCCGCCTCTACTGGTTGAAGAAATTGCATAGACATGAGGGATAGGCACTTGGTGCCTGTCACTGCATTGTCTCGAAAATTTGCGCAGTTCTGTCAGCCATTCCCTCTGTCAACGGGCCTACTGCTCCTGCTGGAAATTGTGCAGTTTTCTTGTGTTGTCCCCCGCTCAGCCTAGAAACTGTGCATAAATGTCCTGTTGGCTAGCCTCCCAGCTCTACACAATTTTGGCCAGCAAGCTCCCGTAGCCCGGTGCCAGCCTTCCTAGAGAATCTGCGCAATTTTCACTGTCAGTGTCCTCCCTGCTTCCCGCACTGCCTCCCTGAAGAAATTGCATAGTTCTACCCTCTAGCTAAGCCAAATCCCATAGATGATCGATGTTGCTCTAGGCTTCTCATTTTTCCTTGACAGTGCCTCGGAGCTTGTATCTCGGCTTGAAATGTGCTCTGCGCAATTTCATAGCCTTGTCCTCTCTCCCGGTCACTTGAACCGAAAAACGAAAGATGATGCATCATGGTAGACTAGGAGATTTCTGGATTTAATGTCATCTCATCATGAGTGATTGTAGATACAAGTACATGGATGAGACATGGCAGGATGATGAACAGTATGAACAAGGAGCGCATGCTAGGAGACATGTTCGCGAACGAACGAACACATGAAGCATGCCAAGTACCAGTGAAGGGGATACATGCATGTGCAACATCAAGCAAACAACAAGACTATCTAAGACTCTGCACACCTTGCCATGCGGAGGTGATGCTATGATACACCAAGAGCATAATCATCACTCAACAACACTCTAGCTCGACATGGACACCACCATCAACATGAACATACCAACACTGTCGTGTCGAGTCATGTCATGAGTCATCTCAGCCACATCACTATTGTGGGCCATACTATTGTAATCAATGTAATGTAACATGGAAATCCAAGAGACCCACATGTAAAGTTGAAGATTCATGTAAGTCAAACAGTCATGAGGGAATTCGAACAGTCACAAGGGTCAATTTCACCCTTGGCTATCTATACCCCTTGTTTGTACATGTAAAGGACTTTTTTCACCTTTGCTCCTCCCACATAACCTTGAGAGTCTGTAATCTTTTCTTTTAGGAGCAAGAAGCGGCTCCAACTCCCCACTATCAGGGTTACTGATGTAATGGTGCACGAATGTGTCTTGGAACTTTCGCTTAATTCATAAGCCTGTTAATAGGCCAACACATTTTCACACATGTATTGTATTCATTTGCTAGACTATTCTTTGGACACTTGTAATGCATGTTGCTTTAACCTGTATTAAGACAGTTGAACTATTACGGTTGTTCTAGTACATATGTTGTTGGAAATGTGTTGTATCAATTGTTAACATTGTCTCTCCTGTGTGGACTATTCCGTTGGACACTCGACAGATTCATTCTTGTAAACTTGTTATAATGACCGTCGCACTCGTGTGGACTATTCTGATGGGTGTTGTACGTGCTATCTGATCACCTTGTGTTTGTGAATGTCGCATCTATGTGGACTACTTCACAGGAAGTTGTGCATGTCCTGTTGTGTTGTGTGTCTCTAAATTTTTTTGGACTATTCCCTTTCAACTTGAGACTCACTCTCACCCTCTCCCTCTGCAGTGAAAGAACCTTGACACAAGCGACACTAAGAAGTCACCAAACATGTGAACCTCGTTGTTCGAATACAAAGTAAACGACTCTCATGTGCTGAAAATCAAGAGCTAAAGAAAATATTTAAGATAATGGCAACTAGGCGATCATACTGGATGGGACTCATACACCAAATGATGTGAGGTCTAGTTGTGACATATACCAGGAAGATCCCATGAATGTTGGTGAGTCCAGCACCGTCAACATTTCTAGCGCTAGAAGGATGGTCTCCAGTTGTTTATGGATGAATGTCCTCAAATACCCACTCATCAATCATCTATTCAAGGCAGGAGCTCGCTCTCCCTCACACCTATGCACAAATATGAAGTTGGTTACTCCTCACCTCCCAGACGTGAACACAAAATTTCGTATCAGCACCTCCACTCTATCCAACCCATCACCCGTCAGTTTTCCAAAGCAGTTGGACTAATCCCAAGAATACAAGATCGTTCATACACATAAAAGAAGCCAAAGACCACTCCCACGGGAGTTGTTGTATCATCAATGGAAGAAGCAGTTCTTGCCACACTCGAAGGTTTGGTAGAAGCTGTTGAGAACGGAGAGGAACCTCCAATCTTCTGACATGGAGGATAGGACACTCTTTTGATCTTGGGCACTCTGGTACTGGAGGCAGGGGGGAAGGCAACGGAGGAGGTGGAGGCGGAGACAAACCAACAGACTCAGAGCCAAAACCATCATATTCTAAAGAAGAGGAGGAGGACAAAGAAGAAGAAGACATGGCTAACCAAAACTTAGAATGGATGACTCAGGTACCATTGGCTCTCTCGGGTGTTTTGCACAAGATTATAAACCGCTTGGAGAGTATGTTGACGAAGAATGACCTTAACAAAGTAGTAAAGGTTGAAGACCACTTGGACAACTTCTACCTACAAATGCAGACACTCAAGGTACAATACGGTGACATTGCATGCATATTGTTTCTATGTACGTTGGATGGCCGAGCAGCGACATGGTATCACAACCTTCCTGTCAACTCCATCTAGAATTAGGGTATGTTCAAGGAATGTTTTTGGAAAAAATTGTTGATGACAAGACCCCTGCCATGTTGCTCAAAGAGTTGGGCAGTCTGAAGATGGAGTCGAAAGAAAAAGTGAAATATTTTAATCGTAGGTTTTAATGCATCCTAAACAAGTTTGCAAAAGACACAAAACCTCATGACTCCATCATTTTTTACTATTATACGTCTGCACTGTTGTTAATGATGTTGGACTCGCCAACATGTCAAGGGGATCTCTTGGTAAGAAGTCCCAATTAGACCTCGGACCGTTTGGTGTAGGAGTCCCAGCAGTGGGTCGTAAGGTAATGCCTTGACCACGATGTCACACAGAGGCAAGTAGGATAACTCAGTCAGTAGCAAGGGTGTGACTGATGTAGTGAGTCAAGGAAGGTGTATGAGAGGTTCTAACACATCAAGGGGAGGTGAGGGTGAAGGTGAGTTCAAGGTTGAAAGGGACCAGTCCCAACTCGGCTAGGAACACACAACACAAAAGGATATGTGTGATGCAGGAAAGTGTTCCCTTTGTGGACAGAGGCAACCCCTCTAGTCCTAGAGTGGGTCTAGTCACCACAAAGACAAAGCAACAATTAATTCCCTTAAATAGTCATTGTTGGAGGCCTACCTCAAACCGATGGTTGATGAAGTTCCGTTGCACTGCTCCAGCTTCCGTTTCCTTCTCCTTAATGAGAAATCAACTTGAAACACCACAAAGAAACAACAGAGCACGTAACCGAGAAACAAAAACGATCTATTTACTCATAAAGTCAAGAAGTCATGAGCTATCAAGTAAATTACATACAAGACATATGAAATCATCATTGATTATATTAATAATAAATCAAGAGCAAAGCTTACAATCAAATCTTGATGTCGCAAGCCTTCTCAGAGGGTCCAACCAGTGTGTTTCTTCAAGCATTCACTCTCAAAGATGGGTCTCCCAAATAGCAATATATCTCTCTCTCATTCACAAGCTTTACACAAGGTTAAGGGCACTCCACACCTTCTTGCAAACTACAAAGAAATCCCACACTTGTCACACTCACACCAACTATCTATCAAACCCAAAAGCAGCAGCAGCACTGTACAACCAAAAGAACTAGCAGATGATAGCAATGGTGAGTGATTTTATAGGAGAAGGAGTCTCCATGAAATGAGGGAGAGGGAGCTTATCCTCAGGGAAAGCAGCACAAAAGACGGAACTACCATGCCAGAGGGAGGAGGGCGACCCAAACTGACCCAACAACCAGGTCCAGAGACATCCAGAAGGCCGACTGTTGGAACGAATTCACCCAATCTGGATCGTCACTAGTTCATAACTAAGCTTTAGTGTTGACATCACTAGTAGGCAATGTATTCAGTCAAACTGTCGCTAAAGATAGAAAATAGCCTCGTGCCACAGCATGAAATCCGACCATCATGGGAATCAGATGTACTCCTGTGATGGAGGCGCGACTACATTGTTTATGACCGATGTCCGTCGCGTATATTTAGTAAATTCTTGCGACGAGGCAGAAACCTTTAGGAAAAGTGGGTCAATTGGCAACATAAAAGATCACATGTTCAATATGAGTATGTTTTACTGGACACATGACACAGTAGAAGGACTGGGGTGAAGGCAGTGACAAATTAATGTGTAACAGATGCCCCCTAAAGTATGAAGCCCGAGAGAGTGGGAGGGGTGAAATGCTTTATGAAACTGTCTGAGTTGGAACACCATCTAGAGGAACCTGCAGGCGTAATTATAACTGATATCTCTGATAGTGAAATACATGTAGTCTAGGCATGGGTGCAGCCATCCAAAAGACATACGAACTAGGTTTGTGGTATGGACGCAACCATCCAACTAGTAAGACCATGACAATGATAAAGGTATGGTCGCAGCCATCCATGAAGACTCGGGTATGGTTGCAGTCATCCATCAACGAGTCATGTAATCACGAACCAATCCACGTAGCCCGAACATGTGTGATCTGAGTCCGGGGTCTTGAAACCCAATCGATCATAGTACAAATTCTAGCATGTGAACAGATGTGTTGAAGTCGAGCATGATAGAAAGTCGCTTGATTACCGGTCAATGAGGAAAACCATTAACAAGTGCGAGAGAAACCACCAATAATGCCAATGGTTCTCAAGGTACTGTCCAATACAATCCACAAAGTGTGAAGAATGAGTTGGAGTCGAACACTCGTGGAATCACCCAATCGATGACCAATGATGAAAGTCAATCGTTGGGCGTGAAGAACTTGCCATTAAGGCATGCAAGCTCCAAGGTATTGAAGGGGATATCTATATAAGTCTCCTGGATAATGATTTGATATCAACAAGAGAGAATTCATCGCATGAGGGCCATAATGTTCCCCCCATCAATGACACAAGATAGGGAATAAGTGGTAGATGGTGAAACAGAGTATTAGAAGAGGGGGTAAGGATATGAACTGCAGAAGGATTATACTCTTGAACATGTCGGCAACATGACTCGAGAGGGTGGTAGCATTTAGGTACCAAGGGATCAGAGGCTTGATGGAGACAGTAGAGATCAGATGGAACGAGGCTAAATGGCAACCCAAAACCCCGGAAGGCCAAATGATGATGTATGGATATCCCAACCCGACAAGAAGCAAAAGTGTCGATGTTCAAGAGTGACTAGCTGCTGCAGGTAATCAATGACAACTTCCAAATTTCCCCCCACCGTTGTTGGCGAGTACCCCAATTATTTTTGAAAACAAGCTTGAAGGGGATAGCATATGTTTGTAATATAAGTTCGACCTTCAGTCGAATCCAACCTAGTAATATTTTAACGAGACCTAGGGAGGAGGAGCTCGAGTCTCGTCATGGAGACAAGTCCAATGCCGTCAGGGTTTAACGAGTTCGACATAGGTAAAACTCGGAGTCTTTTTCATGTTTAGATAGTTTGAAAAAGACACAGAAAAGAAAACTCCAGGGGGGTCCTTTTTCGTAGATTTGTGTCTCTCAAGCCCGAAAAAGTATAAAACAATACTTGAGAGAACCGCTTGACCATTATGATCAAGGAGTACTTTTTGTCATTAGTGACCTTGACCTAAAAGAGTAGAAAAGTGATCGAAGACACGTCGTCTCGTAACCAATCACGGACCCGAAACGACAAAATCCCAACAATATTTTTGCATTTATACAATCAGAAAAGAGCTTAAAGTGGACTGCCTCTTATTTCGTTTAACGAGTCAAAAGGAATAACTTGGCAATCTTTTCGTCTTTTAAGTTAGAAAAGAGCGTTAAAGAAGACTTTACAGATCAAGTGCATATAAAGTATGATGCAACCTCGCCACCTGTAGCTCTGCACAAAACACGTCAAACGTAAGACCCATTCGACATAAATGAATAATATATGCGGAAATACAGTTAAAACCCAAAAAACCATAATTAAAAATGCGATAGAAACGAAAAAACCTACACCCTGAAGTATAATTTTTTATTTTTTCCAAAAATTTACTATAAAAAGGGGTGTGGTAATTCATTTTTTACCATTTACATTGCACATTTTTACGTTTGGGCATTTGGAGCACCAACCTGAGCAAATTTCTCAAGCTAATTCCGACGCCATCCATCCACGATTCATCCTAAAACCTTTGTCAAGTAAGTACATTGCTCCTTGCGCTGCATTTTAGTAATTTTTTCATGCAATTTAGTGTTAGGTAGGTGGGTTTAGGCAGATTTTCAAATCTGAGCCCGCCTCTCGGTCGTCGCGGAAAATCCGCTTGGGTTCGTGACGACTGAGCATGGTTACATGTACCACCTCTGTGATCATCACAAGAAATAGATGTACTCTCATGACGATCATAGGAAAAATGAACTATTGACTCAGCGCCATCTCCGTTGTTTTGAAAATAGTCGCGACGACGACGTGAAGTTGAATTTTTATGTAAGTTATGGATCTAAATTTATGAAAAGAGCTCTAATTCATTTTTCTTTTAATGCAAGGCAACATGGAATTTTTTTGGCAGAAACAAACTCACGATGTCAATGATGAGGAAGCATTCAATGACGTTGGGTGCTGAAACGCTTTACGTGCTTGCGGGCTACTAAAAATTTTTCTCACTCCGCATCTTCGGGCTCAACCCGATTTGTTAGAGTTGCTAATTCGTGCCTGGAACCCAAAAAATGGAAAGTTCATTATCTGTGGCAAAGACATTGAGTTTGATGCTACGGACATATATTTCCTGACCGGATTGTCCCATCATAGTGAGAGGCCAATTCTAGAGGGCCAACAAACCAGGGGAGAATCACTAGACATGCTGATAGCACGAGTGTGCCCAAGGGCACGTAAATCAAATAGCAGGAAAGTGGCAATTCCCATGGTGGAAGACTTGGTTCTTCACGCAGTTCTATTTATGGCGACGAGAGCAATGGGCTCCCAAGCCCAACACGAGGCAACAAAGACCCAACTCCGGTTGGCTCTTGAGTGCCTCAACCTGACCATGTACAACTGGGCGGAAGCGGTGACGATCAACATGAAGAGACAGCTCACCAAATGTCGTCGCGGGGAGGCAAAGAAATTTGGTTATGGGTCTATCTTGATCCCGCTCATGCTAGAGTGGGTGTCGGCACTTCAGTTGCAAGATATGGACTTGGACAGGCCTAGACCGCGGGAGACCCGGATCACACGGTGGGCGCATGTTATGCCACAAGGGGGTGGTGGACGACCAGTGTCATGGGGGACACTATTCTGCGAGTGGTTGGATCGCCAGACGATCTTCGTCGAGGACTGGCCATATGCTGGTATGGATTTTCGTGGAGACCCTGACATGCAGCTGCCTACTAGCGAGCAGTGGAACGATGGAGGTAAAACACTTTATCACACAATTTCTGTATTTTGTCTTTTATGATATTTTTTAGATTTTTCATGCATATGTCTTAACGATGTACTCTATGGTACTTGCAGACGTGGGACTAGCTTCAGAGGCATGGAGGCATCCACAAGGCATTAGAGAGCTGGCCTTGGTTCCCCCAGCTGGCAGTTCAGTGGAGACAGTGGCCCACAATCTTGAGGGCCTGACAGAGGGGATCCCTAATTACAGGGGGATCGAGGAGGTCCCCATAGAGTACCAGATACATACAGTAGGGGTGATACCTAGTTTGCACAGACTCTTGAGGCGAGTCGCACGAGCAGTGGTGTGCTACAGGGAGCATAACCCACCGCAGTAGATGCCTAGGTTTTATTTCCAGTTGATTTTTTGAGAGACATGTGTCTCAGATGTACAGAGAGCACAGACTCTATTTGGACATATACACTTATTTTTTGAGAGCCTCGGTGCGCCACATCGCCACATGATATATATATATATATATATATATATATATATATATATATACATATTCCTATGGTTCATTATTGTGTTTTGAATGCTTCTATATGCTGTTTTGATTACACGTTGTGTAAATGTCTGTCTAATACATGATTTGATAATTGCATCAGTTAATGTGTTTAATCTTCTTGGAATGTGTTGATATGTAATAAAATCGAAAAAAATTTCCAACAATTTAACACGTAAATACAACCTTCAAATCAGATGATCTCTGACAAAATAACGCCCGTTAAGCTGGTGGACAACAAGCTGAGAATCCAGATTCACAACCAATGTACAGATATCGAGGTTGATGGCCTCGGTCAGTAATTCAATAACAACACTATATTTAGCGACATTGTGTGTGGTGCAACCCAGACAAACACCTTGAAGGTCTACTAACTCACTGTGAGCATCGTAGATCACCCATGTCGTAGAAGAAATGTTCCGAGTACTGCGGCAGGCACCATCAGCGAAACAAACGTAAGGTGTACCAGACATCTGCACAAGAAGTAAAAAGACACAATAAGCGGCAATTATACCTACACACCAAGCCAGACATGAAAACACACACACAACACACCTGCTGACAACACACGTATGTCTTATAATGTTTTTTCAGATAAAGCCCATTTCGAGGCTTATCTAGAGGGTTCCCTTCATAATCAATTAGTTCATAGGCCCATTTTTGCAAAACTCATTTTACAATATAAGGCCCATGCCACATAGGCTCAAATTTGCCTGCCCCCAGCTTATCATTTTCTTGATCGCAGAGCAGGACTAAATCTCCTTCAACGAAAGAACGAGGATGGACAGCAGGGAAAATTTTAAGAACCCCCCCTAAATTTACATATATAATAAATGGGCGAATCTCCATGGTATATAGGAAAAATGGAAGGCGATTTTATCAATAATATGATATGTATATATAATTTTTTGGCGAATCTCTCACCAGGCATGGCGAATATTTTACTCAATTATAAAATCTTGTGTTTATTGAATACACAAATGAAATCATTGCATTTCTTTAAAATATCTTTTGAAATCAAAATTACCGAAATTACATATCGATAACCTAGTGGGTGTAGGATAAAATTCACTCGTGCCATTCATAGAAAGCATGAGAAAAAAGCTAATACTATATATAAAACCAAGAAAAATTCAAATTCATCACTTCTAGGGACCTCGTAACCACCCTGTCAATACACAAGTATGTTCCTGTTTGCAATTAGAAAAAATACCCGAATTACAATCTGTTTACTCCAACATATGTTAGAAGGATGACTAGTGCAATCAATCCATTCCCTTTAGCCCTAGATTTGTTTCAGTTTAAAACAGAAGTATACAAATATACTTGTCCAATGTCTATTCTTTAACGATTCACCTAAAGATGTTTTTACAATATAATTTCCTAAGTCTATTTAATAACTTCATTATCATAAAAACCAACCTATATCCATCTTAACTCCACATCTACCACTCTTAGGGGGATGAAATCTATTTATCCCTCTGAGCACTTGGTAGACCCAAAATTAAGATGGATCTAAGATGACAGAATTTCCCCTTTAAATAGTCTATGCTCACATGAATACCATGGTATTACCATGGGTCAATACCATGGGTTATCATAAACCTGGAGCTTACAAATTACTATTAGTAATTTATAAAAATTAATAAAATTAATAGTTGATTTTTATTTTAACCAAGCTAAAATGTTTAACATACATTAAATTACAACATCCATTTTTACTCTTGATCGGATCAAATATTTTTTCACTCTATGCTAGTTTGCATATCACGATATTTGATACCTCTCGGGGGTTAGTAGATCCAGAGTAAAGATGGATCTATGCTGGATCTATGCTGGTTTAATTCCCCCATTTAAATAGGCTACATTCTAGGTGAATACCATGGGTCAATACCATGTGCCATTTTGGTGAATACCATGGGTCAATACCATGTGCCTTTTTTATTTTTATTAATACTAATATTAGGGTTAATAATGAGTGTTCAGGTGACTTATGGAGTAAATATAACTCTCGTTTATTTATATTTTTATTAATTTACCATACCTCTTTTACAAATATGGTATTTTGCCCATAGGATTCACTTAAATAAAACCTCTTTCTTGAGCCTTCATAAATAGAACTTTTTATTAATTTACCATACCTCTTTTACAAATATGGTATTTTGCCCATAGGATTCACTTAAATAAAACCTCTTTCTTGAGCCTTCATAAATAGAACGAGGGTTATGGACTAAATATAAAAAAAAGGTTTTATTTATTTACCATGCGTCTAGTTTATTTATATTTTTATTTATTTACCATACCTTTTGAGTAAGTATAAAAAGACGTTTTATTTATTTACCATACCTCCACTTTACTTATATTTTTATTTGTTTACACCCTTGCATGTATATAAGGTGACTTATGGAGTAAATATAAAAATGTTTTATTTATTTACCATACCTCTCATTTATTCATATTTTTATTAATTTACCATACCTCTTTTATAAATATCGTATTTGGGCCTTTGGCCCATAGGATTCACTTAAATAAAACCTATTCTTGAAAATGGGTGAATGGAAGGTTGTAACTCCTAATTTCAAGGGCTAAATTTACCTTTTTTACCCTCTCCCTTAAAATAAGGTGGGCTATTTGAGGTGATTTGTAAAAATGTACTATGATACAAAATATTCGCCCACTAAAAATTTAAAACCCCCTAATTTCGCCAAAGGGAGAACATTCGCCCCTAAAATTTTCTATGATGGACAGTATGATCGAAGTGAGTTTTCACTCTCTTCTTCTATGCTTCAATGGCTAGACAGGCTAGTCGACGGGTCTCGTCTAGCCGCTCTAGGTAGAGAAGACGTTCTTCTACCGGAGTAGTGTTGGGGAGTAATTTGACGACTAATTTCAGAGAAGGGATCTCACACTCAATCGGAAGGGTAGCCTCCAGACCGTAAACCAATTGAAACAGGGTGAACCCGGTGGCATCCTTCACTGAATTTTGGGAGGCCCATAAGGTGGAGAACAACATCAAATTCCAGTTGGACTTGTGCATGTCGATGGTGCGTTGAAGCATCATGACTAAAAATTTATTGACAAATTCCACTTGGCCATTGGCTTGAGGATAGTACGGTTTAGAGCTATCATGTTGCAAGCCTAATTGGGTTGTTAACTTAGTCATCATATGATTACGAAAATGCTTGTCGTGATCAGTGACGATAGCCTGAGGGACTTCGAATCACAAAATAATGTGATTGAATAAAAATTGTGCCGCTGTGTGACCATCTTCGGATAATGTAGGCATCGCCTCGACCTATTTTGTGAAATAATCAACGGCAATAATGACATACCCATGCCCCATGGCCAAGCAAGGGTTACAGGTCATATAATCAATATGCCCCATTTGGAAAAAAGGCCGACGATAACAACAAGGTGCAAAGGAGTAGGAGGCATGCACATCTTCCGTTGGTAAATTTGGCACTCATGACAAGAGCGGACAATGAGAATGAAATCCTTGAAGATAGAAGGCCAAAAATAACCAACATGAAGGATCTTTTGAGCAGTAGCATACCCGGACATATGACCACCACAAGCGCCGGAATAGCAGTTATTTAGAACTCGTTCGGCCTCCTTGAATATTAAGCATTGGTGGAGAACAGAGTTGGCGTCGAAAGAGTACAGGGTGTCCCCAATAATGTGATAAGGTTGAGAATGATGGCAAACCTGTCGCCAAGAATCCTTGGAAAAATCAGGACGAAAAGAGGACATCTGGAGATAGACAATAATATCCCCGTACCAAGGATCGAGGGTACTAATCAAGAACAGAGTTTCATCCGGAATATGGTCCTCTAACCGAGAGGGCATGGTAACAGATGGCAGAGAGCAAAGCAACTCAGCAAAGACAAGGGACTTCTTAGACTTGGCGGTGGTGAACTCCAAGTCAAACTCTTGAAGGATGAAAATCCACTTTGAGTATTTGCCCCCAAGTAACTGACGTGACAAAATGTATGTCATTGGGTTGAAATCATAAATCAATGTCGTGGTACACAATAATATATAGTGGCGGAAATGCTGGATGGCGTAAACAATGGCCAATTCCAACTTCTCGACATAGGCATATCGAGTTTCCGTATCAAGTAAATTTCGGTTGAGATAGTAAACGACATGCTCAGTACCATCATCATCATCTTGAACTAGAACCATGCCAATGGTGGTATCGGCAGTGGCTAAATAAAGAGTGTAGTCACGGTGATAATCAGGGGGCCGTAACAATGGAGCAGAAAAAAGGAGGGCCTTGAGGTGCTCGAATGACTCTTTTGCAGCGGTATCCCAAAGAAAAGGGGTGTAACCACGTATAGCCTTTGGCCACTTCAGCATAGTTCGGAATAAATTGTGGTAAAAATTTTTCTTTACCCTACAAACTCTGTAATTGCTGCAAAGAAGCAGGGGGAGGGAGATTCAGGATGGCTTCGACTTTAAGGGGATCGAGACAGATACCCTCCTGGGAGACAATGAACCCGAGAAGTCTGCCTGACTCGACGCAGAAGACACACTTATGCGGATTAAGCCAGATACGATAGTGTCGACAGCGGAGAAAAATTTCACGAAGGTGGGTTGGATGGTCCTGGCGCTTCGCTGAATGAGCCGGAAGGTCATCTAGGTAAGGCTGCACAATGTGTCAAATATCATGAAACGCATAAGACATTACACATTGGAAGGTGGCACCAGTATTTTTTAAACCGAAGGGGAGATTTTTATAAGCAAAAGTTCCCCATGGACAGATAAAGGCAATCTTGTGTTGATCCGTAGGCGAGATATTAATCTGGTTATAACTAGAAAAGCCATCCATGAATGAATATATCTCACTCCCGGCACACTCATCAATGAGATGGTCAATGAAGGGTGTAGGGTAGTTATCTTTGGGCAGGCACGACTAATGTCACGATAATCAACACATACCCTAATAGTGCCCTGTTTTTTAGTCACAGGGACAATGTTAGAAACCCAATCTGTGAGTGGGATAGGGTAAATGAAGCCAGCCTTAAGAAGCTTTTCAACTTCCGCTTGAATAGCTGCAGCCTTTCGGGGATGCACGGGGCGTAGATGCTGTCGAATAGGTTTGGCACTCAGATATGTAGGTATCTTATGCACCACGATGCTAGGATCGATGCCGGGAATATCTTTGTAAGACCAAGCAAACACATTATGAAATTCATGAAAAAGATCAGTATAAAGCTGAATCTCCTCCTTAATACAAGTTACTCCAACATGGATGTACTCGACAATCCCTAGTTTAACAGAGATGTCGGCTGGTTGAGTTTGCGTAATGTTCCACATATTCCCTTTAGAAGACACTTGATGAATTTTGATAGGTATCTGAAGGGGTTGGGAGGGGAGACAAGGAGCAAACAACTCGAGACAAGTAAACATTTCCCGATGGGTAGGGAGAAACGAGGAACGATGGTGATGATCAAACGAAGGAGGTTCCTCGAAAGACATGGTCTCAATAATCACTTCATCAGTAGGAAAAATTTCCTTCAAAGGGTCTGAAGAAGTGGCATTTCCAAGCCAAGGGGATTGAGTGTATGAGTCGAGAGCTCTACTAGACAGAGCGGGTTTATGGTATGGAGTCGATATAGAAACAATTTTGACGTAGTTGAGCTCGGCAAGACTCAACGGCATCTCATCGCCCCAGGATTCTATCTAATCAACAGGAGGAAGAACCCAAGGATCAGAGTGAACAGAAATCCTATTAATGGGAGCAATGTTGGGAGGTGGGAGTGAAAAAACACCCATAAGGGCAGGATCTTTAAAGAGTCCAACACCCACACTCTCACATGGAACGGAGGTATGTTCCACGAAAGGCAGGGTGCCATTGGAGGAGGAGGAGGTGAAGAAGGACAACTTGTCTATTGTGACCATCTTCCCCTGATGAAGAAAACGAACAACGCGAAATAGAGATGAAGCCATGCCTCGCATGGCATATCTCCAGCTTCGTCCTAAAAGGAGGTTGTAAGTTAAATTAGCATCAACTACTTCGACCTCCACTTTGACCATCTTCCCTTCCAGAGTAATAGGCAGACGTTGGAGTATACCATAAGGATGATACTCTCTCCCATCAAAGGCTTCCAAGGTCGTAGGAGATTGGCTAAGAGTTAGAGAACCAATAGCCTTCTAACAAGTAACAGACATTATGCAAGTAGAAGCTCCTTCATTAATGACGGTACGATGAATAATTTTAGAATTGATGATGACTTGAATAAGGAAGGAAATTTGGTGAGTCAGTCTCGGTATATGACTGTCTATGTCAAAAGTGATCAAATCTGAGTTAGCCAGGTCAATGACACCGATAGCCGATAGCAAGGAATTCCTCTGAGAGGGGCAGCTCTGGAGGAATTCTAATGCAAACATAGCTGACGGAGCCTGGGCTAAGTCCTCAATGATGCTATAGTGTTGAGCAGCACGAGAATTAGGGTTGTAAGAAGACTTCTGAAGCATGCCTTTAGGGGGAGGTCAGATGACCGCTTTAGTGCTGGGTCACTCGATATGAAGGGGACTAGAACTAGACAGAGGAGCACTAGATGTTAGAAAGTTATATATTACGGAGCAATGGAGCACATAAAATATTGCAGAAATATAAACACACAAAACACACAAAACAAGAGAGACACAGATATACGTGGTTCACCCAGTTTGGGCTACGTCCACCCCGAACAGCCAGTCCTTCCTTTCTATTATCCAGCAAAATGAAGAGACACAACCTACAACAAATCCGCTGTAATATCCTCTGTTTTCTCTCACAGTCTCACCTCTCTGTTTCTCGCTCACAGAATACACATATATCACACAGCCTCAAATACAATACCCTCATACAAAGAGAGGGGGTTGCCTTCTAGGGCAAAAAACCCTAATCTAAACATAAGTTCTATCGTCAGATCATCCGCCTAGAATGGCCCAGACCCCCCCTGGACCCCCCTTGCAGCGCATATTTTACAGGCGGCGTTGCCGCCCCCATTTCGAACTAGGGTCCTATGTGGCGATACCTTTGAATATAGAAGATAATCAAGCTCCACACCCAACAATCTCCCACTTGGAGACTGATTGTATTAACTCCACCGCTGCTCCATTTGTTGGATAATGACTCCTCTTTGGACCTGGCTGTTTCTCATCTTCATCGTCATCCTTGAAGACCAACTGAAACTGAGCATATTCTCAGTTTCTCCCTGGTTACAACTTTTGTTAGCATATCTGCATGATTCTGGCTAGTGTGTATCTTTTCCAGCTTCAACTCTCCATCTTCCAACATTGATCGTATGAAATGGTACTTGAGCTGTATGTGTTTAGTCCTGGAATGAAATGCTGAGTTCTTTGCAAGATGAATGGCACTTTGGCTATCACTTATAACGTGCCCATATCATGTTCCTTACCCAATTCACCCATAAACCTTTGTAACCAAATCATTTCTTTACTAGCCTCTGTAGCAACAACATACTCTGCTTCTGTTGTTGAAAGTGCAACAACACTTTGGATTTTTGAAACCCAACTGACAGCTGTTCCTCCAACAGTGAATACATATCCTGTAGTGCTCCTCCTGTTATCTCTGTCACCTGCCATATCTGCATCAATCAACATATCCTTGTAGGGAGATGTTTGAACCACCAAAGCATAATGCTTGATTTGTGGTACCTTTCAAATATCTTAGAATCCATTTCACTACCATCCAATGTTCCTTTCCTGGATTGTTCATGTACCTGCTTACAACTCCCATTGCATGTGCAATATCAGACCTTGTGCAGACCATTGCATACATTAAGCTTCCAACTGCTGATGCATATGGAACTTTAGGCATATAATCCATGTCTTCTTGGGTCTTTGGGCACATTTCCTTGCTAAGTTTGAAATGGCTAGCAAAAGGTGTACTAACTGGTTTTGCATTGTGCATGTTAAATATTTTCAACACCTTTTGTATGTACTCATTCTGAGACAATGTTAATTTACGATTTTTTCTGTCTCTAGTTATTCTCATACCAAGGATTTGTTTTGCAGCTCCCAAATCCTTCATTGCAAATGAATTTGCCAATTTTCTTTTGAGCACATTTATTTCCTGCATGTTAGATCCTGCAACAAGCATGTCATCTACATACAATAACAATATAATATAGCTGCCATCATTTTGCTTTTTCAAATAAACACAATGATCAGAGTGACATCTAGTATAACCTTGTTCAGACATAAACGTGTCAAATTTTAGATACCACTGCCTTGGAGCCTGTTTTAAGCTCCAAACAGGCTGGAAAACTCCAAATCCCCATGGAGAAAGGCTGTCTTTACATCTAACTGCTCAAGATGCAAATCTTCAGCTGCTACAAGACTTAAAATAGTTCTGATTGAAGTCATTTTAACAACAGGAGAAAATATTTCATCAAAATCAATACCTTTCTTCTGTGCAAACCCCTTCACCACAAGTCTAGCTTTATACCTCTGCTTTCCTCAATCTTCTTCCTTCAGCCTGTAAACCCATTTATTCTTCAATGTAGTTTTTCCTACAAGCAACCTGACTAAATCCCAAGTCTAGTTATGCATTAAGGAGTCCATCTCTTCTTCCATGGCTACCTCCCACTTCTTCCTGCTTTCAACCTACATTGCTTCTTCATAACATTCGGGTTCACCGGAATCAGTCAACAATAAATAATATAATGAAGGAGAGTATCGTTCAGGGGGTCTACTTATCCTGGTAGATCTTCTAACACCACTTTTAGGTGTTTGGGGTGCCTGTTGTTGTTGTGGTGGTTGTTGTTGTTGTGGTTGTTGATTATTATTATTTTCAGGCACCTTTCCTTTTTCAGTGATTTCATCAAGAACTGCGTATTCCTTGTTTTCCTTTTCCTGTTTCTTTTCCTACAACTGATTCTTATACAAGACCTTTTCATTGAATATTACATCTCTGCTCCTAATGATTTTGTGATTTTCGTAATCATATAAGCGATAACCAAAATCATTAACACCATATCCAATAAAGGTACATTTCTTTGACTTTGCCTCAAGCTTTGTTCTATTTTCTTTATCAATATGGACAAAGGCCTCACAACCAAAAGGCTTTAAAATAGAGTAGTTTACCTTTTTACTTGTCCATGCTTCCTCTGGAACACCACCATCTAAGGAACTTGAAGGCCCTATGTTTATTAGATAAACAGCCGTATCTACAGCATCTGCCCAAAACTGTAAAGGCAATCCTGCATGCAATATCATGCACCTTGCACGCTCCATGATTGTTCTATTCATCCTTTCTGACACACCATTTTCTTGTGGTGTTCTTGGAACTGTCTTCTCTCTGCGAATTCCATGCTCTGAACAGTACCTATCAAACTCTTTGTTGCAATATTCACCTCCATTGTCTGATCTAAGACACTTTCAATTTCTTTCCTGTCTCAATCTCAACCAAAGCTTTCCATTTCTTGAAATTATCAAATACATCAAATTTATTCTTAATACAATAAATCCAAGTTTTTCTAGTTGCATCATCAATAAAAGTAACATAATAACGAGAGCCACCGAGAGATGATACCTGAGCAGGTCCCCATACGTCTGTATGCACAAGCTCTAATTTTTCATTCTTCTTTTCTTTCCCAACTCCGAGAAATCTAACTCTCTTCTGTTTTCCATAAATGCAGTTCTCACAAAAGTCCAAATCAACATTCTTCAAACCCGGAAACAAATTCCTTGAGTGAAGAATCTTCATCCCCTTTTCACTCATGTGTCCGAGCCTATGATGCCATAATGCTGCATCTGCTCCTTTGGAAGTTAAAGCACTAACAGAGTTAGAAATGCCATTGCATAAATACAATGTACCAACCTTTTCGCCTTTTGCTATTACCAGGGCTCCTTTAGTGACCTTCCAAACTTTATCTGTGAAAGTTGTCACACAACCTTCACCGCCTAACTGCCCTGTTGAAATCAGATTTTTCTTTAGATCTGGAACATGCCTTACCTCCTTTAATAGCCATTGGTTTCCATTCTGCTGTTTTACAAGAACCTTACCCATTCCAATGATTTTACAGGGTTTATCATCACCCAGACGAACTTGTCCAAAATCTCCTTGAACATAGTCATGAAAGTATTTGTTATCAGGTGTGGCATGGAATGAAGCCCCTGAATCTACCACCCGGGAATCAGTAATATTTTCGAAAGAAAGAATCAAAGCATCTTGTAACACCTCACCTGTCACATTTGCTTCATGATTGTTTTCTTGCTGTGCATCTCCTTCTTTTCCCTTCCGAGATCTACAATCTTTCTTTAGGTGTCCTTTCTTTCCACATTTCCAGCACACTATCCCTGATCTGGACTTGGATCTATCTTTCCTTGATTTACTGCGATATCCTGAGCTCTTTCCTCTTTCCATTTTTCTTCCTCTAGACTCTGCACTCAAAGCATTTCCCGATGTCTCACCGGAGCTTTTCCTTCGCATTTCCTCGCTAAGGATAGCACCGACAACATCATCAAACTTTAAAGTACTAGATCCAGAAACGGAGTTACTAATGGCCATTACCAAACCATTCCAACTTTCTGGTAATTAGCACAAGAATAACAGAGCTCTAAATTCATCATCAAAGTTTACCCCTACAGAACTTAACTGACTTGTAACTGTATCAAAATCATTTAAATGGTTTGCAACAGATCCACCTTCCAACATACTCATATTAAATAACCGTTTCATAAGAAATACCTTGTTTGAGGCCGAGGGTTTTTCATATAGTTTCGACAACGTCTGCATCAAACCCTCTGTCGTGGTTTCCTTCAAAATGTTGAAGGCGACTGATGCAGCAAGGCACAACCGTATTGTTCCGAGTGCCTTTCTATCGAGAAGGTTCCATTCTTCGTCTTTCATACCCGTCTGCATCTTTGTTTTTCCGCCCAATGGTAGGTATAGATCTTTCTGATACAGATAATCTTCCATCTGCATCTTCCACAGCGAGAAGTTTTGGCCGTTAAATTTCTCGACCCTAAACTTACCATCTTCTGCCATTTCTCCCACTCGAACCAGGAACCGTTCTTTCCTGCGAGTTTATCTGCCAAATAGACCTTCAGCTTTGATACCAGTTGTTAGAAAGTTATATATTACGGAGCAATAGAACACATAAAATATTGCAGAAATATAAACACAGAAAATGCACAAAACAAGAGAGACACAGATATACGTGGTTCACCCAGTTTGGGCTACGTCCACCCCGAACAGCCAGTCCTTCCTTTATATTATCTAGCAAAATGAAGAGACACAACCTACAGCAAATCCGCTGTAATATCCTCTGTTTTCTCTCACAGTCTCACCTCTCTGTTTCTCGCTCACAGAATACACATATATTACACAGCCTCAAATACAATACCCTCATACAAAGAGAGGGGGTTGCCTTCTAGGGAAAAAAACCCTAAACTAAACATAAGTTCTACCGTCAGATCATCCGCCTAATGAACGGCCCAGATTGACTAGAAATTACTATACTTTTACAAGGCAATTTTGTAGCCCCCCCCCTGGACCCCCCCTGCAGCGAATATTTTACAGGTGGCATTGCCGCCCCCATTTCGACTGAGTACTAATGTGGACGGGAATCATCCCAGCCATAAATACCTGAGAACCAAAGGGAGAAGAGGATTGAGATGGATCGGCCACCATTTGCGTTTGCTACGAGGGAAAAGGCTCTTTGAGCATGGCAGGAGTCCCAAGGGCACCTTTTAACAAAAAAATAACTTTAGACCGCCTAGGGCAGTCTTTAGTATAGTGATCCTCATCACAGATAAGGCAAGGATACTTAGGCTTGCGTTTAGCACCTTCCTCGGATGGAGGTTTAGGGCAATCCTACTTTGGTTGATTAGCCTTATTCTTTCCTTTTCCCTTCTTTTTCCCTTTCGAGGCTTTGTCTGCCATGGTGGATTGAACGGTGTTAACCTCGGAAGTGTTACCAGAATTGGATACAACCTGAGAAGTGTTTTCATTTGAAGCGTTCGAATATTGCTTCCTAGTGTTTGCGGAACATTTCTTAGAGGGCGTATTGACAGAACCAATAACGTCGTCAACAGATGGTGTTGGTGGGGCTTTGGAAGTTCCAGGCCTCGGAGCATCAGGAAAGTAATCATATAGTGTACCGGACTGGGAGTAAACCAAGTCAAGGTACTGAGCACGTGAAATAGCTTGCACTTCAGTTACACATGCCCCCATAGCAATGTCCCGGGCTATCGGACTGACAAATGAGGTTGTGAACCAGTCAGTCAGAAGCTGAATGGGAATCCAAAACTTAATCAAATGGTGACGTTGTCTCCATTCATGGATATGATCAGAGATATTCATGGCTGTGGTTTGTTTTAAGGATGTCAGGAGATGTGTGCTCATTTCATATCGAATCAGCAACTGAAAATGAGTTAAAAATTCCATCGCCATCGAGTTAAAGTCCTGGAAAGATCCGCGAGCTAGCTCAATATACCATTTAGCAGCAGAGCCAGTGAGGGTCCATTGAAAAAGGTGGAGTTGGATTGAATCATCAAGCCATGAGTTTGAGGAACACCATAGATGATAAGTCATGACATGGGCTTAGGGATCTTCTCCAGCTTTACTGTCAAACTTGGGACAATCACTGGGAATTTTAGTCAGAACCGGTCGCCAATACGGATTATGAAGAATGGGATCATTTGTCAGTTTGGACGCATCCGGTAATTACAACGTTGATAAAAAAGGTAATTGAGGGTTAAAGGACATCTAAGGTCGTGGGTAGGAGGTAGCACCAGAGTTCCACCCAACTACTTGTTGTCCCCATTGATTTTGTTCAGACGGATTTGGCCCAAAAGGGTTTTGTCTGTATGGATTCTGTCCATAGGGGTTATAGCTGTAACTGGATGGTTGACCCTGGATTTGACCCCCAACATTCCACTGATTACCAACTTGGCCTGCAGGAGCAACATATGGTTGCTAGAAATTCTGGTAAGGATTCACCTGCAGTTGTTGATAATTTTGGTATGGGGAAAATTGGGTTTGCCCTTGGGATTGCTGAAAACCATAAGGCAGCTGGGCTCCAAACTAAGCCTGGGAGCCAGGCTGCATTTGATAAGCAGGTTGGGATTGGGATCCAACCTGAATTTGAAGACCAGATTGGGTCTGGAGCCCATACTGGGGCTGAAAACCAGGTGGAGCTTGAGAAGCAACAATCATTTGAGTGCCCGGTTGAGCAGGCCCAGACGGATGTCCTTGAGAAGACAGAGGTTGAGCCATCTGGCTAGAAGGTTGGCCTGGTTGAGGTTGAGGTTGGCCCATTTTCTCAGAAGTTAGGACTTGCTTAGAACTGGGTTGACCTTGTAGAACCGAAGGCTGTCCAGACTGACCAGATGGTTGAGTAGGCTGGACAATTGGCTGGCCTTGTTGAATTTGAGATTGACCAAATTGTCTAGAAGGGTAGCTTTTTTGGGTAGTAGGTTGGCTTTGTTCAATGTAAGGTTGTCCTCGGTTACTAGAAGGTTGCCCAAAGTACGTGAAAGAAGACCCACCGAAGGCTGAAGGTTGTCCCAGAATGGGTTGTCCTTATGGGCCGACAGTTTGCCCTGAATAAGGTTGCCCATAGTACGGTTGTCCGTAAGACTGTTGTCCGTAAGATGGTTAACCTTCATAGGGTGGTCCTTGAATATTTGAAAATTGTGCTTGGCCACCATGGTAAGCTGTGGTACCCAAGCAACAAACAACGAAATCAAGACCTCAACACAAGGCTGAGATTCTTTGGGCCTAGGGTGGTAAATATGGGCTCCTCAAGAATCATAATAATTAAACATATTTTGAGGATCCAGATTCTGAGGAATTTGAGGATATTGATCATATGCCCCCCCTGCTGGAATGGAACCAGAAGAAGGTGGGGCACTTAGGCTAGGGTCAACAACCCCGGATATGGGTGCCGTAGGGCCACTGTGTGAAGGACCTGTTGAAGGCCCGACAACAATGGTCACCACTGAAGATGCAGTGACGACACTAATAGTGGGGGCTGAGGAAGCCACACAAACAGTTGGAATAGTCAGGACAGATGTCACATTGTGAATCTAGGGAGTGAAAGATCCCAAAGTCGGAGTGACAGTATGAGACCACATGGAACTTGTAAGGGGAGACCTAGAACCCATGATATCAGCCAGAGCATTATAATGTAATGGAAGCGTGATACCAAGGGAGGTGACACGGAAGGGTGAAGTTTCCGTTGGTATAGGAATTTCACCACTTGTCATCACGGAATCTTCACTCGTGACGGGGTTCATCTCATCCATGTTAGAAGAATACATTGAGACTGAAACACCAGGATGAGTAAGAGGAAAATCTTCTTCGGAAGGCTCCCAAATGGGGATCCAACAAATATTGTAAGACTCATCTTCCAGAGAGTGAGAGTTAAGCGGTTGGATACTCGGAATAACAGGAAGAGTATCACTAGCAACCGGTACCTCATGAGATCGATGAATCCGCCAGGATGATTTAACTCAAAAACCATAGAGATAACTAATCGAGTAAGGAGAAATAACCCCACGCAAACTAAAATGCAACAAGATCTAACAAGGTAAGTGTGAACGTGGTCGAATAAATTTTTAAGACACAGAAACAGAACTTGACCTTTTCATCTTTAAAGAGTTGAGAAAAAGACGAAAAGATGATTGTAATTGCCTTCAAATATTTAATGAGCCTGAAGTGACAAGTACTCAGATGGACCTTTTCTTTTAAGGAGTCTGAAAAGGAACGAAAGTGACTACTTTGGAGAAACTAGGCAAAATGTTTACCAAACATCCCGTAAAACTGCATATACACCTTGGCGATCATATGAAAACCAAGGACTTTCTATACGATAGTCAATCTTCTCGAATGTTGTGTTCGGTGCGTTACGATTTGCAAGGTGGCAGACACGGCTTCCTAGGGATATAGGATGATAACCTAGTGGGGTCTCCCAACATATACTCGACGGTATTGGGAGCACAATTCCATACTAGACCGCTATTGAGTCACAGAAGGAGGAATCACCCAACCTTGAGTGAAAACAATAGTGACTAGGTTTAACGACACCGGAGCACGTCTCTAGCCTAGACCTCTAAATAGTGTGTGTTATGTTCCAATGTGTTGTTAAGTTCATTCAGTTCATTTTAGAGTTGATCTTGAATTATGTTTCAGTTTTCAGGCCTTACCGTATGTATACAACAAAACCTAGGATGCAGCTAGAATGAGTGAAACATCCTTTTACTTCAATGAACACCTACCTACAGGAGGGTAGAGAGATCATTCCCAAACCAAGAAAACCAAGATAAGCCAAGAGACACAATGCAAAAACACATCAACCCTACAGTGCACGAATACTACTGATGATGGATTTTATCATTTTCTTTCCAATATGCAAACTTGAAATGCAAATACACTTTCACTTTCGTATACTAAATGAATGCAGTCTTTTGATTTTGATTGTTTTAAATTTAAAAGAAACAAACAAGCAAGCGTGAAAAAACCGGTCGATCCAAACAATTGTGATCTATGTTCGGTAGTGAAAAGAAATCGAATCAATACTAAAGATTGGTTCAATAATCATCACTAAAAATCAACCAGAAACAAGCAATGGAGAAGGCTCAAACAAACCAACAAGAAAGTTGCAAATGAACCTTGGGAAAACCAGCAACCAAGCCAATTAATTCAAGAGCTTGAAAGAACGAACTAGGTCACATGGGCAAAAATGCAAGATTCATTCAATAAAGCCAAAGAAAGAGTGCCTTAACCATAAACAGTCAAAAACAAGCTACTGAGCAAGAGAAAGAAGGCAAGGGATCAACAGGACTGGTGAATTGAGGAGGTAGAATTGAAAAAACAATTCTACAAGAATCGTCGCGGGTACTACACAAGCAACTAGGGACGATTAGCCACTAGTTGTAGCAACAGAGCGATGTCGTCACGAGAGTACACGTCTCTTCCATGACGGGCCGATTTCAGGAGTTGTCGCGACTGTATGATGGGATTCAACAACACACAGGATTTTACAAAAGAGTAAAGGCGATGTCGGCACGATTGTTAAAGTATTTTCCATGACTATCTTAAAAACAATGACAAATGAACAAGAAACTCGCAAACAAAAACTAGTCAATCCTTCAAATAATAGAGGGATTTCCCAGCTCAACCCAGGGAACCCAAAAGACTGATACTTAATCCCCAAAAACCAAGAGACACCAAATCAAAACCAAAACAAGAGCAAACAAAAGAAGAAACCTACAAAGGAATCCCCAGTGGAGTTGCCAACTTGTGAAGCAGGAAAGTGTTCCCTCTATAGATAGAGGCAACCCCTCTAGCCCTAGAGTGGGTCTAGTCACAACAAAGACAAAACAATAATTAATTCCCTTAAATAGTCATCTTTGGAGGCCTACCTCAAATTGGTGGTTTATGAAGTTCCATTGCGCTACTACAGCTTCTATTTCCTTCTCCTTAATGAGTAATCAACCTGAAACACCACAAAGAAACAACAGAGCACGTAATCGAGAAACAACAATGATTTATTTACTCATAAAGTCAAGAAGTCATGAGCTATCAAGTAAATTACATACAAGACATAGGAAATCATCATTGATTGTATTAATAATAAATCAAGAGCAAAGCTTACAACCAAGTCTTGACGTCGCAAGCCTTATCAGAGGATCCAACCAGTGTGTTTCTTCAAGCATTCACTCTCAAAGATGGGTCTCCCAAATAGCAATATATCTCTCTCTCATTCACAAGCTTTACACAAGGTTAAGGGAACTCCACACCTTCTTGCAAACTACAAAGCAATCCCACACTTGTCACACTCACACCAACTATCTATCAAACCCAAAAGCAGTAGCAGCATCGTACAACCAAAAGAACTAGCAGATGATAGCAATGGTGAGTGATTTTATAGGAGAAGGAGTATCCATGAAATGAGGAAGAGGGAGCTTATCCTTAGGCCAAGCAACACAAAAGACAGAACTACCATGCCAGAGGGAGGAGGGCGACCCAAACTGACCCAACAACCAGGTCCAAAGACATCCATAAGGCCGACTGTTGGAGCGAATTTGCCCAATCTGGATCGTCACTTGTTCATAACTAAGCTTCAGCGCTGACATCGCTAGTAGTCAATGTATCTAGTCAAACCGTTGCTAAAGATAGCAAATAACCTCACGTCAGAGCATGAAATTCGACCGTCGTGGGAATCAGATGTACTCATGCGATAGAAGCGCGACTCGACTGTTTATGACCGATGTCCGTCGCATATATTTAGTGAATTCTTGTGACGAGGAAGAAACCTTTAGGAAAAGTGGGTCAATTGGCAACATAAGGGAGTACTTATTCAATATGAGTATGTTTTCCTAGACACATGACATAGTAGAAGAACTGGGGTGAAGGCAATGAAAAATTACTGTGTAACAATATGCACAGCTTATGGTGGAGCAATCCACTCAGATGTGGTAGTCACATCATATGAGGTAAGATAACACATACAACACTGACAGATTAGTCCGAGATGAGTGCGACGGTTGTTACAGCAAGGTTCGTGTGAAAGGTCTGTCAGATGTTCGGCAGAGAAGTTGACACGGACGGTGACAACATTAACAACATATACAACACATTAACAATAAGATTCATACAAATCAGTTCATACACAAATACATAAGTTAAACAACATATGTCATTAAGGCAATCAGAGCAATCCAACTACAATAACAACATATGCATGAAAATGTGTTGGCTCTTATTATATAAAGAAGTGTAAGTCACAATCATACAATACATCCATGTAAACCTACTAGCCCCAACAGTGGGACATTACAGCCACATCCACCTGCTCCTCCAAAGAGATGAACTAGCTCTGTGCAATGGAGAAGCCAAGGCGTGTTACAATACTGTCCAAGCTCTTTCTAAGATAGTATTATCAGAAGCATGGCTGACCAAAAGCCTCTACATTGATTTATGAGGGACTATGTATAGCAAAGGGTGGGGTGACCCTTGACATTCCCCTTTGTGACAGTTCAACTACCCTCATGACTCTTCACCTACTCTATGACTGTTACATCCAACCTTTGACACTTGACTTATACTTGACATGACTCAACATTACAATGCACATGTACTCATGTGATACAACATGGCTTAAGCAAGCCTTACAAGACATCACTGACACTCGGTCCATTGTGATGAGACCAACTCTTTGACATGCTTGTGATGGTGAAGGTGGTGAGGTGACGCCAAGCTTGGTCATCTATGATGGTGTGCAGGCACCTCATGGTGACATCTTGCTAAAGCGAACTCTTGCCTCCATTGTAACCGGTGAATTGGTTCGGCCCCTTCATCCAACTCGTCTGCTAACATGCACCTGGTCTTCTTGGGTACAGTTGAACTGGAAACACACTGATGCATAGTGTCTGTGCTGATCTTCAAGTGTGTGTTGGTGGTCATGTGCATCAACTTGGTGAAGTACATGTTCATCCCCAGTTGGACTTGCTTCTTGTCTTCGCGTTGGTGAGTGTGTTGAATGGGTTGGATTGCATGTGTGCGCTCAATGACATGCATGTTGCTAAATCCCTTGCATGTGATCAACAACACAACTCACCATGTCTGCTCTGTGTCAACTGTTGGGATGGATCCTTAACTTGTATGGGCACAGTTTCATTCGTGAGTGCATGTTTCACCTGCTGTTGTTCTTGTTCCTATTGCAACTCATTCGTTTGTCTATGCAGCTTCATGTTCTTCCTGAGTTGATGCTTCAGCACATGCAACTCCTTCTTTGGTCCATCTTTTGGGTTCGTGCAATCTTCATGTTGCACCGTCACTTCATAGCCGGAGTCTCCAAAGTTGCTTTCATCATCAATGGACCTACTTGAGCTTGCAACCTTGTTCCGCATCCGGGTTGTCAACAACCCTCCTCTTGCATTCGTTGCATTTGGTAAGTTGTCTTCAACTACTATTCATGATGATACTCATTGTGATGCTTCTATTGTCATATCTTATTGTCCTTTTCTACGAACAACTTGATGTCTTCGTGGGTAGGAATGTCCATGGACACTTGATCGACTGCATCCCCAAGTGTGCTCTGAACGGTGTCTTCATATCTACTCTCCTAGAAACCATTGTACCTGTACTGCTGAGAGGAAGATGAACACCTAGGATACTTAGAGATATGGAAACACTCATGGCAAGCAATTAGTCAGTCAAAAACCAAAATGAACATGAGAACTAACTTGCAACATAACTGGGTGCATGATCATGAAGGTTGTGTAATTTCAGCCGAGAGGTTGGGAGACCAAATGCCAAGACTGCACAAGGCATAGTTTGGGTTGTTGGGAGACTGGCTGACTGTTGGAATTATGAAATTCATAGTCCAGTCTGGCTGTTTACTACTGGATTGTGCAATGCGCAATTCCAGCTGGGAAGGACTGCTGGCCTAGGGAAAATTTGTGCAATTTCTTGGGCCAAGCAGCCACAATCCTCTAGAAATGTGCAAAATAGTCCTAGAGGCCAGTGCTAGGAAGGAATGCGAAAATATGGAGAGGAAGGTGAGTCTTCCATCCCCAGATTTTGTGATGCAGCCTTGGTGAAGGCAGAGTCCGAGCCAAGGTTGGCCCGACTCACCGATGGGCAACTTAAAGCAACTAAGACAATAAATGCATGGCAACGCTAAGTGATAGCAGAAGTGATTGATAGTGCATGCAAAACATGTTAGGTCCCTATAATACTAGTGATTCCCTTATTAATATTGTCATTGTATCCCTTATTGTTATTATTGTGCCCCATAGAATCCAACTATTGTTTTTTTTGTGCCTTTATATTATTATTGTTAGGTCGGCTTGGTTATATTGTGACCCCTTCGACTCCTATATATAGAAAGGAGGTTTTGTCACTTGTATCATCCAAGAATTTTTCATTTGTTTAATGTAATGGAGGTTTCCCCCTCAAAGAGGCTAAATTCTAAGGTGTTGATCTATCTTTTCTATCTTTTTGTGAGCTGGTTTCATAACATTTGGTATCAGAGCTTTGGATTCTAGGGTTTTGCTACTCCAAACAGGTCATCGTGGAATTTTCATTATAACACTTTCTCTACAAAGTTTCAAAAGTTAAAAAAAAAACCCATTTTAGAAGAAATTGGTTTGAACCTCAACTCCGAATTTCAAATCCTGTCTCGCTATATTTTTGAAGATATAATCTGAAGAATTTAGGGTTTTTGCAGACCCTTGAATTACATTCCAAATAGGTCACCTTGGGAAAATCGTCATAAATTTCTCTCTGAGCATCAGATTAAATTTTCGTAAGAAGTTGCAGAAAGAGAACGGACTATAGTGTTTTGGGTACCATTTTCAAAACCTAAGGTTGAAATAGTGACCAGCAGCCCATCGTACAAGTTCACTCTACTGAACAAGTCTATACTCAGGTCATCGTGGGGGATTTGGCATAACTCTTCATTGGAGAATCCAATCTTGATCAGACTTACGGAGTTAGAAATATTACTCAGAGGGTTACCATAGGAAGAAATTAGACCTTGGAGATCGAAAATTATAGAAATACATCAGATTTGATATTAAGATCCTACAAAGTGAAAAAAAATGTGTATAGTTTTTATTTTTTTATTTTTTCATAAGCCTGGTTTGAAAAATTAGTTTGAAGGAATTCAAAAAGCATAGTGAAGCATTATTATCAGTAATTGATGCCTCAAAAAAAGAAAATGGAAACACCTAGTAAGAAACCTGAAAGCTCTGGCATGACTCATGAAGAAGAGGAAGAAATGCAACATGATATATCAAAATTACGAGACCAAGTGCAACAAATGTCACTTGTACAAAAAGTAACAGAATCTAAGATGGATGGTTTGAAGAAAGACGTAGAAGCTAAGATGGATGGTTTAAGGAAAGGCGTGGAAGCTAAGATGGATGGTTTAAAGAAAGGTGTAGAAGCTAAGATGGACGGCATGGAAGCTACGATGGATGGCGTGGAAGGTAAGATGGACGATTTGAAGACAAGCATGGAAGATTTGAAGACAGATTTGACAAAGTTTCTACAAGAAATGCTTACTAATGGTGAAAGGGTAGTAAAGGAAACTCATGATGAGAACAAAATAAATGTTAATCATGATTTCATAGACTCTAACATTGGATCGAAGAACCACCATGTTCCAAAGATCAATATGAGGAAGTTTGATGGCAAGGATCTCGGAACATGGATACTACAAATGGAGCAATTTTTCGATCTCCATAATGTGAAAAACACACAAAAGGTACGCATTGCAACTTTATATTTGGAACCAAATCAGTTTGTATGGTATCGATGGCTTTGCTCTCGTAAACAAATTTTCACTTGGGCTATTTTTACAGATGAAATGATAGCACATTATGAGGATACAAAAAGAAACACTTTTTTTAGCCAATTGATAAATCTCAAACAAAAGGGTTCAATAATTGAGCACATTGAGGACTTCCAAAAATTGAATATAAGGGTAAAATATATTCCAGAGGAGCATATGATTGATGTGTTCATAGGGACTTTAAAAGATAAAATCAAACATGAGGTTCGCCTTTGGGAACTAGATCCATTGTAGAAGGCATTCCGGTTGGCAAGAAAAATGGAAAGCAAAATTATGGCAACAAGGAAGCCTACCACTCACAATTATAAAGATGGAAGTGTTGCTACCCCTAGCCATCCACAACCTACAAGGTTGACACCACAACAATTGGAAGAAAAAAGAGCAAAAGGGTTTTGTTACAATTGTGATAGCAAATACACTAAAGGTCATAAGTGTGCCGAGAAGAAATTATTTTACATAGATTGTGAAGAGGAGGAAGAAAAGGAACAATAAATGTCAAAAGAAGAGGATATACACCAAGAAAAAACCCTATAAAAATAAGAAATGAATCCAACCATATCTTGTAATGCATTGGCTGGAATTACCACTCCTCAAACAATCAAGATAGAAGGGCATATTAAGAAGAAAAGGGTAATAGTGTTTATTGATTTGGGAAGTACCCATAATTTTATTCATTGTAAGATAGCCAAGGAATTGAATTGCTTCCTATATCCAGCACCAGAGTGTCAAGTGATGGTTGCAAGTGGAGAAACCATAAATTTCTCAGGAAAGTGCCATAATATCAAGCTATCCACGAGAGAATATGTATTGAACAGACCAATTCTTTCCATTCCAATGGGTGGTGTTGATGTTGTACTAGGAGTCCAATGGCTACAATCCTTGGGTACAATAGCTTTTAATTTTCAAGAACTTTTCATGAAATTCTCTGTAAAAGGAAAGGAAGTTGAATTAAGGGGTATCGCAGGGAAACCGGGAAAGATAATCAGCTCTAACAGAATGCTAAAGCTTCTAAAGAAAGAACAATGAGTCATAATTGCACAAGTATGTTCACTAGAGGTTCCCACATCGAAATCATCCATTTCTCTAGGTCTCAAAAAAGTCTTGGACAATCATTCCAAGGTATTTGAGACTCCCAAAGTCCTCCCACCTATTCATGATAATGATCATGCTATCAATTTGATTCCAGGAAGTGTTCCTCCAAACATCAGGCCTTACAGATATCCCTATGTCCAAAAGAGTGAAATAGAGCATATGGTTGCAGAAATGCTAGAGGCTGGTATAATTCAACCTAGTCAAAGTTATTTCTCTACTCCAGTAGTATTGGTTCACAAGAAGGATGGATCATGGCGCATGTGTCCAGATTATAAGGAACTCAACAAGATCACTATTAAAGATAAATTTTCCATTCCTGTCATTGATGAAGTATTGGATGAATTGCATGGATCAATTTACTTCACCAAGTTGGATCTTCATTCAGGATATCAACAAATCAGAATGAATATTGAAGACATTCCAAAAACAACATTTAGAACTCATGAGGGTCATTATGAATTTTTGGTCATGCCTTTTGGCCTTACTAATGTACCTTCTAAATTTCAAGGTTTGATGAATTTCATTTTCAAACCCTTCCTTAGAAGATTTGTGTTAGTATTTTTTGATGATATACTAATCTACAGCAAGTCTTGGAAGGATCATGTCCAACATGTTGACATGGTGCTCAAACTATTGGAGGAGAAACAATTATATGAAAAAATCTCCAAATGTTTCTTTGGAGTACAAGAGGTGGAATATATGGGTCATCTTGTATCTCATGAAGGTGTTAAGGTAGACCCTAGCAAAATTAAAACCATTAAGGAATGGAAAATCCCCACATCCATAAAGCATCTACGAGGATTTCTTGGGTTGATAGGGTATTATCGCAAGTTTGTTAAGGATTATGGGAGAATAGCAGCACCTCTAACAACATTATTGAAGAAAGATGCATTCTCATGGACTCTAGAAGCAACAAAGGCCGTGGAACATCTTAAAGAGGCGTTGTGCCAAGCACCAATCTTAGCTACACCAGGCTTCACAAAAACCTTTATTGTGGAATGTGATGCCTCAGGAAATGGAATTGATGATGTTTTAATGCAAGAAGAAAGACCCATTGCTTTCGAAAGTCGTCCAATCAAAGGAAAGTATTTACACAAATCTATTTATGAAAAGGAAATGTTGGCAATACTACATGCACTTAAGAAATGGCGACCCTACCTAATGGGAAGACACTTCAAGGTAAAAACAAATCATGATAGTCTTAAATACTTTTTAGAACAAATATTATCTTTAGAAGAGCAGCAAAAATGGGTCACAAAGATGTTGGGCTATGACTTTGAAATCATCTACAAAAAAGGGAAGAAAAATGTTGTGGCAAATACACTCTCAAGAAAGGATGAGGATGTGGAAGCATTTCTTTGCACCATTTCTATTATCCAATCAGATTGGATAAATGAAGCAAGGGATGAATGGAAGAATGATGAGGAAGTGTGGGCACTCATTCAAAAGATACAACAAGATCAGAGTACATCTAATACATTTATCTGGAAAAATGATTCGTTGTGGTATAAGGATTGGCTATACCTATGTAAGAATTCCAAACTCAAACAAAATATTCTTAGAGAATTGCACACCTCTCCCTTAGGAGGGCACTCAATATTTCTAAAAACCTACCACAGGGTTAAGAAAGATTTTTTTTTGGATGGCCTCAAATCAGATATTCAAAAGTTTGTGGCGGAATGTTTGGTTTGCCAACAAAATAAAGTTGAAACAATTAAGACCCCATGACTATTACAACCTTTATCAATTCCAAGCCAATGTTGGGAGTAGGTTTCAATGGATTTTATCACAGGTTTACCCAAGTCTAAAGGAAAGAGTGTTATCATGGTGGTAGTTGACAGACTTACCAAGTATGCACACTTTTGTGCATTATCTCATCCATTTAAAGCGAGTACAGTTTCTACTGCATTTATGGAAACAATTCAAAAGCTACATGGAAACCCAAAGATTATTGTAAGAGATAGAGATCCCATTTTCACTGGAAATTTTTGGAAAAAATTATTTTCTTGTATTGGTACTCAGTTAGCTAATAGCTCATCTTATCATCCTCAATCTGATGAGCAAAATAAGATAGTAAACAAATGTTTGGAAGGATATCTTGGTTGCTTTATATCTGATAAACAGACACAATGGGTCAAATGGTTGCCTCTGGCTGAATGGTGGTATAACACTTCCTTCCATACTGCAACAAAAATGACCCCATTTATGGCACTTTATGGATATCATCCACCATCCATCACATCATATTTAAGAGAAAATTCTAAGGTTCAAGCAGTGGAAGATCACATCGAGCATCAACAACAAGTTCTCCAACTCTTAAAGGATAACCTCACCTTGGTGCAAAATAGAATGAAACAGCAGGTAGATCAATATCGCAGCGAAAGAAGTTTTGATGTAGGTGATTGGGTATTCCTACGCCTACAAACATATAAACAAATGTCCCTCAAGCAAGCTAAGAAGGATAATAAATTATCTCCAAAGGATTATGGTTCGTACAAGGTGTTGCAAAAGAAGGTACTATGGCATACAAATTGGAGCTTCCTGCAACTTCCCGAGTGCACCCATTTTTCCATGTTTCATGCTTAAAGAAGGTTATAGGTGACAAGATTCCAGTTCAAAAAATATTTCCAGAACTTGATGAGGAAGGAAAAATCATATTGTAACCTAAAGCAGTCAAAGAAACAAGAACTCGACAGCTACGAAATCGATCAATTTCAGAGTATCCCATCAAGTGGAAGAACTTACCCGTTGAAGATTCCACTTGGGAGGATGAGAATTTTATATAGAAGCATCCAAAACTACTCAAGCATTGAGGAAAACACTTTTTTGAAGGAGAGGGGCATGTTAGGTCCCTATAATACTAGTGATTCCCCCATTACTATTGTCATTATATCCCTTCTTGTTATTATTGTGCCCCATAGAATCCCACTATTGTTATTTTTGTGCCTTTATATTATTATTGTTAGGCCATCTTGGTTATATTGTGACCCGTTAGACTCCTATATATAGAAAGGAGGTTTTATCATTTGTATCATCTAAGAATTGTTCATTTGTGTAATGTAAAGGAGGTTTCCCCCTTGAAGAGGCTAAATTCTAAGGTGTTAATCTATCTTTTCTATCTTTTTGTGAGCTAGTTTCATAACAAAACATCAATGAAAGATTCAACAAATAGATCAACATGCATTTGGGTGAGGCAGTTTTCCTGTTGGGCGAATGTTCGTGCAAAATAGGTTCATGCATGCGACAATAGTGAGATAGCAACGAAAATTGAAACAGAGCTAGGACAAGCTAGTATGTATGTAAGCGACAACATGCATTCAAAGAAATCAAGCAAATAGTACTCCCACAAGTGAAAACACAAAATATGATAGAAATGCAGCACAAGGCATGGGAAGCAGGCTTACCCCAAAACAACTGAGCTAAATGTGTTGATTGGTCCTAGATGTGATGTGGGATGTCAGAGCTACAAGGTTGATGTGAGGAATGAGCTTTGTAGCATCCGGTTGATGAGTTTTGATAACATCGAGGTTGTGACGTGCATGCCACGAATCTAGTTGAAGCGACACTTGGTGGGAGGTTTCAGAATTTCTCCTTGCATGTAACCTCCAACTGCTAAACATAGATCCCTAAAACAAGGGATGCATTTGCATGTTGCCTTGGGAGAAGCAGCAACTCAGTTGCACATGCAAGAGACTACTCGACTACTGTATAAAAATGCACATTTTTGGCTAGGAGTTGGGTTAGAAGCCCACGAGATTTGCACAATTTCTAGGCAGAACTGCTGATTTCTACCCAGATTTGTGCAAATTCTGGGCTAAGCAGCCTTGTTGGTGAAATTTGCACAAATCTTGCTGGGAGTTTTGGCAGGCAGGTTTGCACATCCTGGAGCCCAGTAGGCTGCCAGATAGGATTGCGCAATTTCTGGAGGGAAGGTTGGTTTCCCTCCATAAATGCGCAATTTTCAAGGGGAAGATGATCAACTTGCAGCTAGACCAAGTCCGGGTGAACAGCCTATGAGGGGAATGGATCAACATGTGACCGACAGGTTGCCTTTGTGCAAGAAATACACTGAATCTTGTGAACTTGACGAAGCAAGACAAGCTGCTGTGAAGGTTGGAAGGGAGGCTCCAAAATGAGGCTAAGGCAAAATTTTGAAGGGTGGTTGTAGCTGCTACAACACTTGGCGACACACTGGTATAACTCCAGCTCTCTAAATGGACCTTGTTTGTGAAAAGCAAGTCTAACACCTCTAGAAGTATTGTTCAGTTTTCATCTCATCTTGGTTTCACACTAACTTGATTGTCAGATATACAATCTACCAAACCCTTGGTCGATTGACACACATTCCAAGCAAAGGCAACATAGTTGTTTCGATTGGGGTTGAGAGGTATATAGGTGCATAAGTAGTATAGTCATCAGAGTCTTAGTTTCATCTCTGGTGTCACTCCACTCCCTGCAGGCCTAAATAGTACCCTGGTGGAGTCACATAGGAACACAAGCATGGCTCCGCTGCCAGTGAGCCTGGCCAGTACCCTAGTGGAGTTACTTGCATCACCTCCCTATACAGGAAGCCTTTCTATTCTTTCACCTTATTCATTTTTCATTTTAAATTTTTTACTTTTCATTTTTTCATTTTCCATTGTGCATAGCACTTATTAATTTCATAGGCGGAAGAGGGATCCCAACTTATTGAGAGCAGAAGAGGTTGTTCCAGTAGAGAAGTAGTTTATTGTATATCTGACGTGCCTATTAAGGTTTTCCCCCTTACCTTAATCTACTTGAATAAGTTGACAAGGATTAACCCAAAAACAATCAAATAGAGAAGGTGACACTAGTTAGCATGCAAGCGTTGTGTTTACACCAAGGTTCACTTCGAACAATACGTATTTTCCTTCGATGTATAATGGACTAAAAGTAACAAGCTCATTATACAGAGGAAAGATGACAGATAACCAAGTAGTGATAGTTGTACAAGCCCTCTTGTACTTTACCCAACTTGCTTCAAGAGTCATACATGGTTTCATGCAAAACTAGCCTATGAATGAAACAAGCGAACAAACTAACAATCAATAAAGCAAAACAAGAGAAGAATAAAAAATGAAAGTGAATCAAGTAAACAAACAAGAAAGAAAACAATGCACGTAAACAAACAACTAAAAGAAAACACTACTCCTACTCCTATACTAATGGTACATGGGCATAATCATGTGAAGTGATACTTCCAATGCAGCCATGGGTGCATTGTTAGACCCATGTTGGTGAAGGCTTGGTCCTCGAGCAACCCAGTTGCACGAACCAGCAAGCAAGAAATATATAACAATGAAGACAACCACACTTTGTGATTCAAAGTGCCCACGGGACATAAGTGAGTGCATTGCATGATGGGTAGTATGCGGACTTATCATGGTGTTTTGTGACACTACATGCAACTTTGAAGCATAAGCACACTCTCCACTATGACATGCAAGCAAACAAAAGAAACAAATATAACTTGTGTCACGCACAAGTGCTTGCAATGTAAGACTCCTCCAATGCATGAGCAATGGGATCATGTAGTTCGAGTGGAGGAAGTAAAATCTAAGTGTTAGATTGATCTTAAGTGCATATATATGAGTGATGAGAAGCCTTGAGTGTTTGAACAATTTCCTGATCGGAAGTGAAACCAATCTCAGGATATTGAGGGCCTTACATAACCATCAGCTCGGGTTGAAGTGCCTCGATGGCCTGTGGGGTTTCGACTTCGTTGACAGATGGATCTTCGTAGACCAGTGGCGTAGATGGATTAACATTGAGTGAATCAACAACATGATTAGATGATGAGCTAAAGAGATCACGACAACCAAGATCAGAAAATACAGGATTTGGTCAGCATCCTCATGGTTTGATGAATCTCATAGAGGGGTAGATGAGAAGGAAGGATGTTCACCCTCTGCGTTTTTGGAAAAAGAAGATGAAAGATCAAGTGGATTACCAATGAATGATTGGTCCTCTCCATTGTTGGATGATGGGCTAACATATGGTGTGTCCTGCAAAATATCAACAATGGGTGCATCTGTGGATGAAGACACACATGTGAAATCATGGATGGCAGGTTCACCAACGATGTTAGGAAAGAATGGAGGGGGCTCAGATGGAAGGGAGTCATCCTTCATCGAGTGTTGATGCTCAAGCTCCCACTCATACTCTTCATGAATGACAACGCATGTTGGTTTTGCAACACCAACCTTGTCAGTGGGTTATTCCTTGTTCACAACAAGTGAAGAGTCTGGAATGGAAGAACACAAGACAACATCATCTGGAGGAACACCCAGGTGCAAAGACAGAGTTCGTAGAAAAGAATGCATATGAGGACTCGAAGGACTCACAACCAAATGTAGTGAAAATTGAGTGAAGTGATGTTGGGAGGGTGTGAAGGATGAACAGGTGTGTGGGCATGATCCTCAACATCACTAGGAAGTGGTGGAGCTGTTGAATAAGAGGAAGGCAGACAATCAGTTAAGACAATGCCTGCTTCCACATGAGATTACGCAGCTCCATCAACGAAGAATGTTGAGCGAGGCTTGATCTCAAATTTTCTCTTGGGACAGGCATATTTCTTAATACAGTACTTAAACTGGTTCCAAAGATAAGAAAATTTCATCTAGCTCCTCGGAGCTTGAAACTGCAAGTCACGAAAGCGCTGCCAAAAATCAATAACGGATTCATGTGGAGCCCTCCGTTGTTGTAACAGTTTCTGGTCAAGATGGTCGAGATCAAAATGATAGAACGTGTCTTAAATAAGATCACATAAGTGCTCAAATGATTGCATGGTGTCAACCAATAGGCTGAGCACCCAACAAAATGGAGATTCGTGAAGTTTGTATGCAAGCAACAAACTGGCCTGCTCGTCAGAAAACTCATCTTCCTCATGAATCATGGAAATAAATTTATGTAAGTGCTCAGGCCAGGCCACTTCGCCTTCACCATCATATGTGTGAGTGGACAAGAGATCAAAAAGCTTCCCCGAGATGGAGACATCTTCACGATTCAAAAAACACCTCGAGGGAAGAAGAGTGCAAGACTCCATGAAAGATATGCAAAGGTTCAAAACTAGATGAGAGGACACAGCTTGTCATCATCCCCTCCTTCTAGCGCCATAAATGTTGACGGTGTTGGACCCACCAACATGTCAAGGGGATCTCCCTAGTAAGAAGTCCCAATTAGACCTCATACCATTTGGAGTAGGAGTCCTAGAAGTGGGTCATGAGGTAATTCCTTAACCGCGATGTCGCATAGAGGCAAGTAGGATAACTCTGTCAGTAGCAAGGGTGTGACTGATGTAGTGAGTCAAGGAAGGTGTATGAGAGGTTCTAACACATCAAGAGGAAGTGAGGGTGAAGGTGAGTTCTAGGTTGAAAGGGATCAGTCCTAACTCAGCTAGGAACACAAAACACAAAAGAACATGCACAACTTCTAATGGAGCAGTCCACTCGGATGCGGCAGTCACATCATATGATGTAAGATAACATGTACAACACTCACGGATCAATCTGAGATGAGTGCAATGGTTGTTATAGCAAAGTTCGTGTGAAAGGTATGTCTGATGTCTGGCAGAGAAGTCAACACAGACGGTGACAACATTAACAAATATACAACACATTAACAACAAGATTCATATAATTGCATACAATTCAGTTCATACACGAATACGTAAGTTAAACAACATATATCATTAAGGCAACCGGAGCAGTCTAACTACAATAAAAACATATGCATGAAAATGTGTAGCCTCTTATTATATAAAGAAGTGTAAGTCACAATCATATAATATATCCATGTAAACCTGCTAGCCCCAACAGTGGGACGTTATAGCCACATCCGCCTGCTCTTCCAAAGAGATGAACTAGCTTTGTGTAGTGGAGAAGCCAAGGCACATTACAATATTTTCCAAGCTATTTCCAAGATAGTCTTATTAGAAGATTAGCTGACCAAAAGCCTCTACAATGAGTTATGAGGGACTATTTATAGCAAAGGGTGGGGTGACCCTTGACATTCCCCTTTGTGACATTTCAACTGCCCTCATGACTCTTCACCTACTATATGACTATTACATCCAACCGTTGACACTTGAATTATACTTGACATGATTCAACATTACAATGCACATGTACTCATGTGAGACAACATGGCTTGAGAAAGCCTTGAAAGACATCATTGACACTTGGTTCGTTGTGATGAGACCAACTCTTTGAAATGCTTGTGATGGTGAAGGTGGTGAGCTAATGCCAAGCTTGGTCGTCCGTGATGGTGTGCATGCACCTCATGGTTACATCTTGCTACAACGAACTCTTGCCTCTGTTGCAATTGATGCATTAGTTTGGTCCCTTCATCCAAATTGTCTGCTAACATATGCATGGTCTTCTTGGGTACGGTTGAACTAGAAACACACTGATGCATAGTGTCTATGTTGATCTTCAAGTTTGTGTTGGTGGTCATGCGCATCAACTTTCCGAAGTACATGTTCAACCCTTGTTGCACTTGCTTCTTGTCTTCACCTTGGTGAGTGTGTTGAATGGGTTGGATTGCATGTGTGTGCTCAACGACATGCATGCTACTAAATCCCTTGCATGCGATCAACAACACTACTCACCATGTCTACTCTGTGTCAGCTGCTAGGATGGATCCTTAACTTGTACAGGTGCAATTTCATCCGTGAGTGCATGTTGCGCCTAATGTTGTTCATGTTCCTATTACAACTCATTTGTCTACCTATGCAACTTCATGTTCTTCCTGAGTTGCTACTTCAGCACATGCAACTCCTTCTTTGTTCCATCTTTTGCCTATGCATGATATTCATGTCACAATGTCACTTCATAGCCGGAGTCTCCAAAGTTGATTTCATCATCAATGGACCTGCTTAAGCTTGCAACCTTGTTCCGCCTTCGTGTTATTAGCAACCCTCCTCTTGCATTCATTACATTCAGTAAGCTATCTCCAGTTGTTGTTCATGATGTTTCTCGTTGTGATGTTGTTATTGTCATATCTTGATGTCCTTGTCTATGAACAACGTGATGTCTTCGTGGGTAAGCAAGTCCATGGACACTTGATCGACTGCATCCCTAAGTGTGATCTGAATGGTGTCTTCATCTATGCTCTCTTGGAATCCATTGTACCTGTACTGATGAGAGGTAGATGAGCAACTAGGATACCTAGAGACATGGCAACACTCATGGCAAGAAATATGTCATTCAAAAGCAAAATGAACATGAGAACTAACTTGCAACATACCTGGGTGCATGATCATGAAAGTTGCACAATTTTGGTCGGGAGATCAGGAGACTGAATACCAAGACTGCACAAGGCACAGCCTGGGCTATTAGGAGATTGGCTAACTACTGGAACTGCACAATGCATAGTCAAGTCTCACTGCTGACTACTGGGATTGCATATTGTACAATTCTAGCTGGGAAGGACAGATGGCCTAGGGATAGATTTGCATAATTTTTTGGGCCAAGCAGCCACTTTCCTCTATAAATGTGCAAAACAGTCCTGGAGGCTAGTGTTGGGAAAGAATGCACAAATCTGGAGAGGAAGGTGAGCCTTCCTTCCCCAGATTGTGCAATGCAGCCTTGGTGAAGGTAGAGTCTGGGCCAAGGTTGGCCTGACTCGCCGACGGGCAACTGAAAGCAACTAAGACAGTACATGCATGTCGACACTAAGTGATAGAAGAAGTGATTTACAGTGCATGCAAAACATGAATGAAAGATTCAGAAAACAGATCAACATGCATGTGGGTGAGGTAGTTCGTCAGTTGGGCGAACGTCCATGCAAAACAGTTTCATGCATGCAACATCAGTGAGATAACAATGAAAACTGAAACAGAGATAGGACAAGCTATTATATATGTAAATGACAACAAGCATTCAAAGAAATCAAGCAAATAATACTCCCACAAATGAAAACACAAAAAGAGATAGAAATGTAGCACAAGGCATGGGAAGTAGGTTTATCCCAAACCAGTTGAGCTGAATGTGCCAACTGCTCCTAGATGTGATGTGGGATGTCAGATCTGTAAGTTTGATGTGAGGAATGAGCTCTGCAACGTCCGGTTGATGATTTTTGATAACATCAAGGTTGTGACGTGCATGCCACGAATCTAGGGGAACCGACACTTGGTGGGAGGTTTCGAAATTTCTCCTTGAATGTAACCTCCAACTGCTAAACATAGATCCTTGAAACAAGGAATTCCTTTGCATGCTACCTTGGGAGAAGCAACCCATGCATGCAAGTATATTTTTCTCAGTCCTAAAGGGAACCGATCAACTCAGCTACACATGCAAGAGATTGCTCGATTGCTGGAGAAAAATGTGAATTTTTGGCTAGGATTTGGGCTAGCTGCAAAAGAGATTTGCGCAATTTCTAGGTAGATCTGCGACTGCTGCCCAGATTTGCACAAATTCTGGGTTGAGCAACCTTGCTAGGGAAATTTGCGCAAATCCTACTGGGAGTGTTGGCAAGCAGGATTGCGCAATCCTAGAGCCCAGCAAGCTGCCAGAGAGGATTGTGCAATTTCTGGAGGGAAGGTTGGTTTCCCTCCAGAAATGTGCAATTTTCAAGGGAAAGTTGCTCAATTTGTAGTTGGACCAAGTTCGGTGAACAGCCTGTGAGGGGAATGGATTAAGCTGTGACCGATAGGCTGCCTTTGTGCAAGAAAGACACTGAAGCTTGTGAACTTGACGAATCAAGACAAGCTGTTATGAAGGTTGGAAGGGAGGCTCCAAAACGAGGTTAAGGCAAAATTTTGGAGGGTGGTTGTAGCCACTACAACAACTGCCAACCAATGTTGTGTAGTTCGTCAAGCAAGCTATGAAACCAACATTACTTGAGAACTGTGAAGAGGTGATCATTGTGGAAAAAGACATGCACGTGATTGGAATCATCAAGGATGACTAACCAACAAAAGACTCCAAAGATACAGGTAGAAATCCCTAGGCTGCAGCAAGCAAGGGTAAAGACAAGGAAGCAAGTGACATTGAAACCCTTACTTGTCTTGCTAAGAACTTGACAATAGAGATGTTTGAGCTAAAACAATGAACTATCCAGACATCTGCTAGTAGTCGGCCTCCCAGACAACATAAGGGAAGCATGTCATCAGGCAGCAACCGCTTCCTGGCTAAAAATACGCAAAGCTCTAGCTCAGTGTTCCACGCAAACATGTTCACGAACTCCAAAGTTTTCTCATTCCATGAATATTGTCACCTAGAAAGGACTTGACTGGAATGGAAACGAGTTGTGGACCCGATGTGTGTCAATATGACAAACATGGTAAAAATGTGCAGTGTCAACCAGAAGATGAAGATAATGAGGAAGATGTTGCATCTGATGAGGCACCAAGCACTAGGAAAATGATCAACATGTATCAATTCTCGCAAGAAACATAGAAAATGAACACCGAGAAGTAGCCCCCAAAGTAAAGTGGTCGATAAAATCTCAAAAGTTAAGGGTCTCTCCCTATTACTAGGGAGCCACGAGAAAATCTGAAACTGCTGATGAGGAAGGTTGATCTACCAGCTGTATCAAAGAAGAAAGCTCTAAGCAAGTCCAGAAAGACAGCTATAGACAAGAGTACGTCCATGAGTAGTAAACTTCATAACACTCTGCCGGACAATACAAACACGAGTCTAACCCCGACATCTCGGTGATTTTACCCGTTCTTGATTACAATATTGTGGAAGATATGAAGAAAACTCGTGAAAACATCTCTTTGTTCAATTTAGCTAAGATCCAAGGTCAGCGAGATATTTTGTTGTGCGCATTGGGGCAAACATTTGCATACAACACAACCTATACTAGTAAGGGAGCAAGTGCATCTCCCGGTTCACTCACAACTGTGCTCAACACACTTTGGATGGAAGAAGCAAATTTTGTTTTCCCTCCATTCTTGTTTTCATTTGAAATTTTCAACTACAATGTTCACAACTGTTTGGTTGATTATGGCGCATCAACCAATCTCATACCACTCTCCATTGCCAAAAGATCAATGCGAAATGGAGTAAGACATTTGTGCAGATAATCCAACTAGATTGAATGTGTGTACCAGCCATTGGTGAACTTTAGGATGTGATAATCTAATTATCTCATGACAGTCGAGTTCACCAGTGCATCAACATTGTCATTGTGGACATATCAGAAGTGTATGGTTTATTGCTTAGTAGAGATTGGTCTAGCAAGTTGAATGGGTACTTTGCTACAGACTGGTCACACTTGTGGCTTTCGTATCAGGGAAAAAGCAATCAGATCCAGGTGTTATTTGAAAGATACATGAAACACAATGTCACTCCCATTAATGGTGATAATGATCTGATATTCACCCTATGAGTGCCATCAGTTAAAGATTTATTAAACTAAAGGTATTACAGACTCATGTGTTGGTGTGTGTGTTTTGTGTTATTGAAACAATGGATCGATCTGATTGCCAATACACAGAAAATAAAATGGAAAGACAACAGAGAAATAAAGTAAGCAACAAAAAGACACAAACAATTTTAATAAGGAGTTCACCCTATTCTCTAGGGCTACATCTCCGGTCCAGCTTCAGTGGTTGCCTTGTTTTATTGTGTCTTTCAGCATAGAAATTACAATACAGGGACTCAATATGAGTTCTCCTGAAGCAGATTTTGCTTGGCAAGGTGGTTCTTGGATTCCCCAAGCCACTCGGAGTACACAGACTCTTCTTCTTCCTACCAGCTCTGTGACCCTTGGTCTACAGTGGAAAGAGCCAAATGTGATGCTCAGTCTAGACAGATTCCTCTATGGGAAGGCTTGAATCTTCAATCTCTTTGGTGCTTGACACTGCCTGTGGTCAGCTCAGCCCTCTGTCTCTTCTGCTTGGCTTTACTATTCTCTATGTTCAGTCCTCCTCTCGGGGTTCACTATTCGTTGTCTCTCTTGGTTGTTTGGACTCTTCTTAATTCTAATTCCAAATCAACTCTAACTAGTTTGATTGTCTCTGTTCATGGCTTTAGCCATTCGATCCCTATGCTTGTTCGGTTCCTCTTCCACCTGTGCCGGTTCACCTTTTGCAGCTGCGCTTGGAGTTCCCTGCATTCGGCGTCATCATGAACACTCAAGGAGTGGCCACTTGTCCTCCTCTAAATGGTGCCAGCATGCTTCGTCAGTTCGTTCCTTCTGTTACACTGTGGATGTGTTCTTCCTCCACCGTGGTGGTCAAACGGAATCCAAATCCCTTTAGAACGCAGCTTAATTCCCTGTTGATTCCACTTATTTCCATCAAGTGCAATATCAGCCATCTGATCTGGGCCCTCCAGATCTGACGCCATACGCACGTTTCGTGTGGTTGACTTGCTTGATCGATAGCACGCGATCAACGATGGTTTTCTCTCACCTTCGCCTGCCACACATCGATTGGTGTATGGAATCGCTCTACTCCTATCCAAAACCTCTTACCGTTCAAGGGCACCCCGATCAAAACCATCGGTTTCCAGAGCATGGGTCCCACCTTTGTACTTTAGCGCTTTTACCTTTTCTCACCCGCAGTCCTTTGGTTCCCCCACGCAACCAGGTGCTTAGGCTTTCCCATTTTGGCCCTGTTCACTTAGCGATGTGCGATTAGTGCTAATCGTGCATCAAAAACCTCACCCTTTTTCGATTCTGGGGCTCCCAGGGGCTACTTTGGCCTCCTGCACGATCTCCATGGGCCTCGGTCAGCGTGCTTTGATCGAGGTCCTCGTCGATCCACATCGGCTGCCATGGCCACTGGTTCAGGGTGTTTTTGATACTGTTTTGGATTTCATTAGAGATTTGTTTGACCTGATTCAGTCATGGTTCTTGAAAGTCTTTCTATGGATCCAATTCGAATCATGGCCTCGCTTCTGAAAAAGATTTTGGACCACCAAAAGTTGGTTTTCAAGCATCAACTAAGTGAGGATACTTTTTCTTCACTTGTCCAATCTCAAACAATCTGCATTTACGATTGAGTAGATGTGCATGTAAGCTGGTAGATCAAGGCGAAACACATTTTCACCAATATTCTCAAGTATCCTGAAAGGTCCATACCTGATAGGCTTTAGCTTTTTACCTTCACTTTGCATCATGTCCTTGCTGATATACAGCCAAACTTGGTCTCCAACTTGAAAACTATGCTCCATCTAATGCTTATCATGCCTAGCCTTATACTTGGCCTGGCTCTTTTCCAGCTGTTCCTGTATTGCCTGATGGATCTCCTGCATCTGTTCAATGAACCCGGTTGCCTTATCCACATCACTGTGCCCATCAACCATGGTATCTTTACCAAGGACAAATTCCAAAGGAGACCTTGGTGTGAAACCAAAGCAGGTCTCAAAAGTAGATCTCTGTGTAGAAGAGTGTTTGGCTTTGTTGTAAGCATGTTGCACATAAAACAAGTGTTCATCCCAAAGCTTAGGATGTTTACTACAATATCCTCTCAGTAACTGGATCATAGTCCTGTTTACTATTTCTATCTAGCCATCTGTTTGTGGATGAAAAGTTGTGCTTTTCTTTAACTTGGTGTCCGTCAGTTCCCACAAACTATACCAAAACTTCCCCACAAATCGGGTGTCTCGATCAGATACAATAGAAGTGGGTAATCCGAAATGAACCCATACATGTTCAAAGAACAATTCTGCAGTCTGTTCAGCTATGACTTGTTTACTACAAGTATCAAAATGCACATTTTGCTGAACCTATCCATAATAACGTATAGATAATCATGACCTTTCCTAGATTTAGGCAGTCCTCCTACAAAATCCATGGAAATGCTTTCCCAAGGGTGAGAAGGGACTGGCAATGGAGTGTACAAGCATAGTTTTCTATTGTTGGGCTTTCTTTTAGCACACATGGCACACCCTCTTACATATCTAGAAATTGTCTCATTCATTTTCGGCCAATAGCAGAATATTTGCAGTTGTGCAACTGTTTTGCTTACCCCAAAGTGACTTGATATCAGAGAAGTGTGTGCTTCCCTAATTATCTTTATCCTCTCAGTTTGTGGAATGCAGAGTTTCCCACAATGGTATAAGAATCGGTCCTTTATATGATAGTCCAATTCTTCTACTCTTTTGCCTTGACTCAAAGTTGCATATACATCTTTAAAATCCATATCTTGAGCATATTGTTCTATGTAGCTTTCATGTAGTACATAATTATGCTTAAGTATGGTAGATGCATTTATAATGGGTCTAGATAACATGTCTTCAACCTTTTTATGTATGCCCTTTTTATATCTGATGACTAAGTGAAACTGTTGTAGAAAACCCATCCACCTGTAATGTCTTGATTGTTGCAACTTAGTTTGGGAGTGTAGATATTGGAGTGGCTAGTGATCAGTATGTATTACTGTCTCTTTGCCCATTAAGTAATGTTTCCACTTTTTCACACTCTGAACTAATGCATACAATTCTTTATCATATGTAGGATAGTTAACTACTGCAGGATTAAAAGTCTCAGAATGATAACATATGGGTTTTCCGTGCTGTGTCAACACTACTCCCATGGCATAGTCACTGGCATCAGTTTGGATCTCAAATGGTCTTTGCAAATCTAGCAGTGCTAGTACAAGTGTTGTACTTATTTTGTCTTTCAAGGTGTCGAAGGTTTTCTGATGTTTGCCTCCCCACTGAAACACCTTATTCAATCATGTTAAAGCATGTAAGGGAGCTGCAATTGTGGAGAAGTTATAGATGAACTTCCTCCAATATTGTGCTACTCCTAAGAAGCTTCTCACTTCTGTAGCAGACCTGAGTTTAGGCCAGTTTACAATGACTGCCACTTTAGAGGGAGCTATTTTCAATTCGCCTCCCCCTACTATGTGACCCAAGTAGTTTAGAGATGTTTTTTCAAATTCACATTTTGAGAGTTTAACATAAAGTTTTTCTCTTTTCAAAACATATAATGTCTGCTTAACATGATTTAAATGTTCTTCCCACGTTTTACTAAAAATCAAAATGTCATCCAAATACACAATAACAAAATCATCAAGAAAAGGTCTGAGTACATCATTCATTAATCTCATGAAAGTAGCAGGAGAATTAGTTAAGCCAAAAGGCATAACTAGCCATTCATACAATCCCTGCTTTGTTTTGAAAGCAGTCTTCCATGCATCTTACTCTGCAACTCTGACCTGATGGTATCCACTGTGCAAATCCAGCTTGGTGAAATAAACAACTTCTTTTAATTGATCTAAGAGATCATCTATGCGAGGAAGGGGATAACAATTCTTGATTGTTATCTTATTCAGTGCTCAGTAATCAATGCACATTCTCCACGATCCATCTTTCTTTCTCACCAAAACGATTGGTGACCCACATGGTGATGTCTAAGCCTGATGAAGCCCTTCTCGAGCAACTCCTGCACCTGCTTCTTGATTTCAGCATTCTCTAAAGCAGACAACATGTACATCCCAATGTTAGGCAATGAAACATCTTGCTGCAAAATAATATCATGTATTATTCCCTTTTTTGGTGGCAGACCTTTAGGTTCTTGAAACAAGACATCATACTCTGAAACAACCTTTTCTATATCAGCTTGTTGTTCAGCATTACAACCCTCAAATACATTGGTTTTATCAGGTTTATTTTCCTTTACAACCATCAGTAAGAATTGTTTGCATGAATTAATCATTCTTTTCGTCTGCCCTAATTTTATGAGAGTATAGTTATTCTTGAGCTTATGAGCTCTTACAAAGTATTTGATTCCATATTTAACCAGTAGATACTTGTTCTCAGCTCTATAGAAAATAGCCTTTCTATCATACAAGTAAGGACTTCCTAAAACAATTCCACATATATCCAAAGGAATTATGTCTAACTCAAACTCATCTACAAATGCTGACCCAAACGAAAACTTGAGTTTGCACTGTCTAGTCACTTGTAGTTGTGCTTTATCATTCAACCATCCTAATGGGTATGGTTTCTTGTGAGGTGTAGTTTCTAATCCCAATTTATTTACAATTGCTTCAGAAATCAAATTTACTTGAGAGCCACTATGAAACAAAGTACCAATCTTTTTATTTTTGGAAATAACTCGAATATGGAAAAGCTCATGTCTTTTTCTCTCGTTTTCTTCATCAATAACAGATTGAGCAAAAGTACTAGTAGATGCTTCAGAATTCTTACCTTTTATACCTTTGGCTGCTATGGTTGTTTCATCTCCTTATTCTGACCCCAAATCTCTCTGAATAGCTACAGCTGTCTTCTTCTTCTTGCCTTCGGACTTCTTAGGTCTCAGCTCTGGATGCAAAATCCAACAATGCTCATCATCATGCCCCTCCTTTTTACAGTGAGTGCATGAAGCTTTGGCCTTCTGTGTAATGTTAGTCTTCCTTGCTTTCCACTTCTGTTTTCTTTTCTCCTTGCTCTTGCTTATAGTGGGTTGGGATGGTCCCCCAACTTCTGGATTGCTATTCTTTCCTCTAGCCTCTAGATGGGTAGCTTGTATAGACACCTCATCTATACTAGTGGGATTAAACATGAGGATGGTATGCCTCATGTAGTTGTGTAGACCACCAATGTACTTCAAAAGAGTCTCTGGTGAGTCTAGTGAGATACCCAGTGTCAATGCTCTCTTTCTAAACTCTTGAGTATACCCTTGTACACTTTGCCCCTTCAATTGCCGAAGAGTTTTCCAACTCATCATGGCCTGATGCATGTAGGCCAATGGATAGAACTGTTTCCTAATTGCAGAAACAAAGTCACTCCAGACAGAGATGGTCTTACCATGGATTTTCATATCAACTTGGGTTCTACCTTCCCACCAAACCAAGGCAGTGCCTCCTAGGCATAGGCTTGCCAGCTGAATCTTACTTTTGTCTGAGTTTATGTTTTGTACCCTGCAATACACATCAATTTGTCTAATCGAATTGTCCAATCTTTCGGCATTTAGCTCTCCATCATATATAGGCAAATCAAATTTAACATCTAACTTAATCAAAGATGTTTTGTTATTATGTACAGGGCTATTAGGAGGTGTGAGAAAGTTTTCCTCTTTCCCTTTTCCTTTGGAGTTGTCATGGAAGTGAGACTCATCTTCTTCTTTCTCTTGCTTAGAGCCTGATGCATCTTCCACCTTTTGCTTTCTAAAGTCTCGGTACATTTCTTCAACCATGGACTTCATAGCTAGGAAACTCTCTATGAATTGAGGGTCTGGCCCCATAGAACTTTCTTTTGACATGGTCTTTCGAGGATAGACTCTCCCAATTTCAGGATTAGTTTCCACCAACTCTCCTTCTCCTAATTTGAGCTTTGATCTTGTGAGCATTCACAGCTATACCAACACAAGCTTGTCTAACCTTACAACCTTACACTCTGATACCACTTGATCTGATATTCACCCTATGAGTGCCATAAGTTAAATATTTATTAAACTAAAGGTATTACAGACTCATGTGTTGGTGTGTGTGTTCTGTGTTATTGAAACAACGGATCGATCAGCTTGTGAATACACAGAAAATAAAATGGAAAGATAGTAGAGAAATACAGTAAGAAACACAAAGACACAAACAGTTTTAATAAGGAGTTCACCCTATTCTCCAGGGCTACATCTCTGGTCCATCTTCAATGGTGGCCTTGTTTTATTGCGTCTTTTAGCAAAGAAATTACAATACAGGGACTCAATATGAGTTCTCCTGAAGCAGATTTTGCTTGGCAGGGTAGTTCTTGGATTCCCCAAGCCACTCGGAGTACATAGAATCTTCTTCTTCCTACCAGCTCTGTGACCCTTGGTCTACAGTGGAAAGAGCCAAATGTGATGCTCAGTCCAGACAGATTCCTCTATGGGAAGGCTTGAATCTTCAAGCTCTCTGGTGCTCGACGCTGCCTGTGGTCAGCTCGGCCCTCTATCTCTTCTGCTTGGCTTTACTGTTCTCTGTGTTCAGTCCTTCTCTCGGGGTTTGCTGTTCACTATCTCTCTTGGTCGCTTGGACTCTTCTCAATTTTGATTCCATATCAACTCTAACTGGTTCAACTGTCTCTTCTACTTGGCTTTACTGTTCTTTGTGTTCAGTCCTTCTCTCGGGGTTTGTTTTTCACTATCTCTCTTGGTCGCTTGGACTCTTCTCAATTTTGATTCCATATCAACTCTAACTGGTTCAACTGTCTCTATTCATGGCTTTAGCCATTCGATACCTATGCCTATTCAGTTCCTCTTCCGCCTATGTTGATTTACCTTCTGCAGCTGCACTTGGAGTTCCCTGCATTCGGCATCATCATGAACGCTCAGGGAGTGGCCATTTGTCCTCCTCTAAATGATTCCAGCATGCTTCATCAGTTCGTTCCTTCAGTTACGCCGTGGATGCATTCTTCCTCCACCGTGGTGGTCAAACAGATTTCAAATCCCTTTAGAACATGGCTTAATTCCCTGTTGATTCCACTTCTTTCCATCTGGTGCAATCTCAGTCGTCCAATCCGGGCCCTCCAGATCCAACGCCATATGCATGTTTCATGCGGTTAACTTGCTCGAATGATAGCGCACAATCAACGGTGGTTTTCTCTGACCTCCTCCTACCACGCGTCGATCAGTGTATGGAATTGCTTCACTCCTATCCAAAACCTCTTACCATTCAAGGGCGCCCTGATCAAAACCGTCGATTTCTAGAGCGCGGGTCCTGCCTTCGTACTTTAGCACTTTTACCTTTTCCCGCCCGTGGTCCTCTGGTTCCCCCACGCGATTGGGTGCTCGGACTTTCCCATTTTGGCCCTGTTTGCTTATCAATGCGCAATTAGCGCATCAAAAACCTTGCCCTTTTTCCATTCCAGAGCTCCTAGGGGCTACTTTGGCCTCCTACATGGTCTCCATGGGCCTCGATCAATGCGCTTTGACCGAGGTCTTCATCGTTCCATGTTGGCTACCATGGCCACTGGTTCAGGGTGTTTTTGATACTGTTTTGGATTTCATTAGATATTTGTTCGACCTGATTCAGTCATGGTTCTTAACAGTCTTTCTATGGATCCAATTCGAATCAAAGAATGAATTGTTGGCCTTTACGGAACTCATGTTCGGTAACTGCCTCTTGGAAACACAACTAGGGTGTTATCTCTCACATCCAGCTCCAACCCCACCAGACATGCAGTTGGGTCTCCTTCCTTGCCCAACTGATGGAAATGGAACTTGTACAGACCATTGTAATATTAGTAGCAGTAGCAGAGGTAGTACCAGCACATCAAGCGGTCCGCGTGCAGATGAGTTGTGGACCATGTATTTTGATGAATCAAAGACACAGGATGGCTCCAGAGCCTTGTGTGTTTTGATAAACCCGAAGCATAGGAAACATTTGATCTCAAGTCACTTGGATTTCAAGTTCACAAACAACACTAATGAATATGAAGCACTTGTATTGGGATTTCACAAAGCCATTAGCCTCAATGTTGTTACGCTCAAAGTGGTAGGTGATTCAGAAATCATGGTACGATAGGTACGTAACACCGTACATTGTTTGTCACTGCATCTCGAAATTTATCAAGAAGAGGTATGGCGATTAATATCTAACTTCCAATATTTCAATATCATTGTTGTGCCAAGAATGCATAATGCATTTGCCAATGCCTTAGAAAACGCAACTACTAGGATTTCACCACTTAGGGATAGGTTTATTGTTGAATATTGTACAAGCCTTCTATCCCTAATAACATAACTGATTTATGCGTTTTTTATGATGATCAACAGGTACTGCACTTCTTGGCCAACGATGATGTCTTCAAGGACACAACAATTGACGAAGATGAGCACAAGCAATCTCTACAAGTTGCATCTGATGAAAAGAAAGGAAACCTCATCCCGAAGGGTGTGGTGCCTCTCGATAAGATTTATGACTTGCATAACTGCTTCCAAGGCTCAAGAAATAGAAAAACCCACAGTTCCACCATGATATACAAATAGATCAACTTGGGAACAGACCACAATCTGAAGTTTGTTAGTCTCGGTACGTGTTGCACACTGCAGGAGCGACAAGTTTTTGTCCTCTTGTTTAAACATTACCGGGATGTGCTCACGTGGATATATGATGATATGAAAACATATGATACACAAATAATACAACACATGATTCCAATCAAAGAAGGGGTCAATCCATTGTAGAAAAAATTGAGGAAAGTACATCAGTCACTTGAACCCCTTATACAGAAAGAAACGACTAAGTTGTTGGATGCTCTGAGCACTTACAGAGTTCATCATTTTACATGGGTTTCTAATTTAAGTCATGTATTTAAGAAATTGGGGAGATCTGCTTATGCATTTATTTCTGAAACTTGAACCGTGCCAGGAAAAACAAAAAATAAAACTACCCCATGTCGTCAATGGAACCTATGTTGCACATAGTATATGGAGTAGGAATGTTGTCTTTTCTCAATGGTCTTTCGGGATATAACTAGATTCTAGTAGCAGAACGTGATAGTTTGACATTGTTTTAGGAAAATCTTGGCCCACACACATACCATCTGCAATCACGTGATGAGAGGATTGAAAACCTTCCTATCACGGCCAAGATCTCAAACACTACTTTGAGTAAGTCGGGGCCATGCCTCGTGCCATGTACATAGTCTATTTACTACATGTTGCCTTTTCACTTTGCTTTACTATTTTTGTTCCATTTTGTTTTTTTTTCTTAGGATATTTCTATTTATGGTTTTTTCAATAAGTGTTGCCCTCTACTGAGTTCTGGATTTTGAATGAGTACATGGCTGAGATCCAAAGGGTCTTGTGACATTGCAGCACTTGGTCAGTCCTGTGTCTGTCTTTTCTGTGCTTGGTTATAACCTTCGACCAATGAAGTATTGACGAGAAATATGAGACGTCCGCCAAGGAAGATCTGGTCTAACCATGAACTTGTGTCCTCACTAGGAAATCCAATGCATGTACTCAGCCTTCTGTTCTATCAGATGTCTTACATGCTTATCTAAACGAACAACCTCTTCTTCTCTCAATAAGTCAGGATCCCTCTTCCACCCCAAAAATAAATAAGTGCATATGGACAGTCCTCTTTTAAAAAAAATACAAAGGTGAAAGCAGAGAAAGTCTTCCTGTGCAGAGAGGTGAACCATGCAACTCCAACAAGGTACTGACCAGGCTCGTTGGCAGTGGAGAAATGTGTGTTTTCCTGCGTGACTCTATCGGGTCTATTTAGGCCTACTGGCAGTGAAGCAACACTAGAGATGAAAACTCATACTCTAAAAATTTTAAACTCACGAGCCAAACTACCCTTCCCTATTTCGAAACACTGTGATCAAGTTGAAACTTGTTGTTGTGTTTGACTGAGTTGGAAAAATGTGAACCATGTTTGTCCATGGGCTAAGTGGGGAAACTGAAGTAACCCACAGAGCAATTCAATATTGGCTGTTAGACCAAGGCCCTGTGCCGTCAAAGTACCAAAACAGAGAAGTTGGTATGCAACCAGCGTGTCGCCAAATGTTATAGCGGTTGTAACACCCTCCAAAATTTTGGCCTGCATCCAATTTCGGAGCATTCCTTGGTTTTTTCCTTGATGTTTGCAAATAATCAGGCTCATCCCTTAAGCTCATGTCAAGTATTCACACCCTCTTTACTTGAACATTCACCGAACATCTTTAGCATGTTGGTCACAATGTCATGCTTGTGGTCATGTTCTAGCTATATTGAAGGTCTTTCTTCATGTGTAAAAGTTGTGTTCGCTATGTAAGCATATGTCACACTCACACATGAAGTTGTATGCAATGTCACGCAAGTGTCATCATGGTTGTTCAATGATCTATCTCAAGTGTCTCGCTTGTCGCTCGCACATGTTAGTCAGTCACACTGAGAGTATGTTGTTTTGTTGGTTCGAGGTGTCTTGTCATCAATTCATGTTGAGTGTGTGTTCGCAAGGTCATGCATGCACGAGTTCACTCATTCACAAACTTAGTCATTTTTTTGAAGATCTTTCAACCAAACTAGCCTCCACCAACTGGACCTCCACTAAGATGCACTACGTAGTATCATCCTTCAGTGATCATGTATTGCTACCCAAAATTGTGGAAATCTTGAGGCTGCCTTCCAAGCAGTCTGCACTGTTTAATCTTGGAATCGACCTGGTTGATAGTCACCCAGAAAAATGTAGAATTTACCCAAGAAGTCATCTCAATCTACACTACCCGCAAGCCAATCTATCAAGCTTCCCGCTGGTCAACCGAAGAGTTTGACCAAGCAATGACCACGGGCTTCACTCCAAAAAATTGTGCAGAAGTTATCTGCATGTCCATCTCTGCTGGCTGAATAAATTGCACAGACATGAGGGACAGGCACCCGGTGCTTGTCACTTCACTGTCCCCAAAATTTGCACAGTTCTGTCAGCTGGCCTGCTGCTCCTCCTGAAAACTGTGTAGTTTTCTTGGGCTATCCTATAGCTACCCGACACCCCTCTCAGCCCAGAAACTGTGCAGAAATGTCCTGCAGGCCAGCCTCCCAATTTTGTGCAGTTTTGGCCAGCAAGCCCCAGCAACCTGTTTCCAGCCTCCCCAGAGAATCTGTGCAGTTTTCACTACCAATGTCCTCCCTGCTAGCCGCACTGCCTCCCTGAAGAAATTGCGCAGTTCTACCCTCCAGCTGATCCAAATCCCTTAGATGGTCGTTGTTGTTTTGGACTGCTCATATCAGCCTCCCAGTGACCTTTGTGCAATTTTCCTTGACAACGCCCTAGAGCCTGCATCCCAGCCTGAAATGTACTCTGTACAATTTCATAGCCTTGTCCTCTCTCCCGATCACCTGCACCCGAAAACAAAAGATGATGAATCATGGTGGACTAGGATATTTCTGGATTTGATGTCATCTCATCATGAATGATTGTAGATATAGGTACATAGATGAAACATGACATGACGACGAATAGGATGAACAAGGAGTGCATGCTAGGAGACATGTGCATGAACGGACGAACACATGAAGCATGTCAAGAACCATTGAATGGGATACACGCACATGCAACATCAAGAAAACACTAAGACCATCGAAGAATTCGCACACCTTTCCATGCGAAGGTGAAGCTATGATACACCAAGAGCACACTCATCACTCAACAACACTGCAGCTTGACATGGACACTACCATCAACATGAACATAAGAGCACTGTCATGTCGAGTCATGTCATGAGTCAACTCAGCCACATCACTATTGTGGGCCATACTATTGTAATCAATGTAATGTAATGTGGAAGTCCAAGAGACCCACATGTAAAGTTGAAGAGTCATGTAAGTCAAACAGTCATGAGGGAATTCGAATAGTCACAAGGGTCAGTTTCACCCTTGGCTATATATACCCCTCATTTGTACATGCAAAGGAATTTTTTCACCTTGGCTCATCCCAAAGAGCCTTGAGAGCCTATAGTCTTTTCTTTGAGGAGCGAGCAGTGGCTCCAATGCCCTACTATCGAGGTTATTGATGTAACGGTGTACAGATTTGTCTTGGAAATTTTTCTTAATTCATAAGCCTGTTAACAGGCCAGCATGTTTTCACACATGTATTGTATTCATTTGTAAGACTATTCTTTGGATGCTTGTAATGCATGTTGCTTTAAACTATATTAAGAAAGATGAACTATTTCGATTGTTCTAGTACAAATGTTGTTGGAAATGTGTTGTATCAATTGTTAACGTTGTCTGGCCCATGTGGACTATTTCGCTGGACACTCGACAAATTCATTCTTGTAAACTTGTTATAATGACCGTCGCACTTGTGTGGACTATTTCGCGGGGTGTTGTACATGATATCTAATCACCTTGTGTTTGTGACTGCCACATCTGTGTGGACTACTCCGACGGAAGCTACTCATGTCCTGTTGTGTTGTGTGTCTCTAATAGAGTTGGGACTATTCCCTTTCGAATTGAGACTCACTCTCATCCTCTCCCTCTGCAGTGAAATAACCTTGACACAAGCGACACTATGCACTCACTAGGCATGTGAATCTCATTGTTCAAAGACAAAGTAAACCACTCTCATGTGCTGACAATCAAGAGCTAAGGAAAATCTTTAAGATAATGGCAACCGAGCCATCATATCAGATGGTACTTCTACACCAAACGGTGTGAGGTCTATTTGGGACTTCATACCAAGGAGATCCCCTGAATGTTGGGGGGTCCAACACCATCAACATAATCTAAATCTGAATTTTCCTTGTCATCAGATGTGCTTTGACTCTCTTCATTAAAGTAAAATATTTTTTTATCAGAGAACTTCTTTTTAGCAACATTCTTTCCATTATCTTTATGATTTTCTCTATATTGACATTTGGATGCATAATGGCTTACTCTTCCACAAGAAAAACATTTAAAGGGAATCTTAGCTCTGAATTTTCCAGTTCCTACTTGCAATACCCTCACGAAATTTGCTTCTTCCTCATCTGATATGTAGATTATATCTTTGGGTGATTCCTTCTCTTTCCCTTTATATGTGGGTTTTAAATTTGCTTCTCTCATATGTGATTGACCTCCTTTTCTCATATTAAATACTGTTAGGATCCCATGGAGTTGTTTAATAGTGATATTTTTATAATCTTGCATTTCTTCAATAGTAGAGACTTTGGAATCGAACTCCGGAGTTAGTGATCCCAAAATATTTTCAACAATAGTAGAATCCTTTATTCAATCACCAAGATTTCTCATTGAGTTAACAATCTTGTATACTCTAACGAAAAAATATGCAATGCTTTCATCATTATGCATTTTAAGTGTCTCATATTGAATTCTAAATGCTTGAAGTTTAGCACTTTTACTTTGGTATCACCTTCATAAATTTGGATAAGCTTATCCCACATTGCCTTTGCAGTGTTCATTTGCATGACTTTCACAAATTCAGACTCTACCAGACTTCCCAAGATGGCATTTACAACCTTTGCATTGGTTGCATAATGTTTCTTTCCTGCAGTATTTATGGGAATCAGGGTTGAATATTGATATCCATCATCAACAATTGCCCATACATTTGTACCAAGTGCCTACAAGTATGCCCTCATTCTGACTTTCCAAAAGAAAAAGTTAATTCCATTAAATAAAGGTGGCCTGATAGAAAATAATCCATCTTGACTACTCATCTTGATGGATCTCCCTTAAGCGATCAAGCTATTACTGATGGACCTGCTTTGATTCCAACTGTTGGGAAAAAACACTAAGAGTGGGGGGGGGGGGGGGGGGGTGGTGAATCAATATTTAAAAACTCACTTAAACCTTTCAATTTCTTATTCATATTTCTATACGCTACTTTCATTAAGTAAATCAACATATGTACGTGACTATGATGAAGGAAAAATACGTATACCTAGTTAACTAACTTTTCATATATTTCATCATCTCTTGTACTTTAACCAATGTATCATTACTTAATTAGCATTTAATTAAATAGTAACCATGAGCAGTAAGAACATAATAAACCATCACACATAAGAAACACATCAACACATGAGGATACCATGATTTTTAGGTGGAAACCCAATGTGGGATAAAACCACCATTGTCGTCGCTTTTGTCTTCATATTTTATTATAAAGGAAAAAATCTCACAATATTGTACTGGCACAGACTCATACCAATATGTAGGCACCCACCTGCAGAAGGCTACAACCTTCTCTCATTCTCCAACATCCATTGGAAGGGAGCTCCAACCCCCTAATATCATTTACCAGCACCCACTAGAAGGGAGCTCTAACCGCCTGATCATATTTACCATCTACCATCGGAAGGAAGCTTTGACTCCCTCACTGAAGGCTCCAACCCTCAGCACCTTTGTGGACCATGTTTCATAATATTTCATACTGGATCCACCTGACTCACAACATCAAACATGTAGGCCACTTTTCACCATGTTTTCAGACGGTACCCACTACCATCATTTAAGCCCAATACCAAATAACAATTCTAAAAACAATCACTATATCAAATCACTCAATCATTGAACCAACTGAATCATCAAAGAAATCATTGAATCTTGATCAATCGATATAACTAGATCAAAATAAACCAGCATATATCATATAAATGCACAACTACTCATCAATAAGCTGAACATTGTTACCCATCATAGAACCCAATTGTTGCTACTGCAAACCCTAATCAACCATATGTCAAAATATAAACGCTATTGTTCTTAGTCATACCTGTGTATGTACGCTCTTCTCCTTAAGAGGACCTGCATACGGATCTCAAAATATTGAACAACTGAGTCTAAATCACTATCATACTGAATTAATCATTGAATCACATATTGAACCCATCACAGATCACAAACCAAATACATATCACCACACAATAGCATCATCCTAGTCAACATATCTTTCCATAAACAATTCAACCCATCCAACACTATCAAATACATATTATCATAAGAGGGACTTCATCAACAGACTATAACAAACATAACAGAACTGATCAGACATCATTAACAACTCATACCGCAAAACCCTAAGATATGTATGCAACTCTTATAAAAAACTTATGCGTATGTATGCACTTATAATTCACCACAACTGCGTATAGATTTGTATATACTGCAAAATATATACGTGACTACCCAGAAGCAAATATGTGTATGTACATGAATTCTCAATGGAAAACCAACATACATATCTGTAATCACTTAATCATGCCCTTGATGCACAACACAACATTTGTCAAACCCAAATCTAAACATACAAACTGTTACATACACACATCATAATATCAACATCATAGATCTATCATATCCTAAGAAAATTATCCAATATGTGGTCATTTAATATCTATTAGATATGATCCATCTCCATGCTCCCTAGTGCACACCGATTTCAGATCAAGTCATTCATAAATAATCCATCACATACACACTCTAACACTTAATCTCCATCTCCTTATATTGTATAATATTTATCTAATACCTTAGGCGAAACCCTTAGTAACGTCGATGGTATTATTTGATGGAATCAAATATTCATTGTCGTGCTCATTATTATGGGCCAATACCATGGTAAATACCCTTGGTATTCATAATACCATGGTACAGAAACTGTATGTGACTTCTCTTCATCATACCTGCATATGTATGCGAATTTTCTTCACATGACCCATGTATACTTTCCTAAACTTCATCTTTATCATCCCTTTGTCTTTGAACTGGTGTTCCTTTGTCTATCTCACCTGTAGCATCTACATAACCATCATGTTGACATCTTTATCAAGTAGGTTTCCATCAAGGACAACATATTAGTCACAATGAAAATAGAAAGGAATGAAGAACTGAAGTTTCTTGGGCTAAACCTATCTCTCTTTTTCCATATGTGCAAAGTTAGGGTTTCCATGAAGTTGTAATTGTAGGAAGCCAAAATTGCAGGGCCAGAATTTTGAGGAGCAGTTGCAGGACCAAATTTTTTGGACAAAGTTGTTGTAGGTCAAAGTTTGGAAGCTGACTTAGAGAATATCTTGTTGAGGGATGACTTGGTGCTTGGAATGGTTTTTTTCTTTGGTCTTTGGGTATTATAAGTCTCTTTGTAAGCAAATTCTATATAAGAAGAAAAGCACTTTTCTAGGTTTCCCCCTTGGAGGGGTTTTCCCCTAGCTTGGAGCTTATGTCTCATGTATTCTTTATTTTTGTGATCGTCATTGTTTTGATAATTTCTTAATGAACAAGGTCTAATAAAGTATTAAAAGGCCAACACACATCACAAGTAATTATCAAGTTAAGGAAAATATTTATAACATCTAAGTCTCTTGATTTTCCAACATGGTATCAGAGCTAAGGAAGGTTTTCAAGTTTCTTGAGAATATTGCTACATCTATCAAGGATTGCATATTGAAGATTATCTCCGATATTGTGAAGGAAGTAATATATGGAAGATTTTTCTCCACTTTATCTAACACTTTCAAGGACAAAAATGTATGGGTTATTGACAGTGGTGCCTCCAGACATATGATGGGAGAGTGCGGTCAACTTCAAACCCTATCTAAAGGAAAATCATGTCACTTAATCAAAATAGGAGATAAGAAGAGTTATCTAGTGAAAGGCATTGGATCTATTTTGTTGCATCTCAAGTCTGACGGAAGCATTCACCTCAACAATATTTATATGTTCTAGGTTTAAAGAAAAACTTGCTTTCTCTTTCTTTTCTAGAGGATTAGGGTTATATAGTTTCTTTTGTTGATGGCAAGGTTTTGGTTTGGAGTAAAGGTTGTAGTATTGATGATGTTAGGGTGATTGTGATCTATGAGGGGACATTATATAGAATTTTTACACCTCTATCTCATGCCCTAGTCCACTTGTATGTGAGTCCTTACAAGATATGCCATAGAAGGTATGGACACCTTCATTATAATATTTTTCCATCTCTAAGTTAATGGTCAATGGTCAATGGCATCCCCGAATTGAAGGAATAACTTGAAGGGAACTGTAAGGAATGTGCTCTAGGAAATAATGTGGAGAATCCATTTGCGAGAAGTGATATCATATCTAAGGAAGTTTTAGATCTCATACACTTAGATGTATGTGGACCTATGGTAGTTAAGTCTATTGGTGGGTATCAATATTATGTAACTTTCATCGATGATTTCTCAAGACTTGGTTATACCTTCTCAAAACAAGGACGAGGTATTCGAAAAGTTTCAAGAGTTCAAAAATTAAGTGGAGAACCTAATCGAGAGAAATATCGAAACCTTGACGTCAGAAATTTGTGGAAAATACACCTCCAAAGAAATGATAGCTTTCTGCAAGGTAGCAAGAACAAGAGGGTGTTTATTGTTTACTTATAATCTTGAATAGAATGGTGTGGCTAAAATGAAGAATATAATTATTGAAGAATGTGTCAGGGCCATACTATATGATCAAGGTATCCTTAAATTCCTATGGGAGAGGTGTGTATGATAGTTGTTTACTTGCATAGTTGAAGTCCACAAGATTCTCAACAACATGACTCCAAAAGAAGCATTTATAGGAAAGAAGCCAAGTGTGGATCATCTTCAAATATTTGGGTGTCATATGTATATTCATATACCCAAGGACAACAGAAATAAATTGGATCCTACCAGTCTAAAGGGAATCTTTGTTGGGTATAGTGCTTCATCAAAGGCGTATAGAATCTATATTAAAGAGGATCGTCGAATTGAAGTAAGTAGGGATGTAACCTTTGATGAAAGTATCACTTACAAGAAATCAAAGGACGTTTTAGTTGACTTTGATGAAGAAGATATACCTATATTTGAGGATATCTCAAGGGACAATGATGGTCAATGTTAAACATCTACTCGAGAAGATGTTGAAGGTCCTAGTGAACCTATACAACAAATGACTGTTCCAGAGAATCAAAAGAGGTATGGTTGAGAACTAATCTATAAGAAGTAGGACATACAACTTCGGGGACCTTCAAGGAAATTAAATTACCAAAGAGGTATTTTGGGTACGTTTCATATATGACACAGATTATTGAAGAAAAACCTTCCTCCTATGAAGTTGTGACTAAACATCAAGAGTGGAGGAATGTTATGCAGGAAGAATACTAGTTCATAATGAAGATTGATGTTTGGGAGATTGTCCCTAGGCCACGTAACAAATATATAGTCACTTAAAAATGGTTTTATCAGATAAATCACATTTCATATGGGAGCATTCATAAATATAAAGCAAGGTTTGTAGCAAGAGGCTTCTCGCAAAAATAAGTGTTTGACTACAAGGAAACCTTTGCTCCCCAACTAGATATACAACGATTAGATCTCTTGTTTTGTTGGCTACTACTATGGGATGGAACATCAACCAAATGGATATCAAGACAATTTTCCTAAACGGGACCATTGATGAGGAGGTTCACATTGAGAAGCCTCAAGGATTTGAAATAAATCACAGGGAGACTCATGTTTGTATGCTAAAGAAATCTCTATATGGCCTAAAGTAAGCACCTAGAGCTCGATATGCAAGAATGGATGCATACCTATTGAGAATTGGTTTTACCAAGAGTACTGCAGATCCTAACCTATATATCAAGGTGGTCAAGGGTGAGCCAGTTATCATATTGTTGTATGTGGATGATCTACTAGTCATAGGTGTAGAGCATCAGATTCAGGAATGCAAGAAGTAGCTAGCAACCGAATTTGATATGAAGGATCATGGGATTATGTATTATTAATTGGGACTAGAGGTATGGATGAATCCAGGTGAGATATATCTTAGTCAATGTAAATATGTGATCAATATAGTTTAGAAGTTTGGCGTGATAGATAGAAATCATATGATGACTCCTATGATTACCAATTTAAAGAAGTTGAGGAGTTTAGAGTCTAGTCCAGTGGATCCTACTTGTTACAAATAATTGATTGGGTCACTGATGTATTTGGTAAATACAAGGCTAGATATTTGTTTTGTAATGAATGTCATCAATCAATTTCAAATGGAGCCAAAACATGATCATAGGAAATTAGCCAAGCATATCCTAAGATATTTGAGTGGGACCATACATCATTGCCTCTGGTATACTGGTAATGAAATACAACTCATGGGATATAAAAACTCAGATTGGGGTGGCAGTGAGATGGATGGAATAAGAAAAATAGGGGGATGCTTCAGCGTAGGGTCTTCCATGGTCTCATGGATGAGCAGAAAGCAGCAGACATTTTCTTTGAGTAGTGTTGAAGCAGAGTATGTTGTTGCAAGTAATGTCTGTGGGGAAGTTTTTTGGATCAAGAAGTTATTATCAGATTTGTTTGAAGGATCAATTAGCCCTACACACATACATTGTGACAATGAAAGTTCTATAAGATTGACCTAGTGTTTCATGCTAGGACAAAGCATATAGACAAAAATTACCAACTATATACTCATAATCCTGGTATGAGATGGGGTCATAGAGATGCATTATATACTTATTGACAAAAATGTAGTAGATATACTAACTAAAGCATTACCAAACAAGAAGCTTGAGTATTTAAGAGACAAGCTTGGTTTGGTAGATATCTCATCCCTTATTGAGAGGGAGTGATATTGGATAGTTCTTATCTTTCTAGGACTAACAGACGTAAGTATTAGTGAAGGCCATAAAGAAATAATGGAGTTAGATGGATTGGATAAGCATCTAAGATTGGAACTTCTTATGGATTAGAGAATCTAGGAAAAAGAAGTTGTTGACTGATGCTCTTTGAGGATGAGGTAGGCATCAAAGATAAGAGTAGTTGAAGAGGACCGATATTCTTTGAGGAATATTCAGGATTGGAAATCCAAGATAAGAATAGTCCCTAAAGGACAGACCCGATGAACATGCATATGGGGTATGTGCCTTAGACGTAGTGTGGCATCTCACATAAATCCTCTTAGCATAATGCTCTCGAATAAGGATGAGATTGTCTAGTTAAGGCCTTCAAGGAAAATGTTGGTTATGATAAAGATGTTTGACTAAGGTGGCTTATCAATCTTACTCTTCTTATAAGAATGCTTTAATATTGAGATTCCTTGTACCATTTAATGATATTATGAATACCGCACTAGTTAAGAGGGAGTGTTGAAAATTGTAACTAGGTTCAATATTCATAATGACCTAATTGTAATCATGAAAATATATATTCTTTATAAAGAAAGAAAAAGAAATTATATTTTTATTTTGGAGTATGGGTTTCATACTCAAGCTTGATTCAAAAGCATGTTCTTCGTGCTTTAGGTTTTCTAGGTCTTTCTAAGATAAAGAATAATATTGGTCATGTGTCATAGTCCCATTTGGACTCACTGTAATAAAGAAATTTATTTATTTTATCAGGAAAAAACATTTTGTATCCCAATACCAAGGCGGCCCAATAGTAGATCAAGTCATCCTAAGGGAGGGCTATTTTACCCCTCCATGAGGCTATAAATACAAGGAGCTCAACCTCATTTGATATACTCATCCGAGACAAGTTTGATCTACAAGAGCTAAGGAGAATAAGAGCTAGAAGGATGAGGAAAGGAAGGAAGAATCAAAGTTTTTTAGGAGAAATCTCTCTCTCTCTCTCTCTTTTTCCACACGTGCGAAGTTGGGGTTTTTATGAAGCCACTATTGCAGGAGGCTAAAATTGCAGGGCCGAAATTCTGTGGAGCATTTACAGGGCCAAATTGTTGAAAATTGTAACTAGGTTCGGTCTTCATAATGATGTAATTGTAATCATGACATGTATATTCTTTATAAAGAAAGATAAATTATATTTTATTTTGGAGTATGGGTTTCATACTGAAGTTTGAGTCAAAAGCATGCTCTTCATGCTTTTAGGTCTTCTAGGTCTTTCTAAGATAAAGAATAATATTGGGCATGTGTTATAGTCCCATTCAGACTCATTGTAATGAATGTAAATATTTATTTTATCATGTAAAATCCATGGATAATCCCAAGACCAATGATAGACTAAAGGAGGACTATTTGACCCTCAAGAAAGGCTATAAATACAAGTGAGCTTGACCTCATTTGGACAATCATCTCAATCAAGCTCAATTTGCAATAACGAAGAAGAAAAAATTAGTTGGAGGACAAGAAGAGGAAGCACAAGTCAAAAATTGTAAAGGGCTATCTCCCTCTCTCTCTCTTGCTAGGGTATGTGAAGCTGCTAGTTGAAGGAGTCCAAAATTTTGAAGAAGTTGTAGGGCTGAAATTTTGTTTTAGGTGTCGAAGTTGCAGTAGTTGTGTTGCAGTATCAAAGTTTTGGAAGTCATTCTAAAGCAGATCTTGATGGGGGTGGATTGGGTATTAGAGTGTTTGTTGGCTTTAATATTTGGGTCTTTGAAGTATCTTTGTAAATCAGATTCTAAATAAGAAGAAAAGCATTTTCTGGGTTTTCCCCTTTGAGGGGCTTTTTCCTGGCTTGGAGCCTATATCTTGTGTACTCTATCTCTTTGTGATCTTCATTGTTTTGGTAATTTCTTAATGAACAGAACTAAAGAAATAATAATGAACCAGCTAACATCACAAGTAATAATCATGGTAAGGAAAATAAGTTCTAATCTGCAAGTCTCTATATTTTTTAACATGGTATCAAGCTAAGGTGCAAGAAAGAGATTGAAGATCACAAGTTAGCTGGCACCATGAGAAGGGCTTTGAAGAAGGGTTTCAATCTTCTTGGAAACCTTGCTATATCTATGAAGAAATCTCTATTGAAGATAATTTCCAAGCTCACAAAATAAGTACCAGATGGAAAAAAAATAATAATAATAAAAAATAAAAATAAAAATAAAAATATAAAATAAAATAAAATAAATATAAAATAAAATATAAAATAAAATAAAATATAAAATAAATATAAAATATAAAACATAAAAAATAAAAATAAAAATAAAAAATAAAAATTAAAAATTAAAAATAAATAAATAAATAAAAATTAAAAATTAAAATTAAAATAAATAAAAATAAAAAATAAAAAATTCACTTTATCCAACACAATCAAGGATGAGAATGTATGGGTTATTGACAATGGTGCCTCCAGACATATGACGAGAGAATGCAATCAACTCCAAACCCTATTTAATGGGAACTCATCTCACTCTATCAAACTTGGAGACAACAAAAGCTATCGAGTGAAAGGCATTAGGTCTACATCATTGGAGCTCGACTCAGGTGGAAGCAGTCACCTCAACAACATCCTATATGTCCCAAGTTTGAAGAGAAATTTATTTTCTATTTCTTGTCTAAAGGATAAGGGTGATATAGTTGATTTTTTTATGGAATTTTTTTGGTTTGGGGTAAGGTCTCTAGTATTAATGAATAAAGGGTGATTTTTATTCATGAGGGTCATTGTATAAACTCCATACACCCCTAGCTCAAGCCCTAGTTCACCTAGAAGTGAGTCCTTCTGAACTATGGAATAGAAGGTATGGACACCTTCATTAAAAAATATTTCCATATCCGAGTCAAATCGTTAATGGAATCCCTGAAATAAACAAATATCATGAAGGGATTTGTAAGGGATGTGCTCTAGGAAAGAATGTGAAGAAACCAATTTCAAGCAGTGACACCAAGTCTAAGGAAATTCTAAATCTCATACACTCGGATCTATGTGGACCGATGGCAGTAAAATCTCTTGGTGAGCATTAGTATTATGTAACCTTCATTGATGATTACTCAATGAAGACTTGGTTATAACTTCTCAAGAATAAGGACAAGGTATTCAAAAAGTTTCAGGAGTTCAAGAATGAAGTGAAAAACCTAACCGTGAGAAAGATAAAAATCCTAAGGTCAGGAAATGGTGGAGAATACACCTCCAAAGAGTTAATAGATTTCTGCAAGGAAGCATGAATCGAGAGGGAGCACATTATTCCCTATAATCATGAAAAAAAAATGGCATGGAAAAAAGGAAGAATCATACTATTGAAAAATGTGTAAGGGCTATGTTTCGTGATCAAGATCTTCCTCAATTCCTATGGGGAGAGGCATGCATGATAATTATCTACTTATAGAATCAAAGTCCTCATTGGATTATAAAAAACATGACTTTGGAAGAAGCATTTATAGGAAAGAATCCAAGTGTGGATCATCTTCGGATATTTGGGTGTCCTATGTATATTCATATACCCAAGGACAAGAGGAAGTAGCTAGATCCTACCAGTTTAAAGGGCATCCTTATGGGATATAGCGCTTCATCAAAATCATATAGAATTAATATCTTGGAGGATTGTAAAATCGAAGTAAGAATGGATGTCATCGTCGATGAGAGCATAGCTTACAAGAAATCAAGGGATGTTCTGGTTGACTCTGATGAAGAAGAGATACCTATATTTGAGGATATCTCTAAGGACAATGATGGTCAAGAAGCAGGACCTACTCAAGAAGATGTTAAAGGTCCTTGTGAACCTGTACAACAGGTAATTGTTCCAGAAAATCAGAAGAGGCATGTTTGGTTAAAAACAAATCTTCAAGAGGTATAAGGACATATAAGATTAGGGACATCCAGGGAAAGTAAGAGACAAAAGAGGTATTCTGGATATGTTGCATACATGACAAACCTAATTGAGGAAAAACCTTCCTTGTATGAGGATGAAGCTAGGCATCAAGAATGGAGTGTTATGAAGGAAGAATACCAGTCCATAATGAAGAATGGTGTCTTGGAGATTATCCCTAGGCCAAGTGACAAATCTACAGTCACTTCAAAGTGGACTTACTAGATAAAGGACGTTGTAAATGGGAGAATAGATCAATACAAGGTAAGGTTAGTAGAAAGGGGCTTCTCACATAAATAAGGAATTAATTATGAGGAAACCTTTTCTCCCATGACTAGATATACAACAATAAGATCACTTGTTTATTAGTTGCTGCTATGGGATGGAACATCCATCAAATGGAGGTCAAGACAAATTTCCTGAATTGGACCATTGATGAGAAAGTTTTCATTGATAAGCCTCAAGGATTTTAAATAAATCAAAGGGATACTCATGTCTACAGATTGAATAAATATCTATATAGCTTAAAGCAAACACCTAGAGCTTGGTATGCAATAATGGATGCATACCTTATGAGACTTGGTTTTTCCAAGAGTACTGCAAAACCTGACCTATATATCAAGGTTGTCCAGGGTGAACCACTTATCATATTTATGTATGTGGATGATCTACTAATTATAGGTGTATAGCATCAGATTCAGGAATTCAAGAAGAAGTTGGAAACAAAATTCAATATGGAGTGCCTTTGGGATTATGCATTGTTATTTGGACTAGAGGTATGGTAGAATCTACGTGAGATATATCTTGGTCAAGGTAAGTATGTGATCAAGATGCTTCAAAAGTATGGCATGATAGATTTCAAACCCATGATGACTCCTATGATTACCATTTTGAAGAAGTTAAGGAGTTTAGGATATAGTCTGATAGATCTTACTTGCTACAGACAACTGATTGGGTCCTTGATGTATCTAGTAAACACTAGATCAAACATTTGTTCTACAATCAATTTCCTAATTCAGTTTCATATGGAGCCAAAGAATTATCATTGGATTCCATCCAAGCATATCCTAAAATATCTACATGGGACTATCTATCACTACCTTTGGTACATTGGTAATGAAATCCAACTCATGGGATATATAGATTCATATTGGGGTGCTAGTGAGACAAACAAAAAGAGCACAATAGTTGGATGCTTCAGCCTAGGTTCTTCCATGGTCTCATGGATGAGCAGGAAGAAAGATATAATTGCTTTGAGTAGTGTTGAAGTTGAATATGTTGTTCCAAGTGAGGTTTGTCGAGAAGTTTTTTGGCTCAGGAAGTTATTATCAAAATTGTTTGAAGGACCACTTTTCCCTACGATGATATAAGATGATATAAGATGATATAAGATGATATATGTTGCATTATGCATAAGATGATATAAGACCCTGCGTTTCATGCAAAGACAAAGAATATAAGCAACAAGTACCACTACATCATAAGCTTGGTACAATTTAGATTCATTGAGCTACATTATCTACCTATAGATGAACAAGTAGCAAAGATACTGACTAAAGTGTTACCAAATAAGAATCTTGAGTACTTGAGAGGTAAGCTTGTTCTAGTGGATATCTCTTCCTTGATTGAGAGGGAGTGATATCAGATATTTCTTGTATTTATGGGTCAGGTGCTAGACAAGGACTAATAGTAGTAAGCCTTAGTGAAGGCGATCAAGAAAGAATGGAGTCTAGAAGATTGGAAACTTCTTATGGATTGGAGAATCAAGGGAAAGAAGTCGATGACCAATGTTCTTTGAGGATGAGGTAAGGTATCCAAGGTAAGAGTAGTCAAAGAGGAATGATATTCTTTGAGGATCCAGGTCTGGGAATCCAAGATAAGAATAGTCTTAAAAGGACATACCTTGTAGACATCCAGATGGGGTATGTGCCTTGAGAGGTAGTGTTATAGCTCACGTAAAGCCTCCATGCATTATGATCATAATTTAAGATGAGCTTATCCAGTTAAGGCCTTCAGGGACAATGTTCGCTATGATGAAAAGATGTTGGAGAAATATGGCTTATCAATATGACTCTTCTTGTGAGAATGCTTTAAGATTGAGATTCGTTGTACCATGAATACCTCCCTAGTTAAGAGGGAGTGTTGAAATGTAACTAGGTTTGGTCTTCATTATGATATAATTGTAATCATGACATCATATATTCTTTATAAAGAAAGAAAAATGAAATAAATATAAATTATAAGTTATTTTTGAGTATGGGTTTCATACTCAAGTTTGAGTCAAAATCATGGTCTTCGTGCTTTTAGGTATTTTAGGTCTTTTTCAATCTTTCTAGGATAAAAAATAATATTGGTCATGTGTCATAGTCCCATTTGGACTCATTGTAATGAAGGAAAATATCTCATTTATTGTGTAAAATCCATTGATAATCCCAAGACCAAGTCGGCCCAAGAGAAATATCAAGTCATCCTAAAGGAGGGTTATTCGACCCTCAAGAAAGGTTATAAATGCAAGGGAGCTTGATCTCATTTGGACACTCATCTCAAGCAAGTTTGATCTACAATAGTGAAGGAGAAAAGAGTAGCTGGAGAACGAAGAAGAGGAAGTAGAAGTTGAAATTTTTCAAGGGTTATCTCTCTCTCTCTCTATCTTGCTAGGGTTTATGAAGTTTCTAGTTGCAAGAGGTTGAAATTTTGAAGCAGTTGCAGGGCCAAAATTTTGTTGCAGGGGCCGAATTTGCAGTAGTTGCGTTGAAATATTAAAGTTTTGGAAGTTTTTCTGAAGTAGATATTGATGAGGGTTGGCTTGGTTCTTGGAGGGATTATTGGATTTGGTCTTTAGGTCTTGGAATTATCTTTGTAAAGCATATTCTAAAGAAGAAGAGAAGAATTTTCTAGTTTCCCCTTTGATGGGTTTTACCCTAGCTTGGACCTTATATCTTGTGTACTATGTCTCTTTGTGATCTTCATTGTTTTGTTAATTGCTTGATGAACAGAACTATGGAAGTAATAATGAACAAAATAACATCACAAGTAATTATCATGATAAGGAAAATAAGTTCTAATCTACACGTCTTTATATTTTCCCACACGAATTTCTGGAACGAAGTTGCAGTAGGTCAAAGTTTGGAAGTTTCCTTAGAGAAGATCTTGTTGGGGGATCACATGGTGCTTGGTAGGGTTGTTGGATTTGGTCTTTGGGTTTTCAAAGTCTCTTTGTAAGAATGTTTTATATAATAAGAGAATATTTTTATGGGTTTTCCCCTTGGAGGGGTTTTGCCCTATCTTGGAGCATATATCTTGTGTACTCTATCTTGTTGTGATCTTCAATGTTTTGATAATTGCTTGATGAACAATATCTAATAACATCACATAATAATTAATTATCAAGTTAATGACAATATATATAACATTTAAAACTCCTAATTTTCCAACACGTGCTAGTTTTAGGAATGAACTTGATTTCAATTTATTCACTTCAGGAAAAGGGATATGATGTCTAATTTCAAGGGAAGGAGTACATTAAATGCCATAGTTATAAGATAGTGAAATGGATTAGGGTACGGAGAAACAAGATATATAAGTTGCAGTTCAAAAATCCAAAATCACTGATTAGTAGCAGCAGTAGCAAGGGAACAGGAGAGTTATAGCATAGGAGGATGGGACACATACATAATGGAGCATTTATATTTCTTAGGGAGTGTTAGGCCCCTATACTACTAGTGTAATCCCTTATTGTTATTAGTACAACCCACTTATTATATTGATGTACCCATGTAGTGCCCATATTGTTACTATTGTGCCCCATAGAAGCCCACTATTGTTATTATTGTGCTCTTACATTATTATTGTTATGTCGGCTCTGATTATGTTATGACCCCTTAGACTCCTATATATAGAAAGGAGGTCTTTTCATTTGTATCATCCAAGCATTGTTCATTTATGTAATGTAAAGGAGGTTTCCCCCTCGAAGAGGTTGAATTCTAAGGTGTTGATCTATCTTTTCTATCTTTTCTTGAGCTGGTTTCATAACATTTGGTATCAGAGCTTTGGGATTCTAGGGTTTCACTGCTCCAAACAGAGAAGTTGGTCTTTTTGCAGACTCCTGAATTACATTCATAACAGGTGACCTGGGGAAAATCGTCATAACTTTCTCTCTGGGGATCGGATTGAAATTTCATAAGAAGGTACAGAAAGAGGACAGATTGTAGTTTCTTGTATGCATGTTTCACATCCAAAGGTCGAAGCAGTGACTTGTGGCACGTCGTATAAGTTCGCTCTACTGAACTAGTCTATAAGCAAGTCATTGTGGGAGATTTCACATAACTCTTCCTTGGAGAATCCAATTTGGGTCAGACTTGTAGCATTGGAAAGAGGACACAGACGGCTACTACAGCTCACAAATTCAGAACTAGATGATTGGAAAGTACAGAGATACATCAGAGGCAATATCGAGCTCCTACAAAGTGAAAAAAGGTGTGTAGATTTTCTTAAATTTTTGCTTAAGCTTGGTTTGAAAATTTATTTTGAAGGAATTCAAAGGGCATAGTAGAGCATTATTATCGGTAACTGATGCCCCAAGGAAAGAAAATGCAAACACCTAGTAAGGAACCTGAAAGCTCTAGCATGACTCATGAAGAAGAGGAAAAAATGCAACATGATATATCAAAATTACAAGACCAAGTGCAACAACTGTCCCTTGCACAAAAAGGAACAGAATCTAAGATGGATGGTTTAAAGAAAGATGTAGAAGCTAATATGGATGGTTTAAAGAAAGGTGTAGAAGCTAAGATGGACTGTTTAAAGAAAGGCGTAGAAGCTAAGATGATTGACGTGGAAGCTAAGATGGATGATTTGAAGATAGATTTGAAGACAGACATGGACGAATTGAAGATAAATATGAATAAGTTGCTACAAGAAATGGTCCATAAGGGTGAAAGGGTACTAAAGGAAACTCATGATGAGAACAAAAGAAATGTTAATCATGATTCCATAGACGCTAATGTTGGATCGAAGACTCACCATATTCCAAAAATCAATATGAGGAAGTTTGATGGCAAGGATCTTGCCACATGGATATTACAGATGGAGCAATTCTTCGATCTCAATAATGTGCAAAACACACAAAAGGTACGTATGGCAACTTTATATTTGGAACCAAATCAGTTTGTATGGTATCAATGGCTTTGCTCTCATAAACCATTTATCACTTGGGCAATTTTTACGGAAGAATTGATAGCACATTATGAGGATACAAAAAGAAACACTTTTTTTAGCCAATTGATAAGTCTCAAACAAAAGGATTCAATAATGGAGCACATTGAGGAGTTCCAAAAATTGAACATAAGGGTAAAAGATATTCCAGAGGAGCATAGGATTGATGTGTTCATAGGGTCTTTAAAGGATAATATCTAACATGATGTTCGCCTTTGGCAACCTGATTCATTAGAGAAAGCATTCAGGTTAGCAAGAAAAATGGAAAGCAAAATTATGGCAACCAGGAAGCATACCACTCACAACTATAAAGATGGAAGTGTTGTTTCCCCTAGTCTTCCACAACCTATAAGGTTGACACCACAACAATTGGAAGAAAAAAGAGCAAAAGGGCTTTGTTAAAGTTGTGATAGCAAATACACTAAAGGTCATAAGTGTGCTGAGAAGAAATTATTCTACATAGATTGTGAAGAGGAAGAAGAAAAGGAGAAAGAAAGGTCAAAAGAAGAGGATATACTCTAGGAACAAAGCCTAGATGAAGAACAAATAAATCTGAACATATCTTGTAATGCATTGGCGGGAATTACCACTCCTCAAACCATCAAGATAGAAGGACAAATCAAGAAGAAAAAGGTAATAGTGTTGATTGATTCAGGAAGCACCCACAATTTTATTCATTGTAAGGTAGAAAAAGAATTGAATTGCTTCCTATATCCAGCACTAGAGTGTCAAGTGATGATTGCAAATGCAGGAACAACAAATTGCTCTGGAAAGTGCCATAATATCAAGCTATCCATGGGAGAATATGTATTGACTAGCCCAATGCTTTCCATTCCAATGGGAGGTGCTGATGTTGTACTACGAGTCCAATGGCTACAATCCCTGGGTACAATAACTTTTAATTTTCAAGAACTTTTCATCAAATTTTCTACGGAAGGAAAGGAAGTTGAATTAAGGGGTATTGCAGGGAAACCAGGAAATATAATCAGCTCTAATAGTATGACAAAGCTTCTCAAAAAGGAGCAAAGAGGTGTAATTGCACAATTATGCTCGCTAGATGTTTCCACATTGGAATCATCTATTTCTCCAGATCTCCAAAAATTCCTGGACAATCATTCCAAGGTATTTGAGACTCCCAAAGGTCTCCCACATATGCGTGATCATGATCATGCTATTCATCTGATTCCAGGAAGTGTTCCTCCAAACATCAGGTCGTACAGATATCCCTATGTCCAAAAGAGTGAAATTGAACGTATGGTTGCAGAAATGCTAGAGGCTGGTATAATTCAACCAAGTCAAAGTTCTTTCTCTACTCCAGTAGTATTGGTGCACAAGAAGGATGGATCATGGCGCATGTGTCCGGTTTATAGGGAGCTCAACAAGCTCACTATTAAAGATAAGTTCCCCATTCCTGTCATTGATGAATTACTGGACGACTTGCATGGATCAATTTACTTCACCAAGTTGGATCTTCGTTCAGGATATCATCAAATTAGAATGAAGACTGAAGACATTCCAAAAACAGCATTTAGAACTCATGAGGGTCATTATGAATTTTTGGTCATGCCTTTTGGCCTTACCAATGCACCTTCAACATTTCAAGGTTTGATGAATTCAATTTTCAAACCATTCCTTAGAAATTTTTTGTTAGTATTTTTTGATGATATACTAATCTACAGCAAGTCTTGGAAGGATCATGTTGAACATGTTGACAAGGTGCTACAACTATTGAAGGAGAAACAATTATATGCAAAAAGATCCAAATGTTTCTTTGGAGTCCAGGAGGTGGAATATTTGCGTCATATTGTATCTCATGAAGGAGTTAAGGTAGACCCTAACAAAATTAAAGCCATTAAGGAATGGAAAATCCCCACATCCATAAAGCATCTGCGAGGATTTCTCGGGTTGACAGGGTATTATCGCAAGTTTGTTAAGAATTATGGGAGAATAGCATCACCTCTAACAACATTATTGAAGAAAGATGCATTTTCATGGACTCCAGAAGCAACAAAGGCCTTTGAACATCTTAAAGAGGCAATGTGCCAAGCACCAGTCTTAGCTACACCGGACTTCACAAAAACCTTTATTGTGGAATGTGATGCTTTAGGAAATGGAATTGGTGCTGTTCTAATGCAAGATGAAAGACCCATTGCTTTTGAAAGTCGTCCAATCAAGGGAAAGTTTTTAAGCAAAGCTATTTATGAGAAGGAAATGTTGGCAATACTCCATGCACTTAAGAAATGGTGACCCTACCTAATGGGTAGACACTTCAAGGTAAAAACGGATCATGATAGCCTTAAATACTTTTTACAACAAAGATTATCCTCTGAAGAGCAACAAAATTGGGTCACAAAGATGTTGGGTTATGACTTTGAAATCATCTACAAAAAAGGGAAGCAAAATGTGGTGGCAGATGCACTCTCAAGAAAGGATGAGGATGTGAAAACATTGTTTTGTGTTATTTCTATTTGTCCAACCAGATTGGATAAATGAAGCAAGGGATGAATGGAAGAAGTACGAAGAAGCATGGCCACTTATTCAAAAGTTGCAAAAGATCCCAATTCAAACAATATTGCCATAAATTAAAGAGGAAGGAAAATTCATATTGGAACCTGGAGCAGTCACAGAAACAAGAACCTGGCAGCTACGAAATCAATCAATTTCAAAGTATCTCATCAAGTGGAATAACTTACCCGCTGAAGATTCCACATGGGGGGACAAGAATTTTATAGAGAAGCATCAAGAACTACTCAAGCGTTGAGGACAACGCTTTTTGAAGGAGAGGGGCATGTTAGGCCCCTATACTACTAGTGTAATCCCTTATTGTTATTAGTACAACCCACTTATTATATTGATGTACCCATGTAGTGCCCATATTGTTACTATTGTGCCCCATAGAAGCCCACTATTGTTATTATTGTGCCCTTACATTATTATTGTTATGTCGGCTCTGATTATGTTATGACCCCTTAGACTCCTATATATAGAAAGGAGGTCTTTTCATTTGTATCATCCAAGAATTGTTCATTTATGTAATGTAAAGGAGGTTTCCCCCTCGAAGAGGTTGAATTCTAAGGCGTTGATCTATCTTTTCTATCTTTTCTTGAGTTGGTTTCATAACAGGGAGACCATGAGAAGAGCTCCATAAATCGACATGGAACATGATGATCTGTGCAGATTGTGCGTGCTTGGGAAATTTGTAGAAGCAGCATTCCTGAGGAGTAATAATAGATCCAAGGGTGTGTTTGAGTTGATAAATTCTCATATATGTGGCACATTCTTTACAAAATATCTCATGGGGTATGAGTATTTCATGACCTTCATTAATGACTTCTCTAGAAAAACCTAGATGTGTTTCTTGAAAACAAAGGACAAATTCTTCAATCACTTCTAAGAGTTTAAGGCTCTTGTGGAGAACATACAGGAAGAAAGATAAAGGTTCTTCATACAGATAGTGGAGGTGAGTACACAAATAAGGTCTTCACAAGAATCTATGTGAAGGAGCAAATCAAAATAAAATGGACAACTTCATATAACCCATAGCAGAATCGGGTCACAGAAAGGAATAATAGGTCAATAGTTGGAGTATCAAGGTAAATGTTATATGACCAGTACATACCTATATTTATCTAGGCAAAGACATATAGTACAACAACATATATTCAAAACAAAGTTCCTCACAAGGTGTTGGGGAATATGGCACAAAAGAAGGCTTTTATGGGAAAGAACCCAGAGGTTGGACACTTCAGAATCTTTGGCAACATAGATTATTGTCACATGACATATGACAAATGTACCAAGTTGGATTAGACTGTGGAGAAGAGATATTTTTCTAGATACAACAAAAATCCAAGACATATAAGATTTACATTACTAGTAGCAAAAAGATCATTGTAACACCCTCCTCCCACATCTACCCAAGCAACCATCCATCCAGGGTAAACATGCGACAAGAGACCACTATGATATGATTCGACCTCCTGAGTCATGTTAAGGAAGTGGAACCGATGGAAACACACGATACAAATATTCAACATCAGCATTAGGACCCTTAGGAACCAATTCAACCTTTCTGCCAACTAGCCCCTAGTCCCACTGAGGTTTTGGACCACTTGAGCTCTGGATGCTCTCATGCTATAGGCATGCTAGCATTTAGGGACCTCTAGACACTCTCACAAGCCTACAAGCAAGCATCCGAGGAATTTTTTGCACAGTGATGTGCCAGCGTCCCTAGGATTTGAGCCACTTTTTTAGGCCCAGAGCCCATGTCACTTCCCAAAATAGAATGAAATATTTAGAACAGTAACATAACAGGGAAATGACAGTGCAAAATCAATTACTTGAATAAGAGCTTGACTGGACCCCTACTAGCCGTGATAGGCATTTCGTCAAACATATCACAAATATGTAATCTACAGGCGTAAATAAATTATCTGAGCATAGGGGTCTCATACTTAGCTGAGAATCGCTAAGAGATATTGATACCTCAACACATTTATTGATATTTAATCCATTATGTCATAGATACATTGTTCATTCATTTACAAGTAAAAATATGATGATATTCATACATAGTTATTGTCATAAAACATATATATAACAAGCATAATAGAAATAGAAATACCAATGAAATCAAAACCATATGATCCACATATAAACCATTATAATACTCATAGAAATACAAGGAGAAATGACCTCATATTTATGATGAAAAATCCAAACTCGAGATGGGACTTCCACATTCCACCAGACCGTAGAATGGCAGAGCCAAATCTCTCTTCGACCATTCACCATCATGCCATATTCGAAGCATGAATGTGGGATCTCATAGTACACGTCAATCCATAACCATCTAGGGCTTCTATAGGCCATCCACCTCAACCCATCAAATAGTGATGTCGCCTCACGGTCGAACATCACAAAACCATCATCAGATTGGTCCCTATCCAAGCCTTACAAGGCTTCTAGATGATTTGTTCCAACCAAGGCTTCCATGACTAGTAACTCAACCCATAACTGACATCGAGCTTCCAGAGCATTTTTCCTACCAAGGCTTCTAGGACTAGTAACTCAACCCACCAAGGGCTTCCAAAGAATTTATCCAACCAAGGCTTCCAGGACTAATAACTCAACCCAAGTTGTTATAGGGCTTCCAAAGCATTTGTCCAACCAATGCTTCTAGTAACTAACAACTCAACCCAATCTAAGGAAACATGAGAACCAACCAAAACAAAACAAGGAAATAAACCCACAATATCCATGGTTATCTAGGAAATGGCAAGGCTAGGCAATCCACTGTCAATCCAGGCAATCCTCCATGCCAATGACAGATCATGACCAAAAATCCACATGCATATGTCATGCATGCTAAAACTCGTGAGGAAAACATACATGCAACTCGGTACCTACAAGAAAAACCCATTTTAGATGTTGATCCTGATGTCCTCTTGCGCTTTCTTATTATTCCTTTGACTTCTTTCTCCAAAAAGCCAAGTATGCCACACCCTCCAAGAGTGCTCCACAAAAACCTCTAAGTATCCAAGAGTATGAGAGAGAGAGAGAGAATAATGAGAGAGATCCAACACTAAACTGAGGAAAGGTTACAAACTAATCCTTGGAATCCTTTTATGAATGAGGCCTTTATTTTCTCCATTTTCCATTATTTTCCTTCATTTTCCTCCTCACATGCAACCTGTGACCCTCCACCTCCCTTTTCTCCTAATTTCCATTATTTTCATAAATAAATGTGCCAAAAATTCCATTTTTCCTTTCCAAAGCCTTAGGCATTGCCTTTGCTAATTTCCTTAGCCATTAATAACCAAAATGAACACCCACAGTAGGATGTCTTTCCTAACATTCATCTTTGAATAAGTGTCCCATCAGCCGTGGTTATTATTTTTCCTTTATTAACTTTTATTACATGGAATTTTCACCAGGGTTGTTACAAAACCCTCCCCCTTGGGCAAACACCGTCCTCGGTATTCAACAAAACCTATAACCACAAAAATTTTGTAAGCAAAATATATTGTCGATGGAGCTTTATAACTTAGATTGATGCAATATTTACAATGATCAACTTGCTAAGAAGCAAACCAACATGAAAATGTAACAACGTAACATCATAATGACATGACAACCATACCACTTATTGGAGCTTTATAACATAGCTCATGGCGGTATTTACATCCATATACATATGTACATATAGAAACATCACCAAAACATATACCAAAACACCATACCAAAATTACTTTGCCTCAACCAGAAAACAAGGAAGGATACATTACCTGCATCTGATCCGCCATCTCCCATGTAGTTTCATTGGGCCCAAAGTGCTTCCATTACACTTTAACTTGCTCAATTTCTCTCGGAGCTGTTGTGGCCACCAACAACCCCCCTCTTTGTTTGGTATTAGCAATAACACCAAGCAAATGGGGACCCTTAATAAAAAAATCCAAAAAATATTTTATGAAAATTTTTGTATTCAACTCCCTAAAACTGTATCGCATCGCGAGAAGAGAATGAAACGTTTTCCTATGAGCATAATAAGCTGCGAAGAAGCGACGTGAAATTCATCGCATCGCATACATTATGAAGCGCTCTTAAATGAAAAAACTTAAGAAATCTCCGACGGCCGATATGCGACATCGCATATCGCAACATCGCGTAAACAACACACAATGATTGAATGACTAAGTGTGATCTGCGATCTGTGATGAATGCGATCTGCGATTTGCGATAAATGCGATCATAAATTTCTGCGATGACACATCTTGACGACGCGATCCGCGATGCTGCGATGCAAGTCGCAGAAATCACCCATCGCAAATTTTCCTCGGCGCAGTATTCAAGGAAAGTTGTCCGTAAACCAAAATTGGGCGCGTGCCTTAAAAGAAATTAATGAATGTACGCCAAAGTATTCAAGAAGGACAACTTTGTGTTTTTCAAAGAGTCAGTTCGTTATGGGTGTCATGATTATGCATTGATAAGAGCTTAAAGCTTTCATGTCAATCTTTATTATCATTACTCTTTTCCTTTGCGTAAATTGTAAGACAGGAAATAACATGAAGCAATGTGCAGGAAACATCTAAGGAAAAGAGGAAAGCGTCAATGCTCGGAGAACAGAGAAGAGATCCCTTCATAAACGGATGCCGCATGCAACAGGACCACAGATTCCAGAGTATCACTCAACAGATGCTGATGTCAATAGGCCACCCAAAGCTCAGAGTCAAAGGCGCACAAAAGCAGCATGTTTACAAAAGATCCTGAAGCTTATGCCCGGTAAAGGAAAAAGGGCACTAAAGAAGGAAAACGCACCAGAAAAGCCCGGAACAAAGAACGGAGGTAGTTTTTGATGCAGAAAATTGTTCATAGAGCAAAGTCCCTAACTTGTTCAGTCACTCGCAAGGCCGAAAACCGAAATAGCAAAAGTAGAATCAGTTTGAGAGAAATTTGGGTTATTACCAAGTATACACGCAGTGAATACACCCAGCCAGAGGAAGATTCTAGAAAATATCTTCTAGTTTACCAGAAAGTGGTGCCAGCGCTTGTTATTTCTATTTTCATAGCTCAAACGAAAGCATAAGGCGACCAGCCGACTCTTCCCAGGCGAATGTTGCATGCTTGCAGCACTAAGGAGCAAATACAGAAATGGTTAGGAATTAGATTCAATTTTTAGAAATAGTTTTGCTTTAGCAGAAGGGCGGTCTTTTAAAACCGTATCCTAAATTTATGTAATTAAGTTAATTAGTTAGCAGTATTTAAACCCTTCTCAGGCATTAGGAGAAGGGTCCAGAAATTTGTCAAAAAACTTGTCCTCAGAACATGCACTTTTGCACCCTCGGAGGGGGTTTTGATGAATGGATGGATCAAGGTTTATTAATTTTTTCATTTGATATCTGCTACTAATGTTGCACTTCTGTACTCTTAGTAGATGTTAGAGCAAGGAGAGATAAATCATTGTTGCTTGAAGCTTATGAGTGGAACCAGTCATAAATGGTACTTTTATCTCTTGACCGTTTCTGTTTATGTTCTTAAAGTGATATACAGTCTTTAGTTGTTTATATGTTACTGCATGAATGTGTGAGTTACCATTTGGCACTTTTGTACGGTGGAGCCATTTATTTATGTCTGATATATGAATAACTTATTATGCGATATACTGTTCACAACTGTTTTGCCTAACTTTTTATGCAAAGTGGTTTATCTTAATTGATTTCTATTCTTATGATAACTGAATGATCTTTATTACCAGTTATTGTTTGAAATCTCTTTAGATCGCATAATAGAAGAAATACACCCCGGGTTAGCGTAGATTAGATCTTTTGTTTCTCATTAGATTACAATAGCATAGAGTTAGTTTAAAAGTTTGAATTAAATTACCTTTAAGTACTCTTAGATCAGCATCATCCAACTACACACACACACACACCCTTAAATTGGGAAACTGGTCCCATTATCCCCAGTCGGACCCACTATACCAAATGGATAAGGAGCTGCCAACCAAGGTCCGGACTGGGTGGGTATCCCCCTTGTTGTCGACCCGATTTTCGGGGCTTCAACAGGAGCATGAGAACCTTTTTCTGCAATATACACTAAGGCTCCGGTTGGAATTCTCCATCTAGTTCCACCTGTAATACAGACTAGTCAATCACATGATGAGCATCTTTAACATACTTCTTAAGCAATGACACATGGAAAACATCATGGAATTTCACTGTCAGAGGCAGTGCAAGTTGACAGGCTACTGGCCCAATCCTCTCAACAATACTGAAGGGTCCATAAAATCATGGTGTCATCTTGGCACATGATCTAATCCGTAAGGAGCTCTTCTTTGGTTTAATGCACAAGTACACCTGTTCCCCAAACTGGAACTCCTTGAACAACTTGTTCTGATCTGGATAGCTCTACTACCTATGTTGTGTTGCCTTTAGATTCTTCTTGATCAACTACATTTCTTGTTCCATGTCTTCCAACATGTCTAGTCCAATCAACACCTTGCTAACTAGATCACTCTAGCTGACAGGAGTATTGTAACTTCACCCATACAATTCCTCAAACAGAATCATCCTCAAAGATTCCTGATACCCATTGTTGTAAGTGAACTCTACCAGTGGAAGGTACTCTTCCCACTTTCGCTGTTGATGCATCACATACATCCTCAACATGTCCTCCAATATTTTTTGACCCTCTCTATTTGTCCATCTGTTTGCGGATGATAAGTTGTTTTGAAGGCCAACTTTGTGCCCAAACCTACAAATAACTCCTTCCAAAACTTGGAAGTGAACTTCACATCCCTGTTTGACACAATATTCTTCAAAACTCCATGAAATATAACCACATCTCTAATGAATACATGTGCCACATCGCTATCTGATAATGTAGACTTCACTGGAATGAAGTGTGCAACCTTTGTCAACCTATCCACAATAACCATGATGGAATCATGATGTCTCACTGTCCTTGACAAGCCTATGATGAATTCCGTGGAAACAACCTCCCATTTCCATTCTGGAATCTCAGTCAGCTATAACATTCCAACTAGGTGTTTACACTCTTCCTTCACACACTGAAAATCGAAACACCTAGCCACAAAATCTGCTACATCCCTCTTCATATTCGGCCAATAATAAAATATCTTCACTATTGTTAGTGTCTTTTGATAACCTAGGTGACCTGAATATGGTTTCACATGAAAATCCCTCAAGATCACCTTCTTGAGCTCACTGTTATCTAGCACATACATCCTATCTTTGAATCTAACCAATTCATCTGTTGCAAGGTAATAGTCCACATCCTGTGCATCTGCACCTATACCTGTACCTTTACTACCACCTATACTTGTACCTTTACTATCACTTGTACCTGTACCAGTACTCTGCTGTAACTTGTGCATAATCTCCATATATTTGAAATCCTAGAGACCTTCTTGCAAGCTCCTATCCTGTAAGTCTATCCCATAGGAGCTCATAGCTACTAAGTGATTTACCTATATCCGCCTACTAAGAGCACCTGCCACTTTGTTCTCTTTACCTTTGATATATCTGATCTCAAAATTGAACTCACTTATCATAGCCAACAACCAAGCCTACCTACCATTCACATTCGGTTGGTCAAATAGATAGTGTAATCCACTGTGATCACTCATCAACACAAATCTCCTACCTAGAAGGTAGTGTCTCCACATCTTCAATGCATGTATGATTATTGCCAACTCAAGATCATGTGTGGGGTAGTTCTGATCGTGCTCATTCAATTTTCATGACTCATCACATACCACATATCCATCCTTCATAAGAACTCCACCAAGTCCTTTCTTTCAAGCATATGTGCATACCAAACACTCTTTGCCCATATTTGCAATCTTTAACACTAGTGCATGTGTCAACAACTGCTTAAGCTGCTCAAAATTGACCTCACACTCCTCTGTCCATTCAAACTTCTTACCTTTCCTATATAGTGACGTAATAGGATAAGAAATATGTGAGTAGTTCCTGATGAACCTCCTATAATAGCCTGCCAACCCCATGAAAGATCTCACCTCATCCACATTCTTGGGAGCTACCCACTCCATGATGACCCTTATCCTTTTTGGATCTACTGTAATGCCCTCCTTGGAGAGGACATTCCCCAAGTAGTGCACCTTAGTCTGAAAGAAACTACACTTGTTGAGCTTAGCATACAATTGATTCTCTCTCAACAACCTCAACACTACTGCTAAATGATCGACATTCTCTTTCTCAGTTTTTAGAATATACCAATATGTCATTAATGAATACAATAACAAACTTATCCAAATACGGATGCAACACACTATTCATCAAGCACATAAATGTACCTGGAGCATTAGTCAAACCGAATGGAACTACAACAACTCATAATGCCCATACCTGGTCCAGAAAGATGTCTTGTAAATTCCCTCCTCTTTGATGCATACCTGGTGGTATCCCGATCTCAAGTCGATCTTGGAGAACACTGTTGCTACCTTCAACTAATCAAACAATAAATCAATCCACGAAAACAGATACATGTTCTTGGTCACTTTGTTCAACTTCCTGTAGTCAATGCATAATCTGGGAGTACCATTTCTCTTCTTCACAAACAATATTGGTGTGCCCCAAGTTGATACACTTGGCCTAATGTATCCCTTGTCCGACATTTCCTTCAACTATAGCTTCAATTCTACCAACTCAGGCGTGCTCATCTTGTAAGGTTCTTTTGATTCTGGAGTTGCCCCTAGCACCAACTCAATAGAAAATTCTACCTCCCTATGAGGTGGAAACTCTGTAATGTCCTCAGGAAATACATCCTTGAACTGTTGTAAAACTAGGTACCTACTCAAAACATCTGCATCCTCAACTTCCTTACCTTTATCACTAGAAATGTGCACTGTGAATAACTTACACCCTTTCTTATGGCTACACTTTGCTTTCATAGTTGTCACCATCCTAACTGATTTGGCTTTCTTATTTCCTTGCAAGACTCTTGGTTCCCCATTATCATCCAAGCACTCAATAGTCTTGTCATAACAATCCACCTTGGTTCTATGAATATACAACCAATACATGCTCAAAAACATATTGTATGATCCAAATGGTAATACATTCAAATGTTTTGTGGTAGGCATACCATTCAAATCAAATGCACAAACTCTTACCCAATGGTGAACTCGCTTCTTGGTACATGTAGTCAACTACACTAACCAAGATTATGCATGCAATTCCTTACTCAACCCACATTTATCCACCAAGTCAGGACGAACATAGCTATAATTAGATCTAGGGTCAATCAAAATAGAAATAAATTGATCACAAAACTTATTTTCCATCTCAATGATAGATGTCTGATGGTTTGCATGTTTGTTATCCAATGTTTAATAGATATGAGGAACACTCTGACCAACATCCCCAACAGTATGTGCATCCTATGCACTATATATCTGAGGCCTACCAACTTGATTCTACGAACAATCTCTCCTGCGATGATCTTTTCCACAAGTCCAACACTCTATAGGCTTCCAGCCTGCACCCTTATTCTACTCCTCATATTGATGTCTCTGTCCTCTATTTGATGCATTTAACTTCTTAGATGGTGAAACATTCTCTTTATTATCTGTACCTTGAGGCCTTGCTCACTTTCTATCCCATTTTCCTTTGTTCTTTGCATTACCTTTCCAGACTGGCTCATCGAACTCAATCTTGTATTTGAATGCAACCAGTAATCCACTAATGAACCTTTGAATCTCGGCCTTTTCCTCTATGAGGTAAGGTAAATACCTCAGTAACTCCAAGAACCTATTAGTGTACTATTCATCTATCATCGATCCCATCTTGAGCGCATAGAATTCATTTTCCCTGTCATCAAAGTATCTCTCTATCAAATACTTCTTCTTGAATAACTACTCAAAATCACTCCAATTCAAGTCTTCCTCATGAATACATCCGATAGTCTTCACATCTTTCCACTAAATGTTTGCTTTACCTTTGAGACTAAATGTAGTTACTCTAGATTTCATGTTCTATGAATATTCATGTAACCTGAATAACTTTCTCGTGCCAAGAAACCATGCCTCTGCATCCTATGGTTTCTTCATCTCTTCATCAAAAGTAGGTGGCTTTTCTTTCTTAAACTCATTTGGCAAGTATCCCCTATCACTCCTCTTGTAAGGATGATAACGATGACGATCCTAGTGTCGATCTGAATCATAATTAGAATAATACATGTGTCTATCCCTTCTCCTCTCTGGAGTGTCCAACAATCTGCCATCTCTGACTTTGTCATCTTTATCTGACATGTGACCACCATGTGACCTACCACCATATGCCCCATAAGTTTTTTCCTCCTGCTCATATTTGATCCGACATGGTCCCTGTCACTAAAAATTTGAAAAATCTGAAGTATCATTGCATTTACCTCTTCTTGGTTCTCCTCTGCCTACATGATTCTATCATTATCTACCTTAAAACTCCTTATTTCTTCCTTTAAGCTTCTCAGTGTATCTTCCAAATCAGAAGACTTCCCAACACCATACTTCTCTTCTGATTCATGGGGATATTCTTTGTAGTCTACCATCTTGCTAGCCATTTGATATTTCTTCCTACAAGGTATATTATGTCAGCTAAAACAAATCACAATCAAACAACGTACCTTAGTATATCTCGGGGAGGATACCTTGTCTGCAAGATCAACAAATCAGCACGATACATGTATAACGTAATCATGACAGCATATGGAAACATAACACATAAGCATATAACCATGCAACTATCATTATAGCTAGGGTCCAATCATCAACGTGTGACATTAACAACAACACACACCACGACCTCATGCATGAAAACAATCATTACATCACTGTACACTTGACAACATGCATACATTAACATTCATAAGCAATGCGTAACCAACCACACACATGCATAAACACATGTAATCAAGCATAAACAAACAATACTTGTAACCAAGCCTACAAGAATGATACATGCAACCAAGCATAAAGAATGTAACCTAACATACAAGAATGTAACCATGCGTACAAAATGATACATGTAATCAACAAATAACAACATGTAACCAGCCATACACTCACAACGATGCCCTCAACAATAACAACATCAACTTCCACATGACAGCATCACTACAACATGATCAACATCATGCAAATGCAACAAGCACATGGAATTAAAGTGTAAGAGACACACGTGAAACTAACATGCATGCATGACCAACACACAACCCATCTAGTCTAAGGCGTGAACCATGCTTTGATACCACTCTATAACACCCTCCTCCAACATCTAGCCAATCAATCGGCTAGTCAGGGTAAAGATGCAATGAGAGGCCACTATGATATGATTCGACCTCCTAAGTCACGTTAAGGAAGTGGAACTGACAGAAGCACACCATATAGACATTCAACATTAGCATTAGGACCCCCGGGAACCAATCAACCTTTCTGCCAACCAGCCCCTGGGTCCCACTAAGATTTTGGATCACTTGATCTCTAGACACTCTCAAGATATGGGCATGCTAGTGTCCAGGGACCTATGGACACTCTCACAGGCCTAAAATCCAGCATCCAAGGACTTTTTTCACAGTGATGTGCCAACATCCCCGGGATTTGAGCCACTTTTTTAGGTCGAGATCCCAGGTCACTTCCCAAAATATAATGACATATTCAGAATAGTAATATAATAGGGAAATGACAGTGCAAAAGCAATTACTTGAATAAGACCTTGACTAGACCCCTACTAGCCATGATAGGAATTTCATCAATCTATCACAAATATGTAATATACATGTGTAAATAACGTATCTGAGCATAGGGGTATCATACTTAGCTACGAATCACTAACAGACATTGATGCCTCAACACATTGACTGTCATTTCATCCATTAGGTCATAGATACATTGTTCATTCATTTACAAGTAAAAACATGATGAGATCCATACATATCTACTATCATAAAACATATATATAACCAACATAATAGTAGTAGAAATACCAATGAAATCACAGCCATATGATCCACATATAAGCCATTATAATACTCATAGAAATATAATGAGAAATAACCTCATATTGATGATGCAAAATCCAAACCCGGGATGGGACTTCCATGTTCCACCCCACCGTAGAATGGATGAGCCAAATCTCTCTTTAGTCATTCAACCCCGTGCCATATTCCAAGCATGAATTTGGGATCTCATAGAACACATTAATCCAAAACCATCCAAGGCTTCTAGATGCCATCCACCTCAACCTATCAAACAATGGTTCCACCTCACAGTCAGACATCACAAGAACATCATCATATTGGTCTCTATCCAAGCCTTCCAGGGCTTCCAGAGCATTTATTCCAACCAAGGATTCAAGGACTAGTAACTCAACCCACATTTGTCGTCAGTGCTCTAGAGAATTTGTCTAACCAATGCTTTCAGGACTAGTAACTCAACCCACCAAGGGCTTCCATATCATTTCTCCAACCAAGGCTTCCAGGACTAGTAACTCAACCCAAGTTGTTACAGGGTTTCTAGAGCATTTGTACAACCAGGGATTCTAGGAACTAATAACTCAACCCAAGCTAAGGAAACATGAGAACCAACCAAAAACAAAAAATCAAATAAACCCACAATCTCCATGGCTATCTAGGAAATGGAAAGGCTAGGTAATCCACTGCCAATCCCAGAAATCCTACATGCCAATGACAGATCATGACAAAAAATCCACATGCATATGTCATGCAGGCCAAAACTAGTGAGGAAAGCAATTATGCAACTTGGTACCTGCGAGGAAAACCCGAGGTAGTTGTTGATCACGATGTCCTCTTGCACTTTCCTTCTCTTCCTTTTCCTTCTTGCTCCAAAAATCCAAGTATTCCACACCCTCCAAGAGTGCTCCAAGAAAAAATCTAAGTATCCAAGAGTATGTGAGAGAGAGAGAATAATGAGAGAGCTCCAACACTAAACTAATAAAAGGTTCAACGGATCCTCAAAATCCTTTTTATGAATGAGGCCTCAATTTTCTTCATTTTCCATTATTTTCCTTCATTTTCCTCCTCACATGCAACATGTGACCCTTCACCTCCCTTTTCTCCTAATTTCCATTATTTTCATAAATAAATGTGCCAAAATGCCATTTTTCCTTTCTGAAGCCTTAGCCATTGCCTTTGCCAATTTCCTTAGAAATTAATAACCAAATGAACACCCACACTAGGATGTCTTGCCCAACATTCAGCTTGGAATAAATGTCCCATCAATCGTGGTTATTATTTTTCCTTTATTAGCTTTTATTACATGGAATTTTCACCAGGGTTGTTACAATCATCATGAGATGGGATGTAAAATTATAGGAGGAGAAGTCCTTCAGAAGATCTCATGAGTTACCAACATATGATAAAAGTGGGCTAGTATAAGCTCCAAGAGATGAACATGGATCTCAGTCTCAGGGCACTAGTATGAGTACAATGACTAGTACATGTGCATATATCGATGTAGAGGAGAGTTCATAATAGACAAAGTAGTAGGGGCAGGATGAGGAGCATGAAGCTCCACCCAGCACTACTGAAAGAAGAAATAGGGAGGTGCTTTAGACATTGAGAGATGTGTAGGAGTTCATGGGAGCTCCTAGGGCAAGCACCAGAGAGCATAGACATCCAAACATGTACAAGGCATTGGTGATAGGAGTCATTGATAGAGATCCTTCCAAATATTATGAGGATTCACATGATTAGGTGTGGAAATATGAAATGGTGAAGTACAACTCCATCATGTTGAATGATGTATGGGAAGTCATGCCTAGAACAATCGACAAGGAAGTAGTTGGATCTCATTGGATCTATAAGATCAAGTATGTTATAGATGGAAGTGTGGAAAAATATAGGGTTCATGGAAAAATATTTTTCTCAAAAAGAGGGCATAAATTATTAGGAGAAATTTTCTTCAATGGCTAGATACACTTCTATCAGGGTTGTGATATCTCTAGTAGTGTAAATAGGTGGAAAATTCACCATATAGATGTGAAGACTACTTTTCTAAATGGAGTAATAGAAGGGGAGGTGTGTATCGAATCATTAGAAGGATTTGAGATGCATGGGAGATATATTTGAAGAGGGAGTTATACAAACTCAAGCAAGATCCCAGAGCATGGTATGGTTAAATCAATAATTACCTGCAGCAAATGGGATTTGTGAAGAGTGAGGAATATTCTAACCTATATTATTTTATGGTAGGAGGTGATTCGCTCATTCTCGTACTATATGTGGATGATCTATTTCTAACAAGGTCATTAGGGCTCATTGAGTACCGCAAGAGGGACTTAGCAACAAAGTTTGATATGAAGTATTTGGGGTTGATGCATTATTTCCTAGGACTAGAGGTATGCTAGACAGATGGAGATATCTTCATTGGGAAAGGGAGATACACTATGGAGATATTAAGAAAATCAAGATGCAGGATTGTAGGCCCATTTTTATGCCTATGATTACCAACTAGAGGACTATTTACACATCAGAGGATGCAACAGTGAACCCAACCTTGTATAAGCATCTTATTGTCTCTCTTATGTATCTAGTCAATACAAGGCCAAACATTTGTTTCATGGTCAACACTCTTAGTTAGATCATGGTACAACCAAAGAGAGTACATTAGACAACAGTGAGACATGTTTTATGATATCTACGAGATATAGTCAAGTATGGTTTGAGATATACTCAAGGTGATGGCCTTATATTGATGGGATACATAGATGCATACTAGGCAGGTAGTGCAGTGGATTAGAAAAACACCTAAGGGTGTTTCTTAAGTATTGTATTAGGGGTTGTCTCTTGGTGAAAAAGGAATCATAAGTCCATGACGCTGAGTTCTGCAAAAGAAAAATGCATGGCAACAAGCATGGCCACATGTGAATCTATTTGGCTTCAGAAGTTAATAGTGGCACTCTTTTGCCTGAGAATGGATTCAACTAGTATCTACTATGATAATTAGAGTTCCATCAAGCCTGGAGGGTTAGCTCAAGTGGTTGATTTCTCATCTTTAAAGTACCTTGATATTGAGAGGTCACAAGGTCAATTCTCCTTGACGCTCTTAGGGTTAGGCTCTTTAAATGAGCTAGCAGGAATTGATCCCTTTGGGTGGATCTACCTAAAAAAAAATTTATATGGACGTAGCAATCACCAATATATGGATTTTGTGAACCACATCCAAAAAAATGATAACATTGATCACATATACCACAATTTTACTACAATCCTTTCCATTACCATTAACATGTTCTCTACTAAAGTGTATTACAAAAAGAATAGTAGAAATTCCAACCCTTGGTATGGTAATGATTGTAAAATTACCAAGGAAGTGATTAGATATGCTCCTAAGTAAATTGTAAATCTTGAAAAAATAAGTATGCACGAATATCTCATTAAAAGGAAGAAAAAATGCTATATATGTGATCTTCTTCACCTTTCTAAAGTTGAGCCCAAAAAGTTTCACCTTTCTAAAGTTGAGCCCAAAAAGTTTTGGAGGAAAATTCTTGTTCATAAAATGAAAGAAAATAATTTGATCCCCTTACATAATTGGGATATATAACTTAAGAATATTTATGATTCTCTTAACTTCGTGGACACCATATTGAACACTCCTATAGAAGAGGATATCTTCTCTTTGGAAGATGTTGATTTAGGATTAAGCAACTCACTAATGGGAAATATAGGTATATTGAAGGCTACCAAGCCTAAATTATCACAATGGGAATTTCTATCCTCATTCCTCATATAGAAAAACTCCTCATTCTGGCAGTGAAATAAGGCTTTCCCTAAGCCTTGGATGCAAAGTCTTATTGTGCCTATGTTTAAAATTTCCTTTTGACTACGGGACCATTATGATTAGCCACATTTTAGCTAAGTTGTATGGGATCGTTTTAAACAAGAAGATTAGCTTTTGGCTTGAAAGACATGGTGAAATATCTAAAGAGAAATCTAGATTTAGGAGACATTACTCAACTATAAACCATGTTGTTACTCTTAGGATCATTGCAAAGGAATGTTACAATAATAATATTGATCTCTTATGTTATTGTGTTGACTTTAGAAAATATTTTGACATTGTTCCTCGAGATAAGTTATGAAAGAGACTAGAAGAGATAATGGTTCCTCTCGAGCTAAGGGCTATTGTGAATAGGCTATACGAGAATGGTCTTGCCAATTTTATGACCGCCGAGGGTTGGTTAGAAGATATTACATGAAATATCAAAGTTAAACAAGGATGTCCCTTATCCCATTCCTTTTTTGGCATTTACATTGATAAGATAGAATAGTGTCTGAAAGTTGTAGGATGTGATGGACGTAGTATCACTAGTATGGTCACTATTCTCCTCCTTTATGCTGATGATATCACTCTTTTAGCTAGGAGGCATGATGACCTTAACAATTAACTTAGAATCCTCTAATTTTATTGCTCGAAGATGGGTATGACTGTTGATACCAACAAGACTAAAGTCATGATCATTAAATCCAAAAATATCAACTTTGGTCATTTCATATGTGAGAATAACTTGGATAAAGTTTCTTCATATAAATATTTGGGAATTGACATTCATCATCAACTCAATTGGAATTATAGCATTGAGAAAAGGATAATTGGAGGTTGTAAATCTTATTATGAGCTTGAAAACAATTGTAAGTCAACATATCTTTCGACTTGGAGTAAAAAAATTTCATCTTTGGGACTCACTCCACCCCTGTTATTTTATATGGATGTGAGGTTTGGGGTTGCAGTATATCTAGAGAATTGTGGAGGAATATTGAGCTAATCCAAAAGAAATTTATAACCTACAACCTCAAGATTAAAGGAAATACTCCCTACCCTATCCTCTTGATTGAAGCTATCATTTCCCCCATTGAAAGCATGGTTATGATTAGGTATCTCATGTATAAAAATAAGGTATACAATATGGAATCCAAAATGTATCCTAAAATTGCTTCTAACTCAATCCAAAACCCCCACCTTCGACTCAAGCGAGGACAACATAGGGATGCCTAGTTTTGGATAGAACATTTGGGAGTAAAGGAGGATATCATCTTAAATAATAAGGATAATATTAAAAATATTATTACTTCCAAATTTAAGGATAGTTATGGGTTGATAAGAAGTTAAAGGGAAAAATGAATCTAAGGTATTATAAGGAGGTGATCAACCCCATTCTTGAAAACCAAAAGTATCTTTCTGTCTTGACCAATTCTAAGAAGAAAATTAATATTGCCAAGTTAAGAACTAAATCTCATGACGTTCAAAGTGAAACCGGGTTTTGGTCTATTCCCAAAACATCTTGGGATGAAAGATTTTCTCACCTTTGTGATACTAAGAGGATTGGATATGAAAATCACTTTCTCATAGACTTGCCATCTCTTACTCGCGTTCGTTCTAATTTTAAAAATCTTTTCCACACTGCTAACCTTCTTGACTTGTTAAGTTAACAAAACTATGGTGACCTAGGTATGATTCTCTTTTTTCTTTTCGATCATAGAAATAAAATGTTAAAGAATATAAATTAATCACTTTCTTAAGTTCTAATAGACCATATTGGTCTTAGCGGAAATCATCGTCATCATTTTCGTCACCATCACCACCACCATCACCATCACCATTGTCATCATCATCATTACAGTGTAATGATTGAATGAAGCCCTATCTCACTTTATACAAAATTATAAGCCAAATTGATGGATGCATTTATTTTTCCTATGTAGTGCGTAAGGGAGGGGGGATAGCAGTGGGGGTCAACACCCCAAAGCTAATCGAATCATGTATGTTTAATAAATAATTCCAATACATCATTTCCCATGTTTACAAAAATGCATTAATAGGCTTTTATTAAGGGTTGGTGGATTAGCAACATGGTGTTAGCTTTGTTGTTTTGAAAAGGGGAAAACTTTCTCGTGACCCACATTGTTTGGAATTATGAGAATAATATTGGAATCTTGGAAAAAAACATATTTTATTGATCAATAAATCATAACATTATATATTTCAATTGATTTTCTATGTTTTTTTAATAACTAATACATATTTATGATATTAATACGTTGTCAAAAAATCATTTTTTGGAAATGTTTTTATTAATAATTTATCATTATTTAAACATTGTCTAATCTTGATTTATTCTTGTAATTTATTAATACATATTTAAATGTGTATAATATTATGATTGTGCAAATATTTATAGATCCAGGTAGTTACAACCATGAATGATGATGTTGACAAGTTGGCATTGTTATGTGTATTTATATGAAGTGGGGTTGTTTAATGATTTAGGGGATTTATATAGGGTTGAAAGTTTCTTGGTCATAAAACCGTCTAGATAATTTTGAGTTTGTAACAAGTCACCCCCTTGGTCATAAAACCGTCTAGATAATTTTGAGTTTGTAACAAGTCACCCCCACATTAGCAATGCCTACAATTTATGTTGAGAGATATTCCATGATTGCATTTCCTACCTCAATACGATTTTTCATCCATGGTGGCTTATTCTATGTGTGTCATAGGAGATCACCATACATGTTTGTATTCTAGTGATTAAATGAACTTTTGGATGCTCAAAGCCATACACGGGGTCCATTGTTCATCTCACACTTTGAATGATGTTGTTTCTGCCTAGTTCACTTGATATCATATAGTTTATCGTTGATTTTTCCAGAGTTCTAGTTTCGAGTTAGCTTGTGAAGCAACTAACTCCTCACTTAGGAAATAACCATTTTTCTCATTGTTTTTATACATTGTCTACCTCATTCATGAGCATTTTTTAAAATATGGGAGTTTATGGTCAAGAATCACAATATTGGAAAGATAAAGAGAGTTCACCACATTCTCTTGCACAATTTGAGGTAGTACTTTCACTTTGAGTTTTTCTTATTGAATTCCTGCTTTATTATTATGTAATTGGCATAAATATTAAGGATATTTTTTGTGATATTTTGACTATTTTATCCTATTTCCTCTTAGTTTATTTACTGCCTTTGCTTGGAAAATACTTGCATCATGTCTTTTTTTTGCTTATAATAGGTTAGCATTCCACATTTGGACTTGACTTTCCCTTTAGTGTCAACATTGTGGTTTGCACTTCTGATCATTGTCCCAAGTTTCTACAAATTTATCCTAAGTAAATTTTTAAAACATTGGCTTTTGTTGCTTGGTTCTTAGATATTTAGTAACTTGTGTATCATATTCATGTAATTATTTTGTTATGAGCTTCCCATGTTCAACATACCCCATCTCAGCATTGTCGTGGCTATATTAGTAACTAAGACCTTGGTAATTTGTTTGCCTTGTCTTATTCCTTGAGTGACTTCATGCCAACATTTTCATTTGATGAGGTAATATGAGATCATTTAAGCTCTAAGTGAATTCTAGACTTATTATCACATTAGGAGGAAAAGTTGCTTTCACAATTAGTCTATGTTAATTTATTTATTTTAAATGGCATCTAAACAATCACATGCAAATCTAGTAATATTAACTCTTTTTTAAATGTCCTTTCATATGAAAGTGTCTTTGTTGAAGACGAGATGATTTAGCCTGCAAGAGAATTCTAGATTTATTAGCTGAATAGGATGAATCAACTCATATACTTTTTAATTAAAGGTTGATGTTAAATAATCATATATAATTTTTTTTGTTATTGTTGTTGTTGTTTTTTTTAAGATGATATGATTAGGTTGAGGATAAATATTATCCAAATTTTAAAAACATTGTATAATCAAGAAAATAAAACTATACACAATAATGGAATCTTGATCATCATCATGTATATGTAAATAATAATAACAACCTAAGATTTGTATTCCCCACAAATGGTACTCAAAAGTGGGACACGAACCCCAACCTTGATATGAGAGCCACCTTATTAAATAAAGGGTGTTATAGACCACCTAGGTGGAGAGGTACATGTGACAAGAAATGTATCCAGGCCGTTGACTATGAAGCGAGGTTGTGTGAAGTTTGTTTCAGGTGGAGAGGCACATGTGAAGGGTAATGTATTCAGGTGGTTGATTGTGAGGTGAGTTTGTGTGAAGTTTGTTCCATAATTGATAGATGGTAGAGAGAAACTCTGAAATGATAACCAAAATGAAGATGGAATTCAATCGTGCTCCTTAAATAATTGTCCTAGATTTGATGGGAGAATTATGGCAAGGAATGGTGGATGAAGTCGACGATGTGGAAGGATAATTAAAATTAGTCTCTCATTTAATGGAAGTTGTGACACAGAAGTTTGTTTGTGAGTAAGTTAGTATTTTGTGGCCTGCTTAGAGGTTTTACTTATTTCTTTTCTTGGTGTTATATTTGGAACCTCCGGGTTTTATTGTTTGGGTGGTCATCATGGTTTGGGTGGCCATCCAAGAGGGTTTCCTCTAGAATTCATTTCTATGTTCTCACGTATAGTTTGGATTTGTAGATTAAAATTGGAGCTTTGTGGATTCAATTATTTTGGTGCTAGGCTTGGACATGGAGAGATACAATGTTCTGGTTTCAATGTAATGCTTTTTTATGTTGGTTTCAAAACAATTTTTTCAAATTAAATATAAAATTTCAAGTTTTATTTCATAGTTATTTGGCTCTCTTACCAGCCTCTAGGTCCTTTCATGGTTTCGAGTTTTACACTATTGGATTTAACCTTTCCCCACCTCCCCTTATAATCTTCTTCAACATCCCTAAATCCTCTGGTTTTACTTGGATAGAATTATCACTTCACTTTTCAAGCCTAGAAAAACAACCCTATTCCTCCCCCATTTCAAAACTTGACTCTTTTGGAAGGATGATGTTTCCTCGGGTTAGGTTCTTAGATCCCTCGTTTTTCCTAGGGGTCAATTATGTGCACTTTATTTCTATCCCTCCTATTACCTTCCCACCCTCTATGGTTAGACATATGAACTACTAGACAAAGAGGTAGTATAAGGGGTAGAGTTGCTCCCTCTATGTGTTCAAATGCCCATCCCCCATCCTTCTCACAATCCCATGCATAGGTAGTAGCTAGATGATCCATGCCTTACCATAAAGAAGTGATTCCCAAAGTGATTCAACGCGCTATAGTAGAGGTGGAAGAGGAATTTTTTTAAGCATAGGTTCATTCTTAACCATCATGTTGAAAGAGAGAGAAGGCAATGAATCTCATAAATTGGTACTTCAACTAGATCTTGTCAAACCTCTTATATGCAGGAAATCAACTTATAATGGCACATCAAAACTATTATAGGAAGAGTTTTCATTGGGTGATTAGACACTCAGTAGGAGATTCTAGTTTGCATGGAAGAAATGATAGAGAAAATCAAGAAGCTATAACGAAATTTTTTTATCTTATCCAAGAAGCAAGAAGAAATTACTTTCACCCCATATGAAGAAGTGACTCTATTCCACAAATCTAAGTGGACTATCCCACAAATCTAAGTGGACTATCCCAAAACATGACATTCTCAAGCAAGCCAGCTTATTGGTCAACATTTTTTATAGTGGCACTATTTTTATTTTGGTATTCAATCACTGGAAATGTATTTTGATTAGTTATATTTTCAATTCAAGTGTCATACTAGTTTCTTTCACGATAAGTAATGTAAAGATTTTGAATATCTACCACTAGTCTAGTTTCCCAAGTGGCAGACCAGTAGTATGGGAGAAACAATCATGTATCATTTTTTTGAAAATTAACATAATTTTCCTAACCTTACAAAAAAACCTAATATTTTGATTGAATCTGATTTTTTTTGGAATAAGATATTTATAACATTCAAAATTATTAACTTAAATTTTATCAATATAATTTTGGTATTACTTATTTATGTATCGATATATAATTTATCCAATAAATTATGTATTAAAGTTAATTATTTAATATATAATATAAGTTTAACGTATATATATATATATATATATATATATATATATATATATATATATATATATATATATACACACACACAGAAAAAGTTATATATATGTTTATGAGAAAAAAAATATATACATGATCGAACACTTCCGACCTGTATTTCAGCATCATAACATTGTTCTCAAAATAAACATAGAACCCTTCACATGACTTTAACCCATTCATATTATGCCATCAAAAACTCAGGGGAAGAGTCCCTTGTATCCAAATTTTATGTCTTGTCAAATAACAAAAAATACAAAAAAAGAAGAAGAGAAAGAACTTAGAAGGAGAGATTGGTCTCCATATGCCCAATCTGCTCACCATCATAGAATTCATAAGTCCCAATGAAACCAATAGGAAGGGAAAGTGCTTATTTAGACAATCCATTTGCTTCCATATTGATTTCATAGAGAATGAGACAAAAAGTGATATGCCTGATGGGATCAATTGAGATTTTGGAATAAGGCACAAGAAGGTTGAGTTGAGGGATCCCAACACCTTGCCATAGGAGTGAGGCTCTCTAACCATTTTTAGCAGGTTATCCTTTATTAGCTCGAAGAAGCCCAAGTAAATCTTTATAGGAAACCCATTTGGCTCTGGGCTCTTAGACTTTTGCATGGAATTTAAGGTCACTTGAACTTCATAATCTATGAATTCCTCCAAGATACAAGAATTTATCTCATCAGATACCACCTTTGGGAATTTAATTGGCACCACATGTAAGAAATCCTATATTGGACAGACTTTGGGAGCCTTATAACGAGACTGAAAAAAAATGAACCCCCTTTGTTTCTTTAACTGCAAAAGCGTGTAGTGTGATCTAATTTGGATCTGTAATACTCCATATGGTGTTTACATGCTTCCTCGCATTAGCATAGTGATGAAAAAACTTGGAGTTATTATCATGGAAATCCATATGGCCCTATTCTTAAGTATCCACTACTCCTCTTCCTCCAACAATATAGAGTGTCTTTCCTCCTCAAGGTATTTCAAAATTCCCAATTGCTCAACGGATATGGAATTGTCATCCAACTGAGATATCATTCTTATGATTCAATCTTCCACTTCAATTAGTCTTTCCTACTTTTTTGCATAATATTCCTTGTACCATGCCCTAGAGGCTTGTTTAATTGATGTTAAATTATTCACAAATTGTTCCACGAGCGAGGAGGAACCAAGAGGACTTAATTATCTCCAATGGCTAGTAACTAAGGCACCATAATGGTCCTCTTCAAGCCATGATGGATTGAATTAGAAAGGGATCAAATTGGATCCATCGTGAAGAAAAAATTGTAAGAGTATAGGTCAATGATCCAAGATCACTCCAAACACCACCATTGGTCAAAAAGAAAAACCTAAATTCAATAGTCATTATGATAATAAAAATATATCAAACCACTTTGATACCTCACTTCCCCCAGAGTGACCATTCATCCAAGTGGGAGAGAGATTAATTGGATTGAAATCCATAAGATGGTTTTTAATTAGTAGATCCAAAAAAATGGTGCAAAGGGTCTAAGTGGCGGATATGCCCTACAACTTCCCAAAGGCCCAAAGTAAACTTTATATTATTGCCTAAATAATATGTTGGTGCACTAGAGCTTCTGCAGTAACCAAATTCTCATAGTATGTCTCTTTGTTAGTGAAGGGACCACATACAAAAAAAAAAAGAGGATAATCTTTGAAAGATAGCTTGACTAGAATGGTAAAAGGGAAAGAAGAAGAGGAGATGGCCTTAACATCTGAGCTCCATCTTGAACTTAATCCCCCTGAAAAACCCTCTGAGACCACATGATTGAAGAACCACCTTTTTTAAATCCCCTAAATAATTTTTCAAGCTTTGAACCTAGAACACATATTCTCTTGAAACATTATATGATGTCAGATTTAGTGCATGCCAATAATATTCTGAGGGAAATCCTTTTTCAAGCACCCCAAATTCCCCTCACATTCTAATAAAGAAGAATCATGGAACATCACTTTGCAAGGTTGCATCTCTAAGGACCTTAGTTATAAATTTTTATTTTCCTTTTTTAATATTGATATTCCCTTTTTCATGCGCTTTGAGTAGGTTTTATTTTCTTCCAACTGGGAAGGCTACGGGAGGGTCCATTGCAAGCCCACCATAGGAAGCAAGAACCTCTTTGTGATTCCTCTTGGGAATGCAACAAATAACCCTTTTTCTCCCCTTGAGCATAGGGAAGGGAGGAGGAAGAGGGAGGGGACTTCAAGATGGATGGGAAAGGAATCTAAAGCATAGAGGGCTACGCAGAGGGTGAAATAGAGGCCCAAAAGAGAGAGAGGAAGAAGGGATATGGGAGATAGATGAAGGTCCAATAGTGGAGGGAGCGCTTGTTGTTTCAGAGTAAGAAATAGGCTTAACAGAGAAAGAGGGTGAGGGCAGCGTAACCTTACCATACTGACAACAACCTTCTAAAGGCTTGTATAATGGGAAGCTTTGTGAATTTGAGCCAAAATGAAAACCCTTTGATCCTAAGGTGAGAGGATATTTGTCAAAAACCTTCTGTTGCTAAAGTAATATCAAGTTGGCCCTAGGGGGCCCCAATTGGGACAATTATTTTGAATGTTTGTTACTTCATGAAATTGATGGCACCTAAACAAGAGCTTCTAGTAGTCCACCTTCTACACCCATACCAACCCATTCATTTGAACCTCCATGTCTTCCACTAGACCAATTCTAAGGCAAAAATTGGCCTAAATATAGGCCACTCTATGATCATATTTCTCTTACCATCTTTCCTTGCCACCAATAAAGGTGTGGATCTTATTCCAAATGACCTTAAAAAATTCCAAACTCCATAGGTGGATTAGAAGTCCAAGAAGTAAGGCCCAAACCCTAATATTATCCACAGGCTCCCTTGTAGTATTGAATTCAATAGTTCATGGATTTAGTAGAAAACCCTCCTACCCTTAGCTCCAATTGGGGCTACAAACATGCAAGCAGTTCACACCTGACTAGGAAACGAAGGCTATCCAACCTCTCACCAAAATATGAAGAACTAGAACATACCCTAATAGTAGTTTCCATGATGAGGAGAACTAATATCTCAAGGATGCTAGAAAGAAGGGCTTTAATCCAAACCTTCGAAATAGTGTCTTCCCTGCATAATTCATAACTTTATCAACATCAATATCATTATCGTAGGTAGACTAACAACTTTTGTGCACCTATGAATGCATTTTCCCCTCCTACGTGTTAGCTTAGAGTTTCCAGGCGTGGAGGAGGATGCATGTGCACCGAGGGGAACTAAAATTGCAGGCAAAGAGGCCATCACAAAGGTGGGTGAAAGGGTGCAAGAGGGATAGGAAAAAGAGCATGGAGGTGTAGAGAAAGGGACAAATACATCTAGAAAAAGGGCATGATATGGCTAGTTGTTTTGACCAAGGAAGCCTTAGAAATATATGGGTTGATAACTATGAAAGATAATGATGAAGATGGTGGGGGAGAAGGGTATTTGCTTTGTGTGTGGGAGATGGTTCCATGTGCAGGGTTGATATCATAGTCCACCATCTCAGTCGCCTCGCTATCCATCTAGTAGAAGGGACAACATAAGTCGATCTAGAAAAGGAGGGCCAGAATTGACAAGAAACACCTAGCAATAAAGAAAAGAGGTCGACGTGGTTGTGAACGAAATAACAAAAAGGAATGTGAGGGCAATATCTTGTTGATAGGGAAGGAAAGATAATATTGAGTCAACAAGATCCATAATCTTAACTCAGAAAAAACCATAAAGAAACCTTGCAACCCCACTTTTGTGATTGTTGAGAAACCCATCTCTCATTGCAGAACTCACAAGTGACATCCATGATATATGTATATAAGTATGTATATTTTAATTTAAAAAAATCATGTGTGTGTCAATATATATATATAATAAAAAAATACTTTTAAAAAATCAAAAAATTAAAAAAATAACCTTCAAACTTAAAAAATAACAACAAAAAATAAAAATAAAAAACTAAAAGCTAATAAAACACTTTAAAAAATAAAATAAATAATATTAAAGGAAAATTAAAATAATTTTAAAAAATTATTAATATATTTAAAAACAAATAAACTAAAATGAAAAACTAAAATTTAAATTTTACAAACTAATGTGTGTGAGGGCGAATTTATTTTTTCCATTCTTTTTAATTTTTTGTATTTTTTGAAGAAAGAAATAAGCTTCCTTCTTAGCCCGAGGGCTAGAATGAGGTTGTTGGTACCAAGCAAGATCACAAGTATACTCATTTAAGAGTTCATAAGGGTTTTTGGCGCTAGAGTTCTCATTAATTTGGTAACTTTGTTTTACATATTGTATTTTCCTTGCACTTTTTTCTAACCCATTCATTATTACAAACAAAGACATTAATTTCTTCCAAAACCTTGTATAATACATATTAAATGTGTGGGTGTATATTTTAGAGGTTTCATAATAGGAATTAGACTTTTTTTTTTTTTTTAGCTAATTTTGTTGAATTTATATATTCTTTTACTTACTAATTTGTCAAGCTTTGATGCTATTGTAAGGAACATCTAACTGCCTATATACCAACTTTTAAAATGTTTTTCATTTCTTTTTCTCCCACTTCTATGCATATACTATTTCTTTTACTTGTCTTTTATCAAATGATTAGAAATCAACATGGCTAGTTAAAGTTCATATATCATTTCAAACTAATAACGTATTTGAATATATATATATATATAATATGTGGGTACATATTTAAAAAAATTGCATTAGGAATTAATTTATTATACGTATTTGAATTAATTTATTATACGTATTTGAATTAATTTTCCTAAATCTATGTACTCATTTGCATACTACCTTTCTCATATTTTATATTGTTATTAGGAACATCTATCTATCATTTCTACGTTTTTATATATAACATCCCCTTTTTTACTTTTGTCACAACTAAGAGCATTCACACCTTCTCGACCACTACTAGATATGCCTCTCTTCCGTGGATAAAAAAATGTCCCCGTACCTACTATAAAGCAAACAAAAAATGCATTAATTCACACAGGCACCATATATATCAAAGAAATAAATATGCCATCAATGGGAAAAAGAGAACTTGGGTTGTTGCTCAAATTTCCCATGCCCATCTACTTTTACAAATCCTATTCTTCTAGAACAAACCACAAAATATTGTGAAACCAAGACTTCGCATGTTAATAATGTAAACTTTGAAACGAGAACTGATATTGTTACCTGTTTTGTAGAGATAGCAAAAAAGTGACCCGATTTTGAAAAGGGGTGATGCAGAATACACATGTTTTGTAGAGATAGCAAAAAAGTGACCCGATTTTGAAAAGGGGTGATGCAGAACACACATGTTTTTTTTAGAGCATAGTTTTTGGCACTTTAATTTTTTTTTATTTTTTTATGTACATTGTGTTTTAGAATGGTAGTGATTTTCATCTTGATTTTAAAAAGTGGTTATTCTGCATCAGACCCTTTTTTTAAAAGACCTATTTTTTGACTTTAACTTTTCTAATGTATGTAATGTAAATAATTATTTTGTAAATTTAATAATTTTGGAAGTGGTCTTCTTCTTCATATTTTCTTGTTTTTATTTTTATTTTTATTTTTTTTGGTAGTGAGGTTTTTATTGAGTTGCATATTTAAAAAAGAAGGTCAATATTTTGCATTTTCCATATTTTACATATTTATACATCGTTAATTAAATTTTCAATCCAAATGAAATAATTGTCTCTAAAAAACAAATATAAAATTATATATTAAAAAAGACAAAAAGACAAAAATAAAAAAATGTTAAAAAAAAATTATCTTATAAACCATAAAACACTTTGGAAAAAAAAAAGAACAAAATTACTTTTATATATATATATATATATATATATATATATATATATATATATATATAATTAAGTCGATAAAAATTGAGAAATTAAAAAAAAATATTAGCAAAAACTAGGAATAAAATTTTAAAAACAAACTAGTTTAAAAAAAAATAGAAAATTAACCAAAAAATAAATTAAAAAAACTAATAAAATAAATATTAAAAAAAAGGGTTAAAAAAATTATCTCACAAAAAAAACATTAGCAAAACTGGAAAAAAAAAAATTAAAAAATTAAAAAAAAAAACTAGTTTAGAAAAAAAAAATAGAAAATTAACGAAAAAATTGAAAAAATAATAAAATTAATATTAAAAAAACAAAAATAAATTCAAATTATAAAAACAAAAAAAAACACGTAATTTTTATTAAAAAAAAATGTAATTATTTTTTATTAAACATACCTATTTTATATAAAATATATATATATATATATATATATATATATATATATATATATATATAAAAATTTATTTTTTTTTAAACCAACTTTTTTATTATTTAAAAAAAATATATAATTTTTTTAAAACAATTTTTATTTTTATTTTTATTTTTTCCCTAAAAATACAAATTATTAAATCTACGTTTTATATTTAAAAAATAAATAAATAAATAAAACCTAAATTTAAAAAAAAATATTACATTTCTTTTTTTATTTAAAAAAAATTAATAAATTTTTTTTTTTTTTAAACCATTTTTTTTATTAAAAAAAAAATTATAACTTTTTGTTTAACATTTTTTTTGTTTTTTATTTAAAAATATAAATAAATAAAAAAATGAGTTTTAAAAAAAAAATTATATATATTTTTTATTTAAATATTAAAAAATTATTAAAAAAAAATTTAAAATTTAAAAAATTTAAAAATTATATCTAACATTTTTTTAATTATTAAAAAAAAAATTTACGGGGCCGCCCACCGGCCGCCCGTGGTTGCGCGGCGGTGGGTGGAGGGGCTGCATGCAGGCCCCCCGCCCACCGCCGCGTCACCACGGGCGGGTGGGCAGCCCATCGATTCCGGGAATGGACGGACCGCCCACCGGCTGCCCGTGGTGGGGCGGCGATGGGCAGAGGGGGCCAAGGCCTTTGGTTCAAATTAGTTTACTCTTTCCTGTCGTCATGGAGGAAGGGAGAGAATAAGGCATTAATAAGGTGTTATAAAGAGGGGGGATTGGGTGGAATTACGTATAGGTTAGGTGCCCTTACTGTTATAAAATACCAATAGCCAAGCTGGTTGTTTATTTAGTGGAGTCGGTTTCACATCCCAAATCCAGACCTTGTGGACTTCGATTGGCTTTCTCTTTCTTCCCGTAATTGAAGAAGGAGATCCGTATAGTATTTATTAGAGTGTAGGTGCCGTGAGATTAGGCCAGTAACTCCACTTTCTCTTTCCTCTAGTGCGGTTGGCTTCTTTACGTAACAGTCTGGCATTCTTACAATTACGCCTTTCTGGTATCATTATCCGTGTTGGCAGCTCTAGACACGGCTTAGTCTGACCTTGTAGCTGCTCCTCTTGCCTACCCTTATAGACTTTGCTTGGATGGAGGTAAGGCAGTAAGAGATAGAATGTGTTCCTCTCCGGGAAGCACTTAAGGCAAAGGCATCAGAGGCAGATCCGGATCCTGTGCCATCAGAAGCAAAAGCAGCAGAGAGAGTACCCACGGAGGTTAAGAGAAAAGCAAAGGTATTGGAGACAGAGCCCGTTATCTCTTCTGTTGACCCCGAAACCAATACTTTCTTTCGAAAAAGCTCCCTGAATATAGGGTTGAACCCCTTCTAGCACTTAGCGGGCACTAATGTACCCAATCAAATGAGTCCAAGGAAGTAGTTCTAATGTCATCCAACTTGCCTAACACACGCAGCCCCCTCCGCCCACCGCCGCGCCACCACGGGCGGCCGGTGGGCGGCCCGTCGATTCCCGAAATCGACGGTTTGCCCACCGGCCGCCCGTGGTGGCGCGGCGGTGGGCGGAGGGGCTGCACCCCGTCGATTCCGGCGTAAGAAACAATTTTCATAAATAATACTAGTCAATATCATCAGTATTGAGAGGGTGATGAGAGTTCATGGCTTTGAAATAATGATCATTACTTTCTCCGGACATTAAGGTTGATCAATTAATTATATCCCTGCGATTCCGATCTTGTTCTTAGCTTCACTGTATCCTTTATCCTTTTGTTCTTTTCTGTGCATTCCTTTTGATGTATTTGATGAAATATTCTTCAACTCTGTCAAAATTCCTCACATGTTGAATAGGTTTTACTATTTTTATGCGTTATTATCATTCAAACCTGTGATAGTCCCTGCGTTATTATCATGCATTATTATTATAACCACAACATCATGTATTATTGCTTTTGTTTTATAAATGGCTAACAAAAGCGTCTTTATAAATTGTTTTATGTATTATTTTATTGTCCATCGTGAGCGTCTTTATAAATTGCTAACACAAAATTAGTGGCAGTGTATATGTGCCCATTCGACATTTTTTTGGAACCTCCTTTAATCATATGTTTTATTTCCTGTAATCCTATAATCCATTCAACGCCTCTAAGATATTATTTGTGCATGTGATTGCAATGGTTCCGAAACATTTTTAATATACCCTTCTCCCAACATTTTTAATATTCGAGATTCGACACTTTGTAATACGTCCTTTTAAATGCACCGACATCGATATATCTTCACAATGTGGCGTTTTAATAATTATACGTCGGTGCAGGTTATTCCATATTGTAATTGATATCACAATACTTCACGTGCTTTTGCGTTCTTGGTGCGTTAATTCTGCATCAAAAAATATATTACTCTTTGCGCAATTCTTTTAATTGCCATCAACCCAACTTTTGGTAGCTTCTCATCACATTGTCAACATATTATTTAGACAGTCTTCAACACTCTTTTAATAGTTCCTCAACGCATTATTTAAACAATTGTAACATTGCCCATTACATGTTTTAAGCGTTGTCCTTACATTATCCATTACATGTTTTAAGCGTTGTCCCTTACCTTTAATATACTCCCAACGCGTTATATTATTGAATTGTCTTCAAGGCAGCCCTGGCAGTGTTCTCCAACACAACAATTATTTTATTATCCTTCTTGACATTATCCCCAACGCACCTTGTATTGTGTATTGCTTTTATCTTATCTCTGGTGCATTTCTTTTCCATTGTAATCACCGAAAATGGTATTATTCTTTCAACGTAATGCATTTCCCATTGCACTGTATTATGCTATGCTTTCAACGTCCATGCAATGTATTTAATCACTCATTTTTCAATGTCTTCCACAACCTTTACAAGGGTTTGCACTTTGAATGTAACTTCATAGGAATAGACTTTCATTGGTGCATTGATAAGACATTTGTATATATCAATATATATGTGACCCTTTGTATCGATTTTATGCCCGTAACATTTTGGTTGAATTACTATAGTGGATTGATTACTTATGCAATCTTAATATAACTTACTTTTATCATAGTTCATGCCCAAATCCTTGCAAAATCATGTGAGATTATGTAGCTTGAAGGGTTGCCCGACATACCACAATATAATATACATTAGTCATATTGTGCTACATAGAATAATGTTTTATAATTTAAGTGCTAAAGCTTTGGATTTATAATAATGAATGAGAATGCAAACATAAGCTTCAAGAGATATTTCAATAGAATATCTAAATGATTCGTAGTATAAATGCTCCTAATGCTTTCTTCAAATAGCTATATCCCATGCACTTAGTGGAGCTTTGAAGACTTAACCTTTTATGCATGAACAAAACCTTTTCTTCAAGGAATTTGACACTCAAGCATGTGAATGGACTTGATGATTGAAGGTGGTATTGATACCATGAGTGATTCCCAACATGATGCAATAATACAATGCAAGTGTGATGGATTTCTTGTGACAATGCATCCTTAGAGGCCAGGGATTAAGTTAAAATATGGTTCAGACTTTTATCATGATAATCTAGGGTTTCATAATCTAGGGCAATTTTTTTTTATGTTTTACAAGATAAATCTTTTTCTTTTTTCTTTCCATTTTTTTAAATATTTTTTTTACTATTTAATTGTTTATAGTTTTTTTTTTTGTTTTTTTTAGTTTTTTAATTCTTATCATTAATTTTGTTTTTTTACATTTTTATGATTGACTTTTTTTTTTTTCGTTTTTTTTTTTTTTTTTTTATATTTTCCTTTTAGTATATATTTTAATCTATGTTTTGTTATTTTTTTTAAACTTTTTTTTGTGTTTTTTCATTGTTTTAATTTTTTTTTTTATTTTTTTTTTTTATGTTTTCATTATTTTTTTAAATTTAATGTTTTTCGGGTTCATGATAAAATATTTTACACCATTATTTCTAAATGTTGAAATTTTACTGTTGAAAAAAAAAGTGTTCTCCCAACATCAACACTTTTCGTTTTGAGGGTGTTTTTTGGATTTTTTTGCTCAAAAAATTTGTTTTCACCGCCACTTTTAAAACATGTTGAAAATTTACCCAAGAAAAAAAAAGGTGTTATTCCAGCATCAACACTTTTCATTTTTAGCACTGTTTTTGATGTTTTTTCGAGGTTTTTTGGCCAGAATTCCCGTTTTGAGTTTATAGTTCCCGTTTCATAGTTTACATTGTTTGTTCATACCAACCATCTTTCATCATCAAATCATCTATCATTTCTATATGTTTTCCCTTTGTCACAACTAAGTGAATTCACCCCTTCTTGACTACTACTAGATATGACTCTCTCCGATGGTTAAAAAAAAACAACTTTCTTGTAACTATTATGGAGAAAACCAAAAATGCATAAATGCACACAAGCACCTTGTATATCAAAGAAATAAAGATGCCACCAACTAGAAAAGGTGAGAATCTCAAGTTGTTGTTGAAATTATCCAACCATGCCCATCTACTTCTATAAATCTTGTTCTTTAAGAACAAAACCAAAAAATATGTATGCCCTCCACACCATGTAAAACTAGCACTTCATATGTTCATAGCAACCATCTTTAATCATCAAAATACCTTCCCCTTTTGCAAACAACCTCCCACACATGCAACCAAAGTAGTGCCCCTGAACCGTACCCAATGGTTCATCATTTTACACACAATTACATATCCTAGGAACATCGAAACTTGTGTAGGTGATCAGATACACTACCATGCACCCATTTATGTGCAATATATAAATAATCATATCTTGGCCTTTTCATTCACTTATTTAGTGGGAACCATACTTGTTGTTGTTTCATTTCATAAAATAATGGGCATCACAACTCCCTTTAGAATAACATGGATTCTTGCAAAAAACCTTATGTTCTAAGATTCCTTTCACAAGCTGAAAAAATACTCATAACATCTGTCAACTCTGTATTGCAAGTCACCCATGTACGTGGTGGAAAAATCAACTATAGCAGACATATGATAAGGTTCCCCTAGAACATTTATTTGATCATCATCTCCTTGTCTCATCGTGTCCAAGACTTGGAATTTTGAATCATCTCATGCAAAATATCTACCCAACAATCTTATAATTGCATTGTTAGTAGATCTCATGTTTCAACTGCCTCGGAATATAATTTAGCAAATAATATGTATTATAAGGATTTCTTCCTTATTGAAATTGCACTTAGGGCTTTTCTTGTTAGGCCCCTATACTACTAGTGTAACCCCTTATTGTTATTAGTACAACCCCCTTATTATATTTTTGTACCCATGTAGTCCCCATATTGTTACTATTGTGCCCCATAGAAGCCCACTATTGTTATTATTGTGCCCTTACATTATTATTGTTATGTCGGCTCTGATTATATTATGACCCTTAGACTCCTATATATAGAAAGGAGGTCTTTTCATTTGTATCATCAAAGAATTGTTCATTTATGTAATGTAAAGGAGGTTTCCCCTTCGAAGAGGCTGAATTCTAAGGCATTGATCTATCTTTTCTATCTTTTTGTGAGCTGGTTTCATAACATTTGGTATCAGAGCTTTGAATTCTAGGGTTTCGCTACTCCAAACAGGTCATCGTGGAATTTGTGCTATAACTTTTTTTCTGCGACATTTCAGATGCTAAAAAGAAAACCCATTGGGACTGAAACTTTTCTAAAGCCCGAGTCTGAATTTCAGAGATTTTTGCACTATACCTACGAAGTTATGTTCTGAGGAAGTTGGCCTTTTTGCAGACTCCTGAATTACATTCCAAACAGGTGACCTAGGGAAAATAGACATAAATTTTGTTCTGAGCATCAGATTGAAATTTCGTAAGAAGTTACAGAAAGAGGACGGACTGTTTTCCTATGTGTATTTTTTAGATCCTAAGGTCAAAACAGTGACACGTGGAACTTCATACAATTTCGCTCTTCTTAAAAGGTATATAATCAGGTCATCTTGGGAGATTGTGCATAACTCTTTCTTGGAGAATCTAAATTCGATCAGATTGGCGGAATTAGAAAGAGGACGCAGAGGGCTACTACAGATCACAATCTTAGAACTTAAAGATCCAAAAGTACAGAGTTACAGTCATTTCAAGATCGAGCTCCTAAAATCAAGAAAAGGCGAGATGAGGAAGTTTGATGGAAAGGACCTGGTAAATTAGATACTACAGATGGAGAAATACTTTGATCTACATGGTGTACCACTATTACAAAAGGTATGTATTTCATCTTCATATTTAGAACAAGATCAATTTTTACAGTATAAAGGGCTTTGTTCTCGTAAACAACTTGTTACATGGTCAATTTTCACGGAGGAAATTATAGCACATTATAAGAATAAAAAGAGCAACACCTTCTTTAGAGCAACACCAAAATTGGAAGAAAAGAGAGAAAAGGGGCTTTGTTACAAAGTGGAAAGAAAAATTATGGCAACAAGGAATTATACCCCTCACAACTATAAAGATGGAAGTGTTGTTTCTCCTAGCCTTCCGCAACCTACAAGGGTTACACCACAACAATTGGAAGAAAAAAGAGAAAAAGGGCTTTGCTACAATTGTGATAGAAAATCCACTAAAGGTCATAAGTGTGCTGAGAAGAAATTATTTTACATAGAGTATGAAGAGGAGGAAGAAAAGGATCATGAAACATCAAAAGAAGAGGATGTACGCCAGGACCCAACCCCAGAGAAAGAAGAAATGAATCCGACCATATCTTGTAAAGCATTGGCAAGAATTACCACTCCTCAAACTCTCAAGATAGAAGGACATATCAAGAATAAAAAGGTTCAAGAAGTGAAAGATCACATCAAGAAAGAAGAAATGAATCCAACCATATCTTGTAATGCATTGGCCAGAATTACCACTCCTCAAACTATCCAGATAGAAGGAGATATCAAGAAAAAAAATGTTCAAGAAGTGAAAGATTACATCGAGCATCAAGAAATGAATCTGACCATATCTTGTAAAGCATTGGAAGAAATTACCAGTCCTCAAACTGTCAAGATAGAAGGACATATCAAGAAGGAAAAGGTTCAAGCAGTGAAAGATCACATCGAGCATCAACAACAAGTTCTCCAACTTTTAAAGGATAACGCCACTTTGGTACAAAATCGAATGAAACAACAGGTAGATCAACAACGTAGTGAAAAATGTTTTGATTTAGGTGATTGGGTATTTTTATTGCTACATCTCAAGCAAGCTATTTATGAGAAGGAAATGTTGGCAATACTACATGCACTTAAGAAATGGTGACCTTACCGAATGGGAAGACACTTCAAGGTAAAAATAGATCATGATAGTCTTAAATACTTTTTAGAACAACTATTATCTTTAGAAGAACAGAAAAAATGGGTAAATATGTTGGGTTATGACTTTGACATCATCTCTAGAAAAGGGAAGCAAATTTTTGTTGCAGATGCACTCTCAAGAAAGGATGAGGATGTGGAAGCATTTTTTTGTGCTATTTCTACTATCCAACCAGATTGGATAAACGAAGCAAGGGATGAATGGAAGAAGGATGAAGAAGTATGGCCACTCATTCAAAAGTTGCAGAAGATCCCAATTCAAACAATATTGCCAAAACTTGAAGAGGAAGGAAAAATCATATTAGAACCTAGAACAGTCACAGAAACAAGAAACCGACAGCTATGAAATCGATCAATTTCAGACTATCTCATCAAGTGGAAGAACTTACCCACTAAATATTCCACATGGGAGGACAAGAATTTTATACAGAAGCATCAAGAACTACTGAAACGTTGAGGACAACACTTTTTGAAGGAGAGGGGCATGTTACACCCCTATACTACTAGTGTAACCCTTTATTGTTATTAGTACAACCCCCTTATTATATTGGTGTACCCATGTAGTCCCCATATTGTTACTATTGTGCCCCATAGAAGCCCACTATTGTTATTATTGTGCCCTTACATTATTATTGTTATGTCAGCTCTGATTATATTATGACCCCTTAGACTCCTATATATAGAAAGGAGGTCTTTTCATTTGTATCATTGAAGAATTGTTCATTTGTGTAATGTAAAGGAGGTTTCCCCCTCGAAGAGGCTGAATTCTAAGGCATTGATCTATCTTTTCTATCTTTTTGTGAGCTGGTTTCATAACATTGCTAAATTCCCCTACTAATGTTTTCCCTTTGTTTCGCCATTTGCACTCAAGTATAGTGGATTCTATTTGCATTTTTGCAAATATGAACCACACTCAAACTATTTCTGAAGACACCCATGGCTAACAAACATCCTCCTGTATAGCGAGTGTCCATAATGCAAATACATAGCACCATGAAATATGTAGGTACTTGCACACTATATTTGCAAACAACAAGTTCAATTCCATGGACACTTATTGGGTTGTCGTTATCAATGAGTACAACACATAATGATTATTTTATATGGCCTTTACCACCTTGTTACCTATAGGTATTTCCATATTTACGCAACCATGTTTTGAATCAATTCAAATGCAAGACTACTCATTACACCTTCTAGGGTACCACAGCTACCTATTTGGAAGTCACCCAATATTTTTATACTACCTAGATATTTTGAAGATGTGACACCGCAGTCAAGCAATTTCCATTACCTTTGTCATGAATAACATTGAAGACAAATTCCCCATAATAATAACTAACATTAACATCCATTTGGAATGCTCTGTTGAAATTTCCCAGCTTAGGGAGAAATTTTTTCCTTTGGGAATCCCTCCTCACCCTTTGGATACCCTACTAGCCCTTGGAAGAATTTAATTTTCGCAAGGAAAAATATTATTTCTAATGTGAAACCCACATCTACACAAAAGTACAAGTCAGCCTAGGCAAGGAAATTTAACCTCCAAGGGCACATATAAATATACCGCACTTGGCATCACTTGGAGGAACCATCACACATTCACATCTTCTCTTGTTTGGTTCGACTAGCTTTGAAATTGCATGTCTGAGTTCACACATGCGAAGGAAAAAGATACTTTTTTATTGACCAAGTTTGACTTTTGCTTTGGGTTATTTGACTTGTGTTGAATTGAGGAGGGCTTGACCTTGTTTGACTATTTTTAGGATTTATTTGGAAGGTCAAGTTGACTGTTGCTTTGACCGATATTTTTTAGATCATTTTCACCAGCATCAGCCAAACTTTCTGTGTTAGGGTTTATGCAAGTCAACCTTTGACTTTGACCAAATTGTCAGCAAAATTTGTTGACTATTTTGACCAAGTTTCAATGAGCTGAGGATGTTGAGTTCTTCACTACCTTAACTAAACTTTTTTATGCCACTTTGACCATTAACTGTTGACTGGTTAGGGAAACATTGACTGTTGTTGACTTTGACCAAAAATTGCAAAATTCAAGGTTGACTAGATTTGATTTTCTTGCTCATATTTGATTAGATATTTGTTGAGTGATTTGACTAGTAAAGGCTTTGACCTTTGACTCATTGTTGATGTACTTGAACATTATATCTCTTTGTTGAACATTTGAGGCAATCTAATAAAAGAAGAATTTGGAAAGGTTTCCCCCTTGAGGGGTTTTTCCCTAGCCTTTGACCAAACTATTGTGTCTCTATTGTTCTTGGCTATCTTATATTGTGGATTTGGTTTATTGTTCTATTTACAATTTCTTATTTTTGTTGGAATATTGAAATTATATTGGAAATTGGTAGGCTAATTGAAGAATAATTGTTATAATTGATTGTGTCAAGCATAAAACATTAGAAAGTTATGGTAACAAAGTTGAGGTGAAGACAATCCTAAGGACACAAGAGAAATCATCTTTGGTGGAATCTGATTTTAAGGAGATCGTTTGATTTGGTCAAGATGTTTACCTCATACTTCAAGATTGAAGAGAACTTGAATGACTCATCTAATTACATTGGATGTGACTTTGGATGAGAATGATGTCTTCTTTATTTTTGAATTAAATCCCACATATGCATGTTTGATCAGGTCAACCCTAAAGAAAATTGGACACCCTTGGAAGTATATAATACAAGAGACCTCAACCTCATTTTGATATGATCATGAAGCATTCTTCTATTCTCTTCCTTGGTTTTATCTCTCATAGGTCTGAGGCATTTCGCAGAAATTTGGTTCGTACAGGTCCAAGATTACAGGGTCCAAAGCTCACATGTGTTTTATGGTTTTTGGTTTCTGACAGAAAGCTTGTCACGGGAAGATTTTGGATATAACTGTAGGCATGCAAGCCTATGTGTGTGGTTGAAGGGTTTCAGCTGCACGCATGATACTCTCTCTATGCAGTTGAGACCTAGGGTTTGAATTTTTCAATTGAACAAAGTTTTCCCAAGTTGACTATAGAGTTTGGCAGTTGACCGTAGACATTGACAGGTAACTGTAGGCTTCTGAATTAGGGTTTCGATTATTAGAATTATTGGGTTCATCTCATGATGTTTTTTTGTTGATTTTTCTAGATAAGGTTATGGTTGAATATAATGATCATTGTACTCTCTCTTTGTATAATCATTCAATGAAAGTATAATAAGAATAACAATTTGAAAGGTTTTCCCTATAGTTTGTTTTTCCCTGGTCCTCGACCAATCCTAGTGTCTCTAAGTGTGAATGATTTTTATTCTATTATTCCTTTATGTTTTGCTACATTGACAATGATATTATTCTTTCTATATAGTTGCATATGTTTTTGAATAATGTTATGATGTTGTGGGGTGAATTTAATATTGGAATAATGAAATGCGATTAACAAAGAAAAGAACAATATAATCCCTAAGAAAAATTAACATGGTATCAGAGTTGGGCTAAAGAAGAGCCATTGATATCACCCATAAGGAGACACCTTTGATGGAAGCAAGAAAATATGGAGGAGACCTAAAAGAATACTAGGGTTTGAAGGAAACCATAGGAAATCTAGTTATTAGGGTTTGATAGATGAATTGAGGTTAAGGTTTGGAAGAAACCCTGGATAAGATGGTGGCTTGAGTTTTGTAGTGTGAAGTTGTTCTAGCTTTGTGTCAGGTTTGATGGCCTTTGTTGTTGATGAAGTTGATGGAAATATGGAAGGCAGCATTGTTATGGACAATACTAACTCTTCAAGTTTGGTTCAAGAGGAAGATGATCACCTCTCGTTGAAGAGAAGTACTTTTTTTATTCATGTTACTCCTTTATGTCTTTAATTTTGATTATATTTATTGATTTGATCATTGACTATACTTCTTGTATGTATATTTGATCATTGGGACACTTCTAACCTCCTGATGAGATGTGATAAGTGGATCCTTCTTGAGGATCATTTGAGGTGCAAGAAAATATGGCTAGTGCAGGGAGAGAAGAGCTAATGCTGGAAAGGAAAAGAGGCACCTGATGAAAAGATGACAAAGTACTCCAACTACCAATGTCAAGGTGCACAGGGATCTGAATACTACAAGGTATATATGATGTATTGTTTCAATGTTAGGTTTCAACTGGAAATATTGGATGGCAAGGTAAGCCTTAAGGTATGATGGAAATATCACCTTCATTAATGACTCTTACTACATATGAAAGTAAGTTTGATTCATGGTACTTATGATGAGATGGTGCACTTGGTATTGGAAAAGTATCTTACATTCTATTAAATCATGGTAAAGCTACTTAGAAACCTTGATCTTTGATAAATTGGTATACTTGATAATTGTAAGAGAACATTGAGTACATTATTGCTAGCAAGTCTAGATATGGGGTTGTTTGGTCGAGGAAGCTCCTCGGAGAGTTGTTTAAGTAGGTTCTGGATATTATAGTGATATATTATGATAACAAGAGTGGGATTCGACTGGTAAAGAAAATCGTATGTATATGGGACAAAGATACCTTCATAGATTAAGATGGTGTTGTTGTATTAGACAAGATTAGGCTTGTGGATGTTGCCTCCATGAGAGGGAGGATGAATAAGGTATTATTTTGTGACATATATTTTCTCTAACATAATATTTTACTTTGATGTCCTGCATGAACAGGAAAACAAATTAGTACTTCTCTTGGTGATGTTTGAGGAAATTCTTCAGTGAGTTGGTTAAGTTGGTACCGTATGTGAGCATGTTGAAATGTTTCTAATATACAAAGAGAAACATTGATTGATGGATGTGACCCTTTTGAAGTAAGGTTTTGGGTTGATCAAGAACACTGAACTAGTTATTCCCCCTTGTCTGAGCTCCCAGGGTGAGGAATTTAGATGGATGGCTCTTGGGGTTGAGGGATCTCTGGACAATAGGGTCATAGATGTTTCTTTCCTATCTATCACCCATAGGTTCGGAGAAGTTATCTCCCCTATCTTGGTCTATGCAAAGTATACCCTAGTTGGCTTCATACCAACAAGTTGGGCTTGTTGGGAATACCGCTCTTTGTCTGGCCAATGGGTTGAGAGAGTGCTTAGAGGTGTAAAACCCAAGTTGATTATGATGTAGGTGTTCTACCACATGAATCTTGAGTCATTGTAGGGAATTTCAGTCAAAAATAGGATGGGTTGAGATGTGTTCCCTTACGAGGTAACTCCTATTGCTCATTATGGGGTGGAATATGTTTTCCTCCCCCATGAGATTATGGGTTGAGATAAGCTCCCTAATGTCGTTTCAGGTTGATATGTGCTCCCTGATTATGTTCCAGATTGAGCTAGGATATCTAATATTGATGTGGGTCATTGAATTGGCTCCCCATTGACGTTTTCCTGGTGGTAGAATTGGACTCCCCACTTGCAATGATTCTGGGTTGTATTAGTGGCTCCTCGATGAATAAAGGGTGGTAATTTAGGCTCCCCTCCAATATCAAATTATTCTTACTTAGATTCGATAATGTTCAACATATGAGAAGAGACAATCAAGAGATAAGAAAAGATTAGGAGTAATGACATTTGATGACGAGATTCTTAAGATGGGTCATGATATAGTAACAAGATTGGAATCTCTCCCTCGCTGAGACGAAGTGTTAATTTTGAGCAGCTCAATAAAATATTCCAACCATGGGTCGAGATTCCTCTTTTCGATAGGACCAATTTTGACTTTTCAAGTGCTCAATTTGGACAAGGGAAAGTGTATTTTTGAATTAAAGCCCACATATGCACATTTGATCAGGTTCGCCCTAAAGCAAATTGGACACCCTTGGAATTCTATAAATACAAGTGATCTCAACCTCATTTGGATATGATCATGAAGAATTCTTCTATTCTCTTCTTTGGTTTTGGCTAGCACAGGTCTAAGGAAGTTCACGGAAATTTGGTTCGTACAAGGCCAAGATTACAGGATCTGAAGCTCACACATGTTTTATGGTTTTTGGTTTCTAACCATGGGCTTATCACAGGAATATTTCAACTATAACCATAGTCATGCAGTCCCATTATATTCAATGTTTCTACCCATCGGTCTTTCATACCTTTAATAATTATGGTTTTTAGAACATTATCAGGCAGATTTGCATAAGGAGATCTTTGCAGATTATATTGGAAACGCTCCACATATGCTTCCAGAGTCTCATTAGGCTTAGCTACCATTTGAAAGATTTCATCTTTTAATTCTCTAGTCCAGAAATAATCTTGGTATTTTTTAAGGAAGGATGTTTTCATTTGTTCCCAGTCATTGATGGTACCTCCACAAAGTCCCATAAACCAACGCAAGGCTGCTCGCGGGGAATAGTTTCAGCTTCTAGGGGTCAGTGGTGTAATCATAACCCCTAGATAGGACATCGAATTCGAAAAGGAATGCATTGAGATCTTCTGAAGTTAGCCCATGAAAGGTAGGAATATTTTGTAATGGGATAGCTTTCATGGGAGCATTGACAGCTTTGTCCACAATAGGGTATTGTAACGTAGAGGTTTGGGGCTGTCGCTGATTATTTGCCATTTGGTCAAAAATATGCCAGTATCCTTCAGGCATCTCTGGAGCTGAAGAGTTGTTCCTAGGATGTCCAGAAGAGGCTGGAATGATTCTAACAGCATTGCCTTGATCCAAAACACTGGGTGTCCTCTGTTTAATCACTACTTCAGGGGATCTAGGTTCTGATGATTAATTTCAGGATTACCTATTTCTCCTTCTCCTTCACGAAGGTTGCAAGAATTCCCTTCTTGTGAAGGGTGTGGTTGTGAATTTTCAATATCTTGAAATCTTTGTTCATACCCTTCAGTCTTACTATGAATCTCAACGTTAGCTACAGATGTTGATCCTGTGGCTTGAAGTGAAATAGTAGGATGTCTGGTAGCAATAGTTCGGGGTCCTATTGATGACTGAGACTCAGCTTTTCTTATGAATTCGTCAATAAAGGTTGATCGTCCAAGGGTCACCGGTCCCTTAGATTTTTCAGGTTTTGGGGGAGGAATTATATCTTTTTCTGGTCTTTTCTTCTTAGTCATTCATACAAAAATACAAACATTCATTTCTATTTTAAATTCCTACACAATTTTGCTAGAAAGCGGGCGGAGGAGCGAGCATTTTACTTGTTCGTTATGTAGGTTCTTACCTTCTGCTTTTAATACCCAATTCTCTCTCAACAGACAAACATCAAACATACATCACTCTTTGTAAAATGGCAACACTCTCCTCGGCAACGGCGCCAAAATGTTGGGTGCTAAAAGGTGTCTTTTAAAACTCCTAATTGCCTCACATTAATTATCAACCTGGGTAAGTATTTTTATTCCAAGAGTGTACACAATATGTGCAAGCTATAATTCCAAAGAGTAGTGCTTTAAAATAAGTTATTAAATTCAATACAAGAGTAAACGGATGCAATCATAAATCTCAAGCCTGTAACTTTAAGGTAAATAATTCATCTAAGCATCATAATTCAATCTCAAACAAAACCATAATTCAATCTTAATCAACCAATTCGAATGAGAACCAACCGAGAGCACCATCGCATTAACTGAGCTCTTTCAGCTGGACTTAAACTACTCGATAGAAGGAAAGCATTTAATCAATAACACTCTATTCTTTAATTAACCATAAATTATTCTTTAACTGATAACTAATTCAATCCATGACATGAATAAATAAAACCAACTAGGATTGCGCATTAATGAAATGAATACTAGAAATCCGAATTAACGAAAATAAATCAACTGCAAAGCTGTAAAGCAGAATAAACTTGCAGGAAACGGAAAAAGTATAAAACAAGGAATAGCAGTAAGATCCACCAAAGACCAGGCCCTAGCCACCAGCGAATACTGCTTAGCTACTTCAGAATATCTGAATGAACAACAACGCAAGTTATATATTAATCATCAAAGTCACTTGTCATTACAATACGATCTCGTTCTTCAGAATCACGCTTCTGTAAATTAAAATTACAATTGAAGTAAAAGACGAGAGATCCCTCTTTAGTTTTCCCCTTATAGTCAAAAGGAAAAAGATAAATGTGATCCCTTTAGATCAGGAGATCCTGAGGGATTCACAACTAAATGTTATCTTCAGACAATTCTTTCATCTTGCACTGATCTTCTTGATTCGTTCCTTGGTTCGACCGCACACGACACGTCTCATTTCCCTTGATTAGCTTAGAACTACAGTTGTTCCATCTGTTTTTTTTTTCTACATAAAAAGCAATGAGAGTTAGTTTGGACGGTCAAATTGTATCAAGAGCAGTTTCATTCATTCCTTATCAAAATCCTATCAATATGTTATTATATCATGGCACAAAATGGATAAGAAAAGAGGAAAAAGACAGTAATCAAGAATAAATACATACCTATTGCAAGGCTCAACAACATGCAAAGAAACTAGGGTTTTTGTAGCTACTACAGAGCCAGACTTTACAGGTCAAAGTTGGGGGCTGAAGTTGAAGTTGGAAGCTCATTGAAGCAAAATGGATCCTTGTTGACTTGGTTGATTTTTGACCTCATTTATTTTTCACCTGGTTGGAAGGACTTCTTGGAGGGATGACTTGGTGCTTGGAGGAGGACTTGGTCTAGGGTTTTGGGTCTTGATTTTCTCATTTGAAGTAAATTCTATAAGAAGAGAAGATATGATTTATGGTTTTCCCCTTTGAGTGGTTTTTCCTTGGCCTGGAGTCTAATACTTGTGTCCATGGTTTTTATTGTTTTTTCTCTTGATAATTGTTTGATGAAAAATATCTAATAAAAAAAAACAAAAAAGATAAATAAAGTTCATAAGCAATTATTAAGGTTAATGAGAAATTGAATTAACAATTTCCCTACTACATTCTCCATCATGGTATTAGAGCCTAGGTGAACAAAGAGAAGGTAGTTGGAGGATCATCTTGTTGACATAAGAAGTGATTACTTTTCAAAGGGGACTCATTTACAAAAAGACACAAGGAAAGGAGAAGAAGACCTAATGACCTAGAAGGAAGGTTGCTACATCACAATTTCATAATCCCAATAAGGTTCAATCTCTTATTGAAGGAAGGAAGGACAAGTTCTCGTTGGAAACTCTTTAGTACACTCCATCATCTTGAAGAAGAGGAAGAAGCAAATAATCTTGGAATCATCATCCACTCTTTGAATTTGTTTGAAGACACTACTATTGAAAGCATCCTAGAAGTATTCATTCCAGGGAATCGTTGAAGTCTCCTTGAAGGTCTTGAAAGCATCAAGATAGTTGGAGAGACCATCATGAAAAGGGACTTCTTGTTGACAAGTAAGTATCATATTATTTTCTATGTCTCAATTTGCAAATCGTATCACTACATTTTGCAAGAAAAGTAACAATCTTGTTGTTGGGTAAAATTAATTGCTTAATAAATGAATAAAACAACTAATCTCCTAGACATTAATTATCAACCCGAGGAGCGTCTTTTTATTTGAAGGCAATCGACAAAATATATGCATAACAATACCAACTACTAACACTAAAATTAAAAAGAAGTAAATGATAGGAAAAACAATTATGCTAATCACACAACTTGAATCATTGCTAGATTAAACCACACATTGCTGAATTGGAAATTTAATCTATTGCACTCAACAGAATTCAAATGCTAATCTAGAGCAGCAAATTAAATGAAATCTAGAAATTGGATGAAATAACAAATTTGGAAAATGTAGCAAACAACAAATTAGTTCAAAGAAATGAAATCTACTTTAAGGAATGACAATTGGAATTCAAATAAACAATCACATAAGTAAACTAATTTACATGTTCAAGGCAGCACCTCGTCCAAGGTAGTGGGCCCAACTGCCCAAGACTCAGTTTCGCCTTGAGAAGTAACTCAGATCAGATTACAAATAATGGATGTAGAACTCAATGGATAACTTCCTTCATTAAAACATATAAGAGAAATAATTACAGCATAATGAAGTTCTTGGCTTTGCCTCAAATTCAACAATTGTTCAACCTCTCATCTATTATCTCTTATCTATTCTCCTACATCCTATCTCAGAATTATCCATCTCCTATCTGCTAATTATCTCTCATTATTCCCCAATTATCCTTCTCAATTATCCTCTAATTCTCTTCTAATTCTCCTCATATTTCCTCATCCTCCCTCCTCCCTTTGATCTCTGTTTCCATTTAAATACACAGAGAGAAAAGGGAAGTTACAACAAAGATTTTTTTCCTGGGGAGAAAATATCATAATTTCATTAATTGGTGAAATTACATGTTGTAGATGCCCTTAAGCATATGCAAACTGTGACCGAAGTCAGATGATAAGAAGTTCAGAAATAAATACAAGATAGACCCTAAGGGGTGTACTGTGCTGTTGTGCAGTTATAAACCAAAAGTTCACCAGGAGGTGATGACTGTTCAAGACCAAAAACTGATATTTACATCATTTACAAAACTAAATTTTTTATTCAAAAATATGCCGAAATTAGGGGTTGTCCCCCCTTCGAAGATCCCTATCTATGTAAGACCTGTGAAAATATTAATAGATTATTTCTAGTGTGTGTTCAGTGATTAGCCATTCTCCTCGAGGACGATTCTTTGCTTCTTTCAAAATATTGTTCGTGCTTTCATTATGCTCCTAGTAGATATGAGAGCATGAAATATGGACGAAATGTGTTTTAAAAAAAACAAGTTCATCCATAATAGTTCTTAGTGAAAATGCATGGCACGTAGCTGTGTTCTTAAACCAGTTTATCACATTCTTGGAATCCCCATATATTTGTATAAATCTACACTATTTTAGGATAGAAAAATAAATCAAATGTCGGAGAGAGATCAATTCGGCGAAATTGTTTGTGCCTTCACCCAAACCCATGCTAATCTGAAAAAAAAATGTGATTCTGTGAGGTGAAAAAGAATGCCACCCCTACAGCCTTGTGCTTGAGTAGCCCCATCAAAATATGCCCAGGGCCTGGATTTGTCTATTTTCTCCTGATTTATGATCTTGGGTTGGTTGATTTTCTCTTCAGCAGGGATTTCCTCATAAGGCGAGTAGGCCTTGGGTGGAATCAAGGCCCAATTAATAGTCTTGTTTTGAAATATAATGAAATTTTGCCCCAACCAAATATGCCAGGAGACCAGGAGGGGCAGATTTCTTAACTTTGGATCATTTGCTTCTCCCCACTAGATGTCCCAGGCATCTAGAATGTCTTCTTGTTAATTTATGGTATGTTCTATGCTTATAATAGTTTACTTCTTTTCCTTATTATATTCCACAGATTAGCAATCACATGTACATAAAGTAAAGTGCAGATAGAACATTAAATGATCAACAAAAAACAAGCCAAGACAAGAGACACAAGATGTGGCGACTAGCCAAGGACAAACCCTACAATGTGTGGGGAAACCCTTTGATCAAATCTTTTTTTATCTTCAATAATTTAGGAGAGAGAAATAGTACAATAAATCTGATTCATATCAGCAGGAGCAAACCCTAGATCAGCAGCATCAGCATTAGCGGCTTCATCATCAAACTAGGGCAGACAATATCTCACAAACCGACCGTCGGATCAGCTTGATTCCACCACAAAAGTTGTGACTTCCAGAGGAGGTTCAGAAGAACCTACAACACAGTTCAAATGAGGAGATCTTCTAGTCCACACAAGTCAAACTTTACTTCTACAGTTGCAGTTTCAGTTTCGGCAGCTTCCAGCTTCAAACTAGGGCAATCGATATCTTGCAAACCGTCTGTCGGATTGACTTGATTCCACCACCAAAAGTTGCGGCTTTCAAAGGAGGTTCAGATGAACCTACAATGAAGTTCAGGTGAGGAGATCTTCTAGTCCACGCAAGTCAAACTTTACTTCTGCAGTTGCAGTTTCAGTTTCGGCAGCTTCCGGCTTCAAACTAGGGCAGTCGATATCTTGCAAACCGTCCGTCGGATTAACTTGATTCCACCACCAAAATTTGCGGCTTCCATAGGAGGTTCAAATGAACCTACAGAATAGTTTATATGAGGATATATTCTAGTCCACGTAGGTCAATCTTTACTTATACAGTTGCAGCTTCAGTTTCGGCAGCTTCCGGCTGCACATGTGTGAGGGAGAGACCCTTTTATGTGCCGTAGAGAAGAGACTCTTTTCTGCGCAGTAGAGAGAGAGATGTGATGAGATGAGTGAGTCCAAATGAGGAAAATTCCTCATGTATTTATACACAACGTTGGTGTTTGAATAGATGCAACTGTTGGGCTTCTGAGCCTACATGAGTTGTAGGTCGGCTTGATAATAATTCCATAATCAAAATAAATCCATATCTCCATGAATACTTATCGGAATTGGATGATCTTTATATCAATCCTACACCTCTCGACGAGAGGAATCTAATAAAAATATTATCGGTCATGAATAAGATGACCCACATGAAGTTTCCTAGTTACCAATTTTAACACTCCCTCTCAACTAGGGAGAACTTCATCTGCAATCTGTCTATCAGTCGTTACTATTCAACCATCAAATGCACTGCCCTTTACAGCCTGACCCTTGCCCTGCTCTGCTCTATTCTTCCTATTCTGCTTTTTCTTGTTCTACCCTATATTGATCTGTATGGCTCTGCTATGTTATGCACTGCTCTACTTTGTACTGTTCTGCTCTACTTTTGTCCGAATTATGAAGAAGAAGAAATGATCGAGGATGTATCATACTGACTCAAAGTTAGTCTCAGAGTATGTACCACTGGTCCTAGACTAGTCTCAACCAACCCGAAATCAGCGTCATAGTGAGTACAACTCCACTGGTCCCAGACTAGTATCATCCTCCACTGGCTAAAAGTCAGTCTCAGAGTGCGTACCACTGGTCCCAAACTAGTCTCAACTGACCCGAAGTCAGCTTCATAGTAAGTACCACTCCTACCACTGGTCCCAAACTAGTATTGCAGTCTTAGAGAGTGTACCACTGGTCCCAGACCAGTCTCAACCGACTCGAAGTCAGTGTCATAGTATGCACCACTCTCACTGGTCCCAGACCAGTACTGCACTGACACGAAATCAGTGTCAGAGTATGTACCACTGGTCCCAGACTAGTCGCAACCAACCCGAAGTCAGTGTCATAGTATGGTACAACTCCTACCACTGGTCCCAGACCAGTATCATTGATCCCATATCATTGGAGGTCATCCTAGCGTAGGGAGTACGGTAGATACGATGATGCATCCATCGGTACTACTATGGTCCCTAACTTCATTTCCTTTCTCATTGATCAGATGAGAGGTACTTCCCATGAGTCCCAAATTGCATGGGTAGGATGCCTCGATAAGAGAACTAATCAATCCTGTCCTCACAGGAGAACACATCAATCCTGCTACAATCTCCATGGAGAACACATCAATCTAGGCCGCCATGGAGAACACATCAATACAGGCCTCGCAAGATAACACATCAATCCTGCTACAATCACCATGGATAACACATCGATCCAGGCCTCACAGGAGAACACATCAATCCTACTACAATCGTCATGGAGAACATATCAATCCAGGCCTCATAAGAGAACACATCAATCCTGCTACAATCACCATGGAGAACACATCAATCCAGGCCTCACAGGAGAACTAATCATCCTGCTACACAAGAGAGTGAATCATCCTGTTCCACAAGAGAGCGAATCATATTGTCCCACAAGAGAGTGAATCATCTTGTTCCAGTGCACACCACCAGGGGAGGGTGAGTCACCCTGTGGTCGTATGTTGCTCCAATAAGAACCGCAAGCCCTCAGAGCTCCCAGAGCTCAATATATGCAACATGTAGGACCCTTGTACAAGGGTTTCTTGATGACTCCAAGTCATTTGGGAAAATCACAGATTAGATCTTTCCTTGGGGCTTTGACAAGGTGTATCGACATGTACATCATCTTAATGCGATGGAGCCTCCTTGCTCATCGACTTACCATATCCCAGATGATGTCTATCTGCTGGAGAAATCGACAAATATGGGATTCCTCAATAATCGAATCCCACCTCTAGTTGTTACAGAGAATCACAGTGGTATGTGTTCAAACAGCTCACTGAAGAGCTTCCTCAACCAGGCAACTTCATACGAGATCATATTCGTAGATATGTATCCGGTCTCGGCGGTGCTTATGGCAACTGAATTCTAATTCCTTCTCATCCATTATATCGAAGCAGAATCCAAAGAGAAACAGCATTAAAAAGTGCTCCAGTGATCCTCCACACTACTTGCCTAATCGGCATCATGCAGTTTCATATTTTCAGTAGTGTATCTCAATCCATGAGAGATTGTGTCCTAAAGACATCTCAGAAGATTCTTGGCACCAATCTAGTGAGGCTCAACCAAATATGAGCTCACAATGCTAACTGTAAAACATATGTTCGGACGAAGGTTCACCAAGAACATCAACGCGAATGAGTTTTTGAATCTCAGAGGCATTTCCCAAATCTGGTCTGACATCACTACCATATAACTTCTGAAAGTTAAGATCCTCGAGGTAGTCACAGGCTTGCAGTCCACCATACCAAATTTTTTCAAAATATTCACCACATATTTTCCTTGAGATAGGAAAGTTTCCCTTGGCTTCTACCACACTTCAAGTCCTTGATTCTTCATTTCAAATTTAGAAGCCAACTCCCTCTTACATTTGTGAATGAGAGGGTATGCACCTGTTAGAAAGAGGTCATCATACAACACCAGTATGAGAGGCTTTTCATCGTCAACCTTAAAGTAAAGGTTAGGATCGGCTTCACTCCTAGTGAATCCCAGCTTCATCAAGTAGCTATTGATCCTCTCATACCATGCTTGGGGTGCTTGCTTCAGCCGATAGAGAGCCTTCTTAAACTTGCATACATGAGATTTTCAATCATAAATCTCAAATCCTTCGGGTTTCTTATCGGGAAAAATAGTGTCCATTCAGAGCTACTAATCCCACTAAGATGGGTAGCTATCTTAGAAACAAATAGATTAAAGTTACTTGTGTTTTCCTTTATGAGAGATAGATGAGAGAGATGCAAAGAGCACCAACCTCAGTCTTTCACTAGTCTCCTTGCTTTTTTCCTCTCACCTTTGATAAAGCTTTTGCCACTCCTTTCTCGCTTGTCCCACTTCAAAGAACACCTGTAGAATCAAGGCAGCAAAATACCATCAAATCATAGAGATCTATAACCATAAATAATGTAGGATCATATGTACATTAACCACATAAATGCATACATAACAAGATTCAGAGATATACAAGCATATGGAGGAAAACTCAAATAGCTTTATTGATAGAAGTAGTAGAAGAGAGGATTACAACCAGGCTGTCTGATCCAGCATCATCCTCCCAGCATGAAAGCCCTCTTCACCTCATACAAAGCAAAATCACCCAACAATGTCTTCAAAGAGAAACCAATAGCACTTCCTTGCAAATTACAAAATTCCAGCCTTCTGGATCTCTAGGATGAGGGATCCATATATAGATGTTTACAAGAGAGTGAGTCAGCTTCTAGGATTTTGATTAGTGTCATTTCACTAATATTTCTTGGTTCCACTTGGAGATTTTAGATCCCTTACTCATCCCTAGGCAAATTCAGAGAGGTAAGTGTCATATGAGCAGTTTTTAAAAGACTCTCTGTGTTTCCACTTAGCAAACTGCTGTTGTCGTTTGTCTGCTCTCACTCATTGCACCCTACAAAAGGGCTTTCTAGTATGCATCACACCCCCCGTGTGTAATAGGTGAGACACATCACACCCTATGCATGGAGCAGTCTATATGGTCCTGTTTTGACCAGTTCTAAGTAGTTTTTCATGGAGAACTTCTGGGAGATGATGTAATCAGCTGACCTTGTTCCTTTAGGGTGTGAAACAACACTTTTAGGGGTTTAGAATCCCTTGGTTTATGGACATATGTGATTGGGGTTGCAGTGCCCAAATATGTCTATAACAATTGCCCCCTAAAGCATGAGGTCGAAAATCTTTTGATGTCGGGTGAAATGCTTTATAATGAGGATCCGAGGTTTTTCGAACTGAAAGGTGACCTGTAATAAGATACAACACAATACTTATCTTCACAATATTTTCATGATCTATCTGAGGCGGGCATTCCCATGCTTAGCTTTATAAATTCATATTCATGTACATAAGATAGAGAATCCTCTGTGTGGTAGACTGATGATTCTGGTAGAAGTAGTAGAATCTTCAAACTCATTCAATCTTCACCGGAAGTACAAGTTGATCCATGTGAAAAGATTTTCTGATGTCGAACATGGAAAGACATCGCCTGATTACCAGCCAATGATGTAAGCCGTTAACAGGCGTGAGAGGAATCACCAATAATGATGATGACCCTCAAGGTACTGCAGTATAATTCATGTGGTGTGAATACATGAGCTGATGTTGAACACCACGTAAAATATTTCGGTCGAAGGCCATTGATGTAAACCTGTCGCCGGAAGTGAGAAACTTGCCATTGAGGCATGCAAGCTTCAAAGTACTAAAAGGGTTGTTCCTAAGTCAACTTCTTGGATAATGAGCTGATGTCGACAAGAAGTGACCCATCGTAGGAGGGCCTTAATGAATCCCACATCTACGACATGGAACGGAGCAAATGATTTTGTGGAGGTGAAAACGATCTAATGATACAAGGTTCAGGGTGGTGGTCATGAAAAATGGAGAGTGAAGGTATTGCGACGGATGATACGTTAGCTAGGTTGGTGAATTCTCTGAATGACTTCTCTTGAAAATATCGGTGACACTGAGATGGATTGGCAACATTAACCCCAAGGTGGATGGTACGGTGGACCAATGGTGATGTGACCGGTGAACGGAATAACCCAACCCAACTCAATCATGGTGACGGAGTGAAAGTGTCATGTTCAAGAGCGACCTGCTACCAATGAAGCTATTCAAGTTTTCTTCCCTTTTTCCCCAGTCATTGCTGACCAATACCTCTTTATTTTTTTCAAGCTTAAGGAGGATAACATATGCTTGTTCTATAATTTTCCCTTCGGGCAAACCCGTCGTTATGTTTTAACAAGCCTAGCGACAGTGAAACTCGCTCTTGTCTGCATGGACAAGTTTGTCGCTATTGTTTTAACGAGTTTAACAACAAAGATAACTCAGTCCTTTTCAATTTTAGAGACTCTAAAAAAGGACATAAAGGAAACTCCAGTGGTCCTTTTTTGTAATGTGATCCCTTAAGTTCAAAAAAGTGTAAAATAATATGAAAGGGATGAATTTTTGATAGTTTTAACGAGCCAAACAAGACAAGCGCTCGATCTTTTTGTGTAATAATCCCTCAGGTCCAAAAAGATTAAAATATAGAGGAGGGATAGCATTTTTGGTCACTTTAACGAGCTTGAGAGGCCAATGTCTTGGCAATCTTTCATATTTTACGAGTCAAATGAAAAGACCTTAAAGGAGACTCGTTTTATTTTTTTGAGGAACGAGTGATGTTTTGCATAGCAACTAGTTCCAGGTAAGGTTTGGAACATTCCAATCACGGCAGTGGAAAGAGGGTGGCTAATAGAATCACTCGTTGCAGCTATTCCTCAAAAGGGTAAACAATCAAATGGAGGCATATGATCGGCTAAAAAAGAGTGGAGGTGATGGTAAGAACATGACCAAGGTTCAAAAGCTGATAGTCATGCGATCAAAATGGTTATTTACCGGGGGTGGGGTTCATTTTTTAATGAGCTTGAACTCTATGGAAACACTTGCTCACTGCTAGGTTTATTTTTTGACGAGCTTGAACTTCATGTAAAACTACTCGTGCCAGTCATGTAATAAGGATGTCTCATCGATAGGTTCATTTTTTAGGGAGCTTAACCCATTCGAAACTTTTCTCCTGAGCTTTTCGTTATGCAAGCTAGGAATGACCAACCTACGAGTCTAAAGGGTTGAGAACCTACAAACTAAGAAAATAAATGGTCTCTTTTCACTTGCATGCAAAAAGGTTTGCATGCCCCCAGGTATAACAAAATAGAGTTTCCAGGTTACCATACGGAAGTTCTTTCATTAGCAATATTGTTTCATCCACATGTGCAGACAAAACACTTCCTTGGATCTGTCCATCGAAATGGACGAAGGTGATTCTAGCTCCAATCACCTAACCTTTGACGGAGGAATCCTTTTCCAGACTGATCCATTATCCTAAACGGACAGGATTGTCAGACTAGTCATATTCCTACGCGGAAACCTATCTTATATCTGGGGTTTTTCTGCCGAAGCAGACCAGGGCACATGCCTCCTGGGTTTCAGTCACAATCACCGAATCACTCGTGATCATCAAGTGGACAGACTGGAGATTGATGAGACATTCCTTATGCAAAAAGACCAGTTAGGGATGGCATTTGACTAATAGTTGTGTTTGAACCAGGGAATGAAAGTTTGTCAACTAGCTGGACCACTTTGCCTTCATGTGGAAAAAAAATCACTCAGAAGAGAGAGGAAACGATAGCTCCCATGCTCTAAATGTAGTCACGCCCAAGGAGTAGATTGTAATCTAGAGGTCCTTGGACTACCATCACGTTTAGATGAACGATTTTCCTTCTCAAAGTTATAGGAAAATTTGGAAGGATCCCTAACGATCGACTGGTTCCTTTGTTGAAGCCTGTCATATTTCGAATCTCAGGCAGAAGCGATGGAAAACCAAGTGCTTTCCAAGCAATTGAGAATAGGATACTCACTGAAGCCCCTCCATCTATGATAGTACCAACCATGATCATCTTGTAAGCTTGTACTATGATCCGAAATGGTACATTAGATGGTAAGCGGGGTCTGCCTAATAGATTCAAATCGAAGGAAATGACTAGATTTCTTGGAGGTGGGACCGAATAAACGGCCAGATAAATCTCTGAAGAAATTCCTTCTTGTGGTAAAGGAATGGGTAGATTTCCCCCATGTTCATCGGAGTATGTGTTTACGAAGAGAATTTGAACGATGTCGTTCTCATTCTCCTTGGTGACTATATCATCTGAAGGTGGACCCTCTGAAGACAAGATTGGGTCGACTGCTGTGGACTCGGAGGGTTTATCTTCAATGATAGGTGCTTCGACCAACAAAAATGGCGTGTCAGTCAAATTTTCAACTAGCGATGGACTCAGCAAGAATTTCTTGTATCTAGGAGGAAGTCGCTGTGGTGATGCAGGACGGTTATCCAAGACTCTTTTAGCTTCATCTAAGGGACAATGGTGGAGGGCATGATCACCTTCACACAGTCTACAAGGAAATTTGGATCTTCCTTTTTTTCCATTGACTTCGCTTTCACTAGTTGACGATGTGCTTTCAACATGATCGTCAGCAGTTGAAGACACCGGATTATGCAAGCAGGGAGACCACTCCCTCAAGATTCGTGGGACGCAGGGACAATCTCGATGATAGTGGTCTCGCTTGCAAATGACACATGGAGATTTAGGTTTGGAAGGTACAGTGTGTGGATTTTCACCAGATGATGTACAGTTGCCCCCTTTTGCTGTTGGGTTCTTCTTCTTCTCCTTCCCTTTCTTCTTCTTCTCAGTTACTTGGTTTTTAGCGTTACTAGCTTCACCAAGCGAAGAGGAAGGAGGGGAGGTAGAAACAAACGAAGTAGAAGGTGGGCGAGCAACTTCATTTGGTTGCTAATTTGATTGCTGAGGAATTGCGGTGTTTTGAACGACAGAGGTCGAGAAAAGCCATACCAGCAGGCCAATTGTGAGTCCTGGAAGGGATAATGTGGCCATGTGTGGAGCACCAACATCCCCCCAAGAGGAGAAGGGACTAGGATTTCCCCCAAGGGGAAATCCTTGATTGGTAGACTCCATTTCTCAACCTAAAGACCAACGAGGGAACAATGACATTATTCCGATTAAAATAAATTTTATGACGCTTTGACACAATTTGCTTTTTCAATTTTTAAGAATCGAGAAAAAGCTAAAGATGACTCTAGTAGCCTTCGATTTTTAATGAGCCTGAAGTGAAAAGTGCTCAGATGGAACTTTTCTTTTAAGGAGTCTGAAAAGTAACGAAAGTGACTGCTCTAGAAATCTAGACAGAGGGATTACCAAACCAATCGCAAAACTGCAGAATACTTTTTACGGTACGGCAGTCAATATTCCCGAATGCTGTGTTCAGTGCATTGCGATTGATAGGGTGGAAGACACAGCTTCCTAAGGATAAAGGATGTAGCCTATTGTGGTCTCCCAATATATACTCGACGGTACATGGGAGCACAAGTCTGTACTAGCACTTGTCGTCTCAAAGAGGAGGAATCACCCGACCAACGATGAAAGCAATAGTTACCAGACTTTATGACGCCGGAATATGTCTCTAGCCTAGACTTCTAAATGTTGTGCGTTAGGTTCCAAAGCGTTTTTATGTTCATTGAAGTTTATTTTATACTTAATTTTAAGAGGGTTGCCTTTAAGGTTCACCACATGATGTAAATATAAAATTCCTAAATGTGAAAGCTAAGATGATAAACAATCGTTTACTTTCTTTTTGCAATGAAAATCCTAGCTACTAAGGAAAGAGAAATGAAATTATTTCAACATAGAGAAGGGAGCACACACTAGATGCACTTTTCCTAAATCAGCTTCAGCATGTAGTCTTAATGCAAATGCACATGCATGTATTGTTTTTCAGTTTCCTTAATGTGAGAATGACAAAAAGAAAACAAAGTATAGATCTAAATTATCTTTTTCCAAAGCGACAGTATTAACAATTTTCTTTTCAAAAAACGAAAGTAAAGCCAAGATGACACTTTGTGATTTTGAATTTAAAATTGCTTTCGACACTTGAAATACTAATGATTCAAATCAAATACAATGGCAAAAGTCTAATCAACTATCTAAAAGAGGAATTCTTTGTGACACTCTTTTTCTTGACTGAAAACGACACTTGCGACACTTTCAAATCAAAAGATGACAGTTCGATTAAGCTTCTATTTGCATAAGAGAACTGTAAATGATGAAAAACACATAAAAAAAAATTCATAATTCTTTCTGATGGAGGCTAAATAATGCAAAGGAAGATGGTTTCAACAGAGATATACTGATCATAGACAATGAAGAAAAAACCAAAATCTGGAGGCAAAAACAGTCTCATCTGATAATCAGACCTGTAACACAGGGAAACAGGGATGCATCTCACCTACAGCACATGGGAGGTGTGATGCATCCAAACTGCCAAGAAGAGACAGTGCGATGGTCCAGGGACGAGACTGAGCTTGGTTTTTTCTCACAGTTTGCAGCTAAGTTCAGGGATTTAGGCTGAGCTAATGATTGTCGGTAAACACAAAGTATAGGGGCTAATATAATGAGGTTATTTGAGCTACCACCAGGGAACTTAGGATGTTTGCAAGCTAGATGTTCAGTTCATAAACCAACCGAGAGATTCACTGAAGCAGCGTTGATCTACTTTGCAACTGCATAGCAAAAGCAGTTCGAAGGCTAGCTGGCTTGACTTCAGGCTCCGTCTGTGGTTTATAAAGCAAACAACATTAACAAAACAAACAAACTATTCGTTCCCCAATGGAGTCGCCATTTTTTAATCAGGAAAACTAGTGTCCATTCAGAGCTGCTACTCCCATTAAGATGGGTAGCTATCTTAGAAACAAACAAATCAAAGTTGCTTGTGTTTTCCTTTATGAGAGATAGATGAGAGAGAAGCAGAGAGCACCAACCTCAGTCTTTTGCTAGTCTCCTTGCTTGTTTCCTCTCACCTTCGATAAAGCTTTTGCCACTCCTTTCTCGCTTGTCCCGCTTCAAAGAACACCTGTAGAGTCAAGGCAGAAAAATACCATCAAAGCATAGAGATCTATAACCATAAATAATGTAGGATCAGATGTACATTAACCACATAAATGCATACATAACAAGATTCAGAGATATACAAGCATATGGAGGAAAACTCAAATAGCTTTATGATAGAAGTAGTAGAAGAGAGGATTACAACCAGGCTGTCTGATCCAGCATCATCCTCCCAGCATGAAAGCCCTCTTCACCTCATACAAAGCAAAATCACCCAACAATGTCTTCAAAGAGAAACCAATAGCACTTTCTTGCAAATTACAAAATTCAAGCCTTCTGGATCTCTAGGATGAGGGATCCATATATAGATGTTTACAGGAGAGTAAGTCAGCTTCTAGGATTTTGATTAGTGTCATTTCACTCATATTTCTTGGTTCCACTTGGATATTTTAGATCCCTTACTCATCCCTAGGCGAATTCAGAGAGGTAAGTGTCATATGAGCAGTTTCTAGAAGATTCTCTAGGTTTCCACTTAGCAAACTTCTGCTGCCATTTGTCTGCTCTTGCTCATCGCACCCTACAAAAGGGCTTTCCAGTATGCATCGCACCCCTGTGTGTAATAGGTGAGACGCATCGCACCCTATGCATGGAGCAGTCTGTATGGTCCTGTTTTGACCAGTTCTGAGTAGTTTTTCATGGAGAACTTCTGGGAGATGATGTAATCAACTGACTTTGTTCCATTAGGGTGTGAAAAAACACTTTTAGGGTTTAGAAGCCCTTGGTTTATGGACATATGTGATTGGGGTTGCAGTGCCCAAATATGTCTATAACAGGGTTGCTCCACATAGACCTCTTGTTTGATCGAACCGTGCAAGAACGCGGTCTTGACATCCATCTGATGTAGGTTCCATCCTTGTGAAGCCACAAGGGCTATGATCAAGTAGATGGTCGTATATCTGGCAACAAGTGCAATATCACATCATAGTGTATACCTTCCTTCTGTGAGAAACCATGAGCAACAAAACAAGCCTTATACTATTTCGTACTTCCATCTGCTACAACTTTATCTTGTAAAGCCATTTAGAAGTAACAACTGTCTTGTCCTGGGGTCTAGGGACTACTTCCCAAACTTCATTCTCCATAATGGTCATAGCATCCTTCCATACTTGATGCTTGATGGCATCTAAGAATGATGAAGGCTCATTTTGTATGATTGTGCTCATACTGGTCAGGTATCCCTGATACCTATTGGGTTTCTTACTTTCACGAAATATTCCTCGAGGTGCAGCATGTCCTTCAACATCATCAAGAAGCCCCCTAAGCCATGAAGGCCTCTTCCTAGAAGAGGAAGGATCAGGTGGATAAATAGGATCCATTGGTTCTTCCACATCAAGCATTGTTACATCATCTACCCATAGAGACAACTTCCACAATCGTACGGTGCCACACCATTCTGCTCTAGAGTATGTGGTGTAGTAGTCTCCCTCTTAATGCCAACCTCAGGTATGCCTGAGTGAACCAACTGTAATATATCGAAGGTCTTGCTTAGGCTTGAGGGGAATGGTCCCCTTTTGAGCTTTCCTTCGGCACATCCTGTACATACACCTTCTTTCTCTACTTGGAATTCGGGCATCCCTGTCACCATTTGTCCTACACTGAGTAGAGCTTTATAATGAAGGGGGGCAAACCTCTGATGCCAAAGTTTGGACTGAAGAGATGTGTCATAAGACATGACACCTATCAGACATCCATCGACTTGATATAATGAATCAACACGAAACCCAAGAGTAAACGCATCTTTAACATTATTTTTCCATATATGTACCTTGCCATCGCTGAAGGTTACCTTGTAGCCTTTGTCTTCCATTTCCAAGATGGACACCAGGTTCTTTTTAAGGTCAGGTGCATTTAATACATCCTAGAATTTCTATCCTTTTTGAATGGTTGTCCTCTTCCTTGATTCCCAACTCTCCTCTTACCTTTGCTATTGATTTTGTCATTCCTTTGATTGCCATCAGAGGGATTTTGATCATCGTCCTGGTGTGAGTCCTTTATATCAGGGCACTCCCTTGCATAGTGACCTGCTTTATCGCAGATGTAACATCGTCCTTTTCTTCCACCCTTAGGTCCAACCTTTCCTTTTGATTTAGTCCTGGAATTATTTCTTTTCTTAGCATGAGAAGAAAAGGTAGCAAGAGGACCTTTAGGCATGGGCATTTCTTGCTCTTCTACCCTTGTTTCTTCTTGAATGCATCTAGCCATTAATTCCTCAGAACCAAGAATTACATTATTGTTCAGAAGAGTAGTCCTGAACACGTACCATTCGGATGGTAATCCTCCAAGAGTTGTGAGTGCCATTTCTCTATCAATAATAGTCTCCCCAATAGATAGGAGATCGTTCTTGATCTCGGTGATTCTTAACAAGTATGCTTGCATACTCTCATCTTTACCCTTATGAATTTCCTTCAACTTATTTCTAAAAAACAAAACTTGATTTGCATCATTAACTTTAAATAAACTCACCAATATATCATAGATTTCCTTGGAGGTGTTCAGGTCAGAGATGTAGGCCACCAAGTGCTTGTTGATAGAGTCCCGTATGATCTTCTATTTTGACTTCTTCGGTTTTTCATTTGTTCCAGGCAACAGCGGATGCATTTGATGGAGGCTCAACAATATTGCCTCGTACATGGTTCTGCACTCCTTGGTCTTCTAGGGTTAGATCGATAGACATCTTCCATCCATGATAGTGACTTCGGTAGGAAAGAGTGCTGAGGACCCCATCATTCTTTTAGGATAGCCTTGCCAATCTTCTCTTCGGTGATTGCTCTTGCTCTTGCTCGGGCTTTGTCTTCACCTCAGCTCTGATACCATGTTAAGTTATGGTATGTTCTATGCTTATAACAGTTTACTTCTTTTCCTTATTATATTCCATAGATTAGAAATCATATGTACATAAAGTAAAGTTCAGATAGAACATTAAACAATCGACAGAAAACAAGCCAAGACAAGAGACACAAGATGTGGCGGCTAGCCAGGGACAAACCCCATAATGTGTGGGGAAACCCTTTGATCAAATCTTCTTTTATCTTCAATAATTCAACAGAGAGAAATAGTACAATAAACCTGATTCATATCAACAGTAGCAAACCCTAGATCAGTAGCATCAGCATTAGCGGCTTCATCATCAAACTAGGGCAGACGATATCTCACAAACTGACTGTCGGATCGGCTTGATTCCACCACCAAAAGTTGTGGCTTCCAGAGGAGGTTCAAATGAACCTAAAATGTAGTTCAGGTGAGGAGATCTTCTAGTCCACGTAGGTCAAACTTTACTTCTGCAGTTGCAGTTTCAGTTTCAGCAGCTTCCGGCTTCAAACTAGGGCAGTCGATATCTTGCAAGTCGTCCGTCAGATTGACTTGATTCCACCACCAAAAGTTGTGGCTTTCAAAGGAGGTTCAGATGAACCTATATCATAGTTCAAATGAGGAGTTCTTCTAGTCCACGGAGGTCAAACTTTACTTCTGCAGTTGCAGTTTCAGTTTCGGCAGCTTCTGGCTTCAAACTAGGGCAGTCGATATCTTGCAAACCATCCGTCGAATTGACTTGATTCCACCACCAAAAGTTGTAGCTTTTAGAGGAGGTTCAAATGAACCTACAGCACAATTTAGATGAGGAGATAGTCTAGTCCATGCAAGTCAATCTTTACTTCTATAGTTGCAGCTTCAATTTCGGCAGCTTCCGGCTTCACATGTGTGAGGGAGAGACCCTTTTTTGTGCAGTAGAGAAGAGACTCTTTTCTGCGCAGTCGAGAGAGAGAGATGTGATGAGATGAGTGAGTCCAAATGAAGAAAATTCTTCCTGTATTTATACACAACGTTGATGTTTGAATAGATGCAACTGTTGGGCTTCTCAGCCTACATGAGTTGTAGGTCGGCTTGATAATAATTCCATAATAAAAATAAATTCATATCTCCATGAATACTTATTGGAATCGGATGATCTTTATATCAATCCTACACCTCTTGATGGGAGGAATCTAATAAAAATATTATCAGCCATGAATAAGATGACCCACATGAAGTTTTTCCCTAGTTTCCAATTTTAACACTGCTCCTTGCCAGATTTGATTTATGTTGAGAGATAGAAGAACTTGCTCCCAGATCAGCTTTATAATAGGACAAGTGAGGAAAAGATGTTGTGTTGATTCCTCCTCTTGATGGCAAAGTAAGAACCATGTAGGACTAGAGAAGGCTTTCTTCCTCAAATTTTTTCTCGTGGGTGTTTTATCTTCAAGGATATTCCACATCAATAGTCTAGTGCGCAAGGGGGCTTTCAATTTCCAGATGTGTACCCACATCCTTTCAGTCTATTTGGCTTAGATTCTGCTTGAATGATGTCATAACCCTGTTTTTGGGAGTACTGACCCTTTTTAGAATATCCCCAAATAAGCTCATCCTCTTCTTCATTTAATCTAACATGGGACTCTATAAGAGATTGAATATAGTTTTTCCACAATCTGTCCCATTGAATTGGAATATTCCAGTCCTCACCAGAGTACCAAGCTTGAGATAGAAAGGAAGTATTTCGGTGGTCACCAAATTGCGCAATGAATAGAATGCCTATGTTGTTTAGATGTGTGATCAACTCTGGTGGAAGCTGATATGAGTTCCCATTGCCAGTCCAGGGTTCAATCCCGATGCGCACTGAAGCACCATTCCCTATTTTCCAGATGAGTCCTTCTTTGATGATGGGCAAAGTATTTAGTATGGCCCTCCATATGACTAAGATTCCTTTTCTGCTCCAAGAGGGGTGCCTTATCCAATCCATAATGGTGTTGGGCCAGATATATTTGTGGGAGATCACCTCCGACCAGAGACTCTTGTGTTTTAATAATAGCCACCCCTGTTTTGCAGCCAGTGCTTGTGCAAAGGCTGGAAGATGCTTTAGTCCCCAGCCCCCCCATTTTTTGGGAGTGGCAATTTTGCTCCATTTAACCCAGGTGAAAGGCTTCCCATCCTTCCGCCCCTTCCACGGGAATTGACTGCAAACTTTTTGTATTCTATGGAGAATCCCCATGGGAATCCAAGCCAAAGACATCCAAAAAATAGGTGTAGCTTCCAATACTGCTTTAATAAGAATCAGTCTACCTGCCCTCAATAGAAAGCGATGACACCAGATATTAATTCTTTTCTCCACCTTGGTGATTAGCCAGTTCCAATCAATTAATTTGTAACTATCTGGTTTGAGTCTAAAACCCAGATACTTTAGACCATCCTTTAGATCTAATACCTGGAAGGGGAAATTTTGTAGCGAGAGTTGTATTTCCTGCTAAGAACATTCTGAGAAGGAAATAGTAGACTTTCCCATGTTAATTTCCATCCCTATAGCACTACTGAAAAGCTTTAAAGCCTCTTTCATGGACATGATATCCTGAACACTCCCACTGAGAAATATAAGTATATCGTCCACAAATAGGAGATGGGACAGAGTGAATTGGTTAGTGATCTTTAATCCCCTGAGTCTCCCTGATCTCTTCTCCGAATCTATCAATTTACTCAGTCCTTCCATGACAAGGAGAAAAAGTAATGGGGAAAGTGGGCAACCCTGTCTTATTCCCCTGTCTGCTTGAAAGGAGTGGGAAGCAGACCCATTATTGAGGATTACAAAGGATACATATGTGATACAACCCATAATCTAGTTTATGAATTCCATAGGGAAACCCAGATGGGTGAGGATCATTCTGAGGTATAACTAGCTAACTTTGTCAAAGGCTTTAGATAGATCGATTTTGAGAACCATCCCTTTGATCTTTCTAATTTGATAGAGTGAAATGCTTCCAGTGTCGAGCCTATGGCCTCCTGAATGTGTCTGTGGTGGAGGAAAGAAAATTTTTCATGAGAGATATGATCCAATAAGATGGGATTCATGCAATTGGCAATGATCTTAGCTATAATTTTATAGAGGCAGTTGAAGAGAGAGATGGGTCAGAAGTCATTAATGGATGAGGGGGATTCAGATTTAGGAATGAGGGCAATATAAGTAAAGTTGAGGGGGGCATATATATGACCTAGGGCTCGGATCTCTTCAATAATAGCAAGTAAATCCGATCCAATAGTATCTAGAAATGCAGTGTAAAATTCCACAGGCCAGCCATCCGGTCCTGGGCTTTTATCTCTCTTGAACCATTTTAAAGTGCTCTCAAGTTCCCCCATGGAAACAGGTTTTATGAGGTCATCAATGCCTTCCGGATCCAAGTATCTAGGGAAGTGTCCAACCAGATTAATGATTTCAGGTAGAGTGGGGGGGGGGGAGGGGGCTTTAAACAGACATTTGAAGTGGGACGTTCCAAGCCGAGCTAGCTGAGTGTATGTGGTAGCCGGTCCTTCTTGTTCCATGGGCATCTGCGAGATGGTGTTATTGGATTTCCTACCATTTTCAAAATTGTGAAAAAAAATTGTATTGCCATCCCCGGCTTGCATCCAGATTGTGCAACTTATAAGCCTCCATAGCTCTTCCTTTTCCAAAAGGATCTTTGATTTATGTGTTTCCAGATCCACTAAGCGAAACCTAATTTCATTTGATAGGAAGCCAAGTCCATTTTCATCAGTTAAGGAGCCAAAATGATCTTCAATGTCCATCAAAGTCTGGTCATCCCTCGCTTTCTTCCTTTTTGACCAGTCCATAGTAAGTCTCTTGAGCTGATTCAGGTGCCCACAGAAATCAGTTGCCTTTCTCAGATCCCTGAATGGCGGCTGTGCTCGCCAGAAATCCGAAACTAATTTGATATAGTCTGGGTCTTTTAAGAATGAAGAATTAAATTTGAAAGGGGCATGAGGCTTCCTGGAAGAACCTAACACTTGAAGGAAAATGGAAGAATGGTCCGATAATCCACCCGAGCCAACCCATTGTCTGTAAAGGGTTAGGGTTTGAAGGAGCTCTTCATGAATGAGGAATCGATCCAGTCTTCTTCCAAGGGCTGCTTCACCAGTGCATCTATTATGCCAAGTGGGCATTTTCTTGTTCATGGGCACTGTTAGAGCCTAGATTTGTCTCGGGCTGAACAGACAAGGTTCTAGGTCCACATCAAACCACGCTTTAGGGTTTAAAGGAGCTCTTCATGAATGAGGAATCGATCCAGTCTTCTTCCAAGGGCTGCTTCACCAGTGCGTCTATTATGCCAAGTGGTCATTTTCTTGTTCATGGGCACTGTTAGAGCCTAGATTTGTCTCAGGCTGAACAGACAAGGTTCTAGGTCCACATCAAACCACGCTCAGCCTCGTAGCTAGCCCTACGAGGACAGGAGAGGGCTCTCTCCGGGTCAATCTCGGAAATAATCAATGAGGCTCGAGATGACTGAAATTGTAACTAATCTTAGGCTAGGTATTAAGTGCAGAGGTTTAAAGGTGATTTTTTGGGGTTTTGTTGAATCAAAGGGAAAGGCAATTTTGGGTGCGGGGATGAGACACAGTTTCTGCAGAGGTCTGATTGGAGCAAGGTAGGCAATTGTTTGATGCCTTAAAAGCTAATGAGGTGAGTAGATCAGACAGGTGAGGAGCTAAGGAGAGCAAGGAAACCTCAAGAATTCTCCTTAAACAGATGAAAACATAGGAGATCAAACAAACTTAAAGGCAGAGCATTACAGATTATGAATTCTACCTTAACACTTCATTTGTTCAATTGCAGAAGATGAGAGAAGGAAAATGATACACATAACAACTTACAAGTACTGAAAGAATCACACCATCAATACATAAAGCCACATGAATTCCAAACAGTGCTGCAAAACCCTGGTCTTTCCTTTGCCAAAATGTTGAAGTAAAATGTACAATAGAGTCTCAAAACCTTTTCCCCAAGAGTCCAACCATGAAAATGACTAAGAAAATACATAATATAGGCAAGCCAACCCATTCCCTTGCCTCTATGGGTTGAGCTCATCATCCTAGGAGCTGTTTCAACCAATTCTAAACAAAGCACTACAATCTAGGCAGTCAAAACAACTTGCCTCTATAAGGTAGGAAACTGATTCATTCATTTAATTTTCACTTTTTAGTGAATGAATCTTCTAGAACAAGTAATAAAGTAACAAAATTACATCATGTTTCATTAATTACATCAATAGGAGTGAAAAAATCACATCACAAGTCAAAACTGGTCAAACTGGCTTCGTTTCCTGAGCTGAAGATGAAAATTGTGCCAAAAAACCCTGTGCGCCGCACGCCTGAGCCCTATGCGCCGCGTGCCTTTCACCTATTTTTGGGGCACGTCCCGGCATCCAAATTGAGCTCAGGTTGGCTTGTTGGAAATCCCTGGATGTCTACTTTCCAACCCAAGTGAAATTTTCCAATTTGGTGTCCATTTGCCCCTCCAAAAGTGCATTCTCCCGGAAGTACTTCCTGCTGGTGCAAAAGGTGACAGAAAGGTGATTTTCATGGTGTTTTTGAGCCTTTTGGTCACCCAGAACTTGATGAAATGCTTAGGCCATAGCTTAGCATGTATATTTCATCATGACAAATCCAACACTACAAGCCATTTGTGATTTGGACCTCCCAATCTTATGGGTCGCGCGCGGCGCGCTATGCGTTGAGCCAAAAAACCTGTTTTTAGGACAAAATTTTCAAAAATGACAAAAATTTCTCCGAATTTTCTCAAATTCAGAGTAAAGACCCTCTATCATGTATTGTGCCCCGCCAATGAAGCCTCGACCAAAATTTGGAGTGGATCGGGCTTTTTCCGCCGTTTTAGTGCCTTGCTCAATCGCCTCTTAAGGATCTTCATTTTTGCTTTGCAAACATGCATGCGAGCCCAATAGTGAGATTTCATATGACGAAGCATGTCCTTGTCTCTATTTGCCTTCGCCAACAATTTCTCCAAATGAGTGTTCACCCGGATGAGCATAGACTCTCGATCAATCGGTGTCAAATCACCGGGTCTCTTTCGGGCCAATTCTCGGTCTTCCCGGATTTGCCGTAGCTCATAAAGTGTATGTTCATCTTCCAGCTGTTTGTTGCGCTGCTCCAAGTAGTTGATCGTCCACTTAGCCATCTGCAATTTATTTTGCAGCGAGTCATTTTCAGCCCTTTGCTGTCGGATGATCTCTTTTAGCTCCGAGCTAGGAGAGCTCGCATCAAGATCAATGATATCCGTGTCCTGACCTTCTGAAGGACCCTCATAAAACATGGGCCTCTTGCCCCTATCCTGGATCTGTACCTGTGCTGAAGAAGAAGGCGAGACCCTTTCCACATGATGTGGAGATAATACTCGCTGCGCTGATGAAGTCAACGAGACCCCTTGCACCCCGAGTGGAGATAGTACTCGTCGTGTAGATGCAAATAAGGCCCTGTGGCCTCGCTGGTATGTCACATATGGAGGAGCACTTATATGCTCAGTCCCGGGAATGCCTAGCTGGTGTGAAGGCGCTCCCTCATCATGAACTATCTCGGGAGGCGGCTGTAGCGCTGCGAAGTAATCACGGGAGATGAAATCCTCCCAAGTAATGCCCTGCTGTGCCAACTGATGCATCACTATGATTTTGATCAACGCATAATGATATATGCTCTTATGCTGATGTGTTGGGCTCTTCCTTTGTATTAAAGGCACCATCCTCTCTATGTTGCGACACATGAAAAACGGAATTTTCATCATACGTACCCTCGTGAAATGCATCAACAAACGGACATGGTACGCATAGAGAAGCGAGAATCTGCCCTCGCAACTGAAATATCGAATGATGTGTTTCATCAATGGTGCATACTCATCCCTCAGGAATCTGAAAGGAAAAACTGCGCTCAAGTGTCTCATATACCCGGGTTTGATATATGGCTCATAGTAGAATCTGTCTAACAGCTGGCGTTTACTCCATTCCTCCCCTACATTTGGTATCCTGGTGGCCTGAGCAATAGTCTCGGGTGACAAGGTGAAATTCACTCCGACAAGGTTTACATGACCATCATGTAAATGTAGAACAAATAAATGGACTAGTTCCCGATGATGTTGGATTTGTGAGATCATCTCATAGTATTGGAAACATGATTGACGCCGAAAACAATCCATTGCAAGTGGGCAAGCTTGCAATTGGGCCAAAGAAGTAGGCTCCTCCCTGACATGCTGACCACTTTTGCCACCTTTGTGATACCTCCGTGGCACATTTGGCACATTTACCTCCGGTGTAGAATCACTATCATACTCCTGCTCATAGACTGACTCAGTCTCTGACATGTCTTTGAAAACAAGATAGTTGGAATATATATGTTGATGTATAAACTGCGTGCACAATTGCCTGTAAACTGTTCTTTTGCTCTAAAAATGTTGTGACCAAGGGGACACAAATGCACAAGGGAGTATTAGGAAAGGGGAAACATTAGGGAATTAGGGAATTTGGAAATAAAAACAAGGGACTTGGAGAAGGGAAGGGAAATGATAAGGATAATGTGTTTTGTAGTAGAGGTGAGGGACTAGGATTTGAGGGATTATAGTGTAGGATGAAGGAGGGAATTAATGGGGAAAAATAAGGGTGAATTTGGGAATGGGAAACAAAGTGAAATGGAGAAATAATGACAACCTTGGTTACGCTCTGTTTTTGAAACCCTTACAGCAATTTTTTCATTCAAACCCTACAGCAATTTCATTGACAAGGAGGGATTTCCACTTGGATTTCTAAGGCAAACATACCATGAACCCATTACATTTATCTTTCAAAAACCAAGCACAAGTGGTGGATGTGAACCTACCTGCAATTTTGTGCGGAGAGGAGGCGAGTTCATGCGTTTCCAAGCAAATTTTGGGCTTAAACCCCAGTGCGTCGCGCGCCTCACCCAACGCGCCACGCGCCTCTGATGCGCCGCGCGCGTGTATTTTTACACTGTGATTTTTTGCCTGATGTGCCGCGCGCCCCTGATGCACCACGCGCCTAGTCCAATGCGTCGCGCACCCCTGAAACTGCTCCAACTTCCTCACAAACTCACAATTTCACTTTGGAATGATGTTCTTCACTCTTGGCATGCAAAATGAGTTGAAAATGTCATGAAATATCTTTATAAAGACTCCCTTTTGATTTTTGCTTGGTCCATGACCCATTTTGTAATGTTTTGTCGTTGACACTTTTTCAGGATTAATAGACTTCTGACCTTTTTGGTTTCCTCCTTAAATTTGGTTGAAATAATGATTTTCTTTGCAATTCTTTGCAGGGATAGCTGTGATATGATCTGGCAAAGGAGACCAAGGCTGCGCTTGGACGATTCAAGAACTGAAATTTTTGAAGATTTTTACAAAAATGAGATGACGACTTATCTTCAAAATAGGGTTTTGAAGAGAAGTCCTAATTTATCTGTATAATGATGAAAATTATTGAAGTAACCACCTATCGAGGACATCCCTCTAGCCTGCTGGTCTTCTTAGAATTTGCAAAACAAGACTGACTCAACCCAAGACCTAATGACCAAGAACCATTGTTATGACCCAGAAATTTGAAACAGGACTGTACATGACCTTTGAAGACTTGTTTTTATGAATAGACAAGAACCAGCAGTGCCAAGCACGAGGGGAATGAGTAACACAAACCATTCCGTCAGAGTTATGGCATGCCTAACGAAATGCAACTAATCGAAACTGATGGGACACCTAAACATGAAATGCAAAAAAGAGCTTTGATCTCTGACGGAGGGATAACTAGACCGACTCTAACAGGCACATCAATGAGCCCATGGAGATCCAGAAGTGAGCTCATATGGTCAGAGAGTGGGTCGATCTGAGAATGATGACCCCAGGATTCTTCATTTCCTATAGAAAAATTTAGGTCACCACCAATGATAGTGGATCTGGTGGTAAGAGATCTATTCAGGATGGAGTGCCAAAAATCAAGTCTGTTCTGGTTGGGGGCATAGATATTCATGATTCAAATGTTTTTCCTAAATCAGCAGTAAAAACATCCATACCCAAATAACCTGAACCACCCCAAGAGGATATCACTTTAATAGATTTGGGGTTAATGCCCTTGGCAAGACCCCCGATCTACCCACTACTTCCAGGCCTTGGAAGTGCCAACCAGGAAGGAGGGAAATAAGGGTTCTGGAAATCAATTCAGTGGGACCAAGGGTTTCTTGTAGGAGGAGAATGTCACAGTTGGAATAACTTAGGAGTCACTTGAGGGCCAATCTTTTTTTGGGGTTGGATAATCCCCTGCAGTTGAAGAAGAGCCAAATCATGGGGGAACAAATTCAAGGGGCTCTGATGCTCTAAGTTCCCTTTCAATGGTGGTCTGACAACCCTGTGCAACATCAGCCACCGCAGATTTGATGGCTTTAGTAAGCTTAGAAGGTTGACCTCTGGAAGGTTTTGAATCGGCAGATTGGGGAGGTATACCCAAGCCAAGCAAGGGGATACTATGCAGAGGTCGTGATTGCAGGTTGTATGGATGGGACCTCGATGCAGAGGGAGGGGAAGATGGGAGGGTAGGGGGAGTAAACCCAGGAATAGACGGAGGGGTAGTCGAGAAGATGGGAGGTGGAGATACGAATCCGCATTTTAAGGGGGGCTGGGAAATCTGGATAGGATCTGACAGAGATGAGGGAATAGGCAATGATGTATGAACATTATTTAAATGTAGAGTAGAGGAGCAAGGTACAGAAGCATTACCCGTTGTAGGTGCAGCTCCCACAGCAGTCTTGGAACACGTTAGAGGGGGGGATGGAGATGGATTCCTTGGAGCTTTTGTTTGCTGAGTCGAGGCACCTTCCGCTTCCTTTGGGAGGGCTTGACCAAATGGTTGTTCCTCCATGTTCAGCTCTTCCAACAGATGGTGTTTCACCCCTCTAGTGGCCTCCTGAACCGGTGATGATAGTAAAGGGCAATCCTTATACAAATGCCCTACCTTATGGCATCTGCGGCAGCAGAAAGGTACTCCTTCGTAGTCCAAAATCTGATGACGTGAGAAATGCCTCTAGTGTAAGGTAATTTTCTCCTCCAGGCCCTCTCTGATGTCAAGGTGAACAAGTATCCTGGCCATTTTCATGATTCCTATTTTCTCATATGACTGGTCGTGTTCAAGATAGGTACCCGAGGCATCACCTATATGCTTGAAAACCAGAGGTGTCCAAAATTGCATAGGTAGGCCTAGCAAGCGAACCCAAATAGGCCCTGCACCCATTTTTTCTCGCTCTGAGTCGAACAAGGATCCCATCGTTTAAGGAGAACTAGAGCAAGCTCAATGTTCTAGAAACGAGAGAGGATCCAATCCATGTAATCTTCTCTATGAAACCGGAGGGCAAACCAGCCATGGGCCAAAACCCTGATGATGGGAATTTCTTTGAGTAGAAGGCATTCAATTGAGTAATTTATGCCTTACACACGCCCGACTAAGACCTTCTTCGTCGTGTCAGACACATCCCCCATCGAAATTTCCTCGCCAAGAGTCAAGTTGATGTCTATATCCACAATTTTGAGACACCTTCCCTTTTTGGGCTTGTCTGAACGGTGACCCATTGGGTGCTCCCTTAACAAACTCCTGCAACCCTGGTTGATTGAGCGAGGTGTGGACGGGTTGGATTTAGGGTTTGGAATGGGGGAACTGAAACCCCCAGATCGTATAGGTGAATTAGGGTTTAGACTGCCAGGCGGTAGGGTTGCACTAGAGTGTGCAGGGATGGGTAGGGTAGAGGGACCAGCCGGAGTGCAAGAGGATGAGGGAGCACTCAAGGGCATAGAGAAAAGCGGGGGTTGTATCAGAGGGGAGTCGAAGGTAGGAGAGGGTTGAAAGAAAGTGCCTAACAAGCTAAGGGTTATTGGAGATAACAGTGGACAATCCAACCCAAAAAGGTCATCTATATGAACGTATAGCGGAGGAGGCTTGCCAGTGGAGCACAGGTGGAAGGGCACGAACTGTGCATCTGTTAGCGGGCAATTTTTTGCAGCTAGGGGACCAGGGATCGTTCCAGATCATTGATGAGCCCATATGACTTGGTCGAGATAGGGGTCCGCCTCATAGTCCATGATATCATCTGAATCCATCAGGAAACGACAGTTACTGTCGGCAAACAACAGGAGTAGAGAGCAGCTAAATGGGCGTAGAAACAAGTTCACAGTAAAACAGCTGAGACCGTGACAAGGAGGTAGACCAGGCCGGGAGAGGGTTAGAAGCTACAGGTCAGCAAGGTAAGGATGGATGTGGTCAAAACCAAAGGGTTTTGGCTCCCGCAGCCACCATGGGAGCTGCAGCGGGCGAGCAGAGCGAATCGACGGGGTTCCTATTGGAAACTTTGTTTTGTCCAAACTGTAATTTTTTATTTTATTTTTTCAAGTTTTAACAAAGATGATTACAAAATGATTTCCATTACAAATTTGGATTATACAAAACAAATTAATTTTTCCATCAACATTCAAGAGGAACAAGTTGAATTTGGTATTGCAATTAGAAGAATTTGGAAAACAGTCGCAACAACAAATATGAGAAAATCATCTTCAAATAGCCTTCTGTTTCTCTTAATACAGACCGAATTTTGGAAAAATGCTCATCACAAAACTAATTCGGTCTGTTCTGGACAAAACCCATGTTTCAAATTTTCTAGATTCTCCTTCATTTGTTTGAAACGTCCAATGCAAAATTGTCACTTCTTATTCTAGTGAATTTCTGTGTTGGAATATTTAATTGTGAGTTGGAGATCAAATTTGCAATTTGGAAAAGATCTTGGAGGCTAAAATCATGAGTGATGTTACAACAAATCCATTAGTAAACCATCATTGGTAAAATCATGCATAATAATCATCAATTTATTAAAAATAAAGGAGAAAATTAGTATTTATCCATAAGAGTATAAATAATTATAAAATGGAATTATATGATAAATGGCGTGATAAAGAATGGTAGAAATGGATGCAATAGGCATCAAAAAGTGATAATAATAATAAGGACAAATTAGTGGCCCAACACTTGTTGGATCAACAAACTTCCTTGCATGGAAGAAGAGGATTGACTTAGCACTCACAGAAAATGAAGTCATGGAATATGTCCTTGGTGAAGTAGTTATACTAGACAAAGAGAATACTTAAGATTTATCAAAATACAAGAATGGAGATGTAAGGGCACAAAGAATCATTGAAAGATCATCTCGTTCCCTTTATTGATTATTTGAAGACATCCAAGGCTATGTATGATAAGTTTGTAAATTTATACTCTATAAGTACATCAGGTCAAAAGATTTCTTTGAGGAATCAACTATATAGAATAAGTAAGTCAAAGGATGAAGACATGGCCACTTATCTCATGAATATATCACAAATAAGGGATCAATTGCAAGGGCTTGGGGAAATTGTTTCCGACTCTAAAATGACCATTTGTGAATTAAATTCTTTGCCACCTGGTTGGAGCAATTTTGTAACTATTATATACTATAAGAAGGATATTACATTGTTTGATGAGTTATGGGATCAATGTGTCTTGGAAGAATCCAATATCAAGCAAAGTATGACACTAAATCGAATGAAAGGTCTCAAGCCTTTATTGCAAGGTCCAAGAAGTTGAAGAAAGGGAAGTTTGGAAAGTCTAAGAAAAATGCATATATGTCCAAGGTTCAATGCTTTGGATGCAATGAGTATGGTCACTTTAAGAGGAAATGTCCAAAAAAGTAGAACAACAAAAGAAAGGAAAGAAGTAAAGGTCACATAGATGAAAAAAAAGGAGAACCTGAGAGGAAGTTGAAAGGGGAAGATCCCAAGGATCTTTACTATTGAAGGAAGCTCCATCAGTGTCAGTTTCTTTATGAAATTTGTTTTACTTTTATTAAGTAGAAATTAGAGTAGTTTGCATTGTTGCATTCTCTAGAAGGAGTCTTGATTTTTGTAAAAGCATGGCATCATATATAAAAACATATGATAGTAGAGAAATTATAATCTAATTGATTAATTTGTTTGGGAAAGATCATCTAGTTTAAAAAGAATGAGAAGATTGGAACCATATTTCAAATAATTGTTCACCCAAGAATTTTCTAACTTCATATTAGACGTAGTCATTTTGCAAAGAGGGATCATCAAGATCTTATAAGAACCATCATTTTGGAAGGTTCTTGGAAAGATAATTATGACATGACTAGTATATATTCCATCTAGCATGGATACAATACTTCTGAAGGATGAAGGAATGCAGATGGTCAAATTGTAGTGTGAAGGGCATAATGAAAGACTTTCTATTCTTGGGAAAAAAAACCTATCTTTGGCAGGTACAAGAAGAAAGCTCATTCAAGAAAGGATGGATAGTTTATTATATGGAAGCAAATGTATGAATGTTTTAAGTAACTCTTCTCTAGGGAAAGGTTCATATCTACAAGAATCATGTAGAAAAAATAGGACATAAAAGTATGATCGGTAAATTCTTCCATATGGCTGCATGGTGCTCGAAAGAAGAAATTTGGCATGCTTTGGAATGGAAGGAGATCAAGACTCTCTCACAAGATTTCATGGCATAAATATTACAATATTGATCAACATCAAGTACAGTCTTTGAAAGAAAGAAAGGGAGTTAACAATGACAACTCCAAGGAAGATTGTAGCTTGGTAGTAAAGTTTGATCCATGGGCACCCTAATTATGATGAATGCATGGAGAAGGATTCTTGTACAATATGGAGATGGATCATGTGAAAGGACGTTGATCTTGAAAACTAAAATAAGCAAATAATTTGATGAAAGGGCCATCATGATAAGGTAAGTCTAATGTTAATATTTTGATTTATGTTATCTAGGTAACATATTGTTTTGCTACCTAGAAGGATGTTATAGAAATACATAATGACAGTTGAGGCAAGTTCAATTGTTGGTGTTAAAACTTGATTCAAAGAAAATATGGATTGAGTGACTATTTTTGGTAATCCTTAAAGGATCGTGAACTCAAGATGTTTATATCATCACCTTGGAATTGAAAGATAGCAGTGTAACAAGATGACTTGATTCCTACATCAATAAAGATCACTTTCATGTTTACGAGGGAGGTATAACTAGCTTGAAGTTTGATAAGGCTCAATATAATGCCTTCATTGATGATGACTGAAGGAAAGTGATATGCAAGATTGATGGCCTGAATCCTGTCACAACACTAAAAGGAGAAGATGGATCTACAACATCTAGGAAGAAATAAATCTCAATATGATGAGATACAAAGGAAATAAGGATTCATGTAGTTATCCCCATGAAGAGCTAATAGTTTATAAACTTATGGAAAAAAACTAGAAATCTTGTGGTTATGACTTCCCAATTGAAAGGAAGTGAAAGAATATCCTCTATACTTTAGAGGGAGTATGAAGTATCCTTATTATTTCTAAATGAGAAAGGATCTATTCCCTAAATTAAGTGGGAATATGGATCTCCTCTTTAGTTGTAATGGAGTGATGATAAACATCACATTTGTATTCTCTTCTTCATGTGTCATGTGTGAAAATTTCACTATTGAAATCTTATTGCAGCAACTGGAATTATTTCTCCTAATTGTAAATTAATTTAACAGTTTATTTCTACAACAACAATGAAACAATCACACTACAATATTCACACAAATACTGTGTAAAATAAAAGTGTTGGAAACTAAAAAATATTATAGCACACACACATAAAAATTGACACTTATTTTTGGACAAATGTCCCCAGAAAAAACCCAACTTGGGAAAATCAATGAAACAACTAAGGGTTTTTATTATTAAGCATCAATGACATTCTAAGTACAATCTATGTATGCCCAACTCACAATCCAATCAGCAAAATAAATTGGTTGAGGCAAATACATCAAGCCCACACCCAATCCTGCTATGACAACTGACCAAACTAGACATTCATTCTACCTTTGTGTGAGCCTCTGATCAATGCTTGCACAAACCCCAACTTGCTAAGCCTAGAACTGCAAGAAAAATGATGTCGTGGTTGACTCTTCCTCTAGGAGAAATTTGCTTGGCCTCTTAGAGAATTTTTGGACAAATAGCAACTGAATTTATCTTCCCTTTAGAAAAATTGATCTCCCTCTAAAGCTATTTGCGCAACTTCTCTAGGAAATACAGGCCTTCTACTGCTAACTCTCCAGATCTGAAAAACTTCCTCCGAACTCACTGTCTCTACTACACTTCTCTAGCTCGAACTCTTCCAGCAACTGCTACTGCTTTATGGAAAATTGAATTTCCCAAGGAAATTGATCTCTTGTGTGTGTTCTCTGTCTACCCATCGAATTATTTTTATAATATTTTCTTGGACCTCCAATGGCCAAGATTAAATCTTAATCGATGGCTAAGATTATTTCTCTGTCAATCTGTGTGAGTTTCTAGATGATTCGCACCTTATCTTAATTAATTCTGATTAATTAACCCCTTTTCCTAAGTTTATACTTAGGAAATATTTAAAAATAGGCTAATAATATAATTTAGTCATTTCTAGGTAGAATTTCCATAAATGATTTCTAGGTTATGTAGAACTCATGTATTTTAGCCTCCCCGCAAAGTTTCAAGACTAGAACACCTCTGATGCTACAAAAACTAACACTTCCTCTTAGCGAGGAAGGTGATTTGGTTTTGCACTAATGCTCTAACACCTTGTCTCTAGATCACCCTATGTCACACTGCTAATGTTTGGCTACTTCTTACCAACCACTACACAACTCTGATGTAATATATGTGTTTCTATTGACACTGCTATGTTGATTCCAACTCTACATCTTCACTGCAACTCCCTCTCATATTTTGTTACTGCTACTACAACTAAGAAGCATCCAAAATATTGAATCAATTATCTTTTTGTTACATTTGTCTCTAGAGCATCTGATTTCTACTAGCATCTACACTTTCCACTGAAGAATCTACGTTGTTGTCAACTCTACACTAAGCCACCTGCTTTGCGCTCCTCAACACCTGATTATTATTAGTCTACCACTGCCACTTTGGAATCTAACTACATCACTGACACTTATCCATCTTACTACTAAATATTGTGGGTCCCTGTAGTAAGGTGATGGTCCTACTGCAACAATCCAGAAATAATTTGACTAATCTCCTTGTTGCAATAGTGTTGGACACTTCCCATTCAACACGCTAGAGTCTCATATGCCTCCACCTAGATCTAGTGCCCTATTATCTCCTTTTGATCCTTTTCTCTCACTTTAAAAATTGTACTAGACAACTCAAAATTCCTCTGGTACCTAACTCTGGCAACTGGAAGTTGATCTAATGCCTAGATCTACATTTTGGCTAACTTGCACGGTCTATTTTGGCAATCTCGTACAACTATGTCAAGACCGCTGCAAAATCTGTGAAACTCAAAAAACTGGGAAATAAATAGGAATCTCCTCATATTTTCCTATTCGATTGCTTGTTCTGAAACTTGCACTCCATCCTAGAATGCACATAACTACTTTGTCTACCTCCCTCTGCCTTTAGCTGATTTATGGGATTGCTTGCTCAGCCTTTCCGAATGTCCTTCTCTAGAAAACAAACACATGGATTGTAACCCCAACAACTCGATCTAGCTGCTTCTAACAAACTCTCATTGCCTTCTGATACTAGAAAATTATGGATATCCTCCAGAAAAATGGAACTAGAAACCCTAAAGGAAAATATGGAAATTCCTCCCTCTATGTGTGCACTTTCTCTTCCACCCGACGTTGATTATGCCACTGCAAACTGCTGCAAAATCATTTTTTTCTGAAACAAGGAATCTACCCAACTAAAATAATGGATTGTTTCTCCCTCTACCTACTAGAATCATTGAATCTGGAAAGCTAAATTTTTCTACCAACCTGCACTGAAAAATCAATCTGCCCAGCAATTTGAACTTCTTGGCTTAGGCTCTGTGCAGCCTCTAGAAATTCGCCCTGCTACTCCCTCTAAACATTGAATTTATGCCTATGATTTTGAGCTTCCCTGTCTGATCAAAATAGTGGAGAAATTCCCACTGTAGATCAACAGATTATGCAATATACTAAAGCAAAATACCATATCTACTTCTACAACAAACTTGCGGAAGCTTAATTGATTATGAGCAAGATCAAATAGAACACATATAACTGAGAATGAGAAAGCAATCACACATGAACACGAAGGAATACTCTGGGGAAATCCTCAGCTAAAAACCCTGATCTCTGTAATATCATACAAGTGGAAAATAGTCTGGATTACACAAAGCCTTAGCTCGGAAGCTATCCATCTCTCAGTACAATCCCTCTGCTACTCATAAACAGTCAAAGGCTTCTCACAAACCTTCTCCTCTGCCCTCCAAGCTTCCTATTTCCTTGCGCAGATTTTCTTAGGGTCCATTGCTTCCACAAGTGTGAATTCCCACCTCACACTGCTCACTTAGCTCAGAAATAACTGCACAAACCTAAAGGAGATGAATCCTTCTCCATGGATGAGTTTCCTTTATAGGAAAAATCCATCCAACTGATGGTACATTGTCCCTCCTCTGATCTCAACTGGGTCTCTAACAGAACTGACATGAATGAGTTATTTATGAGAGAATATTCAGTTATCTGAAGTGCAACAGTTACATGCATGCAAGCATTAACTAACTAAACTCACAATTAATTCAGCAAATTGTTTGAATTAATCTAACTGGACTTAACTCAGTTAACTAAGCCAACTAATTAAAACTCATCCTTATCATTTAACTAATGGATAAATCCCTTAATCAAAGGAATAATTGTTGCATGTCCTCACATAGACTTCATGTTTATTTTTCCTTAACTAATTAACTCAAGATGAATTAATTAATTATTTTACAAACAGCTGCTAAGATCAAATTCGAATTTTACTTCTCAATTTTAGTCCTGGGATTGACTAAAATTGGAATCTATCCCTAACTGCTAAAAATAACAATGCTATTTTTAGTACTTCCATTTTTCATTCCTTGTTGCTCAGTCCAGCATTGGTACTTGAACTGCTATTTATAGCAATGCTATTTTTAGCACTTCTATTTTTAGCATTTCTTGTTGCTATTTTCAACACTCCCTCTCAACAAGAAAGGCATTCAACTCGAACCTGATCCTGAACCTTTGGAATTTTCTGCATGCAACACTTCTACCAAGTATGCGACACTTCTACCAAGTGTGGTTGATCCAACAACCCTAGGAACAAAAAAACTCCCAATTGACCTCTCTATTGGGCTAGAAACATACTTTGATGTTGAAACTCCGTCTATCATTGACAAGTGCTCCCTCTCTGACCTTTGAGCTGCTGCAACACTCCATGAATCTCGCACCGTTGCACACCTCTCTGTGCCATCCTGCACTGGTGCAACACTCTTGTGCCTCTCGCATTGCGCAGCTTGCTAGCTCTGCATAGTCTTGGGATTCCTACATTGTAGCTCTCTCTGTTGCTCCATCCACATCTGTCTCTACCCACTCAGCCAATCCTGCTAATCCTCATCAGGGCTCCCGTAGCAAGGCCTAATCAAAGAGGTTGGGTACCTCAATGATCATGCCCCTATTCAAACCTTCTTGGGACTGTCACTCCACATCACCCCACCTCCTACCTGGAGGTATGGATGCATGTGATCTCTCTACCCACTTGGCTCGAAATTCCCCCCTACTGGATGTATATGCATGAGTGGATGCCTCCACTCAGTCTCCTCTCAACTTCTCCAGTTGTGGCTGCTCCACAACCTCCTGAAGCTGCTTCACCAATTGTGGCTACTCCACAATTGTCTGAGACTTCTTCTGGTGCTGCATGTTGAGTGGTAATTTGCTCTCCCTCTCAACCACCAAGTGTCTAACCTTTTCCTTGCTCCTCAAGGCTTTGCATGCATCTTGTACCTCAAGTACATACAGATTCTTGGCTAGCATTACAATCTGTTTCATCTTTCCCGACGTCACGAAATTTTCTGGAAAAAGAGCCGATTTTAAATCAGCGATATCTCCCTCATTCGAACTCTGATTCAACTGATTTTCTTTTTGAATTTGGATCTTTTTCACAAGGAATCCAGATCTGCTATTTTTTTCTAAAAATTTGTACAAAAATTTTCAAATCTGCTCTGAAAACTCGCAGCCCAAAGCTCAAAACTTTGAAATCTCCTCTAGTATATTGTTCACCACTTTGATCACCTTTGCTCTAATACCATGTAGAACTTTTTCTACAAAACCTCGTTCCGATACCATGTAGAAATGCCCACTGTAGATCAACAGATTATGCAATATACTAAAGCAAAATACCAGATCTACTTCTACAAGAAACTTGTGGAAGCTTAATCGGTTATGACCAAGATCAAATAGAACACATATATCTGAGAATGAGAAAGCAATCACACATGAACACAGAAGAATACTATAGGGAAAGCCTCAGCATAAAAACCCCAATCTTTGTAATATCATACAAGTGGAAAATAGTCTGGATTACACAAAGCCTTAGATCGGAAGCTATCCAACACTCAGTACAATCCCTCTGCTACTCATAGACAGTCAAAGGCTTCTCACAAACCTTCTCCTCTGCTCTCCAAGCCTCCTATTTCCTTGCACAGTTTTTCCTAGGGTCTAGTGCTTCCACAAGTGTGAATTTCCACCTCAGACTACTCACTTGGCTCAGAAATAACTGCACAGACCTAAAGGAGATGAATCCTTCTCCATGGATGAGTTTCCTTTATAGGAAAAATCCATCCAACTCATAGTACATTGTCCCTCCTCTGATCTCAACTGGGTCTCTGACAGAACTGACATGCATGAGTTATTTATGAGAGAATAGTTAGTTATCTAAAGTGCAGCAGTTACATGCATGCAAGCATTAACTAACTGAACTCACAATTAATTCAACAAATTGTTTGAATTAATCTAACTGGACTTGACTTAGTTAACTGAGCCAACTAATTACAATTCATCCTTATCCTTTAACTAATGGATAAATCCCTTAATCAAAGGAATAATTGTTGCCTGTCCCTCACATAGAATTCATGTTTATTTTTCCTTAACTAATTAACTCAAGATGAATTAATTAATTATTTTACAAACAACTGCTAAGATCAAATTCGAATTTTACTTCTCAATTTTAGTCCAGGGACTGACTAAAATTACAATATATTCCGAACTACTAAAAATAGAAATGTTATTTTTAGCACTTCCACTTTTCATTCCTTGTTGCTCAGTCCAGCACTAGTACCCGAACTGCTATTTATAGTAGTGCTATTTTTAGCACTTCTATTTTTAGCATTTCTTGTTGCTATTTTCAACAAATAGCTCTGATACCATGTGAAAATTTCACTACTGGAATCCTATAGCAGCAACTGGAATTATTTCTCCTAACTGTAAATTAATTTAACAGTTTATTGCAATGATAACAATGAAATAATCACATTGCAATATTCACAAAAATACTGCAGAAAATAAAATCACTGGAAAATGAGAAATATTCTAGCACACACATAAAAATTGACACACTCATTTTTGGACAAATGTCCCCAAAAAAACCCAACTTGAGAAAATAGGTGCAGTAGTTGCGGGTTTTTATTATTAAGCAGTAGAGAAATTATGAGTACAATCTATGGGTGCCCAACTGACAATCCAATCAAAAAAATAAACTGGTCGAAATATCTGTGAGGAAAATACCTCAACACCATGTCTGATCCTACTCCGACAACTAACCAAACTAGTCAATTCTTCTATCGCTATGTGAGCCTTTGTGCAGTGTTTGCGCAGGCCCCAACTCGCTAAGCTTAGAACTACAAGAAAAATGAAATCTTGGTTGACTATGCATCTAGGGTAAATTCTATTTTCCTCCTGGAGAATTTTTAGACCAATAGAAACTGAATTTTTCTTCCCTTCAGCAAACTTGATCTCCCTCTAAAGCTATCTGCACTGCCTCTATGCAAATTCTCTAAGAAATATAACCCTTTTGTTGCTGACTCTTTGGATCTAGAAAAATTCCTACGAACTCACTATATTTGCCCCTCTTTGTCTCTGATTCACTTCTCTGGCTCGAAATCTTTCGGCAACTACTGCTACATTTTGGATAATCGAACTACCCAAGGAAATCAATCTCTTGTGTGTGTTCTCCATCTACCCATTAACTTCTTCTTATAATATTTTCTTGGACCTCCAACAGTCGAGATTAAATCTTAATATATGGCTAATACTGTTTTCTTATCGATCTGTGTGAGTTTCTAGATGATTTGCACCTTGTCTCAATTAATTCTGATTAATTAACCCCTTTTCCTAAGTTAAAACTTAGGAAATATTTAAAATAGGCTAATAATATAATTAAGACATTTTTAGGTGGAATTTCCAGAAACGCTTTTTGGGTTATGGAGAACTCCTATGTTTTAGCCTCTCCACGAACTTTCGAGACTATAACACCTCCGATGCTACAAAAACTAACATTATGCACTAAGTTGGGACTAGCAACCATGTGTCTAAGTGAAGGCCATGGAGGGAGAATGGAGAATGTGGGATTGGATAAGCATCTGAGATTTCCTTGAGGATAGAAAATTCAAGATATTAAGTGGACCGACGCTCTTTGAGAATTGGAAAAGTGTCCAAGACAAGAGTGGTCGAAGAGTACTAATATTATTTGAGGATTGGGAATCCAAGGCAAGGATAGTCCTGAAAGGACATACCTAGTGAACATCCAGATAGGGTATGTACCTTGTAGAGGTAGTGTGGTATCTCATGTAAATTCTCCCAGCATTATTCTCTTGTATAAAAAAGAGCTTGTCAAGTTAATGCCTTACTATGTTGACAATGTTGGTCATGATGTTGATGCTTAAAGATGGCTTACAAATCTAACTCTTCTTATGAGAACTCTTCAGTTTAAGAATAACTTGTTGTACAATTATGAATACCTCCCTAGTTAAGAGGGAGTGTTCGAAAATGTAACTAGGTTTCGATCTTCATAATTATCATTCATGTCAATATGTAACAAGCAAAATAAGAAAGAAAAATTATTATTTTACAGCATCTATTTCATGCTTATTTCAGTTGGTATTCTAGGTAAAGCATATTCTTCATGCTTCTAGTGTTTTTCATGAGTCAAGAAATTCAATTTCATTTATATAAGACCCATTTGGGCAAGATGTAACATGTAAAAGAGTTAATTTTTAGTTTAGAAAGTCCTTTTGAGCCTCCTAGCACAAGTCGGCCCTACTAGCAAGAAGTCGACCTAAAGGGTATTCGACCTTAATAAAAGCCTATAAATAGAAGCAGATTTGACCTCATTTATACACCAATTTTATCTCTCATCAAGAACTATGTTTATAAGCTGGAAACATAAAAGAATTTAGAGCAAAGGCAAAGGAAGCAAGAATAAGTCAAGAAGAATAAGGAAAGGTTGTTTTTTGGCTTTATTCTCTCACACGTGTGAAGAAACTAGGGTTTTTGTATCTACTAAAGGGCCAAAGGTTGAAAGTCGAAGTTTCAGGTAAAATTTGGGGATCAGATGGAAGTTGGCTGAAGCAAGATTGATCCTTGTCAAATTGGTTTATTTTTTACCGAATTAGAAGGGTTTCTTGGAGGGTTGACTTGGTGCTTAGAGGAGGACTTGGTCTAGGGTTTTGGGTCTTGGTTTTCTCATTTGAAGCCGATTCTATAAGAAGAGAATATATTATTTATGGGTTTTATCCTGGCTTGGAGCCTAATACTTGTGTCCATTGTTTTCATTGTTTTTGCTCTTGATAATTGTTTGATGAAAAATATCTAATAAAAAAATACAAGAAGATAAATAAAATTCACAAGCAATTATTAAGGTTAAGGAGAAATTGAATTAATAAATACCCCACTGCATTCTCCAACGATAAAAGAGTAAGTAATAATCCTGTAAACCTTTTATATTATTCCAAATTCAACGCCATTGTATTATCTTTAAATTTATGTAGTAAAAATAAGTGTTTTTTAGTCATTACAATATTATTTTGCTTGTTGGATTTTTTTTTGTTTTTAACTTATAGGGGAATTTAACCCCAAATAATTGCAAGTAATTTCTAGCTTGTTGAAAATCAATTGATACTTGTCGATCTAAGGTATTGGGGCGTAAATATCTTCATATATTTGTTGCTCAAACATTTTCACCCATAGATTCATAGATTTGAGTTGTTTCTAACTTTATGGGTGACACTAAAAGGACAGTTATAAGTTTGTTGTTTTCTACATTTATTTTATTTTTTTTGTAGATTTGAAGTTATAGTATAGTAAGAAAATTAACAAAGTGAAACCACTAATCCAAGGAAAAAACAAAGAAAACATCATATACATGGGTAAGGTTATTTATCACTCTCTCTTTATGTTAATTTAAAGGTAAAAAAATTGAAGTTTGAGTCATTTTGTGTGCTAATATGCATCATTTCTATGCTAAATTTTTGTTTATAGATCAATCAGGTAAAACAATTAACTTTCACGTCCACCTTATATACATATATTAGGCATTGGTATCATCGTTTTTGGTGTAGATATGTATGTATGTAGGGAAGCCTCCCATAGCCTTTTATAGAAGTTGAGCTTAAAGAGTGGGAACTTGTGTTGAGGTGGTAAGGGGTACTTGTATTGTGTAGTACCGCATAGCACCTTATGAGGACTTTGATGAGCCCACTAACTAGTTAGTAAAAATTCCCTAATGGACATGCTTATAGAACTACAAGAATTTGGTACATATTTAAAAATAATGAATCATTTCTAATTGCAAATCTATTTTTTAGGTATATGCAACCAAAGCTCCAATTATGGAACCACTATCAAATAGCATCTCATTAATACTAGATGATAAAATGAACACTCCAATATGCTCATATCAAAGTTTGGAGAAGAAAGGATAACCATTTGGATATGGAATTGATTTCAAATAACAGCAGAGATCAAAAGATCAAGATATTAATCTATGTGTCAACTATAAGGTGTCAAAGTTCAAGTATTGATTTATAAGTTGGCTACAATTTTAAGGAACAAACATAATGTACATTGCTAAACTTCAAGCTAGAGATAAGGATTATCTAGTGTGGCATCACAAATTTCTCTAAACTTCTACATAGCCAATGATAAACTTCTACATTTCCAGCACTATGGATTTCTACAAATGTCCACATGTCTAGCACAATAGAGTTTTATAGACTTCAATATTTCCAACTAATTACAACATTCTGCATTTCTAGGCCTACAAATTTCTACAAACTTCTACATTTATAGCCAACTGCATATTTCCACATTTCTAGCACTACATGCTTATTTATTTTTATCACTACAAACTTCTACATTTCCAGCTATCAAAGATTCACTAAATGGTTGGGGTTCGCTACAATATTTTGATATATAACACTATATCAAAATAACCTAAAGGATATTGACATCTCATAAATCATTATTAAAAGAACAATAATAAAATCACTATAGAGTTTTTCAAAATTGATAGCATCCAATCATATTAGGCTCTTTAAGAAATACTAGGTGTATCTATCTCTTTTCTCAAAAATTAGTCAAAATCATCTATTTTTCAAGCAACATTGGATTAAATTGTTATGGCTTTTATTATATCCAAATAATTTAATTCATTTCATCCATTTACCATCTCTCTACCTAACATTTCCAAGGAAATCTTAGTTTACCATATGTGTTGACCAAGGATGGTTGAATTCTTTATTTTGGGGGCAAAAATTGTTATTTTCTCTTTGACTCTAGTGCAGAGTAATGTGAAATCTGCCAAGATGAATGCAAAATTCATAGAGAAACCCATGCAATGTGGAAGATCAAGTTGATAAATCATGGAAACAGGTTTAAGAGCTCATGGTTACACTTTTCCTATCTTTTGAAGTTATCAAGAGGGATATATATGGTGAAATTCTTAATGTATGCACACTTTTAAATTAAAAAGGTGGGTTCCTCCCGATCGGGATGTGGAATAAGGCAGTTGAGGATGGCAGGAGTGATTATGATATCAGAAGGACAGACGGATGCAACCACGGGTATGAAGCCACCCTTCCAGCCAAAATAATGAGTAGCAGGACAGCGCAAGTCTCAAGAAATCGGAGTGGGGAAGGTGGAATGCAAATGATTAGTAGTAGTGGCGGTGGTAGTGGAAGAGTGAGAAGGCTGGTGAAGAGGCATTATAAGTGGGTGGCAGAGTATAGAAGAAGGGGTAACCTAAGTGGGACGAAGGAGGAGCAGAGCGCAGCGCAGCCAGGAGGAGCTATCAAGGAGGTTAACGATTCCGGATATGTTAAACCTGAGATCCCTGCATTCCTTTTCTCTATCTTAGTAGACATAATGGACAAATATAATATATATGAAGCCCCTAAGGAAGAAAAGGGCTGGAGTGAGTTTGCCCTTCACTCAGCAATACATTGTGAGGGGCTTTTGGGTCAGAATCGGGAGGGGATTCTCGATGAATGGGGGAATTGTAGTGGGGAGCAAGATCCGGGAAGAAGCTTGGGAGACTATGTAAAACAATCCACTACAAAAGCAGAGGGGAAGTCTGAAAGAGGGGATTCGAAAATCATGTCCTTAGCCCAACAATTGATATGCATGACAGAGGGCCTTATACGCCTCTTGTATCCTGGAAATGGCGAACAGAGTCAAACCCAAAAAAAGGGTGGCGACTGTAGCAGAAGCAGAGGAACAACCACAAAGAAAATTGTGGTGGAAGACATTGATGAGAAACTTAAAAAATTGACCCCTGTGATTGATAACTGTCAACAGGAGGAGGTAGAAAACATGATGGTGCACCCGGGTCATGGCAGAGGACGTGGAGGCCGTGGGCGACCAAGGCAAGGGAATCAGGAAAGCCGGCCAACAGATTTTCCAAGAAATCAGAGCAGAGGGAGAAGGTCCACCCTGACAGCAGTCCAGGAAGCGACAAGAGCGTATCAGGAAGGTACGAGCGAAGACATCCGCCGAATCATTCAAGACATGGAAACCAATGTGTTGGAGGAGCAGTCTGAATCCGAGACGGAAGAATGGGCTGAAATGATTAGAGATCCAGGGAATACGCGGGGAAGGCTGACTCTGTACAGGCAGTCTCTACACATCTACTGGGTACTAAAACGCCTCCTGGCAAAGGCTCTGGAACAGGTGGCGAAGGAAATGGCGGAAATTGCAAACGACATGCCAAATTTGCAGAAAGAAATGAAGAACTTCCAGGTTATCATGATCAAGCAGAACAACAAACTGGAGGAGATACATCAGCTGCTGTCTCGGATGGATCGCACAGACCCAAGCAAAGATGACCAAATGGATGCTCCCATGGACATGGACCAGAATACAAGCATCAGAAAGGAATGATCCTTTCGAGTCTCTTTAGTGTTTTTGTGAACCTTTTATTTTAACAGTTTATGCATGAAAGTAGCTTAATTGGTAGTTTCAGATGTATTGTGCATATAGCCAGAATGGAAAGACTCGTTAAATTTTGTTTTTGGAATGCTTATAGCAAACTAAGGTGGCCAACATACCTAGTTTCCCTTCGGGGCAGGTTGAGGCCACCAAAATGATGTATCTGGTCTCATTGGTTTTTATAAATAGAAAAGAAAGGCACTACCTCTACTTACAAAAAAAAAAAAATTAAAAAGGTGGGTTCAAGAACAATTTGAAGAAACACATATTGATCTAAACGAGGAACTCATGTACAGATCAAATAAAAAAATGTAGAAAAAACTGGGGAAAAATTAAAATATAGTTGAGAGAGAAAATATATTTGGTATTTCCTTTGTATATGCAATCCTTGTCACCAAGAAAATGCAAAAAATAAATGATACGATTATGTGTTCACTTAGAGAAGTGAGGCACAATTGAAATGTGCTTGGGTTAAATTTATAAAAAAAAATAGGCCTTGTTCTAACATGGAAGGGTTGAAAGGTCCATGAGATGATGATATATTTGCAAGTAATTGATGTTACCAAGGCTAGGGTAGAATTCAAAAGTAGAAACTTATGCTTGTAGCATATCATGTATTATACTTTTTCTCAAAAAAGGAATGTGAATTGTATAATGCATGGTAAGAATCAACAAAGCATTTATGTGAAATTGGAAGACATTAAGAACAAGGATTGTTCTTTTAATCTTATGATGGATAAATCTATCAAACAACTCAAGGAATTTGAAGAGGAATGTTGATGACTCTTAGAAAATTTGGATGATGATAAGAAGTAGAGGCATCATTTTGATAAGGATGACCTTGATGAACAAATGATGATGAGACAAATGATGGTTACTATATTACTCATTGTAATGTTTATGATAAGGCCTGAGGAACTCTCATCTTCAAATGGTACATCAACTAAAGTTCAACTAAAATATTAGTTAACAAAGGATAAAGTGGATGGTCTTCGTCTACTACTTATCTGAATTCTTTGAGGAGCATCGAGGAAGTGAAATGGATAACTCTATTCTTATAAGGATGATATTTTGCACGCTTCCCTTAGTGAAAAGGAAAAGAGGTGGAAATTCTTTGAATCTACAAGTTACATAAGTTTGAGGAGCAATTCCACGCTCATTAAAAGAAGATATTGAAAATGGACCTATCAAGTCAAAAATGAAAAATATGAAAATTGAGTCTCCAAGTCTCACATAACTATTTTTGAAACTATTTTACCGGTAAGAAAAGAAGTGGATGTTTCCCTAGCAAGCTTAAAGGAAGCTAAGCTAGATATTATGATCTGGAGATGAAGAGAACAATTGATGAAAACTAGGAATTGAGAAAGGCTAAGGAATAGGAAAGACATAAAACAATGTAAACTTTGAAATGGGAACTGATATTGTTACCCGTTTCATAGAGATAGCAAAAAAGTGACCCGATTTTGAAAAGGGGTGATGCAGACACATTTTTTTTAGAGCATAGTTTTTGGCACTATAAATTTTTTTATGTACATTGTGTTTTAGAATGGTAGTAATTTTCATGTTGATTTAAAAAAGTGGTAATTCTACACCAGGGCCTTTTTTTAAAAGGACTTTTTTTTACTTTAAATTTTCTAATGTATGAAATGTAAATAATTATTTTCTAAATTTAATCATTTTTGAAGTGGTCTTCTTCTTCATATTTTCTTGTTTTTATTTTAATTTTTCATTTTTGTAGTGAGGTTTTTATTGTTTTGCATATTTAAAGAAGAAGGTCGATATTTTGAATTTTCCATATTCTACATATTTATACATCGTTAATTAATTTTTCAATCCACATGAAATAATTGTCTCTAACAAACAATAATTTTTAACAATTGACATAAAAATAACCATTTTTGACATAAATATAACTAAAAAACTACACGTTTTGATAATTTTTTGTATTTTTTTGCTAGAAATGACATGTCAAAATCACAATTTTTATAGGAAATTTTTAACTAAAAATGGTTAAATAATAGTTTTTTTTATGAATTTCATGTCAAAATAATAATAATAATTACTTTTTTTTCAAAAAATAATGATTAACATAAAAATTAATGCGAAAATCTCATAATACAAATATTGAACGCATAACAACCTTAATTGAGTGTATATTCTTCTCATAAAATGTCAAAGTCAAAACATTACAAGTATAACTCATTAATAGTTACAAAAAATGAGCTTGATTTCCAAGCATAACTTAAATTTAATCAACAATGTCACGTAATCCAAACTCTTCGTCCTCTAGAATTTCATCATTGTCTTCTTCCACAATATTTTCTGCTTCATTTTGCTCATTTTCCTCTTCTAATGGATCTTTGATATCTACGAATCTCCCAATGTATGCCTTCCAATCATTTCAGGTAATGGTGGTCGGGGTTCTTTTTCCTTTTTTACCACACGTGATTCACTAAAGTCCCCTTTCTTTAACCCAATTTCTTGCATTGCATCTGGAAGAAATTGAAGAGCATTAATTTTTTGCTGAATGAAATTGCACTGTATTGGATCTTTTTCAATTGAAATGCAATTGCTTCCTTTTTGAAGGCAACATGCTAGTGTTGTACCTAATTATCAAGCACAAAAGAAATAATGAAGTAAATTAGTAAAATCACATATTAATTAAGAAATAACATATTGAAATTCAATTCCACATAATAAAACTTACCTGAGCCAGAAAATAAATCCAAAACCCAATCTCCTTCATTTGAACATATGTCTATAAGATAGTTAATCAATAATTGTGGTTTTTGATAAATGTTAACTATCTATCCTTTTGCTTCTTTGTCTTCATATGTTAGTTTTCTCACAACAACATCATAAGTCAATATTTTGCTATGACTCTTTCCATATACCCAATTAAAAATCATAGACATATAGCTATCATCTTTTGCCCAACTATCAATATGGATGAACTCACAATCATTTATAAATAGTTGATCTTCATGGTTAAGAAGATTTGACTTTTGCCTGTAACATGAAATAATAAAAGTTCAATTAACTTGTACATAAATGAATTTTTTAACATTATTAAAATATACATTTTAAACGTCTTACCATGTAAGTTGCATCCTTGAATTTGTTTTCCCCTTGAAGCTTGACAATAACATTACCAATTGTGTGTCTAAATGAAATGTCACAAATCTCCATAATGGTGATGACATGACTTCTAGAAATCCCGCAACCACTTTACTAAGAGCTTGAAAAGTATAAGGGTCACTATCATAGTCAATGTTTGGAATATTGAAACAATGGGGAATATCTGCAATAACTAAGGCATTATCCATTTTAGGTATGAGTTTAGCAATGTCTTCACAATGGCCTTGTATTACTTTATATTGAATAGTGTCTAGCCCATTCCAAATGAAATGAGTAAGAGTTGGATCAAGTTCAACATTCTTAATACGTTGCTTCTTCAGTGTTTCAATCTTTATTTTTTCAATAAAGGTTCTGAAACTATTTGGTGCTCCATTATCATCCTTCTTCATCTTTTATAAAATAAACAAATATATGTGTAAGTTATAAATTGAAAATAGTACACAGATGAATAAAAATGAACGTATAAATAAACATACATTTTTAAATTCAAGATGAAAAAATTTTAATGTTGATGTAGAACTTGAATCTGGATAGTTGCGTACAACATCATCCCAACTATCTTCATTCAACAATTTAACCATTTGTTCTTGAATTTTCATGTAAATTTTGTGACTGCATAGATAAAGTTTAAAAAGCTAATATAATGATATGTATAAAAAATACTACCAAGAACAATATGTTATATTTAAAAGAAAATTATAATCTAGAAATAAATAAAAATAATTCAACAAACTTACTTTTGAAATTCCTCGGACATTTCATCCAATTATAATTCCCCTAACCTCACACGAGATAATATTGCTTTGACAATTTTTTCATCCTTCACTCCTTGCAATGCTCTCCAAGGTGTGATAGTCATATCTTCTGGAAGCTACTTCATTTCAGGACCTGCTTTACTGTTGCTACATATTAATGGCTTCAAGGATAATTTTAGGGGCGAATGTTCGCCCTTTGGCGAAATTAAGGGGTTTTAAATTTTTAGTGGGCAAATATTTTGTATCATAGTACATTTTTACAAATCACCTCAAATAGCCCACCTTATTTTAAGGGAGAGGGTAAAAAGGGTAAATTTAGCCCTTGAAATTAGGACTTACAACCTTCCATTCGCCCATTTTCAAGAATAGGTTTTATTTAAGTGAATCCGTTCGCCCATTTTCAAGAATAGGTTTTATTTAAGTGAATCCTATGGGTCAAATACCATATTTATAAAAGAGGTATGGTAAATTAATAAAAATATAAATAAATGAGAGGTGTGGTAAATAAATAAAACATTTTTTATATTTACTCCATAAGTCACATTATATACATGTAAGGGTGTAAACAAATAAAAATATAAGTAAAGTGGAGGTATGGTAAATAAATAAAATGTCTTTTTATACTTACTCAAAAGGTATGGTAAATAAATAAAAATATAAATAAACTAGACGTATCGTAAATAAATAAAACCTCTTTTTATATTTAGTCCATAACCCTCGTTCTATTTATGAAGGCTCAAGAAAGAGGTTTTATTTAAGTGAATCCTATGGGCCAAATACCATATTTGTAAAAGAGGTATGGTAAATTAATAAAAATATAAATAAACTAGAGGTATGGTAAACAAATAAAACATTTTTTTATATTTACTCCATAAGTCACCTTATATTTACGAACACTCAAAAAATGGGTTATATTTAGGTGAAACCTATGGCCAAAATACTATGGGACAAATACCATGGACTAGATTGTTATTAATACCATGCAAAAAACCATTATTAACCCTAATATTAGAATTAATAAAAATAAAAATGGCACATGGTATTGACCCATGGTATTCACCAAAATGGCACATGGTATTGACCCATGGTATTCACCTGGAATGTAGCCTATTTAAGTGGGGGAATTAAACAAGCATGTAGCCTATGCTAAGATTCACTAGGACTTTACAAAGTTTTATTATTTAGTGAAAGACTCGCCAAGGTCTTACAAGATTTTATAATTGAGTAAAATATTCGCCATGCCTGGTGAGAGATTCGCCAAAAAATTATATATACATATTATATTATTGATAAAATCGCCTTCCATTTTTCCTATATACCATGGAGATTCGCCCATTTATTATATTTATAAATTTAGGGGGGGTTCTTAAAATTTTCCCTGAATGGCTTAGACTTTTCGACTTTCTGGTTTTTAATGCCAATGTTCTCCCACATGCTAAAAATATCATTAATCAACTCCCATATCTTTCCAGTTCTAAATGCCAACTAGAAAATGCTATCAACACCTCTGAATAAATCACTAAATGTTCCACCTTTGCCACCTTTTGAATTGATTTTCTCTTCAATTGGATAGCCTATTTCCATACAAAATTCCTTTCGGAAATCTACAGTAACATTTATCCTATCCCCACCACATTTTTCTTCAAATTCACTATGAATAAATCTAACCCTTTGGATGAAAGTCATAGACATCCTATATTCATTATCTGAATTATGATCCCATGCCACTAACTTTTCTTTTGTATCTGATAAACCAGCATAAATAATACATTTCATTGTTTCAAAACATCAGTTATTGGGATATTCGTCCATCAATTGTCTTTGAGCTTCTACAGAATGGTTCTCCCCAAGCACATAATAATTGTATTCAAAACATTTTGACTTATCAAATGCTTCTTTGTTTGGAACTTAAACTAGATCAACAAGAAGCACACAATTAACCACATGAGCATATGGATTGTACCTCATCAATGTCTTCAAGTTGTGAACATGCAGATGATGTGGCTTTCTGATTTGATATTGACATTGTCCTTCACTTGCCTTACAGATCTATCTGACATTAAGCTGAAGTGTACGACCACCCTCAATTAAGTTTCTCTTCGTCAAGTTCTGTCGAGTGGCATTTTTTTTGTTTTGATAATTTCATCCTCTAAATCAGCTCCTAGTGTAATGATTTCTTTGCTTTCTTTTGAATTCTCACTAGGTTCTTGACTGTTGGTAATGACTACTTCAAAATGTTCAACTTTACTTTTCTTCTTCATAACATTCTCATCATTAACTGTAACAGATTTATTCTTGGGCATTGTTACTTTTGGTCTTTTATGGCTCTTCTCAGTTCCAATGTCATCTTCAATAACGACAACATATTCTTCATTTCCATTTTCAACTTCCTCGTCTTAAAAAGTAACTTGTCTACCCTTGCTAGATTTATCCACTAGAGGTTTTTTTTCTAATCCCTTGGATATAGTTTCGTAGCATCATGAATTACTACATTTTGCTTGTTTTCCATATCTTCTTCTGACACTGAGTAGAAACCGCTGACAACTTTTATAATATCATGCACTATGAAATGAATGCCTCCCAACCTAATTGAACAACTTTCAACAAAATTCTGTCAAGCAAAATATCATATGTCAATAAAAACAAAGTTAAAAGAAATCAAAACACAAATATAAATAACAATACTTACGATATTTTGTTTCATCTCATTTACGATTTGTTTACACAACTTTGTAGATACCTCTCTCTTGTCATACAATGAATATGATAACTGGTATTTAATCTTTTTTTGTGACTTGGGTGGTTTTGTAAGTATGTAAACAACTTCACTGTTCAGTACCGAACACATGTATATGACTCTTCCCATCACGTCATAAATTTCATTATCATTAGGTATATCAACATAAAGATATATCTGTACATTTTGGCTTTCTCTTTCTTTCAAATACCATATTTTTGATGGAATTTTCACTTCTTTTGATTTCGTCCAGTACAAAATCATCTTCTTATCATTTGAGGCACTCGAAATATTTGTAGCAATCAACTCAGGTGGGGTTCGGTCATCAATGTTTTTTGAAGATCCACCTTTAAGAGTCTTTGGTCCAGAAAGATTCACAGAAATCTTCTTTATGCCATTTTCCCAAAGAAAAAAAAGAAACACATAAATCAACAAATGACGAAAACATATTAATTTAAATTAACAACGAAAATGATAAATGATAATTAATTTTATAAATAATAACAATTTCAACAAATATATATATATATATATATATATATATATATATATATATATATATATATATATATATAGGATCGCCATGTCGTCGACCACTGAAAATCGGTCGGCCAACTGAGCCAGTCATTGGGTCTAGCCCCCTAGCCCACCTTAGCGGCCCAACCACTACCCTCTGGCCATCCTCAGCCCTCGCCACCCCGCGAGCGGAAGGGCCTTCGGGGTGGCGGGGGATTGTCTTAGCACCCCGCCACCTTGCAGGCAAGCGGGCCGCCGGGGTGGCTACGGCAGCCCCCCCATGCCACCTCGGCATCCCAACTACCCGCGGGGTGGTGGGGCGATGTAGCCACCTCCCCCTGCGCCACCCTAGCGTCCCGCCCGCCCGAGAGGTGGTGGGCGGGCAGTGGGGGGGCTGCCATAGCCTCCTCCCGCACCACCTCGGCGGCCTGCCCGCCCGCAGGGTGTCGTGGAGATTCTAAGAATCGCCCTGCCAACACACAGGCAAGCGGGCCATCCATCCCCATCGCTCCTAACCTACAGGTCCATTCGGCCGCCGTGAGCATTATCGGGCCTGTTTGGCCATTGTGAGCTTTATCGGGCCCACCATGCCCACAACGGACGTAGTGAGTAAATTTGGTCCGCAAAAAATTTAATTTAGAAAATAAATAAAAATAAAAATAAAAATCGTTAAACTTATTTAATATTAAAATTTGCAAGGAAGAAAATTAACTAACCTTTCAATTGCGAGAATTCTCCGTTGAATATGTTGATAGCAATGTAGTTGCTCCACAAATTCGGTCCAAGTCTTTCAACGAACCTTGGAAAACCTTGATGTGATGTGAGTAATAGTGATAATGAAATTTATTATATAGGTGAAATTACAGAGATGTTTTATCGTACGGTAAATGTGGGATTAAATTTAAAAAAAAAAATAACATGTTGATTTTTTTATGGCAATATAGGAAACTATGGTAAAGAAAATATTATGGAATTTTTTTACAGTGCAGTAAATGTGGGATTAATTTGTTTTAGAAGGCATTATAAAATTTAAAAAAAAACATTCAATTGTTTAGTAAATATTATATAGTTTAACTATTAAATAATTTCGGTAAAGGTTTTAGTTTACAATTTTAAATTTAAAGATTTATTTCATAAAAAAATTTAGTTAACATTTTTCAATGAATTGTATAATAAAATAATGAAGGGAAATACATGAAACAAAATTTTTGGAGGGAAATATTTTGGTGAAACTTTTTGGAGGGAAAATTTCATTCTCTAAGCTATATAATATCTTTAGGAGAGTCTGCATTTGTGTCATTCAACCTCTTCTATTTGAAAGGGATGGATTCTCCTAATAGTGAAGTTTTTCTTTGTAAAGCATCAACGTCTTCATCGCGTAACAACTCTAATCATATTGATGAATATAAAAAAAATTCTTCCACTATGGATAGAAAGTCAATTCTTCCACTTAGTCCTAATCCTAAGGACTATGAGAGCAGCACTGATGAAAGAGGGGATGGAGGATTTCAAATAAATAAAGAGTCACGGATTCCACTTAGTCCTAATTTTAAAGACTAAGAGAGCAGCAGTGATGAAGAGCATGATGACGAATTTCAAAAGAATGGAGTGTCATGGTGTCCTCTTAGTCCTAATCCTATGGACTATGAGAGCATCAATGATGAAGAGCATGATGACAAATTTCAAAAGAATGGAGTGTCACGGTGTCCTCTTAGTCCTAATCCTATGGACTATGAGAGCAGCAGTGATGAAGAGCATGATGACGAATTTCAAAAGAATGGAGTGTCACGGTGTCCACTTAGTCCTTATTCTAAGGACTATCAGAGTAGCAGCGATGAAGAGCATGATGATGAATTTCAAAAGAATGGAGTGTCACGGTGTCCACTTAGTCCTAATTCTAAGGACTATTGGAGTAGCAGTGATGAAGAGCATGATGATGAATTTCAAAAGAATGGAGTGTCACGGTATCCTCTTAGTCCTAATCCTATGGACTATGATAGTAGCAGTGATGAAGAGCATGATGACAAATTTCAAAATAATGGAATCTCACGGTGTCCACTTAGTCCTAATCCTATGGACTATGAGAGCAGCATTTATGAAGAGCATGATGACGAATTTCAAAATAATGAAATGTCACGGTGTCCACTTAGTCCTAATCCTATGGACTATGAGAGCAGTAGTGATGAAGAGCATGATGATGAATTTCAAAAGAATGGAGTGTCATGGTGTCCACTTAGTCCTAATTCTAAGGACTATGAGAGTAGCAGTGATGAAGAGCATGATGACGAATTTCAAAAGAATGGAGTGTCACAGTGTCCACTTAGTCCTAATTCTAAGGACTATGAGAGCAGCAGTGATGAAGAGCATGATGACGAATTTCAAAAGAATGGAGTGTCACGGTGTCCACTTAGTCCTAATTCTAAGGACTATGAGAGCAGCAGTGATGAAGAGCATGATCATGAATTTCAAAAGAATGGAGTGTCACGGTGTCCTCTTAGTCCGAATTCTAAGGACTATGAGAGAAGCAGTGATGAAGAGCGTGATGAAAATTTTCAAAAGAATGGAGTGTCATGGTGTCCTCTTAGTCCTAATCCAATGGACTATGAGACTAGTAGTGATGAAGAACATGATGAAAAATTTCAAAATAAGGGAGTGTCACAGTGTCCACTTTGTTATGAAACCAGCTCACAAAAAGATAGATCAACGCCATAGAAATCAGCCTCTTAGAGGGGTCAACCTCCTTTACATTACATAAATGAACAATTCTTTGATGATTCAAATGAAAAAACCTCCTTTCTATATATAGGAGTCTAAGGGGTCACAATATAACCAAGCCAACCTAACAATAATAATATAAGGGCACAAAAATAACAATAGAGGGATTCTATGGGACATAGTAATAACAATATGGGGACAATGGGGGCACAACAATATTAATAAGGGATACAACTACAATATCAATGGGGGAATCACTAGTATTATAGGGACCTAACATGTCCCTCTCCTTCAAAAAAGTGTTGTCCTCAACGCTTGAGTAGTTTTGGATGCTTCTGTATAAAATTCTTATCCTCCCATGTGGAATCTTCAGCGGATAAGTTCTTCCACTTGATGAAATACTCTGAAATGGATCGATTTCGTAGTTGTCGAGTTCTTGTTTCTACGACTGCTTCCGGTTCCAATATAATTTTTCCTTCCTCGTCAAGTTTTGGCAATATTGTTTGAACTGGGAGCTTGTCGCCTATAACCTTCTTTAAACATGAAACATGGAAAACTGGGTGCACTCGAGAAGCTGCAGGAAGCTCCAATTTGTATGCCGTAGTACCAATCTTTTGCAACACCTTGTACGGACCATAATACTTTGGTGACAATTTGTTATGCTTCTTAGCTTGCTTGAGGGACATTTGTTTATATGGTTTTAGCTGTAGGAATACCCAATCACCTACATCAAAACTTCTTTCACTACAATGTTGATCTGCCTATTGTTTCATTCTATTCTGCGCCAACACGAAGTTATCCTTTAAGAGTTGGAGAACTTGTTGTTGATGCTCGATGTGATGTTCCACTGCTTGAACCTTAGAATTTTCTCTTAAATATGATGTGATGGATGGTGGTTGATATCCATAAAGTGCCATAAATGGGGTCATTTTTGTTGCAGTATGGAAGGAAGTGTTATACCACCATTCAGTCATAGGCAACCATTTGATCCATTGTGTTTGTTTATCAGATACAAAGCAACGAAAATATCCTTCTAAACATTTGTTTACTATCTATGTTTGCCCATCAGATTGAGGATAATAAGATGAGCTATGAGCTAACTGAGTACCAAGACAAGAAAATAATTCTGTCCAAAAATTTCCTGTAAAAATGGGATCTATGTCACTTACAATAGTTTTTGGGTTTCCATGTAGATTTTGAATTGTTTCCATAAATGCCGTAGAAATTGTACTGGCTTTAAATGGATGTGATAATGCACAAAAGTGTGCATACTTGGTAAGTCTATCAACTACCACCATGACGACACTCTTTCCCTCAGACTTGGGTAAACCTATGATAAAATCCATTGAAACCTCCTCCCAACGCTGGCTTGGAATGGATAAAGGTTGTAATAGACCTAGTGTCTTAATTGTTTCAGCTTTATTTTGTTGGCACACCAAACATTCCGCCACAAACTTTTGAATATCTGATTTAAGGCCATCCCAAAAAAAATCCTTCTTAATCGTGTGGTAAGTTTTTAAAAATCCTGAGTGCCCTCCTAAGGGAGAAGCGTGAAATTCCAGAAGAATATTTTGTTTGAGTTGGGAATTCTTACAGAGGTATAAGTGATCTTTGTACCATAACGAATCATTTTTCCAGCTAAATGTATCAGATGTACTGGAATCTTGTTGTAACTTTCGAATAAGTTCCCACACTTCTTGATCATTCTTCCATTCCTCCCTTGCTTCGTTTATCCAATCTAGTTGGATAATAGAAATGGCGCACAACAATGCTTCCACATCCTTATCCTTTCTTGAGAGTGCATCTACCACAACATTTTTCTTCCCTTTTTTGTATATGATTTCGAAGTCATAACCCAACATCTTTGTAACCAATTTTTGTTGTTCTTCAGAGGATAATCTTTGTTCTAAAAAGTATTTAAGGCTATCATGATCTGTTTTTACCTTGAAGTGTCTTCCCATTAGGTAGGGTCGCCATTTCTTAAGTGCATGTAGTATTGCCAACATTTCCTTCTCATAAATAGCTTTGTGTAAATACTTTCCCTTGATTGGACAACTTTCGAAAGCAATGGGTCTTTCATATTGCATTAAAATAGCACCAATTCCATTTCCAAAAGCATCACATTCCACAATAAAGGTTTTTGTGAAGTCTGGTGTAGCTAGGACTGGTGCTTGGCACATTGCCTCTTTAAGATCTTCGAAGGCCTTTGTTGCTTCTGGAGTCCATGAAAATGCATCTTTCTTCAACAATGTCATTAGAGGTGCTGCTATTTTCCCATAATTCTTAACAAACTTGTGAAAATACCCTGTCAACCCGAGAAATCCTCGCAAATGCTTTATGGATGTGGGGATTTCCCATTCCTTAATGGCTTTAATTTTTCTAGGTTCTACCTTAACTCCTTCATGAGATACAATATGACCCAGATATTCCACCTCTTGTACTCCAAAGAAACATTTGGATCTTTTTGCATATAATTGTTTCTCCTCCAATAGTTGTAGCACCCTGTCATTGTGTTCAACATGATCCTTCCAAGACTTGTTGTATATTAGTATATCATCAAAAAATACTAACACAAATTTTCTAAGGGTTTGAAAATGGAATTGATCAAACCTTGAAATGTAGAAGGTGCATTGGTAAGGCCAAAAGGCATGACCAAAAACTCATAGTGACCATCATGAGTTCTAAATGTTTTTTTCAAAATGTCTTGAGTCTTCATTCTGATTTGATGATATCCTGAACGAAGATCTAACTTGGTGAAGTAAATTGATCCATGCAATTGATCCAATAATTCATCAATGACAGGAATGGGAAACTTATCTTTAATAGTGAGCTTTTTGAGCTCCCTATAATTCGAACACATGTGCCACGATCCATCCTTCTTGTGCACCAATACTACTGGAGCAGAGAAAGAGCTTCGGCTAGGTTGAATTATACCAGCCTCAAGCATTTCTGCAACCATACATTCAATTTCACTCTTTTTGGAATAGGGATATCTGTACGGCTTGATGTTTGGAGGAACACTTCCTGGAATCAAATGAATAGCATGATCATGATCATGAATAGGTGGGAGACCTTTGGGAGTCTCAAATACCTTGGAATGATTGTCCAATACTTTTTGGAGATCTGGAGCAATAGATGAATTCGATGTGGAAACATCTAGAGAACATAATTGTGCAATTACACCTCGTTGTTCCTTTTTTAGAAGCTTTGTCATACCGTTAGAGCTTATTATCTTTCTCGGTTTCCCTGCAATACCCCTTAATTCAACTTCCTTTCCTTCTGCATAAAATTTCATGAGAAGTTCTTGAAAGTTAAAAGCTATTGTACCCAAGGATTGTAGCCATTGGACTCCTAGTACAACATCATCACCTCCCATTGGAATGGAAAGCATTGGGCTTTTCAATACATATTCTCCCATGGATAGCTTGATATTATGGCACTTTCCAGAGCAATTTATCATTCCTCCATTTGCAACCATCACTTGACACTCTGCTGTTGGATATAGGAATCAATTCAATTCTTTTACTATCTTACAATGAATAAAATTGTGGGTACTTCCAGAATCAATCAACACTATTACTTTTTTCTTCTTGATTTGTCCTTTTATCTTGATGGTTTGAGGAGTGGTAATTCTAGCCAATGCATTACAAGATATGGTCAGATTCATTTCTTATTTATCTAGGCTTTGTTCCTGGAGTATATCCTCTTCTTTTGACCTTTCTTGCTCATTTTCTTCTTCCTTTTCACAATCTATGTAGAATAATTTCTTCTCAGCACACTTATGACCGTTAGTGTATTTGCTATCACAACTGTAACAAAGCCCTTTTGCTCTTTTTTCTTCCAATTTTTGTGGTTTCAACCTTATAGGTTGTGGAAGGCTAGGGGCAGCAACGCTTCCATCTTTATAGTTGTGAGTGGTATGCTTCCTGGTTGCCATAATTTTTCTTTCCATTTTCCTTGCTAACCTGAATGCCTTCTCTAATGAATTAGGTTCCCAAAGGTGAACATCATGTTGGATATTATCCTTTAAAGTCCCTGTGAACACATCAATCCTATGCTCCTCTGGAATATTTTTTACCCTTATGTTCAATTTTTGGAACTCCTCAATGTGCTCCATTATTGAACCCTTTTGTTTGAGACTTATCAATTGGCTAAAAAAAGTGTTGCTTTTTGTATCCTTATAATGTGCTGTCAATTCTTCCGTAAAAATTGCCCAAGTGATAATTTGTTTACGAGAGAAAAGCCACTGATACCATACAAATTGATATGGTTCCAAATACAAAGTTGCAATACGTACCTTTTGTGTGTTTTGCACATTATTGAGATCAAAAAATTGCTCCATCTGTAATATCCATGTTGCGGGATCCTTTCCATCAAACTTCCTCATATCGATTTTGGAATATGGTGGGTCTTCGATCCAACATTAGAGTCTATGGAATCATGATTAACATTTCTTTTGTTTTCATCATGAGTTTCTTTTACTACCCTTTCACCATTAGTGACCATTTCTTGTAGCAACTTATTCATATTTATCTTCAATTCTTCCATCTTATCATCCTCAATCTATTTTAGCATCCATGTCATTCATCTTAGCTTCCATGCCATCCATCTTAGCTTCTACACCTTTCTTTAAACAATCCATCTTAGCTTCTACACCTTTCTTTAAACCATCCATCTTAGCTTCTACATCTTTCTTTAAACCATCCATCTTAGATTTTTTACTTTTTGTGCAAGTGACACTTGTTGCACTTGGTCTCGTAATTTTGATATATCATGTTGCATTTATTCCTCTTCTTCATGAGTCATGCTAAAACTTTCAGGTTGCTTATTAGGTGTTTGAATTTTCTTTCCCTGGGGCATAAATTACCAATAATAATTCTTTACTATGCCCTTTGAATTCCTTCAAACTAACTTTTCAAACCAAGCTTATGCAAAAATTTAAAAAACCTACACACCTTTTTTCACTTTGTAGGAGCTTGATATTGAATCTGATGTATCTCTGTAATTTTGAATTATCGAGTTCTAAAATTGCAACCTGTAGTATCCCTCTACGTCCTCTTCCCAATTCCACCAGCCTGATCCAAATTGGATTCTCCAAGGAAGAGTTACGCACAATCTCCCAAGATGACCTAATTATAGACCTTTCCAGAAAAGCGAACTTGTATGAAATATCGCATGTCACTGTTTCAACCTTTGGCTCTGAAAAATATATACAAGAAGCTACAGTCCGTCCTCTTCCTGTACCTTCTTACAAAATTTCAATTCGATGCTTAGAGAGAAAGTTATGACGATTTTCCCCAGGTCACCTGTTTGGAATGTAATTCAGGAGTCTGCAAAAATACCAACTTCCTCAGATCATACCTCCGCAAATATAATGCGAAAAGTTTTGAAATTCGGACCCGAGGTTCAGTGCGATTTCGTCTCAAATGGGTTTTTTTTTCACTTCTGAAACGTCATAGAAAAAAATTATAGCGAAAATTCCACGATGACCTATTTGGAGCAGTGAAACCCTAGAATCCAAAGCTCTGATACCAAATGTTATGAAACCAGCTCACAGAAAGATAGAAAAGATAGATCAAAGCCTTATAATTCAGCCTCTTTGAGGGGGAAACCTCCTTTACATTACATAAATGAACAATTCTTCTATGATTCAAATGACAAAACCTCCTTTCTGTATATAGGAGTCTAAGGGGTCACAATATAACCAAGCCAACCTAACAATAATAATATAAGGGCACAAAATTAACAATAGAGGGATTCTATGGGGCACAGTAATAACAATATGGGGACAATAGGGGCACAACAATATTAATAAGGGATAAAATTACAATATTAATGGGGGAATCACTAGTATTATAGGGACCTAACACACTTAGTCCTAATCCTATGGACTATGAGAGCAGTAGTGATGAAGAGCATGATGAAAATTTTCAAAAGAATGGAGTGTCACGGTGTCCTCTTAGTCCCAATCGTATGGACTATGAGAGCAATAGAAGGACAGGATGAAGCACTTAGTCCTAATCCTAATGACTATAAAGGTAGCAATGACAAAGGGCAGGATGTAGCATTTTCAGTAAGTAAACAACCACATTTTCGACGTAGTCCTAATTCTATGGACTATGAAAGCAGCACTGACAATGCACATGAGGAAGAATATCCAATAAACATCGAGTCAAATTTTCCATTTAGTCCCAATTGTAAGGACTATGACAGTAGCACTGAAGAAGGGGAAGATGAAGAATATCGTCCAAGTCAGTATTTGAAAAGCACGGCTGATAATAGTGTGGATAACATTCCTCTTAATGATGATGAAAATTCTTATACAAATGATGATCCAATGATGGAGATGTTGTCAAGAAATATTGTATCAAGGAGTAGGAGCAAACCCTTCCGTATCAATGCAAGATGTTCTAGTTATACAAGGGGTAGAGCAGAATATCTGATGAGAAGAAGTTCTATCAGTGCTCTCATTTCAAGTGAATGTTGTCAAAAATATTGCTTGAAACATATGGATTTCAAATTTGCATTAGAGAGAAGGAAGAGATATTTGTCAATGAATAAAAGCATGCAAAATTCATATTTAGTTGGGTGCATGAAATCTACATTGTCAGGTTATGATTATCATATTGGGTCTTTATTTATCTGTAGAAAGGCTTTCAAAATGTTTCATTCGATGGGGAATTTTCGTCTCTCGAGAATTCAAGAAAATTTGGAAAAGGATCCCACATTTTATTCAGAAGTACATCATAAAAGACAATTTGGGCCATTATCAAACACTGCAATGTCATGGATGAAAGATTTCTTTTCAAAGCATGGAGAGTGTATACCAAATAGAGAGACAATACGTGTTCCAAATAATTTTTCAAGACAAGAAATATACAACTTATACAAAGGATATGTAGAAGGTGCTGAGGGACATGGATGGTTTATTACATATCAATATTTTGTGAAGGTATGGAAGAAGGAATTCAACAATGTCTGTATTCCTAAGAAGACAAGGATGGGGATTTGTAGTACACGTGCTTCTCTTAAATAAAAAAGGGACAAATGTGAAGGGTCAGAAAGAGGTAAGCATTCATAACTTTAACTTTTAAACTGTATAGTTATCAACTATGAAAACATATTTCTTAATGGATTTCATTTATGTTGTGTAGATTCAATTATCAAAGAACTTCAAGAGCATCGTGAACAAAAAACAAGTGAAAGGAAAAAGTTGTACAAGCATCAAAGAAGTGTTATGATAATCTTAATAAATATTTGGGTTTGATAATTGATAGTATGGACTAGAAGAAAACACTTTTACCACATTTTGTTCGCACACCCACAAATTTACAGGAGGAAAATTTTATTCAGTATCACTTGGTTGGTTGTATGGTCTTCAATGGGAAAATGTTTCCAAGGGTCTACTTCACAGCTCCAAATATTCATAATGATGCAAATCTGACAATAACCATAATTCATGATGTTCTTTCTCATTGGTCTGGCAATCTTCCTAAAGTTTTGTATCTACAATTGGACAACACTCGCCGTGAAAAAATATCAGGTTTTTTTTGGATATCTATACATGCTTGTTGAATTGAGAATTTTTTAGAACGTAAAGGTTGGTTTCCTTCTTGTTGGGCACACTCATGACCATATTGATTAGACGTTCAGTCGTTTTTCAATCACATTGAGGAGGAAGGAAGTTGGGAGCTTGCCATCATTAATTGAATGTATTAAGAAATCATACATGCAAGAGCCTACTTTTGATGTGTTGGAAGAAATTGTTGACATGCGAAGATTTATTCTAGGATGGCATGGTGAGGAGAAATGCATTGAACAACTTAATGAAATTAGCTTCCAACATCAATTTCGTATCAAAAAAATTGATGGGAAAACACTAATATGGGGCAAGAAGTATTCAACTACTGCAGAATGGGCACCGTCATCAGGTTTGGAATTTTTGAAGTTCATTCCACATCATCCAATATTTGCATCAAAAATATTGTTATTGCAATCAATTAGTGAAGTTCATAATGCACGAAGACAGAATAAAGATATAAATTATTATAATTGCCTAGAAGAAATTTAAAAATGTATTAGATATACATATGAGTACTTTGACATTGTTGATTCTGTTTGGTGGGAGTCATTTTTCAATAATTAAAGTGATATCATTTCAACAACAACAAATGAAGATATACCTTTGAAAAACCATTTATTTGGCCACACCATGTGTCAAATGAACATGAGGAAACAAACATTGTTGAATAGTAACAATCTCAAGGTATTATTAATTCTTCACAGGCAGAGGAAAGAGAGAAGTATATTGGTTCCAGAAGATCTCGTGCACAATGTGAAGCCATGGAAGACCTTTACAGGGGTTCAGTACAGGATATTAAGGAGGATTGCATGATCGCAATGATCGTAGATGGAGATCCCAATGGCTATCCATTCTGGGTTGCTAAAGTTATAAGGTCTTTACAGAAAATGAGGATGTTACAGGTGTTGAAGTCCATTGGTATGCCACAAATACACATCCATTCAATGGTGTGTATAAGCCAGAGATGGTAGTTGACAAAAAAAATGGTGGAAAGAGAAAAAGAAAGGGTACAAATATAAATCAACGTCGCACAAACATCTTAAAATTAGAGGATGTTGACATACTTGTTTATGACTTCAATTTAACAAAGAGAGGAACTCTTCGCTTCAAGACGATAGAGATTTTGAAAAGATTGTTACCATAAGGAACAGTGTTGAGATGGGAGTCTGCTGAAACCAGCCGTAGATCTAGAAGAATTTTGAAACCTGAAATGGTGGGCATGCATGTGGACTCAGATGGGGCACTAGTTGATGAAAGAGAAGAATATGGAACATATTCATCAGCATCCATTCATTCATCTGAAGATGTGAATTCTAATGGTGTGCAAGAAAATATGAGTGATTTTGATTAATTGTTTAAGATATTTTATATCACTGATGTTTGCATCGTATCTTGAAATAAAATTTTTGATTTCCATATGGTGTTAAATCAGAAGTTATGAGTCATTTTTATGTTGTTGGATTATATGTCTTAATTATGATAATATTTATTGTTTAGAATATTGACATTGCATCATTAAATTAGAGATATAATGTATGTTTCATTCAATATATAAATAATGACATTTGAATTCATTTAGTCATGTAATTTGTTCATAATGTCATGGTTTTTTAATTTTATGGTTGAAAAAATTCCAATTTCTTTTGTATCTAGCATGTTATGGTTGAAAACATGTTGAATTTATACTTAGAAAAGAAAAATTTTATTCTACCAAAAACATTAGTGTGTTTTTTTCCTCATAAACAACTTTTTGTAGCACATAAAAATTCGGTTTTACTAGCATTTTTTAAAAATGTTGAAAATTGACCCTAAAAAAAAATCATCGTTCCAGTATCACCACTTTTTCGTTTTCAAGGTGTTTTTTGCACGAAAATTTTGTTTTCACTGCCATTTTTAAAACATGTTCAAAATTTCCCTTAAAAAGAAAACCATCGTTCCAGCATACACACTTTTCATTTTTAGCACTGTTTTTTATGTTTTTTCGGGATTTTTTGGCCAGAGTTCCTGTTTTGAGTTTATAGTTCTCGTTTCAAAGTTTACATTGTTATAAGATTGAATCCCTTATTGGAAAAGATAAATTATTTGCAACACTAGGTAAAGAATGGATAAATGGAACTTGAGCTACTACAGCTAGATATGTTGAAATTGCCTGGACCAATGGTGAAGAGGATGAAGGATGTTGACTAAAAGATAAAGGGATATTATATCTTGAGCTAAGTGATTCCAAGTTTTTTGCTACTAAAATAATAAAAACAACAACAACAAAAATGAAACAAATAGTGAGGTTATTGTTGTGTATGGGAAGTTTGAGGAGAGGAGAAAAACTATTAAGGAAGCATATCTCATGCTTACTATATTGTTGATATCAATCGGAAATGCAAGATATGACATGAAACAACAAAATATTGCATAGTGAGAATCGATGAAAGAAGGAGGATTTATCATTGATGAGATTCAAAGAACCCAAAATAGCATGAAGAAAAGGAAGAGCAATTTGCATCAATGCAAAAGCAAATGAAAGAAGACCATAGGTTGTTCATAGTTTTGGATACCATTTTTGGTATTTATAAACAAAATGTTGGAAACCCTTTAGTTGGGGGTATTATGAGCCTTGGGATTAACCTTTTTATGATTTATTTCTCATCCATTTTTCCTTAAAGAACTTCCTAACATCCCCTTTTGAGTAACTAAGACATTCCCAAGTTATTAATAAAAGTATTTTCAAGTTTATATTTAACACTTGTTTTTAAATTGTTATGCTTTTTTACTTGACTATGAGGAAAATCATATGAACACTTTGGGCACATAAGTTTCTAAATTTTTATATGTCATTTAATAGTTCAATATTAATTCATTTCCTTCGATATAATATATGATTATCAAGGATCTCAATACTATAGAAGTGCACACTATCCTAAGAGTGCCCAAGAAAAATTAAAACCTTCCAAGGGTTATCATTATCCATTGTATATTTATTAGTCCATTGTTGAATCTTGATCAAATATTCAAGGGGGGAACGCCACTAGTTCATAATACCCAACATTGAATCTAATCTGAGGTGGAACAACCATTTTTTCAAAGCTCAATTTAGAACTCCAAGATCCAGCCATAAATTGAGAGGGTTCTATCTATATGAGACAAGTTTCTATATTGTAGGGAGAAATTGAAAGGGGTTTTGGGTACCCTATATTTTTTCCAAAGGAATCCAAAGACTCTCTAGTATTTATGGATACCAAAGCAAAAAAAAAAAACAATATTTTAGACGAAACAGACAACACTTATAATAAAACAATTGGATTCATGGCCAATACCATTTACATGTTTCAGAGATATCCAAGACTTGCAAATTTGAGATTGAGCACAAAGGCTCAATCCAAATCCTCAAGCAAGTTCCCCATGACACAAAAATTTTAGTCCCTTTCCAAGTAAAAATTTTTCAAAAAAACCCCAATATCCAGACACATTTACATTCCATTTTTCACTAATTTTATTTTGATCTAGTCTGACTTCTTGTTTTTCTTGGTGAAAACCTTTTTCCTTTCTTCTGAACTTGTGTCCAACCCACATTTTCTGCAAATTCCATCGGATCATTCTTCGACAAGTGCACAGTAATATTCTTGAGATCTTCCCCATCCACCTCATATGCCCAAGAAGATGCCTTTTCAACATTATTCCTTGTAGTTTTTTGAAGGATATCCGTTTTCCATAAGGGATTGTTGATTTTCCACTAACGTTTTGTGTGGGGAATCCTTACTGACAACAGAAAGATCCACATTGGCTTTTGATACTTCTTGTCTTATGGTTCTTTCTTTTCCTAGAGCTCTTCCTCTTTGTATATCACATAGTGATCACCTTGCGCTCCTTCCCACCATTTGGACCTTCGAGGTTTTTTTCGGTCTTTGCTACTCTAAGAACGTTTGGGGAAGTTTTTAATTACATTCCCTAATTCATAACATGATCTACATTGAAATTAAATATTCTCATAGTCGATATTTTGGACCCAACATAGTTTGGAGTCGTCAAATTAATCTCTATGGGAAAATGCTTGTTGAAGTCCATCTCCACACAAATGTGGTCATAAGTATTCTTGTAATTTTTTTCAATTTCAGAACAATGACGATAAAACTTTACCAAAACATTCCCCATGGAGGAAAGTGATGTAAGATTCTAGAAATGCAAGGGAAGGTTCAAAATCCTTAACCAAACTGAAGATGTGGAGATTGATGTCAATACCAAATCAAAAGTGGGAGTTCAAGGTTGCATGAAGAGACCAGTAGTACCCCAAAACCATTGCCTAGCTTCATAGATGGCCTTCTTATCCTCAATATTATCAAAAACTACAACAACAAAAAAACTCGAGCCATAGGATAAATGTTCAATTCTTCCATCAAAAGGGGCTTCCAAGATTCAGTTATCTAATTGTGTAGATCAACTAGCTGCAACCACTACCCATTAAACCTGCAAACCAAGCCATTATCTGAAAAACATTTTTCATAACAGAAAGATTCTTGATCCATAGCAACATTTAGGGAAGGAATTTCTTGAGCCACCGGAAAACCGTAACCAAATTTTAGTATAGAGTTGTGTGAAGAAGAGTTAGATTGAGTGGTAGCCATAACTACAAAAGAAACAATATTTTTCATTAAATCATAGTGATTCACAATTAAATGATTTGTAGAGATCTGTAGAAAATCCACGTAAACGAAGCAAAGATTGGATGGCTAGGGTGAAACCATATACGCTGCAAGGGTTTTTAGAGCTCCTTCCATTATCTTGAGATAAATATTCTGATCAATATTGAGCAATATATCAGAAGTATAAAACTATAATTTTAATTAAAGAATAATAAAAATTACATTATGTAGACACATTGAGTGTGTATGCAAGTTTGTTGAAGGAAATTTCCAAAAATAAAACCAACAGGGTAAAAAAAATCGACGATAGGGATTCACAATTAAATGATCTACAGAGATCTGTAGAAAATCTACGCAAACAAAGTAAAGATTGGATGGCTAGGGTGAAACCCTAGACGTTGCAAGGGCTTCTAGAGCTCCTTCCATTCTCTTTAGATAAATATCTCGATCAATATTGAGCAATATACCAAAAGTATAAAACCGTAATTTTTATTAAAGGATAATAAAAATTACATTATGTAGACACATTGAGTGCGTATTCAAGTTTGTCCAAGGAAATGTCCAAAAATAAAACCAACAGGGTCAAAAATTGACAATATTAGTGTGATCATCAGCCATATAGTCTCAGAGTAACTCAAGAGGGTTGGCTAAAATAATTTATAAGTTTGGGGAATATGGTAATTTCAAATTTACAAATGTCAATGTTAGGTTTTAGTTTATTATGCTAGCTGTGAGTAGTGTATCATTCTAAGAGGTTCAACACCTTGCTCACTTTGGAGTAAGGGCCCACTTTGAGTTGCAAAATGGTGGTTGAATCCTATATATCCATGGATTAGTTTCTTCTATTTTATTTTATTTCTACGTTTATAGATTTCTCTTTGCATTTTTTGTTTGATTACTTTTTCTTTTTTTTCTTTGCCAGTTGTAGAATTTATGAATTCCTGAAGATTTATTTTAGATTTCTATCATTGGGTTCTTGAGATAGTTCCCTTGATTCAAGGTGCAAGAATTTTTTTTATGGATCTATTTCTAATAAATGGTGTACTACAACCATTTTCTTTCATTTAGAGGAAGTAATAGTTGTTCTTGGTATATTGATTTTTATTAGGTTAGTATAGATTAGATTTCCTTCACCCAGTGTGCAAAAATTGGTTGTGTTGGTTTTGTTAAATGATGATTTATTTACTAACATATCATCAATAGGACCAATACATTTTATTAAAGACAAAACCTTGTGGTTGTATATGCAGTGCATAAAACCTCTAACATGTTACACATTTAGATTGATAATTTAAGTGTGTCCTCAATATTTTGTGGTATTAATTTACTATTGATGGAATACATTGGCCCATCAAAAAAATCTCCCATTTAGGTCGACCATGTGCATCTACATATGTATTTGGATCACATGCCTCTAGCACATGTATATTTAGAACAACACTACCAAACTAACTTTTTAATTTTGGTTTTCATGGATATCTCTTGCATCATCTCTAGTAACTTTAATTGTATTGGTCATCCATCTAGGAAGACAAATCCCATATATTGAAGGAGTCCCTGTTCCAATATCATCATTATTGTATTAAGCATGTGTTCCAAAATTTATGGTCAATTGTATTGTGGAAGGTCGATTGAAAGTTGATAGAGTTAAAGAGATTGATGGTCTTGTGTGGTAGTTAAGCTAGAAGAATTATGTAGAATACTGCTTAACAGGCTAAAAGAGGAGTTAAAAAAAGTGACATTAAAGGTGCCCTCATGAAAGAAGACATATATTCTACATATATTATTCTATTTGACCATCTTAAACAACTTGTATGTTTGCTTCTCTATAGAGTATCCCATATCTATGCAAGCATGACTCCTTGCATCTAATTTATTCCTTTTATATTTAGAAATGTAACTGTACTATTTGACCATGTATCCAAAGGCTCTAATATGTTTGATTGATGGTTTTCTCCCATTCCATTTGTTTAATGGAGTTATGTCCAATACAACTTTATTTAGAATCACATTTCATAAATAGTTTGAGTAATAGATAGCTTCTACCCAAAATCAAGTTGACATAACTTTGGCATAAAGTAAACATGTCATTTCTACCAAAGTAAGATTCTCCCTTTCTACAATGCCATTTTGATAAGGTATCTAAGGTACATATCTCTACCAAAAGATACATTATATGAGAAGTATCTTTCAAAAACATTGCCTACATATTCTCTCCTATTCTTTGATCTTGAACATTTCACTGGTCATTCACATTGTTTTTTATCTAATGCTCTAAATTCCCTTAAATTTACAAAGAAATAAGTATTATTCTTCAATAAGTATACTTAAATATACCTAAAACATTCATCAATGAAGATCAAAACATACCATGCATCAAATAATGATGGTTTGCTCAGAGAACATATGTCATTATGAACAAGTTTTAGCTAAGTATTTTCTATCCAAACCTTCACTAATTTAAAACAAGCTAGGTGATGCTTGTGAAGCATACAACCTTGACATACTCCATCAATGGGAAAAAACTTAGGTAGTCTAGTAACCATGTTATGTTTCACCATCATTTCAAGCTTCTAAAATTTAGATGTTTGAGTGTTCATGGAAAATTCTACTCCAATCTAAGCTATGAGTCCAAATAGTCCAGGATATTTCTTGAGAGAATCACAAAAACTATATGATATATCCTTAGGATCAAGAAATACTAACAACAAAGTTATTGTGCATATACTTTACAATAAATTGATCTGGTCAAAATTATACCTTTTTGCTAGTTTTATTTAGTTAGGTGTATATAACAAATTTTCATTCAAACTAAGTACATGTTACACATAAATGGTCCCGCCATTCTAAAATTCAATTATGCCACAACCAACAATAGCAAGGGAATAATCATCTCCTATAGGGAAATTTTTTATATGCTTTCACTTAATGAATAAAAGTGAGAATCATATTCACCCATATGATGGATACAACCATAGCATATTATCCATTCACTACGAGAATTGTAAGCATGCAAGGTCTAAGAACCATTAAAAAAGATGTATAGTTATCCACCTTACTTTCTAATGTTTGTTACTATATGTAAGTTGATCTTCTAGTTGACATGTCCCCTTCAAGCTAATTCACTTTCTCCTCTACGTCCTTATTTTTCTCAACAAGCCTTCTCAATATGTCACAATTTCCACAATAATGGTGGGTTTTCTTCTTTCTACCTTTCTTAGAGGCAGTTTGGTCACCAAGATTATTCTTAACATTATAATCAATGAAACTACATCTTTTCTCATAATTATATTGCCAACCTCTTCTAAAAATTATGTCAACCCTTATCTTTCAATAAATGGGGTTGTTGATTGAAATCAAGTTTCCATTCAAAAAAAAACTTGTGCCCTAATAAGTAATCCTTAAAAGGAATCAAAGTAGTAATCCTTACCATCAACTTTTCATATGTCCAACTAGCATAGAACATTGAACATAATACACCATAGGGTGTCTTCATATTCATTAGAATTAGTTCTATGAGATTTCCATCATTCCTTGAAAAATCCTTTCAACATTCACCTAATTTCCACTAAATTTTCTTCACCCTGACCAAGTAATATTCAACTATTTCAAAGGAGAGGACCTATAGATATCAAGTATTTCTTAGTCTACATAATGTGAATTTTGTCAATTTTATCAAGAAAAATCTTCAACTTCTTCTAGATAGAATTCAAATAATCAATCCTACTTCTATGAAAGTGAATCTCCCTAGATATGTAGGTCATTATGCTTCTTACAACCTCATCATTCTTCCCATCAATGAAGAATTTCTACTAGTCAATCTTTGAATTTATAACCATAGATTTTGCGAATGGCCAGATTGTTATATTCATGAGTAGTGTGTCCATAAATCGTGTGCATATTCCATAATTATATCCATTTAGAACCACAAAATCTTACTTGGAACACATGATGTTAAACTACAAAGCTAATCCCATATTTAATTTGTAAATTAGAACCTTGAGTCAATCTACTAAGCAAAGTCGACTTGTCATGAGTGAATACAAATGAAAACTCCAAAACATTGTGGACAATGGACTAGATTTCAGACCAATAGATCTAATACCAAGTTGGATATCTATGGAATTTAGTAGATCATAGAGCTAGGTATTCCAAGAAGAGATGATGTTTAAAGACAACTTTACAACACTTAAGCAAAAGTGAGCATATCTCAACATGCATAGAAGCATCATAAATCAAAATGTGTCCATACACATTTTATCTTTAGATCAAGCCCTGGGGTCATCTTATATAGCACAAATATGTAACCAACTCCCTTGTAGTGAGTAAGACAAGGTCCACTTATATTAGTGAGGGTGCGTAATGAATTCCTTTAGTTCTTTCTTGTTTTGTGCACTACTCAACTACTTTGGGCTGCCTACTTGACCAATTGAATGTCTGTCAACTACTCAATGGAATATCCTATTCAATGAATTCTCTTAAGAAGATCCAAACTTATGATGAAAATGCTTGGCATATTGTTCCATCAAGTTTACCCCAAGATGAAGGCATGCAATTTTAAATAAAGATGTCTATTAAATGCAATTGTGGTAAAATAAAGCTACCAATTTCAAGAAACATGACCACTACAAAGAGAAACACTTGGGGACATTTATTCCTTCTCCCTTTTATTATAGAAATACCTAACTAAATCCAAAGAGAGAGAATGCAAAGAGAAACACTTCAAAATTTTGCTTCCTTCTCTCCTTCACAATGACACCCTAATATTAGAGGCATTTTTTCCCTTTGTGGTTTTATCACCTCCTTACGACAACACTAAAAAATTGGTGATCTAAATAATTACCACAATATATGAAATTTTGAATCCCCTTACCTATAGTTAGATTATCAATTAAGGAGCATAATATCTTGTGAGGTGTTGTGCACTCTATATGCAAACATAAAGGATTCAAGTGTTATTGAAATGTGTTTTCACTTAATCTATAAATTAATGTCACTAATTGTTGAAGGGTATATCTCACAATTGAAAAGTATACATATAATCTAATTAAAGCAAATAAATTAACTTTTTAGTTAACCATTGAATTGTGGCATGCTAAAAATGAAATCACACACCATGAAAATTAGGCAAATCTATTCTGTGGAAAGCAAGAAATCTACTCTACAATGTGTTTATTCAAACCACAACATGGATTCCTCAACTAATGACATAGCCATGGCATGATGGAATATAAATACTCAAAGTAACTATAGTTTTCAAATGAATGCACAATTAATATCTATCCATGGAACATGTAATTGGACAATCCGTGAATTCATAAGCAAATGTAGTTGCCAAAATAAAAGAAAAATGGCAATGAATATGCATCAAGATAGTATAAAGAGGTTATAACCATTAATAACATAAATAACAATAAATAATATATGAATAGAATGGATTCAATCACTAGTTACAGCATCAAAGTGGGCCCTTACTTCAAAACAATCAATGTGCTAAATCCCTCAAGGGCAAATATTATTCGTAAAAATCATTTTAAACCAAAACTCTGATATTACATTAGTTGAAATTTTGGAAATTACAATTACTAATAAAAATAAAACTAGTTCCAACTCTTGTTAGCTTTGTTAGCGGCTACAATGATTGATTTAAATTAAAAAAAAAAAAATAGAGATTCATTGGTATACATCCTAGGGAATTTTTGGCTTTTGTCAATATAATTTCTACATATCAATGATTTCTTTATGGCCATTGTAAATACTCCAATAAATGGAAAAATTTACTTAAGTTTCATAAATTCACCACTTATTGCATTGTTTCCTTGAACTACATCTCAACATTCTTACTCTGCCATATGGTGAGAAGCACACTCTCAATCCCTTTCATTTTGGACTGTGAGATTTTGAAAATAATCTAAGTATTCCATAACACTAATCCATTTCTTGAAGTAACTTAAACTCTATAGCACAATTATCTTTACAAAGAGGTGATCCATATAAAATAGAGTATTTTGGAGCATAAAATTCTATAGAAAGCGTAAATAGCACATCTAGGTTGAGCTCAAACCCAATTCGCATCACTTTATCTCACAATTATTCTAGACTCATAAATATACAAGAAAATACTAGATATATTAAAATAGCTAATAGTTGATAACTATGACAATATTTTAGGTATGAAAAGGAATATTTTGGGGCTTAGGAAAGGTAAAGACAAGAAAGGATGATAAAAAAGTAGATAATTCAAAGGCCCATCACAATGCACCAACATGTTTCTCATATTATCATTGAGATATTCAAATATTTCATCCATAAATCATTATAAATCTACTTATTTGGGTGGGGATTCTTTGGGTGTCTAAATAATCACATCTTCAACCTCTAAATGATGTTCAATCAATGCAGGGAGATTGGGGTAGCCCTCAATACTTGGAAATTCCAGTTTCTACGATTCTACAAGAATTTATTGGGGCACATAGTATTAGAGGAAGGAATGATGTTTGATATTAAAATGGACAAAATTGTTCGCAACCTAGAGCGACTAATTATTCCACTAAACTTAGGTTCATTCCGCAACCATACATGATGCCATATTAAGTTCATCAAAGGATATGAAAGAATCATGTATTTTATGGAGCAACTATTGATGAAGAAATCCCTTTCATTTGGACTGAGGTATTCCAACAAAGCTTTGAGATATTGAAGGATTGAATTATAAATATTTCTATATTGAGGTTTCTCAACTAGAAAAAGACTCTCCATATGTATGTGGATTGATCAAGGATCATGATCAATGTTATTCTCATACAACTTAGCGATAAAGGAATGTATCATTCAATCTACTATGCAAGCGAAAAGTTGCCACCAATAAAGTGTAGCTAAAACAAAACCAAGTGTAAATATTTAAATATGTTTTATTCCACAAAAATATTTTTTAGCCAATAAGTTTAATTTTTATGTTAATCATCAGGCCTTAAATTATATTATGAACAAGTCAATATTGTGAGGACAACATAAACAATGGCTAATGTTATCCTAAGAGTCAACGATGACATATTCTTAGAACCAAGAAAGGCTTAATTTAGAGCCAATAATCTCTTTCTTTTTGAATGGAGGGAGATCCACGGATTTGTGGATTCCAGTCGAGGTTTCAGAACAACCAGTTGGGACCTGACTGGTGGTTCTGAAACCTTGACTAGAGTCCATAAATCTGAGGATATTTCTCCATTAAACAATACCAACCACAGAATCTAAAAACTATAATCTCTTTCTTTTCAAAATTAGAGATTTCAAAAAGAATGGAGAAGGAAATTTGCCCAATGTTTCTCTATTTAAGATTCAAATAACACCATGCTACCTAGAATATATTCAATATTCATTATGCAACGATAATCATCTAATGACGTGATGAATGTGTACTATGAAGCCTTATCTAGAAAGCATTCAAATTTAAAATATTAATAGGGGTTTTATACAAAACTGAAATAAACGACATGCTCAAACAATGCATCCAATTGTCAACAAATGAGAAACTAATATAGATAGAATGTGGGGTCACTTCTCACCATGAGAATGACTCAAAATATCCTTCTTTCAATCCTCTAGTGCCTAACCATTTTTAAACATTTTTTTTTCCATGGGTCAAGAAATGTGAATAACACTATAAAGTAGGTACAAAGACCTAGATACATGAGCTCCATCCAACTCCACCATGCAACCCTTTGAGTATTGGGGCATACACTTTATATGATCATTTGTACCCACAAAAATGAAATAGTTTTGTATATATATATATATATATATATATATATATATATATATATATATATAGATACACACAAATATATACATATACATGTGTGTGTGTGTGTTCACTGAATGGGTTAAATCTAGGGTTCTTAGAGCATCAACCATGCAAGAAAATACATAAATTTAATTTTAGGAAACATTCTATGGTTTTAAATGCTTGATATAAATCACACATGAGAAGGGTACCCACTTTACAACAAACATGAATGTCAATTTGATGAAAATATTCCACATTGTACACAATATGACTACTCCATACTATCTTAGGATGATTGTATAAAGAAAAAATATCAACTAATTGTTAGCATCAATTCTCACAAAATAATTTTATTTCAAGAGCACTAATTGGGATAACTAGTTGTGTGATTCAATTTCAGCATATAGGATAGCTTGGAAGTGATGATTAGAGAAAATCACTTCCTAGTTGAATTTTGACAAGGAAACTTTCATGTCAATTAAATACTAGGTCCCATCATTATGGATAGTAGTCGTAGAAAGTATACACAATAATGGATCAAGGGGTAGCTATTGGAACTTAAACGATTGGATGAGGATTGAATATGCACAACTTTTAAATGGGTAATGGCCAAGTACTCATTAAAAACATATCGTGATACCCTAATAAAGAAGGACAATTGATACTTTTATATGTTATTGGATTAAAATAAATGAGGAGAAGTTTACTCATGCATGGTTGTGATTGAAGGGATCAGTAAAGTGCTCAAAAATCGAAGTGTTCAAAAGTGCTCAAAACTCGTGTCAAAACATAAATATCGTCAACTTGAATCCAACGCAACTTGAATCACTCAAAACTAATATTGTATGCTCTCGATATCGCGTTTTGATCATTTTCCCAAATAGGTAAAATTTTTGCAGGTTGGGTGCAAGATTGCTGACTGGGAAATCCGTACACTGACTAGGCAGGTTGATTAGGAAAAGTGATTGTGTTTCTTAGGCCAATGGAATGCTTCCAAGTGGCCTCACCAGATTGGTTCGAATTGGTAGGCTCATGATTGGTTGGTTGAATGTTTGTTGGCCCAATGATTGGGTTCCACGTGACCTAATCACAGGCTATCACGTGGCACCCTGGGGTTGTGCAAAAACTTTGCATGGCCCCAATTGATCATTAGGGAGGATCGAACACGTGACCAGTTGTAAAACAAGGCAACGCTTTACCATTGTGTTGTGGGTGTTACTTAACCCCTACAATAGCAAATCCCTATATAAAGTTTCGAATATTTTCATTGGGGAATGGGGTCAGGGCTAAGCCCTTGGCCCCCGGTCACCTCGCACCCATGAGACTATAGGTAGAGGGAGTCAAGTGCTCAGGGCTTAACCCTTGCCCAAGATTTCAGAACCACGACATAAAACCACGGCGAAGACCAAAGTTAACACCAATAGCAAAAGGGGCTAGGAAAGGGGCCAAGTCAAGGGCACATGGGTTACATGGGACCAGCAGCAAAGCGTTGGGGTGCTGACAAGAGGGGAGCTAACCCTCAGCCCTAGCTAAGGTCATATGTAGTGATGGAACCATGGGCACGGGAATAGAGGTGCCACAAGAAGGGTGTGGAGTTCGGGGGGGCAAGCCCCAAGTTCTGTGAAAGGATAAAACCAATGGCACGAGATACTGGGGCCTACGCTGATGTGGGTAGGCAGTTATCCCTAGCCCCCGAGCATATGGCCCATGTGGACCTATTTTTCTGCCCATAAGGTTCATTGGGCATTTAAACCAATTGACAATTTTCACCCGAAACGGTGCAAATCTCGCTAGCGCCGGAAAAAATGTCGCTTAGCGGTTCTGGAAAAGGCGTAGTTCATAGAATAGTTAGCATGGAAGTCCAATTTGTAGAGCAATTAGCGGAAAAAATTCTCTAGAGCATAACTTTCTTAGTTTTTTACCAAATTGAGCCCAACAAGAGCCCAGCTTGGGGTTTTTTACTGTTCTAGAGCCATTGGAACATTATTTTTACATTCTAAGAATTGTAAATCCATGAAATCACAAATTTGAGCACTTAATGAAAGAGGGCCAACATTGGAAGTTGGACTAGGAGATGTACCCCAGGAGGGGTGAACTCCTTTATCATTTTTGTTGTCTTGTGTTGTTGTGTAAGTTATATTTGTCTGTATTTTTATGATGTAAAATGAGTTTAAAAACCATTATTTATGTGCTTTTGCAAAGTGATCCATTGCCTAAAAGACATAAAAAAATTACTTGCAAATTTTCCATAGACCTTCAAGTTTATAATACAGATCAATTTAGTATCAGAGCTCAAGGTTATTTTGAAGGTTTGATTTTGTTTGCAAGTGTTTTATATTGCTTACAAGGTTGAAGCTGAAAAGAGGAGTGCTTGTAGAGCCAAAACCTCAAGTGGGTTCAAGGAAGCCACACATAGCCCAAGCTTTACCAATCATGGCACATGAAGAAGGTCATGAAGGGATGTCTGAAGATGAGAGGACTTTCAGAAAAGATTTCTTTGAAATGTTTGAAATGGTGAAATTTCTTTATGAGGAGAGGAACTCAAGGTTTCAAGGAGAGAGATAAAAACCTTTAGGAAATGGAGACAAACCTCCAAAGTGGAATGGAGGGGATGGTGATAAGCAACCCCCTTCACCTCCATCCTCACCCTCATCTTCTTCTAGCTCAACCTCTTCACAAACACCTCCGCATTCTTCAAAGGGACATGGTAAAACTCCTTTGTTAAAGCCTGACATAAAGTTTTAATTACTTATATGTACAATGGAGAGGTAAATGTTGAGAAATTAGATAATTGGGTTCGTTAGATTGAAGTGTATTGTAGGATACAAAGAATCAAGGATGATGCAACCAAAATTTAGTTTGCTTCTCTTAGGTTGGAAAGTGCAACACTCATTTGGTGGGAGGCCAAAACTCAAGAGGACATGAATAAAATTGGTAAGGTTTTTATCCTCTTGGAATGATTTTTTTGTCACGCTAAGAAGACAATTTTATCCATTAGCATACATGCAAAAAGCTATAATGGATTGGAAAAACTTTAGGCAAGCTAAGGGTCAAAGTGTGCAAAACTATACTCAAGAATTTAGGAAAAGAGCTTTGATTTTGGGTATAAATTTATCCTTTCAAGGCACTCTACTAAAATATATTGAAGGTTTACATGGTTATTTGAGACACACAATTCTCATGTTTAACCCTACAAAGCTAGATGAAGTTTGTGTATAGGCAACTCATTTAGAAGCAAGAGGGAAGAATGTTTATGAAGAGACGAGTGAGAAGCCATTTAAGTCTGGAGACAATGAAAAGGGGAAGTTCAAAGGCAAGATAAAAAGAATGCTTCAATCAAGAAAGAGTGAGAAAAACTCACATGTAAGCATTTTTCAAAAGAAGGCCATGATGAAGACCATTGTTGGAAACCTCATCCTGAGATGAGACCCAAAAAGTTTGAAAACAAGGAGAAAGAAAATATTGTTGCAAAAACTCAAAAAGATATAGGATCTAATTCAGGAAATGAAACAAAAATCACAGTAGTGGGATTGAAAGGTAAGGATTATATTGCAAGTACTAGTTCTTCTAGCAAGCCCATTGAAACTCAAAATGAAAAAGAAAGTTAGATTTTCCATATTAGAGTCATCACAAAACATAACAAAGTAGATATTTTTTTTGATAGTGGATCACAAGCAAACCTTATTTCAAAAGACATTGTCAAGAAACTAAATTTGGAAACCATTCCTCATCTAAACCTTATTCTTTGGGTTGGGTATGTAACAATGCCAAATTTCAAGTGACAAAAAAATACATAACTAAATTCACCATCACAGCAAATTTTATTGATGAGGTAGAACTTGATGTAGTACCACTTGACATATGTGGGATTTTTTTGGGAAACCCATACTTATATGATAGGAAATCCATCTTTCATCGCCATGAGAACAAGTATTGTTTGTTTCAAAATGGTATTGAGTATATTGTTAGAGCACATCACAAGCAGTTGAATTTGTCTCTTATGAATGCTAGACAAATGAAGAGGCTTGTAAATGCTAGTCAGAATTTTACATTGTTAATGATTAAACACAAAGATGTTAAGGAATGTAAATCTTTCCAGGGATGTGATGTAAAACTCAAACATGATTTAGTTTATGTTGTTAACACATGTGATAATATATTTCAGGATTCTAACATGTTTCCTTCTAAAAGAGGAAAACAACATGAAGTTCAATGCCAGTGTTAGAGAATGCAGGGATCAAGAAGCAAATGCAAGAGCTATTTGACAAAGAGGGCATTAGGTCTAGAATATCTCCTTGTGGGACTCCTAATGTTTTGGTTTTGAAGAAGGATGGTACATGGCGATGGCGATCACAGTGTGTGGATTTTGTAGCCTTGAACAAAATCATGATGGTACAAGAACATTTGGTGAAGAGTCAAGCCAAGTACAAGGCTAGACATGATAAGCATCGTGTTAACCACAGTTTTCAGGTTGGAGATGAAGTAAGGCTTTGCATCAACAAAGAAAAGCTTCATGGTGAAGAGGACTTTAAATTGGATGAGCCTCCTTTGATTAAAGATCAAGGAGAGAATGTTCAGATTCCTTCAATATAAGTTTTCTCTCCTGAATATCTTGAAGAATTGCAGCAAGATAATATTCTTGACAGAAAAACAAGAACTTCAAGAAGAGGGAATGTGAAGTACCTTCGTGTAGAACTCAAAGGAAAAAATCCAAGCAAATCCAAATGGATTGATATTGGAAGGGTGAGGGAACTGTACCCTCATCTTTTTTTTGACTGAAAATAGTCTTTTGGAGATCCAAAACTGTTATGAAACCAGCTCAAGAAAAGATAGAAAAGAAAGATCAACGCCTTAGAATTCAGCCTCTTCGAGGGGGCAACCTCCTTTACATTACATAAATGAACAATTCTTGGATGATACAAATGAAAATACCTCCTTTCTATATATAGGAGTCTAAGTGGTCCCAATACAATCAAAGCCTACATAACAATAATATTGTAGGGCACAACAATAACAATAGTGGGCTTCTATGTGGCACAATAGTAACAATATGGGCACTACATGGGTACATCAATATAAATAAGGGGTATAACTACAATAGTAATGGGGTAATCACTAGTATTATAGGGACCCAACATTCCCCTCTCCTTCAAAAAAGTGTTGTCCTCAACGCTTGAGTAGTTCAGGATACTTCTGCATAAAATTCTCGTCCTCCCATGTGGAATCTTCAGCGGATAAGTTCTTCCACTTGATAAGGTACTCTAAAATTGATCGATTTCGTAGCTGTCGAGTTCTTGTTTCTATAACTGCTTCCGGTTCCAATATAATTTTTCCTTCTTCGTCAAGTTCTGGCAATATTGTTTGAACTGGGATCTTGTCGCCTATAACCTTCTTTAAGCATGAAACATGGAAAACTGGGTGCAATCGAGAAGCTGTAGGAAGCTCCAATTTGTATGCCATAGTACCAATCTTTTGCAACACCTTGTACGGACCATAATACTTTGGTGATAATTTATTATCCTTCTTAGCTTGCTTGAGGGACATTTGCTTATATGGATGTAGCCGTAGGAATACCCAATCACCTACATCAAAACTTCTTTCACTGCGATGCTGATCTGCCTGTTGTTTCATTCTATTCTGTGCCAACACAAGGTTATCCTTTAAGAGTTGGAGGACTTGTTGTTGATGTTCGATGTGATGTTCCACTGCCTGAACCTTAGAATTTTCTCTTAAATATGATGTGATGGATGGTGGTTGATACCCATAAAGTGCCATAAATGGGGTCATTTTTGTTGCTGTATGAAAGGAAGTGTTATACCACCATTCAGCCAGAGGCAACCATTTGACCCATTGTGTCTGTTTATCAGATACAAAGCAACGAAGGTATCCTTCCAAACATTTGTTTACTATCTCAGTTTGCCCATCAGATTGAGGATGATAAGATGAGCTATGAGCTAACTGAGTACCAAGACAAGAAAATAATTCTGTCCAAAAATTTCCAGTGAAAATGGGATCTCTGTCACTTACAATAATCTTTGGGTTTCCATGTAGCTTTTGAATTGTTTCCATAAATGCAGTAGAAACTGTACTGGCTTTAAATGGATGTGATAATGCACAAAAGTGTGCATACTTGGTAAGTCTGTCAACTACCACCATGATGACACTCTTTCCCTCAGACTTGGGTAAACCTGTGATAAAATCCATTGATACCTCCTCCCAACGTTGGCTTGGAATGGGTAAAGGTTGTAATAGACCCGGTGTCTTAATTGTTTCAACTTTATTTTGCTGGCAAACCAAACATTCTGCCACAAACTTTTGAATATCTGATTTAAGGCCATCCCAAAAAAATTCCTTCTTCACCCTGTGGTAAGTTTTTAAAATCCTGAGTGCCCTCCTAAGGGAGAAGTGTGCAATCCATAAGAATCTTTTGTTTTAGCTGGGAATTCTTACAGAGGTATAAGCGATCTTTGTACCATAACGAATCATTTTTCCAGCTAAATGTATCAGACGTACTGGAATCTTGTTGTAGCTTTCGAATAAGTGCCCACACTTCTTCGTCATTCTTCCATTCCTCCCTTGCTTCATTTATCCAATCTGGTTGGATGATAGAAATAGCGCACAACAATGCTTCCACATCCTCATCCTTCCTTGAGAGTGCATCTGCCACCACATTTTGCTTCCCTTTTTGTAGATGATTTCAAAGTCATAACCCAACATCTTTGTGACCCACTTTTGTTGCTCTTCAGAGGATAATCTTTGTTCTAAAAAGTATTTAAGGCTATCATGATCTGTTTTTACCTTGAAGTGTCTTCCCATTAGGTAGGGTCGCCATTTCTTAAGTGCATGGAGTATTGCCAACATTTCCTTCTCATAAATAGCTTTTCTTAAAAACTTTCCCTTGATTGGACGACTTTCAAAAGCAATGGGTCTTTCATCTTGCATTAGAACAGCACCAATTCCATTTCCTGAAGCATCACATTCCACAATAAAGGTTTTTGTGAAGTCCGGTGTAGCTAAGACCGGTGCTTGGCACATTGCCTCTTTAAGATGTTCAAAGGCCTTTGTTGCTTCCGGAGTCCATGAAAATGCATCTTTCTTCAATAATGTCGTTAGAGGTGCTGCTATTCTCCCATAATTCTTAACAAACTTGCGATAATACCCTGTCAACCCAAGAAATCCGCGCAAATGCTTTATGGATGTGGGGATTTTCCATTCCTTAATGGCTTTAATTTTGGTAGGGTCTACCTTAACTCCTTCATGAGATACAATATGACCCAAATATTCCACCTCCTGGACTCCAAAGAAACATTTGGATCTTTTGGCATATAATTGTTTCTCTTCCAATAGTTGTAGCACCCTATCGACATGTTCAACATGATCCTTCCAAGACTTGCTGTAGATAAGTATATCATCAAAAAATACTAACACAAATTTTCTAAGGAATGGTTTGAAAATTGAATTCATCAAACCTTGAAATGTTGAAGGTGCATTGGTAAGGCCAAAAGGCATGACCAAAAATTCATAATGACCCTCATGAGTTCTAAATGCCGTTTTCAGAATGTCTTCAATCTTCATTCTGATTTGATGATATCCTGAACGAAGATCCAACTTGGTGAAGTAAATTGATCCATGCAATTCATCCAGTAATTCATCAATGACCGGAATGGGGAACTTATCTTTAATAGTGAGCTTGTTGAGCTCCCTATAATCCGGACACATGCGCCATGATCCATCCTTCTTGTGCACCAATACTACTGGAGCAGAGAAAGAACTTTGACTCGGTTGAATTATACCAGCCTCTAGCATTTCTGCAACCATACGTTCAATTTCACTTTTTTGGACATAGGGATATCTGTACGGCCTGATGTTTGGAGGAACACTTCCTGGAATCAGATGAATAGCATGATCATGATCACGCATAGGTGGGAGACCTTTGGGAGTCTCAAATACCTTGGAATGATTGTCCAGGACTTTTTGGAGATCTGGAGAAATAGATGATTCTAATGTGGAAACATCTAGCGAACATAATTGTGCAATTACACCCTTTGCTCCTTTTTTAGAAGCTTTGTCATACCATTAGAGCTGATTATCTTTCCTGGTTTCCCTGCAATACCCCTTAATTCAACTTCCTTTCCTTCCACAGAAAATTTCATGAAAAGTTCTTGAAAATTAAAAGCTATTGTACCCAAGGATTGTAGCCATTGGACTCCTAGTACAACATCAGCACCTCCCATTGGAATGGAAAGCATTGGGCTAGTCAATACATATTCTCCCATGGATAGCTTGATATTATGGCACTTTCCAGAGCAATTTATTGTTCCTCCATTTGCAATCATCACTTGACACTCTGGTGCTGGATATAGGAAGCAATTCAATTCTTTTGCTACCCTACAATGAATAAAATTGTGGGTGCTTCCTGAATCAATCAACACTATCACCTTTTTCTTCTTGATTTGTCCTTCTATCTTGATGGTTTGAGGAGTGGTAATTCCCGCCAATGCATTACAAGATATGGTCGGATTTATTTGTTCTTCATATAGGCTTTGTTCCTGGAATATATCCTCTTCTTTTGACCTTTCTTGCTCCTTTTCTTCTTCCTCTTCACAATCTATGTAGAATAATTTCTTCTCAGCACACTTATGACCTTTTGTGTATTTGCTATCACAATTGTAACAAAGCCCTTTTGCTCTTTTTTCTTCCAATTGTTGCGGTGTCAACCTTGTAGGTTGTGGAAGACTATGGGCAACAACACTTCCATCTTTATAGTTGTGAATGGTATGCTTCCTAGTTGCCATAATTTTGCTTTCCATTTTTCTTGCTAACCTGAATGCCTTCTCTAATGAATCAGGTTCCCAAAGGCGCACATCATGTTGGATATTATCCTTTAAAGACCCTATGAACACATCAATCCTATGCTCCTCTGGAATATCTTTTATCCTTATGTTCAATTTTTGGAACTCCTCAATGTGCTCCATTATTGAACCCTTTTGTTTGAGATTCATCAATTGGCTAAAAAAAGTGTTGCTTTTTGTATCCTCATAATGTGCTATCAATTCTTCCGTAAAAATTGCCCAAGTGATAAATTGTTTACGAGAACAAAGCCATTGATACCATACAAACTGATTTGGTTCCAAATATAAAGTTGCCATACGTACCTTTTGTGTGTTTTGCACATTATTGAGATCGAAGAATTGCTCCATCTGTAATATCCATGTGGCGGGATCCTTGCCATCAAACTTCCTCATATCGATTTTTGGAACATGATGAGTCTTCGATCCAACATTAGCGTCTATGGTATCATGATTAACATTTCTTTTGTTCTCATCATGAGTTTCCTTTACTACCTTTTCACCATTAGTGACACTTTCTTGTAGCAACTTCTTCAATTCTTCCATATCTGTCTTCAAATCTATCTTCAAATCTGTCATGTCTCTCTTCAAATCTGTCTTCAAATCTATCTTCAAATCTGCCATGTCTCTCTTCAAATCTGTCTTTGAATCATCCATCTTAGCTTCCATGCCCTTTATCTTAGATTCCACGCCACTTATCTTAGCTTTTGTTAGCTTTTGTGATCGTGACATTTGTTGCACTTTTTCTTGTAATTTTGATATATCACGTAGCATTTCTTCTTCTTCTTCATGAGTCATGCTAGAGCTTTCAGGTTCCTTACTAGGTGTTTGCATTTTCTTTCCTCGGGGCATCAGTTACCGATAATAATTCTTTACTATGCCCTTTGAATTCCTTTAAACCAAGCTTACACAAAAATTTAAAAAAAAACTACACACCTTTTCTTCACTTTATAGAAGCCTGATATTGAATCTGATGTGTCTCTGTAATTTCGAATCATCTAGTTCTAAAATTGCTACCTGCAGTAGCCTTCTGTGTCCTCTTTCCAATGCCACAAGTCTGAGCCAAATTGGATTCTCCAAGGAAGAGTTATGTGAAATCTCCCACAGTGACTTGCTTTTAGACTGGTTCAGTAGAGCGAACTTGTACGACGTGCCACGAGCCACTGTTTCAACCTTTGAATCTAAAACACACATACAAGAAACTACAGTTCGTCCTCTTTCTGCACCTTTTTACGAAATTTCAATCCGATCCTCAGAGAGAGAGTTATGACGATTTTCCCCAGGTCACCTGTTTTGAATGTAATTCAGGAGTCTGCAAAAAGGCCAACTTCCTTAGATCATATCTCCGAAAATATCATGCGAAAATCTCTGAAATTCGGATCCAAGGTTCAGCGCCAATTCTTCTCAAATGGGTTTTTTTTGAGACTTCTGAAACGTCACAGAAAAAAAGTTATAGCGAAAATGCCACGATGACCTGTTTGGAGCAGCGAAACCCTAGAATCCAAAGCTCTGATACCAAATGTTATGAAACCAGCTCAAGAAAAGATAGAAAAGAAAGATCAACGCCTTAGAATTCAGCCTCTTCGAGGGGGCAACCTCCTTTACATTACATAAATGAACAATTCTTGGATGATACAAATGAAAATACCTCCTTTCTATATATAGGAGTCTAAGTGGTCCCAATACAATCAAAGCCTACATAACAATAATATTGTAGGGCACAACAATAACAATAGTGGGCTTCTATGTGGCACAATAGTAACAATATGGGCACTACATGGGTACATCAATATAAATAAGGGGTACAACTATAATAGTAATGGGGTAATCACTAGTATTATAGGGACCCAACAAAAACTTCCAATGGGGAGGAGTGATCCAAGGGATCAGTAAAGTGCTCAAAAATCAAAGTCTTCAAAAGTGCTCTAGACCAGTGCCAGAACGTAGATCTCACTGACCTGAATCCAATGCAACTTGAATCGCTCAAAACTAATATCGTATGCTCCCAATATCATGTTCTGGTCATTTTCCCAAACATGTAAAATTTTTGCAGGTTGGGTGCAGGACTGCTGACTAGGCAATCCATATGCTGACTGGGTAGGTTGACTGGGAAAGATGACTATGTTTCTTGGGCCAATGGTAGGCTGCCAAGTGGCCTCACTGGATGGGCTTGAATTAGAAGGTTCATGATTGGTTGGTTGAATTTTTTTTGGCCCAATGATTGGGTGCCACATGGCCCAATCATAGGTTTCCATGTGGCACCCTGGGGTTGTGAAAAATTTGTTTATGGCCCGAACTGGCCACCGGGGAGGATCGAACACGAGACCAGTTGTAGAAAAATGCAGCGCTTTACTATTGTATTATGGGTGTTACTTAACCCCTATAGCAGCAAAGCCCTATATAAATTTTTGAAGATTTGCACTGAAGAATGGGGTCAGGGCCAAGCCCTTGGCCCTCGGTCACCTTGCACCAACAAGACCGCAAGCGAAGGGAGCTGAGGGTTTGGGGCTTAGCCCTGGCCCAAGGTTCTGGAACCACGACAGAGATCAAAGTTAATGCCAACAGCAAAAGGGGCTAGGAAAGGCTCGGGTCAAGGGCACATGGGTTACACGGGACCGACAGCAAAGCACTAGAATACTAACAAGAGAGGGGTTAAACCTCATCCCCAGCCAAGGTCCTATGCAGCGATGGAACCGCGGGCGCAGTAACAGAGCTGTCAATAGATAGGTGTGGAGTTCGAGGGGCCAGCCCCAGGTTCTGTGGAATCATAAAACCAACGGCGCCAGGTACGTGGGGCCTATGCCGATGGGGGTAGGCAGTTAGCCCTAGCCCCTAGGCTTATGACCCATGTGGCCCTATTTTTCCACCCATAGGGGTCATTGGGAATTTAAACTGATCAACAAATTACACCCGAAATGATGTGAATCACACTGGCGCCAAGTGAAAATGTCACTTGGTGGTTCTGGAAAAGGTGGAATTCATAGAGAAGTTAGCAGGGATGTCTAGTTTGTAGAGCAATTAGCAGAAAAACTTCTCTAGAGCATAACTTTCTCAATTTATGACCAAATCAAGCCCAACAAGAGCCCAACTTGGGGTTTTTGAATGTTCTGGAGCCATTGGAGGAATTATCTTCACATTTTGAATATTGTAAATTTATGAAATCACAGATCTGAGCACTTAAAGAAAGAGGCCCGACATTGGAAGTTGGATCACGAGATGTAGCCCAAGACAGGTGAAATCCTTTATCATTTTTATTGTCTTGTTTTGATGTGTATGGTATATTTGTCTCTATTTTTATGTTGTAAACTAAGTTTAAAAACCATTATTTTATGTGCTTTTTCAAAGTGATCCACTGCCTAAAAGACATAAAAATTTACTTGCAAATTTTTGCATAAACCTTCAAGTTTATAATACAAATCAGGTTGGGATCCTTCAAATCAAATATTTTGTTTATGAATAGGTTAATTGAACTTAAGACCTTTTAGGTACTAACATACATCAATCGAGTAGTTCTTGACTAAATAAGTAGGTAGACTAAAGTTATGCTTTAGGGAACCTAGGCTTGACAATTATATAGTTAGCAAGTGTTGGCACTTGGGATGTACAAGGGGAGTCTAATAAGAGAACCCATCAACATAAGGGCTAGATACAAACCAACAAGATAACACAATCCATTTTATTATTTACTAATGTTATAGGATGTGTTTTTTGATGTTTAGAAAAGAGGCACAAGGGTTGGATGGATAACTTACTATTTGATAACTAAACATGATTAGGCCCTACAATATCTTCATCATTAAAGTGAACAAGTGGGAGGAGCCACAAGAGCATTAAGACATAAACTCTACATAAATTGGACTACCAACCAAAGTGAATTTGATACAAAGTGGTCATGGGCATCTAGGCACCAAAGGGGCTACCATAAAAAATAATATAGTAAGAAGCAATAGGAGGAAAGAAGAAAAAACATTGTGGTTGGAATCCCAATGAAAGGTGATATGATGGAGGGGAATGGTTAATGAAACATGGCATTATCATTGAGTCTAAGGTTGGAAGAAAATATCAAGGATACATAAATTTGAGATATTCATGGGAAATGGTTGTTGAAATCATATGATCAAGAAAGTTGAGAGAGTGATCATTCAAGCAGAGGTGGGAACCGTGGAATCTAGGATTATCTATTTCTTGATGCTACTAAATCCTTGCAATAACTCAAAGGTTGAGAGTGGAAGGAGCCATGAAGGGTGCCAACCAAAAAGACTAATGATTGGATGTAGGGTTTTTTTCTACTTAGTAATATTGGTGGATAATAATAATTTCAAATAATAAAATACCACCAAGGTAGAATAGGATGCATCGATGGATAAGAAAGGTGGGTAAATCAACTACAATGCCAAATCATGTTAAATTTGATCAGGAGAATGCTAAAATGAAGAAGTAACCTATTTATGCACACTCATGTGATCTAGGATAAGATCTATGCCTACAAGAAATTCTAGGGTTTACCTAGGGTTTGTTCAAACACACAATCTCTTATATTGGTTACCATATTTCTAGTATAGGGTGCAACATTGTAGCACTATGTCCATTTTGGATGCCTAGAAAGATAGGAACTCGTAAAAATCCATCATAAAAAAGATGAAACAAAGAAAGGAAAATTGACATGTTCTCTCAAGGATCTACTAGGGGAATTACATTCTAAAAGTTACCATAGTCTAGAACCTAATATATTAAGATCCTAACTCCAAAGAAATAGATGATTATGAAGATCTAATAAAGAATCGTGATACCTCTCACCAAAGCTACACTTCACCAAGTGTTTTAATCTCTAGGGCATGTTGAGTAATGAATGAGGTGCATATCTAGGCCCGAATCAAGAAATGTAAGCAATTCCTTTATTGTTTCACGAAAGATCATAGAATATTGATTGAGGCCAGAGACACAAATGACATCAAACGTCTTGAAAGTGAAATGTGCAATGTTGCAATTATAAGGCTCAATGGAACTTTTTTCAAACAAGAAGTAACACATTTTCTCGCATATTCTAAACTCAAATTTCAAGATATATTAGACCATAATAATTGAACCCCAATGGCACATGCCACTTTGACATGTAAAATAGGACCATCAGAGACATTTCTTTATGTATGAAGCTACATTTTTTCACTAGTTGTTGAATTTATTCCTCTATTTTTCACTCTCATGTCCATAAAAAAATCATTTCCATTTGTTCCATACTCCTACACGAACATGTGAGTGACAAAACTTAACCATAATTATAAAGTAGCAGAAGAGAAAGTATGGGAATGGTTTTTGAAAATGTGATGACATAAAGAAGAGGAGGTGGAACAATTTGAGGTGCATGACTAACTAACAATTGAAGAAGTTAGGGCTTGTTTTAAGATGACATATTACTTCTATATTCACATTTATCATTTTCCACATAGCGCAATTTCCCTCACAAAGTTCATATGAAATGAGGTGCCCACTCATGAATTCTACAACAAGGGTACTTAATTAATCATCATTTTATCAAGGTCAAGAAGGCCATGCCATATAAATTACAACAAACATGGGCTAGATGATATTTCTTCAAGGAACATGTTGAAGAGGAAGCTGAAATAGTTTATCCACTTGAACAATATACTTGATGAAGCAACCTCCCACTTAGATAAGGTAAAGCTTGAATTGGAAAACTCAACAAAAATATTTGAAAACATTCTCTTTCAAGTAGAAAAAATTTAGGCTTAGGCATGGAGGCTAGTAGATTCTACTATTTGATAAATATCAATGTAAGGCTGGTCAAGACTCAAAAGAAAATGAGTACCATCAAAGATCAAAACATATCGACATCCTCATTACAAGAAAATCTACAAGAAAGAAAAAATAATATCCTCACTTTGAAAAAAGTAGATGGGAGAAGGAATGAACATCATGGAACATTAAATCAAGAAACAATTGTGTGATGTAATATCATGAAAGACCAACAACTACAACAAATAGGAAAAAATAACATCCTACATGGAATAAAGGGACATTAAAACATGCAACACAAGGATTGACACCAAAAGGAATTGAATATAGATGGATTTATAACCATTAATGGCATCAAGAGAGCACACATTTCAGGAAATCCTATTACATGGTTTTATCTAATGTAAAATACTTAATTTCAAGGCTTTGAGGATAGAGCCTTTTGAAGGGGGTATGATATTATGACCTAACATGGCTTATAAGAGGTCGTATTTAAATGTAAATAGGAGTTTGGCTTACCAGTGGACATACATGAGTAATGAATTACACACATATACAAGGATTGACACCAAAATAAATTGAATATGGATGGATTTATAAACATTGATGGCATCAAGAGAGCAAAAATTCATGGAAATCCTATTACCTGGTTTTATCCAATGTAAAATACTTAATTTCAAGGCTTTGAGGATAGAGTCTTTTGAAGGGGGTATGATATTATGACCTAATGCGGCTTATAAGAGGTCGTATACAAATGCAAATAGGAGTTTGGCTCACCAGTGGACCTACTTGAGCAATGAATTACACACACACACGTGTGTGCGCGCACACACACACACTCACTCTTATGGTTGTTTTACTTAAATGGACTTGAGTTATTTGAGAGTTTGTATCCTAATATTTGATCAGATATTGATCCAGGAACAATCAAGTGCCAACACGTGGCAAGCTCGGAGGCTGCCACGTGGCACTGGTGTTAGAGTCGGTATTGTCATCCCTCCGTCAGAGATCAAATCCTCTTGTTGCATTTCATATTAGGTGTCCCGCCCAGTCATTTGCATTCCATTAGGCGCATAGATCATCTGACAGTAGTGGTATTCCTCCAGTTTCCCTCATGTTATCTACCTGTTGGCTCATGTTTGTTCATTTAGAAACATATACAGTCTTCTTTTTATCTTGAAAATTGCAAAGGTTGTCTTTAGGGTTTCATTGTCAAATAGGTCTAGGGTTTCATTAGGGTTTCGTCAAAAAATGTGTTAAAATGTCCAATAATTTCTAGCAGGCCATGAGGAGGTTGCAACATCAATAAATTTTATCACCAAGCATTTGAAAATGTGTTTTTCCTCAAAACTCTGTTTTTTGAGGAAAAAACAGAGTATCTAGCATTTATTGTACAAAATCATGAAAGTTTTTGTTTTCCTCATTGTAAATCCATTCATCGGCATCCTGGGTTCTTTCCTTAGCCCAAAATCCCCAACACCTGCAAAAACAGGCAAGCTCAGGTCATTAAATTCATCACAAAGTGAAAAAAGCAGTGAAAAAGTTCAAAAATAGAGTTTAAAGATAAAGTCAAATCCAAAACATTATAAAAGTGGGTTTCATGAGCCAAAATTTCAAAAGCTCTTGGTTTATAAGCAATGCCTTCATTTGTAAAGTTCATTTGCAAAAGACAAGTAAGGCAAAGTGATTTTGTTGAGCAAGAGGAAAAAATTGGGTGAAAATCGCTCCTGGTGACCGGCGCGGCGCACTGGGTAGGAGGCGCGGCGCATTGGTGAGGCGCGGCGCACTGGGCTTCAGAACTCAGTGTATTTTTGCATAGGCGCGGCGCACTGGGCCTCAGAACTCAGTGTATTTTTGCACAGGCACGGCGCACTGGTGGGGCACGGTGCATTGGGCGTGCTGCACGGCGCACATAGCCAAAGAGCCCGAAAAACTTCCAAACTCGCTCTAATCGCCCGAAATCGCTTGGAACGATCTTGATACAAGTAGGTACAATCTTCAAAGTTGTATTTCATCTATGTTTGATGATGGTTTGATGGTGTGTTTCTTATGGTGCTTGTGAGAAGCAATCAAACCCTACTATTAAAAAAAAAAACTTGCTACCTAGGGTTTGAAAACCTATTTTGCTACCAAGTTCATCATCCCTCCATTACTCCCCTATCCCATTTATCCCTGAATTTTATTGCTCCCTAAGTTCCCCAACCCCCCTAAATTAACTAATCCCCTATCCCAAGTTCCCTTTCAAAAAATCCTAATTGTAAAATCCCAAACCCTAACCCTATATGAAACTCCCATAATATCCCATTTTTCCCTCTCCTAACAGTCCCTTGTTTCACTGTTTTCCCTTGGTAGCAGAGGTCAAACAATCATCAAAGGCAGTCCAACAAAGTTTGACACATCAGCACCTATTTCTCCAAGCCAATTTTTCTTTCAGCAGTTATGGCATCTGATCCTTCATATGATTATGAAGAAGAGACCCAAAGTGATTCACCCACGGAGGGACATGCACCCAGGAGGCCTCATAGAGGTGGTAGACATATCAGAGAAGAACCTAACACTCTTACCGAGTTGCAGGCTTGCCCTCTTGCCGTCCTTTGTTTCCAGCATCAGTCATGTTATTAATTTTGTGAGAAGGTTTCTCATATTCAGTTTCATCATGAGTTGGCCCTCTTATTTGTGTTGCATTTGCATGGTGATCAAGCCATTCTTGCCGGTGTTACTTTCACATTAACACCAGAAACCATTTCATTGGCAACCAGCATACCAAACATTGGAGAACCATGGAATAAGAGGCAGAAGATTGACCAGAAACACTATGAACCATATATCAAACCTGGTTTTCTGAGGCAGCTCAAGAGAGTGTTTCCTTTTCGGTTTCTCAAGGATGAGTATGCTCCTTTAATGAAACTCATCATGAAGTATTTCACCTATGAGGGCCGGTTCTCCCGCTTGTATGCTTATCACATCAGGTTGCTGATGCATTTCACTCGGGTACGGATGATGAACATTCCTTATTTCATATGCCGAAACATAGAAAGGATGACCACTCTTGTGCAGCACAAGACCCCTCAGCAGTAGTTTAACAGTCTTTATCATTTTTCTCTCATCAAAATTGTGGTCGTTCACCAGCTTGGTTTACAGGGAATCACATGGGATGACTTCATCTCTCGTGAGCTTTTCAGAGCTTCACAGGGACCTTCAGAGGTTGGGCATGAGACAAGTGGACCTTCTTATCAGCAGGGCCATGAGACCGCTAGTGTGTCGGTGTTCATCTCTTATCAGAGAGGCACTAGACGATTGTTTGCAGCAGCGAAGCGAGTGTTATCTCCACCCAGGGTGGAAGGGGCCTCACTTCCTCCATCAGCACAACAGGTTCAGGACCGAGGAAAGAGGCCTCTATAGGAGGAAGGGCCATGAGGTGAGCGAGAGATTGATTTCATCCTCATTGAGGGTGATGATACTGACATGGGCCCACAAAGTGAAAACCTTAGACAGATCATCAAGGAGCAGCAGGCGAACATTGATGCCTTGTCCACCAACTTGGATAGAGCCCAGTGGAATATACAGTATTTGGAGCAGAGGAACAAGCAGCTTGAGGATCAGCAGGTGGTGATGGAGTTACAGAACATTCGGCAAAACCGCCAAAGTGCCCGAAGGAGGAGGATAGAGTTCACTTCATTGGAGCAAGAGATCAATGTTGATCGAGAGTCATGGCTTGAAAGAGTCAATACCCACTTGGAGAGGAAGCTAGAGAAGGCAATAAATGAGAAGAACATGCTTAGAAATTTTTCATATCATTATTTGTCCCAGAATTTGGTGTGCCAAGCAAGAATCAGGAATTTGAAAGCTAAGTTGAAGAGAGCATCAAGGAGGAAAAAAGAGGATGAAGGACTTCAAATCTTGGTTGAGGCTTCCTTGGCCCATCACAGCACTTAATAGAGAAGACTCAGCCCAAATTTCAAGAAATTTGGAGCAATTTTTGCATTTTTGTAAATTTTTGGCACAAAAAACAGAGTTTTCCTCCCTATGCGTCGCGCCACGTGGCGCTCGCTTTTGCTAGAGGGCTCTAAATCACAAAAACTTTGCATTTCTAGATTTTTCATGAAAATTTATGCTTGCCTACCTATGGCCAAGAAATTTGGGCAGGTTTTGAGCCCTCAAAAGGTCAAAAAACACTCAAAAAATGACCTCACTGCCCCTATTTTGACACACATGAAGCAGTGTTGGGAGAATGGACTTTTGGAGGGGCAAATGGAGGCCAAATTGAAAAATTCCACTTGGGTTGGAAAGTAGACAGGCATACCTTTCCAGAAAGCACACCTGGAGATCATTTGGACATCGGGAAGGCCTCCAAAAGTGGGTCCAAACAGGTGCTACGCATAGAGAATTAGGCGCGCGCATAGAGGAAAAATTGCCAGTTTGACCAAGTTTTGCTATGTTTTTCGCCCAGTTTCACCTAGTTTGACTTTTTCACTTTCCTAATGGCAAATTTATGATGTAATTTGATGAAATTTGATGGATTATGATGTAAATATTTTGTATTTTCACTTGCATAGGTAGATTCATCAGTTTAGAGGTTGTTTCAAACTGAATGGATCAGTTTCCTTGTTTTTAGAGGCACGCTGTTATGTTTCCTAGTTTCTAGTTCTCATTTTAGAATCAGTTGGATCAGCTCCTAAACTCATGAGCTCGACCCCTAGAGGAAAGGATGATCTATGTTTGTCTATATTATGTTGTTTTTCAATCATTAGCATGGTTGAACTCTTGAGAAATCCTTGCGCTTCATTGTACATTCATTTTCAGTATTTTGGCTAAGGAATTGAGACCAGGATTTGCAGCACTCTTTGGGATTCATGTGGTAATTTGTCTTGGTACAGTGCTTCTCTTTGTGATTTTGAATTTGTTTATGTGATTGCATTTCTATCTTATTTCTTCTGAACTAAACAAACAAGAGTGTAAGTAGAATTCATTGAAAGTGCAATGCTCTACTTGAAGTTTGATTCAGTTGTTTGATTTTTCAGCTGTTTGAGGAGGATTCATGATTGCCCTTGCCCTCTTCAACACCTCACCTATCTTTTCCCTCCATCCCATTAAAATTTAAGTGCCAAAACGATTGCATACCTTGCCCCATAGAGATCTCTACAGAATTGAGCCTCAATCCCCGCACCCCAAAATCTGCCTCTCCCTTGATTCCAACAAAACCCAAAAAAAAAATCAAATCAAAGCCTTGTACTTCATACCTAGCCTAAAATCAGTTTTTATTTCTGTCATCTCAAGCCCCATCGATTATCTTTTCTTGAGATTGACCCGGAGAGAGCCCTCTCTTGTCCTCATAGGGCTAGCTACGAGGCTGAGCATGGTTGGATGTTGGCCCTGGATCCTACCTTTTCAGCCTAAGGTAAATCTAGGCACTAACATAGTGGCGACCATACTGGGGAAGAAAATTTTATTTGTTTGTTAGTGTTCTTTGTTTTATAGACTATAGACGGAGCCTGAAGTTAGCCAGGTAGCCTTCGAAACGTTTTTTCTTTGCATTAACGCAAGTAGATAAAAGATACTTCAGTCAATCTCCAGTCTAGTCTTATGAACTGAACATCTGACTTGTAAATTGCCCCAGTATATGTATCAAGTTAGATCTGATTGTTAATGGTGGACAGTAGTCAGGCATATATGAAGGCTGAAACATTCACCTGGCGACTCCAACTCAGTCCAGATATTCCAGTGCTCACTGATCCTTTCATGCACTAAAATAAAATGGTAGGGTATGTGGCAGACCCTGTGTTTTGTGAAGCTTTGAAAGAAGTTAGAGATCAGTTAGTGGATATTGAAATTGATGAAGCATTTTTCATTGTCGTGCTTAAATGTTTGAGATCTCTGAAGTTTCCTCCTAAAGCTAAAACTTGTTTCTTTGAGTTAGTTGTTGAAAATTTTGAGAAGGAGATTCAGTATTTAAATGATCAGATCCAATCATATGAATTCAGAGATCCCAAAAAGTTCTTGGAAAATCTCCCTCCTTCAAAACAAGAAACAATAGAGCTTCCCGTGGATATTTGCATTGACAGTTTGCAGTTGGAGTTCAATATTCAGGAGTTTGGGCAGCAAACAGAGTTTGGTTTTTTTGATCCTATTGCAACATACATGGAAATTTTTTTCAGTTTGAATGATAGATCAAATTGTCTTTTACATAACCAGACTCGTTATGTGCATGTATGGTTGTCATCCTTTACATTTGTGTCATGGTTGAAGCACTTTCAAGAAGCATCCTTGTCACAGTTACTTGATTGGTTGATATGGCATTACGGCACTACTTGATCTATCAATTTTGCAGCAAAGTGGGTTAGATTTGTACATAAATAATCTGCCTGAGGCAGCATTTCAGTTTGCGGTATTTTTTTATGTACATGTTGCAATATGTATATGTTTTTGGATTGGTATGAGTTGTTTTTGGTTTGCAGTTGTTTGACCATCCATGCCCAATGGAAGAGGCATTGTCTGCTTTCCAAAGATCTGTAGTTCTTGGCACCTCCAAGGAGCTACCATCCCCATTGGAGCTAATGTTAGAGTTGGTATTGTCATCCCTCCGTCAGAGATCAAATACTCTTGTTGCATTTCATATTAGGTGTCATGCCCAGTCATTTGCATTCCGTTAGGCACATAGATCATCTGACGGTAGTGGTATTCCTCCAGTTTCCCTCATGTTATCTACCTGTTGGCTCATGTTTGTTCATTTAGAAACATACACAGTCTTCTTTTTATCTTGAAAATTGCAAAGGTTGTCTTTAGGGTTTCATTGTCAAATAGGTCTAGGGTTTCATTAGGGTTTCGTCAAAAAATGTGTTAAAATGTCCAATAATTTCCAGCAGGCCATGAGGAGGTTGCAACATCAATAAATTTTATCACCAAGCATTTGAAAATGTGTTTTTCCTCAAAACTCTGTTTTGAGGAAAAAACAGAGTATTTAGCATTTATTGTACAAAATCATGAAAGTTTTTGTTTTCCTCATTGTAAATCCATTCATCTACATCCTGGTTTCTTTCCTTAGCCCAAAAGCCCCAACACCTGCAAAAACAAGCAAGCTCAGGTCATTAAATTCATCACAAAGTGAAAAAAGCAGTGAAAAAGTTCAAAAACAGAGTTTAAAGATAAAGTCAAATCCAAAACATTATAAAAGTGGGTTTCATGAGCCAAAATTTCAAAAGCTCTTGGTTTATAAGCAATGCCTTCATTTGTAAAGTTCATTTGCAAAAGACAAGTAAGGCAAAGTGATTTTGTTGAGCAAGAGGAAAAAATTGGGTGAAAATCGCTCCTGGTGACCGGCGTGGCGCACTGGGCAGGAGGTGCAGCGCACTGGACCTTAGAACTCAGCGTATTTTTTCATAGGCGCAGCGCATTGGGGGTGTTGCGTGGTGCACATAGCCAAAGAGCCCAAAAATCTTCCAAACTCGCTCTAATCGCCCGAAATTGCTTGGAACGGTCTTGATACAAGTAGGTACAATATTCAAAGTTGTATTTCATCTAAGTTTGATGATGGTTTGATGGTGTGTTTCTTATGGTGCTTGTGAGAAGCAATCAAACCCTACTATTAAAAAAAAACTTGCTACCTAGGGTTTGAAAACCTATTTTGCTACCAAGTTCATCATCCCTCCATTACTCCCCTATCCCATTTATCCCTGAATTTTATTGCTCCCTAGGTTCCCCAGCCCCCCTAAATTCACTAATCCCCTATCCCATTTTCCCTTTCACAAAATCCTAATTGTAAAATCCCAAACCCTAACCCTATACGAAACTCCCATAATATCCCATTTTTCCCTCTCCTAACAGTCCCTTGTTTCACTATTTTCCCTTAGTAGCAGAGGTCAAACAATCATCAAAGGAAGTCCAATACAGTTTGACACATCAGCACCTATTTCTCCAAGCCAATTTGTCTTTCAGCAGCTATGGCATCTAATCCTTCATATGATTATAAATAAGAGACGCAAAGTGATTCACCCACAGAGGACATGCACCCAGGAGGCCTCATAGAGGTGGCAGACATATCAGAGAAGAACCTACCATTCTTACCGAGTTGCGGCCCTGCCCTCTTGCCCTCTTTTGTTTCCAGCATCAGCCATTTTATGAATTTTGCGAGAAGGTTGCTCATATTCAATTTCATCATGAGTTGGCCCACTTATTTGTGTTGCATTTGCATGGTGATCAAGCCACTCTTGCCGGTGTTACTTTCACATTAACACCAGAAACCATTTCACTGGCAACCAGCATACCAAACATTGGAGAACCATGGAATAAGAGGCAGAAGATTGACCAGCAACACTATGAACCATATATCAAACCTGGTTTTCTGAGGCAGCTCAAGGGAGTGTTTCCTTTTCGGTTTCTCAAGGATGAGTATGCTCCTTTAATGAAACTCATCATGAAGTATTTCACCTGTGAGGGCTGGTTCTCTCGCTTGTATGCTTATCACATCAGGCTGCTGATGCATTTCACTCGGGTACGGATGATGAACATTCCTTATTTCATATGCCGAAACATAGAAAGGATGACCACTCTTGTGCAGCACAAGACCCCTCAGCAGTAGTTTAACTGTCTTTATCATTTTGCTTTCATCAAATTTGTGGTCGTTCTCCAGCTTGGTTTACAGTGCATCACATGGGATGACTTCATCTCTCATGAGTTTTTCAGAGCTTCACAGGGACCTTCAGAGGTTGGGCATGAGACAGGTGGACCTTCTTATCAGCAAGGCCATGAGACCGCTAGTGTGTCGGTGTTCATCTCTTATCAGAGAGGCACTAGACGGTTGTTTGCAGCAGCGAAGCGAGTGTTATCTCCACCCGGGGTGGAAGGGGCCTCGCTTCCTCCATCAGCACAGCAGGTTCAGGACCGAGGCAAGAGGCCTCTACAGGAGGAAGGACCATCAGGTGAGCGAGAGACTGATTTCATCCTCATTGAGGGTGATGATACTGACATGGGCCCACAAAGTGCAAACCTTAGACAGATCATCAAGGAGCAGCAGGCGGACATTGATGCCTTGTCCACCAACTTGGATAGAGCCCAGTGGACTATACAATATTTGGAGCAGAGGAACAAGTAGCTTGAGGATCAGCAGGTGGTGATGGAGTTACAGAACATTCAGCAAAACCGCTAAAGTGCCCGAAGGAGGAGGATAGAGTTCACTTCATTGGAGCAAGAGATCAATGCTGATCGAGAGTCATGGCTTGAAAGAGTCAATATCCACTTGGAGAGGAAGCTAGAGAAGGAAATAAATGAGAAGAACATGCTTAGAAATTTGTCATATCATTATTTTTCCTGAAATTTGGTGTGCCAAGAAAGAATCAGGAATTTGAAAGCTAAGTTGAAGAGAGCATCAAGGAGGCAAAAAGAGGATGAAGGACTTCAAATCTTGGCTAAGGCTTCCTTGGCCCATCATATCACTTAATAGAGAAGACTCAGCCCAAATTTCAAGAAATTTGGAGCAATTTTTGCATTTTTGTAAATTTTTGGCACAAAAAACAGAGTTTTCCTCCCTATGCGTCACGCCACATGGCGCTCACTTTTTCTAGAGGTCTCTAAATCATAAAGACTTTGCATTTCTGGATTTTTCATGAAAATTTATGCTTTCCTACCTATGGCCAAGAAATTTTGGCAGGTTTTGAGCCCTCAAAAGGTCAAAAAACACTCAAAAAATGACCTCACTGCCCCTATTTTAACACACAAGAAGTAGTGTTGGGAGAATGGACTTTTGGAGGGGAAAATCGAGGCCAAATTGAAAAATTCCACTTGGGTTGGAAAGTAGACAAGTATATATTTCCATCAAGCATACCTAGAGCTCATTTGGACATCGGGAAGGCCTCCAAACGTGGGTCCAAACAGGCACTATGCATAGAGAATCAGGCGCGGCACACAAAGGAAAAATTGCTAGTTTGACCAAGTTTTGCTCTGTTTTTCGCCCAGTTTCGCCTAGTTTGACTTTTTCACTTTCCTAATGGAAAATTTATGATGTAATTTGATGAACTTTGATGGATTATGATGTAAATATGTTGTATTTTCACTTGTATAGGTAGATTCATCAGTTTAGAGGTTGTTTCAAACTGAATGGATCAGTTTCCTTGTTTTTAGAGGCATGCTGTTATGTTTCCTAGTTTCTAGCTCTCATTTTAGAATCAGTTGGATCAGCTCCTAAACTCATGAGCTCGACCCCTAGAGGCAAGGATGATCTATGTTTGTCTATATTATGTTGTTTTTCAATCATTAGCATGGTTGGACTCTTGAGAAAGCCTTGAACTTCATTGTACATTCATTTTTAGTATTTTGGCTAAGGAATTGAGACCAGGATTTGCAGCACTCTTTGGGATTCATGTGGTAATTTGTCTTGGTACAGTGCTTCTCTTTGTGATTTTGAATTTGTTTATATGATTGCATTTCTATCTTATTTCTTCTGAACTAAACAAACAAGAGTGTAAGTAGAATTCATTGAAAGTGCAATGCTCTACTTGAAGTTTGCTTTAGTTATTTGATGTTTTCAGCTGTCTGAGGAGGATTCATGATTTCCCTTGACCTCTTCAATACCTCACCTATCTTTCCCCCCATCCCATTAAAATTTAAGTGCCAAAACGATTGCCTACCTTTCCCCATCGAGATCTTTGCAGAACTGAGCCTCAATCCCCGCACCCCAAAATCTGCCTTTCCCTTGATTCCAACAAAACCCCCAAAAAAAATCAAATCAAAGACTTGTACTTCATCCCTAGCCTAAAATCAGTTTTTATTTCTGTCATCTCAAGACCCATCGATTTTCTTTTGTTGAGATTGACCTAGAGAGAGCCCTCTCCTGTCCTCGTAGGGCTAGCTACGAGGCTGAACGTGGTTTGATGTTGGCCCTAGATCCTACCTTTTCAACCTAAGGTAAATCTAGGCACTAACAACTAGAATGGTTATGTAAAATATGTTGGGGTCCAACTGAATCAAACCCGTGACCTCCGGCAAGACAGGACAGCACTCTTCCACCTCCGTCAAATGTTGTTTCTTAACAAACCATGGATGCAATGCATATTTGTTTTGTATCGGATGGAGGTTTGTTTTGTAAAGCACTTCAATCTGCGTCATTGATATGACCTTTCCAAATCCAATGGATAGTGCATCGTCCACTCATAACTAGCCCGGATGATCTCAACCATTGATGTATTCCACTCAATCTAACGGTTGTCGTGCAATCTCACGCAGATTCATGCACGACGGTTAATACTCCAAGAAAAAGCGAGAAAAGTGGTTTTCCCGTACTACGTGTCAGCCGCCTAGGTTAATCACGTGAATTTGGAAAATATCGGTTACAGCCTTTTAGGCACGTGAGATACCGCTCTCCACTTATCAATACCGCGGTTGAAGGATTAACCACGACTGCCAGATATACGCGCGATAAGGTCTTATCCCTCATGTACACGCCCAATGGTTACGGTAACAGTTACCTCCGATGGTCAGCGTGGTGGAGTGGATAAAATTAGGCAGATATGCTAAGTTTAGCTAAAGATAAGTGCAGTTCGCCAATATTGGTGGAGTATCCCTAGAGGATATTGCATAAAAGCACTCTAAGAGCAGTTTTCGAAAAAAACAGAGAGAAAACATAGAAGCTCAGAGAAGCTATGAGAGTGGAACAAGAGGCTCGCTAGGCTAATTAGAGCCTTCTGAAGCCGATGGGATAGTCTAGAGAAGCTGGGGAATTCATCTTCATGGAGAATTTCATCCAGGAAGATTGATGTTGGAGCTCAGGAGCCATCAAAGGTTGGAGGCAGTTGTAGGAGCTACCAATACTTGTTCTTAGCGAACCAATAGTTGTTCCTTAATGTAATAAGCATTTTGAATCCATTGCAAAGATTTATAAAAGAATTTGGAGACTTCTAAAGGTAGAGATGCTACAGGAAGTTTCAGGCAACAAATGATCAAATGATTAGTCTGTTGTTGGTGTCTGATATGTGCTGGAGACAGTAGAAGAAGTTTCAGAGCACTGATTGAAGGAATCAAGTCTGAGGAAGCTTAGATCTGTTTGCATAGTGATGACAGACATGATAGGGACATAGATGGCATTCTAAGCCAATTGGTTCAGTTTAGTAACCTTTGGAGTTAAGTGTTGAACTTGTAAAAGAATCTTTTCCACAATCCCAAAGAGCCAAGTCAAGATGACAAATGCTCAAGGAGATGTAGCCCACGATATTTGGGTGAACTCCTAGATTAAATTTGTTGTTATGTGTTGATGTTTATTTGCTACTTTATATGACTGTTATATATGTGGTTAATATCAGCATAAACACATAAGCACTTAAACGGTAAAAAAACAAAAAACATACACCTATCTCAAATTCCGCAAATGTCATACATAAGCTAGATCAATTATTTATTAAGCTTTGCAGTGGGAGGTTCTTGTAAGCATAATAAGTTGTTAAACCCCCATTTCAGATCAGGTGGTATCAGAGTAGGTTTCTTGATTGACAGAGCATGGTTACTTGATTGATAAAGTATTAGGTTGTTTGTTTGACTTTAAAGGTGTTTAAACAGTACAAAGAATTTGATTGTTTGATTTTTTGTAAACTGACTATTGTTTGAGTTTGCAAAGGTGAAGGGAAAGCTACTGATAGCGAAGTCCAGGAGAGGACAAGAAGAAAGAAGGGTTGAAGGCATTCTCCTTACCTAAAGGACCTCAAGGAAATCCTTGAAGCACAAGAGGGTTTGTTTGTAAAGGCTGCTTGAATAAGAGTTTGACTCTACAGTCATTTAGTTCAGAAGTTTTGTCAATAGATTGAATCTGAAATCTTTGTAATTTTGTTGAAGTTCTTTGTTCATTTTTATAATGACAACTTCTACAAGTGAGTCTTCAAAATCCTCCTCCTTCACAACATTCTTCGATGAATACATGAAGCAAGACTTGTTCATCATGATGGATATGGTGAAAGAAATGTACGAAGATGAAAGGAAGAGCACCAAACTTTGAGAGCAGTTGAATTCCATGAAGGAAGAGAAGCAGTTGCTTTCTGACAAGTTGCAGGAAATGGAGAGCCAAATTTATATTGCAAATATGAACCTAGAAAGGATGCATGAGTTGTAGATACAGCTCCTTGTTGCCAAAGAAGCCTTAGTCAAGTATCAGCATGAAGAAGAGGTAAACAATCCTAGTTTGTCTTCAATTTCCTCTAAGAATGTTTGTATCGGTTCTTTTGAAAAACATACAAGTGGTATAGGGTCCAAGTTGATGTCAAAAATGGGCTATGAAGGAAAAGGATTGGGCAAACATGCACAAGGCATTTTTGAGCCAATAATGGTTGAGGAAAGGCCTAAGTATTTGAGTCTTGGCAACGGACAATATTATAGAGAAAGTTCCAAAGCAGCCATGAAGGCAATTGAAATAGTTCCTAGAAGGAGTGTCATTTCAGGTTCTCTACCTCAAGTTTGTAAAGATTGTATTCATGGGGAATGAAATAGTTTGAAACATACTTTTCAAGAAGAAGGTGTTCATAACCATGCATTTGAACAAGAGAGTTGTGAAAGCTCTAAAATCATTGAAGAGATTGATGGTGTTCCAAAGGGAGCCACTTCCTCATTTGATTCACCCCCTCATGAAGGAAACAAAGGTGAAAGAGAAAGGTATAAATCTGATTTCAATCATATTTCTTTTGATTATGTAAAGCATGATAAATTTCCACATAAGCATTGGAAAAAAAATTCATGTTCCTTTTATGGTTTGGATAATCATAGTGTTTCTAGATGTTGGAAGAAAATGGCCACATACACGAAACTTTTGAAGAAAAGGAGGCAAGAAGCCAAAGGTCCATTGGACAAGGCAAATTATGTTGTAAAGAGGATGAGCATGTGTTGCAGTTATTTCCATAAGCAAAGAAATATTGCTAAAAAGTGTTGGACTTTGAATCCAACAATGCTTCCACCAAATTTGAAGAAGGTGGAAAAAGAGAATGGCAAGAATGGAAAGGAAGTTTCCATAATTGATGTTTTTCAGGATGATTCACATGTTGATGTCGATGTGCAGTTAAAGGAAGCACCTTTGATGTGGATTGGTAAGAAATGGTTAGAGTTATTATCCAATTAAGGTTGCATCTCTTTTGATTTGATGCATTTCTTTGCCAATGGAATGCAAGTTGCAGAGTTCTACCAAAAAGGTGAATGAAAAAGTTGAGTATGGGACTCGCTTTATTGCAAAAAAATTATATTCATTTCAGCTTTGTAAGTACATGTACGTATGATTGAGGATATTTCACTTATGATTGTGCTTAAGAGAAAGTTGAAGAATGGAATACATACATGAGAATGGTATATATGAACACAGGGATGTTGATGATTTCCTTGTATTTGAACATGTATGTGTAATTGACTTGATGGTCGATTACTTTGTTTAAACATGCATGCAATGTCATATCAACTTGAAAAAGTTGATTTGGTCTCCAAGATTGAAAAGGGAGATAATGATGAAGTGTTTTACAAAAGGTGGAATTCTTTCTACTTTGAAAAAGAATTGTCAAGTTCTTTTTGTACATGCTTAACTTGGAGAGTCAATTGTTTGAAAAAGGCATGTTTTTGTCGGCTTTTTATTTAAGTCGATCATTTGTATACAAGATGTAAATACATGATGATGATTCACATGATGTGAAATTTGTTTCTTTTGATGGAGCAAGAGTTTATGTCGTCAAATTATGTTGTTTTTGACAAGACGTCAGTAAAACATACTTTCATTAGTACAAATTCTAAATGAGTTTAAGGAACACAATTCTTCATAGGAGGACAAGCGCATCCAGGAAGGGAAGTGTTCACTACCTTCGATTTTTGGTTCAAAGGCACCAACCATGCAAGGCAAGTGTATGGAGGTTGAAAGAAGAGGGTGATGTTACTCTCATCTACTGTATAGATCAGTAAATCAATCTTTTGGGGTCCAAAAGATTCCTAATGGGGAGGAGTGATTAGATATTGATCCAGGACCTTAAGGACCAATCAGGTGTCGACACGTGGCAATCTCAGAGGCCGCCACGTGGCCCTATAATGGTTATGTAAAATATGTTGGGGTCCAACATAATCAAACCCATGACCTCCGACAAGACAGGACATCGCTCTACCACCTCCGCCAAATGTTGTTTCTTAACAAACCATGGATGCGGTGCATATTTGTTTTGTATCAGATGGAGGTTTGTTTTATAAAGTGCTTCAATCCACGCCATTGATCTGACCTTTCTAGATCCAACAGATATCGCATCATCCACTCACAACTAGCCCAAACGATCTCAACCGTTGATGTATTCCACTCAATCTAGCGGTTGACGCGCAATATCATGTAGATTCATGCACCACGGTTAATACTTCAAAAGCACTTGAGAAAAGTGGTTTTCCTGTGCTATGTGTCGGCCGCTCGGGTTAATCGTGTGAATTTGGAAAATACCGGTTACAACCTTTTAGGTGCGCGAGATACCGCTCTCCACTTATCAATACTGTGGTTGAAGGATTAACCATGACCGCTAGATATACGCGCGATAAGGTCTTATCCCTCATGTACGCACCCAACGGTTATAGTAACAGTTATCTCTGACGGTCAGCCTAGCGGAGCAGATAAAATTAGGTGGATATGCTAAGTTTAGCTGAAGATAAGTGCAATTCACCAATATTGGTGCAGTATCCCAAGAGGATATTGCATAAAAGCACTCTAAGAGCAGTCTTCGGCAAAAAATAGAGAGAAAAAATAGAAGCTCAGAGAAGCAGCAAGAGTGGAACAAGAGGCTCGCTAGGCCAATTAGAGCCTTCTGAAGCCGATGGGATAGTCCATAGAAGCTAGGGAAGTCATCTTCATGGATAATTTCATCCAAGAAGATTGATGTTGGAGCTCAAGAGCCACCAGAGGTTGGAGGCAGTTGTAGGAGCTACTAGTACTTATTCTTAGTGAACCAACAGTTGTTCTTGACTGTAATGAGCATTATGAATCTATTGCAGGGATTTGCAGAAGCATTTGGAGACCTCTAAAGGCTGAGATGCTACAAGGAAGTTGCGGGCAGTAAATGATCAAATGATCAGTCTGTTGTTGGTGTCTGATATGTGTTGGAGACAGTAGAAGAAGTTTCAGAGCACTAATTGAAGGAATCAAGTCTAAGGAAGCTTAGATCTATTTGCAGAGTGATGACAGCCATGATAGGGATATAGATGGTATTTTAAGCCCACTGGTTCAGTTTAGTAACCTTTGGAGTTAAGTGTGGAACTTGTAAAAGAATCTTTGCCATAATCCCAAAGAGCCAAGTCAAGATGACAAAATCTCAAGGAGACGTAGCCCATGATATTTGGGTGAACTCATAGATTAAATTTGGTGTTATGTGTTGATGTTTATTTGCTGGTTTATATGACTGTTATATATGTGGTTAATATTAGCATAAACACATAAGCACTTAAATAGTAAAAAAAACAAACAACATACACCTATCTAATTCCACAAATGTCATACCTAAGCTAGATCAATTATTTATTAAGCTTTGGAGTGGGAGGTTCTTGTAAGCATAACAAGTTGTTAAACCCCCATTTCAGATCAATATTAAAGGATTTTTTGTGTAATTCATCATAATGATACTTTTGAGACTTGTACTTGATGTGCATATTTGGCGTACATTTTCTATATGCAAGTTTAACATGCTTTCATTTCTATTGAATTCAAAATAAATTGAGCATTCCAGTCAAAAGTTATACCAAATTTAAGTTGAATCAATTTTTTAAACCCTTATATGGGGGATGATCTACAAATTTACCATATACTTACTACAGACATATGATTTCTACTTCAATTTTGATAAAAATGAATTTATAACAACCCAAAATGTCTTTGCATGAGTGCAACCCATCTCATTCATTTTGGATATTCCCAACTAGAGTTCTACCTAGTTTACCAAACTCAATTATTTTTAGCTTTTCTTTGTAAGGTGAATTATATAGCCTAAAACAACTTGATTTTTATGCATAATGACAATATGTTTTCATAAAATACTATATAATGATATGAATTAGGGAATATCTAGGGGTACTTTATTTACTACACCGTACTTGTTTTAGCAGGATTTTAAAATTAAATATAAACCCTAGTTTGTACTAACCATATCTCATATAAGTTTTTTTCCAAAGAAAAAGATGCATAATTTTATTCATCCAAAAGAAAAAAAAAATTACATTTTGTATGTGTTGAAAGCATTCAGATATATGCCTCACAACATTTGTAAGAGCATTGAGCATACATTAAAACTAGTTCCCCTAGCAGAGAAACTACAAAGGTACAAAAAATGACCCCAATGAATCATACAAAACCTTGCAAAGTTTGAAACCCCCAAAAAATAGTCCAAAGGAAAATAAAGCAAGGCCTAGGCAACCCAGATAGCCCACACAAAATGATCACAGAAACAAGTAACAAACATTAATAGATAATGTCAAACAACCCCTACATCATTAACAAAAAACATTGTCAACAACACTAGAGCATGTTGCTGCAAAATACACCACCAACATAGGCAGTAACAACCGAAAAATGAGCAGAGGCAACAATACAACTAGCAGAAACTCCATGGTGGAAGATGGGGCAACAAAACACCACACAAGCTCCAGAAATGTTGAGCCCCACAAAAAAAAACTAGCACCAAAGGCGGTGACAACAAACCATGATGCCAAGAAGACAGAGTAGTGCACCAGCCGACATCGACAGGTAGGTAGTGACATCAATAAGTGGAGATTGACCAGGTGATAGAGAACCAAATCTCTAAGAAAGGTACACAACAAAAGAGGGTTGTAATAGGTAGGGTTCCATTCGCTGAGCCCTCTCACCCCTCAATGCCCCATATCTCATATAAGTTGACTTCTATTTTGTTGAAATTTTGATAAAAAAAAAAACATTACTAGGTGTCTTTGCTCTAAAAAATCAAGTGACACATAATTTGAAATTCGAAAGTGAAATATCTTATCCACAAATTATTTCAACTTATAGGTTTTGGTAGTGCTTGAATATTGGTCTTGAATATGGACCCATATGATTTTCATCTTATATTTTCACACCAATTCTAACAAAATTTTGAATATAAATACTCACATGTGTCTTCTTTCCAAAATATTAAGCGAATCACAATTGGATGTCCCTAGTAAAAGTCATGGATTGGATATCAAAGGTGCTCCTTGAAAGGATTTGTTAGAGAATCACTTTCGCTAATGCTTGTGGTTGTGATCCAAATTGGCCAAAATAATGTGGTAAACTTGAACACACCAAATGCAAATATGTAGCATTTCTCTAAATAATATACATTGAGCCACACAATCACCATATAATATTATTACAAGAATTATCAACAAATGCATGCCATATATATAAAATGATTACATACCCATGTCTATTTAAGCCTATGTCATCCTCTAATATACTAGTTCTTAACCATTTCTGTCATAGATCTAATGGATTTACAAACTAGTCTACACAACACATTTATATTCATGAAAGTTCCATAACATACTCCCATTAATTTATGACACTTTAAGCATTCTATACTAACCCTTTATATTCATTAAAGTGCCATAACATACTCCCATTATGTTCACATTATGAAAAAATGAAGAGTAAACCATCTTCAGTATATTTAAAAATCCATTAACTAGCTAAAAAGGTTCTTGAGTCTTCTAAAAGCGTTTCATGTATAATTCCAACTAAAACAATTTAAGGGACTTCAATATAAAAACAATTAATGAAACCCTTTAGAAAATTATAAGATTTATTTAGGAAACGTCTTTTTCATACACTTAAGATATACATTTTGAAACTTTAGAGTCAGTGGATTGGTTTAAATTTACATGTTTAACATACATTTAGATAACACATCGCCATGGATGCTATCAATATGAATTTAAAAAATATGAACACATTAGACTAAAACCATTATCTATGTCAAGCTTAAAATTAACTAAATGTTACCTATGGACATACCTTTTGAAATGACATGAAGAATGCATGATTTGTGCATGATCTTTCCTAGGGCAAAAAAATGTTGCATGGTGTTTTAATTTGATGCCAACATTAATTATTGAACGCACTTAATATTTTCATGGATTGCATCAGTTGGAATTTCCAAAGGAAGAAGCCCTAGAAAACCCTATAAGCCCCGCACTTATTTGAAGTTTTCAGGATGAATATCAATCAAGTTACTCCTAATATCACCATCATTGGATGCTCCATGTCGAGCCAAATCCAGTGGTATATGGCATGCCATGAGAGCCCTCACGGTTTGAGAGATATCCTTGTTTGAAGATGAAGCCCCCAACTTATGGGAAAAAACCCCAAAGGATGATGATGTGGCTGTTCTTCTTTGGCCAAGACAATTTTTCAAGTAATGAGGTTATTCTCCAATAATTAAAATAATCCTTCTTATGGAAAAAGTTTATTTTTGGAGGGTTTTTCGAATCTATTTTAAAAAATCAAAATCAAGAAGAGGGTGTTTGCACCAAAAGCATTTGAATTTCAAATTCAAAAAACCCTCAAAGGGGTTTTTCCCTCCATCATTTTCAAATTTCAAACCTTCATTTCCTCCAAAGTATAAATTAGGCTGATTCCTATGGTGCCATCCAAAAACTATGTAAAGGCACCTCTTCGCACCCCTTATGTGTGGAACAAACAAACATCTTTTGATGTAATCAAGTTTGAAGTTATTTTCTTCAGCATGAGGTTTCATTGAAGATCCAAAGAGAGGCGTGTTTTTGTTTTGGTTATGAACTAGTAAGGGTTTTGTAGGGTATATATCTCTATGCATATCTATTTTAGTTCAATGAATATATTATTCAATACAAGTCTGCCATTTCCAAGGTACTATGGTGAAAATTTGAAGTAATAATCCTTGATCAAGATTCCAAATCAATTAATACAACTTTGCGGTCATCAAGGAGGATTCGTTTCATATTGTAGCATCAAGAAATTTGTCTTATAAAGTGGCTTATAGCCTATATCTCTATGTTTATTTCTAAATTTTTATCTCTAAGGTTCATACCCTATAATGTTTATGGTCTTGGTCGATTATGCTATGAACAGTGGCCAAAATATCCTTGCAACCTAAGCTTCCAAGCATAAGGGTTTCACTCTCTACTATTTATGGTTTTTGTGTATCAAGAACCAGTGAAGAAAGCAAACAATTCAGAGTATGGTCTAAGGATGAATTATGACTTAATTACCCTTGAACATCCAACCTTATTATGCGGAGGATAAATTGATTGTTGTGGCCTTGCATCTAAGGTCTCTCATTTGATATTTCAAATATGCAACATTGTTTAGGCTTCATCTTGGAAGTTTCAGCCTAGGGTATCTTCCTCAATCTTGATGAACAACAATAAGATGGTTGGTTTTATTTGTTGAGGCCTTGCATGAGTAACAAAGAAGTGGTCTAGTTGTAGCAGTCCCTTTGGCATATATATATATATATATATATATATATATATATATATACACTCATTGTTTGTGCTTCTAGTTGAGTTGACCTCTATACATTTGTGGCCTGCGGTTTGAAAAATTAAAGCAATATAATCTAATTGAAGAACAACATATCATTTGGTATCATTTGATCATTCATCAAGCTAACACTGGACGTAAAAGAGAACTTCTAGTGCACTGAAGTTTGATCTTGTGCAAACACTTATTATTGTTGGCCTAATTTGGAAATAAGGGATAGCTAATAGCAGTAAGCGCTTATAGAGTTGTGGCACTATTCTATTGAAGAAGTTTGGTTAAGGTTTTAATATCTTGCAGCAACAAGCAGTTTCATCTTCATCTTACTATTTAGAGGTGGGCATAGTAACCATATGTACCTTCATCTACAAAAGTGATAGCATCAACACTAGCTTAAGGACATATCAACATATTCTTGGTAATGACACAAGAACACCATCAGAATATCATTGTATTATTGAATACAAATGACAAAGGTTATGGGTTTCAAAGTTCAATGACATTGTAAAGAGTTAAGACTATTCACAAACCGAGTATATAGGATAAATTTTTTTGTCGGTATTGTTATCAAACATTGTTGTTATTGAGATGATCATGTGTCCCTTATGTGAATCTTATCATTAATAAACAAAGGTAGATTTATGAGTCCTTGATGTAACTAATGATGCACTCTGTATACGCTAACAAGGACTGAGATATGGATTTCAATGAGATGTTATTATAGAATATATATGTTCATCAATTCTGGTTTAACCTTGTTGAAAAATTGCTACAAGTTCTCACAGTATTGACCTTGTTAGTTATAGCATTGTTCATCATTATTTGAAGACCACGTTAATTATTGAATAAAACCCTTGATGATGCTAGTGATATGATACTTGAAAATGAAAATTAGTGCAGAAAATATTGTATAATTAATAATTGTATACATGTGTTGAAGGTTTATCAGTTATAGAAATATTCATAAGGAGCAGAGGTCACCTAAACAAAACCGTTGCAAAAAAATACTTGGCAGTGTTTATGCCTGATGAGAAGAAGGCATTGTTGATAGCTTAATGCCATTAAAGAGAAAATGCAGTGCATATTGTTGTGATTGTTGTATGATTGTAGGATTGTCAGCACATTGATGAAGAGAAACTGAGCAGAAGACGATTTAATTATTGAAGCAGAGTTTGTATTGGAATTTGCAAGGAATGACTAGTCAGTTGATATGCAAAGACAGCATGATGCATTGAGATGTTAAGAGATTTGGATTTGTATCACAGAGAAGCAGTTAAGAAGAGTTTTGGTATTTAATTATTGAGTAGATATTATATTGTAGATTGTTTTATATTGATTTTGAGCATAGGTGGATCCAGTCTAAAAATTGTGAAACGTGGTCTGCTGGCTAATTAGGGTGGCAGGGAGGTGCAAGACAGGAGAGTGGAGTCTACTTTAGTTTGGATCCTGAGAACACTTCAGGGGAGCAGGGTGGTGTTAGGGAAGGTTGGAGCTTGCATAGTTAATTGGGTTGTACTTCTTGTTGTCAGTGGTAAATAGGGTGTTGGAGCATCCTTCAGGGCATTAGAGCGTCCTTCTGGTTGTAGTTGGTAAACAGGGCATTGGAGCATCCTACAAGTTGGAGCCTGTAAACTGGGGGTTAGAGCCTCCCTCAATTGGAGCTGAAAATATTGATGTACATTTTATTGAAGATAAATATTAAGAAGTCCTCAGTGGCTTTTGTCCCAGAGTGGTTTCAACCTAAAAATCTCATGTCTATTGTCGTCACTATTGTGCATTGTTAAGTGGTGTTGTTTATTGTTGATTTATGTTTCATCTAATGATAGTGTTAATTAATACTCTGAAATTAAAAATATACTAAATGAAGATAAATATCAATTCACCCCGCTCTCAGTATTTCAAAGGAATCAAAGGAAATCCTTGATATTGAAACAATTTCAGAACCTATTATAGATGAAGAAGAGAAACAGATTGGTCCAATTCCTCTATTCAATGAATCAAGTTTTATATTATGGAAGGTTAAAATGAAAGCCTATCTGCAAGCCCATGGATGTTATGTATGGCACTTTGTTGTCTCTGGAGACATGTCTACCAATGAATCTAGAAGGTACAATACGAAAGCTATGAATGTTATTCTTAGTGCTCTACCAGATCCAATAAAAGTCAAAGTTGGTTAGTGGTCAACAACCAAAATCCTTTGGAAGAGGCTCTATAACCTCTACTCAAAGAAGCATGATCAAGCATACTCTCAGGTCGAAGGCGATAAAGAATAAGAAGCAGAAGAAGACGTGGAGAAAGCATTAATTAGTACATTCAAAGATTGGAAGAACACAGAGAAGGAAAATTGCATACTCAAAGAAGAAGTTACTCTCTTGAAACACCAAGTGCAGGAAGCAGAAAAGAAAGACAAAGCACTGGCAAGCCAATTAGAGGAGTATGGTCAGAGGTACGTGACTAAAAATGATAATAGAAAACACAAAAGGAAATAGATGCATCTCTAGCATAAATTAGTAGGCTCTAAAAGGAAAATGGGAGGTAGAAGGAACAAATAAAAGATCTTAACATAATAACAAGAATGTCACTCTTTTAAATCTGCAAGTAGAGGAGGTAGAAGAAAGAAGAAAAGTATTGAAAAGCTGATTTCCAGAAGATATTGCTCAAAAGGAAAAAGAACTCGACACTTCCCTAACTAAATAGACAAGCTCAGAAAGGAGGAATTGTTGAATGATGAAAAGAAAAACAATGACATGGTTAAAATTGAAAGTGAAAGGAAAAAAAAGTGGGTAAAGTTGCATGTGCTGAAAGAGAAATCTCCAAGTCCCCATAGAGCAATATTGATGAGAATATTGATAGGAGGATCCCTCAAAGGTTAAATTAAAAAGAAGGACAAAATAAGGTTAAAAATGTTGTTGCTCCAATAAGTAATAAACAAAATGTTGCACCTCCTCCAAATAATGATGGCTACATAAGATCATCAAGATAGGGCACCTCATCCAGGTACTATGAAATTTTATATATATTGCAGCAACTGGAAATTATTCTTCTAACTGAAAATTTAACTATGCAGTTTATTTGCTACGACAAACAAAGAATAAAATCAAAACTGCAATTTTCATCATAAAAATATTGTGGAAAATAAAATATTGAAAATTGAGAAATTCTAGCATACACACAAGAATTTTGACACAATTATTTTTGGACAATTGTCCCCGGAAAAACCTAATGCAGGAAAACTAGTGCAACAAATGAGGGTTTCATTATTATTCTTCAATAACAATTCTGAGTACAATAATTTAGATTCCCAATTAACAATCTAATGTGACGAAAATACTGGAAAATTATCGTGAGAATTTTCTCTCAACCCACAGCTATTTTCTTCCTTCGAAATTTCCTCCCTAGCCTCTGCACTAAGCCTCCTATGTCACCCTTTGCCCAGAGCTTACACTAGCCCTATTAGAATTCCATCCTTCCTTCCTTTGCCTCTTCCAGTGACTGGAAACTTTACTCCTGGAATGCTACTACCCTCCTCTTCCACCTAATACTCACCCTCTGGCTCTATCTTCTCTGTTGAACTACTACTACTGAGAAAATTGAACTACCTGAGCAACTGAGTATCTGCATTGGTGTAATCTTCGTCACCACATCAACCTCCTCTTATAATCCATTGTTGGAGTACCAACGGCAAATAATAAAACTTAATAAATGGCTAATATCATCTTTGGATCGATCTGTGTGATTTTCTAGATGATTCTCACCTTGACTTAATTAACACTAATTAATTAACCATATTCCCTAAGTTTAGACTTAGGAAATATTTAAAATTTGGTTAATAGTCTAATTAATTTATTTCTAAGCTGAATTTCCAGAAACAATTTCTGGGTTTTGGAGATCTCATGTATTCTAGCCTCTCCACCAAATTTTATGGCTAGAACACATACGATGCTACAAAAAATAACACTCCCTCTTAGCAAGGAATGTGTTCTAGTGATGCACATCCTACCACAACACCCTATCTCTACGTCATCTCTTGTCATGTTGTTGATGTCTAGCTGTTGTTTCCCATCAACCATTGTGCAACTATGATATACACTACATTTGTGTTGTTGTTGAACTTGGTGTACTGCTTCCAACAATGCATTTGCACTGCAACTCCCTCTCATATGTTGTTGCTGCAACTGAGAATCACCCAAGGTAATCTGCCTCTGCTACTAAAACGGGTTCTCCACCATACCCATCTATTCTCTGAAATAGATGAACTTAGCTCTTCCTACAAATTTCGTGAGTATATCTATGACCTACACTTATGTGGGAACATATTGTAGTTGTATTTCTCCACGTTGTGCACAAAATCTAATGAAATGACATCGAATATATATGTGTTTTGACTTGTCATGAAACACTGGATTCTCATAGAGATTTATGCAACTATGATTATCACAATAGACATTGGTCACCTCCATCCTCTGCATGAACAAGCTTACTAGCAACTTCTGAAGCCATATAGCTTCGCATGTAGTTGTGCTTGCTTCCATATACTCTGCTTCTGCAAAGCTAAGTGCTACTAACGTATGCTTCCTACTGCACCAAGAAACCATTCCTGATACGACACTAAAGAAGTACCCAGAGGTACTTTTCCTGACCACCAAACTTCCTGCCCAATCTGCATCTGTGAATCCATATAATCTAACATCATCTCCTCGGGTATATCTCCACCCATACTCAACCGTACCACACATATACCTCATAATGTGCCTCGTTGTTGCCCAATGTACCCGCTTCAGCTCTACCATGAATTGGCTAAGGGTATTGACTGCGAAGCAAATATCTGGCCTCATATTGACTAGATACATGAGAGATCCAATAAGGTGTCTATACAAGGTGGGGTTGATATCCTTGTCATCTGATGCATCTATATTCTTCCAATTGGTTATCATGGGCATAGACATGGGTCTGCAATCCTGCATTTTGAACCTCTTCAAAATATTCGTAACTTATCTCCCTTGTCTAAGGAAGATCTCCCCATCCTTCTTCCAAACTTTCAATTCTAGGAAACAGTGCATCAACCCGAATCCTTCATGTTGAATTATGCTTCCAAGTTCCTCTTGCAATCCTCTAAGCCTAATGATCTTGTCAAAAATAGATCATCCACATACAAAACTAGAATGAGTGGCTTACCCTCTACCATCAAATAGTAAAGATTGGGATCTGCGTCACTCTTGATGAATCCTATTTGTTGTAGGTAGTTGTCAATCCTACCATACAGGAGTCTCCTTGAGTCTGCATAGAGCTTTCCTTAGTCTGAACACATGAGTGTGCCTCTCATGAGTATCGAATCCCTCCAATTGTTCTATGTATACTTCTTCCTCTATCACCCTGTTCAAGAAGGTGGTCTTGACATCCATCTGATGAATCTGCCATCCCATCTTAGCTGCTAGGGATATAACTAACTAGATAGAAGTGTATCTGGAAATTGGGGTGAAGGTATCCTCGTAATCTATCACTTTTTTATGTGCATGCCCATTTTCCACGAACCTAGCCTTGTATTTATCCACATTATCGTCTGCATCATATTTGATCTTGTAGATCCATCTAGAACCTACAATTGATTTGTCTTCTAGCCTTAGCACCACCTCCCAAACATAATTCATCATGATATATCTATACTCTTCTACCATGGCATCTACCCATACATGATGTTGTGTGGCCTCTTGAAAGTTGGAAGGTTCTACAACCTTGCCTACAAATGCTTGGTACCTATCAAGTTATTTCATTGTATTTAGTTCATCCTAGGAGTTCCAATAAAATCCTCTTCATATCTCAATGTATGATGAACCTATATGCTTGCTCAACCACTAGTCATGGGAGGTTCATCCATCTCCTCCTCACCCTGCCTTTTTTGCTCCATCTGCTGAGAACTTCGTGGAGTTCTTTCACCTAAGGAAATACGGGTACTGGCCACAGTACTCAATCCTTCTGACTCTCCCCCTGCCTGTCCCACTGGCTACACCTGTTGTTGGACCAAAGAATCTTTTGCTTACTTATTTTGATCAACTATAGGCATCTCACGAGATCTCTTGAAAGCTTGGTCCTCCATGAACTTCAGGTTTCGCCTTACTACAATCTTCCTATAGCTAAAAATGTAGATTTTGTATGCCTTTGAGGTTTCAATGTACCCAATGAAGAACCCCTTCTCTGCATTCTAAACCAGTTTGGTATGTTTATCATCTGGCACCTGGAAATAAGTAACGCTTCCAAAAATTATGAAGTGGCTAACTTCTGGCTTCTTCTCTGTGAAGACTCCCTCTAGCATTTTCTTCCCCAATGCTCTATGAGGAGTCATGTTTTGAATATATACAGTCGTGTTACATGCCTCTACCCATAGAAATCCCAGTAGATCTTGGTCATATAACATAGCCTTTGTAGCTCCAACAATGGTTTTGTTTTTCCGCTCCGCTACATCATTTTGTTGTGGATTATATGGAGATGTCCCTTCTCTCTTGATGCCTTCCTTCACACATAAATCTATGAAATCATTATCAATATATTCTCCACCATTATCTAAGTGAAGCACCTTGATCTTCTTCCTAATCGTATTCTCCACGAGAGCTTTAAGCTCTCTGAAACGATCAAAGACCACATCTTTGGTCTTCAAGAAGTAGATCCAGGTTTTCCTGGAATGGTCATCAATAAACATGACGGAAGAGCTCTGGTGTACATTGAGCTGCAAATATTTGAATGTATAAGTCCTAACATGCCATCAGCTCTGTTGTCACTTCTTGGAAATGTTGCCTTAGCATACTTCCCAAGTACGCATCCTCTGCACACATCAGCATGTTCCATGCCAAGTTTTAGAAGCCATGTTATCATTTTTCTGATCATCCTCAGTTCTCCATGGTGTAGATGTCCCATTCTCCTATGCCATAACTTATTTAGCTCCTTCCCACTACTACTGTCACTACCTATTAGTTCCATTGGAGAATCAATTTGTAACCAGTACAATCTGTTACTTCAAACTCCAATATGTCTTACCTTTTTCCAGCTTAGATGTTTGACATACACTTTCTTCCCTACGAAGTGAATATCATACCCCTTATCCTGTAACTGGGATACTGAAATCAGGTTCATATCCAATCCTGGCAAATGCAATACATTTGTAGCACTGGTGCTTGCTCCTAAATCCCTTTGAAAATCTATGGTACCTCTCCCTACTGGAGTACATTTCATTATGCTTCCCATAGCGATATGGAATTCCATTTGCTCCTCCATTTAGCTATAGAAATGTTCTTTAATTGTTGTCATATGAGCAGATGCTCCACTTTGTATATACCAGACACCCTATGAAGTTGATCGTGATAAGCAAGCAAATTCGTCTTCCAATCTGGAAGACAAATCTGAAGTCTCATGAATGTTACTTTTGTCCATAGTTATGTTGAAGAATGTATAGTGTGTTATTCCTCTTTTCCTCCTCAATGTTGGCTCTGCTCTAGTGAACTGCTGCAAAAACCTTCTACATCCAACTAGAGATCTGCTCAACGAAAAAAAAAATCTAAGTCCCTTTTCCTCTAGAATCACTTGAACTGGAGGGATCAAATTTTTTCCCCTCTCTTAGAAAAACTTGTCTTCCTCAAGCAATTCAGCCTTCTAGAAAAATATTGTGTTTCCCTTGGGAATTTCGGCCTACTACCCACACTGAGTTGCGAAATTTTCGCTTCTGACCTCTCTGGCTCATCAACTGTGCTCTGATACCATGTGAAATTGTTTATCTATTGCAGCGTCTAGAAATTATTCTTCTAACTGAAATTTAAATTATGAATTTTATTTACTACGACAAATAATGAATGAAATCACAACTGCAATTTTCACCATAAAAATGTTGCAAAAAAAAAAATACTGGAAACTGAGAAATTCTAGCACACACAAGAATTTTGACACAGTTATTTTTGGACAATTGTCCCCGGAAAAAGCCAATGTGGGAAAATTAGTATAGTAGATGATGGGTTTATTATTATTCTTCAACAACAATTCTGAGTACAATAATTTAGATTCCTAACTAGAAATCTAATCTGAGGAAACTATAGGAAAATTATCGTGAGAATTTTATCTCACCCCGCATCCATTTTCTACCTCTGAAATTGCCTCCCTAGCCTCTGCGATGAACCTCCTGTCTCGCCCTCTATGCAGAGCTTAAGTTGGCCCTATGAGAATTTCAGCCTTCCTTCCTTTGCCTCTTCCGGGGACTGGAAACTTTCCTCCCTGAATGTTTCTACCCTCCTCTCCCACCTGCTAGTCACCCTCTTGCTCCATCTTCTCTACTGAGCTACTCTACTAAGAAAATCAAACTGTTTGGGCAACTGAGTATCTGCACTAGTGTATTTTCCATCACCACATTGACCTCCTCTTATAATCCACTGTTGGAGAACCAACGGCCAAGATTAAAACTTAATCAATTGCTAGGATCATCTTTGGATCGATCTGTTGTGAGTTTCTAGATTTTTCTCGCCTTGAATTAATTAATATTGATTAATTAACCATATTCCATAAGTTAGACTTAGGAAATATTTAAAAATTGGTTAATAATCTAAATAAGTCATTTCTAGGCGGAATTTATAGAAACGATTTTTGGGTTTTGGAGATCTCATGTATTCTAGCCTCTCCACCAAATTTCATGGCTAGAACACATCCAATGCTATAAAAACTAACAGTTACCCTATCATGTTTAATGGTTATTGTTTTTCATGTTCTAACTTTAGCATATGGCTAGGGATTGCAAAATGTATGACATGTGAGATTATCAAAGACACTATCAAAACCCTAGAAGTAGGTTTGTAGGACTGTAAGATAGATTTCAAACAAACCTTTTTAGTAGAAAGTATATGTCTCTTGCTCTATCATTCTAGCCCAACATCGAATGTTACAAATGCCATAACTATGGGAATATAGCTTTTGACTGCAGGTACAAGATGGAATCTTCCATGAATGACAACCCTAACACCAAGTACAGGAAGGTCTGGAGAAAAAAGAAAATGTAAGAAGATCAAGTAAATGAAAAAGTCTGTGTAGTCATGCTATCAAGTTTTGTAAAAGTGAAAGGTCATGATGAATCAACAAGTGCATTTAAAGATGTCAAGGTTCAAGATGATCTAGCCGAAGAGTTAGTTCATACATTATTCTGAAGAATCTGGCATGATGACTCCCTGTCTTGTGAATAATTGAAGAGGAGAAGTCTTTATAGCAATGGTTGTATTTTTTGAAGATCTATCCTTTGAATGGTTGATAGATGACAAATGTGAAGAAATCATCTGAATTATCAGCAGAATAGTATGTTTTGAGAAGTAGCAGGCTTGCAAAGTAGAATTGCAAAAGATCTCAGTTGTGGCAAGTTGTGAAAGGCATAACAGTTAGGGGGAGATGAAGTAGTCTATTACAGGAAGAAAGAGGAAGACATTTCATCAAGGGAGAAATGGTATGTTATAGGAAAAGAAAAATAGGCATTTTGTCAAGGGGAGTTAGCCTTTTCCATTGATGTTAAAGGGGGAGAGAAATCGAGAGAAGAAGATCAGAGGCATGGAGTCAGGAGGAGTGGTGATCACAGGGGTGAGTATGTGTTGCCATCAATGAAAAGGGGGATATTTTTGAATGGTGTTGTCATTGATGCCAATGCCTATTATTGAATTCTCTTAATATTTTTCTAGATTGCATCAATTATCATTTCCAAAGGAAGAAGTCTTAGAAAACCCTAGAATCCCTACACTTATTTGAAGTTTTGAGGATGAATATCAAGTAGGTTTCTCCTAATATCACCATCATTGGATTCTTCTCGTCGAGATGATTCCAGTGGTATATGGAACACCACAAGAGCCCTCATGGTTTGAGAGATATACTCATTTGAAGATGAAGCCCCCAACTTATGGGCAAAAAAAATAAAGGATGATGATGTGGTAGCTTTTCTTTGGCCACGTGAAATGTTCAAGTAATGAGGCTCTTCTCCAATGATTAAAAAAATCCTTCTTAAGGAAAAAAATTATTTTTGGATATTTTTTCGAATTTATTTTAAAAAATAAAAATCAAGCATAGAATTTTCACATCAAAGGCATTTAAATTTCAAATTCAAATAACCCCCAAAGGGGTTTCACCCTCCTGTTGTAGCGGCTACAACCACCCTCCAAAATTTTGCCTTAGCCTCATTTTGGAGCCTCCCTTCCAACCTTCACAACAACTTGTCTTGCTTCGTCAACTTCACAAGCTTCAGTGTCTTTCTTGCACAAAGGCAACCTGTCGGTCACAGCTTGATCCATTCCCCTCACAGTCTATTCACCTAGACTTGGTCCAGCTGCAGGTTGAGTAGTTTCCCCTTGAAAATTGCGCATTTCTAGAGGGAAACCATCCTTCCCTCCAGAAATTGCGCAATCCTCTCTGGCAGCCTACTGGGCTCCAAGATTACGCAATCCTGCATGTCAACACTCCCAGCAGGATTTGCGCAAATTTCCCCAGCAAGGTTGCTCAGCCCAGAATTTGCACAAATCTGGGCAGTAGTCATCAACTCTGCCCAAAAATTGTGCAAATCTCCTGGGAAACTAGCCCAACTCCCAGCCAGAGATGCGCATTTTTCTCCAGCAGTCGAGCAGTCTCTTCCATGTGCAACTGAGTTGATCGGTTCCCTCCGAGACTAAGAAAAACATACTTGCATGCACGGGCTGCTTCTCCCAAGGCAGAATTCAAATACATCCCTTGTTTCATAGATCTATGTTTAGCAGTTCGAGGTTACATGCAAGGAGCAATTCTGAAACCTCCCACCAAGTGTTGCTTCCCCTAGATTTGTGGCATGCCGTCACAACCTTGATGTTATCAAAACTCATCAATGAGACACTGAAGAGCTCATTCCTCACATCAACCTTGCAGCTCTAACATCCCACATCACATCTAGGAGTAGTCGGCACATTCAGCTCAATTGTTTTGGGGTAAGCCTGCTTCCAATGCCTTGTGCTGCATTTCTGTCGTTTTCTGTCTTTTCACTTGTGGGAGTATTATTTGCTTGATTTCTTTGAATGATTTTTGTTGTTTACATATATACTAGCTTTGTTTCAATTTTCGTTGCTATCTCACTGTTGTCACATGCATAAAATTGTTTTGCACGGACGTTCGCCCAACCGGCGAACTGGCTCACCCACATGCATGTTGATTTGTTTGTTGAATCTTTCATTCATGTTTTTCATGCATTGCCAATCATTTCTGCTATCACTTAGTGTCACCATGCATTTACTGTCTTAGTTTCTTTCAGTTGCCCGTCGGGAGTCGGTCCAACCTTGGCCCGGACTCTACCTTCACCAAGGCTGCATTGCGCAATCTGGGGAAGGAAGGCTCACCTTCCTCTCAAGATTTGCGCATTCCTACCCAGCACTGCCCTCCAAGACTGTTTTGCTCATTTCTGGAGGACAATGGCTAATTGGCCCAAGAAATTGCGCAAATCTGTCCCTAGGCCAACAATCCTTCCCAGCTGGAATTGTGCATTGCGCAATCCCAGCAGTCAGCATCTAGAAAGGATTGTGCATTGTGCAGTTCCAGCAATCATCCAGTCTCCCAACATCCCAGACTATGCCTTGTGCAGTCTTGGCAGTCGATCTCCCGAACTCTCGGCTGAAATTGCGCAACCTTCATGATCATGGACCCAGGTATGTTGCAAGTCATTTCTCATGTTCATTTTGGTTTTTGACTGAGAGATTACTTGCCATGAGTGTTTCCATGTCTCCAGGTATCCCAGGTGTTCATCTACCTCTTAGTAGTATAGGTACAATGGTTTCCAGGAGAGCAGAGATGAAGACATTATTGAGAGCACACTTGGGGATGTAGTCGATCAAGTGTCCATGGACTTGCCTACCCATGAAGAAATCAAGTTGTTCATAGACAAGGGCATCAAGATATGACAGTAGCAGAAATCATAGCGAGCAACATCATGAATAGTAGCTAAAGACATCTTACCAAATGCAATGAATGCAAGAGGATGGTTGTTGACAACACAGAGGTTGAACAAGGTTGCAAGCTCAAGCAGGTCCATTAATGATGAAAGCAACTTTGGAGACTCCAGTTACGAAGTGACAGCGCAACATGAAGATCGCACGAAGGCAGAAGATGGAACAAAGAAGGAGTTGCATGTGCTGAAGCAACAACTCAGGAAGAACATGAAGTTGCACAGACAAACGAATGAGTTGCAACAGGAACAAGAACAGTAGTAGGCGCAACATGCACTGATTGATGAAACTGCGCTCGTACAATGTAAGGATCCATCCCAGTAGCAGACAAAGAGCAGACATAGTGAGAATTGATGTTGATCACATGTAAGGGATTCAGCAACATGTATTTCGTTGAGTGCACACATGCAATCCAACCCATTCAACACACTCACAAAGGCGAAGACAAGTCCAACTGGGGCTAAACATGTACTTCGGCAAGTTGATGCGCATGACCACAAACACACACTTGAAGATCAACATAGACACTATGCATCAGTGTGTTTCTGGTTCAACCGTACTCAAGAATACCATGCGCATGTTATCATATGAGTTGGATGAAGGGGCCGAACCAATGCACCGGTTGCAACGGAGGCAAGAGTTCGCTTTAGCAAGATGTCACCATGAGGTGCATGCACACCATCACGGATGACCAAGCTTGGCGTCATATCACCAGCTTCACCATCACAAGCATGTCAAAGAGTTGGTCTCATCATAGCGGACCGAGTGCCAGTGATGTCTTGCAAGGCTTGTTCAAGCCATGTTGTCTCACATGAGTACATGTGCATTGTAATGTTGAGTTATGTCAAGTATAATTCAAGTGTCAATGGTTGGATGTAACATTCATAGAGTAGGTGAAGAGTCATGAGGGTAGTTGAATTGTCACAAAGGGGAATGTCAAGGGTCACCCCACCATTTTCTATAAATAGTCCCTCATAACTCATTGAAGAGGCTTTCGGTCAACCAAGCTTTTGATAAGACTATCTTGGAAAGAGCTTGGATAGCATTGTAATGCGCATTGGCTTCTCCACTACACAGAGCTATTTCATCTCTTTAGAGGAGCAGGTGGATGTGGCTGTAACATCCCACTATTGGGGCTAGCAAGTTTACATGGATGTATTGTATGATTGTGACTTACACTTCTTTATATAATAAGAGCCAGCACATTTTCATGCATATGTTGTTAATGTAGTTTGACTACTCCGATTGCCTTAATGATATATGTTGTTTAACTTACGTATTTGTGTAGCACATAGTTCCACTAATACCTTGGAAATTTCAACGGAAAGCGCGCGCGCAAGCCTGACCTAGCTGCCTTCGCTGCCTCCTGCAGCCTTCCTGCTTGGCAGCCCCCTGTTGCTGGGCTTCCTTGAGCTCGATCTTGGCCCCTCCCTAATGGTTCTCTTTTGTGGAAGGGGATATTTCACTTTCCTATTTGAAACCAAAGAAGACAGGAATCTAATATTCAGAAATGGTCCTTACTTATGGACCCTAGAGGCTTGTATCTGAACAGATGGTCACCGGATTTTGACCTAGAGATGGACATTCCAAGCGTTGTGCCAAAGTGGGTCAGATTGCCACATCTTCCCCTCCACTGTTGGGGCGATGAGTCGGTGAAAGCTATCGGAAATGCAGTTGGAAAGTATATAGACAGATGTGAGCCAAAAGATAACATGCACGCCTGTGCTCAAATCTACGTGGAAGTATACCTAGGGAATGGGCTACCGGACAATAAAAATCAAGGTGGACCAATGGACTCACATCCAGCAGATGGACTACGAAAAAATCCCTTTCAAATGCAAGGTATGCCATGAATACGGTCATTTTGCAAATAGGTGTAGTAAAATAAAAGAAGTATAGAATTCTGGGAATGTTGAGATACAAGAAGATACTTGGGAACAAGTTAAAAGAAAGAAGCCCCATAATAAACAAGTTGCTCCAAACCCCTCTCAGCCTCTCGAAACCTTAGCTTCAGCCTCTATTCCTCCTATCATCACGGACTCTGCAGTAAACTTGACCTCTAACCCATTTGAACTTCTGGGGGAAGACCTGCCATTCCCGCGTTCCCCTACCCAAGTCAATGCATTAGCCATCATCTCTTCTCCCACCCAGAGCTTATCCTCCCCCCACCCACTGTTGATCAAATTCTCACAAGAAACAAAGTCAAATAAATCACCCATGCGTGGGATCAACTGAAAAAAACAAGTACGAAATCCAACAAAGAAATAAGAGACGAGCTAGTAGCAAAGTAAATGGCCATCGGCACCCAACAGCCAATGGACTCCTTCCTCGGCAAACAGAAGGGAAGTGGGGAAAAAATCAGCAAAAGAAAAAGGGCGGAACTCACCACAAATCAAGTAAATAATGATTATGGTCTCTTGGAATAGCAGGGGTTTGGGCTCCACTTTCAAAATCAATGCAGCACGACACATAATAAAACAGGAACAGCCAGAAATTTTTTTGATCCAAGAGAACAAAGTCAGCAACCAAGAGGTTCAAAAATTGATCAAGACTCAATTTTTTTTTGAAGGAACAGTTGTGGAATCCAATGGAGCATCAAGCAATATTTACACGTTGTGGAACAAATGGAAATGGGAACTTGTTAAACAAAAACTTAATAATTATTGGGTCATGACAGATCTAAAAAATAAGAATATGAATGAAGAGTATACCATTATAAATATATACTCTCCAAACCACTACAGAGATAAAGCTATGTGCTAGGAATCAGTAAAAAAAGAAGCATAAGAAGGTCCAAGAAGAAATCTAGTTATGGGAGGGGATTCAAATTTGATTCGACATATAGATGAGAAGCTAGGAGGCAATTACTTCAGTGATCCCTTAAGAGCATCCCTGGAAGACCTCATAGAAGTGCACAAACTTCTTGACATTCCACCAAGCAATGGAAAATTCACCTGGAGTAATAAAAGGTCGGGAGCACATAATATAAAGGAAAGGCTAGATAGAATTTTGATTCAATAGAATATAGCAGTAGCCTTTCCAACCATCAAAAGCAAAATAGTGCACGCTTCAGCCTTTGACCATAAGCCGGTGGTGCTGATCTTAGATAGGTTGGAGAATCTCGATCTGATTCCTTTCAAATACAACAAACTCTGGGACAGCAAGGAAGATTTTGGTAAGCTAGTAAAGGAAAGTTGGGAAACCTCTGTTATAGGCTCCCCCCATTACGTATGGGAAACTAAACTAAAAAATTTAAGATCAAAACTAAAAGCTTGGGCAAGAGGAAACACTCTCAAGGAAAAAAATAAAAAAATAGAGTTGCAAAAGAAACTTGAAAACTGGAGCAAGGAGAAAGAAAATCTACAAGATACCGAGCAATTTGAAAAAATAAATCTTCTTGGATATTTACAAGCAAAACAGGAAAGAGGAGGAGGAAACTAGGCAAAATTCGAGATGCTTATGGCTTAAAGCGGGGGATAAAAACACTGCTTTTTTCACAACAATTTAAAGATAAGAAGAGTTGGTAGTCAAATTGATAAAATTCAAGTGGAAGGATAGGAAATAAAGGAAATGGAGGAAATCAAAAAGGCAACTCATAATTATTACAAAAACCTCCTTTCAGCAGGGGCCCAGCATGTGGACAGCAAAGAATTCCTTTAGAAAATCAGCAGCAAAATAAATGAACAGCAAAACAGAGAGCTTGAGAAAGAGGTCACAGAGGAGGAAATAAGAGAGGCAATTTGGAGCATGCACCCAGAAAAAGCTCCTGGACCGGATGGGTTCACCATTGCTTTCTACAAGAACCATTGGGCTACAATCAAAAAATATTTAGTAAGAATGATAAAAAACGCTTTAAAAAAAATAAAGTGGGAGAAAACACCAAAGCATCCCATTTGGCTCTCATCCCGAAAGAACCAAATCCTATCTCTTTTGATAGATATAGGCCAATCTCTCTATGCAATTCCTCTTACAAAATCATCACGAAAATATTGGCAAATAGACTGAAAAAATTCTGCCTAGTATCATTTTAGAAAACCATGGCGGCTTTGTCCCTAAAAGATAGATAACAGATAATGTAATATTAGTTCAGGAAGCCATCCATAACAGCATCCAAAGAAAGGAAAAGGGCATGGTTATAAAGTTGGACATGGCCAATGCTTTTGACAGAGTAAATCATAATTTCCTTGTTGCCACTCTTCAAAAGTTCGGCATCTCTCCAAGTTCATAGACATTATTATGGCTTGCATATCCAATCCTTGAATTGCTCCGTTGATCAATGGTAGGCCAAGCAGATATTTTCGAAGCACTAGAGGTTTGAGATAAGGGTGCCCGCTTCCCCGTTTCTATATATCTTGATGGCGAAAGCGTTGATTATTCAGCTAGAAAGTCAAAGAGAAAAAAGGAAAATTATAGGCATTAGAATAGCCCGACGGGTTAAAGAAATAAACCACTCGCTCTTTGTTGACGACACTCTTCTTATTGGGGGAGCCTCTAGTATCATAGCTAGGCGGTTCAAAAAAGTTCTAGATGACTTTCTTGATGTCTCAGGAGGCCTTCTAAATAATAAAAAATGCAGAATTTACACTTGGAATGTGCCAATAAATATAATGTAGAGGATCTCTCAAATTATGGATATCCCGGTTCAGTTAAAATGGTGTCATTTTACTTATCTTGGTTTACCACTGGCAAAAGAAATGGTTAATTTAGAGGTCTGGAACAAACAAATTGAAAAAATGAGGTGGAAAATACAAAGTTGGGGGATGATGTGGTTAAATCTAGCAGGCAAAACAATTTTAATTAAAGCTCTCCTCTCAGCCTTGCCAATCTATCAATATGCTTTAATTTTGGCCCCGGCAAGCATTCACAAACAAATGGAGCTAATCACTAGAGGCTTCCTTTGGCAAGGAGGAAAACAAGATTCCAAAAAATTCAGTCTTGTTCGATGGGATCAAGTGACACTCCCATTCGAAAAAGGAGGTATATCTATCAGGATTCTAGGTTTGACAAACAAAGCCCTTGGTATCAAGCTTGTTTGGCGAATGCTAAATGGGAAGGATTAATGGTGGGGCGAAGCTCTCTTAAGGAAATATCTTAATTATCAGCGGTCAAAGATGCTTCAGAAATAATTCCAGACCGCCCTTGTTCCCAAGTTTGGAAACTCTTGAAGAAAATTATTCCTCAAATTAGAGACCATATCTCTAAGAATCCGGGGAACGGGAAAGACACCTCTACTTGGAATGACATATTAATGGCAGCAACACCCTTGAACCAACACCAAAATTTAAGAGGCCTGAAAGATTGGATGGATGAGAAAGGCACAACCTCGTTATACTCCATCTCTGACTGGGATCAAAACAGATGGATTGCTTGGAGAATTCAGTGTCTTCCAAATAGACTAAAAAATCAGTGGGAAGATTTGAAGCTTCTTCTTGCAGGAGCTGCCCCCATAAATAAAAGGAGCCAAGATAGTTATATATGGGACCCAAGTGGAGGAAATTTCACAGTTAAATCAGGCTACAACTTTCTTCAAAATCACAACAATCACGAAAATAGGAATCTTTGGCCAGTTGTTTGGAAGAATGAATGCCTCCCCAAAATTAAATTTTTCGCCTAGACTCTTCTAAAAGGAAATATCCTTACGGCGGAAAATTTAAGGAAGAGAGGTTTTCATGGCCCCTCAATATGTGTCTTGTGTCAAAAAGAAAAAGAAAGCATTCAGCACCTCTTCTTGAATTGCACTATTGCAAAATATTGCTAGAAGCAACTCATCAGCCCTCTTGAAATGAACATTGACACAATTGAGCAGCTGATAATCTTAAACAAAAATTGGGTGCAAATCTGTCCATATGTCAAGAAAAAAGAACTACCATAATTCAAATCTGGAAGTGCCTCCCTTCCACTCTTTGTTGGCAAATATGGTTAGCAAGGAATAAGTGAATTTTTAAAGGCCAAAAGCCAAATTCAGGGTCCATTTTAGCCAAAAATTGGGGTCAAATTTCGAAGATGATAAGCGCAAATGGTGTGCCAATCATGGATCAAAGTAGCTGGCAGTAAGAAGAAAAATATTGGTATAGCAAAGCCCTCATTGAAGGCTCAACTAAGAAACAATCTCTAAAGAAGATAGGAGGAAAAACTAGAGAATGGAAACTTCGTGGAAATGAAAAGGAGATAGAGGATTGGACCAAAAATCAAAGAAAACACATTCTTTTCTTTGATGGTGCTTCAAATAATAACCCTGGAAGAACAGGGGCAGGCAGGTTAATAAATGATCCGAATGGTGAGACAATTGCTACTTATGAATGGGGGCTTGGGACTATGACAAACAATAGAGCGAAGGCCTACAGTTTGCTTATGGGCTCCAGTATCCTCAAAAGACTCCAGGTAAAAGATCCAATCATAATTGGAGACCCGGTGATTATAATTACTTCTATGGAAGTAGGGAGAGACTTTAAAAATGAAGCTTTAAATAAAATCAGGAAAATAATTTTGGACAACTTAAAATTTCTGGGAAATGTTGTTTTTAAACACATTCTAAGAAATCATAATCAAAAGGCTGATTCACTTGCCAAGAAGGCAGTGGCTCGGAGGGTTGGGACAGTGAAAGAAACCCAAGAAACTTATGAAAAAACAATCCCGTAATTTGCCTCTTCAGGAGGATTGGTACAAGGCTCAAAGCACAGCTAAACGCATCAACTTGAAAGAAGCAAAGCATCCTCATACGAATAAGCAGCAGGAGATTCTCCTGCACATGTATGGCAGGAAAATCTTAGCCAATCCTTATCGTGCAGTGAGGAAACTCCCCATTATGAAGAAAGAGATGCTTCGTGATCTGCTCCAGAAAAGAAACCACCTCTAGGATTAGAACATAGCTTATACAGGCCATATCAATCAAGGTACTTCCCACACTAATCTGAATAGAAAGTCGAGCAAGCACAGTACTCAGGGGATTACTCTAGAGAAAGCAGAGAAGAATCACGAGCCTAGAAAGCTAAATCAAGCCTATAAAAAGCAACCCAAGTGCAGGAACCTCCACCATCAGAAACATCATTGAGAAACTGAAGGGAGAGACCATCATTTCTCAAGTAATATAGAGTGCTCGGGTCTTCAGGCTCACAAGGGAGGTGAGCTAAGAGTGTTTAACAATCTTTGTAGCAATCTCAATGCGCAGGAGCCGAGTAGAGGTAAGCAAGGTGTTTATAGAATTAGTCCTGTTTTGCAAGCCGATTCTTCCTGCAGACTCACCATTGTGTTAAGAGTGTACAGGTTCCTGCTTATAGAGGCTCTGCCCTTTTGGCCTCTAATCCCATCTTCTAAGGCCATTGATACTGACCCCTTTGATCAGAATCATTCTCTATTGAAAAGAAGCTCGATTCTCCTTTTGCTCAATCAGTGTGCTCTCCCTATTCCATATCCCTCCTCCCTTTCCCTTCTCAGCTGCATTCTTGGCCCTTTTCATAATATCAGAGGAATCTCTGTGTCTTGTCCCTAGTCGCTCTACCCTAACTTCTCCAGTTATCTCAGCATTCCTTCCTCTTGGATGTTCCAGTCTAACAAGCCCGAGACTCTCACCTCTTATTTGCCCATCTTTCATAATCAGACCCATATAGCCTACAACATCAACAAGAGAACTCAATCCTACTGGTATTTCAAAAGCATTCTTCCAAAAAGGAAAAAGAGAGTTCAAAGAAATCTTCTCATAGTCCATCACTCCAGCAAGCACAGAAACTAACAGCAAAGAACAGCGATCAGAAGAGTAATACAGTTGACAAGCCAATCAATATGTCTTGTAATCCATTAGAAAAAGTGGAGAAAAATGATAGTTGTGCTCTGTGTCATGCCAACTCTTTCATGATTGGTCACTTTATTCAAACACTCAAAGACCTCTGTTCTAAGATGAAGAGTGTGAATAACTATAAGCAAACTGAAATCGAGAATCAAAGAGCAGAGATTGAAGCGCTGAAGGATAAGTGTAAGCCTCTTGAGGATGTAGTTGATTATATAAACTCTCTGAACCAAAGCGAGCAGGGTGAAGCCTCCTCAAGATACAGTAAAAATAAGGGTCATTATCCTGAGGAATCTGTAAATCAATTTTGGTGAACTCCATGTCTCCTTCCTCAAATGCACTGCAAATTTTTCTTGTTACTTGGTCAGTTTGTTCGGCAATATGGGTATTTTCTTTTCCAGTATTTTAGAAACAAGGTCTCTCATGTCGAGGTAGGGACTGTGCTCCCCTTCTATGCCTCCATTAAAGACCTTTCACTCTCGAAATGTAACAGGACTTAGTCCTCCTTCTGTTCTTTTATAATACAAAAATATCCAACCCTGTTAAAAAAAAAAACTTACGTATTTGTGTATGAACTAATTTTTATTCAATTATATGAATATTGTTGTTAATGTGTTGTATATGTTGTTAATGTTGTCACCATCCGTGTCAACTGCTCTGTCAGACATCAAACAAACCTTTCACATGAACCTTGTTGTAACAACCGTCGCACTCATCTTAGACTGATCCGTGAGTGTTGTACATGTTATCTTACCTCATATGATGTGAATGTCGCATCTGAGTTGACTGCTCCGCTGGAAGCTGTGCATGTCCTTTTGTGTTATGTGTTCCTAGCCAAGTTGGGACTGATCCCTTTCAACCTAGAATTCACGTTCACCCTCACCTCCCCTTGATGTGTTAGAACCTCTCACACACCTTCCTTGACTCACTGCATCAGTCACACCCTTGCTACTGACAAAGTTATACTACTTGCCTCTGTGTGACGTCGTAGTCAAGGAATTACCTTACGACCCATAGCTGGGACTCCTACACCAAACGGTCTAAGGTCTAATTGGGACTTCTTACTGGGGAGATCCCCTTGACATGTTGGCGGGTCCAGTGCTGTCAACATTTCTAGTGCTAGAAGGAGGGGTTGATGACAAGCTGTGTCCTCTCATATAGTTTTGATCCTTTGCATATCTTTCATGGAGTCTTTCACTCTTCTTTCCCTGAGGTGTTTTTTGAATCATGAAGATGTCTCCATCTCGGGGAATCTTTTCGATCTCTTGTCCACTCACATGTACGATGGTGAATGTGAAGTGGCCTGGCTTGAGCACTTACATAACTTTCTTTCCATGATTCATGAGGAAGATGAATTTTCTGACGAATAGGCTGGTTTGTTGCTTGCATACACACTTCGCAAATCTCCATTTCATTGGGTGCTCAACCTACCGGCTGACACCGTGCATTCATTTGAGCACTTCACTAATCTTATTGAAAACACGTTTTATCATTTTGATCCATACCATCTTGACCGGAAACTATTACAGCAATGGAAGGCTCCACATGAATCCGTTATTGATTTTTGGCAGCGCTTTCATGACTTGCAGTTTCAAGCTCCGAGGAGCCAGATGAAATTTTCTTATCTTTGGGACCGGTTCAAGTATTTCCTTAAGAAATCTTCTCGTCCTAAGAGAAAGTTTAAGATCAAGTCTCACTCAACATTCTTTGTTGATGGAGCTGCGCAATCTCATGTGGAAGTGAGAACTGTCTCAACTGATTGTTTTCCTTTCTCTTATTCAACAGCTCCACCACTGCCCAGTGATGTTGAGGATCATGCTTACACACATGTTCATCCTTCACACCCTCCCAACATCACTTCACTCAATTTTCGCGCAAATTTGGTTCTGAGTTTTCATATGCATTCTTTTCTACGACCTTCGTCTTCGCACCCGATGTTCCTCCAGATGATGTTGTCTTGTGTTCTTCCATTCTGGACTCTTCACTTGTTGTGAACAAGGAACAACCCACTGACGGGGTTGGTGTTGCACAACCAACATGCGTTTTCATTCATGAAGAGTATGAGTGGGAGCTTTAGAATCAGGTGAAGGATGACTCCCTTCCGTCTGAGCCCCCTCCGTTCTTTCCTAACATCGTTGGTGAACTTGCCATCCATGATTTTGCATGTGTGTCTTCATCCACGAATGCACCCATTGTTGATCTTTCGCAGGACACACCGTATGTTAGCCCATCATCCAACAATGGAGAGGACCAATCATTCATTGGAAATCCACTTGATCTTTCATCTTCTTTTTCCGAAAACGCAGACTGTGAACATCCTTCCTCCTCATCTACCCCTCTGTGTGATTCATCAAACCATGAGGATGCCCACCAACATCCTGAATTTTTTTATCTTGGTTGTCATGATCTCTTCACCTCATCATCCGATCACGATGTTGATTCACTCGTTATTAATCCGTCTAGGCCACTAGTCTACGAAGATCCAGTCGAAACCCCACAAACCGTTGAGGCACTTCAGCCCGAGCTGATGGTTATGTCAGGCCCTTTTTGTCTTGAGGTTGGTTTCGCTTCCATTCAGGAAATTGTTCCAACACTCAAGGCTCCTCATCACTCATCTGTATGCACTCAAGATCAATCTAACACTCAGATTTTACTTCCTCCACTCAAACTACATGATCCCATTGCTCATGCATTAGAGGAGTCTTACATTACAAGCACTCATGCATGACGCAAGTTATCTTTGTTTATTTCATTTGCTTGAATGTCACGGTCGAGAGTGTGCTTATGCTTCAAAGTTGCACGTAGTGTCACACAGCGCCATGATAAGTCTGTGGACTGCCCGTTGTTTGGTCAATTTAGTGTGTCCTAAATTGCTACATTAATTATCAATCCGGGAGTCGTAAACTGATGAAGTGTGGCGCACTATATGTGCAAGACAGCCTCTTTCTTATATTTTTGTCATTTTTCAATTTTTATTTCGTTTTGGGGGTTTTTATCTTCGTTTATCTCCTAATGTGAATGGAAATCCTATTCCTGAGTCTTTAGAAGGCAAGCATGGATATGGATTTTAGGCAATTATGTCCTCTATAATGGTTTCCAGCACTTAACACTTCAGAAGACCTTAGGATATACTAGTGATGACAGTAATACTTGAACAAGAATGGAAAATGTGTTGCTATTTAAAACAAGTAAATAACAAACTACTGATCATGAAACTATTATATCTGTTGTTGTCTAAATACAAGAAAATGATTTAAGCTACTGCACTCAGAGAAATAAAAAATTGCAAAGAAAGTAAAACTAAAATCAAATTACATCATTCATAGTCTGATCTCTCCCTAGTTAGTCTAGCTGTGGCTTTCAGAGATAATCATTAATAACATGAGCAATCTAATATCTAATTGCAGAAAAGTAAAACTAAAATCAAATCACAACATTCATAATCTGATTCCTCGCCAGTTAGTCTAGCTATGGCTTTCAGATATAATCGTCAATGACATGAGCAATCTGACGTCTAATTGCAGAAAAGTAAAATTAAAATCAAATCACAACATTCATAATCCAATTCCTCGCCAGTTAGTCTAGCTATGGCTTTCGGAGGTAATCGTCAATGATATGAGTAAGTTGATTTCTAAACTAACTAACAAAGCAAATGAACAAAACTGAAATCAACAAAACAGAACTGAAAATAAAAAAAACTAAGAAAAGCAAAGTCAGCGGAGAATTAATCCCATGTCATTAGTCATTGCGAAAATTATATGCAAATGCCCGCGCTGCCTATTCTATCCTGAAACATACAGACACTGGTCAACGTCATAAAAAGCTTGTAAAATCATGAACAGAAGTGAAATGTTAATACCATAACAATTGAAATATACACAGGTGAATATATGCAATGGAAATAAGGAAACAATGCATAAAACTTTACAGCAACAAGGAAAACGAAACCTCAGTGTACAGGGGCCCTCTGCACAGCCTCGGTCAACAGGCTATCAATCCAAAATTATGTTCATACAATCATGTAGAAACAGAGTCTTCTCATATATTTCAAAACACAGTTACAGCAATAAGACTAGTGTCACGGCACAGTGAACTTTGAACAGCAAAATTACATTCAAAAAGACTAACTCTATGCATATAGAAACACATTATTTATAACAAAGGTTACCTAATTGTTTTCTTGTAAAACTACGTGAACAGGAGACACGTAAAAGATAGCATCCATGGATTTAGCATAATGGTTGCCGAGACTATTAAATCTATCAACTGTGGCTGTTGGATTCGCATCGTGGGGCAGTCTACAGGTTGCAACATGAACCCAGAGATTTAGAAATGGCCACGCATCCTTTAGAATCCTTCACGTGTTTGAAAACAGAGTCTGGCTGCCGTAGCACTCTTATGTTGGACCACCGTTGACCACAGCTTTCCTTGACGAATCCGACTGAACCAATAGGACCTAATCCATGTCCAGGTCATTTCTAACTTTCCCATGTGGCTTTTTTTTCCTGATGACACCTGCAACCTAGAGTTTAACAAAAACAACTGCTGCGGAAAGTGACTGGATTCTGCAGCTAATGAGAAAAATCTAGTTCAAACAGCAAACATAAAAACATAGTCAAAAAACCATTTAAATGCTCTTTTAGAATCAATATGCAATGATCTCTGATAGCTTATGGAGTGCTGGTGAGGGGAAAAAGTCTGGGAAAATGTGTAGGAGAGGTGTAATTTCAAAGCTCTACATACCCCCACTGTGATGGTGTTGCATGTCCCCATGCAACCAAAACTTTGATCATCCTCCTTTCAGTTAATGTGTTCTGAGACCTCTGCCAATACATCCAGCCTTCTTTTCTTCTTTCTTGGGACCACTACCATCCTCGGCTTCCTCATTAGACACCTGAACTTGAGGTTGATGAGAGCTCTATTCAACCTTCTGTTCTTTTTCTTTAATTTTCTATTTTTATTTTGCCATAGCCCAAGATGCAACATGGTGTTGTCATGAATAATCTTATCTAACATGCCCTGTTCCTTCAATGTTTCGTTTTCTCTTTTGATATGTCTATTTAGGACCTCCAACTCAAAAACTTCATGTTTTAGTGATTGGATTTGAGCTTCTTGAGCTGTATTAGGCTGGGCAGATGAAGTGCCTAGATCTGTGGCTGTTTTCTCCAAGGAATCTATATAATCATACATTTCTTGCTAGTTCGGGTCTATCTCAAGTGTGGTATTTCTTGGGCTGACCCAAAAATCCTGTTGAGAAGGATTGATTTCAAAATCTGGCCGAGAAGGACTCATGTCAAAATCTGGTTGAGAAATAGGAGTATGGTGGGGACCACGGCTAGGAGGGATTGCTGAAGGTTGTTCCGGTGTTTCCCCTCCTAAATCAATAAAGTAGGGCCCTTTAATTTGTATTTTTCTCAATATCCCTTTAAGTCTGGAACTTCTCCTTAAATTTTGTGGGCTAGAACTATATTTTTCTTTGCCTTTCTTCTTTTCTGCAGCTGACTGTTCCTAAAGGTAAACCAGTCTTTCAGACAATATTTGGTGGTCCTCTTCTGAGGAAGGTTCTGGGGTTTGATGGACAGCTGTTTGATGGACAGCCTCAATATTTCTTTTCCCTTTTGATTTTCTTGGCTTCTTACCCTTAGTCTTTTCCTTCCTACTTTCAGACATTTTTTCTTCCCTACTAGTTTCTTCAACTATGTTAGTAGGAGTGTCCTAAATTCTATCACTTGTTTTCTTTCTTCTGCTTCTCCTTGTTGTGCTGCTTTCAGGGGTTTCTTATGGATCTTTAAAGAAATTTCTAACTAAAAACTGCTCCCAGGTGTCCTTATTTTCCTTTAATTGTCTTTCAATCAAGATTTTCACAAGGCCGTGATGATACAAGTGGGGTTCTACGTCCCCCAGATTCTTTTGGACAGTGGTGGACATTTTCTTCAAGCTATTTAGCAAGAATTAGGGCAAATTAATAGTTTTGTTTTCTAGAAAATTCATCAGCAACCGGGTGTGGTACATGTACATTGACCCGACTCGTCCCTCACAGGTAATGAATTTCTGGATTATTAATAATAAACTAGCCCATTTTTCTTGTAAAGCAGAAACAGGGATTCCTCGATTAAAGATGGTTACATCCATACCTGGATTTCGTAGGATAACCCTCCATGCTCTCTCGTCAAAGCTCTTATTTTTGAACCACCTTTCTCCCTCCCGTGGGAGTTCGGTTGCAACTATTATGGACGCCTCTGTGATTGTGAATTTAAGGTCTCCAACCTCCGCTTCTACGTCGTCAAAGCACCTCGCAAAAGTCTTCGTAACTTCCTTGTTGTAGCCTCTGAATTTCTGAATAAATTGTAACCACCAGGCCTTCCTTAACATGATTTTCACTTGCGGATACCCTTCCATAAATTTGGGCCCTTCCGATTCTGCTCTCAACAGAGGACCCATTCTTTCCTCCTGTCTTAAACACGTCTGCTTGGGTATTGGATGAACGGAGGTGAGACGGCTGGGTTAGTGGGAAATGGACAACATTTATGGAGAAAAATCAGTGACTGTAAATGGAAAACAGAGAATATGTAGCAGGAGTGAGTTTATGCAGCGAGCAAAGGCTTATGTGAACAGGGTAGGAATGCAAACATGACTCCAATAGAATAGTAGGGGAGTGAAATGAGCCCGACAGAGTTTTAAACTGGATGTCTACGAAGTAGATGCAAACATGCTCAAGAAATGGCTACGGAATTTGTGTGATGGAGAAGAGCCATGATAAAATCAACCACGTCCCCATAATTACAGGTGGAGTGTCAAAGTACAGCCAAACACGATTTAAATCTGGAGGCTTGATCATGAGGCCGTTTGAAAAATAAATACAAGGTTCGTGGAGGAATCATAGGTCATGGAACGGTTATGCGCTATCAATGCCAATCATTGCATATAATGGAGCTGTGGTTTCAAAACTATATAAAATGTGCTCTAGATGCTATTTGAAATAAATCTTACTCATACCTTGGAATTTTTGCCACTTTTCGTCCATTAACCTTTGATCAGGTGCTCCTTGTTGATGCTTTTAGGTGCCTCATATCTTCAAAATATGTGCTTGGTCATACCTGCATTTGATTTTCATGATCACTTAACTAACATCTGACTGTCAGTGTTGAAAAACAGAGTGATGGTTGCGGAATCAGCCTCTGGCTGCGGAAACTGGGTTCAGCTGCGGAAACTGACACAGTAATCATATGACTGAATGGAGATGGATAAATGATGACTGAATGAATGAAAATGGTCATAAAAGGAATTTTATTGGCGAAATGAAATGATGAAATGAAAATGAAATGAAGTGAAGTGAAATGAGGTGAAATGAAGTGAAGTGAGATGTCATGAAACTATGAATACAATTGAGAGGAGATTTTATTTTTTTTGGAAAATATAGGGCGTCAGGAGTTCCTAATTTTCGCCCTGTATTTTCTGTATAAGACTGCCAATCAGTGATTGGTTTTCAGGCTTATACACATTTTTTTTTTTTTGTAGAAACAGAAAAAAACAAAGGCTAGGCTGGTGGAGAAGAAGGATTCTTCTTCACCAGCCTTATTGCAAAACTATCTTGAAATATTTTGACAAATTCCTCTTTTGAGAGTCGCTTATGATAGATCTTTAATCTGTGGCCATTCACAATAAGAGGAGTTTCATGTTTATCAATGGTTTTGATTCTTACCGCTCCATTGCTAAAGATTTTGTCAATCTCATATGGCCCAAGCCAATGAGTCTGAAATTTTCCTTTAAAATCTTTAAACTTGGAATCAAATAGCAATGCCCAATCTCCTTCTTGAAACTTTTTCTCCTTGATGTATTTTTCATGCCACTTAGCTCTTTGATATTGAACTAGATCAGTTCTTAGGATTGCCTCTTGTCTGATCTCATCTAGCTCATTCAACTACTCCATTCTATGCTTTTGGGCTTCTGATAGATCCATTCCCAACTGAACTGCCATCTTGAAAGTTTTGACTTGGAACTCAATGGGGAGCAAGACTTCTTTCCCATAAACAAGTTCATAGGGAGAATTTCTTGTTGTATTTCTCTATGTAGTTCTGTAGGCCCACAAGGCTTCAGGGAGCCTTTCTACCCAATCTCTTCTGTGTAGATGAACAGTTTTGGTGATGATGACTTCAACAACTTTGTTTGTAGACTCCACTTGACCATTTTCTTGGGGATGGTAAGGAGTAGATTTTCTGTGCTTGATTTTGTATTCTTCCATCAGCTTCTCCACCAAGTTGGATGTGAATTGACTTCCCTGATCTGTCACAATTTCTCTTGGAATACCAAAGCGAGTAAAAATATCCTCATAAAAAAAACTAACAACTGATTTTTCAGTAGCAGAAAATAATTCTTTGGCTTCGACCCATCTAGTGACATAATCAGTACATACCAATATATACTTTCTTTGTTTAGATGGTGGGTTAATAGGTCCAATGAAATCTAAAGCCCATGTTTCAAAGGTTTCAATGAGCACCTGTGGTTGCAATGGCATTTCATTTGAAATGGTAGGTTTCCCTACTCTTTGGCAGATGTCACACCTTTTGACATATTGTTTTGCATCCTTGAAGAGGAATGACCAATGATATCCTAAAGAGAAGATTTTATAGGTTGTCCTTTTGTCAGCAAAGTGTCCGCCGCATGGTTCATCATGACATGCTTTGAGAATATCAGGCATTTCATCTTCCCTAACACATCTTCTGATCACAAGATCTGGCCCTACTTTAAACAATTCGTTAGAAATCCATGAATATTTTAAACTCTCCTGAATAATCTTCCTTCTTTCACCAGGGAATAAATGTGGAGGTAGTTTCCCTGTAACCAAATAGTTAGCTATATCTGCATACTAAGCGGTCTTAGTAGTTACTACAAATAAATATTCATCAGGAAACTTATCCTCTACAGGAGAATCTTCTTTAGTATTTTGGATCCTAGACAAGAAATCAGCTACTGTATTTTGTTTCCATGGTCTATCTAACATAGTAATATTGAATTCTTGTAAAAGTAGGAGCCACCTTGTAACTCTGCCATTAGTAACAGGTTTGTTCATTAGATATCTAATTGCAGAATGATTAGTATGAATAAAATTTTCATATCCTGTTATATAATGTCTAAACTTATTGATTTCATGAACAACAGCTAAAAACTCTTTTTCAGTTACAGTATAGTTCAACTCAGTGGCAGTCAAATTTTTACTGGTATAGTAAATGGCATAAGGAACTAAATCTTTTTGACCCAACACAGCTCCTAAAACTGTATCTGAAGCATCTGTAGAAATATGGAAAGGGAGTTTCCAATTTGGTCCTCTCAAAATAGGCGCTTTAGATATTCTTGTTTTCAAAGTTTCAAACGCTGATTGAAAATCAGGATCCCATTTGAATTCACAGTCTTTTGTAAGCAGTTTGAAGAGTGGAGATGCTATTTTAGCGAGGTTTTCTATAAATCTTCTATAATATCCAGTAAATCCTAGAAAACTTCTAACATCTTTTTGACAATTTGGAATAGGCAATTTGGAGATGACTTCAACTTTTGATCTATCAACTTTAATCCCATCCCCTGAAATATGATGTCCTAAAACAATACCTTCAGTAAACATCATAAAGCATTTTTCATGGCTTAATGAAAGGTTTGTCTCTTTACATCTTATAAGTACTTTTTCCAAATTTTCTAATGCCTCTTTAAATGAATCACCATAAACTGTAAAATCATCCATATAAACCTCTACACAATCATGGATTAGATCAGAAAAAATTCCTAATACTGCTCTTTGGAATGTCGCGGGTGCATTACATAATCCAAAAGGAAGCACTCGATAATCAAAAGTTCCCCATGGACAGGTAAATGTGGTCTTATCCTGATCCTCAGGTGCTACCTGAATTTGATTATAACCATTAAAACCATCCAGAAATGAAAAGTACTTTTGCCTATCAATGTATCTAATACTTGATCGATAAAGGGCAAAGGAAAGCGATCCTTCAAAGTTGCTTTGTTCAATTCCCTGTAATCAATGCATACCCTCCATTTACCATTCTTTTTAGGTACTATAACCAAACGAGAAGCCCATCGGCTATCTGAAATTGGGTAAATGAAGTATACATTGAGTAGTTTTTGGAGTTCTTCTTTCACTATCTCCCTAAGATTTTGATTCATCCTTCTCTGAGGTTGTCTGATTGGTCTATTGTTCTCCTCGATATAGATATGATGGATGCAAGTCTTAGGGTCAATACCTTTCATATCAGTATACTCCCATGCAAATGCAGTAGAATGTTTTTGCAAGATTTTGGTTAGCTCTTCCTGTTGTGATTTTTCCAAATTTTTGTTGATATTCAATGTTTTACGTGGAAAAATCTCAATGGTAGAACTACCAAACTCTTCTATAGAGTAAAGAGACATTTGTCTTGATGATAAATACTCAATATCAGAATCTAACTGAAATTGTGTGTGGTCATATTCTGAAGATATTCCAAAATTTTCTAATATGTTCAGAATTTGACTATCTTCACTAATTTCAGAAATGGTAAAGACAGGTTGTATACTGTCCTCATCATCGACCCATTCATTGTCTCCTACTTCTGTAACTGCTTTTGCTGGAAGATACAAATTGAATTTCTTTGTCGAACTACCATTAGAAATGTACACGTCCCCAGATCTACAACTAATGAAAGCATCAGCTATGGCTAGCCAAGGTCTTCCAAAGATGAGTGGATGCCCTCCTAAACTACTCTTGGGAGTCAAAATCATGAAATCTACTGGATATTCCCAACAATCTAAGGAGACTGAAATATCTTCTAATACACCATCTGGTTTGATTATTGATCTATCTGCAAGTTGCAGTAAGGTAGGTGTAAAAAGAAGATTAGGAAGTTTAAGTTGTTCCATAGTCTGTGTACTCATAATGTTGATAGCAGCCCCTAAGTCAATCAAAGTATTTGGAATTTCTATCCCATTTATATGTGTCTTGACAATTGGACTACCTGGATCTACATATTTTTGCATGGTAATTTTTCCCATCATGATATCTGCAATTTTTCCTACCAAGTGGATTCTTCTTGTATCTCTTGGTTTCCTTCCTGGTCTTTTAAGGCTCAACTCCTTTATTTTTTTGCTAGAATAGGAATCTCTCTAATGTCTTGTAGCAAGGGAATCTTGATACAAACATTCTTTAATTCATCTAGGAAATCATAGTCAGGCAACAATATTTGTTTTTCCACCCCTTTGTCAATTTGTAAACTTTCAGGGAAAGGAGGTGTGGATGAAGATGCGGGTTGCTCAACTACAGGAGTTGTGGGGGTTGACTCTTTTTCTTTTTCTTTTTGAATGTTTGGGTTTTGAAGAGATGCTTCCTCAGAACCTTTATTGGCTTTAAGAGAATCCTCCTCAGAGGTATCTTGCTTTTGAACATCCATAGAAGGTTTTCCTAAAACTCTACCAGACCTGAGTTGTACATCGTTGAGAGGAACAATCATATAGGTAGGAAATTGTTGTCCTTCTACCATGTAATCATTCTGAGGATTTTTGTTATTGGAATTTGGCAATGGCTAGGCTGGTAGTTGATTTGTCTTTTGTTGAAATGGAAGCAAGAGTTGAGAATTTGGATTTTGTTGAGAAGGTTATTGTTGCGGAAATGGTAATGAGAGTTGTGGGTTTTGATTTGGAATTTGTGGATTTTGTTGATTTTGAAAAGATGGAGGATATTGATAAAATTGAGCAAATCTTCCATAAGGATTTTGCATCCCTTGTGCCCATTATTGATATGGATTTTGAGATTGGGGCCAAGGTTGCTGCCAAGAATTCCAATTTGGTGGTAGTTGAAAGTTCATAGGATTGTTAAATCCTTGATTTTGTGGCCCCTGCCATGGTCTTCTTGAAACAAAACAAAGGGATTCTACTGAATTTGGATCTTCCTGAAAGACAGCTTTGAGCCCAGGGATTGAAGGACAATACCTGGTCTCATGGCTTTCTGAGAAAATCACACATGTCTCTACAACTTTTGCATCCAAGGGACATTCCCTTAAAGCATGTTTCTTTCTACATTTTGGACAAAAGAAGGTTTCGGCTTCTGCTTTCTGCTTGTTTTGTATTTTAAGGGTGTCTAGTTGTTCACTAAGGCTCCCTAGAATATCAGTTTTGAACTCATCAAGCATATTGCCAATCTCTGCCCTACTTACTGATCTAGTTGCAGATTTGTTTGCTCTAATAAGAGAAGGATCTCTATGCACTTTTCCAGTTTTAGATTTTCCTCTTGAGAGATGGACACATAGTTCTGCTATGTCATGGAGTGGAAGTTGAGAAATATCTCCCTTCCCCATCATGTTTAAAACAACTATTCATTCATCTCTAATGGCTTTCAATAGAAGGGCTTTCAAGGTTTCCTCATCTAAATTACTCATTTTTTCTCTCTTTAAGTTGTATTGAAATCTTTGAAGTAAATCCTCCAAGTTTTCATCCTCTTTTGCATCATCTTGAATACTTCATCCTTATGATTGGTGGGCATACAATAATCCAAGTATCTATCCAAAAATGTTTGTTTCATATCATTCCAAGTCCTAATAGATTGGGTGACTAATCCCATGAACCATTTCAAAGCAGCTCCTTTCAATGTTGAAGGAAACAGTTTGAGTTTTTGAGAGTCTTCCACATAGTCATAGGTTCGGCACAAGACTTCAAACTCAAATAGAAATGTTTCAGGATCCTCACTTTGCAACCCATAAAATTTTGGGAGGACAGATGGTGAAATGTTTTTCATTGTTGTATGGGTATCCTCATCGGCTATAGGGAATCCAAATGAGTTATCTCCATCCCTATTTCCCCCATTGTTACCTCTACCTCCTACATTGTTTCCTCCTCCTCTACCTCTACCTCTACCCCCTCCTCCAAATCCATTTACTACTTCCTTTGTCATGATAGTTTCCTCAGAGTTCTCAGAGTCCTCTGGTTCTTCTATTAATGGTGAATGAGGAAGAATTTCTCCCTCCTCTTCTTCAGGTGATTCTACTTCTTTGATTACAATGTGCTCCCCTATAGAAGTGAAGAAAGGTTCTTATCCTAGGTCAGATTTGATGGATAGTGTGGGAGAGTCTCCTAATTCAGCTGTTGCCCCTTGAATTCCAGGAATCCTAAGGCTGGGAGTGTGAGTCGGAGATGATGGAGGTGTATCTTTTCTATGCCTTGAAGTAGTTGGAGTTGTGAAAATCGAACTTTTGGCCCTAGCTATAAACCTTCCCCTAGAATCTCTTGCTCTATGCATGTCACTTTTTTTATATTTTATTTTTCAAGTTGGGCTAATAATTCTTTTTCTGATCTTCCAGGTCACACTAGGTGCAAGAAAAGAGCATAATCAAGAAATTATTAAACTAACAACTCTCTTTTCTGATCCTCCATATCACACTAGGTGCAAGAGGAGGGCATACTTCAAGAAGTTATCAATTTTTCCCCTCTTCTTTTATTTTAAGAGATTGGCTACCTAGTTACACTTCCCCGGCAACGACGCTAAAATGTTTTGTCAATTTAGTGTGTCCTAAATTGCTACATTAATTATCAATCTGGGAGTCGTAAATTGATGAAGTGTGGCGCACTATATGTGCAAGACAACCTCTTTCTTATATTTTTGTCGTTTTTCAATTTTTATTTTGTTTTGGGGGTTTTTAACTTCGTTTATCTCCTAATGTGAATGGAAATCCTATTCCTGAGTCTTTATAAGGCAAGCATGGATATGGATTTTAGGCAATTATGTCCTCTATAATGGTTTCCAGCACTTAACGCTTCAAAAGACCTTAAGATATACTAGTGATGACAGTAATACTTGAACAAGAATGGAAAATGTGCTGCTATTTAAAACAAGTAAATAATGAACTACTGATCATGAAACTATTATCTCTGCTGCTGTCTAAATACAACAAAAATGATTTAAGCTACTACACTCAAAGAAATCAAAAATTGCAAAGTAAAACTAAAATCAAATTACATCATTCATAGTCCAATCTCTCGCCAGTTAGTCTAGCTATGTCTTTCGAAGATAATCGTCAATAACATGAGCAATCTGATATCTAATTGCGGAAAAGTAAAACTAAAATTAAATCACAACATTCATAATTCGATTCCTCGCCAGTTAGTCTAGCTATGGCTTTCGGAGATAATCGTCGATGACATGAGAAATCTGATGTCTAATTGCAGAAAAGTAAAACTAAAATCAAATCACAACATTCATAATCCGATTCCTCGCCAGTTAGTCTAGCTATGGCTTTCGGAGGTAATCGTCAATGATATGAGTAAGTTGATTTCTAAACTAACTAACAAAGCAAATGAACAAGACTGAAATCAACAAAACAGAACTGGAATTAAAAAAAACTAAGAAAAGCAAAGTCAGCAGAGAATTAATCCCATGTCATTAGTCATTGCGAAAATTATATGCAGATGCCCGGGCTGCCTATTCTATCCTGAAACATACATACACTGATCAGCGTCATACAAAGCTTGTAAAATCATGAACAGAAGTGAAATGTTAATACCATAACAATTGAAATATACACATGTGAATATATGCAATGGAAATAAGGAAAAAAATCATAAAACTTTACAGCAACAAGGAAAACGAAACCTCAGCATACAGGGAGCCTCTACACAGCCTCGGCCAACAGGCTATCAATCCAAAATTATGTTCACGCAATCATGTAGAAACAGAATCTTCTCATATATTTCAAAACACAGTTACAGCAATAAGACTAGTGTCACGACACAGTGAACTTTGAACAGCAAAATTACATTCAAAAAGACTAACTCTATGCGTATAGAAACGCGTTATTTATAACAAAGGTTACATAACTGTTTTCTTGTAAAACTACGTGAACAAGAGACACGTAAAAGACAGCGTCCATGGATTTAGCATAATGGTTGCCGAAACTATTAAATCTATCAACTATGGCTATTGGATTCGCATCGTGGGGCAGTCTACAGGTGGCAACATGACCCCAGAGATTTAGGAACGGCCACACATCCTTCAGAATCCTTCACTTGTTTGAAAACAGAGTCCGGCTGCCATAGGACTCTCACGTTGGACCACCGCTGACCACAGCTTCCCTTGATGAATCCGGCTGAACCAATAGGACTGATCCATGTCTAGGTCATTTCTAACTTTCCCATGTACCTTGTTTTCCCTGATGACACCTACAACCTAGAGTTTAACAAAAACAACTGCGGAAAGTTGAATCAGCTGGGGAAAGTGACTGGATTCCGCAGCTAATGAGAAAAATCTAGTTCAAACAGAAAACACAAAAACATAGTCAGAAAACCACTTAAATGCTCTTTTAGAATCAAAATGCAATGATCTCTGATAGCTTAAGGAGTGCTGGTGAGGGGAAAAAGTCTGGGAAAATGTGTAGGAGAGGTGTAATTTCAAAGCTCTTCACCCGTCATGCACATGCACTCACTTATGTCCTGTGGGCACTTTGAATCACGAAGTGTGGTTGTCTTCGTTGTTATATCTTTCTTGCTTGTAGTTCACACAACTATGTTGCTCGCGGACCAAGCCTTCACCAACATGGGTCTAGCAATGCACCGATGGCTACATTGGAAGTATCACTTCACGTGATTAGGCTCATGTACCATTAGTGTAGGAGTAGGAGTAGTGTTTGCTTTCAGTTGTTTGCTTGCATGTTTGCTTACGTACTTTGTTTGCTTGTTTGTTTGCTTACGTACTTTGTTTGCTTGTTTGTTTACTTGCTTCTCCTTCATTTTTGCTTCTGTTCTTGGTTTTCTTTGTTGATTGTTAATTCATTCGCTTGTTTCGTTCATAGGTTAGTTTTGCATGAAACCATGTATGACTCTTGAAACGAGTTGGGTAATGTACAAGAGGGATTGTACAGCTATCACTACTTGGTTATCTGTCATCTTACCTCTGTATGATGAGCTTGTTACTTTTAGTCCATGATACGTCGAAGGAAAATATGTATTGTTCGAAGTGAACCTTGGTGTAAAAACAACGCTTGCGCACTAACTAGTGTCACCTTCTCTAGTCGATTATTTTTGGGTTAACCCTTTTCAGCTCAATCGAGTAGAGTAAGGTAAGGGGGAAACCTTAACAAGCATGTTAGAGATACAATAAACTAATTCTCTGCTAGAAAAACCTATTCTAATCTCAATAAGTTGGGATCCCTCTTCCACCTATGAAATGAATAAGTGTTATGCACAGTGGAAAATGAAAAAATGAAAAGTCAAAAATTCAAAACGAATAATGAATAAGGTGGAAGAAGAGAAAGGCTTCCTGCGCAGGGAGGTGATGGAAGTAACTCCGCCGGGGTACTGACCAGGCTCGCTAGCAACGGAGCCATGCTTATGTTCCTATGTGACTCCATTGGGGTATTGTCCAGGATTGTTGGCAGTGGAGCGACACTAGAGATGAAACTAAGACTCTGACAACTATACTGCTTGTGCACCTATATACCCCTCAACCCAAATCGAAACAATTGTGTTGCCTTGGCTTTGAATGTGTGTCAATCGACCAAGGGTTTGGCAGATGCTACATCTTACAATCAAGTTAGTGTGAAACCAAGATGAGCTGAAAACTGAACAATACTTCCAGAGGTGTTAGACTTGTTTTTCACGAACAAGGTCCATTCAGAGAGCTGGATTTCTACCAGCGTTTCACTAAGTGTTGTAGTTGCTACAACCACCCTCCAAAAATTTTCTTGAGCCTCGTTTTGGAGCCTCCCTTCCAACCTTCATAGTAGCTTGTCTTACTTCGTCAAGTTCACAAGCTTCAATGTCTTTCTTGCATAAAGGTAGTCTGTCGGTCATAGCTTGATCCATTCCCCTCATAGGTTGTTCACCCGGACTTGCTCCAGCTGCAAGTTGAGCATCTTCCCCTAGAAAATTGTGCATTTCTGGAGGGCAACTAGCCTTCCATATAGAAATTGTGCAATCCTCTCTGGCATCCTACTAGGCTCAAGGATTGCACAATCCTGCCTGCTAACACTCCTAGCAGGATTTGCGCAAATTTCCCCAACAAGGTTGCTCGGGCCAAAATTTGCGCAAATTTGGGCAGCAGTCAGCGGATCTGCCCAGAAATTATGCAAATCTCCTGGGCAGCCAGCCCAACTCCCAGCCAGAAATGCACATTTTTCTCCAATAGTCAAGCAGTCTCTTGCATGTGTAGCTGAGTTGATCGGTTCCCTCCGGGACTGAGAAAAAAATACTTGCATGCATGGAATGCTTCTCCCAAGGTAGCATGCAAAGGCATCCCTTGTTTCAGGGATCCATGTTTAGCAGTTAGAGGTTACATGCAAGAACCAATTCCGAAACCTCCCACCAAGTGTCGCTTCCCCTAGATTCGTGGCATGCGCGTCACAACCTCAATGTTATCAAAACTCATCAACCGGACACTGCAGACCTCATTCCTCGCATCAACCTTGCAGCTCTAACATCCCACATCACATCTAGGAGCAACCAGCACATTCAGCTCAATTGTTTTGGGGTAAGCTTGCTTCCCATGCCTTGTGCTGCACTTCTGTCGCTTTTTGTGTGTTAGCTTGTGGGAGTAATGTTTTCTTGATTTCTTTGAACACTTGTTTTCGTTTACATATATACTAGATTTCCTCGCTCTGTTTTAGTTTTTGTTGCTATCTCACTATTGCCGCATGCATGAAACTGTTTTTCATGGACGTTCGCCCAACCGGCGATCTGCCTCACCCACATGCATGTTGATCTGTTTTCTGGATCTCTCATTCATGTTTTGCATGCACTGTAAATCACTTAGTGTCACCATGCACTTAATGTCTTAGTTTCTTTCAGTTTCCCGTCGGCGAGTTAGGCCAACCTTGGCCCAAACTCTACCTTCACCAAGGCTGCATTACGCAATCTGGGGAAGGAAGGCTCACCTTCCTCTCCAGATTTGCACATTCCTACCCAGCATTGGCCTCTAGGACTATTTTGCACATTTTTGGGGGACAGTGGTTGCTTGGCCCAAGAAATTGTGCAAATATGTCCCTAGGCCAACAGTCCTTCCTAGCTGGAATTGCGCATTGCCTTCTGAAGTGCCTTGCGGTCTATATCTATGGGTTTACTTTTGAATGTTTATTTCTAAGGTTTATAACTTATAACTTCTATGGTATTTGTCAATTATTCTATGAACAGTGGCCAAAATATCCATGTGGCCTAAGCTTCCAAGAATAAGGGTTTCACTCTCTACTATCTGTGGTTTTCATATATCAAGAACCAATGAAGAAAGCAAACAAATGGAGTATGATCTAAGGATGAACTGTGACTTAATTACACTTGAACTTTCAACCTTATGCTACAGAGGATCCATTCATTTTTGTGTGCTTACATTTGAGGTTTGTCATGTGATATTTCGACCCTGTGGTATTTTTTAAGCCTCATCCTAGAAGTTTCAACCTAGGGTATCTTCCTCAATCCCGAGTAGCAACAATAATATAGTTTTTTTTATTTGTTGAGGCCTTGCATGACCAACAAATAAGTGGTCTAGTTGCAACAATCCCTTTGGAATATATATATATATGTATATATGTATATGTATATGTATATATGTATATGTATATGTGTATATATATATATATATATATATATATATATATATATATATATATATATATATATATATATATATATATATATATATATATATATATATATATTACACTCAATGTATGTGCATCTAGTTGAGCCGACCTCTGTACATTTGTGGCATGTGGTTTGAAGAATTAAAGCAAAAAAATATAATTGAATAACAACGTCTTCTCTGGTATCGCTTGATCATTCATCAAGCTAACACAAGACATAAAAGTGAACTCCCGGTACATTGAAGTTTCATCTTGTGCAAACACTTATTATTGCTGGCCTAGTTTGGTAATTAGGGATAGATAACAACAATAAGGGCTTCTACAATTGTTGCATTATTCTATCGAAGAAGTTTGGTTAGGGTTTTAATACCTTGCAGCAGTAAGTAATTTCATCTTGATCCTATTATTCATAGGTGGGCACAATAACCATATGTACCTTCATCTACAATAGTGAAAGCATCAACACTAGCTTAATGGAATATCGACATCTTCCTGGTAATTCCACAAGAATATCATCAAAATATCATTGTATTATCGAAGTCAAATGATAGAGGTTGTGGGTTTAAGAGTTTAGTGACATTGTAAAGAGATTGTACTATTCATAGACCGAGTATAGAGGACAAATTTTGTCATTGGTATTGTTATTAAACATTGTTGTTTCTAAGATGACCATGTGTCCCTTAAGTGAATCCACTAGCATTAATAAAAAAAAAATAGTTTTGTGATTCCTTGTTGTAATTGTTGATGCACTTTGTATATGCTAACAAGGACTGAGATATGGAAGTTAGTGGTATGTTGTTATAGAAGATATATGTTGATCAGTTGGGTTTGACATTGTTGAAAAAATGTTATAGGTTCTCGCACTATTGACTTTGTTTGTTCTGACATTGTTCATAAGTATTTGATGACCAAGTTGATTACTTAATAAAACCCTTAATGATGTTAGTGATATGGTACTTGACAGTGACAATTAGTGGAGGAAAAATTGTATGATTGATAATTACATATAGGTGTTGAAGATTTATCAGTTATAGAAATATGCATAAGGAGCAGAGTTTTGAAAAATGTGTAACTAGGTTTGGTCTTCATAAATATGAAATGTAATTTTGATTCTTGTATATTGTAAAATGAAGAAAATGTATTATTGTTATTTTTTAAGGATGGGTTTCATGCTCAAGGTCTTTTATTTTAGAGGTCAACCACCCATTGAGTGCTTATAGGGTTTGTCCTAGGTCAGGAATTCAAAAGAGAAAATTTCATATGTTGAAGACCCAATTGAGAACATTGTAACTTGTAAAAAGAATTAGTTTTGTATTTAAAAGTGTCAAAATACCCTCCAAGACCAAGTCGGCATGCCAGCTAAGAAGTCGGCCTAATTTGAGGTACTTCATCCACCTTGGAAGCCTATATATAGGAGGGAACTCGACCTCCTATAGACACAATTCATTCTCTGATCAAGTAAGTGAACGAGAAGAAGAAATAGGCTAGCGAAGAAAGAAGATGGATGAAGATCAAGTGATTGGGTAATTTCTCTCTCTCTTCACATGTGCGAAGGAAGGAGACTAGGGTTTATGATGTTGGGTTAGGGTTTTGTTGCTACAGGATTGAACTTGGAGAAAGTGCAGAAAGAAGGCTGAAGGAAGGCTCATTAGGTCATCCTCAAAACATATAAGAAGGAGAAAGTCGAGAAAATGTCTCAAGAAGCCTTGGAAGCCGAAAATAAGCTCACATGTGTGGAAGTTGTTGTTTCTGGGAGGGCCAAAAATTTCAGACATATAGTAGAGGTCAAAAAAAACTATTGTTGGGGTCGAAGTTGTGCTACTGGAAAGGATTTGATTGAGTTTGACTTGGACAAAGGAAGCACATCATTAAGAAGGCCAGACTTGGTCTTGCAGAGGTATTGGTATTGGTCTATAGGTATTGGAATTCGTCAATTGAAGAATATATAATAAGATAAGAGATTTGAAGTTTTTCCTATCAAGTGGAGAGGTTTTGGCCCTGGCTTGCAGTCTATATCCTATGTTCTTGTGTATTATTGATCTTCTTGTTTTGGTACTTGTTTAATGATAAGAATAACATAACAATACAAGAAGAAGCTAATAAGTAAGAAAAATTAAAAAGACATCACAAGCAATTATCATGCTAAAGAGAAATCATCCTATCCATTGCCCTATAAATTTCTCAACATGGTATCAGAGCTAAGGTTGGCTAAGGGCATGATGAATATACTACTGCCTTGAATAATTTTCTAAAGAAGTGTTATATGGTATCAAGTCATCTCAAGAATGGCATCAAGGCATTTTGGAATCTCCTATTTACCAAGAATGATATGACCAAGACATCTACAAAGGGCGAAGCACTATTCTCAACTCTTACTGGTACATTTGAAGATGAAAAAATTTGGGTAATCAACAATGGAGCATCGATACATATGAATGGTGAGAACAAGAAACTAAATATCTTATCAAGAATGAAATATTCTTACTCCATTGAGTTTGGTGACAATAAGAGCTATCATATAAGAGGAACTGGATCAACCTCATTGGAGCTAGAGAATGGAGGAAGTATTCATCTCAACAACATCTTATTTGTTCCGAGTTTGCAAAAGAATCTACTTTCTATTTAATGTCTAGAAGATAAGGGAGATAGAGTCACTTTTATAGATGGAAAATTTGTAGTATGGGTTAAAAACTCTGGCATCGAAAATGCAAAGATGATTGGGATTCATGAAGGAAGACTCTTTAGACTGCTAACTCCTCTCTCTCAGGCTTTGGTTCACATTAAAGTAATCCCATGTGAACTTTGGCATAGAAGGTTTTGTCACCTTCACTACAAAATCTTACCAACTCTAAAGCCAATGGTGAATGGCATCCCTAAACTAAAGGAGGATCTTGAAGGAGTATGCAAGGGATGTGCATTAGGAAAAAATGTGAAGAGACCATTTGGAAGTAGTGCTTCAAGGTCAAAATAAATTATGGATCTCATTCATTCTGATGTCTATGGTCCTATGTCTACAAAGTCTATTTAAGGTCATATATATTGTGTGACATTCATTGATGACCATTCAAGGAAAACTTGGGTTTATTTGCTAAAATGCAAGGATGAAGTATTCATCAAATTTCAAGAATTAAAAGTTGAACTGGAGAACCTTATAGAAAGAAGAATAACTATTCTGAGGTTCGATAACGGAGGAGAATATACTTTAAAGGAAATCATAGATTTCTGTAAAGAGTCTGGGATTAAGAGGGAGTTGAAAGTCCCATACAATCCTGAACAAAATGGAGTTGCAGAACGAAAAAAACAAAAAAAAATATAAATATAAATAAATAAATAAATAAATAAAATAAAATAAAATAAAATAAAATAAAAATAAAAATAAAAATAAAAATAAAAATAAAAAATAAAAATAAAAATAAAAATAAAAAATAAAAAAAATAAAAATAAAAAATAAAAATAAAAATAAAATCAATTTATTGAAGTGTAAGAGTCATGTTACATGATAAAGTTTTGCCAAAATTTATGTGGGGTGAAGCAACAAAGACTATTGTATATATTCATAATTGAAGTCCTCACACTAGACAACATGACTCCTGAAGAAGAATTCACTGGGAAGAAACCAAGTGTGGACCATCTCTGAATATCTGGTTGTCCTGTCTATATTCACATACCGAAGGATAAGAGAAAAAAGTTGGATCCTACAAGCATGAAGGGAACATTTGTTGGCCATAGTAATACTTCAAACGCATATAGGATCTATATAAAGGAAGGACACTAAATATAAGTTAGTCCAGATGTGATATTTGATTAAAGTATTGCATTTAAGAAATCAAAAGATCTCTCGATGGACTCTGATGATGAAGAACTTCACATATTTGAAGAGGAAGGTACCAGGGAGGAAGAAGATTCAAATCATGAAGATGAAGGTTCCAGTGAACCTGTGCAACCTGTGGTCATCCATGAAAGTAGAAAGAGACATAATTATTTGAAATATACTCTTTTAGATGCAGAGAGATATGGAGCAACCAAAGGGACATTTAGGGAAAGTAAGAAGCCCAAAAGATATTTTGGGTATGCAACCTATACGATAAAGTTAATAGAAGCATAACCATCCACTTTTGAAGAGGTTGTCAAACATCAATAATGGAAATATGCCATGAATGAAGATTATCAGTCAATAATGAAAATGGAGTTTGGGTGATCGTACCTAGGATTGAAGACAAATCTGTGGTAACTTCAAAGTGGCTCTACAAGATTAAATATGTAGCATATGGAAGTATTGATAAATATAAGGCAATATTTGTGGCTAGGGGATGCTCACTACAAGAAGGCATCAATTATGAAGAGACATTTTCACCTACAATAAGGTATACAACTATACGTTCACTAGTCTCTTTGGCAGCATCGATGGGATGGAACATCCATCAAATGGATGTCAAGATTGCATTCCTAAATGGCACTATTGATGAAGAAGACTATATAGAGAATCCCTTGGGATTTAAAATCAAAGGTAGAGAAACTTATGTTTGCAAGTTAAATAAGACATTGTATGGCCTTAAGCAAGAACCAAGGGCATGGTATGCAAGGATGGATGTGTACCTACAAATATTGGACTTATCAAAGAGTTTTTTTGATTTGAATCTCTATATCAAAGTTGTGAAGGATGATCTCGTAATCATTCTTCTATATGTGGATGATCTTCTCATGAAAGGTGTGGAAGGTTGTATCCAAGAATGCAAGAAGAAACTAGAAGTTGAATTCGACATGAAGGAGCTAGGGTTTTTGCACTATTATTTCGGACTCGAAGTTTGGCAGGGACCTGATGAGATTTATCTAGGTCAAGGAAAGTATGTGATCGAGATGTTGAAGAGGATTGACATGATGGATTGCAAACCTATGACAACTCCCATTATCACAAACTTGAAGAGGTTAATAAGTTTTGAGTCAAGTCGAGTGGATCTGACTAGGTATAGACAATTTATTGACTCGCTGATTTACTTAATGAATACTCGACCAAACATATGTTTTGCAATGAATGTTCTCAGATAGTTCTAGGTAGAGACCAAGGATAATCATTGGATAACAGCCAAGCATATACTAAGATATCTGCAAGGAACAATCCACTACTTCCAGAAGTATTATAAGAGAAATGATGTCCACTTGATTGGATATACAAATTCCAACTGGGGAGGCAGTGAACACGATGGAAGAAGAACTACTAGAGGATGTTTTACTTTGGGATCCTCCATGGTCTCCAGGATGAGTAGAATGCAAGAATCGGTTACTTTGAGTAGTGTTGAGGATGAATATATTACAGCCTGTGAAGTAAGCAGAGAAGTTGTCTAGTTGAGGAAGATATTGTCTAACTTGTTTGAAGGACCAGTGGACCCTAGAGTGATACATTGTGACAACACCAGTTGTATAAGTTTGTCTGCAGACCCAGTGTTTCATGGAAATACAAAGAACATAAATAACAAGTATCAGTGCATTCGAAAGCTAGTGCAGGATGGAGCGTTGCAGCTACAATATATCTCCACTCATGAACATGTAGCTAACATTTTGACTAAATCTCTTCCTAACAAGAAGCTTGTGTATTTTCGAGACAAGCTTGGATTGGTTGAAATATCATCCTTAATTGAGAGGGAGAGATAGACACATCATTCTTGTATTCACTTTGGGAAGAAAGAATGGAAGATTTGGTAAGCATATGACATTCGATACTCTTTGAGGATGAGGTAGGGAATTCAAGATAAGAGTAGTTGTAGAGGATCGATATTATTTGAGGACTGCAAATCCAAGATAAGAATAATCCTGGAAGGACATACCTTGTGAACATGCGCGTGGGATGTGTGCCTTGAGAGACAATGATGATGGTGTCTATTAGTCATTGATCTCGCCAGCATTGTGCTCTGATCTTGTGGAGAGATAGAGTTGTTAGTTAAGGCCTTGCTATGTAACAATGTTGGATGGTATGATGCTAAACAAATTGGTTACCAATCCGACTCTTCTTATGAGATCTCTTCAGATTGAGAATGTCCACTTACCATTTATTAATACCTTCCTAGTTAAGAGGGAGCATTGAAAAATGTGTAACTAGATTCGATCTTCATAAAAATGAAATGTAATTTTGATTCTTGTATATTGTAAAATGAAAGAAAAATTATTATTGTTATTTTTGAATCATGATCGTTTCATGCTCAAGGTATTTTATTTGATAGGTTAAGCACCCATTGAGTGCTTCTAGGGTTTGTCCTAGGTCAAGAAGCCAAAAGATTCATTATCATATGTTGAAGAACCCATCAGGCACATTGTAACTTGTAAAAATAAATATTTTTGTATTTAAAAGTGTCAAAATATCCTCCAAGGCCAAGTCGGCCTGCAAGCTAAGAAGTAGGCCTAATTTGAGGTACTTCATCCACCTTGAAAGCCTATATATAGGAGGGAACTCTACCTCCTGTGAACACAATTCATTCTCTCATAAAGAAAGAGAAGGAGAAGAAGAAAGAGGCTAGCGAAGAAAGAAGAAGGATGAAGATCAAGTGATCGGGTAATTTCTCTCTCTCTCTTCACACGTGTGAAGGAAGGAGACTAAGGTTTCTATTGTTGGGTGAGGGTTTTGTTGATGTAGGATTGAACTTGGAGAAAGTGCTTAAAGAAGGTTGAAGGAAGGCTCGTTAGGTCATCCTCAAGCCCTGGAAGAAGGAGAAAGGCAATTGAATGTCTCAAGAAGCCTTGGAAGCCCAAAATAAGCTCACACATGTGGAAGAAACTGTTGATGGCTGAAAATTTCAAATTTGTAGTAGAGATAAAAAAATAATAATAATAATAATAATAATAAATAAATAATAATAATAAAAAAAAATCTTGTTGGGGATCGAAATTATGCTACTGGAAGAGATTTGACTAGGTTTGACTTGGACAAAGGAAGCACATCATCAAGAAGGCTGAACTTGGTCTTACAGAGGTATTGGTCTTGGTTTAGAGGTCATGGAATTCATCAATTGAAGAATCTATAAGAAGAGAAGAGATATGTGGGTTTTCCTCTCAAGTGGAGAGGTTTCGGCCCTGGCTTGCAACCTATATCCCGTGTTTTTATGTATTGTTGATCATTTTTTTTTGGTAGTTGTTTGATGATAAGAATAACATACTAATACAAGAAGAAACTAATAAGTAAGAAAAATTAAAAAGACATCACAAGCAATTAACAAGCTAAAGAGAAATCATCCTCTCCATTTTCCTATAGATTTATCAACACAAATGTCACTTGAACAAAACGATTGCAGCAAAATACTTGGCAATGTTTGTGCCTGATGAGAAGAAGGCTTTGTTGATAGATCGATGTCATTGAAGAGGAAGAATAATACAAATTGTTGTGTTTTTTGTATGGCTATAGGACTGTCAACACACTGATGCAAAGAACCTAACCAGAAGATGATTTTATTATTGAAGCATATTTTTTATTGGAATGTCCAAGGAATGACCAGCTAGTTTATATGCAGAGAGAACATGATTCATTTAGTTGTTAAGAGCATTAGCTTTTCATTGTAGAGGAATTTAAGCAGAGCTTTGGTATTTAATTATTGAGCATATATTATGTGGATTCAGTCTAAAAATTGTGAAACGTCATCCGTCGGCTAATCAAGTTGGCAAGGTGGTGTGAGACAGGACAGTGAAGCCTCCTTTAGGTTGGAACCTGAGAACACTTCAAGGCAGTAGGGTGGTTCTAGGGCAAGTTGGATCCTGCACAGGGCATTGGGGCGTCCTTATGGTTGCAGCTGGTAAAAAGGGTGTTGGGGCATCCTTCTGGTTGCAGCAGGTAAACAGGGTGTTGGAGCATCCTTCAAGACGTTAGAGTGTCCTTCCGGTTGGAGTTGGTAAACAAGACATTTGATCGTCCTACAAGTTGGAGCCTCCATCAGTTGGAGCTGAAAATATTGATGTATGTTTTATTGCAAACCAATATTAAGAAGCATTCAGTGGTTTTTGTCCCAGAGGGGTTTGCACCTAAAAATATTGTGTCTACTTTCATCACTATTGTGCGTTGTTGAATGATGTTGTTTACTATTAATTTATGTTTCATCTGATGATAATGTTAATTAATGCTATGTGAAATTAAAAATATACTAATTGAAGAGAAATATTGATTCACCCCCATCTCAGTATTTCAAACAATTGGTATCATAGTTGGTTCCTTCAGTTGCAGTTTAACAACTAGATGGCGGATCTCAGGTGAATCGGGATGAGAAAGTCTAGGAAGTAAGAAACCAAGCATTCAAATTAATAATAAAAAAAGTCCATGAATGTTGTAGGGAAAAGTATCCGACTCGGATGACCCTATCCCACTCTAAGGGTGATAGTACCTCAGCAACAACTGTAAAGAAAACTACTTAAGGTTTACTTCTTTATGAAAGCAAAAGAGAGTGGATAAATGCACTAACCGTTGCCTTGCGCTTAATGTCGAATCCAAACTCTTCTCTATGGCCGCTTGCTCCCAGCTCTTTACTCTTTTGCCGGCCCAGCTACAATGAGATCCTGCAAAATGACAAAGAAGGAGACTACAAGAGGCATGCAATCATAACTGATTCACGGATTAGCATAAACCAAATATACAATTATCACAAAACATCATTGGAACAAATGCATATAGAAGAACCTCAATAGCTTTTATTAATGAAGAAGTAAAGGTTCTGAGAGTGTTACAACCATTGAAGGTCCTAATCCAGCAACACCTCCCAGCAGAAAGAATTTCTCCTCTTCACCTCCCTCAAGCAATCACCCAATAGCTCTATAGTGAAACCAACAGCATAGCATTACTTTGCACAAAATTCCAGCCTCCAGAGCTCATAGGAGAGAGCTCAATATATAGATGAATTGAGAAAGGATGAGTCAGCTTACAACTGATGTGTAGCTGCCTTGTGTCCTCTCTCTCTTCAGTTAATCTTTAGTTGATCTTCAGTTCTTGAGTCCACTTGGAGAACCTTGCTTCCACTTGGAGAAACAGAGCCTCTGACTCATCACAAGGCGAAATACCTGATCCAAGTGTCATTTTTGGAAGATTCCAGAGCAATGACTCAGTGTGCCACTTGTCCCATCTCGCTCAGCGCAGGTGGCCTTTGTTCCACTTGCTTTGCAACGCAGGTACACCATGGAGCAACTGAGTTTCAGCGCAGAAACCTAGTGGAGCACCTGCTTTGATTTCAGGATTGCTTGTTTTTGAGTGTTTTCAGGTGGAGAACTGATCTGAGAGCTGTTGGTTTGCTGACCTTGTTCCTCTAGGGGTAGGAACATCATGTTTAGGGAACTTTGGATCCCTTGGATTATTGACAATTCATGCTTGTTGCTGTAAGGCACAAAATTGTCTATAACAGATGCCCCCTAAAGTATGAGGTCGTTTATCGGGTGAAATGCTTTATTGAGAGGATCCGAAGTTCATTCAATCTGCTGAGAAGTGTCCTGTAATAAGATACAATACAATACATTATTTTTCATACATTTTCATGATCTAGCTGAGGCGGGCATTCCCATGCTCAGCTTTATAAATACATTTTGGTACATAGAACAGACGATCGTCTGATTGTAGACTGATAATCCTCTGCTGAAATTATCATCCTTTGAGAAAGATGATCATCTGCTGTAATGATGTACATATCAAATGTCTTTATGTCCTGAATATATATCGCAGCCCGGATGGATGAAACTAGATCCGGGGTCTTCAATCTCTTCCGATCTTCACTCGATGTACAAGTCGATCCATGTGAGAATTTTTTGAAGTCGAACATGGAAAGACATCGCTTGATTACCGGTCAATGATGTAAACCGTTAACAAGCGCGAGAGGAATCACCGATAAGGATGATGACCCTCAAGGTACGGCAGTACAATTCACATGGTGGGAATAAAGGACTTGGCGTCGACCACCATGCAAAATCTTCTGGTCGAAGGTCTTTGATGTATACCTGTCGCCGGAAGTGAGAAACTTGCCATTGAGGCATGCAAGCTTCAAAGTACTGAAGGGGGTGTTCCTAGATCAACTCCTTGGATAATGAGCTGATGTCGACAAGGAGCGATCCGTTAAAGGAGGGCCTTAATGAATCCCACATCAGTGACACGGAACGGAGCTAGTGATTGTGATGAGGTGAAAACAAACTGTGATGTATGATTCAGGGTGGCGGTCATGAAATGGATGAAGGACAATGTATGGCAGTGGATGGGACACGGTTGACTCTTTGCAGAACCACATCTCTTGAACATATAACGACACTGATGTGATGGATTGGTAGCATTACCCCAATTGTGGATGGTGTGGCGAGGACCATGGTTATGAGACCGGTGAATGAAACAACCCAACCCGATGTGATACGGAGGACAAAGTGTCATGTTCAAGAGCGACTTGCTACCATTAATGCTGTGAGGTTCTCCCAATTTTTCCCCAGTCATTGCTGACCAGTACCTCTTTATTTTTGTCAAGCTTGAGGAGGATAACATATGCTTGTTCTATAACCTGCCCTTCGGGCAAGCCCATCGCTATGTTTTAACGAGCCTAGCGATAGGGAAACTCGTTCTCGTCTAAAGACAAGTTTGTCGCTATTTAATCATTTTAACGAGTCTAACGACAAGGAAAACTCGGTCCTTTTCATTTTTAGAGAGTCTGAAAAGGTACGGAAAGTTAACTCCAAAATTCCTTTTCGTCATCTAATCCCTTAAGTCCGAAAAAGTATAAAACAATACAAAAGGGATGAATTTTCGATCTCTTTAACGAGCCGAACAAAACAAGCGCTCGATCTTTTTGTGCAATAATCCCTCAGGTCCAAAAAGATTAAAATCTAGAGGAGGGATAGCTCTTCCGGTCCTTTTAACGAGCTGGAAGGCCAAAACTTGGCAAACTTTTCATATTTTACGAGTCAGTGAAAAGAGCTCAAAGAAGACTCGTCTTTTGAGGAACGAGTGATAAACAGGGATAGCAGCAGGTTCCAGGTACAGGTTGGAATTTTCCAATCACGACAGTGTCACAAGGATGGCTAAGTGAAATCACTCTTCGCAGCTGTTCCTCAAAATGGGTAAACAAACATATGGAGATGAACGATTGGCCAAATGAACGGATGGAGGTGATGGCATATAAACACGACCAAGGGCTTTTAATATGGCTATCGAAGGTTACATTTCTCAAGGTTATTTACCGGTTCATTTTTTTTTTGGATGAGCTTGAACTGTAGGGAAAGATTGCTCACAATTTATGTTTATTTTTTAACGAGCATGAACTCTGTACAAAAAACTGCTCGAATTCTCGCGTTTATTTTTTAACGAGCATGAACATTGCTAAAACTGCTCGATTTACCAGTCTTAATACATGGAATGCCTTAGGTGAGGTAATCTTATTTAAGGAGCGATACCTCACTAATTACTCCAATTTGGCAGGTTTTAACTTTTGCCCTTCATCCTTTCTTTATGCAAGCTGGAAACGGCTAATCCTACGAGTTTAACGGGTTAGACCTACAGGTTTAGAGGGAGGACCTAAAAATTTAAAAAAATAAATAGTCGTCCCGTGCTTGCACTCCAAAAGGCTTGCATGCCCCCAGGTATAAAGTATAATTTCGAGATTCTGTCCTCTTACTTATTATCCGAAAAATGGTTTCGTTCGCTGCCGCAAACTAAACTCTCTTTTCGGCGATGTCTATCATTAGGTTGCTAAGGATGGTGACTACTTGTTTCAGCAATTTCATCTCTTTCTTTGGAGACTGCCCCTACTCTCTTTCAAAACATATTGTTTTAATGGGTGAGGCTTGACATTCAAAGATGGTGGCTACTTGCTGCCACAAGTGGATCTCCTCCTTAGGAGAGCCTACTTTTTTAGACAAAGGGAGTGATCCTTCCGCTTCACATAACTTTGACAAAAGAATTTTATCCTAGAACAACCCTCTCTTCCTTTTTCGGACGGGGTACGGACTAGTCCATTCTTCTGTGGAAATTAACTTTATACCCAAGGTTTTCTCTGCCCAAGGCAGGCCAGGGTGCATGCCCCCTGGGTCCTAGTTCTTTCTTTCCGAATTACTCGCATTCATCGGGAAGTAGAACCGGGGGTGGTGGCATTCCTTGAGTGAATAAACCGTTAAGGGATGGTATTTGACTATTTGCGATGCGTGATCCTGGAAATGAAAGTTGGTCTACGAGCTTGACCATTCTTCCTTCGTGCGGAAAACACATGACTCTAAAGAGCGAGGACACTATTGCCTCCATGCAATATATATAGTCTCGTCCAAGGAGTAAGTTATAAACCAAGGGTCCCTGGACGACCATGATGTTCATATGAACTGTCTTCCCTTTCAATGTAACTGGAACATTGGGAAGAATCCCTAACGGGTGACTGGTTCCTTTATCAAAACCTGATAGATTTCTTATCTCAGGTAAAAGCGCCGGGCAACCCAGTGCTTTCCAAGCAATAGAGGAAAGGATACTCACAGATGCCCCTTCATCAATGATAGTTCCAGCCATCACCATTCTGTAGATTTGGACTATGATTCTGAATGGGATACTGGCTGGTAACCGGGGTCTGCCTAGTTGATTCCAATCAAAGGATACAACTAGGTTGCTTGGTGGTGGGACCGAATACACGGCCGGATACGACCCTGACGATGTCCCTTCCTGCGATAAAGGAATGGGCGCATTGCCCTGATGCTCATCAGAGTCTGTGTTGATGAAAAGAATATGGACGGTGTCATCCTTATCCTCTTCAGTGAGGGTGTCATTTGAAGATGGGTATTCAATGACGGAGTCTTTGGAGGATGAAACCCCTGAAGGAAGAACCGGGTCGACTGCCGTTTCGACCTTTAGACTTTCGTCTGGTCTGGATTCAGCAGGTTCATTCTCAATGACCGACACTTGAGCCGACCACTTGAGCGGGTCAGCTGGATTTTCAACTATCGAGGGATTAGGCGCGAGTTTTTGGTATCCAGGAGGAAGTCGTAACAGTGAAACCGGACGATCTTCCAAAACTCTCTTTGCCTCATCTAAGAATGGACATCGGTGGATGGCATGATCGCCTTCACACAACATACAGGGTGATCTTGGTCTCCCTTTTCGTCTTTCACTCTCGCTAGTTGACGGACTGCAATCAACATGACTACCAGAGGTTGATGCTACCGGATTGTGCAACCTTGGGGACCAGTCCCTTAGTATCCGGGGAATACAAGGACAATCACGATGGAAGTGGGCCCCTTTGCAAATGACACATGGCGATTTAGGCCCGGTCGGTGCAGTGTGTGGGTTTTTGTCAGCTGTCTTTTGCTTGCCCCCAGTCGCCTTCGCCATAGGCCCCTTCTGCTTCTTTTCTCTCTTCTTCTTTTCCTTCTTCTCCATGGGAGGCTGACTTTTGCCGGCTCTACCTTGTGAAAATGAAGGATCAGAGGGAGAATTATAAGAAGTAGAAGGCTGGTGGGTAGTTCTAGACTGGTCTGACTATTGATTCGACTGCTCAGGATTAGTGGCGATCTGAACTACATTAGTTGAAAAGAGCCATACAGGTAGGCCAATTGTCAATCCTGGAAGTGACAATGTGGCCATATGAGGCGCACCAACATCTCCCCAAGAGGAGAAGGGATTTGGACTTCCGCCAAGGTTACTTCCTTGGTTGGTGGGCTCCATACTTTTCAACTGAAAGATCAACGTGGGAATAACAGGTGATTATGTTCCGATTTAAAATAAATTTTTATTAACGACGCTTTAGACACAACTTTGCTTTTTCATGTTTTAAGAGTCGAGAAAAAGCTAAAGATGACTCTAGTCTCCTTCGATGTTTTAACGAGCCCGAAGTGACAAATGCTCGGATGGACTTTTTCAGTTATAGAGTTTGAAAAAGGCCAAAAGAAACTTCTCTGGAGTTCTAGGCAGAGGGTGTGCCAAACTTTTCGTGAAACCACAGAATACGTTTTACGGTACGGGTGGTCGATCTTCGTGAATGCTGTGTTCACTGCATCGCGATCAGTAGGGCGGCCGACACGGCTTCCTATGGATAAAGGCTTTGTTCCTATAGGGGTCTCCCAATATATACGCGACGGTACATGGGAGCACAAGTCCGTATTAGTGCCACCGACTCTCAGGAGGAATCACCCACCTTCGTAGAGATCGACAGTCACTATTTTTAACGACGCCGGAACACGTCTCTACCTAGACCTCTATGTGTTTGCGTTATGTTACAAAGCGTTGTTATGTAAATTGGATTTATTTTAATGTTGATCTTGCTTAGCAGTTTGCCTTTAAGGATCACCACGAGATGTATGTAACAAATTCCTGAATGCAGTCTAAGATGAGAAGCAAACTTTTCAATCTTTCAACTTTGAAAACCTTAACTACTGAGGGAAAAGAAAGGCAAATCTTTTCACACAGATCATAGAGCACACACTAAATGAAAATTTTTCCTAAATCGTCAAGCAAACAGTCAAATGCAAAATGCACAATGCATGTATTTTCTTTTCCCTTTCTTAATGTAGATGGGTTACAAAAAGAAAGTTGTTATATAACTTTGATTTCGATTTAAAGTGAAAACAAACAAGCTTGTCCAAAATCAAAAGACACCTTAAGATTTACTTGTTCAATCACTGGAAATGCATGAAATCAAACCATAATGACGAAAGTAAATGACTAATCAGCTATGGACAGCAAACAAGCTAACTCTTTAGACCAGCAAAATGCCTAACACAGGTTCAGATCTAAGAGGCCAAAAGCAAGATTAGTTTACTCTTCGTTATGGGAAATTGTAAATGAGTAAGAAATACAAAGAACAAGTACAATTTTGTTATATAACAGAGGCAGAATGATGGCAAGTAATGTTGGTTTCAGAACAGGTGCAAGACTGGTAACTGGCAGCCAAATCTATAGTGAAAACAGGCAAGAGAAAAGGAGGAAACCCCAACAGCACTAGGCAAAATTGGGCCAACGCAGGTGCTGCACAGCCAGTCTGGCTCTCAGCGCAGGTAGCCCCTTCGGGACCTGCGTTGCAAAGCAGGTAGCCTGTGTACTACCTGCTTTGGAAAACGAGAATTGCGTTTTCACAGTTTTCGGGTCATAATTTTCTCAAAAATGCACAGTTTTTGCTCAAATCAGAAACAATCAGTCAAGCACACTCAAAGGGATGATTAGGAGGGTGAAAAGCTATCACTAAGAGCTTACAAGGATCCTTGTAGATCAGCTCTTCAAATCATGAACATGCTCAGAAATGAGCTAGAGTAGCTGCCCTCTACTTCGCTTTTGATATAGTCAAAAGCTTTTCGATTTGGTACTCTTTCGTTCAGGAAATGAATAGCAAAATACTACAAACAATCAAACAGATACGATCCCCAGCGGAGTCGCCAGTTTGTTGTAGGGAAAAGTATCCGACTCGGATGACCCTATCCCACTCTAAGGGTGATAGTACCTCAGCAACAACTGTAAAGAAAACTACTTAAGGTTTACTTCTTTATGAAAGCAAAAGAGAGTGGATAAATGCACTAACCGTTGCCTTGCGCTTAATGTCGAATCCAAACTCTTCTCTGTGGCCGCTTGCTCCCAGCTCTTTGCTCTTTTGTCGGCCCAGCTACAATGAGATCCTGCAAAATGACAAAGAAGGAGACTACAAGAGGCATGCAATCATAACTGATTCACGGATTAGCATAAACCAAATATACAATTATCACAAAACATCATTGGAACAAATGCATATAGAAGAACCTCAATAGCTTTTATTAATGAAGAAGTAAAGGTTCTGAGAGTGTTACAACCATTGAAGGTCCTAATCCAGCAACACCTCCCAGCAGAAAGAATTTCTCCTCTTCACCTCCCTCAAGCAATCACCCAATAGCTCTATAGTGAAACCAACAGCATAGCATTACTTTGCACAAAATTCCAGCCTCCAGAGCTCATAGGAGAGAGCTCAATATATAGATGAATTGAGAAAGGATGAGTCAGCTTGCAACTGATGTGTAGCTGCCTTGTGTCCTCTCTCTCTTCAGTTAATCTTTAGTTGATCTTCAGTTCTTGAGTCCACTTGGAGAACCTTGCTTCCACTTGGAGAAACAGAGCCTCTGACTCATCACAAGGCGAAATACCTGATCCAAGTGTCATTTTTGGAAGATTCCAGAGCAATGACTCAGTGTGCCACTTGTCCCATCTCGCTCAGCGCAGGTGGCCTTTGTTCCACTTGCTTTGCAACGCAAGTACACCATGGAGCAACTGAGTTTCAGCGCAGAAACCTAGTGGAGCACCTGCTTTGATTTCAGGATTGCTTGTTTTTGAGTGTTTTCAGGTGGAGAACTGATCTGAGAGCTGTTGGTTTGCTGACCTTGTTCCTCTAGGGGTAGGAACATCATGTTTAGGGAACTTTGGATCCCTTGGATTATTGACAATTCATGCTTGTTGCTGTAAGGCACAAAATTGTCTATAACAATGATATTAAAAAAACTTCAGAATCTATTATAGTTTAAAAGGAGAAACAATTTGGTCCAATTCCTTTGTTCAATGAAACAAGTTTTGCATTTTGGAAAGTTAACATGGAATCCTATCTGCAAGCCCATGGATGTTATGTATGACACTCTATTGTGTCTGGAGACACATCTACCAATGAATCTAGAAGATACAATAGGAAATCCATGAATGTTAGTCTTAGTGTTATGCCAAATATAATAAAAGCCAAAGTTAGTCAATGCTCAACAACCAAATTTTTTTAGAAGAAGCTCCATAATCTCTACTCAAAGAAGCATGAGAAATAATATTCATAGGTCGAAGGTGATGAAGAAGAAGAAGCAAAAGAGGACATGGAGAAAGCATTAATTAGTGCCTTCAAAGATTGGAATAACACAGAGAAGGAAAATAGCACACTAAAAGTGTTAGGATATTACGACACATAGGAAATAGTTAAGTATAACTTGGTCTAGTGTAGAGTTAGGTAAAGTGTGTTTCTTTACTATGTGCTTTTGTAACTTACAATCTGACGATCACGATATGTTCTAGACATGAAGTGATCTAGCAATTCATTCTCTCCTTAGTATTACCGACACTTGATCCGTGGTTTAACACCCTATTGCTCCATGATCTCTATTTAAAGAGCATGGAGGGTCATTTGTAAGGTGACCGTTCATGAGAGAAGCTTATGTAATTTTTTTTCTTTTATTAATAAATTTCCTGAAGTGGCCGCATTGGCTTAGGTCGTGCACTGTTTCCCTTTTTGAGAGTTTTAACCATGTCAAGAATACGAGTGTATTGATCTGTGATCTGCTTGTGGGTGGTTTCATTTGGTGTTCTAGCTGAGGAACTTACCTTGTAAATTCATACATGATATCAGAGTTATTTGAGGGCCACATGTGTTGGTGATCCAAATCGGAAGCTAGTACAATTGTATCCAACTGTCGTTTCCTATATCTATTATTTCTGACCGCTTTCAGGCCGATAGGACTGCTCTATTGTGTTAGGAGCATTTGTTCAAGTGAGGAACCATTTTCATTTCACGTGAAAAGGTTTCTGGTAGCCCTAGCTACGTCATTTTTAAGATCTGGAGGTATACAGTCTTTATTTGCAGTTTTAGTTATTTATCTCTCTATTTATTTTGGTTTATTTATCTCTCTATTTTTTATTACCAGATCTATACCTTTCATTTTTGTGTATGCTCTTTGCCCCACGACTTTGTGCGATCTGAGCAAATCAGAAATAGGAGGGAAGTATTTTTCTCATGCGTATGCTCTTTTCCGCAGCACCTTACGATGATCTCGGAAAATAAAAAACATTAAAGAAAATATTTAGTTTCTGGCGAAAGCTAACTTCAAGCCATAAGGTTTGGTTTTTTTTGTATGTCCGTATTGGGATTCACGAATTGGAAGTGTCCGAATATAAAGCATCAGCTTCCCTACGATATCTCGCATGTTTAGTAGTACTGCCTTGGGTAATTCCTATTTCATTACGAAAAGGTTTGGAGCCTTGGGTTACAAATTGGTGGAATACGGTTAAATCTCAGAAAAATTTTTATTATCTCCAGGAACAAAATGCTCTGGGAAGATTTGAGAAAATAGAAGAACTATTCTTGTTAGAAAGAATGGTGGAAGATTCTTTGGGAACACGGTTTTTTGTTTTGTAGGCAAAAAGAGATTTTTCAAGTAAGCACGTACCCCAAAGCTTCAATGACTAGAAACAAAAACAAAAACAAAAAACTCAACCTTTCTCTTTTCCAAAAATTACTAAGCTTTTAAACTAGCTCACTTGATCCAAAGTTATTTTATGAGAATAGAAGTCTTCAGTTCAAATCTTTTTTTTCGTTGAGTTACTTTTTCAAAAAGCACATGTAACTTATTTTTTAAAGTTAATTTATGTAAAAGTGTTCTCACCCATTATAAAAAGTGAGTCACTTATAATTCTAAAGTCTCTTTATCTTTTATTTAAGTTACAATTTAGTGAGTAGCTCATAAAGTACCACTGTAAAAGTGACTTTCACTTATTTATAAAAGTGGGTCACATAAAATCTTCTTCTTTTTTAAGTGAGCTAATTAGATTAAGTTTGGAAAGGAGGGGGGGGAGATTTTTTTTAAATATAACATTACCATTCACTTCCGCACATTCACACACTTCATCGGCATCTTCAACAACTTTTCTTCAAAAATCCATAACTTCTTCATCTGGAAGTCATTTTCAAAGCCGTTTTTTTAGTCAGCCTAATTTTTCAAGATCTTTCCATTGGAACACTTAGTTTCAGCATCTACAGCTTCAGTTTCTGTTAAAATGGAAAGTCCATGCAAAGTTATTCTTGACAGCACCAACTATTTCCAATGGCGGTCTTACATTGTCGATTTACTTAGAAGTAAAAGTCTTTACAGAATAGCCTCAAGCCAATAAACTAAACCTAAAAGTGAAGATAAGATAGCCAAATGGGAAAATAGACAAGATCAAGCACGTGGGTTGATAGGGATGTCTATTTCTCCATACCTTAAATTCCATATCGCAGAACTTAATACCCTTAATAAAGCAATGAAACAGCTCAATAATTTTTTTGGATTTATGAGAGATTTTTCGGCATAAATCACAAGATCTATCATTTGTCGACGCGTTTCGAACCAGCCAATGTGGTTCATCGTCAGGACAAGTTGAAGAACCAGATCCAGCTTTGCATGTTAAATAGCATGAGCAGAGTCTCCAATGGCTAGCTAGGCCAACGGCTAGAAAGGAATAGGGTCCTAACCTCGAAAAAGGATGAATAAATAAAATAATTTAATATGAAGTTAGTTGAAATATGGGACCAAATAAATAAACAAATAATATAATTTAATTGGTTGTTAAAAGGGTGTTAACAATTAAATAAATACATAGAAACTAAAAATAAATAAATAAATAAATAATAATAATAATAATAACAAAATAAAAATCAAAAATAAAAATAAAAATAAATAAATAAAATAAAATAAAACAAATAAATAAAAATAAATATAATAAAATCCTAGAAATAAAATAAAAATATATATAGAAAAATAAATAAATAATAATAATAATAATAAATAAATAAATAATAATTTAAATGAATTATTATTAATAATATTACTATTATAATTTATTTAATAGTAAATAACTAAATATTACGTTAAATAATAATAATAATAATAATAATAATTAATAGTAAATAATTAAATATTAGGTTAAAAATAATAATAATAAAAATAAAAATAAAAAAGGAGATTAAATATTAGGTTAAAAATAATAATAATAATAATAATTTAATAGTAAATAATTAAATATTAGGTTAAAAATAATACTAATACTAATAATAATAATAAAAATAAAAAAGGAGACCAGAAACGATGGGAGGGGAGGAGGAGGGGTGGAAAACAAGGAAGCGACTAGGAAGAGAGAGCAGGGACCCAACATCTACTGATTTTCCAACCATCCTCTCTATTGAGATTGCTCGGCCTCTTTTCAATTTCCAGAGCTTCCCTAATTTTCCGATGATGGAATTGAGAAACCCTAGCAATGACACTAGCATCTTCAATACAAACATGATGATTGGTTTTTTCTGCATGCTCGGCTAAAGCTGAAGACTTTGATCTCCTATGCTTTAGGTCAGCTGTGTGTTCACTAATCCTTTGATTGATGGAGCGGCCCGTCTCACCAATATAGGGTGTCCCACATGAACAAGGGATAATATATACCCATTTCATATCTTTGGGGTCGATAGGATCCTTTGCTGATCTGAGGGACATACGAATGGTGTTAAGGGGCCTAAAGGTTACAGGGATACTATGCATCTTGAGAATCCTTGCAATCTTATCAGTGGTCCCCTGAGTTGCTTACGTTGGACCCCAATAATTTTTCTTCCATTGAAGATTTTTTGTTCAAGTTCAAGACCCTTAGACTTCTCTTGGAAGGTGTTAAGGTTAAGAAAGAAGATGGTAGCCTTATTTATTCCATTCTTACTAAGTTGGTACCAGCCTACTCTATGATTGTTTCCACCTTCCATTCTACTAGAGAAGCCTTCATTTCTCAAGGACAGGACTATATGTCCCCTATTTTGATGACTTCTACGATTCTTTAATAAGAGAACAAGAAAAACTCTTACATCTTGGTCTTCTTAATCTTGGAAACACTTCTAAGAAAACCTTAGCCGCCTAGTAACAACCAAATTCAAAGAATCCTAAGAAGCAGTATCCTAAAAAGAATGGTCATAAACCAAACAAGGGTCCTAAGCAATTTTAGTCTCAAAATGAAAATCAATTCAACAAAATGATAAGACAAATAAAAACAAAGGGAATAAGACTGATAGACATTGCAACTTTTGTAATCGAGATGGCCACTTAGAATCCAAATGCTTTAAGAAGATGGAAGCCTTGGAAGCAGCAATGAAGAAGCATAACATCCATTTGGAGCACTCTTCAACTTCAACTTCATCTTTGGGAATAACACTTTTTGCATGTGGTTGTCAAGCATCTCAGTCTGGTTATGCACTAAATGTATCTTCTTCTTCTCTTCTCATGAGTGGCTCAATGATTCTTGAGCTTCTTATCACATGGCCAAAAACAAAGCCATATTTTCTTCTTTAAATGATTGTAACACCAAAAATATATATGTTGGTGATGATAGATCTCTTAGTGTTGTAGGGACTGGAACTATTCATATAGATAATGGTCAATTTAATGATGTATTATGTGTTCCAACCTTATCCTACAACCTTTTATCTGTATATCAGATAACTCATTCAGGTGAAGGTAAAATCTTTGAATTTTCACATCACGATGTTGTAATTAAGGACGTAAGAGATCCTAGACAGATTTTAGCTATTGTCATTGTTGATGATTCTACAAGGTTGTATAAGTTTAAAAACTTTGGGTCATCAACTCTTCCCTCGGTATTTGTTGCTCACAGTGATGAAGTGAGAAAACTTTGGCATGAGCGATTTGGTCACTTAAACTATTGCCCCCTTCAAAATCTATGTAAAGAAAATATGGTGACAAGTCTTCCTATGGTATCTTGCAGAGATGGTGTTTGTTCTGAATGTGTACTCGGAAAACATCATCGAGATAGTTTTGAAAAATGTGCCTCTTGGCACGCCTCAACCCCTTTACATCTTGTGCATAGTGATTTATGTGGTCCACTTCCAGTTGTTTCATTCTTTGGCTACAAGTATTTCTTAAATTTCATTGATGATTTCTCCAGACGCACTTGGGTAAACTTCTTAAAACTCAAGAGTGAAGTATTTAACATGTTCTTGGCCTTTAAGTCCTTTGTTGAGAAACAATCTGGACATCAAATTCTTAAGCTAAGATCTGATAATGGCGAAGAATATGTTAACAAAAAATTCATCAACTTTTGCACTGAGCGTGGAATTCAAATGCAACATACTGTTCCATATACTCCACAACAAAATGGTGTAGCTGAAATGAAGAATCGCACCTTAAAGGAAATGGCTAATTGTATGATTCAATCTAAAGGACTTAGTCTTAATTTTTGGGCAAAAGCAATTAACTATGAAAATCACACAGTAAATCGTACTCCTACTAAGGTTTTAAAGAATATCACTCCAAAAAAATCATGGAGCTCAATTAAACCAGATGTAAGTCACTTTCGTGTTTTTGGAAGTGAAGCATGAGCCCATATTCCAGATGAGAAACATAAAGCTTTAGAACCTAATAGTGAAAAATGTATTTTTGTTGGATATTTTGAAGATGTCAAAGGATATAGGCTTCTTTCACATAAGTCCAAAAATGTTATCATTAGAAGAGATGTAAAGTTTGCTGAAAATATATCGGCCTATGAGCCTAGTTTGGTAGATGTGCCACCTCTCTCTATCCCTTTTACTTCTAAAAATATTTCTACTTGAGATGATGATAGCGAGGATGACAATCCTCCCCCACCTTCTCAAGATCCTCCTTCAGCTCCTCAGTTTCCAAAATAGGTCTGTGCTTCAGCATGCAGTAGGTGCTCTTGCAGGTGACCCTACAGATCAGCGATGTACATGTTCTCAATTCAATAGAGCCTCTTCTTTACTGGCTAAAGCTTCAATGAATTATGATCCTGACACCTTTGCAAAAGCTTCAGGCCATCCAGATTGGGACGCAACTATGAATGAAGAATATCATTCATTATTATCAAATGATACATGGGATCTTGTTCCTCTTCCAAAGGATGAAAACTGGTTAGATGCAAATGGGTTTACAGAACTAAGTTTGGACCAGATGGAAAAGTTGATAAACATAAAGCTCGTCTTGTTGCTAAGGGATTTTCACAAGTTGAAGGCATTGACTATATTGAAACCTTCTTCCATGTTTCCAAAATGAACTCTATCTGCCTTGTTCTTTCCCTTGCTACCTCTTTCAAATGGGAAGTCCATCAAATGGATGTTAAATCTGCCTTCTTGCATGGGGACTTGCATGAAGAAATCATATGGAACAACCTCCTATCTTTGTACAAACAAACTCCAGCCTTCTATGTCGGCTTAAGAAATCCCTTTATGGTCTCAAGCAAGCCCCTCAGCCTTGGTATGCCAAAATGGATAGCTTTATTTTAGATACTAGCTTTTTTAGGTGTCATTCTGACAATACTGTCTGCACCAAGAAAGTGGGTAAGTCTCTTATCATTCTCGTTATTTATATTGATGATCTTATCCTTACTGGTAGTGATCGCAACCTTATAAACTATGTGAAGCCTGACCTTAAAAAGCAGTTTGAAATGACAGACTTAGGACACTTGCATTATTTTCTTGGTCTTTAAGTCTTGCAATCCAAGGAAGGTATTTCCCTTTCCCAGTCCAAGTATGTCTGTGATCTTCTACGCCACTTTCACATGGAAGATTGTAATCCAACCCCTTCTCCCTTTCAGTCTGGAGCCAAACTTTCAGTCACTTATACTTCTCCTAACTTTGATGCTACCTTATACCGTCAGCCTGTAGGAAAAATTTTGTATCTGACCCATACTTGTCCTGAACTTTCTTTTGTTGTTGGCCTCATTGCTCGGTTTATGCAAAACCCACATGAAATTCACTGGAAAGCATCTAAAAGAATACTTCATTATGTTTGAGGTACAATTCAGTTTGGGATTCATTATAGTGCAGAAGCATCTCCTCTATTGGTTTGTTTCACTGATTCTGATTAGGTTGGTGACCCTGATGATCAGAAGTCTACTATAGGTTATGTCTTCACTCTTGTTTCTGGACCTATTACATGGGCTTGCAAGAAAAAAAGTGGCATTTCTCTTTCTTCAGCAGAAGCAGAGTATCGTGGCACTGTAGAAGCTAGTAAGGAAGCCCTATGGCTTCGTCAGATCTTGTCATAGTTTGGCTTTCAGTAGCAGCATCCAACTACACTTTGGTGTGATAATCAGAGTGCCATTCATCTATGCAAAGATACACTCCAACATCAACGCAACAAACACATTGAACTACACATGCACTTCATCGGAAAGCTCATTCATGACCATGTTCTTGAAGTTCAATATTGTTCAACCGATGATCAAGTTGCAGACATCTTTACAAAGGCTGTCACAGAGGCGAAGTTTACTAAACTTCAATTTATGGTTGGAGTTCAAGAAGTTGTCACTAAGGGGGGATAGGATCTAATGCCTCCTTCCTTCTCCTATTGTGTCATATTTGTACATCCTTCAATCCTATCCCAAGTTGTTCTTAAGGGGGGATGTTAGGATATTCCGACACATAGGAAATAGTTTAGTATAACTTGGTCTAGTGTAGAGTTAGGTAAAGTGTGTTTCTTTACTATGTACTTTTGTAACTTACAATCTGATGATCACGATATTTCCTAGACATGAAGTGATCTGACGGTTCATTCTCTCCTCAGTATTACCGATACTTGATCCGTGGCTTAACACCCGATTGGTCCATGATCTCTATTTAAAGAGCATGAAGGGTCATTTGTAAGGTGATTGTTCATGAGAGAAGCTTATGTAAATTTTCTTTCTTTTATTAATATTTTGCCTGAAGTGGTCACGTTGGCTCAGGCCGTGGATTGTTTCTCTCTTTGAGGTTTTTAACCACATCAAGAATACTGGTGTATTGATCTGTGATATGTTTGTGAGCAGTTTCCTTTGGTGTTCTATTTGAGGAACTTACCCTGTAAATTCCTACTAAAAGAAGAATTTTCTCTCTTGAAACTCCAAGTGCATAAAGAAGAAAAGAAAGAGAAAGACCTTACGAGTCACTTAGAGGAGTCTGGTCAAGGGTACGCAACTGAAATTGATAAAAAAACAAAATGAACTAGATGCATCTCTAACAAAAATTAGTAGGCTCAGAAAGGAAAATGAAAGGTATAAGAAACAAATAAAATATCTTAACAACGTAATAAAATCTTCTAAAGTTGAAAGTAGAGGAGACAGAATAAAGAAGAAAAGTCTTGAAAAGTAGATTTTAAGAAGATATTTCTCAAAAGGAAAAATAACTTGATGCTTCCCCAACTGAAATACACAAGCTCAGGAAGGAGAAATTGTTGAATGACAAAAAACACAACAATGACATGGCTAAATTCAAGATGAAGGAAAAAGAAGCAAGTAAAGCTCCATGTGATGAAGGCACAAGCTCCAAGTCCCCATAGAGACAAATTGATGAGAAAATTGATAGTAGGATCCCTCAAAGGTAAAATCAAAATGAAGGACATAATAAGGTTAAGTTGTTGCTCCAAAAAGTAATCAGCAAAAGGATACACCTCCTCTAGAGAAGGATGACTACAGAAGAACATCAAGACAGGAAAAACTTCTGTAGATACCCTAACATGCTTAATGATTAATGATTTTCATGTTCTAACTTTAGGCATATGGCTGGGGATTGTAGAATGTATGATAGGTGTGATTATCAAATACATTATCAAAACCCTAGAAGAAGGTTTGCAGGATCACAAGACATATTTCAAACACACCTTTTAGCATAAAGTATATGTCACTTGCTCCTCATTCAAGCCCAACATCGAATGTTACAAATTCCATAACTATGGGAATATAGCTCGCGATTGTAGGTACAATATGGAATCTTCCATGAATGACAACCCTAACACTATGTATAGGAAGGTATGGAAAAGGAAGCAAATGCAAGAAGATGAAGCAAATGAAAAAGTCATTGTAGTCATGCTTTCAGGTTTTTAAAATAAAACGTTCATGATGAATCAATAAGTACATTGGAAGATGTCAAGGTTCAGGATGATCTGGCCAAAGAGCTAGTTCATACATTATTCTGAAGAATCCTTCATGATGATTCCTTGTATTTTTTGAAGATCTATCCTTTGACAGGTTGATAGATGATAGATGTGAAGCAAGTGTCAGCATTATGAGCAGAATAGTCAATTTTGGGAAGTAGCAAGTTTGCAGAGCAGAATTGTAGAATATCTCAGTTGTGGTAACTCGTGAAAGGCATAACATGTCAGGGGGAGAAGCAATCCATTGCAGGAAGAGAGAGGAACACATTTCATTTGAGGGAGAAACAATATGTTACATGAAAAGTAAAGCAAGCAAATTTTCAGGGATGTCACCCTTTTCCATTGATGTTAAAGGGGGAGAGAAATCAAGAGAAGAATATCAAAGGCATGGAGTCAGGGGGAGTACTGATTGTAGGGGTGAGTATGTGTTGCCATCAAACAAAGGGGGAGATTTTTTAATGGTGTTGTCATTGATGCCAATTTTTGTTATTGAATGCTCTTAATATTTGTCTAGATTGCATCGGTTAGTAGTTCCAAAGGAAGAAGCTCTGGAAAAAACTAGAAGCCCCATACTTATTTGAAGTTTTGAGGATGAAGATCAGTCGAGTTTCTCCTAAGATCACCATCTTTCGATGCTCCTTGTCAAGTCGATTCCAGTGGTATATGGCATGCCACAACAACCCTCATGGTTTGAGAGATATCCTTGTTTGAAGATGAAGCCCCAACTTACGGGAAAAAACCCCAAAGGATCATAATGTGGTAACTCTTCTTTGGCCAAAACAAATTTTCAAGTAATGAGGCTCTTCTCCAACAACTAAAATAATCCTTCTTATGGCAAAAGGTTATTTTTGGATGGTTTTTCAAATCTATATCAAAAAATCAAAATTAAGAAGAGGGTTTTGCCACCAAAGGCATTTGAATTTCAAATTCAGATAAACCTCAAAGGGGTTTTTCCCTCCGTCATTTCAAATTTCAAACCTTTGTTTCCACCAAAGTATTAATTTGGTTGCTTCCTATGGTGCCCTCTAAAACTATCTAATGCCACCTCGAAGCACCATCTATGTATGGAATAAACAAATATCTTTTGATGTAATCAAGTTTTGGGTTATTTTCTTCGGCCCTAAGGTTTCATTGAAGATCCAATGAGAGGCATGTTTTTGGTTTGGTTATGAACTAGTAAGGGTTTCGCAAGGATAGATCTTTATGGGTATCTATTTCATCTCAATGAAGATCTTATTCAATTAAGGATTTCCATTCCTTAAAAGGGACCGAGGTATTGTGGTTGAAATTTGAAGTAAAAGTCCTTAATCAAGATTCCAAATCAATTAATACAACTCTGCAGTCATCAAGGAGGATTCATTGGTAATTGTAGAAACAAGAAATTGGCCTTCTAAAGTAGCTGGTGACCTATATTTACATGTTTAGTTTTGAATGTTTATCTATGAGGTTTGGACCCTATAACTTCTGTGCACTTGGTCGATTATTCTAACCATGAGCCATGAATGTACAGAGGTTAACTCAACTAGATGCACAAACAGTGAGTGTAATATATATATTACACTCACTATTTCTGCATATAGTTGAGTTAACCTCTGTACATTCGTGGCTTATGGCTTGAATAATTAAAGCAACATAATATAATTGAAGAACAACATCTACCCTTGTATCATTTGATCATTCATCAAGCTAACACAAGACATAAAAGATAAAATTCCAATAAATTGAAGTTTGATATTTTGCAAACACTTATTGTTTCTGGCCTAGTTTGGTAATAGGGGATAGCTAACAACAATAAGGGCTTCTATAGTTTTGGCACTATTCTATTGAAGAAGTTTGATAAGGGTTTTAATATCTTGTAATAGCGAGAAGTTTCATCTTGATCCTATTATTCAGAGGTAGCATAATAACCATATGTACCTTCATCAGAATATCAATGCATTATTGAAAACAAATGATAGAAGTTGTGGGTTTTAGAGTTCAGTGACATTGTAAAGAGTTGGTACTATTCACAAACTAAGTATAAAGGAAAAAGTGTGTTGCTATTATTGTTATTAAACATTGTTGTTACTGAGATGATCATGTGTCCCTTATGTGAATCCACTGTCATTAGTAAAACAAAGGTAGAGTTGTGAGTCCTTGTTGTCACTGTTGATGCACATTGTATATGCTAACAAGGACGAAGATATGGATGTCAGTGACATTATTTTATAGAAGATATGTGTTGATAATTTAGGGTTTGACCTTGTTGAAAAATTGTTATAGGTTGTCAAAGTATTGACCTTGTTTATTCTGACATTGTTCATCAATATTTGAAGACTAGGTTGATTACTGAATATAATCATTGATGATGCTAGTGATATGGTACTTGACAATGACAATTAGTAGAGAACATATTGTATGATTGATATTTGTATACAAGTGTTAAGGTGTGTCAATTATAAAAATATGCATAAGGAGTAGAGGTCACCTGAGCATAACCATTACAACATAGTACTTGGCACTATTTATGCTTGATGAGCAGAAGTCAGTATTCATAGCAAATTTCATTGAAGAGGAAAGGTAGTTGTTGATGGTTCTGGACCTTCCAACATTCATGGGATCTCCCTGGTATGAAATCTGAATTAGACCTCACACCATTTGGTGTAGGAGTCCCATCTGGTACGATGGACCAGTTGCCATTTACTTAGAGATTTTCCTTAGCCCTTGTTGTTCAACACATGAGAGTGTTATGCTAGTGTCTTCAAAAAGCGAGGTAAGTATGCATGGTTATTGTGTAATGTAACTCGTGTCTTGATTCTCTTACTGCAAGGAGAGAGAGTAAAGTGAGCCTCTAAGTGAGAGGTAATAGTACCACCTAGGAATAGACACACACGGACTAGAAATGTTTGTCCAACATCTAGTGGAATAGTCCACAGTGGATGTGGCAGTCATTAAAACCGAAGTGAAGGGGACAACACGTACACCACGCAATGGAGTAGTCCACGCAGATGTGATAGTTGTTATAACCAAAAAACGAAGATGGTTTGTCGAATATCCCGCGGAGTAGTCCACAAGGATGTGACAGTAATGATAACCAATACACAAAGATAGTCTGTCTAGTATCCCATGGAGTAGTCCACAGGGATGAGACAATGGTATAACCAGTACAACAGATTCCCAACAATGTAAGTACTAAAACAACCAAAGTATTTCAACTATCTTAGTACAGGTGAAACAAACATGCATTACAAATGTCGAAATAATAGTCTTACAAACATCTACAAAACATGCATAAAAACGTGTTGGCCTTAACAAGCTTCTATATTGACCAAAAGTCCCAAGACACATTTGTACACCATACATAACTAGTTCCAATAGTGAGACGTTGGAGCCACTCCTCGCTCCTCAAAGAAATGATTATCTGCTCTCAAGGCTATGTGGGAGGAGCCAAGGTGAAAATTCCTTGCTCATACAATGGAAGGGGTAGATATAGCTAAGGGTGATGCCTGACCCTTGTGACTCTTGGACTACCCTCATGACCATCGAACTTCCTATGACTTTTCAACTGACGTGACTCCTCAACTTATTGTGTGCATCCATTGGACTTCCACTTTATAGTACATTTAGTTACAATAGATATGGCCCATGGTGGTGATGTGGCCTTGACAACTCATGACACAAATTGACACGACACTGCTAACATGCATTGGTTGGTTGTATTGTTCATGTCAAGTTGTTGCACTACTAAGTGATGGATGTACTCTCAGTGTGCTTTGTCTTCTCCTCTGCATGGCTTGGTGTCATGGGTTCTTCGATGGTCTTGGTCTTGTAAGATGGTTGTATGCATGTGTTCCTTTCTCTTGTTGCTTGGTACGCTTTGTTCGTTCGTCCAGCTGCAAGTAAGTCTTCTAGCATGTGCGCTCCTTCATCTCGTTTGTCATCTCACCATGATCTACCAATGTACCTGTGCCTACAATTCACTCATGATGGGACGACATCAAATACAAAACCTCCCAGTATAGCATGATGCATTGATTTCTATGTTCTGGGCCCTGGACATATGACAGGATGGGAGAGGGCCCAGTAACTGCGCACCACGTAGTTCCAGATGACAGGGAAGAAGGATTTTTCACTGAGACTGCACAGAGTGCAGCTGAAGCTGGGACAAGGGACTCCGCAGCACAATATTCATTCTCGGGGAAAACTATGCAGATGCCACTGGGAGGCATAATTGCATAGTCAAGGACACCAATGGCAACTGCAAGGTGGGACCCTGAGGAACACCTTTGCACAATTTCCAAAAGGAAGACAAGGTAGGACAACAGAGGGACCCAAGGACAGTTCTACGCAGTTTTGGAGACCAATGAGTCCCAAATGAGGGAAGTCACTAGGAGGACATCTTTGCACAATTTCTTAGAACATTTCAGGCTTGAGTCTCTACGCAATGCAGGTTTTAGCAATCAGGAGGGAGGCTTGATGACTGATCTTGCGAAGTGAGAAGTTCAGATAAGCAGTGAGGCAGTTTCTACACAATTCTAGAAAGGAAGACAGGCTTCTCACCTTTGGGATTACGCAGTGTAATTGACTTGTAGGACAACCTCAAGAACTGTGTAGTTCTAGGCAGTAGAGCAACACCACTGAGGGCTGATATTGCGTAGTGTAGCTCAGTCGAGGTTCAATGAAGTGAAGTTGTTCTATCAAGAAATTTTGAGGAAAATGGCTAAGTGTGAATTGGAAGTGAACTTGTGATGACTCGATATTGTGATCACACACTTAGCATACTTCGACAACGTGACAACACTGATCACCAGGACAACATAGCAAAGCATGACCCTCTGTGGGATTGTCTAGATTTGAAAGAGACAAGTGCGACACAAGGGATAGACCTTTGGATGACCGTGACGACAATTGCATGACAGTGCTTACAACTTTGTGTGAGAGTGTGACGGGTGTTCACATAGCTAAGACAAACCAAACACACACAGAAAAACATTTGAAATCACCAAAACAATATTGCAAGCATGACGCATCAATCAACATGCCAAAAGACGACAATTGGTTAAGCAAGAAAAAGGGTGAAAAAAACTTTGACAGAGCTCAAGGAATGAGCTCGAGCGTTTGCAACCATCAAATGAAAAACCAAGGAAGGCTCTGAAATTTGAGTGCAGGCCAAAATTTTGGATGGTGTTGCAGCCGCTACAACACTTGGTGACACGTTGGTTGAACACCAGCTTCTCTGTTTTGGTTCGATTTTTAGTGCAGGGCCTTGGTCCTTCAAGGAATATTGATTCATCATGTAGATTACTTCAGCTTCCCCACTTACCCTACGGATAGACATGGTTCACCTTGTACCAACTTAGTTGAACACAACATAAGATTCATCCAAATCACAGTGTTTCAAATCGGGAACGATAGTTTAGCCTGTGAGCTTAAGATTTTTAGAGTATAAGTTTTCATCTCTAGTGTTTCTCTATTGCCGACAAGCCTGGACAGTACCCCGGTGGAGTCACGTAGGAACACAAGAATTACTCCATTTCCAGTGAGCTAGGACAGTACCCAGGTGGAGTTTCCTCCTTCACCTCTCTGCGTAGGAAGCCTTTCTCTTCTTTCACCTTTATTATTTTTTTAAAGAGAATTGTGCAAATGCACTTATTTATTTTTGGGGCAGAAGAGGGATCCCAACTCATTGAGAGTAGGAGAGGTTGTTACTTTAGTGAAGCATGTAAATACCTCTGATTCAAGTTTTCCCATTTAGATTTTCCACTTCTTCATTTCTACTAGTTGGATAAGCTTGAACACACTAGAGCAGAAGACTAAGTACAAGTATTAGGTGATGAGACTCATCATTGGGTAAAATATATGGACCTTAATACACCTCCAAGCTTACTAAAATCAACTCTTCTCATAATTATTTACATGTTTTAATTATATTTTGCTTAATGAGATGAGTAAAAGTAAGATGTTATGTCTAGTGGTTTAATGTGCATTGATTACAGGTTTTTGGGAGAAATTATGGCTAATTAAGGTATAGGAACTCAAATGAGACAAGATGGAGAAATTATAGGAGATGGATCTTCCTCATTAAATCCTCACTCATTCGAAGATCCCTCAATCAAATCACACTAGCTTGGAGTTGTAGGCAACCGAGTCATGAGGATCATTGGTAGTTGAGCCAGTGATAGTTAAGAACAAATTTATCTTGAGATTGGGAGCCAAGCCTCCCTAGATTTAAGGAAGTTGTTGGAAACTTCAGTTGTATAAATAAGGAGGCCTAGAGCCTAATTAGGATTTGGACATTTTATGCAAGATAACTAAGCACTTTCGAGTTGAAGGATTGTGACAAAAAATTGTTATGTATTTTTTGATATGTTAATGAAAATGAGCATCCCCTTGATCCAGCATTGAGTTGACTCAGAGGGTTGAATCTCTTGGGTTAGGGCCCAACCCTAGCAACAGAGGTTCCTCTAAATGTACTTGTATGCTTAGGTTCTTTCATAGATTACTTGTTGAATTGATTTTGGCATTGTTACATTGCAAGTATTGGTAAATTTTATTAGTTTGCTTCCATTTGTGCATGACTTTAACAGTAGCTTTAAAGAGATAAGGAAATATCAAAAAGGCTGATAACAGGTGGATCGCGCCTCATTCCTCCCTTCAGGGACCATGGTTTGAGGAAAAACTCCCATTCAACCCAAAAAGACATAATTCTCGTTTCTTATGAAATTTAGGGTTTTTTCTGCTAATTAGGTCAGGATCTTTCAGTTTTAAAATATAGGTTGCAGTTGTCATTTCTGATAGCTTAAGCTTTGTATTAGATTTCACGGTGCTTTCATAATAGGCTTCAAGAATTTCCATGCATGAACTAGGCAAATAAATGAGGAAATTCCATTTTCCTATGTTGATGTAAACCTTTCTTGTTTTGACATGGTTTATGGATAAATGCCAATAATGATGTGTATTTTGTAGGAGTTTCAATATTGCAGGAAGACCTCATATCATCAGTCTCAGCCAAACCATACCCACCCATGATCGCCAAAGGCCACTAAGTTCACAATCTGAGTTATCATTTCACAAGGACAACTTTCCATGCTTATTGAGCAAATCCAACCACCATACAACTTCAGTTCGAGTTATGAGTGAGTCCCAACAACTTCCTTGCCTTATTCCTTCCATCACTCACCTTCCCTAAGCTCCATACCACTGTCCAAATCACTCCTTATGCTTTCGGCTTGTTCCTGTAGGAAAACATGGGATCCTATAGGTGAATTAGGACATCCTGTAGGACAACCTGTAGTGCCCTGTTTTGAACCCGATTTGTGAGAAATGCATCATGAAAGCTAGAGAAGACCCTTGCTTTCCTTCCAAGCCATCTGACCCATCACAACCATCTCTTTCCACACCTAACCCACCTGCCATACAATCAAGAAGGATTAGCATTCATGTTTTCACAAAAAGACAAAAAGAAAAAGGGTGTTATGCTTATTCATGTGCACAACAGTTAAGTGTTTGATCAGATCAGATTGCATGCTTAGGTTAGTTAGGATTTCACGTGTTAAATTAGCATTCTTCTAAAGCAAGGTATCTTAACAAATAGCTAGATGAGTTGTGAGTTTTAGGCATCTATTTTAGTCTTTCTTTACTGCAGTAGGTAGCATTTCAATCCTCTCAATTATGGTAAAAATCTCCTTTCTCAATTGATAATCAAACTTCTTCTAAAATCAATAGAAGGCTGGTTTGAGAAACCTTAGTGGTCTATCACCCAGCTCAGTAATGACAAAGAGTGGACCCATTGCATCTATTTATGTATACAACATTTTCACCTCCAAGTATGTACGAACCTCGGGTTGATGAAGTAAAGTTGGTAGCCACAGGGGTTGCAGCATTCTTGCTGCAATACTGGTGCTCATCACTTTTTGGCACCATTGTTGGGGAGGTGTCTGAGTAGATGTGATTTCTACTTTCTTTCTTCCATTTATTATGTCTTTCATTTTGTTATTAGTTTCATTTTTGTAAGATAGTTGTAAGTTGGGTTGCTTTCCTTTCCATTCTGCAAGTGATTTCATTTAGTAGTTAGTTTCAATTCAGTTTGTCTTTTCTATTCTGCAATTAGTCTTAAAGATTGAAAAAAAAAAAAAACAAAACACTTATTTTATGTCTATTAGGAATAGGGATAACTTAGGAAAATTTCTACCAAATACCCCCACCACTTCAAATAGCCAACCTTCTCTCTTCTTCGGTGGTTGTGAATTAGAGGATCCCTTAGGTGAGCAACCAGAGATTTTTGAAGAGCTTATAGGGGAAGAAGAAGAACCCATTCCAACTGACATAATGGCTAAAAATAGAAATGAAAGGGGAGATATAGAAAGAATTGAGGGTGCTTTTCCCATCAGAGAACCCAATGGGGATGCCAAGGTGAAAAACATAAACCCCTCTTCTCTTCCTCACTTCCATGGCCTGACATGAGAAGATCTAGATACTTTCTTGTTTGAATTTGTTGTCATATGTAGAACTTATGATTACATCACTGATGATTGGAAGTTGAAATTATTCCTATCCACTCTCAAGGATGCAGTTATGTGTTGGTTCATGGGTTTATCTGGGGATAGTATCACCACCTGGGCTCAGATGCAGCAAGCTTTCAACAACAAGTATAGGGACTAGTACTGTAGGTCCAAAGACACAAAAGATGAAATTTCTAGAATGACCTTGGGGCATGATGATTCCTTAGAGGATTATGAGGAAAGATTCCAGCTCAACTATAAAAGGTCCAGGTTCACACTTGATCCTGAGTCACTTAAGTGATTCCTACTCAGGGGGATCAGGGAAGATCTCCTGGATACCCTAAACCTGCTATCAGGAGGGGACATCTACTAGCTACCCTATGAAGATATCAAGACCGTTTTTAAGAACCATTCTAGGGAAGCTAGAAAAAAGGGTAGGGTTAGTCAGACTGTGGCCAACTCGTCCTCTTCCAACACATCTATAAAAAGTGAAATTGGAAACATGTTGGAATATTTTAAGAGTGAAATGTTGCAAACCCTTTCCCTACAAATGGACACTATGAAAATCAAGAGGAAGCAGGAGGAAGTAGAGAGAGCATTAGCCATCTTCTGCCCTAGATGCACAAGGAGGCACCCTAGGAATGAATGTCCATTAAACCTTATAGAAATTTGCTTGGTTTGTGAAAAAAACCACTCCACAAACAAGTGCCCTTCCCTACCTGGACTAAAAGTTGTGTATCAGGGAACTGAAGGGGTGATTGAACAACTCTGCTACATTAATCAAAGGAGGCCTCATGGGCCTTAACCATACAATCAAGGCATGCAAGGGTCATCCTATGCATATTACAACCCTAACCAAAACACATCCATTCCCTCTTGGGCCCCCCAGCTCATCCCTCCTGGTCTACACCTTCTCCCTGGTCTTTTGCACCTCAGTACGATTCCCAGTTGACCAACCAGCCATTTCAGCCATACACTCCTCCACAACCTAAGTGGAATGCACCACCCTAGGGGTGGAGGCCCCCATACAACAATGCTCCAACTTTACTGCCTTCACCTCCTACTCAACCACAACTTTTACACCCTGCTCAACCTAAACAACCTTAGATGCCTTCCCAACCAAACCCGAACAATAGACATGCACAATAGGTCTACAGTGGAGAGACCTCCTACCTTGCTTATGTTGTGGAAATTCAGTAAATCAACCTTAGGTCTAGGAGAGTGCTCCCAAATAACCAACCTCCATCTCCACCTAGGGAGAGTGAGGAGGAAAGAGCGGACAATATGCCTAGAGTGAATCCACCACCCTTTCCTGAAAGATTAACTCCTCCAATCCAACATACCCTAAAAGAGAATGAACTTCTGGGTGAATTGAAAAACCTATGTGTCAAAATCCCACTTCTCCAAGCTATTAAGGATGTACCTATTTACAACAAACTAATTAAAGAGAAGTGTTTCAAACATCCAGGAAGGCGAAAAAGAGACACCCCTACCATTAATATCATTGGACAAATGTTTGACTTAATGATGGGGCAAGTAATTTGCCCAAAGTATTTAGACCCTGGAAGCCTTGTAGTAGATGTGCACATCAATGGTACCATTGTCCCACATACCTTGATTGATCTTGGGGTTGCCATTAATGTAATGACTAAGGACACCATGCTCAAGCTAAATCTCCAGGGATCATTAAGAAAGACCACAACAGTCTTGCAGCTTGTAGACCGATCCACAGTAGCCCCTGAGGGGATTGTTGAGGATGTGATGGTCTCCATTGACTCCTGGGAGTACCTTGTAGAATTCTTAGTTCTCCAACCTAAGATCAAATTTCATGGTTATCCTCCCATACTTGGGAGGCCTTGGTTAGCCACTGTCGATGCCTACATCAGCTGCAAGGCTCAAAACATGACTATAAAAAATGGGCATATGTCCAAGTAGTTGGTCTTGTACCCTCCTTCTTAGCCATATTTAGAACATGACTTACCTTGGGCTGGAAGAGGAGGAATAATATGAAGTCTACTCCACCCAACTCTATACCCTAGAAACTACCATGGGAGGAGGACAACCTGATGAAGATGATTTGATTGAACACATTCTCCAAATCCAATTCCCAACACCATGTCTCTGGAGGAAGTAGTGAAGGAAACCAAGAACAACCATCGGATTGATCTATGCTTAGCTAGCTCAAACCCTACTCGTGTCAAGACAATAGAATTTGGCCTTGAAAGAACACTGAAAATCAAACCCTCTCTTTCTGTACACCAAGAAGAAGAGTTATGTAATATGCTAAGAGAGCATTTGGATGCCTTTGCTTGGAATTACAAATAAATGAAGGGAGTGCACCCCTCAGTGTGTACTCACCACATTTATATCAAAGAAGGTTGCAAACCAGTCCGACAACCCCAAAGGAGAATGAATCTAGCTCTCAAGGATATAGTCAAAGAAGAGTTGCAAAAGTTGTTGGATGCAAGATTCATTTACCCTATCTCGAATAGTGAGTGGGTGTCTCCTTTGGTGTTGGTTCCAAAGAAAAATGGAAAGTGGAGGATTTGTGTTGATTACAAAGAGTTAAATAAAGCAACAAAGAAGGACCATTTCCCTCTACCTTTCATTGACCAAGTGTTAGATGCCTGGCAGGGAAAAAGTTTTCTCTTTCTTAGATGGGTTCAACGGGTACAATCAAATCCAAATTAGCCCAGAGGACTAGGATAAAACCACCTTCACTTGTCCCTGGGGAACCTTCGCTTATAGGGTCCTTCCTTTTGGTCTATGCAATTCCCCTGTCACTTTCCAAAGGGCAGTCCTGAGTATCTTTGCAGAGCTAGTCCATGATGCAGTAGAAATTTATATGGATGAATTTACACCCTATGGGTGTGATTTCCAGGAGGCTCTCAATAACATGGGTAAGGTGTTGAACAAATGCATTAAAATGAACTTATCCCTTAGTCCCGAATAATGTGAGTTCTTGATGACTGCATGGACTGTTCTAGGTCACTCAATATCCCAGGAAGGACTACAAGTAGACCTAAATAAGATAGCCATCATCAAAAGGGTCCCGACTCCGCAAAAATAGAGGGATGTAAGTTTGGCTGGATACTATAGGAGATTTCTAAAGATTTCGGCAAGTTAGCTTCTCCTTTATTTGGGTTATTGGCCAAAGACTCTGAATTTTTATGGTCAAAAAGTTGTCAAGAAGCCTTGGACACCCCAAAGGACAAGTTGACTACTGCACCTATTCTTCGAGGCTCAAATTGAGCTCTTCCTTTCCATATACATTTTGATGCCTCTCACAAAGCCATAGGAGCAGCTCTAGGCCAGATAGATGACAAGATACCTTATGTCATTTACTTCATTAGTAAGAATATGTCGAAAGCCGAGCTAAACTACACAGTGACTAAAAAAGAGATCCTAGCTGTTGTGTATTCATTGAATAAATTTAGGCATTACATTACCAGTTACCAAACATTTGTACATACTGACCATGCTGTAATTAAATACTTGATGAATAAGCTTGATGTAAATGCTCGGATTATTAGATGGTTACTTTTATTACAATAGTTTGATTTAACTATTATTGATAAGCCTGGCAAGGAGAATGTTGTTGCAGATTTTCTATCCAGATTGACTTTGCGTGTAGGGGAGGAAGGAATGGTTGATGATCAGTTACCAGATGAACATTTATTGGCCATTTCAGTTCTGTCTCCATGGTTTTCCGACATAACAAACTACTTGGTGTCTGCACAGTTTCCATTGAACTTGTCCTCCAAGGAAAAGAGCAGGATCATAAGAAAGAGTGCCCCATTCACTTGGATTGGGGGAAATCTCTTCAATCTAGGTCCGGATCAAATTCTAAGAATATGTGTCATGGAGGAGGAAGTCTTCGACATCCTTCTGGCCTGTCATGATGGGTCTTGTGGAGGTCACTTTGCAGCGAAAGAACAACATTCAAGGTATTACAAGTTGGTTATTATTGGCTCACTGTTCACCAAGATGTGAGGAGGTATACCAATTAGTGTGATCGGTGCCAAAGGATGGGGAAACCTACCCCAAGGGATGAGATGCCTCTGCAACCTCAAGTGAATTTTGGGTCATTTGACAAGTGGGGCATGGATTTCATCAGACCCATTAACCCTCCATCCAAACAAAAGCAATACATCATTGTGTGCACTGACTACTTAACCAAGTGGGGTGAAGCCAAAGCCATCAAAGCAACAACAAAAGAAAAGGTGGCTAAATTCTTAAGGGAAAATGTGTTTTATAAGTTTGGGTACCCTAAAGAATTGGTCACTGATCAAGGCAGTCAATTTACATCTCGCATGATTGAAACTCTGTTAAGTCAGCATAAGATCAAGCATAGAACATCCACTCCTTACCACCCACAGGCTAATGGGCAAGTGGAGGTAACCAACAGAGCATTGGAAGGAATTCTGACCAAGGTGATTAGTAGCAGCAGAAAGGATTGGGTAGACAAATTAGTTGAGGCCACCTGGGCCTACAATACCACCTGGAAGACCACCACTGGCTTCACTCCTTATGAGCTGGTCTATGGGAAGAAAGCCCTATTGTCCATTGAATTTGAATACAACACCTTAAGGATGGCAACACAACTGGATATAGATATCACTAGGGCACAACAAGAAAGATTGCTCTAGCTGAATGGGTTAGATGAATTTAGGATGCAGGCCCTCCTACACACAGAGGTAACTCAAGTTCAAAGGAAAATTTGGCATGACAAGAATATAAAAGACAAACAGTTTCAAGAAGGTGATTGGGCTTTGTTGTATGATTCCCGGTACAAGGATTTTAAAGGCAAGTTAAGGACTAGATGGTTAGGGCCTTATGTAATAGAAAAGTGTCATGATAATGGTGTTGTGCAGATAAGAACCATTGATGCAGAGGTCATCCCTTTGCTTGTCAATGGGTATAGATTAAAGATCTACAAGAAGCCCTTGTCAAAACAAGAATTCATTAATAGAATCAGCAATACAGTGATGGTGGTAGAGCAAGTCTCATCTTCGACCCCACCAAGTCCCTTTGAAAAAACAAAAAAACAAAACAAAACAAAAAAAAAAAAACAAAAACAAAAACAAAAACAAAAAAATAAAAAACAAAAACAAAAAAAAACACTCATGTGAAAACCTCCATGAGGCACCTAAGTCCCACTGTTGGGTTGAAAACCTCCTGAGGCGGCCCAAGGATGTTAAAAATAAAAGGGAAAAAATAAAAAGATCTCTAGGTGAAAACCTCTTTTGAGGCACCCAGGGCAGGCAACTAGGATGAAAACCTCCTTATAGGCAGACTAGTTGTTTTACAAAAAAAAAATTAAAAAAAAAATAAAAAAAGGAAAGAGAAAAATATACAAAAGATGGAAATTTTGTTTTGCAGGTCAGCAAGAGGAGGATAAGCACAACATGAGAAGGATAGAAGGACCTAAAAGATCCATGTTTTAATCCACCCATCTCATATCTTCCACTATTCACCTAGTCTTCCATTTATAAACCCCTCCAGCTCATCTCACACAAACTCTGTGTTTTCTACAGGATTCCTTGTAATCCTATAGGAGTTTCCTGTAGGAATGACAGTGACCTTGAAAACCACAAGAAGGGAAGTCTGAGAGCAAGGTGATGACACAAGCCTATGTCTGGATGAAAAACCATTTACTTCACCACACCATAGCCATTCCTTTCATCACCATGTCGCCCCTGCATCCATCAAAGAAATCAATTCAAAAAAATATATAGATTACAAAAGAAAAAGAAAAGGAAAAAATAAAAAAATAAAAATAGAAGAGAAAGAAAAGAGGGAAAGAGGAACCATACCCAAAGGAAACATCCCTCACCTACCATTCCATACCACCCTTCTCCACTCATTTCAACATCCCTTATGCTTCAAAGTTGAGGAAAAATATGAAAGTTTAAGGGAGAGGCAGCTACAGGACATCCTGTAGCAACCTATCCCACAAAGGAAACCATAAAGATTGAAACCATCTTCAGAACCAGGAATACAAGGATGAAAAAGCTCCTCAATAGCTCAACAGCAACAAGAAGATCACCAACAACAAGGTCTAACACCTGCACATCAAAAGGAACAAAGCATCAAAAGAGGCAAATACATAGTGAAAATATGCAGATTGAAAAGCACAACAAAGAGGCACCACTCTCCAGCATGCATCATCAATGAAGCACCTTACCCACAGGTATGTCATCTTACTCATGCTCTCTTGTTAGTATGATATGATCAAAACTGTAGGATTATGTGAGAGTTGATTTTATAAGTAAAGGTGGCCAGTTAACTTGGCCACCTTTGGCTAGTCGATGAGAAGAAAAGAGTTAGACCACTCCACACGTGGCAAAATTCAAATCAAAAGAAAAGGGAATAAATCCAAAAATGGTTAAGTTATGGAGGATAGGAGTGGGAGATAATTACGAGGTAAGGTGGAATGATGGACTGATAGTGGGACCAACGGTCCAAAAGGAGTTTCTTGTACTTAGCCAGCCAACACACCACCCCACACGATCATCCATAAATGGAAATAAAACATTGATTCCCATATGAAGAAATCAAAGGCAACTTCAAGGATTCATCAAATGAAGAGGTTGCCCTTGGCCTTCCTGAAATAGCACCTACAGTATACAGTGAGAATCTACAGCATAGGAAACCTACAGGAAGCCTACAAGATACAGAGGAATAAGCCTACAAAGCTATCAATGGGCACCAAGGGTGGTCAAATAAAGGGTTATCCTCACCAGAACGTAGAAAATTGAGGTAGGAGCCATACCTTCTATATTTTCTGTTTTGAAAAAAAGGAAATCATCAATTTGGTTAGGAATTTGCAATGCATCTCAAGATAGAAGAATTGTATTGCATATTACTAAAAGTTAAAATTCAAAACTTCCTCACCTACCATAATTCTTCAACTATATCCACACAAGCCTCTACAATTACCAGGGAAAGATGACAGGAGGTTTCAACAAAAGAGAACTCACAAACATAGCAAGGATCCATCAGCATCCTCCTATGGTGGAAATTTTCACAAGGCATTAATGGATGGGGTTATTTGAGAGGATGAGAGGATACGATGATGATGTGGCCAGAGAATTTGCCCTCTCACTCATACCCCTCACTACGACCAATGCCACTACTGTGGTGAAGGGTTTATCAGTAGCAATTACCCTTGAGGTTATAAGCAGAATCACTACACTCCCCTAGGGTTAGCATGCAGAAAAGAAGACAAGGTAACATCACCCTTGCAAAGAAAAGTTTATCTTTGGAAGGAGAAGAACCAATAGAGGACAAAAATGGGGCTAGAAGGGAGAACATTCAATACCCTTGGAATGAAGTCAGTTACCACCTCATCAAATATATTTCATGTGAAGGGAGATACAATGTAGTGTATTGATACCACTTCATACTCCTCCAAGAACTGAGATTTGGAGAGAACACACCTCCTCATAACAAATTGAGTACGCCCTACTTTCTTCTACAATCCATGATAGACATGAGTATCAAAGTGCAGGAGGGAAAACATCAGCAACTAGCCCATCATGGGTTGATCAAACTCATCCTTGAAGATGCTCTACAAAACTTAAGATTCCCTATTCCATGGACAACATTTACAAACATGCAGGCAGAAGGAGCAATCCAAGCTATTGAATATGACAGAAGCCCTACTGCTAGTGAGGGAGAAGAAGAAACAAAGGAGGAAAAAGGAGAAGAAACATAGGAGGAAAAAGGAGAAGAAACGGAGGAGGGAAATGAAGAAGAGGCAGAAGAGGAAACAAAAGAAGAAACAAATGAGCGTAGTGAAGAAATATAGGAAGAAAAAGAAGAGGAAGGAGGAGAAAAACAAGAGGATGAGAAAGAAAATGGAAAAGAGGAAAAAGGACAGAAGGATGAGAAGAGGTTTGCAGCTCAAGACAGAGAGAAGATTAATCACCAAGGGTATCTCCAAAGCCTACAGAGAAAGAGGCAATAGTTGCTCTTACTACCATAATTACACCTATCAAATCAAAGGGAAAGAGGGAAAGACAAACCTTATTGTACTTCAAGACAAGAAAGAGCACTAGGATTAGATAAGGAAGACCTCAAACCCCCACCAAAACTCCAATTGTCATTGAGGATTCACCAAATCAACAAGATAAGGCAACCCCTCTAAAGAAAAATGAAGGAGAAGGATCATCAAAACAAGCTTCTCCCAAGTCTCCAATTACCTATGTTAGGAGGCCTGTCACAAGGTCAGCCTCATCAAAGGGAAAAGGTCTCCTACAGGAGACACATGCAGACCTATAGGAAGTAGAGGCCATCCTACAGGAAACTTTGTCAAACCTATAGGAAACAGATAAAAGAGACCAGGAAGGAATTACTCAACAAGAAACAAAGGAAGAAGGCCAAGAACTGAGAGAACCTAGACCACAACCAAATCTTAGCTCCTACTACAGGTTCATTGAAGGAGGTAGGGTGATACCACAAAATTTTGCAATTCCCCTATTCTTTGAACTTGAAAAAGAAAGGGCAAGGACACACGGGTGGATGCAAATTGCTAAATCAAAAGGGGTAGAGGATGTAGGCCATATGGAGGAGAGATTGTAGGAGATGGGTAGAGAACTGAGCGGCATAAGAGACAAAGAAGCAATGATGAAGTCTCAGTTAGAGGCTAGGAATACATGGCTAAGGAAGCAGCTACAAGAAAGGGAGAGCCAATCTATGGTCAGTTTGTCCATGGAGGCAATCCAGTACAGGATGCCAGCAAAGTCTTATCCCTTGTACCTCAAGGAACAATGGTTACAATTCCAGATAAAGACCCTAGCACAAAGAGGAACTATGCCCTTCCAAGACTATAGACAATTCATTGATCTCTGTGATCAAAGCACCTTGGAAGATAGAGCAAAAATATATGAGTTTTACCTACACAATTTGGCCTTGACAGAATTAAATGTGTGGGACTAAAATCCAAAGCTAGGGGACTTGCAATTGATGGCCTTAGCATCATGGATGAATCATGAGGAGGCAAGAGATATAGAGATGAAAAAGGTAATGGCAAAAGAAGAGACAGAACCCCTTATGATCATAGTAGAAAAATCTAACCCAATGGCTGTCATCAACACCCACAACCTCATTGCAAATGATCCCAAGCTTGCTCCAAGGTACCTTGTTGTACAAGAACAAGAAGTCACACACTTTGAATACATGTTCAAATTTCTAGGAGATGATAGCCAACAAGCCTACCAAAGGAGATGGAACGCCTTGCATTATAGCCTAAAAATAAGAGAATATCATACTCCTGATAGAATGAGGGAGGCACTAAATAGAACCCCAATGTATAAGCCGGCACTACAAAGACTCAAATTCAATTGGATTGGCTTGAGGCTGAATCCACCAATGCTTTTGGGAATGTTGGAAGGAAGAAAAGAAGAAGAAGAAAGAAAGGAGTGGGAAGAGATAGAGAAGAAGGTAGGATTTTATTCACAGGAGGAAGAGACTACAACAGAAGCATGGGATGTCAGGGAAACCACCAAAGCAACAAAGGACATGGACATAGATTGAGTTGCTTAGAGGATGAGCAACACTTTCAGTAGGGGGTGATGATGAGGCTCATCATTGGGTAAAATATATGGACCTTAATACACCTCCAAGATTACTAAAATCAACTCTTCTCATAATTCTTTACATGTTTTAATTATATTTTGCTTAATGAGATGAGTAAAAGTAAGATGTTATGTCTAGTGGTCTAATGTGCATTGATTGCAGGTTTTTGGGAGAAAATTATGGCTAATTAAGGTGCAAGAACTCGAATGAGACAAGAAGGAGAGATTATAGGAGATGGATCTTCCTCATTAAATCCTCACTCATTCGAAGATCCCTCAATCAAATCACACCATCTTGGAGTTGCAGGCAGTCGAGTCATGAGGATCATTGGCAGTCAAGCCAGTGATAGTTAAGAACTAGTTTATCTTGAGATTGGGAGCCAAGCCTCCCTAGATTTAAGGAATTTGTTGGCAACTTCAATTGTATAAATAAGGAGGCCTAGAGCCTCATTAGGATTTGGATTTTTTATGCAAGATAACTAAGCACTTTCGAGTTAAAGGATTGTGACAAAACACTGTTATGTTATTTTTTATATGTTAATGAAAATGAGCATCCCCTTGATCCAGCACTGAGTTGACTCAGAGGGCTGAAGCTCTTGGGTTAGGGCCCAACCCTAGTAGTAGATGTTCCTCTTATTGTACTTGTATGCTTAGGTTCTTTCATATATTACTTGTTGAATTGATATTGTCATTGTTATATTGCAAGTATTGGTGAATTTGATTAGTTTGCTTCCATTTGTGCATAACCTTAACAATAACTTTGGAGAGATAAGGAAATATCAAAAACACTGATAACAGGTGGATTTTGCCTCATTCCTCCCTGCAGGGACCATGGTTTGAGGAAAAACTCTCATTCAGCCCAAAAAGATAGAATTTTGATTTCTTATGAAATTTAGGGTTTTTTTTTTCTTATGCTAATTAGGTCAGGATCTTTCAGTTTTAGAAGATAGGCTGCAGTTGCATTTTTGATATCTTAATCTTTGTATTAGATTTCATGGTGCTTTCATAATAGGCTTCAAGCATTTCCATGCATGAATTAGGAAAATAAATGACGAAATTCTATTTTCCTATGTTGATGTAAACCTTTCTTGTTTTGACATGATTTATGGATAAATTCCAACAATGATGTGTATGTTGTAGGAGTTTCAATATTGTAGGAAGACCTCATATCATCAATCCAAGGATAATTTTAGGGGCGAATGTTCCCCCTTTGGCGAAATTAAGGGGTTTTAAATTTTTAGTGGGCGAATATTTTGTATCTTAGTACATTTTTACAAATCACCTCAAATAGCCCACCTTATTTTAAGGGAGAGGGTAAAAAGGGTAAATTTAGCCCTTGAAATTAGGACTTACAACCTTCCATTCGCCCATTTTCAAGAATAGGTTTTATTTAAATGAATCCGTTAGCCCATTTTCAAGAATAGGTTTTATTTAAGTGAATCCTATGGGCCAAATACCATATTTATAAAAGAGGTATGGTAAATTAATAAAAATATAAATAAATGAGAGGTGTGGTAAATAAATAAAACATTTTTTATATTTACTCCATAAGTCACATTATATACATGTAAGGGTGTAAACAAATAAAAATATAAGTAAAGTGGAGGTATGGTAAATAAATAAAATGTCTTTTTATACTTACTCAAAAGGTATGGTAAATAAATAAAAATATAAATAAACTAGACGTATCGTAAATAAATAAAACCTCTTTTTATATTTAGTCCATAACCCTCGTTCTATTTATGAAGGCTCAAGAAAGAGGTTTTATTTAAGTGAATCCTATGGGCCAAATACCATATTTGTAAAAGAGGTATGGTAAATTAATAAAAATATAAATAAACGAGAGGTATGGTAAACAAATAAAACATTTTTTTATATTTACTCCATAAGTCACCTTATATTTACGAACACTCAAAAAATGGGTTATATTTAGGTGAAACCTATGGCCAAAATACTATGGGACAAATACCATGGACTAGATTGTTATTAATACCATGCAAAAAACCATTATTAACCCTAATATTAGAATTAATAAAAATAAAAATGGCACATGGTATTGACCCATGGTATTCACCAAAATGGCACATGGTATTGACCCATGGTATTCACCAAAATGGCACATGGTATAGACCCATGGTATTCACCTGGAATGTAGCCTATTTAAGTGGGGGAATTAAACCAGCATGTAGCCTATGCTAAGATTCACTAGGACTTTACAAAGTTTTATTATTTAGTGAAAGACTCGCCAAGATCTTACAAGATTTTATAATTGAGCAAAATATTCGCCATGCCTGGTGAGAGATTCGCCAAAAAATTATATATACATATTATATTATTGATAAAATCGCCTTCCATTTTTCCTATATACCATGGAGATTCGCCCATTTATTATATTTATAAATTTAGGGGGGGTTCTTAAAATTTTCCCTGCATCAATCTTAGCCAAATCATACCCACCCATGATCGCCAAAGGCCACTAAGTTCACAATCCAAGTTATCATTTCACAAGGAAAACTTGTCATGCTTGTTGAGCAAATCCAACCATCATACAACTTCGGTTTGAGTTCTGAGTGAGTCCCAACCACTTCCTTGCCTTATTCCTTCCATCACTCACCTTCCCTAAGCTCCATACCACTGTCCAAATCACTCCTTATGCTTTTGGCATGTTCCTGTAGGAAAACAGGGGATCTTATAGGTGAATTAGGACATTGTGTAGGACGACCTGTAGTGGCTTGTTTTGAGCCTGGTTTGTGAGAAATGCATCATGAAAGCTAGGAGAAGAGCCCTGCTTTCCTCCCAAGCCATCTAACACATCACAATCATCTCTCTCCACACCTAACCTACCTTCCATACAATCAAGAAGGATTAGCATTCATGTTTTCACAACAAGACAAAAAGAAAAAGGTTGTTATGCTTATTTATGTGCACAATAATTATGTGTTTGATCAGATCACATTACATGCTTAGGTTAGTTAGTATTTCACATGTGTTAAATTAGCATTCTTCTAAAGCAAGGTATCTTAAAAAATAGTTAGATGAGTTGTGTTTTTTAGGCATCTATTTCAGTCTTTCTTTACTATAGTAGGTAGCATTTCAATCCTCTCAATTAGGGTAAAATTTTCCTTTCTCAATTGATAATCAAACTTCTTCTAAAATCAATAGAAGGTTGGTTTGAGAAACCCTAGTGGTTTATTGCCTAGCTCAGCAATGACAAAGAGTGGACCCATTGCATCTATTTGTGTATATAACATTGTCACCTCTAAATTTGTATGAACCTCGGGTTGATGAAGTAAAGTTGGTAGCCCTAGGAGTTGCAACATTCTTGCTGCAATACTGGTGCTCATCATGAGGTTTCCCGGGCTAGACACAGGTTCATGGTTTGACCAAAATTATCCTTACAAACAGATCATATTTTCCATCAAGACTTCATTGGCCAAAAGTTACAACCAAACAAAAAGAAGACAGACATAGGACTGACCAAGCGCTGCAGTGTCACAAGACTCTTTGAACTTCAGCCACATACACCTTCAGAAGCCAGAACGTAGTGCGACACAACACTTATTTACAAAAGAAAAATAGCATAATAGTAAGGAAAACATAACAACAAACAAAAAAAACAAAGCAAGAAATAAAAAAAGTATGTACATAGCGTGGGGCGCAACCCTGGATCGTTGAAAATAACATTTTAAATCTTGGCCATTGACGGCGAGACTGCCAATCCTCTCATTAAGTGATTGGAGATGGTACGTGTGTTGGTCAAGATTCTCATTGACTGTAAATGGACCAATCCACATGGATTGAAACTTCGTGTGATTGCCTTTGTCCTCATGGGGTTTGTCCCACTTTAAGGCTAAGTCACCCACACTGAAGCTAGTACTCTATGTAGACTTTTTATCGAACCATCTCTTGATATGGTTCTGGTGGAGTGTAATTTTTTCTTGTTCTTTCATCCTTTCTTCCTGTAGCTTGTGCAGTGTGTCGATCCTATGTTGTACTAACAGACACGACTTGCCTTGGGATTCTTGGGACAACTGGAGAGCAACCAAGTAGATGTTCGACGGGAGGATGGCTTCTTTTTCATATACCAGGAAGTAGGTGGAGGTATTCAGAGAAGGCTTAGGTGTGACTCAGTCAGACAATAGAGCATTCACTAGAGCGGAGTGCTAGTTTTTCTATTCATATATTCATATTAGATGGTATTTTTGATAATGCGGATGAGGTTCTTGTTTGTAGACTTAGCAAGATTGTTTCCCTACGAGTAGTAATTAGAAAAATGCTTCAACACAATACAATTCTACAATGCAAAGTCATAAAGCTTAAAAGAAGAAAAGTACATTACAATTTCAAAAGCAAGTGATGCAGGAACACCAAATGTGGAGATAATGTTATATTGTAGGACATTGATGACTTCCTAGTCATTCACTTGTTTCAACATGACTGCTTCTATCCATCGCGTGAAGTAATTTGTAGTAGTTAGAATATAGCGGTGTTGCTTTGATGAATGTGGGAAAATCTACCCAATAATATCCAAGCCCCACTGTTGGAATGGTTCTTCCAGTGCAACAGGCTGCAGCGAGGCTGCTGACCTTCGGTTTCGGTCGGTGCATCTCTGAAGACTGGACACTTGCGGGCATAGGCATGTGCATCCTTGAACAATGTAGGCCAGTAGAAATTGGCCTGCATGACCTTGCGCGCTATTGTGTTACCCACGAAGTGTCCCCCGACTAGTCTGTCATGGAGATAACATAATAACTTTCTGAATCCTATGCCTCCAGGCACCTAAGCAAGACACCATTGTGATTCTTTCTGTAAAGTACCCCATGTATCGACTGGTAAGATTGAGTTGTGAGTCAAAGTTCTCTCTTTTGTCGCATAGAAAAATGATAGGGCACAGTGCCATGCTCAAGGTAATGGCACACTTCTACGTACCAAGAGTCTTCGTGTGAAGTGGGTGAGGCTCGCTCGACATTGTACATTTCTATTTCTTTCTTATAGCCTGCAAGCTCTTCTTCTTCCTCCTATGCATGTACTTCTTCTGCTGCTAGTTTGCACAGACCATGACCCTTGATCTTGTGAACTGGATTGATGTTAAGGTCGTACTATTGCAGTCCTATCATCCAGTTCACCCTCCTTTCACCCCGATCTTGCTAAACAAGCAGTGCTTTGACTGTTGGGTTTAGCACAATCACAATGCAATGGTTATTTAGGACGTAGGATATGAAATTCTTCACCGCCTTATACATTGCATATGCTTGTCTGTCCATGGCGGGATAGTTGAGTTCGGGTCCTTGCAGGTTCGCACACATTAAGGAGATGGGTTGCTCATTGTTCAGCTCGTCCTTCTGAGCGAGCACAACAATGAGTGAGGTGTCGAAAGCAAAAGTATAGAGCAAGAAATATTTGTTGAATTTTGGGATGTACAACACGGGTGCTTCTGCTATAGCTTGCTTGATACGGGTGGACGCGTCCTTTTCCTTCTTTCCCCAACTGTAGATTGCGTCCTTCTTGATCATCTATTGGATGGGTTTGAAAATCTGCGCATAATTAGAGATGAAATTTCTGAGGAAGTTGATCTTCCCTAGGAAAGACTGCATGGATTTCTTGTTCACAAGGTGATGAATCCGCGTGATGGTTTGAACTATGTCCAGATCTACCTTGATACCAATCCTGGCAATGTTGTGTCCAAGCAGGTTTCCCTTGAACACTACAAAGATGTTCTTGGGATTCAAGGATATCCTATATTTTCGAAATTGCCCAAAGATTTTCTTAAGATGGTGCAGGTGGTCTGACTGCTATCTTGAGAAGACTGTCATGTCATTGAGGTAGACCACCACGCTCTATCCGATGAGTCCATAGAAGGTGATTTTCATTACGCACTGAAAAGTTGCACCTGCGTTTACCAGCTCAAATGACATCATTCAAAAAGTGAATGAACCCCACTTGGTATGGAAGGTTGTTTTAAGTCTATCAGGCTTTGTTACTAGAACCTGGTTGTATACTGAAAAGTCGTCAAGCAAAGAAAACATCTCTTCTGTAGATATTGTTTGTAGTATGTGCTCCATAGATGACACTGGGTAGTTGTCCTTGTCTGAGGCACAGTTGAGGTTATGAAAATATACACACAGGAAGATCTCCGCAGACTTCTTTCTCACAGGGACTAGATTGGAAACCCACGTGGAATGCCAAACTTTGTAGACGATTTGAGCATCCAACGACTCGGTCAATTATTTCTATATGAGAGGGTCAAGTGAAGGATGAACTTTCCTTAGCTTCTGCTGAAAAGGCTTGGCCCCTTCCTTAATTGGAATGATGTGCTGGATTATTCGCGTGTCATATGTCTTCAGGTCATCGTACGTCCATGCGATCACATCACGGTACTATCTGAAGAGGTGGATGAAAGCTTATCGCTCTTGTGATGTACAACATGTATCGAGATTTACAAACTTCGGATCCTTGTCCATTCCCAGATTAATCTATTCATGCAACAATGTAGATTTGTGGGTTTTAGGATTTACAGGTCCCTGAAAGCGGATCTGCAAGTCATATAGCTTATCAAGTGATACCACACCCTTGGGGATGAGGTTTCCTTTGCTTACATCAGCTATGTCCTACAAAGAATTCTCGTGGTCGTCCTCATCTATAGTTGCATCCTTGAAGACGTAAGCATTGACCATGAAATGTAGTATCTGTTGATCATCATAAAAAATGCGTAAATTAGTGATGTTGTCCAAGACAGGTGGTTTATACAAAATTTCACCACAAAATCTATCCCTTAATGGTGTCATCCCAAAAGCTACGTTTACCAAGGCATCTGCAACTGCATTACACATTATTGGTATAGAAATAATATTGAAATATCGGAATTGATAAATGACTCGCCATACCTCTTGTTGATAACTATTAAGACGGGGTGACACATAATGTATAGTGTTATGTACCTGACACACCTACCACTTTTAGAACCGCAATGTTGAGGCTGATGGCTTTCTGTAAGCACAAGACGAGTGCTTCATACTTGGTGATGTTGTTCGTGCACTCAAACTCCAAGCGGCTAGAGATTAAGTGTTTTCTCTAGAACGAGTTTGTTAAGACACAATCGGCTCTAGAGCCCTCTTGCGTCTTGGAACCGTCAAAGTACATGGTCCACATATCATCTGTACGAGGACTGCTTGCCACACTAATACTACTATCACTACCACTGCTACTACTATTACAAAGTACTGTACAAGTTTCATTCTCGCTAGTTGGGAAGGGAAGGAGACCCAACTATGTGTCTGGTGGGGTTGGGGATGGTTATGCAAGATAGAACCCCTACCGTGTCTCTAGAAAGACATTGTCGAACATAAGTTCAACGAAACCCAACAGTTCATTTTCTCCATTCAAGGGAGTCACATTGTGCTTCATGTAACTCTTTGACAACAACTAGATCTGGTTGTTTTTGCCCTGGTACGAAAGCCATAAGTGTAACCAGTCAGTGGCAAAGTATCCTTGCAGCTTGCTTGACCAGTCTTTGTTGAGAAATACATCGTATGCTTCCGGGATGTCCACAATTTCAATGTTGATGCATCTATGAACTCGTCCATCAAACGATAACTGGATGATCACATCCCAAAGTTCACCAATTGTCAGCACCCATGTTCTGTCAAGTTGGATGATTTGTGTAGTTGTCTTGCTCCATTGGGCATTGATATTCTTAGCGATGGAGAGTGGCATGACATTGACTGATGCACCAGAATCAACGAAACAGTTGTGGACATTAAAATTGAAGATTTCAAATGATACTAGGAAAGGTGGATAGAGTGAGTTCACCTCCTCCATCTAGAGCTCATTGAGCATGAATGTGAGTGTGTCAGGAAACTTACATGATCCCTTGTTGGAAGAGGTAGCATCACTTGTAGAGGTTTGCCCAAGTGCACGCAGAAGAATGTCCCGCTAACTCGTGATTTTGTTTAACTCATACAGAGATATGTTTGCATGAGTCTTCTTCATGTCCTCTACAATGTGGTAATCTAGAGCGAGAAGACTCACTAAGGTTTCTGAGGGTAGACTTTTGTTTGTGGTGTCCGGTGGGCTTCTCTTTTCTTTACTGCTCATGGGCGTTCTTTTTGTTGTAGTTGTCTTCCCGAACATGCTATGATTTTTTTTGTGTTGAGTTGACCGACATATCTAGTGTCCTTACCATGTCTTTTCTTATTTTATCTCTTGGTATCTTAAACATAGTGGGGACCCCTTGACTTCTCAAGTTGTACCAATTGTTCTACTTTGGGGCCGGACTGTCACTTGGAGGCTCCTTCTTGGTGGTGATCTTCTGGGATGTGTATGAACACTAATACATGTTTACTGCATGCCCAGTACTTGGGGCTTCATCAGATACAACATCTTCTTCATTTTCATCGCTGGGCTCAACCTGTTCATTGACCACGAGGCCTCTGGACAACTGTGTTGCCATGCTACTCATCATATGGTTCCACTTGAGGCATGTTCTTTCTAAATGTTGTTTACGGTGGAACGAGCAGTACGAGTCTGTCATGAGCTTATCAAGGTTCAACACCAGGTTGGAGCTCTGCACAAACTTGGCGGTTGGATGTTGTTTCTACCTGAATCACATTCTTCTTCGACAGGTACTTATAAGGCCTACTGCTTGCGGTTGTCTCGCTTGTCTGTTGTTTGAGTTCCACAACTTCGGTAGTCAGGTACTTGGGGAGACGAGTAAGGCTCTCAAAGTCACTGGCTTCATTTTCCTTAGCCTTACCCATAGAGGCCTGAGACCTCTTGCCCATATCTTTGGAATCCTTAGTGGATTTGTCATCTGCAATGAATCCAATAGCACGCAGGTCTTTCTCCACGGTAATAACCTCTTCACAATTTTTTGTCAGGGTTGGTTTCGCAACTTTCTTGACGAACTGCGCAATATTAGTCGATAGTGCGGATGTGTAGTAGCTGATAATGATGGAGTCATGAGGTTTAATGTCTGCTGATAACATGTTTAGAATTCGCTTAAACCTTTGATTGAAATCTTTGACCTTCTCTTTCTGCTCCATCTTAAGACTACCCAGATCCTTTTGCAACATGGCAGGGATCTGATCTTCAACGAACTTTTCAAGAAAGATCCTTTTGAACACCCCCGAGTTCTAGATGGAATTTGGTGGGAGGTTGTGGTACCATACAACTGCTTTGCCATCCAAGATGCATGAGAACAATCTGCATGCAACATCATCATAGCGTACCTATAACGTCTGCAGATGTAGGTAGAATGTGTTTAAGTGATCTTCTGCCTTCACTGTTATGTCAGTGTCATATTTCGTTAAAATCTTCTCGACATGTCTCAGCATCTTGTGCAAGACACCCAGAAATGCCAATGGGCCCTGAGTCATCTATTCCAGATTTTGCTCTGCCATGTTGTCCTCTTCTTCGTCGTCCTCCTCTTCTTCAGAATCTGATGGTTCTTCCTCTGGATCTGTTGGTTCGTCTTCGCTTCCACCTCCTATACTGCCTTCTTCTTCGCCTCTTGCACTGGAACTTGAGCCCAAGAGTAAGAGGTTGTCTTCTTTTTCCTTTTGAAAGATTGAAGGTTCCTCTTCTTTTTCATAGCTTCTAACAACTCTTCATGAGTGGAGAAGATTGCTTCTTCCACAGATGAGACTAACACTCCTGTGGGAGTAGTCTTTTGCTTCCTTTGTGAATATGGAAGAACGTACACTCCTGGAATCAATCCAACAACTTTAGGAACTGACGGGTGATGGGACGAACAACACAGATATGTTGATACATAATTTCATGTTCGGGTCTCAGAGGTGAGAAATGACCAACTTCAGAGTTACGCATAGGGGAGAGGGAGTGAGTGTTACTACCTTGACTAGATGATGGATGAGTTGGGTCTGTGGGACAACCAACCATGAACTATTGACGACCCTCCTTCTGACACCAAAAATGTTGAAGGTGCTAGACCTGCCAACATTCAGGGGATCTCCCCAGTATGAAATCCCAATTAGACCTCACACCGTTTGGTGTAGGAGTCCCATCCAGTATGATGGCCCGATTTCCATTTACTTAGAGATTTTCCTTAGCTCTTGTTGTTCAACACATGAGAGTGTTATGTTGGTGTCTTCAAAAAGCGTGGTAAGTATGTCTGGTGAGTGCATAATGTAACTCGTGTTTCATTTCTCTTACTGCAAAGGGAGAGAGTAAAGTGAGCCTCTAAGTGAGAGGTAATAGTACCACCTAGGAATAGACACACACAAACTAGAAATGTTTGTCCAACATCCAGTGGAATAGTCCATAACGGATGCGGCAGTCGTTAAAACCGAATGGAAGGGGACAACACGTACACCACCCAACAGAGTAGTCCACACAAATGTGATGGTCGTTATAACCAAAAAATGAAGATGGTTTGTCAAATATCCCGCAAAGTAGTCCACAAGGATGTGACAACTATGATAACCAATACTCAAAGATAGTCTGTCTAGTATCCTGCGGAGTAGTCCATAGGGATGAGACAACGATGATAACCAGTACAACATATTCCCAACAATGTAAGTGCTAAAACAACCGAAGTAGTTCAACTATCTAAGTACAGGTGAAACAAACATGCATTACAAATGCTGAAAGAATAGTCTTACAAACATCTACAAAACATGCATGAAAACGTGGTGGCATTAACAGGCTTTTGTATTAAGCAAAAGTCCCATGACACATATGTACACCATACATCACTAGTCCCAATAGTGGGACGTTTGAGCCACTCCTCGCTCCTCAAAGATCTCTTAAGGCTATGTGAGAGGAGACAAGGTGAAAATTCCTTGATCATACAATGGGAGGGGTCTATATAGCCAAGGGTGATGCTTTACCCTTGTGACCCTTGGACTACCCTCATGACCGTTGAACTTCCTATGACTTTTCAACTAACATGACTATTCAACTTCTAGTGAGCATCCATTGGACTTCCACCTTACATTACATTAAGTTACAACATATATGGCCCATGGTGGTGATGTGGCCTTGACAACTCATGACACAACTTGACATGACACTGCTAACATGTACTGGCTAGCTGTGGTGTTCATGTCAAGCTGTTGTGCTACTAATTTTTGGATGTACTCTCGGTGTTCTTTGTCTTCTCCTCCACATGGCTTGGTGTTGTGGGGTCTTTGATAGTCTTGGTCTTATAAGATGGTTCCACACATGTGTTCCTTTCATTTACTGCTTGGTGTGCTTTGTTCGTTCATCCAGCTGCAAGTAAGTCTTCTATCATGTGCACTCCTTAATACCATTCATCGTCTCTCCGTGATCTACCAGTGTACCTTTGCCTGCATTTCACTCATGACAGGGCGACATCAAATCCAAAACCTCCTAGTCTAGCATGATGCATTTTTTCTGTGTTACGGGTCCGAGACAGATGATAGGTTGGGAGAGTGCCCAGTAACTATGCACTGCACAGTTCCAAGTGACAAGGATGGAGGACTGGTCACTGAGACTGCACAGAGCGCAGCTCAGGCCGGGATAAGGAACTCGAGGGCACAGTCTTCACTGTCAGGGAAAACTGCACCAAGGCCACTAAGACGTAGAATGTGCAGTCAAGGACACCAGTGGCAACTGCAAGGTGGGACCTTGAGGAACACTCCTACGCATTTTCCAAAAGGAAGACAAGGTAGGACAACAAAGGGACCCGAGGACAGTTCTGCGGAGTTTTGGAGAGTAGTGAGTCTCGCCTGAGGGAAGTCACTGGGAGGACATCTCTGTGCAATTTCTGGGCGCAGTGCAGGCTTGGGTCTCTGCACAATGCATGGTTCCAACAAGAAGGAGGGAGGCTTGATGATTGATCTTGCGAAGTGTGCAACTCTGATAGGTAGTGAGGCAGTTTCTGCGCAATTATGGGAAGGAAGACACCCTGCTTACCTTTGGGATTGCGCAGTGAAACTTACCCGAAGGATAACCTCAAGCACTGCATAGTTCCAGGCAACATAGAAGCACCACAGAGGGCTGAGACTACATAGTGCATCTCAGTCAAGGTTCGGTGAAGTGAAGTTGTTTAGTCGATTTTTTTTATAGAAAAATGGCTAAGTGTGAAAGGCAAGTGAACTCGTGATGACTCAACATTGTGATCACACACTTAACATACCTCAACAATGTGACAACATTGACCACCGGGACAACATAGCAAAGCATGACCCTCTGTGGGACTGTCTAGAGTTGAAAGTGACAAGTGCGACACTTCGGATAAACCTTTGGACGATCGTGACGACACTTGCACGACAATGCTTACAACTTTGTGTGAGAGTAAGATGGGTGTTCACATAGATAAGACAACCCAAACACACAAATACAAACCTTCGAAATCAGCAAGACAAGATTTCAAGCATGACACAACAATCAACATGCCAACAGACAACAATTGGTCAAGCAAGCAAAAGGGTGAAAAAGACTTTGATAGAGCTCAAGGAATGAGCTCGAGTGTTTGCAACCATCAAAGGAAAACCAAGGAAGGCTCTGAAATTTGAGTGCAAGCCAAAATTTTGGAGGGTGTTGCGCCGCTACAACAGTATTACATATTGCTACGATTGTTGTATGACTGCAAGATTGTCAATGCATTGATGCAAAGAACCTGAGCAGGAGACGATTTGATTATTGAAGTTGAATTTGTATTGGAATGTCCAAGGAATGATTGGTCAGTTGATATGTAATAACAACATTATGTATTGAGTTGTTAAGAATATTGGCTTTTTATTGCAGAGAGGTAGTTAAGCACATTTTTGGTATTTAATTATTGAGCATAAATTATATTGCAGATTGTTTTGTATTGATTTTGAGCACAGGTGGATCTAGTCTGAAAATTGTGAAACGTGGTTTGTCAGCTGATCAAGGTGGTAGGGTGGTGCGAGACAAGAGAGTGGAGTCTCCCTTAGGTTGGAGCCTGAGAACACTTCAAGGTGATATGGTTGTAGAAATTATGGTGTAGATTTTCAACTTCTCATGAAGTTTTAATCAAATTCACAAGACATAAACCTACTCTATTGTTTTGCGGAAGTTAATATATAATTTAGAATAAAAATTCTAGTCATGCAATCATAAATAACACACATGCACACACTATTTTTCCCGTGGAAAGAAATCTGCTAAAAACCCCTATGCCTGCTTTCATTAATTTGATGAATATAGATGTATTCCAATTGCTTTTCTCAATCGAGCACAACCTATAAGTGAATAACCTATCTCTGTGCTCATTGAGAAGCTCTGACCCAAAATTAGTCAATTTTTGCCTCTACTTGAGCCCTTATTTCCTTATGCAATTCCTTGAGAAAATAGGCCCCTATTATTTAGGAATTTCTCCAAAATGGATTGTGCAATTCCCAAGGTTGATCATCTGAATGCATGCAACACCTCTACACTCAAGACTAGTCTACAACTGATGTTACACTGCCTTGGAATCTCCACCACAACTGGGGAACTTGAACTATCTACATGCACTAGATATTTTGGGCTGATTGATCAGTTAATTGGATGATCGATAAGTTTGACTAAAGCCCCAATGCAGAACTGACCTTCCATTAGTTCCTCCAATAGTTGGAACTAGTTTAACTGAAAACAACTTGAGATAACCCTCTTTGATTGCTACAAATTAGCAATCATACATGCTTAACTGAACTCTAACTCCTCCAACTTGAATTTACTGAGTAAACTAGGTGACACAACCTATGTCACACAAGTTAACTGCATCCAAGTTGTCTGCTGATGTGGAAATTTGAATTTTCTCAATTTAATCAAGGCAAAATCAAATTGAGAATTTCTTGTTGCATTTTTCAACACTCCCTCTCAGCAAGAAAGGGCTTAAGCAAAGTCTTTCGATAAAAATCACATAAGAGAATTTTTTGGGCCGACACATTTCGAACCAACAAGTGTGGTTCATCATGAGGACCAGATGATGAACCACACTTGTTGGTTCAAAACGCGTCGGCCAAAAATTTTCTCTTATGTTGTTTTTACCAAAAGACTTTCCTTAATTCATTATGGATCACAGAATCTTGAATACAAAAAAAGAAAGGGATTATCAACCACCCCTATCCTGCACCTGTGGAACTCCAATTTCCCTCTTGATAATGCCTTTGCCAAAAGGTCAACATCTTGTTCCTCTATTGAATGTATTTTAGCAACATTATCCACCTCTACACGCAGTCTCATAGATGGTGATACCAAATATCTATATGCTATGGTCAATCATGAAAAAAAATATTCTCAGAGATCTTGATGCAACTCTGGTTATCATAGTAGATCACAGTTGAATCCATCATCTAACCAAACAATCCAACACGTATCTTTCTCCTCTAGATCGCCTCACATGTTGCTTGACTTGCAACTGCGTATTATGCTTCTGTTGAGCTGAGTGCCACATATCTTTGCTTCCTGTTGTAACAGGAAACAACTACAAACCTAACACTGAAAATTCCACCTGATGTACTCTTTCTTTCTGATGGACTCCCTGCCCAATCTACATCTAGGAGACCACACAACTTCACTCCCTCTGTCTGTCTGTACCATAGTCTAAACTGGGTTGTGCCTCTGAGGTACCGTAAAACATGCTTAGCTGCCTTCCAAAATAATTTGGTTAGCCTAACCATAGCTTGGCTTAGTTTGTTGACTACATAACACATATATGGTCATGTGTTCACAAGATACATGAGTGAACCCACTAACTGCCAATAAATGGTAGCATCCACTTCTTCACTTGAAGTGGCATCCTCCTTCCAGTTGGTCGCTAGAGTTGTCTCCATGGGTTTTCAACTCTCTATGCGGAACTTCTATAGTATCTCATTTGCATACTTTCCTTGAGAGACAAAGTTCCTCATCGCCTTGCCATAATTCTAACCCAAGGAAGTAGTGCATGAGACCCATGTCCTTCATTTCAAACTCCCTTACAAGGTCCTCCTTACAAGATCTGATCAATTGCTGATCACTAGTGAAAATCAAATCATAAACATATAAGACAATAATAAGAAATTTACTTTCTACCAAGATATGATAAAGGTTTTCATCCGCTTCACTTTTGGTGAATCCCAAATCAATGAGATAACTATCAATCCTGGTGTACAAAGCACGAGGTGCTTGTTTGAGACTGTATAACACTCACTTGAGTCTGCACACATGATATTCCTAATCAAATGTCTCAAAACCTTCTAGTTGCTCGATGTACACCTCCTCCTCAATAACCCCATTGAGAAGTGTTGTTTTTACATCCATCTGGTGGATCTTCCACCCCATCTATGCATCTAGAGCAAGAATTGATCTAATGGATGAGTACTTTGATACAGGAACAAAAGTCTCCTCATAGTTAATTCCCTAAACTTCAGAGTACCCCTTGGCCAAAAATTTTCCCTTATACTTCTCTATGTTTCCATTTGTTGCCTGCTTGACCTTGAAGATCCATCTCGAACCCACAATTGATTTATCTTTTGGTCTTGGGACCACTTCCCAAACACTGTTCTTTACAATGGATTCGTATTCCTTCACCATTGCATCAACCCATACAGGTTTCTCTATTGCTTCCTCGAAAGAGGATGGCTTAGTCTATACAATCTCAGTCATTAGAGCCATGTATCCAATGTACCGATCAGGTGACCTTCTTTGCCTACACTAATTTGAAGGATCACCCACATTCTCCTTTGCATCCCACACAAGTCTCTTAGCTTGCTCGATTCTTTTCCTTCCTTATCTGGATGTTTCTACTTGAGTGATTGTCTCCACTTTCCACTCCTCAATTTGTGGTTGCTCCACAACTTCATGGGGCTCCTCCTTTGGAGCTAAAAGATCCTCTTCTTTTGGGCTCTGAAGCTCCCTCTCAAGAGAGCACCGCATTGCTTACTCATCAAATTTTATATCCCTTCACACAACTATCATTTTGAGGGATGGAAAGTACATGTGGTAGTTGTGTGGAGTTTTGGTGTAACCCACAAACACCCGTAATTTTGCGATTGTCTCAAGCTTCTTCCTTGATTCTTTGGAGACATGGCAGTAAATAGAGGCTCCAAAAATCCTAAAGTGCGACACATCTGACTTCCTCTCCGAGAAGGCCTCCTCTGATGTAATCATACCCAAAATCCGATGAGGACTCTAATTCTGCAAATAGAATGTTGTGTTGCATCCCTAGTCCACAAATGCAGAGGTGGGCATTGGTCATGAAACGTCGCCTTCGTTACTCCCACAATGCTACAATTCTTTCTCTTAGCCACCCCATTTTGCTGTGGGTTGTGGGGTGTTGTCAAATCTCGTTGAATTATTTCACACATAAATTTTTAAATTCATTCAACACATGCCCACCTCCATTATCGCTCTTGAGATCCTTCACCTTCTTTCTGGTTTCTTTCTCAACCAACGACTTGAATTCTACGAACTTGGAGAATGTCTCATATTTCTTCAGCATGAAGAAGATCTAACACTTCCTTGAGAAGTCATCAATAAAAATGACAAAATATTTGTGCCTTACAGTGGAGGTTGTCGAGAAAGGTCCACAGACATCAGAGTGGATCCTTTTAAGGACTGCATGTGCTTTGCTGTCCCAGTCATGGAAAGTGGATTTTATGTACTTCCCCAAGGTATATCTTTGCATACATCATGCTACTAAAGTGCTCCTTTGGGGAGGTTTGTGGTTATTTGTTGCATAATGTTTAGGGTGCCATGATACAAATGGCCAAGTCTTTTGTGCCAAAGTTCATCGACATCGCAGCTCTTCACCTTCTCCGCCTTTGTGCTTAATGTAGCATTGTCTTCCACATCTAGCTTATACAGGTTCTTCACACAAACCTTGATCTACTCCCTGATCTACTCCACCTGTCCCATGGCTATGTGTCTCAGGAATTCCTTTCCTTTGTTGAAGATCACATCATAACCACAGTCTTCCAAAACTCCAACAAAGATGAAAATTTTCTTTAGACCTAGAACGAACATGACATCCTTGAGCCTAAGAGGGGAGCTCGACTCCCTCTAAAAGGTGAATGTACCAACCTCGGTCGCGTTTTACCTTTTGTCGTCCCCCAGCTCAATGTGCATCTGTGGGTCTTTCTCCTACAGGTCACTGAAAAAATCTCTACACCCTGTCATGTGGAATGATGCACTTGAGTCCAAGTACCACACACTCCCCATCAATATGTTAGCCATGCATGCGACAAGGGTAAAGTCAAGCTCGAAGCCGAGGATTTACCTGCTTCTCCTCTTGAGGTCTTCTTGCTTTCCTTTTTGTGTGGACACTTCGTGGCATAGTGCCTGAATTCATGACAATGGAAGCATTTAATTTTGGACAAATATTTTTTCTTGCCCTCTTGGTTGGAATTTGGTTTGGATTGAGATTTCTTCCCTTTTACAACTAATGCAAAGTTTTCTTCATACTCGCCCTTAGATGAATTCCATCTCTGGTATTTTGCCTTATCTCCTCTTGTACCAAATCAGACCATAAGCGTTCCCAATTTGGTAGTTTCTCCCTTCCGCTCATCAAATCTTGGTAGCTATGCCATTTCTTGGGAAGGCCTAGACGAGCTAGGCTTACTAAGTCATCTTTTGGAACATTAACACCAAGCCCACCAAGTTCACCATGACATTGTGTGAACTTGCTCAAATACTGCATAATAATGTCATTCTTATGCATCTTGATACTTTGAAGTTTATCCTTGAGTGTCAACTTCCTGTGGTCACTACAATTCTCAAACAATTTTGTAAGTGCTTTCAACATTGTGAACAAAGTATCTTTTCCGTGGATATTTAAGACAATGTGATCCCGTACTCCCTCCAAGATTTTTCTCCTGGCCTTGGCTACATATTTCTTCCATTGAGATAGGTTTCGGGCATCAGATTCCGTTAGTTTTGCAACATTCCTCTTGATGTATTCTAGCAATACATTGTCATCCAATATCACCTCCATGTGATGAAATTAGAGATACCTTCCAAGGCATACTCTAGACTCAGTCCATTGAAGGCCATCTTTTCAGCTTTGAAGAGATCCTGCTGCACTGAACTCCAAATTCGAACCTCTTGGGAAACAACTTCAAAATTTATGCTCTAGTATGAATCCAACTATGATACCATGTATAAATTATGGTGTATAGTTGCAACTGCTCACGAAGTTTTAATCAAAATCACAAGACACAAACCTACTCTACTGTGATGCGGAAGTTAATTCACAATTTAGAACAAAAATTCCACACATGCAATAAGAAATAAAACACATAAACACAATATTTTTCCTGGGGAAAGCAATTTGCTAAAAATGCCAATGCCTGCTTGCATTAATCTGATGAATAGAGATGTATTACAATTGCTTTGCTCAACCGAGCACATCTTACAAGTGAATAACCTATCTCTTTGTTCACTGAGAAGATCTAACCTAGACTTAGCCAATTTATGCCTCTGCTTGAGCCCCTATTTCCTTGCGCAATTCCTTGAGAAATTAGGCCCCTATTATTTAGGAATTTCTCCAAAATGGATTGCACAATTCCCAAGGTTGATCATCTGACTGCATGCAACACTTATACACTCAAGACTAGTCTACAATTGATGTTACACTACCTTGAAATCTCCACCACAACTGTGGAACTCGAATTCTCTACATGCATTATATATTTTGGGTTGATTGATGTGTTAATTGGATGATCACTAAGTTTGATTGAAGTCCCACTGCACAACTGACCTTCCACTAGTTCCTCCAACAGTTGGAACTAGTTTAACTAAAAACAACTTGAGATAATTGACTTTGATTGCTACAAATTAGCAATCACACATGCTTAACTGAACTCTAACTCCTCCAACTCGAATTTATTGAGTAAACTAGGTGACACAAGCCATGTCACACAAGTTAATTGCATCCAAGTTGTCTGTTGATGTGGAAATTCAAATTTCTCAATTTAATCAAGGCAAAATCAAATTGAGAATTTCTTGCTACATTTTTCAACAAGGGTGGTGCTAGGGTGGGTTGGAGGTTGCATAGGGCATTGGGGCATCCTTCTGGTTGTAGTTGATAAATAAAGTGTTGGATAATCCTTCAGGGCGTTGGAGCATCCATCCAATTGCAGTTGGTAAACAAGGCGTTAAGGCGTCCTACATGTTGGAGCTTGTAAACTAGGGGGTTAGAGCCTCCCTCAGTTGGAGCTGAAAATATTGATGTACATTTTATTGAAGATAATTATTAAGAAGCGTTCAAAGGTTTTTGTCCCGGAGGGGTTTCCACCTAAAAATATTATGTCTACTATTGTCACTATTGTGCATTGTTGATTTATGTTTCATCTAATGATACTGTCAATTAATGCTCTGTGAAATTAAAAATATACTAATTGAAGAGAAATACTGATTTACCCCCCTCTTAGTATTTCTAACAAAAAAGTCAATTACTTTATCATGAGGAATTGGTGGCATATAATTAATAGGGTTGTAGAGTTGTTTTCCCCTTAAGACTCTTAAAAAAAAGCGTAACTTTTTGTTTATAAAAAATAAAATAAAATACATTTTACAAATAGTATAAGATTATTTCATATTAATTTAGAAGACGATTCTCCTTATTTCATGTGTGAGAAAGAGAGAGAGAGAAAGAGAGCATTACAAATTAATATATGTTTCATTGATTCTCTTGTTAAAAAGCAATCTTTAATCCTACCATTTTTTCCTTTTCTTCTTTTAACCTTTTGCTAAATTCTTGGAGAAGCCGAATTAGTGACTACAAGTAAATTTGAATTCATAAGGTTAAGTTTTGAAGAAGAAAATGAATATCCAATATTCAAAAGTTATTTGTGTATTCTCTTCACCCTCCAAATGTGGCTTCATTTATAACTACCATATTTAGGGGATTCATGTCACCTTCTCTGTCTTCATTCATTACTTCTAGACAAACAATGTTCTCCATCTTTGGATTCTTGGTTGGAATTATTTTGTTCTTCCAAATCCTATGGATATGGTTACTCCCTCCCTTTCTTGCCATCTTTGGTGTAGGTTTATTTCCTTTTTTCCTTTATGAAAAGGAACATGCATAAGGACAAGAAACTTATAGATGTCCCAATTGTTGGTATAGCCTAAATTTGAAAGACAATATTCTCACAATTTAGAATTTGAATCCATCTAAAGTTACCCCATTGTAATAAGGTATTTTTTGCTAGGTCTTGATTTATGTCAATTTCAACACATATTCTGGCATTTGTGAAAAGATCTAGTTTAATTTATTCTAGAATTATTTTGATTTATTACTCAAAATATTGCCGCTATCTTTAAAAAACGTTAAATGCTAAAATAATGAGGCAAATTACAGAGCTGGATCCAAGCTGGCACCTTTGTTACAAACATAGTGGAAGGATATAAATCAAGGAACCAAGGTATAACCAAGCAGTAACAAAAAGGCCCCCTCTACCCTAAAACTAGGGGACCTCGTTTAATTTTTTTTAATAATCAATTGTATTTTAGATTTGACAAAAAAAGAAGACCTTGAAGCATAGATAAACCTCACAATGCTTTGTCCATTTTGAAAAAAATCCATTGGTACAAATTTACAATAGAAAACCATTGAAGATTAGTAAAAAGAAAGTAAACGTATAATGTTCAACTTTGAGACCTCCGATTTGGGCACTTATTCGTATTTGTTTGCAATATACATGATAGATGTAAGAGAATTCAAAGTTGTTAAAGTAGACGATTTATTCTAGACATCATACTTAAAGTAAACAAGTTTTGAAGATGACTAACCACCACTTCCCACCACGCCATACAATCATAAAGCCAAAATAAGAGTTAAATCTTTGTAAATATGATAATCACTCTATACAATCATAATACCAAAATAAGAGCTAAATCTTTGTAAATATGATAATCAAGAAACTGGAACAAATCCTCTAAATATTTAGAATTGTAGAGAAGATGTTGATAACCAACTAGAAGCCCATTGCAATGTTCTAATTTATTCTTTAAATCCATCACATAACTATTAGAATTCCTCCACATGCATGCATAAAGTTTTCTTAGGGAGGGACTTAATCGTAATCTAAAAATTTGCCTTAGCATCAAGGTTGATATCAAAAAATTGTTTAATAAACCTATTTTCAAACACTTGACACAAGCGTTCCATCAAACACTTTCCATGCGTTCCGATGGATATTCATTACATCAAATATTTTGTGTGTAAGCGATTATTCAAATGTTTAACACGCATCTTGAAAAGCTTAAGTGGGGAAAGGATGGATATGAAAGTTCCCAAAACCTTACTTTGATTTCCTCCGGTGAAAAAAAATCATTCAAGACCAACCTTCACTCCATGTAATAAAGTTCCGAAAACATCAATCCTTGAACAATTTTAATAACTTTCTAAATAGTTAACATTGATATAAATGTATGTTAATTCTCAAGTACGCTCTAAAACTTCAGATTTATGTTTTTATTTTTTAAATTTATTGAAAAAAAGTGAGACATACTATATAACATAATATAAATAAGTGTTACATAGTAATTAATATCTGTTATTTAGTTTAAATATAGTTAAATTAGAGTCTATATTGATAGATTACAAGTTAATCAATTAAAGTTTTGATGGAAAAATAGATATGAAAGTGAAAATGTTATGTTAAAATAGTGCATTTTGGTGAGCACCTTACTTCATTGGTTGTAATGAAGATCTATAACTTTGTTTCTTTGACTTGTTTCGTTCAAATTGATATGGAGAAACTTAGTTTCAATTGAATGAGATGTGAATTTGAGGAAACTTGTTTTGCACGAACATTTGTCTCCTACAATGTTCATGGGCATTGTACATGATTGATATAGAGATGAATGTAATTTTGTCAAAAGTTTTATTGTTATAGCTCAAAATATAATTTCCATTATTCAATTCTAATATACTAACTTTATAATTTCTGCAACACATACTTAATCTATAATACAATATTAAATGATAAACATTGTATACAACAAATAAATTTTAATGGGTGAAATAGAGTAGAAAATCATATATCAATATGATCAATTGTAAACAACTTTTATTGAGTGAAATGGATTAGAAAATCAAATGCCAATATGCTCAACTATGTAGATAAACAATGATATTTAAAAAGAAATCTAGACATTAATATAAGCAAAAGCATATACTTGTCGAACAATAGTGAAAATCGAGAATTGAAAAAATATAAATGAAAAAGAGTATCTATACTTGCTAAACGAGTGCAACTCAAAATAAACCATAGGCTTATTTCGGAAGTTCAACTGGCATCACAGTTCTGTAAATCTTGAAAAAAAAAAAAAAACTATAAATGAGACATAGATTTACGTTGCATGAAAATTAAAATGTGTTGCATATAGTATTGTCATGTTTTATAGATTAAGAAAGCAAAATCACCAATAAAATCATCACAAATTTCATAGATGATTCCATAGACAGCATTGAGGTAGTTTTTTCAAAGAAAAAAATTGTTAACTCAATAAATCGTATTCCCTGTAAAGATATAAAACTAGAGAAACTAGTCTACATACTGTGTGGAGAAATTGTTTAACAATAAATGGAATAAAAAGTTGCCAACCAAAATCCAATATCTAAATTCTAAACAAGTTAGTCAAATTACCATGTTGTGATTACTTGATAGGGTTTTATGTCATGATCTTGACTCTTAGCGTTAAAAGACATATGTAAGCAAATTTAATTTAATTTCATAGCAGTGTAAACTTGGAGATTTGCACCGGGAAACAACAAAATTGGGAAACAACAATAAAGCATAGGAGGAAATGGAAACTAAACAGAAAAGGAAACAATAGTGATGGCCCAGCCCTTTCCACGTGGCGGCGCTGTGTCCACTGTGCGAGAGTTAATGTGAATGAACGTTGGAGTTAACGCGGTTGTACAAGATCTGGATATTTCGGAGGGTTAACCGGTGGTACAGGTTACCAAACTACACCCGTCGGTTCCTTACCTCAACCTACTCCCGCCTTTTGACAACCAATCCCCGTTTATTGGTCATTTCATTGTTCACTGTGTGAAGTCTCTGGCTCTGCTCTGTGGAGGGTTCTTTGCGCCTCCAGCTTCTCGTTCCGGCGTTGGGCTCCTCTGGTGCCTCCGGCCTCCTGCTACTCTGTGCGTTGGATTTATTGTGAGGGCGACATGCTGCTAGTTCTCTGCACTGTAACACAATATATTTGTTGTTCCTTTGTTTGTTTTTCCGCTGATATGGGTTTGTTCCACGCTCTGTTAATTTGTGTTTGATATTATGGCAGGTTTCTTTCAGTCCCGTGCTCCAGCTACTCGTTTCGCTTCACCCCGGACTCAGAGGTAAGCTTTGGTTCGATGTTAAACCCTGTTTTCACACCTTTTACAGAGTCTAACAAGCTCACCCCTTTGCTCTTCAGGTTATGGGTGTCGGGTTGTTTGCAGTGCCGCCTGTCCAACTTCAGGTGAGAACCCAATGCTTGTGTCCGCTCGTTTACAGGTGCCTTTATTTGTTTTCTTACCTCAGGTGCTAACCCGCATCTAATTTTGTTGTTGCAGGTTGCTCGGGTGGCTGGCCGCCGTGGGCTCATGCTCTCTGTGCGTTCTGGAGACAACCCAAAACCCTTCCAACTTGATGTAATGGGTAGGGTCCTTCCAGCTTGGCTCCGTTTGTTAGGTTATAAAGCGATTGTAGTTTTTGTATTTAATATTCACAGCCACCTGGGTTGTAAACGAACTGTATTTATCTCTGTCTTTAAGTTCTGGTCTGTAGATAATCACTGTCGCTTGGGCTGTAATAGAACTGGTTTGTCCTTTGTCTCTTATGGGACCTTTAGCCTGTTCGGTTGCTTTTAGTTTCTTGAAATGGTTTTGTTTGTAAGGGGACCGTGGTTGGTGAGCGTTCTATGCTCAGAGAAACTTGTTGTGCGCCTTATTTGTAATGGTTAAATTAAATGAAACTTCTGTACATTTCATTTCCAGCATTTACATATCTTGTGAAAAGTATTTAAGCTAGTATGCTTGTTACCTGGTTTCTTATGTCGATGACGGTTGTCAATCCTCTCTTCTGTATGGGATAGCTTTCTGTAGCAGCGCCTTCTCTTCTCGTTGTGGTTTACTGTCTTTAACTTCAAGTATGTGCTCAGTGTTTCGTATTTTCACTCGTGTGCTTACTGTGTCTTACTTGCAATGGATGTTTAAGCAAAACAATATCAACCGAGTAAATTTTGTATGCCTGTTATATTCTACTTGCAATGGATGTTAATGCAGAAACAATATCAATAAATTAATGTGACAGTTGTTCTTAAAACAAACAGTTTGCTTCTTTTACAGAGGAATGTATCTGTCTCTTTCTGTTTGAGGGGAATCTCCCTTCATTATCCGTCTCCCTCTGTTTTTACATCTGGATAGCGTAACTGCTCCCACTTTCAGTTGAACTGTTTTCCATAATCGTTCCAACTGTGTACCAGTTTCTTGTACTAAATACCAATTTACTGCTAACTAATTTCTAAATTTAAAACAAAACACAGTTTTCAATTACCATGGTCTCTAAATGACCTTCTAGGAAATAAAACAAATAATAAAGGAAATTAAAATAAATGTCAAGTTTGTTAACCTGCCCAGCTATGCACGTGTGCTCTGCTTGTTCCTGTTCTCTCCATGAGACAGTTAACGACCTTCTGTCTCCTCAGAGCTGGATGCTCCTGCATCAGGCTCCCGGGGTGGCAAAAAGTCATGGCTCCGTTCCATGAGGTCGTCAACGGAATAGCCTGATTTCTGTATCTGTGTTGCGTTAAGCCAAGAACTGTCCTCTATCGGACGGTTCTTCCACTTGACCAAATACTGCAGATATTCCTTCCTGCGTGTGCGCCTGGCTACCCGTGTGTCCAGAATTCCTTCGATCTCAAGGGGTGGTGCCACTGGCATCTGCCTCATCCACGAACTTTCCTCACAACTGGTGTCCCGCGGTGGCTCTGCTGCTGTATCATCTTTCGGATCAGCGACATAAGGGAACAGATCTGCCACGTTAAAAATGGGAGAAATACCAATCCCTGGTGGCAACTGTAACTCATAGGCGTTCGCAGAAAATTTGCGAATGACTTTACAGGGGCTGATCTTTTTAAATTTTAACTTGTTGTACTCCCGTTTTGGAAACCGCTCCTTACGTAAATACGCGAGGACTTCATCTCCAACGTTGAACTGAACTTCCCGGCGCTTGGAATCTGCCCGCTGTTTATATTTTTGACTGTTGTCTTGTAATTTTAGCTTGACCTGCTCATGTAGATTGCTCATTGCTTGAGCGAAATCTTCGCCGTCATCACTTCGTTTTTCGAGCTTTCCCAAATCCCGTAACTCATGCATGCCGTACAAAATCTGGAAAGGACTATAACCAGTACTGCGATTAGGTGAATCGTTATATGCGAAGTCCGCCTGAGCTAGTACACGGTCCCACGTCCGGGAATTCTCACCTGTTAAACTCCAAAGCAAGTTCCCCAAACTCCGGTTTACAACCTCCGTTTGGCCATCGGTTTGCGGGGGATAAGCAGAGCTGAACTGTAACTGAGTGTTCAACTTTTTCCACAGGGTTCGCCAAAAATGACCGATGAATTTTACATCCCTGTCGGAGATGATGGACCTTGGAAGTCCATGTAGTCGAACAATCTCATTGAAAAACAAATGTGCTACATAAGTAGCATCGCTGGTCTTCTTGCAGGGTACAAAGTGCGCCATCTTTGAAAATCGATCTACCACAACCATTACGGAATCGAAACCCCGCTGTGTTTTAGGCAAGCCCAAAACAAAATCTAAACTGACGGAGTCCCATGGTCGGTTCGGAACGGGTAATGGTAAGTACAAACCTGTATTCTGACTGTGGCCCTTTGCCAGTTGGCAAACCTTGCACCTACTCATGTACCTTTGTACATCCCGCTGTAATGTTGGCCAAAAATAAAAATGTCGTACCTGTGCTACTGTCTTATCTATACCGAAGTGTCCAGCCAAACCTCCACTATGTTTCTCCTGAATAATGTTTTCTCGCATAGAGCAGTTGGGAATACACAGCTGTCCGCCCTTAAACAACAATCCCTCCTGTAAATTATAGTCCAACCACAGACTGTTGTTCCTCAACAGAGGGTTCTGACAAGCCTCATAGGCCTCCTTAAAATCAGCATCTGTCTGATACAGCTCTTTTAGGTGTTCAAAGCCTAGAACCTGCAACGTACCTTCCTGTAAGAGTAGAATCCTTCTACTCAACGCATCTGCCACCTTGTTTGCTTGCCCACTAATATGTTTCAGTACAAACGTGAAATTCTGTAAATACTCCACCCATGCTGCATGCTTATGGTTCAATTTATGTTGCTGCATAATGTACTGTAACGCAGAGTTATCCGTAAACAGAACAAACTCATTACCCAACAGATAGTGCCTCCAATGTTTTAACGCTTGGACAATTGCATAGAATTCCTTGTCATAGGTTGAGTATTTCTGTCTACTCTCGTTCAGCTTTTCACTGAAATACGCGACTGGTCTATCCTCCTGACTTAGTACTGCCCCAATGGCTGTATTACTGGCATCACAACGAACCTGAAAAGGTTTGTTGAAGTCAGGCAGCCTCAATACCGGCCTTTCAGTAATCTTTCTTTTCAAAATCTGAAAACCTCTTTCCGCTGCTTCAGTCCAGTGAAAAGGCTGATTTGTCTTCTTAATTGTATCCAGCATAGGTGCGCAGATCTCACTGAAATTTCTGATGAATTTCCTGTAGAAACTCGCTAATCCGTGGAAACTGCGGACTTCAAATAAACTTCCCGGTGAAGGCCAGCTAACTATAGCTGCCACCTTTTCTGGGTCCATCTTTAGTTCGTTTTCTGCAATTACAAAGCCCAGATACACTAACTCCCGCTGAAAAAAAGTACACTTTTTCAGATTGATCAGCAATTTATTCTGCTGCAACTTCCTCAACACATTGCGAACATGCCTGAAATGTTCTTCTTTAGTTTTACTAAAAATCAAGATGTCGTCCAAGTAAACTATTACGAATTTCCCAATAAATTCCTTCAGTACTTCATTCATCAAGTGCATGAATGTGCTGGGAGCATTGCTCAACCCAAATGGCATCACCAGCCATTCATATAAGCCTTCATTCGTTTTGAAAGCTGTCTTCCACTCATCTCCTTCCCGAATTCGGATCTGGTGATATCCACTTTTCAAATCAATTTTTGAGAAATAAGCCGCCCCACTCAAACAGTCCATCATATCGTCCATTCTTGGTAGGGGAAACCTGTACCTAACCGTAATTTTGTTAATGGCTCTAGAGTCCGTACACATTCGCCACTCTCCTCCTTTCTTTGGAGCCAAGACGGTTGGTACTGCACAGGGGCTCATGCTCTCCCTAATCAATCCTTTGTCTAACAACTCCTGGACCTGTTTCCTGATTTCTTCATGGTCCTTGGGACTCATCCGATAAGCTGCTTTATTTGGCAGACTTGCCCCTGGTATAAAGTCAATGCAGTGACTAATACCTCTCCTGGGTGGAAGTTCATCCGGAAGGTCATCCACCACAATGTCTCCAAACTCCTGCAGCATCCTTTGGATTTCCTCGGGCAAATCTGAAATCTGTGTATGCAATATCACTGCTTTTGGTCTTCTTATGACAGCGAAATTTACTTCACTATCCTCAATCTGTTTCATAAACTCTTTTCCGCCCATCAGCAATGCCTTCAATCCACTGGCTTCTGCTGTACTTTCCTCTTTGATGGGTACAAGCGTGTGCTTGATCCCATCTTTAACAAATTTATAACAATTGGTTTTTCCGTCATGAACTGCGCTCCTGTCAAACTGCCAGGGTCGTCCTAGCAATATATGACAGACATCCATCGGCATAACATCGCAGATAATTTTGTCTTTATACCTGCCTATCTGAAACTCCACCTCACACTGTTCATCCGCCAACAGTTGGTGTCCCTTCTGCAGCCATGACACCTTATATGGAGTGGGATGTTTCAACTTTTTCAAACCCAGTTTTTCCACCATCTCTACTGCTACCAAATTGTCGGTACTTCCACTATCGATGATTAGCTTGCAGCACTTACCCTGTGACTTGCAAACAGTCCGGAACAGAGCTTTTCGCTGATCAGGCTCTGCAACTTCTTTTGCTGGTTTTAACAGCACCTTATTCAACACCAAAGCTTCGCCTGTCTCTGGTGCGTTTTCCACTTCTTGAGGTGCTGTTTCAGCATCCTCTGGCTGAGCAACATAAGCTCCTCTTCCACCTACAGGTTCACCCTCAGGACAGTCATACGACTTGTGCCCTAACTTGTGGCAACGATAACACTGGACAGTTCCTCTGCCCCGACCATTTCCTCGCCCTCGCTGAGCTGGTCGTCCTCCTCTAGTGCTATTGTCCTTTTCTGCTGTACCAGCAGACTTAGAACTGCTGCCTTCCTCACTTGAACCTGCACTTCTACCTCTACCAAAAACCTTACCTTTTCCTCTGCCAGTTCCGCCTCCTCTCCTGGCATTCTGTTTTCTGTTAATTTTCTCCTCTGCCTTCAGTGCAAACTGGTATGCTTCATCCAAAGTTCTGGGTGAGAGGATACCGATTTCATCCAGTATTTCCCCCCTCAAACCATTCACATATCTGGCTGTTTTTTCTGGGGTATCTTCCACATACCCTGCCCGCAAATTCAACTTATAAAATTCCTCTGTAAATTCTTTAACAGTCATCCCTCTTTGTTTCAAGTTCTGCACCTGTCTATACAACATAATCTGATAGTCTTTTGGCAGAAACTTTTCCTTCAGTTTTGCCTCCATTCTGGCCCACTTCTTTATAGGCTGTTTGCGTAGCCTCTTCCTTTCCGCCTGAACGCTGTCCCACCACAAGGATGCATGTCCTTTCAGCTTGGTGGCGGCGAACTTCACCTGTTTATCCTCACTAGTTTCCTCAAATTCAAAATATTTGTTCACTTCACTTAACCAATCCAATAACACATCTGCAGATAGATTCCCGTCATAAGTGGGTAGCTCATGCTTTGGCTTATGACTAGACAGCAAAACTGACTTTAATAATCGGAATTCCGGTGTCACCCCTTCAAACTCATCTTCTGGTTCTGCCACATCTTCGTCACTATCCTCTGCTGGGTCTCGCCTTCCCCCAGCTTCCACCACTGCCAATCTTTCACGCAAAGCGCGAATCTCCTCACGGAGTTCCTCTTCTGCTATCCTCCGGACCGCTCTTCCTCTTCCTCTTCCTCTTCTGCCAACCTCCATTTTCTCCTACTCAACAACTTGCTCTGATACCACTTTTGATGGCCCAGCCCTTTCCACGTGGCGGCGCTGTGTCCACTGTGCGAGAGTTAATGTGAATGAACGTTGGAGTTAACGCGGTTGTACAGGATCTGGATATTTCGGAGGGTTAACCGGTGGTACAGGTTACCAAACTACACCCGTCGGTTCCTTACCTCAACCTACTCCCGCCTTTTGACAACCAATCCTCGTTTACTGGTCATTTCATTGTTCACTGTGTGAAGTCTCTGGCTCTGCTCTGTGGAGGGTTCTTTGCGCCTCCGGCTTCTCGTTCCGGCGTTGGGTTCCTCTGGTGCCTCCGGCCTCCTGCTACTCTGTGCGTTGGATTTCTTGTGAGGGCGACATGCTGCTAGTTCTCTGCACTGTAACACGATATATTTGTTGTTCCTTTGATTGTTTTTCCGCTGAAATGGGTTCGTTCCACGCTCTGTTAATTTGTGTTTGATATTATGGCAGGTTTCTTTCAGTCCCGTGCTTCAGCTAATCGTTTCGCTTCAACCCGGTCTCAGAGGTAAGCTCTGGTTCGATGTTAAACCCTGTTTTCACACCTTTTACAGAGTTTAACAAGCTCGCCCCTTGTTCTTCAGGTTATGGGTGTCGGGTTGTTTGCAGTGCCGCCTGTCCAACTTCAGGTGAGAACCCAATGCGGTTGTGTCCGCTCGTTTACAGGTGCTTTTATTTGTTTTCTTGCCTCAGGTGCTAACCCGCATCTATTTTTGTTGTTGCAGGTTGCTCGGGTGGCTGGCCGCCGTGGGCTTATGCTCTCTGCGCGTTCTGGAGACAACCCAAAACCCTTCCAACCTTATGTAACGGGTAGGGTCCTTCCAGCTTGGCTCCGTTTGTTAGGTTATTAAGCAATTGTGGGTTTTGTATTTAATGTTCACAGCTACCTGGGTTGTAAACGAACTGTATTTATCTCTGTCTTTAAGTTCTGGTCTGTAGACAATAACTGTCGTTTTCGGGCTGTAATAGACCTGGTTCGTCCTTTGTCGCTTATGGGACCTTGAGCCTGTTCGGTTGCTTTTAGTTTCTTGAAATGGCTTTGTTTATAAGGGGACTGTGGTTGGTGAGCATTCTATGCTCAGAGAAACTTGTTGTGCGCCTTATTCGTAATGGTTACATTAAATGAAACTTCTGTATATTTCATTTCCAGCATTTACATAACTTATGAAAAGTATTTAAGCTAGTATGCTTGTTACCTGGTTTCTTATGTTGATGACGGTTGTCAATCCGCTCTTCTGTATGGGATAGCTTTCTGCAGCAGCGCCTTCTCTTCTCGTTGTGGTTTACTGTCTTTAACTTCAAGTATGTGCTCAGTGTTTCGTATTTCACTCGTGTGCTTACTGTGTCTTACTTGCAATGGATGTTTAAGCAAAACAATATCAATCGAGTAAATTTTGTATGCCTGTTATAGTATACTTGCAATGGATGTTAATGCAGAAACAATATCAATAAATTAATGTGACAGTTGTTCTTAAAACAAACAGTTTGCTTCTTTTACAAAGAAATGTATCTGTCTCTTTCTGTTTGAGGGGAATCTCCCTTCATTATCCGTCTCCCTCTGTTTTTACATCTGGGTAGCGTAACTGCTCCCACTTTCAGTTGAACTGTTTACCAGAATCATTCCAACTGTGTACCAGTTTCTTGTACTAAATACTAATTTACTGCTAACTAATTTCTAAATTTAAAACAAAACACAGTTTTCAATTACCATGGTCTCTAAATGACCTTCTAGGAAATAAAACAAATAATAAAGGAAATTAAAATAAATGTCAAGTTTGTTAACCTGCCCAGCTAGGCACGTGTGCTCTGCTTGTTCATGTTCTCTCCATGAGACAGTTAACGACCTTCTGTCTCCTCAGAGTTGGATGCTCCTGCATCAAATAGCGAAGGATGCATGGTAGTGTTTCCAATGGAAATTGAAATAGGAAAGAGAAACAACTGTTGCTTGAAAGAAAATTATAGAAATGTGAAGGGAAAAAATAAAGTCAAATTAAAAATTAACCAAATAAAACTTATGATTAATGGAATTGGAATTGATAATAGAGCAAAAAAAAAACCATAAAAAGACAAAAAATAAAAAAAGTGTAACTCAAATTAAAAAATAATACAACTAAAAAAATATTGGAATTTTTTTTTTTTTTTTTCCTTTTAAAATTTATGATATTAATTATGAAAATAAAAATAAAGGTAATAAAAAAATCACAATGAAATAATTAAATAAAAATAAAATAAAACTTACAACAAAAAAATAAAATTAGTTACTAATAAAAAAAATGAAAATTACTCAACAAATAAATAAATAAATTTATATAATAATAAAAATAATAAAAAATAACATAAATCATAGTCAAAATGTTAAATTTTAAATTTTAGGTAACACATAAATTTTCGGTGACAAATTAATAAACAATTAATGGCAAAACTAATCTATAAGGTTTATATAACATAAAAATTAAAATAAAAGAGTATAAGAGTCAAATTGGCCCGTCAAACCATTTACAGTAGGTTTTCTAATCAATATTAAAAATGTATATATTCGTCATTAAGATATATATTTTTGAAAAAATAAAATAAATTATTTAAGATATATATTTTTGAAAAAATAAAATAAATTATTTCAAAATTTAAACGAGGATGGAAAAGAACCAAAAGGATAAGAAGTTGAAAGTGCATTTCAGGGGAGTGATCAGTCACACAAAGAATGAATTCCGCTATCAGTCGCACCTGGACTATGCAATCTTTTCATGCTACTGTCAATGAAATTTCCGACTTCGCCGTATTCTCCCACCGAAATAAATCCTCCACATGCATCACAAACTCTGCAACAAAAGTGGAGAACGACTCGGCGCCCACAGAGGACAATGAAGCTAAACCCAATGGAAGCGCAGGGAATCGTAAGCAAGACAGACCCCGTGTTAAATCCCGTGGTTCTTCAAGGAGGACCAGACTTCACAAAGCATCTCTCCAAGAGCAGGTTAAGTTCACGACTGTCGTAAGGGACGACCCACACGTGGCAGTTATTGGAGGTGGAATGTCTGGTCTTATCTGTGCCCTCACGCTCGAACAGAGAGGCATCCGCTCTACAGTTTTTGACACGGTATTTAATGATTACCCTATTTTTCATAATCAAACAAAATAATAAATGTTTTATTTATAATTTAATGGGGATTGTTGCAATATGCCAATAGCCCCTAACAAATTGTTTTCTTATGTTACGTTAAGCTCAAAGTTCTACGAGAAGACAAATTTAGATAAAGAAGATCCTTATGCGGTTTTAAAAAGAGATGTTGCTGTTTTCAGGAGTTTAAGAAATATAGTTTTAATCGGTGACTTTAATGCCATGACACCAAACAATCAGTGTATTCAATTGGGAAACGATGGGAGTTTGGACAACAATCCTCTTTTGTTATAGGAGAATTAAAAGCACATGGCGAAAATGATTTTTTAAGATGGGAATGGGAGTGTGTCACACTTTGATGCTGAGTTGTTAGGCTTATGTAGCATCTATGACATGGTAATTTGCAATAGCATGAAAGCTTGGCCAACATCCGGTGGCATCACGTGTAAAACATACAATGGTCAAAATGTGATGGACCATGTAATATGCTCTCAGAGCTCTATTTGCAATTTGTTAGAGTTTAGTATTGAGGATTGTCCTATTGAGATGAATTTTGACCATATGCCTCTATGTATTAAGTTGGGCATACACACAAGTGAGATACAGGAAGGGCAGACCCAACAATGCCATAAGAAAGTGCATGCAAATGGAAGAATCCTCATAAATAAAGAAAACCAAGAGCTCTTTGTTGCTGCTCTAGAACAACACCTTCAGTGTGAAAAAAACAACACAGAAAACAAGGAAGACAATGCAGAAATAGAATGTATTGGCAGCAATATGCTGATCCCTCTAATCCACAAAGCCTTAAAGGTGTGCAAAAGATCTCGGCCTAAGAAGAGGGTCTCAAACACTTTTCCAACTAATCCTTGGTATGATGAAGAGTGCAAGGCTGCTAAAAGATCCCTTAAGGAGAAGAAGGCAGACAATGAAAGTAGGAAAGAGTATAAAAATCTGATAAAAACAAAAAAAGAAATTTATGTGATTTCAAGGAGAAATGAATTAATCTCTTTGGTAAAGCACAATCCCAAAGGATTCTGGCGGGAACTGCAACAAAAGAGAAAGAAAATAGATAATAATATCTCAGATACTCATTGGTTGGAATATGCAAAGCTCCTCTATGAGAGAAAACAAGAGAAAAGTAGCCCCCCATAATCAACTCTACAACCATGTTATTTTCAGAGGAGGATGTCAAGCGTGGTATAAAAAATCTAGCAAGTGGTAAAGCCCAAGACATTGATGGGTTACAGGCAGAATTCTTAAAATGGGGTGTTGAGATCTTGGCCCCAATGATCAAAAGGATCTTCAACAACATGACGCAAGACAAGTTTCCAGTTGAATGGACAACAAGTGTTGCTATCCCTCTTTACAAAAGTGGAGACACCAATAATTCGTCTAATTATCGCACTATTATGGTCAATCCTCTTCTTGGAAAATTGTTTGGGAGCATGATGGAGCGTAGAATCAACAGTTGGGCAAAAAGAGGGATAAAGAGCAAAAGGACAAGCTGTTTTTAGGTCACGACACTCTACAATTGATCATTGCATCACTCTCAGGCACTTCTTCGAAAAAGTATGGGAAATTCAGGGTGGGGAAGCCTTTTGTTGCTTTGTTGACTTCAAAAAAGCTTTTGACACTGTTCCTAGGGAGAAGCTCTGGAGAAGAATGGAAGAGCTTGGAATCCTAAATGAATATAGAGCTACTGTCCATAAACTATATGAGAAAGTCAGCGCTAAAATCAAAACTAAAGAGGGCTTCTTGGAATGCTTTGGTAGTGACATTGGGGTCAAGCAGGGGTGCCCTTTCCCCCACTCTATTTGGTTTATATATTGATAAGCTAGAAGAATGGCTAAGCACCACCGGTGGAGAGGTGATCAACTAGCGGGTTATTTGGTGAAGCGACTTTTGTTTGTTGACGATCTTATCCTAATTGCAAAATCTGCTCATGGTCTGAGAGAGCATTTGAAGGCCGTAGAGCTCTTCTGTTAGGAGGTTGGGATGCAAGCTAAGTTGCACGAAATGGTGAAAAGTTTCGGAGTTTCCGAAACGGGTACATTTAGAAACATCACCTCCCAAAAATGGAAACGCCAGTCGAAACGTCAACTGAAACGTCATATATATATATATATATATATATATATATATATATAAGTGAATAACACATTATCTCGCAAGAAAAAAGGGAATAAGACCCATAGATGACAATTTAAAAAAAAAACAAGTTTATATTGACTCTAATAGATGATTACATGATGGTCGAGTTTCGACCAAGTTTCGGAGTTTAGGGTATAGGTACGGCCCAAAACGCCGGGTTCTTTGTAGTTTCGTGCAACGTAGTAAACGCTAGCAAAACCAAAGTCATGATCTTCTCTTTGAAATGGAAAAAACAATAGGTTAGCTTTATATTTGAGGAAAAACCCTTGGAGATAGTGGAAGAGTACAAGTACCTAGGAATTGTTTTTCACAATAGGCTCAATTGGGAGACATGCATAACTAAAAGGATCCAAGGGGGTTGGAGAGCTTCTTAATTTCTTCAAAACAGATGCAAGAAAGCAGAATTATGGGACTAAAAAACCAAGAAAACTCTTTTTGGAGTGTTGGTTACCTCGGTTGTCCTCAATGGATGTGAAGTTTGGGGGAGCAACATGTTAAATCACAAGTGGAGATAGCGGGAAAGAATTCAAAAGCACTTGATTGTTAGTAACCTCAAAGTCAAGTCAACAGTCCCATATGAGATCCTGTTAGTTGAGGTGGGAATGTTCCCAATGGACGCTTTAGCAATCATTCGTTTGTTAAGTTATTTAAAAAAGGTGGAAAACATGGATGCACATTGTTGGCCCAAGATGATTGCTGCAGAGGAGCTAAAGCGTAGGAAGAAAACTTGGAGGAAGCAAAATGACAAGTGGATGAGCAAATGGGGAATTAATTGGCAAGATTGTCCTAATTCTAAAGAGGAGATAAAAAATTGGGTGCGTGAAAAATTAAGGTCTGCCATATGGGTAAAACAGATTGGCAGAAAAAAGTGCTATATGTCAAAAATTTCAACTCATCACAATCGCATGATTAAAAGACTTATTTGAGTGCCACAATCAAGAGAAAGGCTAAGATTTTAATAGCCCAGCTGAGGACCGGATCTCACCATCTTAGGTGTGAAACAAGTAGATGGATAACCCCCTAAGGAAGAGTGGGAAGAAAGAATTTGTATCTTTTGTAGAACAGAAGTTGAGAACGAGTGGCACTTCATCAAGGAATGTCTGACCTATGAGGACATTCGTAATTAGTTTGAAAGTGGTCTAAAGGTGGATAGTTTGAGCAAACTGTTTGAGGAAGCAAGGCTTCATAAAACTGCGGAGTTTTTGATCAAGATTTATGGAAAAAGGGTTGTTTTAGAGGGAAAATTGAAATTGTGATATCTTGTTTGGGATGGAGTTAGGTCCCTTACACCGCTAGGTCTTGTGGACGTCATTAAAATATATCATATCATATCAATCCTAATAGGCAAGGGAAATCAAATAAATTTCTGTCACTTGGGGTAGGCTGTTGCTATAAATGGAAGTTTGAAGTTGGGAAGATTCATCGTTTACTCCCCATCTATTGAACACCAAAAGGGATCAAATTCCTCGAGAAAGAAATCTTTTTTTGGAGTGCAAAATTTGAGGAGAGGATTGCACCTCTAGATATTTGATCCCTCATGGATCATGGAAGATTCAGAGTTAAGATGGATCTATGCAAGTTCTAATTGTAGATGACAATATCAAAATATTAGATAATCGTCATTATTGTATTATTCTAAATGAATTTTGATTGTTTGAAATTTAAAAAGGTATCATCTAAACATGGCGTGGAATTGTCAAGAAGGCCACTTTCAAAGATACATGAGAATTAAGATGAATAGTAATAAAGTAACAATGTTCAATGATGAACAAACTAGATAGTAATAAAGATAGGATGCATATATTAAAGAATATATAGATTGAGTAATGACCAATTTCAATCTATCTTCGTTAGATTTTCTTTTACCCACACTTGCTAACTTTCCCATGTTTTCATATGAGAAAGGAAGTTGTTTTTGAAGACCATTCAAACCTTTAACTCAACATATTGCAATGATGGTCATACCTTGTCTCTTTTGCTTTCTGCTATTAATAGTTGCTTTCTTCAATCTCTTATCTTTCTCACATTTCTATTTACATTCTATTGCATGATTTTGGTTTAATGCATTATTTATATCTTAACATTTTATTGTTTTAAATGAAAAATACCAATAGAGAGATCACTCCCAAGAAAACAAAGTGGTGTTCTTCAACTTGTAACCAAGAATCTATTTTGCAACATCATATTATGTATTTTGAATTTCGTTTACGTTGTGTTATTGTTGAAGTTGTTTTAGTTAATAATTTGCACACTCTTGTTGTTGAAATCAATGCTTTGAATCAATTTTCTTAGTATTGTTTCTTCAATTAATACATGGAATCTTTTTTCACCATATTATCACTTAAGGAAATGCACCCTATTGTTTTGCATTGTTTTGTTGCTAAAACTAATGCGACTATTTGATTGCACTAAATCAACTTTCATTGTATCATCAGTAAAATCAATGCAACCCTATTGTTTTGCATTATGTTGTTATTGAAATTAATACTACTATTTGATTGCTCTAAATCCCTTTTCATTATATCATCACTGAAATCAAGACACCCTATTGTTTTGTAGCTATATCATTGTTGGTCAATGCAACTACTTGATGTCTATGCATTATATCATCATTGAAATCAATGCAACTAATTGATTTCTCTAAGTCATTGATCTAAGAAATGATGCTTTGTTTCTTTATTTTTTATACATTGCAATTATGCTACTGACTCTATTAAAGCAATAGAATTCTCATTGAAGTTCTCAATGCTTTTAGTGTTCTCTAATTAGAATTTGCAATTGCCAAAGTTGTATGTATTTATGAATTAAAATTCCAATGCTCTAAAAATTTGAAGAATTACAAGTCCTTATCTCAGGTTAAGTGGCTAGCTTACAATGTGGCCATAAAATTTGAATAATTATGATTTCCAATAAAATGTTAAGTGGCTAGATGCTAGCTTATAATGTGCCTGTTACCACACAATCTAGCAAGTCCTTGAGAGGGAAACCCTACAAGACAAATAGCTAGACTAAGTGCTAACGATGGGACAATGGCCCATAGTCATGAAAACCAATGTCCCCTACTCCTTACAAACTTTCATTGAAAGGAGAAGTCTCAGTAGGAGGGAGATCACTCAAAATAGATATGCTAGGTAGAAGGCATAAAGTGATCAAGCTAGAGCTCATTCAAGAGAGAGGATCAATAATGATTCAAGGCAGCAAAGAAGCAAAACACTCTCAAAGGAAAGCCCTAGAAAAGGAGGCTCAAAACCTAGGGTTTTAAGATTTTTCGATTGTGATAGGTATTTACAAGGTTAAGGATGAAATTTGAGTGGATGCCCTCCAAATTGATAGATTAGGTAGCCTAGACCTATCTCTTGATGTTTAGTATCTCAAATCACCAAAAAACCTCCTCCATAAAATTTCATTGCAAGCCCTAGATTTTTTCCCTAGTCTTAAAAGGAACGATTTTTAAGGAGAGAAAATTATGGAGAAACTTTAGGATTGATCACCAATGACTTGGACTAGTGCCTTGTCCTTTATGCATATGGAATCAAGGATGTGATAGATAAGCTAAATTTGTTGCTAAGGAGGCCGAAATTTGATGAGCTAGGTATCAAAATTCCAACATTTACCCATTCAATGATAAATGGAGTTTGATGGAGAGTGATGAGAATTCCTCCACTAGGAACATTCATCACATGTTATACAATGAGTAACATATGCAATTTTCAACTAGATAGTCTTTAAAATTTATTTTCAATAAATTAGGGCACAATCAAGTATAATCTAGAAGCAACAATTCCATACATTAGACAAAAGGAAAATGATAATCTTCAACAATAGGCACTTACAAGATAACATGTAGTATATCCATTCATTCACCAAAGAAATAGCTCGAAAGACAATCAAAAATAGGTTCCAAACATCAAAATGCATTCCAAGAATCTCCAATATCCAAGAAGGAACAAGTGCGAGTTTCTCTCAAGAGGTCGAATTGTCCAAGAGATGATGATCAGAGACTCAAGAGTCAAATGAGGTCTCTTCTATTTATACATGTTCAATCAAGTCTAATTTTAGCACAAAGCCCCTCTTAGTTGTCAAATGACGGGCAAAAAGTAATTGAGCTTACAAGCCAACCTCATATCCAATGTTAAAACATAAGAAAACACCCACAAGAGAGTCGAAATGATGATGTCATCCATGCGTGAGCCTCTTGGAGGCATGCATTGAGCTCTCTTGGTGCCAAGCTGAGTGAAGAGGGCTCCAGAAATCATTTTTTAGAGGTTGGCCCCTAAATCTTCATGCAAATCATCCTGTGGGCCCCAATTTTGTGTTTGGGGCACAAAATAGGTCTCATGGGTCTCCTGGTGACAGAATAGGCTGGTTCTGCTCCAACGTTGAGGGCTTAGAGGATGGTGCTAGCCCTCCCATGTCTCAAGGGGTGAGACAAACCTAATCTGGGCCTTAGATCAGTTACCAAAACCCGTATATACTGCTAAGCCGACTGGGGGCATGCTGGTCCAAGTGCATTGCCTCGTGAATAATGTGGGGCAAAGCGCAGACTGATTGTGATGGGTGTACCCTGCTGAAGGATGCCACTGCTGAACAATACATACAAAGGCTAACAATTATAATTTATGACCTTTATATCTGAGAAATCAGAACACCCATTGTTGGTTATTTTGGCAACAAATAGCAAAGGCTTATGAGGAAATAAAGTGATAAATGTGAAGTGACGTAAGTAACTGCTCCCAAACATGATCATTTTCTGCAGAGTTAGGATTTGTAGTATTATGACTTGTTAGTTTGGTTATCTATTTTTTCATAATATCACAATTGAAAGAAATTGCTACAACAATGGTTGTTACAAAAGTAATTTCACAGGCAAGAATGCTTGGCAAGTTCCAAGCCTACTTTCTACCAACAGAAACATTAAATTACTTTAGAAAAAATGTAAACTGGAAAGCTGCATTGACATAAAATTCTCATCTAGTAATCAAATCCTGTTAGGGATATAGTAGTCATTCCAGCTTCCATTCCCTTATCCCTGATGTACTATAGTCTATGCTCAGAGCTGGACTGAGGGAGTAGGGCAAGTTCATTACCTTTTTTCAATCTCTATTCTACCAAGTCATATGACATATGATAAAGGAAATATTGCTTGATTTACTTCCAACTCATTTTCTCTTTGCTTACTTAAAAGTAATTCATGAAGTGCTTTAGAAACTTTGACTGGAGTACTGTAACTTAATACGTCAGGGATTAATTTCTCTGCTACCCAAATCCCAAAAATTTGGGTTATTCTTGGGAGCTACCGCTACTAAAGAAATGGATAAGAGAGTGTTCAATTCATGCAAGGTATAAAACGAATCAGATTGAACTATTTCTTCTCTTTCCAAGTGCAAAGTGGCCGTTAATTGATAAATCAAAAGGTGTTATGCTCCTTTGAGTAACACTCTGGAAAGGTATTAACACAATGAATTCAGTTAATGTTACGGAAAATAACTTTTTAAAGTCTTTATGATTACTTAGTGTCAAGATGCAAATCAAATCAGTCTGATATTGTGACACTTTTGTTTATCACCTAGTTGATTGTGATCTTAACTTCTTCACTATGCTGATGGCAGATAGTTTTATGTGATATGTAGGGAATCCATGGTTTAGGAGGACGAATGGGAACAAGGAAAATTGATCCATATCCACTGGTTTTTGATCATGCTGCTCAGTTTTTCACGGTGAGTGATCCAAGATTCAAGAAACTTGTGGATGGATGGGTCTCAAAAGGTGTAGTCAAAGAATGGGAAGGACCATTGGGTAAGCTGTGTCCTGGAGGCCAGTTTACTCCACTACCACCATGTTCAAGATATATTGGTACAAATGGGATGCTGCCTCTTGCAGATTCACTGCTTTCTCAGGTTAGAGTTCATAGCCATAGAATTCAAGCTTAAATTAGTCTGGAATAGCATGATGAACAAAAGCTGTTTTCTTAGGCAGTCCTTCAAGAGGAATTCAAGATGAAACATTTTGTAGGTTTTGGGAAAGAAGATTGCTATGGGAAAATTTGCCAAGATGGGGAACTGGAACTGGTTAACAATAGAGTAAATGACACAAAATATAAAGTAATACAAAATGAAAAAAATGGCCTTGAATTTGTATGAAGGAAACAATTATAACAGAATGTATACAATAAGTATGCCTATAAAGAGGCAAACAATTAGCTTGGAATGTCATATTTTCTGCTGAAGATATGTGCTAGCACTTCCAATCCATTTTATTGCAGTTGCAAATGATGAAGAAGCATAAATTATCATTGTCTTGTTAGTTCTTTCAGCCTGATATTTGTCACTTGTGATGAGGAAAACATGTATAGATTTGATGAGACTTAATCTTGTGAACATGTGTTATATGTGTAAATTTCTTTTTTGTACTTGAGTATACTTTGTACTTTATTCTTGTCTCTTTTGACGTCCAAATTGATTACTCTCCCACTTTATTGTATTTTATTGAACTTGGTCAACTTTGATCACCCTCTCTACAATTTTGTACTTTATATGTAGTAAAATACAAATGAGTGTACATTGTTTCTATAGTTGTAATGTCCCCATTGTCAGTTTCCCTTATGATGCGGCTAGGATGGATTTCCAAGGTTGTTGACAACTTGGTCATGGTAGCGAGATTTTGTTATCAGTGGGCTTGGAGGGTTTCGGAGGAGTTTTATGGGGTCCGACGGGGATTGCTCGCAACATTTCATCATTAGGGCCAGTTCTGCATAGTTTATTCTTGGTTTCACTGCATTCTACCAATTCCCATAAAACAGGGTTATTATTGAGTATATTTTAATTCAATACTCTTAAGGTGTCATTTTGGGAAGAATATTTGATGAAACACCTTAGTGTAATAGCTTGTTGGAACTAAAATGAAGAGATCTACAAGATGGGATGGTGAAAGGTGAATTTCAGTGGCCCACGCTATACAAAATCTCTCATGAAGTGGTATCTGATTTCGATATTCTTTGACCTATCATGAAAGACTAGATTCTCAGAAAGCTTGATTTAACTCTGATTATCACAGTAGATACTAGTCGAATCTAATCGCTGACCAAACCGTCCAGCTAGCAGCTTTTGAAGCCAAATAACTTCGCATGTGGCCATTCTTGCTACCATGTATTCTGCCTCTGTAGAACTTAGTGCCACAGACTTCTGCTTTCAGCTGCACCAAGAGACAACCCCTAATCCAATATTGAAGCAACACCCTGAGGTGCTTTTCCAACCCACTGAACTGCCTGCCCAATTTGCATCTGTATATCCCATCAAACCGACACCATCACCTCGAGCATACTGCAATCCATACTCGATTGTACCTCATAGATACCTCAATACTATCTCGTTGTTGTTCACTGCACTCTCTTCGGCTCCAACATGAACTGACTAAGAGTGTTGATCGCGAAACAAATGTCTGGCCTTATGTTGACCAGATACATGAGAGATTCGATGAGTTGCCTATATAAGGTTGGGTCCACATCTGTGTCCTTTGATGCATCTATCTTCCTCTAGTTGGTAATCATAGGCGTGGACATGGGTCTACAGTCCTGCATCCTGAACCTCTTTAGGATCTCCATAGTGTATCTCCCTTGCCCAAGGAAGATCTCCCCATTTGTTTGCCATACCTCCAGTCCTAGGAAGTAATGCATTAGTCCCAAGTCCTTCATCTCGAACTCAGCTACCAAGTCCCTCTTGTAGTCCTCTATGAGCCTTGATGACCTTGTCAAGAATAGATCATCCACATATAAAACTAGTATGAGTGGCTCACCTCCTACCATCAGATAATAGAGGTTGGAATCTGCTTTGCTCTTCACGAAGCCCATCTGCTGCAAGACCATACCATGCCCTGGGAGCTGGTTTGAGCTCGTATAGCACCCTCTTCAACTTGTATGCATGCATGTCTCTCTCATGCGTCTTGAACCCCTTTGGCTATTCGATATACACCTCCTCTTCTATAACCCTGTCTTTATATCCATCTGGTGAATTTGCCATCCCATTTGCATTGCTAGAGATATCATGGCCGTAATAAAAGTGTATCTGGCCACTAGAGCGAAGGTGTCCTCATAATCTACGCCTTTCTTCTGCGCATACTCCTTGGTCACGAACCTAGCCTTGTACTTCTCCACACTGCCATCTACAACCTATTTGATCTTATAGATCCTTTGAGAGCCTACAACTAAGCTATTCACATGTCTAGGCACGACCTCCCATACATCATTGATCATGATGGAGTTGTACTCCTCCACCATGGCATCCTGCCACACCTGATGCTGTGCAGCTTCATCATAACTGGAAGGCTCTCTGTCGACGACCTTTATCACCAATGCCTTGTACCTGTTTGTTTGTCTGCACTCTCTTTTGCTTTCCCTAGGAGCTCCCACAAACTCCCACGCATCCTTCAATGTTTGAAGCACCTCTTTGTTCTTTCTCATGCTGGTGGTGGTTGGAGCTTCATGCTCCTCATCCTATCCTTGTTGCTCCATCTCTTGTGTTCTCACTGGACCACCTGCACCTGAGCTAGTGCTTGTATTGGTAACTATGCTAGTGCTATTGTTAGTTTTTGTAGCATCGAATGGTGTTCTATTCTCAACAGTTGTCAGAGAGGCTAAGAAACACTAGAACTTCATAACCCAGAAAATGTTTAAGGAAAATACACCTAGAAATGCCTCATTTAAGTTAATCAATCAGTAATTAAATTTTCCCTAAGTCTAACTTAGGGAAAATGATTAATTGAGGAAGGTGAGATTTCTCTAGAAACTTAAACGGATCAACTAGGAAATAATCTCAGCCATTGATTAAGATTTAATCTTGGCCGTTGGAGTCCCACAGTGAGATTATAAGAAGTCGATGGGTAGATGGAGGAATACACTTGAGATCGATTTCCTTGGACCATTCGACTTTCTAGAGAGCAACAATAGTTGTCGGAAGAGTTCGAGCTAGAGAAGGGAAGCAAAGACAGAGAGGGGTAGAGACAGTGAGTCCAAAGGAAGTTTTCCAGTACCGGAGAGTCAGAAAGAGGAGGTCGAGATTTTTCTCTAGGAAGCAGGGACTGCGTGGTTACTTCAGAAGAGCAGTTCGATCCAACTGAAGAGGAAGACATTTTCAGTTCCAGAGGCCCGAAAGATTTTCCAGAGGGCTGGAGGAGCATTTTCCCAGTGAACAACAGACATGATGGCTAGATTGGTAATCGATTTAGGGAATGCATGTGGCAGGCAGCGCTAGCGTGACACAGGGCCTGCACAGACCACTTGGACGACTAGCTTTTTCAAAGGCCAGATAGAACCGACATTGCTCGGAGAGAGAGTTAAATCCCTTAATTAATTTTTACTAGTATTTCTCTTGGATAGATTCGCCAATTTGGCGATATTTATTGTACTCAGAATTTTCTCACTGCTTCTTAATAATAAAAACCCTCACCTGCTGCACTGGTTTTCCCAAGTTGGTTCTTCTAGGGACTTTTGTCCAAAAATAATGGTGTTATATTTTTGTGTGTGCCAATATTTTCTCAGTTTCCGGTTTATCTTCTGCAATATTTTTTTGTGAATATTGCAATGTGATTAATTTGTTGTTGCCGTAGCAAGTTAGAAGAATTAATTCCAATTGTTGCACTAGAATTTCAGTAGTTGAAATTTTCACATGGTATTAGAGCGTATTTGATTGGACAGGGAACTCATAAGTGAAGGGAAAAATTCGTGGCTCAGAGGGAGCATCAGAAAAGGATTTTTTAGAGGGTCGTGCGGATTCGCTTAGTCGAGTTGCGAGATTCATGTGAGATCACCCAGAACAACCACATGAGCCGCTCTTGAATTCTATGTACAGTCACGAGGCACGCGAGTACAGACTGAAAAGTCGTGAGTGCAGACACAGGTAGAGGTGAACAACTCAAATTTTCGCAGAGCAGATTCTTGGTCCATACACAAAAAGTTTTGCAGTTGCTAGAGCAAAATCCATGTCGGGTGGAAGAGAAAGTGCACATACAAAGGGAATTTCTCTCAGAAGGTTTCTAGTTTAGAAATCCAGATTTCTAGTTGCATTTGGCCGTAGCTGCAAGTTCTCACTCCAGAAGGGAGTGCAAATAGTAGATTCAAAAACCGAGCAGGTGAAAGAGGGAGATTTCTGTTCTAGTTTCAGAGATGGCCACAACTGGGCTTAGAGATCAGGATAGGTTAGAGGGAGCCTCCAACTATGTCATCTGGAGGGCTAGGATGTCCTTCCTGCTAGATGAATTCGACCTAAAAACCTATGTAGATAATGTTGTGGTAGTACCGACTGATGTAGATTAGCTGAAGGAATACATGAAAGAAATGGCCAAGGCGAAGTAAATGATCCTAGATGGAGCCCACGACCATATAGTTTCACATATATTTGGAAAGAATATTGCCAAAGAGATGTGGGATGCTCTCGCAGGGTTATTACAGAATCCTTCCGAGCAACGAAAGATGTTCTTGAAGAAACTGAGAAACATTAGGATGTAGAAGGGTGAAGGCATAGATCCCTTCCTCACCAAAATTCAGGAAATCCGGGATCAACTTGCAATCGTTGGGGAAGTGCCTCAACCTACAAAGCTTGTGTGTTTGGCCCTAAACAATGTCTTAGAGGAATGGGAGGTCTTTGTCCAACACATTTTGGGATGAGACACATTACTAGGGTGGGATAGGGTATGGTCAGACCTACACCAAGAGGAGATGAGGCGAGCAATAGTAAAGAGTTCCATTTGTGGCAACAACAGCAAGGGTTCGAAGGGTGAGAAGGAGGAGGAGAATGTGGTCCTTTCATGAAAGGGTCCCAGTCAGGGACGAGGGGAGAAGAAGAAAAACGACCTATCTAAGGTCAAGTGGTTCAAGTGTGGCGAATTTGGCCACTACAATACTCAGTATCCTCTCAGGAAGAAGGACAAGCAGGACCAGACGACAACATCTGCAGAGATAGACAAGTTGTCCTCCAGACTGGAGGAAGACTTTGCCATGTTTGCAACTATACCTCCAAGAGTGAGGTGGGGCAATATGGAGTTATAGTCCCAGAGTTGCGCAGATTTGGGTAGGGTCCATTGAGGTGTCTTCCTCATGGATCATTACCTTGCTACAGGGGCCCACAATATTCAGTAGCAGGATGGATCAGTGTCAGTGATGCAGTCAGATTCCAGAGTGACAATTGTAGACTAGTTGCAATCAAGTGCTGAGGAGCGCAGAGCAGTGTTGACAGCAGAGAAGGAGGCTCAGTAGCAGAGTCAGCTGCAGCACAGATTTCCTTAGTTAATAGCGTAGAGGCTAGTAGTAGTCAGATGCTCAGGAGACCGATGCAACACAAAGACACAATTGATTCAGTGTTTCAGATGCTTCTTAGTTGTAGTAGCAACAACAATAGTTGAGAGGCAGTTGCAGTGCAGATGCAGAGTTGGCAGCAACATAACGGTGTCATCAGTAGAAAAAATGCAACATCAGAGTTGCACAGTGGTTGATGTGCAGTGGCAGGTAGTCACAGTGGCCAGATATCAGTATCGTATAGAGGATGATGCAGAGACAGGGTGTTGTAGTAGTATGACACTAGAACACTTTCCTCGCTAAGAGGGAGTGTTATTTTTTGTAGCATTATATGGTGTTCTAGTCTCGACAGTTGTCAGAGAGGCTAAGAAACACTAGGACTCCATAACCCAAAAAAGGTTGAAGGAAAATCCACCTAGAAATGCTGTAATTAAGTTAATTTATCAGTAATTAAATTTTTCCTAAGTCTAACTTAAGGAAAATGACTAATTGAGGAAGGTGATATTTATCTAGAAACTCACATTGATCGACTAGGAAATAATCTCAACCATTGATTAAGATTTAATCTTGGTCGTTGGAGTCCCACAATGAGATTATAAGAAGTCGATGGGTAGATGGAGGAATACACTTGAGATCGATTTCCTTGGACAATTCGACTTTCCAGAGAGCAACAATAGTTGCCGGAAGAGTTCGAGCCAGAGAAGGGAAGCAAAGACAGAGAGGGGTAGAGACAATGAGTTCAGAGGAATTTTTCTAGTTCTGGAGAGTCAGAAAGAGGAGGCTGATATTTTTCTCTAGGAAGCAGCACAAGGACTGCGCAGTTGCTTCAAAAGAGCAGTTTGATCCATCTGAAGAGGAAGATGTTTTTAGTTTCAGGGGCTAGGAAGATTTTCCAGAGGGTCGGAGAAGCATTTTCCCAGTCAGTGACAGTTAGGACGATTAGATTGGTAGTCGATTCAGGCGATGCGTGTGGAAAGCAACGCTAGGGTGATGCAGGGCCTGCACAAACCACTTGGATGACTAGCTTTTTCAGAGGCTATACATAACCGTGATTGTCAGAGAAGGGAAAATCCCTCAGTGAATTAATGCCAATATTTCTCTTGGATAAATTCTCCAGTTTGGCGATATTTATTGTACTCGAAATTTTCTCATTGCTGCTTAATAATAAAAACCTTCAGCTGCTACATCGGTTTTCTCAAGTGGGGAATTTTAGGGGACTTTTGTCCAAAAATAACATTGTGATATTTTTGTGTGTATGTGCAAGCAATTTTATTAGTTTCTAGTTTATCTTCCATAGTATTTTTTTGTGAAGATTGCAGTGTGATTAATTCGTTGTCGCCGTAGCAATAAACTGCTAAATTAATTTACAGTTAGAGGAATTAATTCCAGTTGCTGCAATAGAATTTTAGTAGTTGAAATTTTAACAGCTATGCTGTCCCTGCAGCTGTTGCTCAACCATTGGAGCTTTTGTTCGCCCACTGATCATTTGCTGGCAACTCGTGAGATCTCTTGAAGGCTTTGTCCTCTTGGAACTTCGCGTCCCGTCTCACGATGATCCTCCTGCTACCGAGAATGTAGATTTTGTATGCCTTGGACATTTCGCTGTACCCACCGAAATATCCCTTTTCTGTAGTTTGATCCAATTTGGTGTGTTTATCATCTGACACATGACAACATGCTATGCTACCTAAGATCCTTAAATGCCCGACCTCTGGTTCCTTCCTTCTGAAGACCTCCTCTAGTGTTATCTTCCCCAATGCTTTGTGAGGAACCATGTTCTGTATGTACAGTACAGTGCTGCATGCCTCTGCCCATAGAAACTTAGGCATATCCTGGTCATATAATGTAGCCCTCATTGTTCCAACAATTGTTGTGTTCTTCCATTCTGCAACCCCATTCTGCCGTGGGTTGTACGGAGCTGTTCACTCCCTCTTGATGCCCTCCTTCGCACAGAGCCCAGTGAAGGCCTTATCTATATACTCACCTGCGTTATCCGTACGCAGCACCTTGATCCTTTTTCCTGTCATATTCCCCAGAATAGCCTTGAACTCTTGGAAGCGACCGAAGACCTCGTCCTTTGACTTCAAAAAATAGATCTAGGTCTTCTTGGAGTAGTCATTGATGAAGGTTACGAAATACTCGTAACCCCTGAGAGATCTAGTAGACAATGGGCCACAAATATCTGAGTGTACTAATTGAAGCACACCACTCGCTCTATCGTCACTCCCTGGTAACATTGCCTTTGCAAACTTCCCAAGTATGCACCATCTGCACATATCATTGTGTTCTGTTGTCAATTTTGGAACTCCTGTCATGGTCTCCCTGAGCAACTTTACTGCTCCATGATGCAAGTGTCCCATCCTCATATGCCACAACTCTCCGAAGTCTCTGTCACTGCCACTGTTGATGTTAATCAATGCCTTTGGAAAATCGAACTGTAACTTGTACAACTTTTTGTTTCGAAGCCCATTCTGTTTGACCTTCTTCCAACTCTGGTCCCTCTGGTGTTTGATGTACACCTTCTACCCCACGAAGTAGACATCGTACCCCTTATGCTGTAGTGCAAAATTTGAAATCAGGTTCATGCCCAAACCTGGCACATGCAACACATTTTTAACAGTGTTTCTCTTGCCTAGATCCCTCTGAATGTTGATGGTGCCTCTCCCAACTAGAGTACACTTTGTCTTGTTTCCATATGTATATGGAAGTCCATCTCCTCTTCCTTGTAATTAGATAAATAGTCTCTAACCCTCATCATGTGTGCTAACGCTCCACTGTCTATATACCAGACTCCTGTGGACGTGGAGCTAGAGAGGCAAGCTATGAGAGCGAATTCATCCCCTTTTCCTTCTTTCAGTTTGGACATTGGCTGACATAGTGACCATGCTAACCGCAACCAAAACATTTGACCTTACTCAGGTCCTTCTTCTTCTTGTCTTCTTTTGAGCCTTGTCCTTTACTGGGACCCTTCTTCAACTTCCCTTTTCCTACTAGGGCTACATTCTCTTGATCCTTCTCTACCATCAGTGTTGTTCTGCTGCCACTGGTGCCATTGACCAAGCTGTGCCTAAGCTCCTCTTGAGTGAAGTCACTCCATAGGCGATCCCATCCTAGAAGAGTATCTCGCCCATAAATAACTTGGACGAACATGCTCCATTCCTTGGTAAACCCCATTAAGTGCTATGCGCACTAGCTTTTCGTCACTTGGGTTGTCTCCAATTGTAGCCAATTCATCTCTGGAAAGTCGAACTCTAGTGAGATAGGATGTAAAGTCCTCGCCCTTGTGCTGCTTGATGGTCCTCAACTTCTCCTTGGGAATCATCTTCCTTTTCTTGGAAGGATTCTGCTACAAGGTTACTGTGGCATCCCACATCTCCTTCGCTATGTCTTTATCTGCGATATGCGAAACAATATGATCCTTGACTCCATCAAGGATAATCCTCTTTGCTTTGGAATTCTCATTTTTGTAGGTAGCCAACTGTTGTGGATCTGTCAGTACGACAATAAATTTTTCCGCAAACTCCTTCAAGCCATACTCATCCAATAAGAATTTCATTCTAGCTCTCCACATGACAAAGTTGGAGATTCCATCCAACCTGTCCTGATCTCTCAAACTTGCTGCGACCATCTCTGGAAATCTGTGAAACTCAAATAAACCGGAGAATAACTAAAGAAATCGAATTGGGTTAAAACTCTCGGCTTTCTCTTCTTGTGCCCTACGCTGATTTACTCTTGCAAACCCTCCGCGCCTAGATCAACTCTGATACCATGTGAAATTTCCTTGATTGCAACAATTGGAATTTAATCTTCTAACTTATGTAGTTTATTTGTCTTCAAAAAACTAATTCGGCAAATAACGATAAATTCACTACTGCAGTCTTCACAAATAAATACAGGAACTGAGAAAAATAATGCACACACTTAAATTTTTTGAATCCAGTTATGCAGATGAGGGCTTATATAATTAATTCTTTAGCAATTTGAGAAATACAATTACTTGCCTCTCACTAGCAAAGCTCTGGCATACAATTTTGTCTTCACCAAATCGATTTAGAGACATAAAAGTCTCTCTCTGCAGATGAAATCGACCTCCCTGTGCAACTCACACTCTTCTTGGCAACACGAACTAGTTTTGCAACTCGCACTAGCTACTCCAGAAATCCGCACTACCTCTGGGAAAATTAATGTGCTAACAAATCGAGCAATGTCTCTGGCAACTGGCTACTGAAACGAGCTCCTTTGCCACTTGCACTAGTAAACTGGCAATTCACACTACTTATTTCAATGTTGTGGAGAACACTATCCTCGCTAAGAGGGAGTGTTAAATATTGTAGCTCGGGTAGGTGTTCTAGCCTTGAGAGGTGCCACGAAGGCCAGGAACACAGCAGAATTAATTATCTCCAAGACCATGTAATTTTTCCTAAGTTTTGCCTAGGGAAAATGTCTTAAATAAGTCAATTAGTGATTTTTAAATATTTCCCAAGTTAAAACTTAGGGAAAGTGGTTAATTAATTGACATTCATTGAGATAAGATCGATTTGACTCTAGAAGCTTGTAGAAAGTTTCTAAAATGATATTAGCCATTGAATGGGACATGCTAACTTCTAATCTTGGCCGTTCATTTGTGAATGAGAGATTATAAAGGGAAGTTGATGGGAAGCATTGAAGACACATCAAGTGAGTATTGTTGGGTGAGTTTTCAGTGAGACACTAGGAGGCTTTTTAGTAGCAATGGTTGAGGAACAATTTTTGCAGGGTTATTCTTCATCTGAGAGACTTCCAATTTTTGAGTTTTAGAGGGAGTTTTGCTGGTTGAGTTATTTTCTGTAGGAGGTCGAGTTTTCGAGTGAGGCCGTGAGCTTTAGGAGGAGGATGAGTTTCCCAGGGAATGTGCATGTGTGGACGCTGAAAATCCTCCAAAAGGTCGTGCAAATTTCCAGAAGGCTGTATGTATGAGTTGCTAGAAGGCAGTGCAAATTGCCAGTTTGAGGAAGTGAAAATTGCCAGAGGAGGGCTAAATAGCTTCTCGAGGGTCGTGTAGATCTGTAGAGGGAGATCGTGAGAATTCCTAGTTCGATATTGAATAATAGTCGCGAAGATAAATTTGCCAGAGCTTTGCCAGTGTCAGGAAAGTAGTTCATGTAATTGCCTCAATAGCAGATTTGTTGAAGATTAATAATAAAGTCCTTAGTCTGAAGATTGGTTTTCCCCACGTTGGGGTTTCTCCAAGAAGGTTTGTCCAAAAATATTTGTGCCATTTGTGTGATTGGTTTTCGTGTATTTCGTTACAAATATTATTTGGTGAATGGTGTTGTTCATGTTTTTATTCATTACTTTCAACTAATAAATTAATTTTGTTGTGTATAAGTAATCAGAATAATTAATTGGGTTAATAACACCTTTTCGGTAGCATAAATTTCATAATTTTTATGACAACAACATTTCAATGTGCTTTGGGCATTAATCTTGATGATAAATCATTAAATTTAAAACCGGGGGGGGGGGGGTGGTCTACACATTAAATTTCTACTTTACTTCTTGATTTTTGCTTGTATTATTGCTTATAGCTCAAGGGTTAGTGCTTGCTTTGTATGGTGTAGCAGTTTTATTACCCCTTTAAGATGAGTCAGTTTATCACTCATTGGGGTTGGGACATGCAAGGTTCCTTCTTTTCATGTAATGGAGCAACATGTGCTTAGGAACCGAGTGATGGCTATATGAGTGAGGTAGAGCTCATGCTCGGCTTTTGCCCACGTGCTAATCTTTATGTCCCTAGCCATCTCTTGCATTTGGATTTTTCTTTCTTTCGTTTTATTATAGCCATGGTTTGCTCTTCCCTTTCTTTTAGTTGCATCAACCTCCCAGGGAAAAGTTTCTAGGCCCTACTCAAGGTATGTGAACATGTGAGTGTTGGAAATACCGAGAGGGGGGGTGAATCAATATTTCTTTTCAATTGTTATTTTTACCAGTTAGATCACTTATATTTAGAGTACAAAATGAACAATAAGAATACATGCTTTTATTAATTTCTTCTTTACAATAAATCAAGTACAATATGTGTAGGGCTCCAACCTAGATGAAGACACCAATCTTCAATCTCCTAGGCTCCAACCTGTAATATGCCAAGCACCGACTTGGACTTCCAAGGCTCCAACCTTGTCAATTTTGAGGCACCAACCTCAAGGGCTCCAACGCTATATCTAGTTGAGGTTCCGACCTGGTTTCTTGAGGACTCTGATCCTCTCGGGCTCCAACCCTATCTTCCAAGGCACCAACCTTGTCTTTTCAAGGCTCCAACCTCTTGGGCTCCAACCCTTTGCTTTACTTCGTCAAGATATATTTGGTTATACTTCACGACTCCCAATGTCTTCTTCAATGAGCCCTGTAAATCTTCAACTATCCCTTCACTTTAGTCTCCATGTCTCGTCATCAATGACAACCTTGTTCTTCACATGAAGGTGTCACCACTTCTCTTCATGTTACCCAAACAAAACTTCTTCAAGGTCACCTCATGATGGCTTCAATGTATCATGGTCTTCAACGATCTCCACAAATCTTCAATATGTTGCTTCACAAAGTTCTCCAACTTTGCCCTATTCTGTTCTCAAGAGAAGACTTCAACAAGCTCTATTTGTCCAATCCCAATAAATCAACACTTCGACCACGACAACTATGACAACTTCGACCACGGCAGCTTCAACCATGACAACTACGACAACTTTGACCACGGCAACTATTACAACTTGGACCATGGCAACTATGGCAGCTTCAACTACGGCAGCTATGACAGCTTCGACCATGTCAACTACAACAACTTCGACCACGGTAGCTTCAACCACGGAAACTACGATAGCTGCGACCACGATAGCTTCGACCACAACAACTACGACAACTTCGACCATGGAAACTATGACAACTTCAACCACGAATTCCTTAAAAAGTTGCCCAAACAGTAAACTTCAATGTCCTCCTCGGCCTCTTATTTTCCCCTGTAATTCTTGTCCGAATTCTGTGCTTAATATCAGAAAAGATAACCGAAATATGATGGCTAGAATGAGGAGACGAACTTATATTTATACTGGTTTTGCGTTAAGGTGAGGAGACACGTCACTTGAATGAGAGGCCAAGTTGCATGAGTCGGCTCATGTCGGCTTGCATTAAAATATATATTTCTCAACTTAAAAATTCATTTTCTCAGCAACCACTGGGAGTTTCGGGGCAAGTAAGGGCTCATTAGAAAGAGGAAAAAATACTCTTTAAGATGGTCTAGGTCCCATTGAGAAAAGATGCCTCTAAGGTGGCAAAAATAAATTTTCTTTGTGACTGTCCTTAAATTTTATGCATAAAAAGTTTGGGCAGCATGAGGAATGTTTGGGACAATATGGCTTCTCCATTGTTTGGCTTCTTCATCATCATAAGATCATGTAGGACATCCATGTCATCATGATAGCATCCAACAATGAGTGTATCATCCTGTGTCATCATATAATGGTGCTGTGATATGTCATAAGCAACATCATTAGGAAAGTTCCAAGGTAGTCTTCCAACCACCAAATGAGATCTTCCACGTCATCATCTAGTCTTCCAACCATCAAGACCTCATCAAGTGCCATCATCAAGTGTGGTCATTCATCAAGTGTAGTCCTCCATATGTCATCAAGGGTTAAGGTCTAGATCATCAAATAAGGCATGTGAGTGGCATTTGGCACTTGGCACTTCTTAAGACTTCTTCATTAGTGGCTTGACGTATTAATTGATGGCATCCTTGTCAAACAAGAGTCATGACATCATCATTTGGAACTACGCATCTCAAGAATATTTGCCATCTCGGCCAATGCCATATTAACATCAATGACAACCTTGATTTACAGTGAGTGCCAAACCCCCAAGAACCAATGGCAAGTTGTATCCAAATAATGGAGGTGAGACATGGGTTTTGTAATGTAGGGTGGTAGGTGCTAAGTATGATATAGGGAAGATGTAACATGCTATCTCACTAATGGCTTCGGAAGTAGTGCCCCTCCTATAATTGGGAGGTCATTAAGTGTTAATTTTTAGATAACAATGGTATATTCTATGCTTAAGAGCAATTTACTTCAATTTTTCTTATTAGCTCAATATCAATTTCCAGATTAGCAATCACATTAACATGATAGTGAATGCAGATAAAACATAAATAATAAACAGAAGACAAGCCAAGACAAGAGGACACAATATTTGGCGGATGCCAGGGAAAAACCCCAATGTGGGGAAAATCCTTTAATCAAATCTTCTTATTATTCTTCAAAAGTTCAGCAGAAAGAGAGTACATCATACAAAATATCCTTGCCCAAACACAGTCAAATCTGTCCAGTGAAAATGTAGTCACCAAGATGCCCTAACCAGAAAGTCAATGCTGGTCAAATCAACAAAGTTACTCCTCTAAAACAGCTTGGTCAAACCTAGTCAATTCGGCCTCCAAAGACAGTCCAAACCAGCGCAAAATAGCCTGAAGAAATTGGTCAAACTTGGTCAACGCACTGTCAAACTTGCGGTCAACGTTGGTCAACCTGCCCAGAAATCCTCAAAATTTGTGCCAAAGAATGTGGCTTGCCCAAACAAAAATTCTCCCAAGAAAAACGCAGTCAAACAAGGTCAAATGTTGCCTGACCAATGTTGGTCAAACTTGTTGCAACTTGGTCATCGCAGGTGTTGTAGCGGCTACAACCACCCTCCAAAATTTTGGCTCGCATGCAAATTTCGAAGCCTACCTTGGATCCTGTGATCGATCGTTCCTTGGTCACTTGTTGGTAAGCTGATGATCTCAAGCCCCCCTCCTTGATCTTAAGATTTGTTCATGTTCTCATCTTTATGCAATATGTGTCATCTTTGGGCATCGGGATTATTGTTTGTCATGCAAAGGGAATGTTGTTCTGCTTCAAGGGGAAATCTTGTGCGTATGGGTTGTTCTCATTACATAGACATGTTTCACACTCACTTCACGCACTCTTGTCACAAAGGTTGTTGCATCAAGCAGAGTATGTCTTTTATGTTCTGGATGGTCTATGTTGTATCACTAAGTGTTCATGTGTGATCATAGTCAAGTTCTATCATTGTTTGCATCAGTTTCATTGATCTCACACTTAGCCCAGTTTCCCGAGCAACCTAGCCTCATCCAACTTTCTGGAACTACACACTTTGCTTCTGCAACCCTCAAGCTTTTTCCCTTGCCTATTGGAACTGCGCAATGCACAAAGATCCCAACCTCTCTTGGCATCCAAAACTGTGCAGTGGTTTCCTCCAGTGTCCTGACTCCTTCCCCAGCCGGAACCCAATGTCTTCAGAAACTGCTCAGTGTTGTCCCTCAGCTGCCCAACCAACACTGCTCTCTAGAAATGCGCAGAGCAGTCAGGTAGCCAGTACTGTTCTTGAGAAATGCGCAGAGTAATCCGGCTGCCTTGCATTCAGAAACTGTGCAACGGTGTTCTCCCAGGGCCCATCCTGCAACAATGTCTTGCATCTCAAAACTGCGTAGTGTTCTCCTATCTGTCCAACATCCTTACTCCCAGAAATTGTGCAGAGCCGGTAGCCCGACCTTGCTCTGGAAAACTGCGCAGATCATCCCGGCAACAGTCACTGTCCGCTGAAACTGCGTAGATCTATCTCTCAGTGATTACAGGAAAATATGACATGCTAGATCACTCTCAAGGAGTTGAGGAGAAGGAACAAGAAACCAGGTTATGATAAAAGATTGGGACCTCATGCAAACTCCGTCGGATGCATGATCATCTCGAGGGTAAGTATGGTAAGTAAAGAATATCTTTTGAAGTACATCTCTTAGTGTAGCTTGAAGGATTGCTTGTCATTGTCATATCATTCTATCTTCAATAACATGCATGTTTGCAAGCACAAAGTCATTTCATGTGTTTCCTCTACGTGTCTTGCTTCCTTTTCGCTTGTTTGACCAACTGTCGTCTTTGGCATGTTGATTGCTATGTCATGCTTGCGACTGAGTTCTGGTCATGTCGAAGGTTTATCTTTGTGTGTTTGGGTTTTCTTAGTTATGCGAACAACCGTCGCACTCACACACAAAGTTGTAAACACTGTTGCGCAAGTGTCGCCATGGTCGTTCAAAGACATATCTTAATTGTCACACTTGTCGCTCTTAACCTTTGAGTCAGTCTCACTGAGCACATATTTGTCTTGTTGGTTTTTGGTGTCTTGTCGTCGAGTTGTGCTAAGTGTGTGATCGCAATGTCATGTATGCACAAGTTCACTTGCTTTCACACTTAGTCAGTTTTCCTGAAAATCTGTCGACCGGATAACCCTTCGTCAACCGGACCCGATCTCAGTGACCTTGCATTGCTGCCCAAAACTGCGCAGAGCTTGAGGTTGTCCTCCGGGCAGCTTGCACTGCGTAATTCTGGAGATAAGCCGACTGATTGACTCCTAGAACTGCGCAGAAGTTGTCCCAGAGCTCAATCCAGTCTGCGCTTGCCGCAAGATCTCCCATCGAGCTTCCGCTAGTCAACCGGAGAATGACTTGAGCTGTGAGCAAGGGCTTTATTGATCTCCAAAATTGTGCAAAACTTGTCCAGCCTCACTGCCTTGCACTGCCTACAGAAACTGCACAGACATGTGGGACAGGCATCTACTACTTGTCATTGCATTGTCCCGAGAAATTGCGCAGATCTTCTTGGAAGGCTTCCCTGCTGGCCTGCTCTGCAATCAGCTCAGAAATTGCGCAGAGCTGTCTGTCACTTGCCCTTCCTCCCCGCTCTGCAATAAGCCCAAAAACCGCGCAAAGTTGTTTGTCACCTGCCCTTCTTTCCCGCTCTGCAATCAACTTAGAAATTGCATAGAGCTGTCTGTCACCTGCCCTTCTTTCCTGCTTTGCAATCAGCCCAGAAACTGCGCAGATCGCAAAGTATGTCTTCTATGTTCTGGATGGTCTATGTTGTATCACTAAGTGTTTGTGTGTGATCATAGTCAAGTTCTATCATTGTTTGCATCAGTCTCATTGATCTCACACTTAGCCCAGTTTCCTAAGCAACCTAGCCTCATCCAGCTTTCCGGAACTACACACTTTGCTTCTGCAACCCTCAAGCTTTTTCCCTTGCCTGTTGGGACTACATAATGCGCAGAAACCCCAGCCTCCATTGGCATCCAAAACTGCACAATGGTTTCCTCCAATGTCCTTCCCTAGCCGGAACCCACTGTCTTCAGAAACTGCACAGTGTTGTCCCTCAGCTGCCCAGCCAACACTACTCTCCAGAAATGCGCAGAGCAGTCAGGCAGCCAACACTGCTCTCCAAAAATGCGCAGAGCAGTCAGGAAACTAGTACTGTTCTCCAGAAATGCGTAGAGCAGTTTCGCTGCCTTGCATTTAGAAACTGCGCAGAGGTCTCCTCCTAGGACCCATCCCGCAGCAGTGTCTTGCATCTCAAAACTACGCAGTGTTGTTCTAGTTGTCCAATAGCCTTGCTCCCAGAAATTGCATAAAGCAGGCAACCCAACCTAGCTCTGGAAAATTGCACAGGTCATCCCGGCAACAGTCACTGTCCGTTGAAACTGCATAGATCTATCTCTTAGTGATTACAAGAAAAAAAGACATGCTAGATAACTCTCAAGGAGTTGAGGAGAAGGAACAAGAAACTAGGTTATGATAAAAGATCGGGATCTCATGCAAAATCTGTCGGATGCATGATCATCTCGAGGGTAAGTAAAGAATATCTTTTGAATTACGTCTCTTAGTGTAGCTTGAAGGACTGCTTGTCATTGTCATATCATTCTATCTTCAATAACATGCATGTTTGCAAGCACAAAGTCATTTCATGTGTTTCCTCTACGTGTCTTGCTTCCTTTTCACTTGTTTGACCAATTGTTGTCTTTGGCATGTTGATTGCTATGTCATGCTTGCGACCCAGTTCTGGTAATGTCGAAGGTTTGTCTTTGTGTGTTTGGGTTATCTTAGCTATGCGAACACCCGTCGCACTCACACACAAAGTTGTAAACACTGTCGCGCAAGTGTCATCATGGTTGTTCAAAGACATATCTCAACTGTCGCACTTGTCGCTCTTAACCTTTGAGTCAGTCTCACTAAGCACATATTTGTCTTGTTGGTTTGAGGTGTCTTGTCGTCGAGTCGTGCGAAGTGTGTGATTGCAATGTCATGTATGCACAAGTTCACTTGCTTTCACACTTAGTCAATTTGCCCGAAAATCGGTCGACTGGACAACCCTCCATCAACCGGACCAGATCTCAGTGACCTTGCACTGCTGCACAAAACTGCGCAGACCTTGAGGCTGTCCTCAGGGCAGCCTGCACTACACAATTCTGGAGATAAGCCAGCTGACTGACTCCTAGAACTGCGTAGAAGTTGTCCTAGAGCTCGATCCAGTCTGCGCTTCCTGCAAGATCTCGCATCAAGCCTTCCGCTGGTCAACCAGAGAAATGGCTTGAGTTGTGACCCAGGGCTGTACTGATCTCCAAAATTGTGCAGAACTTGTCCAACCTAACTGCCTTGCACTGCGTGCAGAAATTGTTGAAATTTCTAAGTCTATCTGTTAGAAATTTAATCTGTATTCTCCCGGTTTATTTCTTCTACTTGTTAATTACAAACAAGTTATTTAAAACATATAAATAATGAAATAAACACAATACAGTCCCAACCATCTGCAGATCAACAGTTGAAAGAAACCAAACACACAAGTGACACGGTTATTTTTGGACAACTCGTCCTTGGAAAAACCCAATGCGGGAAAACTAGTGCAACAATTTTGAGGGTTATATTATTATGCAGTATATCCTTGAGTACATCTGTGTGCCAAACTGGCTCACCCGACAGAGAAAAATAACCGATAGTAATACCACTCTATTCGGAAGCAGGTATTCAGAAAACTTGCCCCACGAAACCCTCTCTAGCAACACTGAAGCACTGCGTCAGCCCTCTTGGCCTCTGCGTCAGCCCTCTGAGACACTGCGCAGCCTCTGAGACCCTCTGCGTTACTCCTCATGTCCTCATGCGTGGATGACGCAGGCCCTCTGGCCTCTGTGCTGTCTCTGCTAGGCTCTACGTGGCCTGCTCTGGCTTCTACGTCTGCCTCTCTACCTCTGCGCTAGTCTCTCGGCACTATCTCTACCTCTCTGTCCAGTACTCACTGCTGATCACTGATTCAAGTTTACTTAGCGATCCCGCTCTAGTAAATCGAATGACTGATCACTCTGGTGTATTCTCCAACTGACCTTCAAGCCTCCTCTTATACTTTTCCTATTGGTCCTTCAACGATCGAGATTACATCTCTAATCAATGGCTAAGATTAGATTTGGCTTGATCCATGACTTTTGGAACTTTCTAACCCAGTTTTATATTAATACCTATTAATATTTTATTTTTCCTAAGTTTGGAATTAGGAACTCCATTAAAAATATTAATTATTTTAATATCTCCCAAACCAGTTAGAATCTGCCCAAACCATTTCTAAGTCTTGGAGATCTCATGTGATTTAGCCTCTCCACCAATTTTCATGGCTAGAGCACATCTGATGCTACCACAAATCAACACTCCCTCTTAGCGAGGACTGTGCTCTGGTAATACTCCACACTGAGAATCACTCTGATTATACGGCACCGGTACTTGTGCTAATGCTAGGCCTCCCCGCCCAACATCCTCTGCACTGCTGCTGATGGCCCTGCCACTACCACTGCTGCATCCGTACGACAACTCCTTCTGCATCCGTGCTGCTGTTGGTCCTTTTTCCTAACACTGCATCTGCACTGCAACCCCCTCTCATCATGCTGCATCATGCTACTGCCAACTGCTACTGCGCTGCAACTCAGTAACTGATCCACCTAACTACTGACATCCCTGTCAGGCTAGAAACACTCTCGATGCTGAAGCTCTCTCTGCCGCTATCAAGTGCTCCCTCTATGGCCTCTGCGCTGCTACAACAACTCCCTGCATCTCGCACCGCTGCAAACCTCTCTGTGCCATCTTGCACTGCTGCAACACTCTCCGTGCCTCTCGCACTGCCGTAGCCTGCTAGCCTCTCGCTGCCCAGGGACTCTTGCACTGTAGCACTCTCTGTCGCTTCATCCACATCCGTCTCTATCGACATTCGCCAGTCCTGCTACTCTCTCTTCGGGGCTCCCGTAGCAAGGTATAATCCAAGAGGTTGGGTACCTCAAGGATCCTGCCCCTCATCACCTGTAGTCCTCCTGACTACAGCTCGATGTCTCCCCACCTCTTCTCTAGAGGTACATGAGCACTCATGGCACAATAGTCATCCTCCTCTACCTCCATTTCCATCTTCGCTGGTGCTACCTTAGAGTCAGACGCCTCTCCCTTGTTCTTCTTCCTCGGACACTGGTTCGCATAATGACCTAGTTCCCCACAGTTGAAGCATTTGACCTTGGAGAGGTCCTTTTTCTTCCTCTTCTCCTGCTTCCCTGCAGATGCCAGAGCTGCATCCTCTTCCTCTTCCTTCTTGATCTGGACTCCTTTGCTACTACTTCCCGTCTTGCTCAGCCGTCTGATCTCTTCTTGGCAAAGAGCCGCCCACAATTCTTCCCAATTTGAAAGATTCGCCTTGCCCAGTATGCTCTGGACAAATGTCTCCCACTCTTCGGAGATTGCGTTTACTGTGGTCCTCACCCACATCTTCTCATCCAGTGTGGCCCCTATGGAAGTCAGTTGGTCTCGGATCTCCTTCAATCTCCAGAGGAAGTGATCTATTTGCTCCCCCTTTTGCATCTGGTATGACCGCAGCTAATTCTCAAGTAACATCTTCCTTTGCATGGAAGTATGTTGGTACAACTTCTTCAAGGTGTCCCACATTTCCTTTGTCGTCTCCTTCTCGGCAATATGTTGGACCACATGATCCTTGACCCCATCAAGGATGATGCATTTCGCCTTGGCCATTGCCTCCTCGTACTTCTCATTATCAGCCGGGTCAACTGGGATCGCCACTGTTCTCAAGGCGAAGGCCTTGATGCGATGTCTATCTAGAATGGACAGGATCCTGGCCTTCCAGACCACAAAGTTGGACACCCCGTCCAACCTGTCCTGATCCCTCAGTCCATTCATGACCATCTCTTTGCTCTTCTTGTCGACTTCTCTGAGTCTCTCTACTTCCCTCCAAAAGTTCTCTCTTTGACTCCTGCCGAGTCTCTCTACTTCCCTCCTGGAATTTCTCTGCTAGACTCCCTCTGAGTCTCAATTTCCCTTCTGGAAATCCTCCTGCCAATCTTTAAGTCGTACCTCTCCGATCTTCTGTGCACCTGTGTTAAATTGGCAACTAGGGCCAAACTCCATGTGGGTTAGCTTATTTCTAGCAGCTGATATTTTTATTGGATCCCTCTCGTCGAGAGGTGTAGGATTGATCCAAAGATCATCCGATTCCGATAAGTATTTATGAAGATATGAATTTATTTTGTTTATGTAATTATAGTCAAGCCGACCAGCTCTTATGTAGGCTCTAAAAGCCCAACCGACGTGTCTATTCATCATCCTCATTTTGGTATAAATAGATGAGGATTTGATATCATTTGCACACACGTATTCTTGAGGTGATCTCCTCTCCACGTCTGGGTTTTTGGAGAAGGAGAGAACCAAAAGAATACGCTGGCCTAAGAAGGAGCCCTAGCTGCAGATGATGCCCTAGCTGATCCAACGCAGTCAATTACTTATACGCTGTTCAGGAGGAGACCTTATACGCTGTACATGGAGACTTTATACGCTGCTCTTATCCGCTGTCCTAGAAGCAGTCCTAAAGGAGAGTGGGACGCAGTCACCTAAAGATCATGCATCTGCAATAAGGAGGAGACGTAGCTGCAGTAAAGAAATCTATTATACAGCTGAAAGAGAAGTCTAACTGCTGTCCAAAGGTACCCTAGCTACAGGTCAAAGAGGAGCCTTAATCCGCTCTTAAGGAAGGCTCTAATCCGTTGAAAGAAGAGCTTTAATCCACACTTAATGGAGGCCCTTATTTGCTGACCAAGAAGGCATAGACGCAGTCATGAAGAAAGCCCTAGCCGCAGGTAAAAGAGGAGACTTATCCGGAGTTATGAAGAAGCCTTATCCGCAGCAAAAGGAGGGCTGATCAGCAGTGATGCATAAGCCCTATACGCTGTAATGAGGAGGCCCTATCCGTTGTCATAATGTGCCCTAGCCGCAGGCTTATGAAGAATCCTATACGCTGCATAAAGAAGGTCTAAACGCTGGCAAGGGAGACCTAATCTAACGCTGTCCTTAAGTTCCTTAAACACTGTCCTGAAAGGGTCATGAAGAAATCACCTAGCTGCAGTCAAGAAGGATGTATATACGCAGTTAGGACAGGCCTTCTATATGCTACTCATACGCTGTCCTAAGCCGCAATAAGGAGGCCTAGAAGAGGCCCTAATCTCAGATTTGAAGGTGCCCTAATCTGCTGTCACAATTACAACTATCTAAGGGAGCTTCTATACGTTGAAAATGAAGCCTAGCCGCAACATAAAGGAGACATATATCAGCGTAAAGGAGCAGCATGGAAATCGCTGTAACAACGTGTTAAATACTGCTGTACATTTGGGATCAGCAGTCACTAGATTAGAAGACAGGGCAATGCTGCTATTTGGGATCTTGTTTAGGCCTGTTGAAGGAGTCTACAGCTACAGCTAGCTGCTTTGCTAGGCTGCAAGCCATAGCAAGCAGCTAAGGCTGTTCCAAGACAGTATTACAGTTTGCTTTGAGTTCGGATGGCAGCATGGATTAGGAGAGACTCTCCTAGGTGGACCGAAGCCCTTGAAGGGCTTAGTTATTTAATAACTTGAAAGCATGATGTTGAATGCAGCATGGTGTTGAATGCAGCATAGTGATGGACACAGCATGGTGAATCAGTTGAAGTATGAGGACTGGGAAGTGTGCCTTCACCTGAGTTCAGATCTGCAGTCCTTGTCATCAGAACTATCCTGTCATCTTCATGATGAAATATCTCTGATGTCTGATCTCTTATTTTGGCAAGTCAAAGTGTTGACTTCAAATGTATTTGTACCATCTCTCTCTCTGCTGAACTTTGAAGATAAAAGAAGAATTGATCAAGGGTTTCCCCACACATTGTGGGGTTTGTCCCTGGCTCGCGCCATATCTTGTGTCCTCTTGCCTTGGCTTGTCTTCTGCGATTTATAATTGTGTTCTATCTGCAGTTTATTTTAATGTTGATGTGATTGCTAATTGTGAAAATTTAAATAAATTGCTCTAGCATAGAACATAACCAAAAATTAACAACCTGCAATATTGATCTGGATTCCTTGGCTAGAAATCTGCCTCGGTAGTGACTCCCTCTACCTTGGTTTTGCCCTGTTAGGTGCTGTTTTGCCCATAGCACCCCACCAGCTTTAGTCCTTGCAAACTGCCCACAACTTCCTATGCCCCAGCAACTGAAGCATTGAGCCTCTAGGCTTTGCGCAATCTCGACACTGGCTAAAATGCTCCCTCAGCCAACTGTGTCAACTCTCCTGGTCTCTGCGTGAGCCTTTTTCTGCCCTCCTCAGCCTTTGCGCTAGCCTTTCTTTGGCCCGGACTAATGACACAATCCCTCTGCGTTAACCCTTATTCTGTCGCTTTCTGCAAGGATCAACTTTTTTCACTCGGGACAACTGATTCTACTGCAAATGCTCTGCTTTAGCTGATACCTTATGCTCTCCTGTGATCTGCAACCACCCTTTGATACCATGTTGAAATTTCTAAGTCTATCCATTAGAAATTTAATTTATAATTCTTCTGGTTTATTTCTTCTACTTGTTAATTACGAACAAGTTATTTAAAACATATAAATAACGAAATAAACACAATATGCCAATAGCATCTTCGCCCGTTCCAGCTTTCCTTTACCCGGGATACTTGTCTTCCTGAAAGGTGAGGTTCGAAGACTTATGACTTGCCTAATGACTCTGAGGAAGAATTGTTTCCCGTATTCAATCTGTCTTTAAGGGAAGGTATTCCAGCCAGCTAATCTTCCAGCCAGTAAGGTCTCAACCATCTACAGATCAACAACTGAAAAAAAAAAAACACAGAAGTGACACCGTTATTTTTGAACAACTCGTCCTCGGAAAAACCCAATGCGGGAAAACCGGTGCAACAATTCTGAGGGTTATATTGTTATGTAGTATATCCTTGAGTACATCTGGGTGCCAAACTGGCTCACTTGACAAAGAAAAATAACCGACAGTAATACCTCTCTATTCGGAAGCAAGTATTCAGAAAACCTGCCCCATGAAACCCTCTCCAGCAGCACTGAAGCACTGCATCAGCCCTCCTGGCCTCTGTGTCAACCTCAGAACCCTCTGCGTTATCCCTCTGAGGTACTGCGCAACCTCTGGGACCCTCTGCGTCACTCCTACTATCCTCTGCGTGGATGACGCAGGCCCTTTGGCCTCTGCGCTCTCTGTTGGGCTCTGCGTGGCCTGCTTTGGCTTCTGCGTCTGCCTTTCTGCCTCTGCGCTGGTCTCTCCGCGCTAATTCTGCCTCTCTGTCCAGTACTCACTGCCCCTCGCTGCTGATCACTGGTTCGACTTTACTTAGCAACCCCCTCTAGTAAATCGAATCAATGATCACTTTGGTGTATTCTCCAACTGACCCTCAAGCCTCCTCTTATACTTTTCCTGTTGGTCCTTCAACGACCGAGATTACATCTCTAATCAATGACTAAGATTAGATTTGGCTTGATCCATGACTTTTGGAACCTTCTAATCCAGGTTTATATTAATACCTATTGATAATTTATTTTTCCTAAGTTTAGACTTAGGAACTCCATTAAAAATATTAATTATTTTAATATCTCCCAAACCGGTTAGAATCTGCCTAAACCATTTCTGGGTCTTGGAGATCTCATGTGCTTTAGCATCTCCACCAATTTTCATGGCTAGAGCACATCCGATGCTACCACAAATCAATAGAAACTGCACAGACATGTGGGACATGCATCTGCTCCCTGTCACTGCACTGTCCCGGGAAATTGTGCAGATTTGTAAAGACTGAAGTTAAGATTCAACTAGATGGACAAATATTTTTGTAAAATTCTATCTGATTAATTCTATCAAATTAAATGTAATTGCGTACCTGATTCTCCCATCTGGTGTCGGTCCATGTGCTCCTAGTTTACCAAACCAATCGATTCCTCCCTGCCTATCTGGGATCAACCTCTGTGGTTCCCAGATCCAGAGGACTTCGAAATGGAAGTCCACTGGCCCCCGTGCCCAAAACTCCAAGAACAACTCAAAATTTCCCAATTTACAGTTTAAAATCGAGCCCCCGGCTCATCCCTCAAACATATTGATTTTCTATCACCATTCTCTGTATTTTCTCCTCTCTGCACTATATTCCAAAGGTGAAAGCATCCTTTGTTTTCCCAAAAAATGATTGCCCCCCCCGCCCTCCCACCTACTTCTCCATTTCGATCATTTTTATATAGGGAAGGTTTCTTCCCTTCGAAGAAACCCCACCTTCCTTTCCTCCAATTAATCTTAAGATTTAACCTTATTCATTAAATGAGATTTTAACTTTATCATCTCAACTGACTTCGAGAAGAGTATTTTCTTTTAAGTACCTTATCATGAATTGTCCAAAGATTTATGAAGTAAAATAAATCTTGTCCATTGTAATAATAATTATTTATTATTTAAATAAAATTTTATTAATAAAATAAATTAATATATTTTATTGTACTACTTAATAAATAAGGTATTAATTAATACTTTTAAAAACTAATTCATTTTCTTACATAGACATTTATATAATTAAATTAGTATGTATACTAGTGCAATGCCTGCGATGCATGTGTATGTAGCTATCATACACACGTCTCGTAAGCATGCTAATAATCAGTAACTCAAGTTGGGTCACTACATACACCCCTCCTTCAAAGAAAACTTCGTCCCAAAGTTGAGTTTATATAGTATATTAGTAATTATTTTAACGATTAATATAATTTGTGTAAGGATTATGTCCCGTGAAATTTTTATTATATATACATGTATTTTAAACATTTATAAGTTTACAACTTTAATAGTCATACCTTGTCCCAACTAGGTTTCCAAGCTATTTTAAAATCATCCTATCCTTCTAATCTTTTCCGTTCCCATCCTATCCGTTCGCTACTGGAGTATGCCATGGCGTCAGTTATACTGACCTGACCATTCATAACTCTTAAGGATGGCAATGTCGACTATATCGACCTGATTTCCTCGTAGGCATCCGGCAATCATCATCATACGTCTAGGGAAGCGTGACTCACACAGCCCTCCCATGACTCCAGTGTTTGGAGGATAAACGGTGGGCAACGCCTCCACCTGTCCTAGTAGAATTAGGGTCAATACCCTATCATGGAATCTTATGGAGCCTCAATTGTTCTTGGAGTTTTGTCATCACGTAGTCAGTTTGGTAATGATACTATCTGCAATGTAAACACTTGCCCACAAATTATAACATATGCATCGATATATTCAAAATCAATTGTATTCAGATAACGATTTTCTATGCATTTTAATAAACTCTCATCTATGATATTGATCTTTGAGTTCATATAACATACTTGGCTATGTCTAACCAATATATTTGTAAGTTCATTTTCACATCTAGTAGTCAAGTGTATTCATTATTTTATTTCCATCTCATCATTCATGTTGATATGTAAAATAAAAATAAAAATAAAATTATAAATATCACATCCATAACATAAGTCATGATTTATATAGGTATCCATGTACCAGCAACGTTAAGCATAATAATTGGAAATCATTCTTTCGTGTATTGATTGTGCATGAAACTTATGGCTTTCATTCCTACATGTTTAACGCTAAACATAGGTATAGCTGTTAGTTGTGAAAGTCCAAGGATGTTGAAGTAGTGAACGAATAATAACATTGAAATGACTCCGAGTACACAATGTGGAGGAAAACTTCATCATTGAAAACCTTGGAAAGGACATCAAGGAAGCAACAGTAGTAGGGTCAGATGTGCCATGCGTGACGGAAAAAGTTGCTGACAAAGATGAAGAAGAGATTGAGAAAGAAAAATTCAAGGTCAAGACTTCAAAGATTGGTGTTGAATTTGTTTCATTACAACTGGAGAATGTGGGCTCTCACTAGGTAGTGTGTTCCCAGATGATAGTGAAGAATCTGTGAAGGAGTGTGCCATTCCTTTGGTGCTTTGATCACAGTAAGAATGCAGTAACTGAGGTAGTTTGTTCAGAGTCCAATTTTATGCTGTTTTTGAATGTGCAAAACCCAGTGGACATTAACGTCAGTAGTCAGTGAAATTAACATCGATAATGCAGTGAAGCATATCATAGGGGAGAGACAATAGTTTATATTTGTCACTGGATGAATCCAGTCAGAATGATGTAAGAATGCATGTTACATATGCTCTGGATGAAGTTTCCACAACAGTACATTTGCAAAGATTGCCATTGTATGTCTAATAATAAATAAATAACTAATTTTAGTGAAATTCTAAGAAGTTTCTGTGGAGGAATTGGGAGAAATGCCTGTTTGATTATCAGAGAAATGATAAATCCGAAGCATAGTAGAATTTGTAGGTGTTATCAATATGCTTGAGTCATAATATTTGAGAATTCAAACGCAAGGAATTTTTTTTTTATAGGTCATTTTTGGATAAAAATTGTCAAGCTATTCCAGAGATGCATGCCATGGAGATTGTTGAACTAGACATCACAAGGTTGGATTGCAAGAGTTTGCTTTTTTTTAAACCCCTGGTTCACATTAATGAGAATCCTCCTAAACATGAATTTAATTAAGGGTTTAAAGGAGAGGCACCTGGATGGATTACACATAGATATATCTGTTACATCTAGATTTCAAGATAAAATGTCTTTCACTGTCATCCTCACTTTTTATTAAATTATTAACATGAATGTTCTACAGTTAAGTTAGTACAATGATCTTGACTTAATTGCAAGTGGCAGAGCATTTTAACCAATCTGTGAATGTTAAATTTCATTCCTTGTATTTCCTATTAAAGAAAAGGACAGATCTCACAGTTAACTTCTGGTGGTCAGCATACACTAAGCACATGTCTAGGATGAGAATGTGACTCATGCCTAAATGTTGCCTAGCATTTTCATCAAATAATGTAGAGAATATCTTTGTAAGAATGGATGATTTCTAATTTATGAATAGCTCTAGATGTAAATATTTATGCTTAAATTGAAAATCCACCAACTTTATACTTTAGCAGGAAGTTAGCTCTAGGAATGGCAACAATCTATATCACAATTATCTCTGTTCAGCTCCAAAACCACAAATAGAAATTCTGTAAGAGATCAATAACAATTCTTGCCACTCTTCAGTCAACCTTCACAACAGCTATAGAGGAACAATTATTATTAGACTAGTAGTATACATTCAGGAACAATTATTGAGGAGCTATGTTATTCCTCAAAAACAATGAGCTGCAACTGTCTCTGCAAGACTCTGATTCACTTGTGAAATTCTCACAAGATGATATTGACAGTTTGGGATTCGAAGAGGCCAAGAAAACAAACAACGGAGTTCTAAAGGTAGAAGGGCAGTTAAAGTGACTGTTATTTCCCTTTCAGGTGCATCTTCAGGAAATCCGGAATTGGGTCAAACTTGATAGACATTGAAGCGTAGAAGTTCCAAGGTGCAAGAGTTGTCATCATGGAGTACAACTCTTAATTGAGGGGTATCGGTACATGTAGCAGATGTGAATAATCATTCAAACAGACTGCTTTTATCGCTGGTGGAATCATTCTATCTAGGTGGTGGTGTCCACGGTGGACTACCTATGGTTGGGTGAAAATTGCCCAGTCTTAGCTAGTTTTCTAGTCATCATCTTTCCACATAGATAATTTCTTTATCTCTATTTTTAAAAAATGCTTTAATTATTTATACTTTTCTACAGAGTCATTATGTGCCATGGTAAAGGAATAAATGTTTATGAAATATCAACTAAACTCTATGTGCTATTATTGGTATCTGTTTATATATTCTATTATGAAGTCAAGAATAAATGCCTAAGTTTATGTGCAATGCAAGTTTTCTTTTATTTGAATAATCCTTATTAGTAGAAACACTAAATGTGCTTGAGATACACTAAGGACTAAAGCTGATAAAATGTTAGTTCGCCATGTTATGTCATTTTATTGCTTCCTTTGAATGTACCAATATAGATTCCACATTACACAGTGTAGGCCTTGAGCATTATATAAACAATTCAGGACATAAAACCATTATAACGGGTTTGTATAATATGTATAGATTTCCTAGAAGAGTCAGAACCCACTCAAACCATTAAGCAACAAAATTGGAACTGGTCCGTCCTATCAAAGTTTGAGGAAATCCTTGAATTTTACATGATGCTTCTGTGTCATTCTTAGTCTTTGTTGTGCGCCTAAGCTTCAATCTCGCTCAATATAGTCCTTGAATTTGTTCGCACGATACATTCTTCAAGTTATGTTCAAGTATATACAAAAGAGGGTTGAGACTTAATAGTTCTCGGCCCTCTAATTTTTCAACTACAATAGCCCTTTGATTTTGCAAATTCTTGTTTCGTACTATATTAGCTTCATCTTTGAGGGTTAAATTTGGACAATTCTTGATGCTACTTTATGATTAAGAAATCTAAATCTAGATGATCCATGGCTTTTGTTTGATAGCATGCATACTTTATTTATATTAGGAGATTCTAGGTTAAGAGGTTTTCATTACTTTGAAATATCTTTCATTTACCTTATTATTAAGGTTTTTGTTTTGATTTTGGGACCAAAAAATGTTTGTTATAGTATCGAAAGTGTGGGTAGAATTTTGTACAAAAGTTGTCAAATATTCAGAGGAAAAGTTGCGAAAGATTAAACTGATGATACAAAGCAACCTGTATCTATACCTTAGTATTATGTCTGGGACTCGTAAGTGTTTTGAGGAGGAGAGTTTGACAGGAAGAGATCACATTGCACAAGGTACTAGTGGAAATCCTGAACTCGGGGAACAAGCTACAAAAGAGTCAAAGGAAGCTATAGTTGAATCTCTTAAGGAATCAGACCTTGTATTTATTACAGCTGGAATGGGTAGGGGAATAGGGTTTGGTGCAACTCCTGTTGGGAGATCTGTACAGGCCTTGGAGTAAGGATGGATAGAAGCTCTTTCTTGATTCTATGGGTGGTGGTATCACAATGGTGGTCTTTGTTTAAATGATAGAAACCTTGTTGAAGGCCTTTTTCTAAAGGGTGATTTACAGGTTCTATGCACTACAAATACACTAGCGCATGGTATCAATTTGCCTGTACATACAGTAATCATTAAATCAACACAATACTTGTATCTTCAAAACCTTCCTTTGATTTTGGTTTGTTGTCCATGTAAAAAAAATAAAAAATTGTGATGCATTACTGAATCAGAGGAGATATCCGTTTATCTGAGTTATAACTTCAATCAGTTCTATTTTCATGTGAAATTTTCTTCCGGTAATAGGGAGAAGGGCTGGTACCTAGAGTATGATCGTTCCACGGCCTTTGGATTAATTTATTGGTTACCCGTGAAGCATACTCTCTCAAACAAACAGCTTCTACGGCGATAAATAGTTTATGAGACCCTTTAGCGGTGATTCACGATCTCGCTCATCATCTTGAATTGAAAATGAGCCGAGCACTGGATAACGCTGTACGTAAGGAGGATTTTCAGCGCAGAGTAAAAAGCTGAAGGATATAAAACCTTTTACATTAAACCCATCATAAACCATCTCTGCAAAAGTTTCAATATCTTGAATGGTAGTGTAACCCAACCTCATCGATGGATTTTAATCCGTGTGTCGACTTGCGGGTGCATAGATGTATTGCCGACTTAAAAGGATACATCGTTGCGTGGCATCTTTAACAGGCGGTGGTTGACATACGTCATAGGTTTAGACTATTATTATCATCGTTCGACACCAAACGCCACTGAGCCATCCGCAATATCAACACCGACATAGTACCCGATCCTTGCTTTATCCCACTTGATCAAATCGCCTCCCTTAGGTACTGCAGCTATAAACAACACCATTCAAATATCTATCTCCGACATTTAGTAGAGCGTGATCCAATTCAATGTGCAGCTGCCGCATTCGCAAAAACCAGATCCGATCTCTGCGCTCTCAATTTGGCTGCTTGGGCTCTAGCAAGACAGCCAAAAAGCTTCACAGGCGATAATTTAATGCACTGTCTGTACATACATATATATAAGCTGGAGATTTGCACAGGCCTATGAAAAAGATTATGGATGGAACAAAGCAGGGATGGCGTGATGGGATTTAAAGTTCAAAACTAATTCTGTTCAAGATTAAGTAAGGTTTTTGCGTGTTTATAAAGTCATTAGAGTGATTTCAGAAGGGCCCATATTTTTTTAATAGTCTTTATATCTTGACAACACAAAGGATGTGTGCTTCCTTTTTAAAGATCGCAGGGCATCGAAATCTGGAACCTTCATATTTTATTTGTTAGGGGGCCGCCATATTAACATGAGACAGCGATTGATAATTACCATGGGAAATGAAATGATAAGGATCATTGGAACATAATAGTAACGTTCAACGACGACAGTGTTTGGTTGGTTCACCCAATTCGTATTGTTGGGCTACAGTTTATTTTAACACTTTGTTGGTTGTTGATTTCACGGTGTAAAGGAACTAATATCTTTGATCTTCGTCTCTTGTGAATACTGGTAAAAGCCTAATGGTGAGCGTATTGCAGGCGGCCTATACCACGATTTGACTGCAAACATGAACTTGAGGGAGTTGTTATGATCTGGTCGAACACCGCCACAATGTTTCCTCAAAGGAATTTGACCACATACCTTATATTTCGTGAATTCAACATGACCCATTCTTTGATTGTCATATATGGGTCGAGTAATTCCTGTGGTCTGGTGCATTACTACTCCTTATTACTGCTATAACAATGGTGAGTCTTCTTCAAGGTTGCCAACAAAAGTATTGGTAGGGTTTTGATACTGAGGCTGCCGGTTAGGTTTAGGCAATAGCAACAGCAAAGCAATGGGCTCGTCTACGGTCATGGAAAAGGAGCTCGTGGAGCTCTTTGAGATGGCGCGGAAGGCCCCAAACCAAGCTATCACAGATGAAGCAGAGGAACAACGCTGTTTGAATGCCTTTATCTGTGCTGTACCTAAACAATGGGTGTTCTTGTTTCTACTTAGAGAATGGAGAGAAGAAAGCATACGAGTCTCTTCAATGGTCAATTCAAGTGTGGATCCTGTTGGAAATTCAGATAGATGCTCAACTTCATGTTAATTAGTTTTACAAGAATTAAGTTACTTATGGAGAAACGACAAAATCTTGGTGGCCTTCTATCCAAAGCATTTGAGAATATTTAACGAAGGGCTTGACGATGATGAAGCTTATCCTTACACAACTAAAAATGGTATTTGTAAATAAGATGCAAACGCTATTGGTCCAAAGGTTGCTAGAAGTGTCAATATCAGTTTGGGAACAGAAGATGAACTCAAATCTGCTGTGGGTCTAGTCCTGCCTGTCAGTGAGGCATTCCATTCATTCAGGACTTCAGATCAGCAAGGACTTAAATCAAATGCAAATCACCGACCTTGGCTTCTTCTCTGAGGAAATCATCTTCTAAAATCGCCATCAATGTGCCATTAATAATACTGAGGAGGCTTACATAATTGTTTCTGAAGCTTAAATAAACTTGTATTACTAGTTCTGACTTACTATATATATGATTTTTTTGTACAGACATTTGTTATATTTTTTTTTTGCTCTTTGGTGTACATATATTACATAACGTATGAGTTATATCATTACAAGGACAGATATCTCAGATAATAAATCAATAAACCAATACAGTGATAGATTCTCACACTAGCTGATATTTGAATTAAACAACATAAGAACCTCTAATGAGACCCTGAAACCTTGTATGTATTATCGTGGAGTTTTCAACAATAAGATAAGTAACCTTCTTAACGGACTTAACAGATATGAGAGTTTGAACTTGCTCTAATACCAAATGTAAAGATTGAAGTTAAGATTCAACTAGATGGACAAATATTTTTGTATAATTTTATCTGATTAATTCTATCAAATTAAATGTAATTGCGTACCTAATTCTCCCATCTGGTGTCAGTCCATGTGCTCCGAGTTTACCAAACCAACCGATTCCTCCCTGCCTATCTAGGATCAACCTCTGCGGTTCCCAGATTCAGAGGACTTCGAAATGGAAGTCCACTGGCCCCCGTGCCCAAAACTCCAAGAACAGCTCAAAATTTCCCAATTTATAGTTCAAAAACGAGCCCCCGACTCATCCCTCAAACATATTGATTTTCTATCACCATTCTCTGTATTTTCTCCTCTCTGCACTATATTCCAAAGGTGAAAGCAATCCTTTGTTTTCCCAAAAACTGATTCCCCCCCCCAGTTCTCCTTTCGATTATTTTTATATAGGGAAGGTTTCTTCCCTCCGAAGAAACCCCAGCAGATTTAACCTTATCCATTAAGATATTTTTACTTGAGTTGGTCATTATTCATTAAATGAGATTTTAACTTTATCATCTCAACCGAATTCGAGAAGAGTATTTCCTTTTAAGTACCTTATCATGAATTGTCCAAAGATTTATGAAGTAAAATAAATCTTGTCCATTGTAATAATAATTATTTATTATTTAAATAAAATTTTATTAATAAAATAAATTAATATATTTTATTGTACTACTTAATAAATAAGGTATTAGTTAATAATTTTAAAAAATAATTCATTTTCTTACATAGACATTTATATAATTAAATTAGTATGTATACTAGTGCAATGCCTGTGATGCATGTGTATGTAGCTATCATACATACGTCTCGTAAGCATGCTAATAATCAGTAACTCAAGTTGGGTCACTACAAGATTTCCTAGGTAGGCGTCCCTGTTGGCTTGCTTTGCAATCAACTCTGAAATTGCGCAGAGCTGTTTGTCACCTGTCCTTCCTTCCCACTCTGCAATAAGCACAGAAACTGCGCAGAGTTGTCTGTCGCCTACCCTTCTTCCCCACTCTGTAATCAACTCAGAAATTGTGCAGAGATGTCTGTCACCTGCCCTTCTTCCCTGCTCTGCAATCAACCCAGAAACTGCGCAAATCTGACAGGTAGGCTTCCCTGCTAGTCTGCTCTGCACTCACTTAGAAAACTGTGCAGATCTGGCTGTCACATGCCCTTCTGTCTCACTCTGCAATCAACCTAGAAATTGTGTAGTTATGTTCGGGCCCAAACTGTCTCCCAGGATTGCGCAATTTTGACCAGCAGCTCTTGCAGCTCGATCTTGTCCTCCTTTGGAAAACTGTGCAAATTTTTCTGCCAGTGCCTCTTGCTGCCCGCACTGTCTTCCCCAGAGAAATTGAGTAGATCCTAGTTGGATGACCTGCCTGATGCTCCCCTTTAAAATTGCGCAGATTGGCCAGCAGTTCCCCGACACTCGGCCTGGCCTCCCTCCTAGAAACTGCACAATTCTGTCTCCCAGCTAGGTTTTGCCTCACATCTGTCACTGCTGTCTCGGATTGTTCAAATCTGCCTCGCAGTGACATCTGCATAGTTTTTCCTGACAGTTCTCCAAAGCCTTGCATCCCGGCCTGAGCTGTGCTCTGCGCAGTTCTAGTGCCTTGTCCCCCTCCTGGTCACCTGTACCGAAACAGAGAACAATGCATCATGTTAGACTAGGATATTTTTTGGATTTGATGTCGTCTCCTCATGAGTGATTGCAGGAACAGGTACATCGATGAAACATGGTGCGAACGACGAACGAAATGGAGGAGCGCATGCTAAAAGACTTGCTCGTAGTCGAACGAACGCACGAAGCACATCGAGCAGCGAGCGAAAGGGACACATATACATTCGCCATCAAGCAAAGACCAAGACCATCGAAGCCCTCGTGCACTTTGCCATGTAGAGGTGAAGACATGTTACACTGAGATCATATCATCACTCAACAACACAACAACTCGACATGGACATCACAGTCAGCCAGTACACGTCAGCAGTGTCATGTTGAGTTGTGTCATGAGTTGTCAAGGCCACATCACTACTATGGGCCATACTTGTTGTAATTAATGAAATGTAAAGTGGAAGTTCAAGAGACCCACATATGAAGTTGAAGAGTCATGTAAAGTCGAAAAGTCATAAGAAGTCAAATAGTAATGAGGGAAGTCAAAGAGTCAGAAGGGTCAATTATACCCCCTCATTGTATGAGCAAAGGATTTTTCACCTTGGCTCCTCCCGCATAGCCTTGAGAATTTGTAGTCTGTTGTTTGAGGAGTGAGCAGTGGCTCCAACGTCTCACTACTAGGACTAGTGATGTATGGTGTACAAATGTGTCTTGGATCTTTTGCTTAATTCAAAAGCCTGTCTCAGGCCAGCACGTTTTCACTCATGTTTTGTATATGTTTGTAAGACTATTATTTAAACGTTTGTAATGCATGTTTGCTTAACCTGTACTAAGATAGTTGAACTATTTCGGTTATCTTAGTACTCATATTATTGAAGATGTGTTGTATTTTTTATCACTGCTGTCCCGTCCATTGGGTCCACATAGGGTTAGCCTCCCCTTCCCCTTGTCCACACCTTGGGTTGGGCCTGGAACGATGCTCTGGAGGTTGATGCAACTAAAAAGAAAAGAAAAAGCATAATTTGGCTACTCTCAACAGGAAATGTACCGCAAAATGCAAAAGATGGCCGGGACATACAAATTTAGCACGTGGGTAAAAACCAAACATTAGCTCTACCACTTATCCATGGCCATCACTTTAGTTCCTATGGGCCCTAAATGAGCCCCCTCCATCATTAAGGAACCCATGATTGTCCCAACCCCTAGTGGGCGATGAAACACCGCACCTTAAGGGGTATCCACTGCTATATACTGTGCAAATTTCATCTATTGCAATAACTGAAAAAGATTCTTCTAATTGTCAAATAAATTATGTAGTTTATTTGCTATGACAAATATCAAATAAGTTTACTACTGCAATTTTCACAATAAATCACCGCGGAAAATAAAATGCTAGAAATAAAGAAATTCTAGCACACACAGAGAAAATATTAACATTGTTATTTTTGGACAATTGTCCCCAGAAAACCCAATGTGGGAAAACCGGTGCAGCAAATGAGGGTTTTCTTATTAATTTTCAGCAGTAAATCCAAGTACAAGAATTTTGGCAATCTAGACAGAGGAAAATATTGAGAATTTTTATAAGAAATTTCTCGCTCTCCATAGCAACTTCCTGACCAAGAGATAGACCCTCTGCCCATACGCTGGTGCCTTTGCGTCACTCGCTTGTGGTGCTCTTGTGGAATACGCTCTCCCTCACGTTGCCTCTTCTTGAATTCAGAAATCTGCCTTCCAGACTCCTGCTACTACCCTCTCTCTCACATGCTACTCACCCTCTGGCTCTATCTCCTCTGCTGAATCATAGCCACTGAGAAAATCGATCTACCTGGGCAATCGAGTAATTGCACTAGTGTTTTCTCCATCTACCCATCAACTTCTTCTTATAATCTTCTGTTGGAGCACCAATGACCAAGATTAAAGCATAATCGATGGCCCAAATTATTTCCCTGTCGAACCGTGTGAGTTTCTATAACATTCTCACCATGACTTAATTAATTCTGATTAATTAGTCATATTCCCTAAGTTTAGACTTTAGGAAATATTAAAAAACGACTAATAATCTAATTAAGTCGTCTCTAGGTGGAATTTCTAGAAACGATTTTTGGGTTTTGGAGATCTCATGTATTCTAGCCTCTCCACAAAATTTCATCACTAGAACACATTCGATGCTACAAAAACTGTTGAAATTTCTAAGTATTACCCGTTAGACATTTTTTCCGTATTCTCTGGTTTCTTTTGCCTACTTGTTTTAATTACTAACAGGTTATATAACCATATAAATACTAAAATAAACACAATATAGTGTCAACCATCTACAGATCAACAACTGAAAGAAATAGACAAACACACAAGGGACAATGTTATTTTTGGAAAATTGTCCCTGGAAAAACCCAACTTGGGAAAACTGGTGCGATAGCTCTGAAGGTTTTATTATTAAGCAACTTTTCTTGAGTACACTGGGTGCCAAACTGGCTCACCCGACAGAGAAAATACTCTGGCAGTAATACCTCTCTTCGGAAGCAGATATTCTAAAAGTCTACTCCACGAAACCCTCTCCAGCACCTCTCTGAAGCACTGCATCAGCCCCCCTGGCCTCTGCATCAGCCCTTTGAGGCTCTGCGCAGCCTCTCTGGCCCTCTGCGTCACTTCTGCAGCCTCTGTGTCAATCATGTAGGCTCTTTGGGCCTCTGTGCCGTCACTACTGGCCTCTGCGTGGCTCCCTCTAGCTTTGCGTCTGCCTCTTTGACTCTGCGCTAGTCTCTCGACACTATCTCTGCTTCTCTGCCTTGCACTCACTGCAACTTTGATCACTGGTTCGATTTCTCTTAGCAAACCTCGCTCAAGAAAATCGAACTGACTGATCACTTTGGTGTATCTCCAACTGAACCTTAAGCCTCCTCTTATACTTTTTCTGTTGAGTCTTCAATGACCGAGATTACATCTTTAATCAACGACAAAGATTAGATTTGGCTTGATCCATGTCATTTAGAACCTTCTAACCTAGTTTTATATTAATACTCATTAATATTTTTATTTTCCTAAGTTTAGACTTAGGAACCCATTAAAAATATTAATTATTTTAATCTCTTTCACTAGGCAGAATTTCTCCAAACCATTTCTTGGTCTTGGATATCTCATGTGCTTTAGCCTCTCCACCAATTTTCATGGCTAGAGCACATCCGATGCTACCCCAAATCAACACTCCCTCTTAGCAAGGAATGTGCTCTAGTAATACTCCACCACTGAGCATCACCCTGATTATATGGCACCGGTACCTGTGCTGATGCTAGGCCTTCCTGCCCAACATCCTCTGCACTGTTGCATCCTGTACTGCTGCCCATGGCCCTACCACTGCCACTGCTACATCTGTACGACAACTCCCTCTGCATTCGTGTTGCTGCTGGTCCTTCCTCCCAACACTACATCTGCACTGTAGCCCTCTCTCATCATGCTGCATCGTGCTGCCCATAGCACTACCACTGCTATTGTTGCACTGCAACTCAGTTACTGAGACGATGGTAACTGATCTACCCAACTACTGACATCCTTGTCAGGCTAGAAACCCTCCCGATGCTGAAGCTCTCTCTACCGCTATCCTGTGCTCCCTTTGCTGTCTCTGTGCTGCTGCAACACCTCTGTGCCTCTCACACTGCTGCAAACACCTCTATGCCTTCCTGCATTGCTGCAACCTCCTCTGTGCCTCTCGCACTGCTGCAACTCTCTCTGCGCTGCTAGGGACTATTGCACTCTAGCACTCTCTGCCGCTCCATCCGCATCCGCTTCTATCGACATCCGTCATCCTGCTACTATCTCTTCGGGGCTCCCGTAGCCAGATATGATCCAAGAGTTTCAGTACCTCAAGGATCCTACCCCTCATTTCCTGTAAGTCCTCTTGACTACAGCTCGATGTCTCCCCACCTCCTTCTCTGCCTTCGCTGGCACTGCCTTTGAGTCAGACACCTCTCCCTTATTCTTCTTCCTAGGACACTGGTTTTCATAATGGCCGAGTTCCCCACAGTTGAAGCACTTTATCTTGGAGAGGTCCTTTTTCTTCCTCTTCCCTTGCTGCCCCGTTGATGCTAGAGCTGCATCCTCTTCCTTCTCTTTCTTGACCCGGGCTCCTTTTCTACTACTTCCCGCTTTGGTCAGCCTTCTGATCTCTTCTTGGTGAAGAGCTGCCCATAGTTCTTCCCAATCTGGAAGATTCTCTCTGCCCAAAATGCTTTGGACAAATGTCTCCCACTCCTCGAGACTGCATTCAGGGTGGTCTTCACCATTAACTCCTGATCTGGCGTGGTCCCTATGGAAGTCAGTTGGTCTCGAATCTACTTAAGCCTGCTAAGGAAGCGATCTACCTGCTTCCCCTTTTGCATCTGATACGACCACAGCTGATTCTCCAATAGCATCTTCCTCTGCACGAAAGTGCCCTGATACAATGTCGTCAAGGTGTCCCACATTTCCTTTGCCGTATTCTTCTCGGCAATATGCTGAACCACATGATCCTTGACCCCATCAAGGATTATGCATTTCGCCTTGGCCATCGCATCCTCATACCTTTCATTATCAGCTGGGTCGACTGGGATAGCCACGGTTCTCAAGGCGAAGGCCTTGATGCGATGTCTATCTAGAACAGACAGGATCCTGGCCTTCCAGATGACAAAGTTGGATGCCCCATCCAACTTGTCCTGATCCCTCAGTCCATTCATGGCCATCTCTCTGCTCTTCTTTTCGACTCCTCTGAGTCTCTACTTCCCTCCTGGAAGTTCTCTCTTAGACTCCCTCTGAGTCTCGATTTCCCTCCTGGAAATCCTTCTGCCAACAGTCGAATCGCACCTCTCCGATCTCCTTTGCTCCTGCAACACTGATATGGATTTCTTGGCTAGAAATCCGCCTAGGTAGTGACTCCCTTCTACCTTGGTTCTGTCTCGTTAGGTACTGTTCTACCTCAACAACAACAACACCCCACCAACTTCACACTTCACAACCTGCCCACAGCTTCCTATGCCCCAGCAACTGAAGAACTGAGCCTCTAGGCTCTGCGCAATCCCGACAGTGGCTAAATCGCTCCACTAGCCAATTGCATCACTCCTACTTGACTGAGGAGGATGACGTGGCTCTTCGTGAGCCTCTCACTGCTTCTGCGTTGGCCCCTTCTCTGGCTCGAACTAATGACGCAGGCCCTCTGTGTCAACCCTTCTCTGCTGCTTTCTGCTTAGGAACAACTTCTGTCACTCGGGACAATTGTTTCTGTTGCAAATTCTTCGATTCAGCTGGTGCCTTCAGCTCTCCTGTGATCTGTAACGCTCTGATACCATGTTGAAATTTCTAAGTATTACCCATTAGAAATTTTTCTATATTCTTTGGTTTATTTCGCCTACTTGTTTTAATTACTAACAAGTTATTTAACCATATAAATATTGAAATAAACACAATACAGTCTCAACCATCTACAGATCAACAACTGAAAGAAAAAGACATACACACAAGGGACACTGTTATTTTTGGAAAATCGTCCCCGGAAAAACCCAACCTGGGAAAACCGGTGCAGCACTTCTTAGGGTTTTATTATTAAGCAAATTTTCTTGAGTACACTGGGTGCCAAACTGACTCACCCGATAGAGAAAATAATCTGGCAGTAATACCTCTCTTCGGAAGCAAATATTCTGAAAGTCTGCTCCATGAAACCCTCTCTAGCACCTCTCTGAAGCACTGCGTCAGCCTTCCTGGCCTATGCGTCAGCCTGAAACCCTCTGTGTCAGCGCTCTGAGGCTTTGCGCAGCCTCTTTGGCCCTCTGTGTCACTTTTGCAGCCTCTGCATCAATCACACAGGCATTTTGGGCCTTTGCGCAGTCACCGCTGGCCACTGCGTGGCTCCCTTAGGCTCTGCGTTTGCCTCTCTGCCTCAGCGCTGGTCCCCCGACACTATCTCTGCCTCTCTGCCTTGCGCGCACTGCCCCTCGTTGCAACTCTGATCACTGGTTCGATTTCTGTTTGCAAACCTCGCTCTAGAAAATCGAACTGACTGATCACTCTGGTGTATCTCCAACTGACCCTCAAGTCTCCTCTTACATTTTTTCTGTTGAGTCTTCAACGGCCGAGATTACATCTCTAATCAACAGCTAAGATTAGATTTGGCTTGATCCATGTCATTTAGAACCTTCTAACCCAATTTTATATTAATACCTATTAATATTTTTATTTTCCTGAGTTTAGACTTAGGAACCCATTAAAAATAATAATTATTTTAATATCTCCTTCACTGGGCATAATTTCTCCAAACCATTTATGGGTCTTGGAGATCTCACGTGCTTTAGCCTCTTCACCAATTTTCATGGCTAGAGCACATTCGATGCTACCCAAAATCAACAAAACTAACACTCGCTCTTAGCGAGAAATGTGTTCTAGTGGTGCTGCCCCTGGTAGCACCACCTTGTCGTTGCATCATCTCCTGTGATGCTGCTGCTGCCCACCAACCACTGCGCAACTTTGATATATGTTGCATCTGTGCTGCTGCTGACCCTACTGAACTGCTGTCAATACTGCATTTGCAATGCAACTCCCTCTCATCTGCTGCTGCTACGCAACTACAATTGAGAACCATCTAAGGTACCTGGTATCTACTACTGAAACAGGTTTTCCACCATAGCCATTTGTTCCCTGAACTAAATGAACTTAGCTCTCCCTAGAGCCTTTGTGAGTATGTCTGCTATTTGATCTCTTGTGGGAACATACTATAGCTGGATTGCCCCACGTTGTACACAGTTGCTGATGAAATGACATCTGATATCTATGTGCTTCGACCTGCCATGAAACACTGCATTTTCAAAGAGGTTTTTGCAACTCTGATTATCACAGTAGACACTGGTTGCTCCCATCCTCTGCCTGAACAGGCTCACGAGCAGCTTCCTAAGCCATATAGCTTCGCACATAGTTGTGCTGGCTGCCACATATTCTGCTTCCGCTGAGCTCAGTGCTACTGATTTCTACTTCCTGCTACACCATGAAACCATTCCTGATCCAATGCCGAAGCAGTACCCGAAGGTACTTTTTCTATCCATTGAACTGCCTGCCCAATCTGCATTTGTGAATCCACATAATCTGACATCATCTCCTTGAGTATATTTCAATTCATACCTAATTGTGCTGTGCACATACCTCAGAATGTGTCTTGCTGCTGCCCATTGTACCCTTTTTGGCTCAACCATGAACTGACTAAGGGTATTGACAGCGAAACAAATGTTTGGCCTAGTGTTGACCAGATACATGAGAGACCCAATGAGCTGTCTATATAAGGTGGGGTCAACTTCCTTGTCCCCAGATGCATCTATCTTCTTCCAATTGGTAATCATGGGCGTAGTATGGGCCGACAATCTTGCATTCTGAACTTCTTTAGAATATCTGTGGCATATCTCCCTTGCCCAAGGAAGATCTCCCCATTCTTTTGCCAAACTTCCAATCCTAGAAAATAGTGCATCAACCCCATATCCTTCATGTCGAATTCTACTGCAAGGTTCCTCTTGCAATCTTTTATGAGCCTTGATGATCCTGTCAAAAAGAGATCATCCACATACAAAACCAGAATGAGTGGCTCGTCCTCTACCATCAAATAGTAGAGGTTGGGATCTGCATCACTCTTGATGAATCCCAACTGTTGCAAGTAATTGTCAATCCGACCATACCACGCCCTGGGTGCCTGCTTGAGCCCGTATAGGGATTTCTTCAACCTACACACATGAGTGCACTTCTCATGAGTTTCGAAGCCTTCAGGTTGTTCTATATACACCTCTTCTTCTATCACCCCATTCAAAAATGCTGTCTTGATGTCCATTTGGTGAATCTCCCATCCCATCTGAGTTGTTAGGGATATAACATATGTGATAGAGGTATATCTGGTAACTGTGGCGGAGGTCTCCTCGTAGTCTATTCCTTCTTTCTGTGCATACCCCTTTGCCACGAACCTAGCCTTGTACTTCTCTACACTTCCATCTGCAGCATACTTGATCTTGTAGATCCCTCTGTAACCTACAAATGATCTGTTTTCCAGTCTCGGCACTACCTCCCAAACATCATTTGTCATGATAGAACTATACTCTTCTACCATGGCATCCACCCACACTTGATGTTGTGCGGCTTCCTGAAAGCTGGAGGGTTGTGCAACCTGAGCTACCAAGGCTTGATATCTATCAGGCTGCCTGCACTGTCTCTTGTCCGTCCTAGAAGTTCCGATAAACTCCTCTGCATCTCTCAATGTCTAACGAACTTCCTTGCTGGCTCTACCACTGGTGGTGGGAGGTTCAATCAGTTCCTCCTCCTATTCTTGCTGTTCTGTTTGCTGAGAACTCCCTGGATCTCCTACCCCTGAGGAAATACTGGTACTAGTCACTATACTTGATCCTTGTGACTGTCCTCCTACTGGTCCCACTAGTTGTCCCTGCTGCTGGACTAATGAAACTTCTGTGGATTGATTCTGATCACCTGCAGGCATCTCTCGAGATCTCCTAAAAGCTCTGTCCTCCATGAACTTTAAATCTCGTCTCACTACAATCTTCCTGCTGCTAGGATTGTAGATCTTGTATGCCTTTGAGGTTTCGCTATACCCGACGAGGAACCCCTTCTCTGTAGTCTAATCCAATTTAGTGCATTTTTCATTGAGCACGTGGTAGTAAGTTGCACTCTAAAATTCCTCAAGTGACTTACTTCAGGCTTCTTTCCTGTGAAGACTACCTCTGGCGTTTTCTTCCCCAATTCTCTATGAGGAGTTCTGTTCTGAATGTACACTGCTGTGTTACATGCCTCTGCCATAGAAATCTGGGCAGATCTTGATCATACAACATAGCCTTCGCAGCCCCAATTATTGTTTTGTTTTTCTGCGTCGCTACTCCATTCTATTGAGGTTATATGGAGCTGTCCATTCTCTTTTGATGCCTTCCTTCCTGCAGAAATCTTTGAAATCTTTATCAATGTATTGTCCACCATTATCTGAGCGAAGCACCTTGCTCTTCTTCCTTGTCGCGTTCTTTACGAGTGCCTTAAACTCTTTGAACTTGTTACATCTAAGACTTTTGTGATCCATAATGTATATAGATGCCTTTCGGATTAATCACATAATCATGAATTGGTCGACGTTTCGAACCAACTAATATGGTCCATCTTCGACCTTGTCCTGAGGATGGACCATATTAGTTGGTTTGAAACGTCGACCAATTCATGATTATGTGATTAATCCGAAAGGCATCTATGTACTCTTTGAACTTATCAAAGATCTCATCTTTGGTCTTTAAGAAATAGATCCAAGTCTTTCTGGAATGGTCATCAATGAAGGTAACGAAGTATTTGCCACCACTATGAGCTCTAGTGGACATCGGGCCACAAATACTTGAGTGTATCAGTCCTAACACACCATTTGCTCTGCTGTCACTTCTCAGGAATGCTGCCTTCGCGTACTTTCCAAGTACGCATCCTCTGCATACATCATCGTGCTTTGTACTGAGAACTGGAACTCCTGTTACAGTTTCTCTGAGCATTTTGAGTGCTCCATGGTGTAAATGTCCCATCCTCCTGTGCCATAATTCGTTCAACTCCTTTCCACTGCTACTGTCACTGTCTATTAGTGCCATTGGAGAATCGAGCTGCAACCTGTATAGCATGTTGCTTCGAGCTCCAATTTGTTTCACCTTCTTCTAGCTTGAGTGTTTGACATACACTTTCTTCCCTACGAAGTGTACATCATACCCCTTGTCCTGCAACAGGGACATTGAAATTAGGTTCATACCCAATCCAGGCACATGCAATACATTAGTAGCACTGGTGCTAGCTCCTAACTCCCTCTGAAACTCTATGGTGCCTCTCCCTACAGGAGTACATTTAGTTCTGTTGCCCATAGTGATCTGGAAGTCCATCTGCTCTTCTTGATAGCTAGAGAAATATTCTCTAACTCCTGTCATATGAGCTGAAGCTCCACTATCTATATACCAGACACCAGGTGAAGTTGATCTTGATAGGCAAGCAAATTCATCCTCCAACCTGGAAGATAAATCTGAATCATCCTGATTGTTAATTCTGTCCATAATTTTCTATGCTATTTCTCTTTTGTCCCGACGCTAAATGTGCTAAGCAAACTGCTGCAAAAATTATTGCGTCTGGATAGAGATCTACTTTGCAAAAAATATGGGGCTACTCCCTATGCCTCTGGACTTTTTCGATATGGAGAAGTCAAGTTTTTTTTTTTTTTTGTCGCTCTCTCAGGAAAGTTGATTTTCCTCAAGAATTACAGCTTCTTGGCCAAGAGACTACGTTGCCCTATGGGGATTCAAATTGCTACTCACGCTGAGCAGTGAATCTCTGCTACTGAGCTCTCCGGCTGATCATTTTGACTCTGATACCATATGAAAATTTCATTTATTGCAATAACTGAAAAATATTCTTCTAATTGGCAAATAAATTATGCAGTTTATTTGCTACGACAAATATCAAATAAGTTTACTACTACAATTTTCATAATAAATTACCGTGGAAAATAAAATGCTGGAAATAAAGAAATTCTAGCACACACATAGAAAATATTAACATAGTTATTTTTGGACAATTGTCCCCGGAAAAACCTAATGTGGGAAAATCGGTGCAGCAGATGAGGGTTTTCTTATTAATTTTTAGTAGCAAATCTGAGTACAAGAATTCTGGAAATCTAGACAGAGAAAAATACTGAGAGAAATTTTATAAGAAATTTCTCTCTCCACAACAACTTCCTGACCAAGAGATGGACCCTCTGCCCATACGCTGGTGCCTCTGTGTCACTCTCTACACAATGCTCTTGTGGAATACGCTCTCCCTCATCTTGCCTCTTCCTGAATTAGGACATTTGCCTTCCAGGCTCTTGCTGTTACCCTCTCTCTCACCTGCCTCACCCTCTGGTTCTATCTCCTCCACTGAATCACAGCCACTGAGAAAATCGATCTGCCTGGGAAATTGAGTAACTACATTGGTTTTTTCTCCATCTACCCATTGACTTCTTCTTATAATCTTCTGTTGGAGCACCAACGACCAAGATTAAAACATAATCGATGGCCCAAATTATTTCCCTGTCGATCCGTGTGAGTTTCTAGAACATTCACACCATGACTTAATTAATTCTAATTAATTAGTCATATTCCCTAAGTTTAGACTTAGGAAATATTTAAAAATGACTAATAATCTAATTAAGTAGTCTCTAGGTGGAATTTCCAGAAATTATTTCTGGTTTTGGAGATCTCATGTATTCTAGCCTCTCCACAAAATTTCGTGGCTAGAACACATCCGACGCTACAAAAACTAACATATATTACACATCATGCTCTCATCCCTTGGAGCCTTGAGCAGTTATGAAGAAAAACAAGTCAAAGGCAGAAGGCATATGAAGAAGGGTGGAAAAACAAAGGCCAGTTAACTCATGTACCACGATTTGCTCCTTCCTACACTCATATACCTAGGTGTGGGCTTACCCTATTACAAGTACCCTTGTACCATGACATGTGGTCTGGATGATTCCCCTGATCCCCATTTCGTTCCATTATTATATCATCTGCCACCTGCCATTTGAGGGATGTACCATAGACATGTCACCCCCTTTAGAGGTTAAAACCACCTAATAGGGTCCTTGGTTAACCCCCTATTGAGCTTGGAGACACTTGTACATGCCAAAGCCCACTATGGAAGCGCATGCCACCATGAAGTGCCCCATTGATCCTATGACTTGTAAGCTCTTTTACTTGATCACCCTAATTATTTGTTGTATTGGAGGGCAAGGGGATGCATCAGAACTTATGCAGGATTGCAGGTGGATCTCCATTTGGGGATTGATCTCCCTATATGGGGTCCTGGCCTTCTAGAGGGCCACATTGGTACTTGTAGGGTGAGCGTTAAGAGCCTTGGGCCTCCAACATAGTAGAGTTCACTTCATAGATCCCCAACAGTGCTCATGAATTGCTCGTATTCGACCTTTTGGATGAAGATGATGCTCTTGGTTCACCATGACGAACTGACTCCACACTTGCACCATACACTTGGCAGATGTTCTAGGTTCTAGAGGATCTTTCCCGCTATAGACGGAGGGCTTATGCCATCATTCTATCCCTTGCAGATGGTTTATAGGCATCTTCTATCCATTTGGACACCCATGAGGATGTCCTTTATGCCCCCACATCCACTTGGGAGCACTACAGGTTCTTGCTTGGAAAACAAGGGGCCAACCCCTTGTCCACTATGTTTGGAGTCCATTTCTACACCATGGCACCCCTTGGACTTCATTAGGCCTCTTGAAAGGCCCAACGACTCACTTTTTTCATAATTCAACCTTCTTGAGAGACTTCTTATCATGTTATTGAGCTATTTGGTGGGTTTGTCACCAAAAGTATTGTTATTATGCACATTGTTTTATTTTAGGGGCTAAATTAGGCCAATTTAGCTAAATCAAATTCACTAGAGTGTGTATAAATAGAAGTGAGATGATTCATTTTCATCATCATCACTTGGATTGGGTTCTTATCTCTTGTGACAGTTTCACTATCCCTTTTGGAGGAGGATTTTGGATATAATGGATGAATTTTGATGTTTGAATATCTTTCTCTTGTCTTGGAGCTTCATTATTCACATAATTTTGGTGATTGGATATACTCTTTGCACATGTAAGTAATCATTTCATGTCTATTCTTGTTATTTGTTTTAATACATTGATGTTGCTGGGATTTTCGCTATACTAGTTCTGAAATTTATTGCTTTTCTTATGCAAAATTGTGGAAATTTAGTCTTTTGTAGCGTTGCATCATCTCATGTATCATGTGTGAAAGGGTGAATGTTCCTAGAGATTGCTTCTATTGAACATATCTTGATAAGTCATCAATTATTACAAATTGAAGTATAAATTCTTCTAGCAGTTGCTCTCATGCCCTAATTGCCATGCGAAGTTGTCTAGAAGGCTCCTTGAGTGGGTGTAGTTCCTCTAAATCACAAATTTCATCGAGTCCATCTTCCCAAAAGATTAGGCACTAATCCTTCCATAGGTGATCATTTTCAAAGAGAATTCCTCTCACCTACCCTCTTTTTCTAGGTTTAGCCTCCATAGGTCATCTAGGGCATCACTTTTCTCACGATTTAGCCATCAAAAGAATTCGATCTCTTGCCCACAACTGCACTGGTGAGTCCTTAAGAAGGCTTCCAAATTTCATGAGATTTCGATGGTGGGATCTTGAAATATTTCAAGCCCTAGCTTGAAGATCGATTCTTTCCCTTGGTTTCCCATTGGCTAGTAACCTCATTGGGATCATAGCCCTAAATCATCAAAGCAAGATTCTTTCTTTGATCCTCTTTCTTTACCCAATTAGGTCAAGTACATCTTTGATTGATCAACTTCATATCCTTGATCTAATTTTAGGTCCTCTTGGCCCTTTGTGGTCCCACAACTCGTTGACTCCAATTCCACAAAGATCACTTAGAATTCAAGCCTCGATAGGGCCTATTGAGACTAAGGACTACCTTGACAAGGCATACCCTCACACCCTATCCTCAAAATCCATCTTAGCCCTTCCTAGAGAGCCCATCACCTTGCTTCTAAAGCAAGCAACCCAATTAGTTGAGTCTCTTTTGTGAATAGGCCTAGGAATCACTTCATCTTATCATTGACCATACATTCTTATGATTCCTCATATACCGGGACTCCTCCCATTGGTGAAAGTCCGTAAAAAGCAGGGAGCCTTAGCTGAGGTGACAGTGGGATATCTCTCCATTGTTGCCCTCGACCTAGTAGTTGCTCTATAGGAACCTCTCCTAGGAACCCTGCTAGTTTGAGCGGTAACAGACTCTAAATTAGTTAATTTTTTGGCTTATGATTTTATTTTATTTTTGCCAAAAAAATTAATTAATTGACACTAGAGGAGATTAATTTTTCTTTTAACCCTCAAATATTGTAGCCATGGTGTCTAAGTATGAGGGACCATGCACTAAAATATTTTTACATCAGATAATTACAAATTCAACACTCAAAGGGGGAATACCTCTTTACATATAGACCCTCAAAATAATTACCAATTCTGCGACACAATATGATCAAGTATAGACCAAGTGATCTGTAATAAAATAATTTAGCCAAATAACTTAAATTATTCTCAAATCACTTTTACAAAGACTCGACATAACATTAGGACTCACTTAAGATCTTGCTAATAAATTCCACCCTAGCTCTGGAGTTTAAGTTGGAGAAAAAGCTTTACCGATTATCTGTGTTTAGAAACACACATAATGCTATGAGGTTAAAAAACTTCCTAGGATGAAATTCATCGCCAAAATCAGAGGCTTACCTAGGTGTTGTTACATAATTAAACGGTCATACTCATCATTTACATTATAAGTTGCAAAATTTGTGTTTACAATGATACAATGATGTGCTGGCTGATGATTCTAAACTTCGAAAATTTTTGTACATTGCTTCCTTAGACTTGTGACAAAATGGGTGCAACAGGTCCCACTGGACTAGAGTCAAAGATTAACCCCCCAGGTGAGGTGAGAGAACAAGACTATGATCGATGTATGCCAGTCTTCTAGATTACCCCATTATCCATTCTAAATGCCAAAACACAAACAAGTGTAAGCACTCGATTTCAAAATGATCAAAGTACCTTTTGAGTGGCAACCCACCTTCATCCAAGTGCTAATGCTAGGTGGGTGAGAAGTGTTGTTTTTCCACGGTACTGGAATCTAGGTTAGGCTCTTAGGATCACTGACACTACCAATCCAAATACCACAACAAACTACTTTGCACAACGAAATATAAACAACAGTAAATCAACTAGTGCACAAATATGGACTTTTTACAATTTTCAACAACTTTACTTCGCTATATTATCAACATTAAACAACTTTTCACAATTTTCAACAACCCAACTCCGTTATATTAACAAATTGTAATACAATTGCCTAGGGCTCTCGTACCAGGGATAATGACCCTCATAGATCCACTGATACAAGAATACAAACTAGGGCTTGTTGTCAACAACTATGACAACCAAACTACCCTGAACAAGATACCCTGACCGTCTAGCTGATGTAGTCGACTTCAAACCTACCTTGATCGTACTCTAAACGCAACTACTGGTCCTTCTGCTCCTAATCTGTAGCTTTGCCTCTATCAATGGTCTTGCTCCTTTAGGTCACTGAACATGGCTTACAATTTTGCCCTCTAGCTGATCATTCGTCCATCAATGCATCAACACATAGGGTCTTCTATTGAGTTGTTCACAACTCTGTTTGTGAACAAATCCCAAGTGCCCACTGCTTCTCCTCAACTCTTTTGGGATTTCTTCCCTCTATTGCCTTCCTGCGCTGCTCTAATGAAGATAAACTTTGGGCCAGAGGGCTGGCACCTCCCATTGCAAGATGTCCTTCTCCAATAGTGAACTTGGGTTGATCCAATCTGCTCACTTTGCCGTCCTTTGTCGTTCAAGGTGTCAACACTAGAGCCTCCAATCTTCACCCTCCTTACAACTGTCACTGTCCTTCTTGGCAACTGATCACCCTCCTTACAACTGTCACTGTCCTTCTTGGCAACTGATCTAGGGCTACTTTGAGCACCTACTTGTTTCCCTCCAACAACCTTAAGATGCCCAACAAAACTCTATCCAACCTGGACCTTCTATCCTCTAGCAACAAATCAACCTAAATACATCAACAACATTGTGAAAATTCCTTGAAGTGCAGTAACTGGAAATTATTCTTCTAACTGTTAATTATTAAGCAGTTTATTTTCTACCACAAATGACGAATAATTCACACTGCAATTTCTTCACAAATAAAAAAGTTACGTCGTGGAAATAAAATATGCGGAACTGAAAAATATAGAGAAATCACACACAAATTGACACCATTATTTTTGGACAATTGTCCTCGGAAAACCCAGTGTGGGAAAACCGGTGCAACAGATGAGGGTTTTATTATTATACAACAACAAAAATTCTGAGTACAATCTATGGATGCCCAACTAGCAATCCAATCTGATAGAAATACTGGCAAAATATCCGTGAGGCAAATACCTCAACACCACAACTGATTGTATTCCGAAATCTAGCCAAATTGGGCTGTACGAATTTCCCCTTGCCTCTGAAACTCACTGAATCTTGCAATTTTGCCTATCTCTGCCTTGAAAAGTGACTTGTTGGGCCTCCTGGAATTTATCTTGGCCTCCAACAACTGAATCGACTCCTGTGGCTAAATCGAACTCTCCCTAGAAACTCGCTGAGCAGGCCTTGCGCATCTCCTCGAGGAAAACTCGTCCCTCTCTCTTAGCTGACTCTTCCGGAACTGAAAATCTCCTCCAAAAATCTGCTACTCTTTGCCTCTGCACATGCTACTTGATCACTGGCTCGATTTCACTGCTGAATGACCTGCAACTGGAAAATCGAATTGCCTTGATCACTGAATATCTGCATTGGTGTGTTCTCCATCTACCCCATCGAACTCCTCTTATAATCTCAGTTGAGACTTCAATGGTCACGATTAAATCTTAATTGATGGCTGAGATCATCTCTAAGTCGATCAATGTGAGTTTCTAGAGAATTCTCACCTTTCTCAATTAATTCCTATTAATTAATCATTTTTCCTAAGTTAGACCTAGGAAATAATTAATTATCGACTAATTAATTAATTGCGCTGTCTCTAGGTTGAATTTCCATAAAGGATTTCTAGGTTCTGAAGAAATTATGCGTTTTAGCCTGTCGACAAAGTTTAACACTATAACACCATCCGATGCTACAAAAACTAACATTCCCTCTTAGCGAGAAAGGTGTTCTTGTGCTGCACTACTACAACACCCTATCTCTACATCACCCTCCCATACACGTTGTTGATGTTTGACAAGAAACTTTGCTGGAAATGACTCCACTGCTCCTTTAGTTATTGCACTACTCCCTTAGTCACTGCACTGCTCCCTCAGTCACCAGACTGCTCCCTTAGTCATTGTGCTGCTCCCTCAGTCACTGTCCATCAACCACTGTGCCAACTCTGATTCATCTGCTATTGGCTGTAGCTGAACCGTGCTTCATCTATGTTGTTGCTAATAGGACACAATACATCCTGTATTGCTATCAACTCTGATTCATCTGCGACTGGTTGTAGCTGAACCATGCTTCATCTATGTTGTTGCTAATAGGACACAATACATCTTGTATTGTTGTCAACTCTACATCTGCACTGCAACCCAACTAACACTCCCTCTCACTATTGTTGTTGTTGCTGCAACTACTGCAACTGAGAAGTATCCAAAATACTGAATTGACTGTGATCACATGCTGCAACCGTCTCCGGAGTCTCTGACTACTACTAGTCTCTACATTGCCCACTGGGAAATTTGCGTTGCTGTTGAATCTGCACTGTCCACTGGGAAATCTGTGCTGTTGTTGAATCTGTAATGTGCCTCCTGCACTGCTATCAACACTGCTCTACGCTTCTCAGCTTCTGATTGCAACTAGTTTGCAACTATCACTCTGGAATTGAATGCACCAAATGACATTGATAGTCCTGCTATTGAATATTGTGGGCCCTTGTAGCAAGGTTAATGATCCATGTGAGGACTCATGAGTAAACTGCAACAGCTGCTCCTCTGTGGACCTTGCGCAGCTCTGCGCAACTCTAGAGTCTAGAACTCGATGTCTCCCCACCTCTCTCTTGGAGGTATAGTTGCATACAAAGCAAATTGTTCCTCCAACCTGGAGGACAAATGATCTATCTCTGCCAAAGTTACTGCTTGCTTTATGGACCCTACCCAATTCTACAACTCTGATCTACACATACTGCTGCAGGTACCTCTGTTTTAAAAACCGACCGTTTTGACTCCGACTCGGCCGAGTTGATCCGCGTCATAGCACCACCCGGTCGAAACGGCCTTTGAACCGGATTGGCCGGCCGGGTTGTTATCGAGCCGGCCAAGTTGGCTAATGACTCGGCTAGCTCGGTAACAACCCGACCGGCTCGGTAAGAGCGGCTGGTCAAGTCAATTCAACGACATTTTTTTTTTAAATTTGATTTTTGGGGACCCCAAAGCCCATTGTAATTTGCCTTTGGGTTCTTTGGGATGATGTCATGGTTGGGTTGCAGGTCATAGAGTGATTGGGTATTTGGTCAAGTACACAAAAATCATTGTACATCTTATTGTATCATGGATTGTTGTCCCTGGTTTGGGAATCCACAGTCTTGTCTTATTTCAGTCATTATAGGGTGGTAGGGAGGTGCTAGGTAGGTGTATGAAGTCGCCTACAGGTTGGGGCCTGTGAACACTTCAGGGTGGTAGGGTGGTGCTAGGGCGAGTTGTGGCTCGCTAGGGTGTTGGGGCATCCATTCAGTTGATTACTGAAGAAACCAGGGCGTTGGGGTGTCCTTCCAGTGGGAGCTGGAGAAGAATGCTTTTCTAGAATTCTAGGAAGTTGTTGCTTTCATTTCAGTTGGGGCTAAAGATTAAAGAATTTATTAGAAAAACGTTCGGTGGTTTTTGACTTGGAGGGGGTTTTCCACCTAAAATTCTTGTGCCTACTGTGTTCTTTTATTTACTGTTATTACTGCATAAACATTAATAATAATTGAAGATTAACTAATGCTCTGAAAAGATTTAAAAGTGCTAATTGCTAAGAAATACTGATTCACCCCCCTCTCATTATTTCCAACACCTTCACCAAGCAATTCAAGCCCCCTCCTTAGCCATTCAAATTTCTCCATCCAAGGGTGCGTATTTCGTCATGGAGTGACCCCCACATCCCACTATGTGATTAATCTTCCCTTTGTCTAATGTTTGGGGCCTCCACTACCACATAGCATTAATTTAATTAATGTCCACCTGCTTTTCCTAAGTTTGTATCCAAAATTTCCCCATCCATAATTTACAAAAATTGAGAAAGGCACTTAGTAGATTTTTATGGGAAGGGATATTACATATGTTGATGATTTATTGTTGATAGGTGGGGAACCTCTTTTTTGTAATGTTCCAAACTTAAATAAACAGTGATATGCAAAGCAAAAACGATTTACAACACAAAAATTTTAAACAATTAGCAAATGCTCATAAAAACTCCAGAAGTAAGAGCTAGTTGAGCCATTTTATTAATCAATGGAGCAAGTACAATAGTATGGAGGAATGCACTTGGGCTTGCTTCAATGGCAAGCGTGACAAAACCCAGTTGATAATACAATGATCTCAAATGCTGGAAATGATTGCTCCTCTAATGCTCTGCGATGCCCAGAAAACTACACTGCTGGTTGGTAAGGGAATTCAAGAAACTCCACCTCTGGTGCTCAGAAACTGCTGCAAATTTAACCTCAAGCTCCTTGACTAAAACCCACAAAAACTCGGAAAGGGTTTTGCCTAACTCCAAGCCAAATTTGAACCCACAAAATGGTGCAAATTCCCTAGCTAATTAGCAATTCGTCCTGTTATAAGAATTAGGATTTCAGGCTTGAATATTGTCCAAAAAATTCTGAAATTTTAACCACAAACTCCTCTCAGAAAACCCAGAAAAACCCATAAATGGTTTTGCTGGATTTTGACCTTCCAAAATCGACCCCCAAGAGGCCCTACGCCCTCCAAAACTGCTGAAGCACATGACCTGCAAATATACCAACAAAATCCTCCTCCAATGCTCTGGAAAAGCAATAATCACCTCCACTAGTGTTTCCCTTGTCTCTCCCAACAAGGATCAACCTCAATAGCTGAGACTCCACCTCCCATGTGTGCACAATATTCTCCCTTTGCACTGGCCCAGGAAGTGCGAAAACCCCACTGAATAGAAGCTCTCTCTCTCAGCTCAAAAACTCATCCAAAATGCAGCAAAACACCCAAGCCTCCCTTCTAGAATTTCTCCCGGCCAAAGCTCCTTTGAGAGATGTCGAAATCACAACTCGACCTCCCCTCATTGCGTCCTCCAGGAATATGCACCACTTGGAGACACTGGATACAATTGCTGGATATCACAATGAAAACCTCCTCCGAAAGAATGTAGATTAACCTCTTTAGGGTGGCACTTAAAGTCCCCCGAAGAAAGGGTGAGTTCTCCGCTTGAAGAACTTTTGCTAAACAACAAGTGACTCGGCTAAGCGGCTCGAGCAACCAAAGAGAAATTCGATATGCCAAAGATGATGAAATGAGGAGAGTTGCCTTCCTTATATAGATTTCGTGGAGCACTTTTCCCTCCGATTTTTCCCTCCATCGTGGGCCCTCACTTAACCATCGACTTTTCCCCTCCAAGTAATTCGAACTAGGGAGTGCGTATTCCCTAGTGTGGGTGGCCCCCACGTAGAACTTAACCACAAAAAAATAACTTCTCCTAAGTCTAATCTCCTAATAAAATTGAATGGGCCCTACTATCTCCAAAATTGGCCCCAAAATGCAATAATTAGTCTTGTTTCAAACATTGTTTTCAAAAACGGTTGGCTCGAAACCAACTCGGCCGAGTTGGTTCGAGCCAGACCCCCCAGCTATGACCCGACCTAGGAAACAGTTCGGCCGACTGGGTTAATACCGAGCCGACCGAGTTGTCTAACAACTCGGCCGAGTCTGTAATAACTCGGTCGGGTTGCGTATAGTGGCCCAGTAACCCGTAAAAATGTTTTTTTTAAATGTTTTATGTGGGGGACTCCAAACCAGTTTTTTTTTTGTTTATTTTGTCTTTGGGGTCCATTCCCCTCTCCTAAACCTTATTTAACCCACCCAACCCCTCTCATTTCCTCACAGCCATCTCATGCATTTGAGTGAGAATTTCAGTGAGAGATTGTGAGGAGTTGTTGAGTTTGTTTTTGGAGCAATAGTGAGGAGTCTTGGGCAAGCATTGTAGTTGGAGTGAGGAGCTTCTTGGGCAGCCATTTGGAGCAGCATTGAGGAGTTGGTTTCTTGGAGCAAGCTTGAGGAGAGAGTTTGTGCCTGGAGGTTTTTTTTTCACTTGTAAAAATCTGTTTTTGCTTATTAAATTTTATGTGCAAATCTGGAAATCCTAAAGAGTGTTTTTTGTGAAAGAAATGAACATCGAAACAATGTTTTTGTTTGTTTGTTTTCATTTTCAGATTTTTTGCTTTCATTTCCTAGTATAAAAAATGGCACCTAGATTGAAAGATGCTTCTTGGGCATATGTTGAAATGATTGATAGTCAATTGCATTGCAAATTTGGCCATAGGAAAATTAATGAAAGTCCTGGGGGCATTAATTGGCTGAAACAACACTTGGCTGGGATTAGAGGCCAAATTACTCCATGTACCTCACCAGAAATTGGGGAGATTAGAAAGGATTTGTTAGCCGGCTTTGAGAAGTTTAAAGAAGATAAGGCTAGGCAAAAAGAGTTAGAGGCTGAAATTGGGAGGAAGAGGAATATACAAAAAATGTTGGCTACCAACCCCCATTTTGATTTTGAGGGTTCTTCCTCTATCCCTTGTACTAATGCATCTAACCCCTTCCAATATGTTCCTCCCTCTTTTGAGTCTATTCAAGAAAAGGGAAAGGGTAAAAATTTGAAAAAGGGTGATATGAATATCAAAAGTTATTCCATTCCCTCCTCTCCATCAGATGCACATGGTCCTCAAGCTAGTAGAAGTCATATGCAACCCACTTTAGATGACCATTGGAAGAAAGAATTGAGGGAGACTGCTTGTGATTACATAGCTAGATGGTGGTATGATGCTAATATCCCCTTCAATGCTTCCCGTTCACCATATTATGAGCCTATGTTTGATGCCATACATGCTGCTGGAAAAGGCTTCAAATGCCCTACTATGCATGAGTTAAGGGGGTATCGTTTGCAGAAAGAAATTGCCTCCATTGATGAGTATTTTAAAGATTTCAAGGACTCAAGGGCAAGAACAGGATGTACCATCATGTCAGATGGATGGACTGATCAAAGAAACTGTACCATCATAAACTTTTTTATCTTCTGCTCATAGGGAACCATGTTTCTAAAATTAGTGGATGCATCTGATAAGGTAAAAGATGCAGAATTGTTGTTTCAGTTATTGGATGAGGTTGTTGAGGAGGTGGGGGTGGCTAATGTTGTTCAAGTCATCACAGATAATGCCTCTAACCATGTTCTTGCTGGTAGACTGTTAGAGGAAAAACACAGAACCATCTTTTGGACCCCATGTGCTGCACATTGCGTAGACCTCATGCTTGAGGATATTGGCAAATTAGATTGGGTCAAAAACACTGTAGATCATGCCAAAAGCATAACAAAATTTATCTACAATCATTCATGGATTTTGAGTTTGATGAAGAAACACATAGGGGGCAGGGATATTATTAGGCCTACCATCACTAGATTTGCTACTCATTTTTTGACATTGCAATCTATGCTTTCACAACATAGAAACTTGTAAAAGATTTTTTCCAGTGAAGAATGGAATCAAAGCTAGTGGTCTCACAAATTGGAAGGCAAAGAATTGAAAAAGAAAGTTAATGAAGAAATATTTTGGAGAAAGGCAACAAAGATTGTGAAGCTTGCTGAGCCATTGGTTAAGGTGTTGTGGTTGGTGGATTGGGAAAGATTGGCTATGGCTTCATTTATGAGGCTATGGATCAAGCAAAGGAGCAAATAAAGAGGGCATACAAGGATAGAGTGGCTAAGTATGGGCCCATTTGGGCAATCATTGATGAAAGATGGAACAATCAACTCCATCGCCCTGTACATGCAGCTGGGTAGTTTTTGAACCCACGGTATCATTATAAAGCTAAGGAGACAGGAGCTTTGAGGGGGGAGGTTAGAGATGGATTGATTGACTGCATTGATCGCATGATCCCATTGGGGTGTGATCAGCTGGAGATACACCGACAGGTCACAAACTTCAGCAATGCCTCAGGTACCTTTGGGAAGAACCTAGCAAAGATTGCAAGGGAAGCAGATGAGCCACGTAAACAAAAATTTCAATTTTCAAATTCTTAATACTTATTTTGTTAAATCGTTTATAATTTGAAAGTTGGATTTTATTTGTAATTTTGTTGAGCTAACTCATTACACTCCTATTTTTTTTGCACCACAATGGTGGGAGGCTTTTGGTAGCCATTGTCCTGAATTGCAGACGTTTGCAATTCGTATTTTGAGTCAAACTTGCAGTGCTACTGGTTGTGAGCTCAATTGGTCTGTCTTTGAGAGGATTCACACAAAGAAGAGAAACCGTTTGGATAAAAAACAGTTAAATGATCTAGTCTATGTCCAATACAACTTCTGGCTTAGATGCAACCAATTGCTGAACAAAAGACCTGATTCAGATCCCATTGTGTTGGAAGACATTGATCCAACATCAGATTGGGTAGTGGAGAGTCATCCAACAGAGTTGCTTCTGATGAGGATATTGATTATGAATTAGAGACGATAGCATCACTCGAACAACATGTTCAGTTGAATGCAGATCCTGATCCACTTGTACCAACCTCAACCTCAGAGCCAACAAGTCCTCTAGTTGCAAGCGCTTCCTCTGTTTAGCCACGACAGAAGCACATATCTTGTCTATCTCAGCTTGCAGCTGCTGCACAACCTGCTAGTGCTACCACTTCTACAGTTGCAGTTGGAGATGATGATGATGAGGAGCCATGGGCCCCTTGTTTGACTCTGATCCAGAGATTGATCTAGATGATCTCGGCTCCTCTAGCAGTAGCCACTAGCCAGTAGTACTGGTCACAATTTACTTTTGTTGTAGAGGCCATTTCTAGCCTCCTTGGTTATGTGTTTTTGTTTTGATCTCTATATCATGATCATGTATGTATTGGACAGTGCACTGGGTGCCATTTTGATATAATGGATATATTCATGAGCCTACTTTGATCATATATTGTCTTTTATCTATATTCTAATGTTGTGTGTTTGGAAACATGAATACAAATCTTTAAAATTATGTTTTTTTATAAAAAATATTTAATGTAGTTTTTACAATGACCGAGTCATTGAAATCGAGCCGACTGAGTCGATATCGAGTCGGAGTTGGAGTCAGAGTCGACCCTCGGCCAAGTTAGAGTTTTAAAAAATTGGTTCCAAATTAATTTAGTAAGGGACATGACATTTTTCTCCAATGTAAGAGGGAGATGGCCTTTGAGTTTGAGATGAAAGACCTTGGTTTGATGCACTACTTCCTGGACCTAGAGGTGTGGTAGAGACTTGGTGAGATTTCTCTTTCTCAAGGGAAATATGTTGTCAAGCTGTTGGACATATTTGGAATGGTGGAATGGAAGTCCATGGCCACACCGATGGAGATGAATTTTAAGAAGTTATGTGGTGAAGCTGCGGGACCTGATTTGGCAAATATTTTTGAGTACCAACAACTGATTGGGGCACTGATGTTCTTAGTGAACACTAGGCTAGACATATGTTTTGTTGTCAAAACTATGAGTCAATTATGGTGGAGGCACTACATGCACACTGGGTCGTTGCTAAGCATGTGCAGAGATACCTACATGGGACTAGTAATCATGGATTAAGATACATTGCCATAGACATGAGACTTTTTGGATACACCAAAGCTGATTGGGCCAAAAATGTTGTTGACAGAAAGAGCACATCAGGGTGTTGTTTTAGCCTGGGGTCTGCCATGATATCTTGGCTAAACAGGAAGTAGAACTTTGTTGCCCTTAGTACGGTCGAGGCTGAGTACATTGCTGCTAGCATGGATAGCTGTGAGGCTGTATGGTTGAGGAAGCTCTTTGGAGAGCTGTTTGAGCTAATATTGGATACGACTGTGATATACTGTGACAACAAGAGTGGGATCTGACTTTCAGAGAATCTCGTATTCCACGACAGGTCTAAGAACATTGAGATCATATATCACTATATCCAGGATATGGTGTAGCGTGGAGTTGTAAGACTCCATCACATTTTGACTGATGAACAGATAATCAACATTCTTTCCAAGCCTTTGCCGAAAGGGAAGTTCTTGGTCTTATGAGAGTAGCTTGGACTGGTGGATGAGACCATTCCGGGAAGGGGTCACGGCTGATCGAGAACACTGAGCTATGCTCCTCCCCTTGTCTTTTGACTTCCATTAATTTGGGGGGGGCATGGAGCTGGGGAGCCCTTGGGATTGAGGGTGCTAGGGTGTGTCTGATCCTTGCCACTTGTGGCAAGTTGTATCTGTCCCCTACTCCCCTATTTTCGTTAGAGGGATGTTTGATCCTTGCCACTTTTGGCAAGTTGTATCTGTTCACGAGGCATGTCTGATGCTTGCCACTTATGGCAAGTTGTATTTGTCGCCTACTTTCAAGTCCGAGACTTGACCGAGTATACCCCAGTATGCATCCTAACCACAAGTTGGGTTTGTTGGGATTGCCACCCATTTGTCAATGGTTGAGGAGATTTGAGACGTGTCTGATCCTTGCCATTTATGGCCAGTTATATCTAGCATCTGGATGCAGGTGCTCTACCACTTGATTCTTGAGGATCAAGGTGGGAATATCGACAGACAGTAGGATGTGTCTAATCCTTACCTCTCATGGTAAGTGGTATCTCCCCTATTGCCATTGGATACAGGGTTGGAGACTAATCTCCCCCATAATGATTCTTCTTTTTTAGATTGAGACATCATTGTTCAATAGATGAGTCAAGATGAGACGAGATGAGCTGCCCTATGTTGAGACATGTACATATGAGATGAGACTTATGATGTAAATAGAAATTCCTCCCTAGCTGAGAGGGAGTGTTGAAAGTTGGCAGCAGAGGGAGCAATTTCCCCACTAGGGAAGCCTAACAAACACTAAGGAGACCCCTCTTGCACTTGGAAAAATTAAATTTGCTCATGGAAAAATTGTATTTTTAATGATGGTCCATGCCATCTTCAGAAGTACAAGTCGACATAGAGAGAAATTCGACCCCCAAGATCACATATAATTAGACCTAACTTGAAATCACTTGGAGGGATTCACACATCATTCATTCATCATTTGGTTCAATCTCTTCTGAAAACTGCAAGGCTGAGCTCACATGTGCGTGAGGAAGAGAGAGTTATGTTGACTGAGTTTGACTTATGTTTTGGGACTGCTTTGACCTGCTTTGACTTTGCCTGACTTGGGTTAGTTTGACTGATTCTGATTTGTTCTTGGGAGGCCGAATTTAGGAGACTTTTGACCGAACTTTTGGGCATGCTTTGTCTAGTTTGACCATAGATCTGTTGAGGGTTTGACTGCAGGACTGACCACACACTTTATCTCTCCTTTGACCTAGATTTTGACACTGTTTTAACTGGATTTGAATGAGGAAAGGAGGCCACATTTATTGTTGGGTTGAAAATTCTTTGTAGCTGTTTTGACCATTGACTTTGACGGGTTAGGGATGCGTTGACTAAACTTTGACAGGGTAAAAAATTGCAGGACTGTTACTTTGACCAGATTTGACTTTTATGCTCATCTTTGATTAGTTATTGGATTGTTGACTTGGATAGTCAAACCTTTGACCTTTGACTTATTGTTGGATGTACTTGAACTATGTATCTTTGCTGAACATTTAATGAACATCTAATAGGAGAAGAATTTGGTTGGGTTTTCAACTTTTCCCCCTTGTGGGGTTTTTTCTCTTGGGCTTTGACCTAAATCTCTATGTCTCATTTATCTTGGCTGTCTTCTATTGTGCATATTGTTTACTGTTCTATCTACAATTTCTCACTGTTATTGGGTGATTGAAATTAAATTGGAAAAGTGATTGCTACTGTAAGAAGAAATTGTTATAGTGATTATTACAACATAGAACATTGAAAACATTAGCACCAGTTACAATTTCGTTCCTAGAGAAATTTAGCTGCTTCTAATTAATTCGACATCCTAATACAAAACGGTGTAGCCCAAGAAAATATATTGGCTTCCACAAATAAATCTACCTCCCAAAAGATGATTTGATCTGCACAATTAATTATGCAAGCAGAAGAGAATTTGACTTGCACAAGGAAAATTCGGCCTTCGAACCAATTTGGTCTCAACAACTAAATCAACTATTGCAAAATGTGAGTAGTCATTTGCAAATTAGTTCGTCCTAGAAAATAAATCGGTCTCCTACCAAGAAACTTGGCCCTCCAAAATTATCAGGCTTGCCCAACAAGAATTCGACCTTCTCCAGTGAAATTTGACCTACCTAGAAAATCTTGGAACTGCTGCAATGGATAATCTAATGTTGTCTTCTGGTTCCACAATCTTTTGCAAATTCGCCTTTCTCCTCATTAATCCTTATGAACCTGAGTGATCCTCCCCATGGATTGGCTAGGGTGGATAAGTCCCACCATTGAAATCAATCTTAACCAATGTAACGACCCATCTATAAATATAAAGAATGCACGCATAATAGCAGGTATACGGTACATGCATATGATAGCTACATATGCATGTGTCGCATACACCGCACTAGTATTTTATACTAAATTGATTATAAGTGCTAAATACCATGACACTTCTTTGAATAGAGGTTCTACTCATTCATCAATATTGCTTAATGTATGGGTAGATCTTAAAAGAGGACTATATAAATTATATATTCCAGATTATTGATAAAAAATTATATTAATAAATTAATAAAATAAATTCTTAAAATATATATAAGAAATTAATTAAAAGGAGCTCGAAGTATAAAGTTCTAAAGTTATATTAAAAAAATATATATAACAAAACATTGTGATATATTAAATCATAATGTTTATAATGTTTAAATGTGATATATATTAAAACATAATGTGATATATATAATGTAGTATTTATATTAAAATAATATTTTAATAAAAATGGAATATGAATTCAAACCATAAATCATATAAATCCTCGACGTTAAAAGAGATAAGGGAGGAATACGTAAGGGGGAAGCGTGTCATCAACAGGTTGAGTGGTGGGCTGCAGATGGAAGAGCGGCCACCACCAAACAACAGAATAAAACCACAGGACATGGAATTGTGAAGGGGGAAGAAAAACGGAGGGAAGAATTGTGAAGGAGGAGGAAATCATCCACAGGAAGAGCTTGAGTGTTCTGAGGTTCTGGGCACGGGGGAACAGTCGGCTTCTGTTAAGAAGTTTACTGCATTGAGCAGTCAGGTCCTGCTCAGTTTGGCTGGGTGGATTCGGTCTTTTGGAAATTGTAGTAGTGCAGCCGGAGGCATCTTCAACCGCAGGGGCACAGTATATTCAACGGCAGCGGCACAGGTAGGTACCTCAGCAGTGCTGTTAAGTTATTTTGTAAGATCTCAGGAAATTTGTTTACAGGTTCATGATATAAATCAGGAAATTGTTTTCGGTCTTTACAGCCAGCTAGGGTGGATTTGACTCACCTCCGAAGTTGATTTTTCACTAGGGTTTCCCCTTACACAACAAGCCACAAGAGCTTTTTGAATTCAATTCATAAAAATTCCAATCATGTCCCAAAATGAGCTTCTATCTTCTTTTTATAAATTTTTCCTCACCCAAATACCATGGGTCACTGAAATACCATGAGCTACTTGACTTTACCACCCTTTTTAATTTAATTATTTAATATCACTTTAGAAATGTTTCCTTTTTCTCTTGGTGACATTAAATAATTAATTGATCCCCTTTTTTCTTCTAACTATAGCCTACGGGAATCAAGATAGGCTACTAAGTTGTTCCCTCTGCAGTCACTATTCAGAAAGGGACATTACAATGAAGTGCTTTTTTGTAAAAAGAAAGAGGCTGGTAGGGTTTCTAGAGAATTCTAATTTATTTTTTTTCTAGATAATTCTAATTCTACTTTCTTTTTAATGAAATTAGCTTAGTAGCACAATAAACTTAAAAAAAATGTTTAATTAAATGTTTTTGGGCCACAGAAGGGACCCACACTCTTCTTGGCCACTTGAGCAGGCCTAAAACACAAATTGAACTCACTGAAAGAGCCCCGAAGCACCACTGGCCATACCATATGGCATTTTGGAATTGTGAAACATTGTTCAATATGGCTGACGGTGTTTTGGGGCCATTTTGGCTGCATTTCGACATTTCAATATGTTCTGGGTACTGATATGCTTCCCAAGAAGGCATTTTATGCAACATAGCCTTGTTGTTTGTGCAATGTTATTTTTTGGTTTCCTAATGCACTGATTTGACCTTTGAAGTATATATGAAGCATTAGAAAAAAACGTACTTTTGAAATTCCATGAAAATCTGCAAAGATAACCACGCCACTGCAAAACTGATTAAGGCGATCTACTGATCTCAAAGATAACACCAGGATTCCATGAAGTGAAATATTAGGTACTAACTGGTCTCATGTTAGAAATTTTCTTTTCTTACATCATATTTTGACCTAGGGTTGGACTACGTTCTTTTGTAGACCTCTCTTTTACCTATAATCAGTTCAAGAAATGAATGAACATGTGCATTTCTCCTCATGTGCTAACTATCTAAATACAAAGAGTCTCCTTTTCTGTACTTCCAAAATTTAGGTATTTGTATAGACAACAATTATTGTTTTCTTAATTTTGGGAAATTTTAAAATGGAAATGTTTTTTGCAAGCTGGTATCATTATAAGATCTATATTTATAAGACTGTCATTCTGATTCAAACATGTTCTATTGAAAATATAAAATGTTATCTTTCATTGACATGGTGGAAATATAATTGCAGAGTAATTTGGTCAATATTGTGAGACCCTGTTGGGTGAGTAGATTGGAATCATTCAACGGGATGTGGCACCTCACTGAAAGGATGAAACCTCGTGGGGTGTTTGATGCTATTGTCATAGCTCATAATGGTAATATATTCCTTTGAATTTGGAGTTGTCCTCATCAATTCTCATATTTTTCGAAATCAAGTTGTCACTACTAGAGTATTAAGCGTAGTGTGTTCATATTACATTTTTCTAAATAAATTAGTATTAGTTTACAAACAATTCAGTCAATTGGGTAGAAATTGTTTGAGATAAACACATTGGTCAAGAGGGCTTCTTTTTAGTACAAATTCACAGGTAATATAATGCCAATAAATGAATTTCTTTAAGACCAATATGTCAGTTGTTAGTTTGCACTGGTGACCTTTTCAAAAGGTTCAAACATCCTCCACATGCCATCTGCAATATCATGTTTGGCTTTTACAAGCATCTAATTGTTGTATTGCATCTTGCAGAACTCCAGGGTATCCATCGTAATGCATCTGTGATTGAACCAAGTTTTACATCTTTGTTTCAAAGGATCTTTTTGCTTCTCCACTATTAAAACCATTCTCAATTTCTGAAGAAGTTGTATGTGCTGAAGGGGATCTAAGAGTTCTCTGTGGTTCAAACTTTTAATCTTCTTACTATAATCCTCCAAAAATGAACATATGGCCTCCTTGAAGTCATCACTCAGAGCAAAATCTGGGAAGAAAGGTAAAAGTATCTTCAACCTTTAAAGGCATTAAAAGCATAAACTACCCCATTTCAGATTGGTGGATAAGATGGCCTAAGGATGTTAAACTTATATGGTAGACATTGATAAGGTGGTAAGGTGGAGATCCTTAGTCACGTGCACTTAATGCGAGTTTCTTTTTAAATATTATATGGTTTGTTATATGAAGTTTGCAAAGTAGGTAGTAGAAAATCTGGTTTTGGGCTCATATCAATGTTATTAGAACCGAACCGGTGATCAAACCGAAAAACCATGTGGACCGGGAACCGGTTAAAAACTGGAAAAAAAAACTCGTTTACCAGAAACACATAAAATATTCATATTTTAAAGAAAAACATATATATTCATGTGCATCCATATGAATCCAAACCATTTATACACAAATATGCAAAAGTTTTCATTTACATAGCATGTAAGGGTGCACATAACCAAAATAGCATCGAGTGCAATCCATCTCTGAACCGAAAATACATCAACAAATAGACTCTAGATGGCCTCTAGCATCCAAAAAAAAGCATGCTACATCAAATGCCTACATATCATCAAAACCATTGCCTATATTGGGGTCTTCATCATCAATATAACCATTTAGGCATTAAAATAAGATAGAAAAAATGTAGCATGTCATGTCGAGATTTTCTTTGAGTGATGGGTACATTTTTAGTAGAGTCATGATAGAGCCAAAGAAGATCAAATGATCACCAGTTTACCCCATTACCAAAAGGATTCTTTTTCACTTAAGGAGTTTTTATAAGGGTTGCCAAAGTTGGAGTTAGTTTGGGCAGTGTTACCCCTTATATTGCATGAGTGGTAAATGTGTGATTTTTATCACATTACAGATTTTTAGGGGTAACTTATAAGAATGATGATGGACTATGTAATATCCGCCATCACATAAGTTGCCAGAAGGGAAGCCTATAGCCCAATTTTGTCACTTGGGCAAAGAGACAAAGGTTTGGGGGTAAATTTTGGCAATTTTGGGACTTAGAAGATATGGTTAAATGGTTCCCACGCTCAAATGGGGGCTGCAAGGAGGAAATACACACCCTTAGAGAGGTAGTGTGATTTTAGTGGAAAGTGGGGGTCACCAAAGGGGACGCATGGGCCAGGAGTATATAAGGCAAAAGGGAGGCATTCCACACCATCTTTTGACTATTACACTTCAAAATTTTACCTCTCTTGGAGCTTTTCAGCGCAAGGGTTGGAGTGCTGTTGAGCACAAGGGTTTCAAGTGAAATCCACACAAGTTTTGGAGAACTTCGAGTGTCTCCCTAGTTGGGAATTTGGGGATTCCATTTCGGGGTTTCCACAAGGTGACTTTTTCAGTAGATCGAACTAGTAGTGCGCACTTCTTGGGCGCAGTAGAGGCAATTCGAGTTAGCAGTTAACCAAACCAGCTTCAGTGATTTGGGTGAGCAGAAGTACATGAGAATTTCTGCATCATGGAGCTGGGATTTTTGTGGCAATTTGTAAGGTTGTCTTGGGGCCATTTCTGTGGACTAAATTCTCCATTTTCTTGCAGTTCATGGACCTCACTGGGCAAATTTTGCATAGGATTTTGGAGCTGGGCTATTCGGGACCTTGAGGAGCCAAGGAACTGGTCCTTTTGGAGGCTAATTTCCTGATTAGGGGCAAATTTCTTAGTGGTGGAGTTGGGGTTGTTTCCAGCAGGCGGGATTCTGCAGAAGTACGTACCAACTGGCCAGTTGGGCCATGTACACCTGTTGGTATCTAACATCTGGGAGGATAGATTGGTCATGTTGTTCATTGAGGAGCTGATAGACCCATTGCGTGGTTGGGTGAGGGCCTACAAGCCCGTCACTTTGCATGATGTGATCACCAGGACTAGGGACATGTTGGATGTAGTCCCTAAGATCAGATTACCTCCCAGACCTACCTTTCCTCAGAAGGATAAGGACACCAGACCTCCTCAGAATGAGTGGATAAGGCGTGGGCAGACAGATGATGAGCCCTATTACCCACCAATAGTGGGTGACCCTTATAGGAGAATTTTTCTCGTAGATTTGTCTTCAGTCGACAACCAACAACCCCTTGCAGACACCTGATAGCTGTGATGTGCTACCATTCTCTGTCACTTGAGCCAACCATTGTGTGCCCTCACTCTTCTATCATGATCGTATGTTTGAAGGTGGGCCATCCAACCCTGAAGGTATGATTTTTCATTATGTAATTGGGTGTTTATGCTTGCTTTTCTTGGGCACACCTAGGCATGGATTATTGGGCAACTTGGAAGGAGGGGCTTCGACTGTACTCTTGTTCCTTTACCTCAACTGGGGGAGGTAATCCTGTATCCTAGTCCCGTTGGATCTCCTTTATTGGCTACTAGCTTAAGGAGTGGCACTACATGGGAAACCCTGATTTTGTTTGTGTGGTCCCGGTTCCCAATACCATATATCTCACTCCCCTCCACTCATTACAAGCCCTTTTCATATTTTCCTCATCTGGGTCCACATTTTTCCATTGGGTCTACAAGGTGTTAGCCTCCCCTTCCTCTTTCCCACACCTTGGGTCGGGCCTGAAATGATGCCCCGTAGGTTGATGCAGCTAAAAAGAAAGATAAAAGGATAATATAGCCACATACAATAGGAAATGTACCATAAAATGGAAAAGATGGCCGAGACAATAAGATTTAGCGCATGGGCAAAAGCCAAACATGAGCTCTACCCCCTATAATTATGGCCATCACCCTGGTTCCTAGGGCCCCTATGGGTGCCCCTTGCATCATTAAGGAACCTTGAATGTCCCAACCCTTGGTGGGCGATGAATTGCCCCACCTTAAGGGGATAATCACTGCTATATTTTACACATCATGCTCTCATCCCCTTGAGCCTCGAGCAATAAAATGAAGAAAAATCAATAAAAGGCAAAAGGCAAATGAAGAAGGGTGGAAAAACAAAGGCCAGGGTAACTCATGTACCACGATTGCTCCCTCCTTACATTCATACACCCAAGGTGTGGGCCTCCTCATCATAGCTACCCTTGTACCATGGCATGTGGCTTGGAGCCTTCCCTTTGTCCCCACTCTGTTCCATCATTATTTCACATGACACCTGCCACTTGATGGGTGTACCATGGACCTGTCATTCCCTTAGAGGTTGAAACCACCTAATAGGGTCCTTCATTAACCTCTCTAGCCGAGGGGGGTAACACTAGTGCATGCCTAAAGCCCCAAATTTGGAAGGGAAACCCACTATGAAGTGTCCAATTCTACCCTTGATTAGCAAGCTTCTTTATTCAATTGCACTAATGAATCATTGTATTGGAAGGTGAGGAGACGTATTGGGTCTTATTCAAGATTTTAGGTGGGTTTTCATCTTGGATTTGGCCTCCCTATATGGGATCCAAGCCCTCCAGAGGATCACAGTGGCATTTGTGGGGTGAATGTGGAGAGCCATGGGCCTCCAACCATGTAGAGCATTGATTGCCACACCATGGGCTTCTTCAACACCATCACTTGCATGCTCAAGCCCTAGTTATTCAAAGATGATGATGCTCTTGGACCACGTTGCCCCGCCGGCTACACATTGCACTCGACACTTGGCCGCTAATCCAGGGCCCAGAGGAGGTTTTGTCTTTCCTAGGGAGACATGGGAGGGCATGTGTCATCTTTTATCCCTCATTGATGGAGCATCGATTTGATCTTGAGCCACTTGGAGACCCATGAGACCCATTTGGAGCCCACAAAGCCCAAATAGGGGTTTGGACATGTTTTGCAGCATGTGGAGGGCATGCCCCTCTTCATGATCATTTTTGAGGCCCTCTCCCACACTTTGAGCACAAGAGGACTCAATGCTAGCATTGACCTCCGCCAGGCTACCATCAGAGCAGGGTTAGAGAGCAGGACATTCCCAAAACAACCTTCAAATGTCATTATGACCACTGTGAGTTTTTGGTTATGCCTTTTAGGCTGACCAATGCCCCTACCACTTTCCAGTCTTGTATGAACCATGTGTTCAACAAGTAGCTACGCAAATTTGTGCTTGTCTTCTCCCATGACAATTTGATATATAGTAGGACATGGGAGGAACATTTACGACACTTGGAGGAGGTATTGAGGATGTTGGATGAGCAATAGTTTTATGCTAAACTGTCCAAGTGCAAATTTGGATTGACAAAGATGCCCTATTTGGGGCACGTGATTGGTGGAGAGATCCGACCCATCATTGATTAGCCTATTACCAAGAATGTAACAATGCTAAGGGGTTTCTTGGGTATTTGCACGTACTAAAGGCGAGTCGTTAGAGGATTCTCCCAGTTGGTGACACCACTTACAAATTTGACTAAGGAGGACTCCTTCGTATGGTTAGACGCACCAGAGAGGGCCCTTGCACAGTTGAAAGAGGTATTGAGTACCAGGGAAAATTTTAAGAACCCCCCCTAAATTTATAAATATAATAAATGGGCGAATCTCCATGGTATATAGGAAAAATGGAAGGCGATTTTATCAATAATATAATATGTATATATAATTTTTTGGCGAATCTCTCACCAGGCATGGCGAATATTTTACTCAATTATAAAATCTTGTAAGATCTTGGCGAGTCTTTCACTAAATAATAAAACTTTGTAAAGTCCTAGTGAATCTTAGTATAGGCTACATGCTGGTTTAATTCCCCCATTTAAATAGGCTACATTCCAGGTGAATACGATGGGTCAATACCATGTGCCATTTTGGTGAATACCATGGGTCAATACCATGTGCCATTTTGGTGAATACCATGGGTCAATACCATGTGCCATTTTTATTTTTATTAATTCTAATATTAGGGTTAATAATGGTTTTTTGCATGGTATTAATAACAATCTAGTCCATGGTATTTGTCCCATAGTATTTTGGCCATAGGTTTCACCTAAATATAACCCATTTTTTGAGTGTTCGTAAATATAAGGTGACTTATGGAGTAAATATAAAAAAATGTTTTATTTGTTTACCATACCTCTCGTTTATTTATATTTTTATTAATTTACCATACCTCTTTTACAAATATGGTATTTGGCCCATAGGATTCACTTAAATAAAACCTCTTTCTTGAGCCTTCATAAATAGAACGAGGGTTATGGACTAAATATAAAAAGAGGTTTTATTTATTTACGATACGTCTAGTTTATTTATATTTTTATTTATTTACCATATCTTTTGAGTAAGTATAAAAAGACGTTTTATTTATTTACCATACCTCCACTTTACTTTATTTTTATTTGTTTACACCCTTACATGTATATAAGGTGACTTATGGAGTAAATATAAAAAATGTTTTATTTATTTACCATACCTCTCATTTATTTATATTTTTATTAATTTACCATACCTCTTTTATAAATATGGTATTTGGCCCATAGGATTCACTTAAATAAAACCTATTCTTGAAAATGGGCGAATGGATTCACTTAAATAAAACCTATTCTTGAAAATGGGCGAATGGAAGGTTGTAATTCTTAATTTCAAGGGCTAAATTTACCTTTTTTACCCTCTCCCTTAAAATAAGGTGGGCTATTTGAGGTGATTTGTAAAAATGTACTATGATACAAAATATTCGCCCACTAAAAATTTAAAACCCCTTAATTTCGCTAGAGGGCGAACATTCGCCCCTAAAATTATCCTTGTTGAGTACTTGCCCTATTTTGGATTTCCTTGATTTTTCTCAGTTGTTTGTGTTGGAGTGTGATGCTCGACTGACAGGTTTGGAGCAATATTGATGTTGAATGGCCATACTATAGCTTGAGAGCAGGAAGCTCCGAGCTTATGAGCGTCACTACTCTATCTATGACAAAAAGATACTCGCCATCATGCATGCACTGGCTAAGTTTAGGCCAAATTTGGTGGCCAACCAGTTCAAAGTCAAAACTGACCACAATAGTCTCTAATTCTTCCTAGATCAGGAGCTGAATGAACAATAGTAGAAATGGGTAAGAAAGGTACATGCATATGATTTCGAGATTGAGTATGTCATAGGGAAAAGCAATGTGGTTGTTGATGCACTTTCCAAGAGGCCTGCAACATACTCTTTCATGAAAACTACCTTTTGGACTCGAAGTCCCAACTGTTGGTAGAGTACTCGAAGAATAGGATGGCTTGTGAGATCTTAGATGGGAAGATAGCAGACAATGTGAAAATTCCTAGATCTAACAATCTCAGGAATCCTATTGCAACCAACTGAATCTACTTCACCTAGATCGTAAATTATATTACAAACTTATTGCAAATTTCTTCTTGAAACATTCAAGTAAATTACTGAAGCAGCATACAACAAATTAAATATGATTATGAAACATAGAAACTGAGCAAGGAAATATAAACATATAGGACACCGTTGTTTTTGGAGGAAAGTCGCCGGGAAAACCCAATGCAGGAAAATCGGTGTAGTAACTCTGAGGGTTTTATTATTATGCAGGAGAAAATCTGAGTACAATTCTAGGATGCTCAACTAGCAATTCGATACAGAGAGAATATTGGACAAAAATTGGTGAAATGATCTCACATTGTCACTGGGAGAATCAGTGACTGATCCTACTGAACTAGAGGCTCTGCGTCACCCTTTGCGTGGCCTCTGTGCAGAACTGCATCACTCTGTTGATTTGGGGTGGCATCGGATGTGCGCTAGACACAAAAATTGGTGGAGAGGCTAAAGCAGATGGGATATCCAATACTCAGAAATGGTTTGGTCAGATTCTAAACAGTTTGGGAGATATCAAAATAATTAATATTTTTAATGGAGTCCTTAAGTCTAAACTTAGGGAAAATAAAATATTAATGTGTATTAATATAAAACTGTGTTAGAATGATCCAAAAGTCATTGGTCAAGCCAGAATTAATCTTAGCCGTTGATTGGGGACTTAATCTCAGCCGTTGAATTGCCAACGAGAAAAGTATAAAGGAGGCTTGAGGGTCACTTGGAGAACACACCTAGTTGATCAAGATTTCGATTTTTTGGGGTAGGGTTTGTTGAGGAAGTCGAAGGAGTGATTAGAGTTGCAGCTGAGGGGCAGTGAATACAGAAGCAGAGAGGTAGAGATAGTACCGGGAGGATCAACATAGAAGCCGGGAGAGAGGGACGCAGAGCCAGCCAGAGGTTCATGCAGAGCCAGCCAGGGCTCACGCAGAGGTAGCCAGCGCTCACGCAGAGGCAGCCAGGAGCTGCGTAGTGCCTCAGAGAGTCAGTGTGGGTGATGCAAAGGCTCTAAGGGCTGATGCAGTGCCTCCAGAGGCTAACACAAGGCGAGCTAGGGTGACGCTGGGCTAGAAAGGGCTTACGCAATCCCTAGAGGCTCATGTTGGGGTTTTCGTGGGGAAGATTGGAGCTGGGAGTTGTCGGAGTGTTTATCTGGGGTTTCAGCCGGAACATCTGTCTCCGACTGAGAGGTACTACTGCCGAGATTATTCTCTGTTGGGTGAGTCGGTTTTGGCACCCAGATTGTATTGTGAAACTGCTTAATAATTAAAACCCTCAGATAGTTGCACCAGTTTTCCCACATTGGGTTTTTCCGGGGACATTGGTAAAAAAACAACGGTGTCACTTGTGTGCTTGTTTTGTTTCCTTCAGTTGATGATCTGTAATATGTTGAGCATGTACTTGTATTTATTCTCAGTATTTACATGGTAAATAACTTGTTAATTAATCAGAACAAGTAGACAGAAATAAATCAGAAAAGTACATGAAGGGTTTCTAATAGGTTAGACTTAGAAATTCCAACATGGTATCAGAGGATGGTTGCATATCACAAGACAACTGAGGACATCAGCCGAGTAGAGCAGCAACAGGTGAAAACAATTATCCCGAGTGACAAAAGTTGTTCCTAGCAGAGAAGCAGCAAGGAAGGGGTGACATTGTGCTTGCATCATCAAGTTTGAGCCGGGAAGAGGATCAGCGTAGTGGCGAAGGGGAGCAAACTCGACCTACGCAGTGCCCAATCATCTTTCTCAGTCAGGAAGGATTGACGCCCGTGGCCAGGAGGTGCGAATTTTGCTGGTGCCGGGATTGCGCAGAGCCTAGAAGCTCTAACCTTCAGTTTGTTGGAGCTTAGGAGGCTGTGGGTAAGTTGCAGAGTGAAGTTGGTGGGGTACTGTAGTCAGAACAATGCCTAACAGGGCAAGACCAAGGAGGAGGGAGTTGTTGCCGAGGATTTCTAGCCAAGAAATCCGGATCAGTGGTGCAGCTGCACTAAGGATCGAAGTGGGGGCATCTCGACATTGGTAGAGGGGTTTCTAGGAGGGAAATTGAGGCTCAGAGGGAGTCACATCGAGAACTTTCAGAAGGGAAGTAGAGGAGCAGTGAGATGGCAGTGAACGGGATAAGAGATCGGGACAGACTGGACAGAGCTTCAAACTTCCTAGTCTGGAAGGCCAGAATCTTGTCCGTTCTAGACAGGAATCGTGTCAAGCACTTCGCCTTGAGGACGACAGCGATCCCATTTGACCCAGCTGAGAACGACAAGTACGAGGAGGCAATGGCGAGGGTTAAGAGCATCATCCTTGACAGGGTCAAGGACCATGTAGTACCACATATTGCCGAAAAGGACACAACAAATGAGATGTGGGAGGCCCTAAAGAAATTGTACCAGCATACTTTTGTGCAGAGAAGGATGCTACTAGAAAATTAGCTGCGGCCATACCAGATGTAGAAGCGAGAACATATCGACATCTTCCTCGGTCGATTAAAGGAGATCCAGGATCAGTTGACTTCCATAGGGGCCACGCCAGATCAAGAATTGATGGTGAGAACAACCCTGGACGCAGTCTTTGAACACTGGGAGGTGTTTGTCCAGAGCATATTGGGCAGCGCGACCCTTCTAGATTGGGAGGAAATGTGGGCGGCTCTTCACCAATAAGAGATCAGAAGGCTGAGCAAGGCAAGAAGCAGCGGCAAGGGGATCAGAATCAAGGAGGAAGAGGAGGATGCTGCCCTAGCATCTAAGAGAAATCAGGAGAAACAGAAGAAGAAGGACCTCTCCAAGGTCAAATGCTTCAACTGTGGGGAACTAGGTCACCATGCGAGCCAGTGTCCGAGGAAGAAGAGAAAAGGAGAGGCTTCCGAGACTAAGGCAGCGCCAGCAAGGGCGGAGAAGGAAGTGGAGATAGATGATGACTATGCCATGAGTGCTCACATGCCACTTGAGAGGAAGTGGGGAGACATTGAGCTGTAGTCAGACGGACTACAGGCGATGAGGGGCAGGATCCTCGAGGTACCCAACCTCTTGGATTATACCTTGCTACGGGAGCCCCGAAGAGGAGTAGCAGTACTGGCAGATGTTAGTAGAGACGGATGCAGATGGAGCGTTAGAGGGAGCTACAGTGCAGGATTCCCAAGACAGCGTGAGGCAGCAATGCGAGATGCATAGAGTTGTTGCAGCAGCACATAGGTCAGAGAGGGAGCACTTGTCAACGGTAGAGGGAGTTAAAACATTGAGGGTGTCTCTAGCCTGATAGAGATGTCAGAGTTGGGAGATCAATTACTTACTTCTAAGTAACTGAGTTGCAGTGCAACAGTGAGCAGTGGTAGTGCTATGGGCAACACGATGCATCAGGATGAGAGGGATTGCAGTGCAGATGTAGCAGTGGTAGTGGCAGAGCCATGGGTAGCAACACGGATGCAGAGGGAGTTGCTGTACAGATGCAACAATCGCAGTGGTAGGGCCATGGGTAGCAGTGCATGATGCAGCAGCTTCAAAGGATGTTGGGCAACAGGCTTAGCATCAGGATAAGACCGATGTCGGATGATCAGTTAGGAGTATTACTAGAGCATAGTCCTTGCTAAGAGGGAGTGTTGATTTGGGGTAGCATCGGATGTGCTCTAGCCACGAAGATTGGTGGAGAGGCTAAATCACATGAGATATCCAATACCCAGAAATGGTTTGCAAAAATTCTAAACAGTTTGGGAGATATTAAAATAATTAATATTTTTAATGGAGTCCTTAAGTCTAAACTTAGGGAAAATAAAATATTAATGTGTATTAATATAAAACTGTGTTACAATGATCCAAAAGTCATTGATCAAGCCAGAATTAATCTTAGCCGTTGATTAGGGACTCAATCTCAGCCGTTGAATTGTCAATGAGAAAAGTATAAAGGAGGCTTGAGGGTCACTTGGAGAACACACCCAGTTGATCAAGATTTCGATTTTTTGGGGTAGGGTTTGTTGAGGAAGTCGAAAGAGTGATCATAGTTGCAGTTGAGGGGCAATGAATACAGAAGCAGAGAGGCAGAGGTAATATTGGGAGGATCAACGCAGAAGCCGGGAGAGAGGGATGCAGAGTCAGTGAGAGGTTCACGCAGAGCTAGCCATGGCTCACACAGAGGCATCCAGGAGCTACGTAGTGCCTCAGAGAGTTAGCATGGGTGACGCAGAGGCTCTAAGGGCTGACGCAATGCCTCCAGACGCCGACGGAGGGCGAGCTAGGTTGACGCTGGGCTAGAAAGGGTTGATGCAGTCCCTAGAGGCTCACGTTGGGGTTTTCGTGGGGCAGATTGGAGCTAGGAGCTATCGTAGTGTTTATCCGGGGTTTCAGTGGGAATATCTGTCTCCGACTGAGAGGTACTACTGCCGAGATTATTCTCTTTTGGGTGAGTCGGTTTTGGCACCCAGATTGTATTCTGAAACTGCTTAATAATTAAAACCCTCAGATAGCTGCACCGGTTTTCCCACTTTGGGTTTTTCTAGGGACATTGGTAAAAAAACAACGATGTCACTTGTGTGCTTGTTTTGTTTCCTTCGGTTGATGATCTGTAATGTGTTGAGCATGTACTTGTATTTATTTTCAGTATTTACATGGTAAATAACTTGTTAATTAATCAGAACAAATAGGTAGAAATAAATTAGAAAAGTACATGAAGGGTTTCTAACGGGTTAGGTTTCTAATGGGTTAGACTTAGAAATTCCAACACACTCCTAACAGTTTCTGCGTCACCCCTCATGGGTATTATGCTGCCCCTCTTCTGGATCCTCTGCTGGTTGAGAAAATCGATCTTCTGCCTCTCGGACTCACACCCCGGCTCCCGACAACTGAAACTTGACTTCCCGTAGCGGGAAACTCTACTTCCTCTCATGGAATGTGCTGCCTCTGTGTTAGCATTGCGTGGGCCACCGTCAACCTTCCTTTGGACATCTTTCTATCCTCTCTCTGCCTCGTACTCTCCGGAAATTCCTTCTTCTGGATTCTCACTGCCCCTTTGCTGCAAGAAATCTCCTCAATTGATTTTTCCTCCTGAGAACTTCTCACTTCAGAAAATCGATTTCCTTGATCTCTTAGTGTGTCTTCCAAATGACCCTTAAGCCCCTTCTTGTATCATTCTGTTGGAAAACCAACGACCTAGATTAAATATTAATCAAAGGCTCATATCGTTTTGGCTTGATCTGTGTATTTTTCTAGAAGTTTCACCCATGATTAGATTAATACCCATTAATATTTTAATTTTCCTAAGTTTAAACTTACGAACCCCATTAAAAATATTAATTATTTTAATAAAGAACTTTTGGGTGGAATTTCCCAAAAGACTTTCTGGGTTCTTTGGAATACATGTGCCCAAGCCTCCCTACAAAATTTGAGGCTTAGAGCACATTCGATGCTACTCCAAATCAACACTTTCTCTTAGCGAGGAATGTTCTCTAGCAATACACTGCTACTGCATACTGCTTTGACTCTGAATCATCGTCCTCTGCGCTGTTGATGCCTGGCATGTTGCCCATCAACTATTGTGCTGTTGCTGCTACTGTACTTCTGCCTTTGACACTGTCACTGCCAATGCTACATCTGTACTACAACTCCCTCTCAAATGCTACATCTGCTATGCTGCTAGCACTGCCACTGCTAACACTGCATCCGTACTGTAACTTAGTTGCTGAGAGAATCAATCGAAAACACCCAAGACTGGACAAGTATCCAGTGGATACACCTCGGAGCCGAAAGCCTGATTGCTGCTAGTCCCACGCTGTCTTCTGAAGTCATTGCGTTGCTGAAGCTCTGCATTGTGCCTCCACGCACTGCAGTCTCTCTGGTCTGCGCTGCTCACTTTTTGGCGCTAGTAACTATTGCATCTGTTGAATCAACACTCCATGGCACCAACTGAAAACTCCTCCCCCTCTACTACTGATCATGGGCTCCCGTAGCAAGGTGACGATCCAAGAGGTGGGCTCCTAAAGGATCCTGCTCATCTGTAGCTCTATCGAACTACAATTCTATATCAGCCCAACTCCCTCCTGGAGGTGTCTTGGCTGTCATAGCAAACTCCTTCTGTTCAATCTTTGCGGCTGCAACCTTAGGATCATGCTTCTCATCCTTGTCCTTTTTCTTCAAAGGACACTGGGATGCATAGTGGCCCATCTCGCCACATCTGAAGCACTTCACCTTGGAGACGTCCTTCTTTCGTCTCTGTTGCCCCTGCTGTCCCTTCGATGCAAGGGTTGTGTTATCCTCCTCCTCTACTTTGGGTTTCGACCCACCACTGTTGCTGCTTCCGTCAAGTTTGACCTTGACCAAGTCTCTCCTCAGCTCCTCCTGTTTCAGAGCTGCCCACATCTTGTCCCAATTTGGCAATGCTGCTCTGCACAGGATACTCTGGACAAAGACTTGCCATTCATCCGAGACAAAATTTAGAACAAGTCTCATGAACTATGAATCCTGAGGTGTATGCCCCACAACTGATAGCTCATCACGGGTCTCCTTCAGCTTCGTGAGGAATGGATCCACACGTTCTCCCTTTTGCATCTGAGCAGATCTCAGCTTATGCTCTAAGTACATCTTCCGCTGCTCAGAAGATCCCTGATACAATGTGGCCAAGGCATCTCACATCTTCTTAGTAGTCCCTCTGCTAGCAATGTGACATACCACATGATCCTTGATTCTATCCAGGATCATCCTCTTCGCCTTCGCCATCTCAACTCTATACTTCTTCAGCGGATTTGCATCCACAGGGACAACTACCACACTATCAACATATGTCTTGAGGGCATGCTTATCTGGAAGGAAAGACATTCTAGCCTTCCAAATGACATAGTTGGAAGCTTCGTCCAACCTATCCTGATCCCTCAAGCCACTGGTTTCTATATCCTCTAAAAAAATGTCGAACAACTCCCTCTTTCTCCCTACTGCGTAGCTTCTAGGCTGGCTTACGCACTCCCTGATGGAGCTGGTAAGTCTGCTGCTCCTCTGCTGCCCAGTAACTGAGAAACTTTGGTTTCCTCGGCATGAAATCACTAAGGAAGTATTCCCTCACTATGCGATCTGCTTCCTCCTTCTGATGGATTTTCTGCCTAACACTCAACTTGCAAAAAGCTGCGTCCCTCTATCTTTGCGATGAGGCTCTGCGTGGATCCTTCTGCCTCGAAAAATTCTCGATCCGACAGTCTTACCTCTTTGTCGACTCACTCAGAGAGAGACACCCACGAAAATATAGCCCTCCTAGCTAGAACTGTGCAATCCCTCAGGGGATTCGAATTGCTGCTTGCTGCAGCAAGTTGGCCCTTGCTTCATAACTAGACCTTCTCTTCCTATTTCACATCAATAGCTCTGATACTATGTGAAAATTACTAAATCTAACAATCTCAGGAATCCTACTGCAACCAACTAAATCTACTTCACCTAGATCGTAAATTATATTACAAACTTATTTCAAATTTCTTCTTGAAACATTGAAGTAAATTACTGAAGCAACGTACACCAAATTAAATATGATTATGAAACATAGAAACTGAGTAAGGAAATAAAAACACATAGGACACTATTGTTTTTGGACAAAAGTCCCCGGAAAAACCCAATGCGGGAAAACCGGTGCAACAACTCTGAGGGTTTTATTATTATGCAGGAGAAAATCTGAGTACAATTCTAGGATGCTCAACTAGCAGTCCAATATAGAGAGAATACTGGACAAAAATTGGTGAAATGATCTCACCTTGTCACTGGGAGAATCAGTGACTGATCTTGCTGAACTGGAGGCTCTACGTCACCCTCTGCGTGGCCTCTGCGCAGAACTGCGTCACCCTCTGCGTGGCCTCTGCGCAAAACTGCGTCACTCCTGACAGTTTCTGCGTCACCCCTCCTGGGTATTACGCTGCCCCTCTTCCAGATCCTTTGCTGCCTAAGAAAATCAATCTTCTGCCTCTCGGACTTGCACCTAGGCTCCCGGCAACTGAAACTCGACTTCCCTTAGCAGGAAACTCGACTTCCCCTCAAGGATTGCGCTGCCTCTGCGTCAACACTGTGTGGGCCAGCGTCAACCTTCCTCTGGACGTCTTTCTGTCCTCTCTCTGCCTTGTACTCTCCAGAAATTCCTTCTTCCGGATTCTCACTGCCCCTTTGCTGCAAGAAATCTCCTCAATCGATTTTTCCTCCTGAGAACTTCTCACTTCAGAAAATCGATTTCCTTGATCTCTTAGTGTGTCTTCCAAATGACCCTCAAGCCCCTTCTTATATCTTTCCGTTGGACAACCAATGGCCTAGATTTAATCTTAATCAAAGGTTCAAATCGTTTTGGCTTGATCCATGTCTTTTTCTAGAAGTTTCACCCATGATTAGATTAATACCCATTAATATTTTAATTTTCCTAAGCTTAGACTTAGGAACCCCATTAAAAATATTAATTATTTTAATGAAATCACTTATGGGTGGAATTTCCCTAAACACTTTCTGGGTTTTTTGGAATACATGTGCCCAAGTCTCCCTGCAAAATTTGAGGCTTAGAGCACATCCGATGCTACCCCAAATCAACAGACAATAGGTACAAAGTCGTGCAGGACATTATTTATGAATAGAACAGGATTTACTTGGTGCCAGAGTCACAACTGAAGAACAAGGTGATACAGGCAACACACGATTCCCCACTAGAAAGCCATTCTGGTTATCTCAAAACTTACAACGCAGTCAGGAAGAGGTTCTCTTGGAAGGGCCTCAAAGAGGATGTTTGGAGGTATGTACGTGAGTGCAACATCTGTCAGCGGAACAAGGACGAACATACGCATTCAGCAGGACTGTTGCAGCCACTCCCTATTCTCGAGCGGAAGTGGGAGAGTATTTCTATGGACTTCATCACGGGGTTGCCTTCAGTGCACGGCAAGGACTGTGTGTATGTAGTGGTGGACCGGCTGACTAAGTATGCTCACTTCTTTGTGATTCCTTCCAGGAGTTCAGCATCCCAGGTGGCAAAGTTGTTCTTTAGGGAGATTTTTAGGTTGCACGGTCTGCCCAAGACCATAGTTAGTGATCAGGATAGTAGATTCATGGGTGGATTCTGGCAGGAGCTATTTCGTTTAGTAGGGATAGAGCTCACCCATAGTACGAGCTATCACCCGTAGAAGGATAGATAGACAGAGATAGTAAACAAATGGCTCGAGGGGTACTTGAGGAATTATGTAGCAGGGAAGTAGAGAGCGTGGGTGAAGTGGTTGCACTTGGGCGAGTATTGTTACAACACTTCATACCACATGTCGATTGGGATGTCGCCATTCAGGGCATTTTACGGTTATGATGCATTATCCTTTCCTAATCAATGTTATAAGGTTCGAACCGGACCAACCGGTTTAGATTGGTCCAACCGTTTTGAGTCAAAAACCGGTTTGAACCAGTGACATGAACCGTTTTTGTTTGGTTCTGTACGTAAAGCCATGTAGAATGCAGCAAGGGGGGTCTGTTTTGCTTTTTTCTTTTAATGTTTCTCTTAGCTGGGCACTAGTGTAGGAATTTACAGGGTAAGTTCCTCAGATAGAGCACCAAAGGACACCGCTCACAAATAGATCACAGATCAATACACCAATATTCTTAACGTGGTTAAAATCCTCAAAGAGGGAAACAGTCCACGGCTTGAGCCAACGCGGCCACTTCAGGCAATTTATTAATGTAAAAGAAAGAAAATTTACATAAGCTTCTCTCATGAACGGTCACCCTACAAATGACCTTCCATGCTCTTTAAATAGAGATCATGGACCAATCGGGTGTTAAGCCACAGATCAAGTGTAGGTAATACTGAGGAGAGAATGAACCGTCGGATCACTTCATGTCTAGAACATATCGTGACTGTCAAATTGTAAGTTACAAATGTACATAGTAAAGAAACACACTTTACCTAACTCTACACTAGACCAAGTTATACTTAACTATTTCCTATGTGTCGGAATATCCTAACATCCCCCCTTAAGAACAACTTCCGATAGGATTGAAGGATGTACAAATATGACACAATAGGAGAAGAAAGGAGGCATTAGAACCTATCCCCCCTTAGTGACAACTTCCTGAACGCCAACCATAAATCGAAGTTTAGTAAACTTTGCCTCTGTGAGAGACTTTGTAAAGATGTTTGCAACTTGATCATCGGTTGAACATTATTGCACTTCAAGAACATGGTCATGAATGAGATTTCTGATGAAGTGCATGTGTAGTTCAATGTGTTTGCTGCGCTGATGTTGGACTGGACCTTTGCATAGTTGAATGGCACTTTGAATATCACACCAAACTGTAGTCGGATGCTACTGCTGAAAGCCAAATTTTGACAAGATTTGATGAAGCCACAGGGCTTCCTTACTAGCTTCTACAGTGCCACGATACTCTGCTTCTGCTGAAGAAAGAGAAATGGCACTTGTTTTTTGCAAGCCCATGTAATAGGTCTAGAACCAAGAGTGAAGACATAACCTGCAGTAGACTTCCGATCATTAGGGTCACCAGCGCAATCGGAATCAGTGAAACCAACCAACAGAGGAGATGCTTGTGCACTATAATGAATCCCAAACTGAACTGTACCTCGAACATAACAAAGTATTCTTTTAGCTGCTTTCCAATGACTTTCATGTGGGTTTTGCATAAACCGAGCAATAAAGCCAACAACAAAGGAAAGGTCGAGATGGGTATGGGTCAGATGCAAAATTTTTCCTACAAGCTGACGGTATAAGGTAGCATCAACTTCAGGGGAAGTACAAGTGACTAAAAGTTTGGCTCCAAACTGAAAGGGAGAAGGGGTTGGCTTGCAGTCTAACATGTGAAAGTGGCGTAGAAGATCACAGGCATACTTGGATTAGGAAAGGGAAATACCTTCCTTGGATTGTAAGACTTGAAGACCAAGAAAATAATGCAAGTGTCCTAAGTCTGTCATTTCAAACTTCTTTTTAAGGCTGGACTTCACATGGTTTATAAGGTTGGGATCACTATCAACATAAAGCACAAGAATGATAAGAGACTTACCCACTTTCTTGGTGTAGACAGTATTGTCAGAATGACACCTAGAAAAGCCAATATCTAAAAGGAAGCTATCCATTTTGGCATACCAAGCCCGTGGGGCTTGCTTGAGACCATAAAGGGATTTCTTAAGCTGACATACAAGGCTGGAGTCTGTTTGTATAAAGCTAGGAGGTTGTTCCATATAGATTTCTTCATGCAAGTCCCCATGAAAGAAGGCAGATTTAATATCCATCTGATGGACTTCCCATTTGAAAGAGGTAGCAAGGGAAAGAACAAGGCGGATAGAGTTCATTTTGGCAACAGGGGAGAAGGTTCCAGTATAGTCAATGCCTTCAACTTGTGAAAAACCCTTAGCAACAAGACGAGCTTTATGTTTATCAACTTTTCCATCTGGTCCAAACTTGGTTCTGTAAACCCATTTGCATCTAACAAGTTTTCGTTCCTTTGGAAGAGGAACAAGATCCCATGTATCATTTGCCAATAATGAACGGTATTCTTCATTCATAGCTGTGTCCCAATCTGGATGGCCTAAAGCTTTTGCAAAGGTGTCAGGATTATAATTCGTTGAAGCTTGAGCCAGTAAAGAAGAGGCTCTATCAAACTGAAAACCTGTACGTCGCTGAACTGTAGGATTGCTTGCAAGAGCACTTGCTGCATCCCGAGTAGCACAGACCCATTTTGGAAGCTGAGGAGCTGAAGGAGGATCCTAAGAAGGTGGGGGAGGATTTTCATCCTTCTTGTCATCATCTAAAGAAGAAATATTTTCAGAAGTAGAAGGGATAGAGAGAGGTGGCAAATCCGCCGAACTAGGCTCACAGGCCGATATATTTTCAACAAACTTTACATCTCTTCTAATGATAACATTTTTGGACTTAAGTGGAATAAGTCTATATCCTTTGACATCTTCAGAATATCCAACAAAAATACATTTTTCACTTCTAGGTTCTAAAGCTTTATGTTTCTCATCTGGAATATGGGCCCATGCTTCACTTCCAAAAACATGAAAGTGACTTACATCTGGTTTAATTGAGCTCCATGCTTCTTCTGGAGTGACATTCTTTAAAACCTTAGTAGGAGTGCGATTTACTATGTAATTTCCACAGTGAATTGCTTCTGCCCAAAAATTAAGTCTAAGTCCTTTAGATTGAAGCATGCAATTAGCCATTTCCTTTAAGGTGCGATTCTTCCTTACAGCTACACCATTTTGTTGCGGAGTATACGGAACAGTACGTTGCATTTGAATTCCATGCTTAGTGCAAAAGTTAATGAATTTGTTGTTAACATATTCTCTGCCATTATCAGTTCTTAGCTTAAGAAGTTGATGTCCAGATTGTTTCTCAACAAAGGCCTTAATGGCCAAGAACATGTTAAATACTTCACTCCTGAGTTTTAAGAAGTAAAGGGGCTAAGGCGTGCCAAGAGACATGTTTTTCAAAACTATCATGATGATGTTTTCTGAGTACACATCCGGAACAAACACCATCTCTGCAAGATACCATAGGAAGACCTGTCACCATATTTTCTTTACATAGATTTTGAAAGGAGCGATAGCTTAAGTGACCAAATCGCTCATGCCAAAATTTGCTCACTTCATCATTATGAGCAACAAATACAGAGGGAAGAGTTGATGACCCAAAGTTGTTAAACTTATACAACCTTGTAGAATCATCAGTAATGCCAGTAGCTAAAATCTGTCTAAGATCTCTTAGGTCCTTAATTACAACATCATGGGGTGAAAATTCAACGATTTTACCTTCACCTGAATGACTTATCTGATATACAGATAGAAGGTTGCAGGATAAGGTTGGAACACATAATACATCATTAAATTTACCATTGTCTAAATGAATAGTTCCAGTCCCTACAACACTGAGAGATCTATCATCACCAACATATATTTTTTTTTGTTACAATCATTTGAAGAAGAAAACATGGCTTTGTTTTTGGCCATGTGATAAGAAGCTCCAGAATCATTGAGCCACTCATGAGAATGAGAAAAAGAAGATATATTTAGTGCATAACTAGACCGAGATGCTTGACAACCACATGTAGAGAGTGCTATTCTTGAAGATGAAGTTGAAGTTGAAGAATGCTCCAAATGGATCTTATGCTTCTTCATTGATGCTTTCAAGGCTTCCATTTTCTTAAAGCATTTGGATTCTAAGTGGCCATCTCGATTACAAAAGTTGCAATGTCTATCAGTCTTCTTCCCTTTATTTTTATTTGCCTTATCATTTTGTTGAATTGATTTTTCATTTTGAGACTGAAATTGCTTAGGACCATTCCTTTTAGGATACTGCTTCTTAGGATTCTTTGAATTTGGTTGTTGTTGAGCGGCTAAGGCTTTCTTAGAAGAGTTTCCAAGATTAAGTAGACCAATATGTAAGAGTTTTTCTTTTTCTCTTATTAAAGAATCACAAAAGACATCAAAAGAGGGAGACTTGTAGTTTTGTCTTTGAGGAATGAAGCCTTCTCTAGTAGAATGGAAGGTGGAAACAAACACAGAGTAGGCTAGTCCCAACTTAGTAAGAATGGAATAGATAAGGCTACCATCTTCTTTCTTAACCTTAACACCTTCCAAGAGAAGTCTAAGGGTCTTGAACTTGGACAAATAATCTTCAATGGAAGAAAAATTATTGGGGTCCAACATAAGCAATTCATTTTCGAGTTGATGGGCTCTAATTTCATTTTTAATTCTAAAAACTTTAGTGAGTTGTTTCATTGCTTCATTAGGGGTATCAATTTTTGCGATATGGAATTTAAGATCTGGAGAAATAGACATCCCTATTAACCCACGTGCTTGATCTTGCCTATTTTCCCATTTGACTACCTTATCTTCATCTTTAGGTTTAGTTTCTTGGCCTGAGGCTATTATGTAAAGACCTTTACTTTTAAGCAAGTCCACAATGTAGAACCACCATTGGAAGTAGTTGGTGTTGTCAAGAATAACTTGGCATGGACTTTCCATTTTAACAGAAACTGAAGCTGTAGATGCTGAAACTAAGTGTTCCAATAGAAAGATCTCGAAAAATTAGGCCGATTAAAAAAAACTGGCTTCCGAATGAAGAAGTTATGGTTTTTTGAAGAAAAGTTATTGAAGATGCCGACGAAGTGCGTGAATGTGCAGAAGTGAATGATAATGTTATATTTAAAAAAATTCCCCCGCCCCCCCCCCTCTTCCAAACTTAATCTAATTAGCTCTCTTTAAAAAAGATTTTATGTGACCCACTTTTATAAATAAGTGAAAGTCACTTTTACAATGGTACTTTATGAGCTACTCACTAAATTGTAACTTAAATAAAAGATAAAGAGACTTAGGAATTATAAGTGACTCGCTTTTTATAATGGGTGAGAACACTTCTACATAAATTAACTTTAAAACATAAGTTACATGTGCTTTTTGAAAAAGTAACTCAACAAAAAGAAAGACTTGAACCCAAGACCTCTATTCTCATAAAGTAAATTTGGACCAAGTGAGTTAGTTTAAAAGGTTAGTAATTTTTTGGAAAAGAGGAATGGGGGGTTTTTTTGTTTTTTGTTTTAGTCACTGAAGCTTTGGGGTGCATGCTTACTTGAAAAAGCTCTTTTTGCCTACAAAACAAAAAACCATACAACCCAACACGGACATACAAAAAAAACCAAACCTTATGGCTAGAAGTTAGTTTTCGCCAGAAACTATATATTTTCCTCAATGTTTCTGATTTTCCGAGATCACACTAAGGCGCGGCGGAAAAGAGCATACGCATGAGAAAAATCCTTCCTTTTTTTTTTTTTTTTTTTTCGAATTAGTCACCGGAGATTCCACAGTAAGAACATTTTTCTGCCAACGTTTCGAATCCCAACCGGGATCCATCATCAGGACAACAAGAATGCTTTGATTTGCCCAGATCACACAGAGTCGCAGGGCAAAGAGCATACACATAAATGAAAGGTATAGATCTGGTAATAAAAAACCAGAGAGCTAAATCAACTGAAATAAACAGAGAGATGAATAAGTAAATTGCAAATAAACACTGTATACCTCCAAATCTTAAAAATGATGTAGCTAGGGCTACCATAAACCTTTTCGCGTGAAATGAAAGGGGTTCCTCATTGGAATAGATGCTCCTAACACAATAGAGTAGTCCTCTCGGCCCGAAAGCAGTCAGAAAAAGTAGATCTAGGAAACGACAGTCACATGCACTTGTATCGGCTTTGGATTTGGATCAACAACGGATGCGACCCTCAAATAGATTTGATACCATGTATGAATTTACAGGGTAAGTTCCTCAGATAGAACACCAAAGGACAACACTCACAAGTAGATCACAGATCAATACACCAGTATTCTTGACGTGGTTAAAACCCTCAAAGAGGGAAACAGTGCACAACCTGAGCCAACGCGCCCACTTCAGGGAATTTATTAATGTAAAAGAAAGAAATTTTACATAAGCTTCTCTCATGAACGATCACCCTACAAATGACCCTCCATGCTCTTTAAATAGAGTTCATGGACCAATCGGGTGTTAAGCGACGTATCAAGTGTCGGTAATACTGAGGAGAGTATGAACCGTCGGATCGCTTCATGTCTAGAACATATCGTGACCATCGGATTGTAAGTTACAAATATACATAGTAAAGAAACACACTTTACCTAACTCTACACTGGACCAAGTTATACTTAACTATTTCCTATGTGTCGGAATATCCTAACAACTAGCCCATAATAGGTGCCTAATATTCAAGCATATGGCCCTACTATTGCTATGAATTTCATGGTAGTGTTCTCTTTTATCTTTTATTTTCATCCTTTTACTTAAATTTTTAACATTACCATGAAATGACTCGGGATGTTTGAGAGTGGTTTTGACCTCATTGGATTTCATATGGAGAAAGTAGAATTTTAGATCTCACTCAAAATCCAGTAGACTTAATAGTTTTCCAGGATTTCAGGATTGGGGGGATTGCAACGCTACATTGGATTTTCTCATGTACGAGGGTATGGAACTAGTATTTAATCAAGAGCACCAAGCCCTCTATGTACCTTGATGTTAGTGGCATTGGTTGTTGAACTCCTCTATCATGAGCCTACTAAAAAAATACCCATCACTCAAACAAAATCTTGACTTGACATGCTATGATTTTTCTATCTTATTTTAATGCTTAGAGGGTGATATTGATGACAAAGATCTCAATATAGGCAATGATTTTGATGTTATGTAGGTATTTGTTGTAGTATAATTTTTTTTGGATGCTAGAGGCCATGTGGAGCTTAGTTGCTGATATATTTGCGGTTTAGAGATGCATTTCACTCTTGCTATTTTGGTTATGTGCACCCTTACATGTTATATAAATGAGAATTTTTGCTTATTTGTGTATAAATGGTTTGGATTCATATGGATGCACATGAATATATATGTTTTTCTTTAAAATTTGAATATTTTATGTGTTTTTGGTTGACTGTTTTTTGGTTCGGTTGTTTTACCAGTTTCTATACGGTTCTGATCGGTTCCTAGTCCCGGGGGTCTACCGGTTCAACGACTAGTCCGGTTTTGATAACTATGTTGTTGATATGGCGTTTGGTGATAATCGGGCACCAATGGCCAAAGATTGGGTCCAAGAGTGCTAGGATATCCTAAAAGCACTCAAGGACAACCTATGCACAACACAAAATACACAAAAGTTTTATGTAGATCGACACTGGGTAGAGAGTAGCTTCGAGGTTGGAGACTTGGTTTATTTGCACTTGCATCCTTATAGACAATCTTCCCTCAAGTAGAAAGGCGCAAAGAAACTCAAGCCCTAATTTTATGGGCCTTATAGGATCATCAATAGGGTAGGTGAAGTGGCATATGTGTTAATTTTCCATTGTTCTTGTTGCTACCATAGTATTCAAAACCGGTTGGTTCATTAGCCCAGGCCATTGAACCATTTGAAAAACCCGGTTATCTGAGCAGCCCCACCGTATTTTTGGTCTGACCAGCCATAAACCATCCAATTTCGTCATAAACTGGCTGGTTTCCCCATAAACCAGCTGGTTTATTGCTAGGTCAGTTGCAGGCCCCACAAAATGCAGTTTTGTAAGTTTTGAAGCCGTTTTGAGGGAAATTTGGGGTTGTTTCCCTATAAAAGTAGTCCGTCCAAGAAAAACATGCCTCCCCTATCATTTGCCTCACACATCTCAACCCTAACAATGTTGGAAATCAATGGTAATGTTAAATTCTTAAAGTAAAAGTGACATTTCCTTTATTTTTCATTTTCATCCTTTTACTTAAATTTTTAACATTACCATGAAATGACTTAGGATGTTTGAGAGTGGTTTCAACCAAATTGGATTTCATATGGAGAAACTAGAATTTTAGATTTCACTCAAAATTCAACAGACTTAACGGTTTTCAATATTTCATGGTTTAGGAGTTTGCAATATTTTCATTTGATTCTATCATGCGTGACGGTATGCGATTGACATTTGATTAAGAGCATGAAGCCCTTTAAGAACCTTGATGTTGGTGGCATTGATTGTTGAACTTTGTTGATGTTGGTGGCATTGATTTTTGAACTCCTCTACCATGGCCTTAACAAGAATGTACCCTTCACTCAAAGGAAAATAACTGGTTAGGCATGCTAAGCTTTTTCTACCACATTATAAGGTTGAAGAGATGAACCCTCCACTCTAACCAAAAACACTGGTTTGGCATGTTAATTTTTTTCAATTTCTATCATATTATAAGTTTGAGCAATCCAAGTATGAAGAATTTGAACTAGATGATTTTTATATATCTCTTGTTGATGATCCCATTTCTAGTGTCGTTGAATCAATGATGATTTTCATGAGTGATCATGTTGATCAATGATTTGTAACTTTGATGTCTATTTTTGCTACTACTACTACCACTACTACTAAGGTTGCAAAGGAATTTTAGGAGTCCTCAAACTTTGAGTCTGATTATTTATGTAGCTCATGTTGATGATCCCTTGTGTAGTAGTGGTGATGAGTTTGATCATGATGAGGAGTGATCATATTTATCATTGATATGTAGACTTGTAGTAGGCTAGTGGCCCCATAGCTTGTAGCATTGTTTTTGGACTCCAGAGGCCATTTAGAGCCTTGTTGATTATGTGTTTTGTTGCTGATATGTATTGCACTCTGTGCCAATTTGATATATTCACCTTTACATGGTATATAGATGAACAAACTTTGCATATTTTGCCTCTATTGGTTTGAAATCATAGTTTTAAATCTTAAAATTAGTTTTTTCATTAAAAACTAATTATTTCATGTATTTTTTTAAAGACCGGTTCATTGAGATCTAACCAGTCCCAGTTTGAAACCAGGTTTGATAGGTGGACTGGTATGGTCACCGGTTCTGATTTTGAATACTATGGCTGTTACAATCACTTTAGCCCAATTCTTAACTTCAATTAGCAATCGAATCAATCTTCCAATAATATATAACAATTGTAGATAAAACAGTAAATGCAATGTACAGTAGAAGACAATCAAGAGCAATAAGAGACACAAGGATTTGGTCAAAGACCAGGGAAAAACCCACAACGGGGAAAACCCTTTCAAATTCTTCTTTTTAGATTGTCATAAAATGTTTAGCAAAGAGAGTACAATGTTCCAATTCATTAATCAAGAGTCAAAGTCAATCCTTTGACTTGTGAAAATTTCTAACCTGAAATTCTACTACAACTACTGATTTATTTCACCTACTTATTCTTCACAATAAGTTATTTACGAAATCCCTTCAACAAATATTAAAATAAATTCTACTGCAGTTATCACATAATTACACAGAGAAAATCCATACACAAGAACCAATCACATCAACATAGTTGGTTTTGGACAATTGTCCCCGGAAAAACCCAATGTGGGAAAACCGGTGCAGCAGATGACGGTTTTATTAATCTTCAGCAACAATCACTTTTACAAGGAATGATTTTATAGAGAAACTGAGAGAAAACACCTGAGACTTCCTCTGGAAACTTTTTGACACCTTGGAGACCCTTCTCCCACTTCTGCGTCACTCTGCGTGGCTCTGCGTCAGCCTTGCGTGATGGCTGCATCAGACCTGCGTGATGGCTGCATCAGACCTGCGTGATGGCCGCGTCTCCCTCTGCGCTGTCTCTCTATGTCCTTGCGTCACCTCTTGCTCAGTCACTAGCTGCTGCTGATGCCCTCCTCTTCCTCCACCTTGCAACTCTCTCTCTGAAATCGATCTCCTTCTCTTTGAGAATCGATTTTCCTTGGGATACTGAGTATTTGCCGATGTATCTCCAAATGACCCTCAAGTCTTCTCTTATACTTTTCTTGTTGATGAATCAACAACTAAGATTAAGTCTCTAATCAACGGCTAAGATTAAAACAGATTCGATCCCCGTTTCTTAGAAGCTTCTCACCCTTATCTTTATTAATACCCATTAATATTTTAATTTTCCTAAATTTAGATTTAGGAACTCATTAAAATATTATTTATTTTAATAACTCCTCATCCGGGTGGAATTTCTCCAAACGATTTCTGGGTCTTGGAGATCTCATGTGCCTTAGCCTCTCCACCAAATTTCAAGGCTAGAGCACATCCGATGTTACTAAAAATCAACACTCCCTCTTAGCGAGGAATGTGCTCTAGCAATTCTTCATCATAAAAGCATCACACTGATCCTCCACATCCGTCCTTTGTGCTGATGCTTGGCTTACTACCCCATATCCATTTCACTGCTGCTTCCTGTACTGCTACCCATGACACTGCCACTGCCACTGCTACATCTGTACTACAACTCCCTCTCAACATGCTGCATCATGCTGCCCATAGCACTGCCACTGCTAACTGCTGCACTGCAACTCCTGATACCTATCCATTTCTGCTACTGAAATGGATTCTTCACCATCCCCATCTTCTCCTTGAAATAAACAAACTTTGTTCTTCCTAGAGCCTTGGTGAGGATGTCTGCCACCTGTTCTCCTGTAGGAGTGTACCTCAACTGTACTGCCCCTCGTTGGACACAGTGTCTGACAAAGTGACACCTGATATCAATGTGCTTCGATCGATCATGAAATATTGGATTTTCAAAGAGCTTGATGCAACGCTGATTATCACACAAAATCTTGGTTGCTTCCATCCTTCTCCTGAATTGATTCACAAGGAATTTCCTAAGCCATATGGCTTCGCAGGAAGCTGTGCTAGTTGCCATATATTCTGCTTCAGCTGAGTTCAGAGCCATGGATTTCGGTTTTGTACTACACTAGGAGGTCATTCCTGATCCAATGTTAAAACACTACCCTGATGTACTTTTCTGATCTACTGAACTTCCAGCGCAATCTCCGTCAGTGAACACACTCAACCTGATGTCATTGCCTTGGGTGTACAATAGTCCATGCTCGACTGTTCCTTGTATATACCTGAGAACATGTTTGGTTGCTACCCAGTGCGCCCTCTTGGGTTCCACCATGAATTGACTGAGGGTGTTGACAACGTAACAAATGTCTGGTTTGGTATTGACTAGATATATTAGGGACCTTATACGCTGCTTGTACAAGGTGGGATCAACGTCTTTGTCTTCTGATGCATCAATCTTCTTCTAGTTGGTGATCATTGGAGTAGCCATAAGTCTACAGTCCCGCATCCTGAATCTCTTCAAGATCTCTGTAGCATATCTCCCTTGGGAAGATCTCACCCTTTTGCTGCCAAACTTCCAATCCCAGGAAATAACGCATCTGTTCCAAATCCTTCATGTCAAATTTTGTGGCTAGGTTCTTCTTGCAGTCTTTGATGAGCCTGGATGATCCTGTTAGGAAGAGATCATCCACATATAATACCAAGATTAAAGGCTCATTCTCTATGACAAGATAGTAGATATTAGGATTTGCATCACTCTTGACGAACCCCATTTTCTGCAAGTAGCCATCGATTCGACCGTACCATGCTCTAGGTGCCTGTTTAAGCCCATACAAGGCTTTATTTAATCTGCATACATGAGATTTCTTCTCATGTGTCTCAAAACCCTCTATTGTTCAATGTATACTTCCTCTTCTATCACCCCGTTCAAGAATGCCGTCTTGACATCCATCTGGTGAATCTCCCACCCCGTATGTGCTGCAAGGGATATCACGGTTCTAATAAAAGTATACCTGGCTACTAGGGCGAAGGTTTCTTCGTAGTTTATCCCTTCCTTCTGAGCATACCCCTTAGCCACAAACTTGGCTTTGTATTTCTCCACATTGCCATCTGCAGCATATTTGACTTTGTACATCCATCTCGAACCTACCACTAACTTGTCTTGAGGCCTAGGTACCACTTCCCAAATTTCATTGACCATTATAGAACTATATTCCTCCACCATGGCATCTACCCATACTTGATGCTGAACGATCTCCTGAAAACTAGAAGGTTCCCCAACCTGAGCTACTCGGGCCTGATATCTATCTGGCTGTCTTCGCTTCCTTTTTTCATTCTTCGGTGCACCAATGAAGTCCTCTGCATCCCGTAGAATCTGTCGGAGTTCCCAACTCGTTCTTCCATTCGTAGTGGGTACATCTATCAACTCTTCCTCTTCCTGAGATTCCTCCTGTTTTGAAGCTTTGCCTTTAGTAGAATTGCTGGTACTAGTTTCTGCTGGTCGAAGAGATTGGACCAAAAAATCGCCTTTTCACTGCTCCTCGGAAGGCATTTTTCGGGATTTCCTGAAAGCTCTGTCCTCCATGAACTTTACATCCCGCTGAACTACTACCTTTCTACTCCCTAGAAGATAGACTCTATATGACTTAGCATTCTCGCTATATCCCACAAGATATCCTTTCTCGGCAGTTTGATCTAATTTCTTTCTCTTTTCTTCGGGTATACAACAATATGCCAAACTCCCAAATATCCTGAAATGACTAACTTTAGGTGTCTTCCCGATGAAGACCTTTTTCAGAGTGATTTTGACCAATGCCTTGTGTGGAGACCTGTTTTGGACATAAATTGGCATGCTACATGATTCTGCCCATAAGAATTTGGGCATATCCTGATCATATAACATTGCCCTAGCTGCTTCCACAATAATCCTGTTTTTCCTTTCTGCTACTCCATTCTGCTCCAGATTGTAGGGAGTTGTCCACTCTCTTTTGATGCCTTCCCTAGCGCAAAAATCAGTGAAGTCCTTGTCAACATACTCTCCACCATTGTCTGAGCGCAACACTTTTATCTTCTTTCCTGTCAGATTCTCCACTAGAGCCTTGAACTCTTTGAATCGACCAAAAACCTCATCCTTGGTTTTCAGAAAGTAGATCCAAGTCTTCCTGGAATGGTCATCGATGAAGGTGACGAAGTATTCAACACCACTAAGAGCTTTTGTGGACATCGGTCCGTAGATGTCTGAGTGTATCAATCCCAGAACACTCTTAGCTCTATTGCTACTTCTGGAAAATGCTGCTTTGGCATACTTGCCTAGATCGCACCCTCTGCATACATCATCTCGTCCGGTACTTAGTTCTGGAACTCCTGATACTGTTTTCATGAGAATTCTCAGAGCCCCATGGTGTAAGTGTCCCCTCCTCCTGTGCCATAGTTCATTCAAATCTTTATTCCCATTATTACCTATCAGTGCCATTTGAGATTGTAGCTGTAATCTATACAACCTGTTACTTCTGATTCCAATCTGGGCCTTCTTTTTCCAATTCGGGTGTTTGACATATACTTTCCCCTTAATGAGAAAAACTTCATAGCCCTTGTTTTGAAGTTGAGATACAGAGAGCAAGTTCATCTCCAATCCTGGCACATGCAGCACAATTGTTGCTCGAAGCCGCTCTCCTGCTTCGGTTTGAAAGACTACAATACCTTTTCCTACGGGGCTACACTTTGCCTTATTTCCCATGGTGATCTGAAAATTCATCCTTTCTTCCTGATAATCTAAGAAACATTCTCGAATTCTTGTCATATGCCAGGAAGCTCCACTATCTATGTACCATACCTCAGAGGAGGCAGAGCTTATTAGGCAAGCGACTTCTTCTTCCAGTCTAGAAGCTAACATAGAATAATCGTGATCCATGTCCCTTGTGCTATCTTCTGGAAATTTGCGTGAGTCCCTTTTAGTTGATGCCTTTGCATCATGCTCTTGACCCATAGCCGATTCTTCTCTCCTGTTGTCGGATCTCTGCTCTGATACCATGTGAAAATTTATAACCTGAAGTTCTACTGCAGCTACTGATTTATTTCACCTACTTATTCTTCACAATAAGTTAGTTACGGAATCCCTTCAACAAATATTAAAATAAATTCTACTGCAGTTATCACATAATTACACAGAGAAAATCCATACACAAGAACCAATCACATCAACACAGTTGTTTTTAGACAACTGTCCCTGGAAAAACCCAATGTGGGAAAACCGGTGCAGCAGATGAGGGCTTTATTAATCTTCAGCAACAATCACTTACAAGGAATGATTTTACAGAGAAACTGAAAGAAAACACCCGAGACTTTCCCCTAGAAACTTCCTGACTCCTTGAAGACCCTTCTCCCACTTCTGTGTCACTTTTGGGTCACTCTACGTGGCTCAACGTGGCTCTGCATCCCGATGTGTTAGCCTTGCGTGATGGCTGCGTTTCCCCTAGACTGCGTCTCCCTCTGCATTGTCTCTCTATGTCCCCGCATCACCTCTTCCTCAGTCACTAGGTGCTGTTGATGCCTTCCTCTTCCTCCACCCTGCAACTCTCCCTTTGAAATTGATCTTCTTCTTTTTGAGAATCGATTTTCCTTGGGATACTAAGTATCTATTGGTGTATCTCCAAATGATCCTCAAGTCTTCTCTTATACTTTTCCTGTTGATGAATGAACAATTGAGATCAAGTCTCTAATCAACGGCTAAGATTAAAATAGACTTGATCCTCGTCTCTTAGAAGCTTCTCACCCTTATCTTTATTAGTACCCATTAATATTTCAATTTTTCTAAGTTTAGACTTACAAATTCATTAAAAATATTAATTATTTTAATAACTCCTCATCCGGGTGGAATTTCTCCAAACGATTTCTGGGACTTGGAGATCTCATGTACCTTAACCTCTCCACCAAATTTCAAGGCTAGAGCATATCCAATGCTACCAAAAATCAACATGACTATCCAACAAGACCAACCAAACAATATCCAATAGATGAGCCCAATAAACAAATATGATCAAAGTCCAAGTCTCCGAAACTGATCCAAGTCTATGGTCAGTGGTCAACAATATCTTAGGTCATAGTCGTAGGGACCCAGTGACCATCAGTGCGGCTGTAGCCCTCTAGCCGGAGGGAGCACCCTATTAACCGTGTGGTTGTAACCGAATTTTCGTAGATCCAATCCTGCGACTCTAGATTAATTTCTTCTCCTTGCACGCGTGAGTTCGGCCCCTGTAATTTTGGACCTATATGAACCAATTTTAGACTTGTGCAAACCAATCCAAAAAGAGAGAGAAGAAGATGCTTGATGATAATGTCCAAATGAGGTTGACTTGTCTTGTATTTATATGCTTCCAAGGGGTGCCCAATTTCTCTTTAAAGCCGACTTGAACTTTATTGCACATGTTGGTTTTCACCTTAAAAATTCATTTTTCTTTAACGAAATTAAAATCTTCCAAGGGTTAGGAGGGGTCTTTCTTGACGAAGAAGACTATCCAAAGGAGGGAATTTGTCCTAGAGCTGCCAAATTAACACTCCCTCTTAGCTAGGGAGAAATTTCCAACTGCAACATATGTCCCATCTCAAGTATGTCATTGCTTCTCATCTTTGCTCATTTATGCTCATCTCTACTGAACACTCTCGAATCTAAAAGAAGAATAATTTGACATCATCAGGGAGCTAAAGCTACCACCCTCTATCAATAAGTGAGATCTACTTACTGTAAGGGCAAGGATCACACTCTCTCCTATTCATCTAGGATAATAGGTGAGATCTACTGAAGGATCACACTCTATCCTATCGTTTAGTGACAATAGGTGAGATTGACTTAGGGATCACACTCTGTCATATTGTCCGCTGATCCTCCATTGAGACCCTTAAGAGTCAAATGATACAACACCTGCATCCACTACCTTGGGAAGAGATACACACATACCATAAAAGGTAAGGATCAGACACAACCCAAGGCACTTGGGGGAGATACACACATAGCTTGCAAGGTAAAGATTAGACACCCAAGTCACCTCTCAACCCATTGGCCAAATTGGGAGGAACAATCCCAACATGCCTAGCTTGTGGGTAGGATGCATATTGGGGTATGCTCGGTAGGGAGGATATACACACTTATCATGAGGTAAGGATCAAACACAACCCTACAATGACAATAGGGGAGATACACACTTACCGTGAGGTAAGTATTAGACACACCTATTGTCCACGAGTTCCCTCAATCCCAGGAGCCCTTACTGCTACATTCCCACCTTGGGAGCTCAACAGGAGGGAAGAGCACGCTCAATGTACTTGATCAACAGGGACCCTTACCCGGCGGGTCACATCCATCAGTCCAAGCTACTCTTTGAAGACCAAGAACTTCCCTTTCAGCAAAGCCTTGGTGAGAATATCCACTATCTACTCATCAGTTGAAATATGATGGAGCCTCACTGCTCTTCTCTGCACCACATCTCGTATATAATGATACCTGATCTCAATATGCTTGGAGTTATCATGAAATACGAGATTTTCTGCCAATCGGATCCCACTCTTGTTGGCACAATATATTATGGTCGTATCAAGGCCCTACTCAAATTACTCTCCAAAGATCTTTCTTAACCAAACTGCCTCACAACTAGCCATGCTAGCAACAATATATTCCGCCTCGACTGTGCTCAAAGTCTTTTGTTTCCTGCTCATCCAACATAGCATGGCGAAACCCAAACTAAAGCAACATCCAGATGTTCTCCCCCTATCAATAACATTTCCAACCTTGTCAGCATCAGTGAAACCATGAAGTTGTACATCTCCGACAGTATATCTTAGACTGAAGTTAATCATCCCATGCAAATATCTCATTGCGTGCTTGGTAGCGACCTGTTGTGCGTGAAGGGGCTCAGTCATAAATTGACTCAAAGTGTTTTTGCAAAGCATATGTCTGGATGGGTGTACACAAGGAACATCAATGCCCCAATCAATTGTCGATACTCAGAAGGATTCACCAAATTTGGTTCAAACATCCCTGCATAGCTTCTTGAAGTTCATCTCCATCGGTGTGGCAAGGTACTTGCATTCTACCATTCCAAATCTTTCCAACAACTTCGCAACATATTTTCCTTGAGAAAGGAAAATCTCTTCGGGTCTTTGCCACACCTGTAGTCCCAGAAAGTAATGAATCATTCCAAGATCCTTCATTTCGAACTCAAAGGCCATCTCCCTCTTACACTCGACCACTAGCCATCAGGGGGCTCACTGCCTCTCAAGAATAAATTATCAATATATAAAACCAAAATCAAAGGCATACCTTGGACCACTTTGAAGTAGAGGTTCAGATCAACACTACTTCTCGTGAATCCAAGCTTCACTAGGTAACTGTCAATGTAGGAATACTAGGCTCTGGGGGCTTGATTTAAACCATATAATTCTTTCTTCCACCTGCAAATGTGAGTCTTCCTGTCCTTCACATCAAATTCCTGGAGCTACTCAACATATACTTCTTCCTGCAGTATGCCATTAAGAAATGTCATCTTTACATCTATCTGGTGAAGATTACATCCTTGACTAGCAACAAGGGAAACAATCGATTTAATAGTGGTGTAGCGGACAATGGGAGCAAATATATGATCATATTCTTCTCCCTCTTTTTGGGAAAAACCTTAAGTCACAAACCTCGCTTTATACTTCTCTATGCTTCTATCAGCTCCATGCTTGATCTTGTATAACTACTTAGAAGTTACGACAGACTTCCCTTTAGGTCTTGGAACAACATCCCATACATCATTCTTCATAATCGATTCATACTTGTGTTGATTTCTAATAGTATCAGATGTGCTCTAAGTCTCAAAATTTGTAGGGAGGCTTAGACACATGCATTCTCCAATACCCAGAAACCGTTTTGGGAAATTCCACCCAGAGACAGTTTTATTAAAATAATTAATTATTTTTAATGGGTGCCTAAGTCTAAACTTAGGAAATTAAAATAATTTATGGGTATTAATCTAAACCGTGGGCATAACTTCTAGAAGAAGATGAGGATCAAGCCAAAATGATCTAAGCCATTGATTATAAGTTAATCTGGGCCATTGGTTGTCCAACAGAAAGATATAAGAAGAGACTTGAGGGGCACTTGGAGGACACATAGAGAGAATATCAAAAGTTCAATTTTCTGAAGCAGAGCAACTGTCATAGAGATTTTTGATAATGATCTTTTGCAGAGAGGGGCAGGGATAGTATCTGGTGAGGAGTCTTTTTCTTGGGCCAAAGAGTACACGACATAGAGGTTAGAATGACGTCCAGGGAAAGGCTAATGCTGGTCCACATAGTGCTGACGTAGTGGCAGCATAGAGCCTAGAGGGAGATCAAATTTCTTGCTGAGGAAATTGAGTTCCAGAAGCCAGGAGCTGGGGTGTGAGAACAAGAGGCTGGAAATCGAAGTTTTTGGGCAGCAAAGGATCAGAAAGAAGAGCAATGTAGTCCTCAGCAGAGGTGACGCAGAGACTGTGTAGGGTTGACGCAATTTTGCACAAAGACTGATGCAAAAGGGACGTAAACGAGATCACGGTCAGATTCTTCTAGTGAGAGGGTGAGAGCATCTCACTACTTGTTTTGTCCAATTTTTCTTTGTATCGGATAGCCAGTTGGACATCCAACGAATTGTACTAAGAAATTACTACTACTTAATAATAAACCGTTAGTTGTTGCACCGATTTTCTTGCATTGGGTATTTCCGGGGACATTTGTCCAAAAACAACGGTGTAATGTGTGTTGTATTTCTTTCCTTTTTAGTTTCTTGTTTCCGCTTATAATTTAAATGTTGTACACTGCAGTGTATTAGTTTCGATATTCACTGTAGGAAATAGTAAATAACTTGATTCAGAAATTAACAAGTAGGAGAAATGTAATCAGTTGCTGCAGTAGTGATTCAGGATTCTGAATTTTCACATGGTATCAGAGGTGCAGGTGAAACAAGAGAACAATGCCGGAAGAGCCCAACGCTGAAGGAGGAAGGGAGTTCGAAATTTTTGCAGAGGCAACAAGTCGAATCCCCAGAGGGTTTGCGCAGTCAGGCCAGAAGGGCAAGATTTTCGTTGTAAATCTCTCTCTGAGTGAGTTGACAGAAAGGTAGGATTTCCATATCGAAATTTGTCAGCGACAGAGGGAGCAACACAGCAGTAGCTTCAACGAAGGGGGTTTCTGGTGGGTCGCAGTTTTCTGTAGGCAGTTGCTGGGCAAAAAGATGTCAGAAGGAAGAGAGATACTTGAGGGAATTTCTTCCTCAGAGAATTCTTAGCCAGGGAATTCGAATTCTCATTTGCTAAGCAGCGACAGGAGAGAGGAGGCTATTCAACTTTTTCGTTTGGCAGGGATGGCAACCAGTGGCTTGAGAGATCAGGATCGGTTTGATGGTGCATCCAACTATGTGATTTGGAAGGCAAGGATGTCATGCCTTCTGGATGAGCATTTTCTCAAGACCTACGTCGACAGCGTGGTAGCTGTACCTGCGGATCCAGATCCGCTCAAGAAGTACAAGGGAGAGATGGCGAAGACAAAGCGAATGATCCTCGACAGAGTGAAGGATCATATAGTCTGTCACATCGCTGGTAGAGGGACTGCCAAAGAGATGTGGGATGCATTGTCGACACTGTATCAAGGATCTTCTGAGCAGTGGAAGATGTACTTAGAGTAGAAGATGAGATCTCTGCAGATGCAGAAGGGGGAGCGCATTGATCTGTTCCTCACTAAGCTTCAGGAGACCTAAGATGAGTTGGCAGCTGTGGGGTCAACACCTCAAGGTTCCGAGATGATAAGACTGGCCCTAAATTCAGTATCTGAGGAGTGGCCTTTGTCTAGAGCATCCTAGGCAGGGCGACTTTGCCAAATTGGGATGAAATGTGGGCAACTCTTAAGCAAGAGGAGATGAGGAGAGACTTGGTCAAGTGTAAACTTGATATAAGCAGCAGCAGTGGGTCGAAGCCCAAGGATGAGGAAGATAATGGAACCCTCGTATCCAAGGGACAACAGGAGCAACGGAAAAAGAATAAAGATATTTCGAAGATCAAATGTTTCAGGTGTGGTGAATTCGATCACTACGCAACATAGTGTCCTCGTAGGAAGAAGGACAAAGATGAGAAGCATGATCCGAAGGTTGTAGTGGTGAAGATCGAGGAGGAGTTTTCCGTGACAACCGAGATACCTCCAGGAGGGAGGTGGGCTCATTTAGAGCTGTAGTTTGAAAGTTCTATAGATAGGTAGGATCCTTGAGGAGCCCACCTCTCGGATCAATTCCTAGCTACAGGAGCCTAGACCAATAGTAGCAGGATGGACTAGTGTCAGTTGTTGCAGAGGAGTACCAGAGTGATAGTTGCAGAGGCTAGTAGCGCCAGCGACTGAGCATCGCAGAGCAGAGTTGGCAACAGTGCAGTTGGCACAGAGCAGAGGTCAGCAACAACACAGAGGCTTCAGAGGGTCAACATAGAGACTAGCAGCAGCCAGACTCCAGCAACGAGATGCATCATACTGAACACCAATTCAGTAATTTGGGATGTTTTTCCGTTGCTGATGCAGTAGCAGCAGCAGTTGGAGAAGGTTGCAGTGCAGATGCAGTTGGCAGTGGCAGTGCCAGCAACAACACGGATGCAGAATTGAGAGGGAGTTGCAGTATGGATGCAGTGTTGACAGTGGTAGGGTCAGCAGCAGTACAGATGCAACATTTGCGCAGTAGTTGGTGGACAGGATGTCAAACATCAGCAATGCAGAAGGAGATGTTACAGAACAGAGTGATGCTTCAGCAGGGTGCATTGCTAGAGCACATTCCTCACTAAGAGGGAGTGTTGATTTCTGGTAGCATCAAATGTGCTCTAAGTCTCAAAATTTGTAGGGAGGCTTAGACACATGCATTCTCCAATACCTAGAAACCGTTTTGGGAAATTTTACCCGGAGACAGTTTTACTAAAATTATTAATTATTTTTAGTGGGTGCCTAAGCCTAAACATAGGAAATTAGAATAATTAGTGGGTATTAATCTAAACTGTGGGTGTAACTTCTAGAAGAAGACAAGGATCAAGCCAAAATGATCTAAGCCATTGATTAGAAGTTAATCTGGGCCGTTGGTTGTCCAACAGAAAGATATAAGAAGAGGCTTGAGGGGCACTTGGAGGACACATAGAGAGAAGATCAGAATTTCGATTTTCTGAAGCAGAGCAGTTGCTGGAGAGATTTTCGATAGTGATCTTTTGCAGAGAGGGGAAGGGATAGTATCTGGTGAGGAGTCTTTTTCTTGGGCCAGAGAGTACAAGGCAGAGAGGACAAAATGAGGAAGGTTGATGCTAGCCCACGCAGTGGTAGTGTAGAGCCTAGAGGGAGATCGAATTTCCTGCTGAGGAAATCGAGTTTCAAAAGCCGAGAGTCGGGGTGTGAGACTGGAAGGCTGGAAATCGAAGTTTCTGGGCAGCAGAGGATCAAAAGAAAGAGCAGTGCAGTCCCCAGCAGAGGTGACGCAGAGACTGCCTACAATTGACGTAGTTCTATGCAGAGGTTGACGTAGAGCCTCTTTCCAGCGAGATCAGGGTCAAATTCTTCCAGTGACAGGGTGAGAGCATCTCACTACTTGTTTTGTCCAGTTTTTCTCTATATCGGATAGCCAGTTAGGCATCCAACAAATTGTACTCAGAAATTACTACTACTTAATAATAAACCCTCAGCCGCTGCACTAGTTTTCCCGCATTGGGTTTTTTCGGGGACATTTGTCCAAAAACAACAGTGTAATGTGTGTTGTGTTTCTTTCCTGTTCAGTGTTTTGTTTTTGCTTATAATTTAAATGGTGTAGACTGCAGTGTATTAGTTTCGATATTTACTGTAGGAAACAATAAATAATTTGATTCAGAAATTAACAAGTAGGAGAAACATAATTAGTTGTTGCAGTAGTGATTTGGGATTCCAAATTTTCACAACTCGGCCATGGCATCCTTCCAAACTTCTTTTTTCACAACTTCTTCAAAAGTGCGAGGTTCGACCTGTATGATGGAGTTTATAGGTACAACGTATCCTTATTACTGACATGGCTTCTTGCTTTCTCTAAAGGACCTTTTTGGTAGGAATATGTGTCTCAACATCCTGTAATGTATCACGAAGCCACAAGGGTCTCTTCCTGGTAGGGGGTCACTTGGAGGAGGATCCAAGGGGTCCATAGTGTCCATGGGATCATCATCAACCTCTTTCTCTGACTCAGGCATGTTAATTTTTGCAACTGCGGTCAAATTCCACCATAGACAACTCAAATGACCAAGATGATGATGGCATCAGATTCCTCTTTTCGAGAGAATCAAAATCGACCTAAAGATCACCCAATTTGTTCAAGCGGAATTTGAGTTATGAATTATTTTATTTATACATGTATTATGGAATGGGTCGGCCCTAACCACAAGGGTAATTGCTTGGGTTGGCCCTAACCCTAAGTGAACCCTAGGAAGGCCTATAAATAGAAGAGACCTCAAGATCATTCGGACAAATCTTCTCTTCTCTTTTGTCTTGAATCGCACAGGTTTGATAGAAGGAGTTCGTGCTAGGGTCCGAAATCATAGGCGTGAGGTTAGCTCTGAAATAGGGTTTTCTGGTTTTTGGACGCTGGCACAGAACAAGGCATTTTAGTCCCTAGATGCTGGCACACAGTGGTCATGAGAGCGTCCAAAGAGCCTTGAACGTTGGCACGAAGGCTTATGGGAGCGTCTAGGGCCTTAGAGGCAGATTTGGAGGTGTCGATCCTCGGATGCTTGCACAGAGTGGCCTTGGGAGCGTCTACACTGTCCTAGACGCACGCACAGTATCTTTAAGGGAGCGATCAAGGGTTTTTGAGTAGATCTGATGAGTTGGTCCCCGGACGCATGCACAAAATGGTATGGGAGTGTCCAAGCTGCCACAGTCGCTGGCACATAATTCTCAGAGAGCATCTAGCGCTGTTATAGTCGCTTGCACAGTTCCTCCTCCCTGCGTCCGAGACTCAAAGATGAGATTTCAATATTCCGAAGTTTCCGTTCAGTGCTGACAGTTTTCAACAGTGTTCGACATAGTGACAACAATATACAACAATTGACATCAGTTTGTGACAGCACATTACAACCATCAGTATGAGGGTTTTGATTTCTAGCATGATTATATTTGTTTCATGGATATCATTATTGTTTTGTTGCATAGATAAAGTTATGGATCATTGTACTCTCTTTTGCTGCATCATTTGATGACGATCTAAGAAGAAGAAGAAGATTTGCAAGGGTTTTCCCCATAGTGGGTTTTGCCCTGGTCTCAAACCAATCTTGGTTTCTCTATGTGTGTGCATGTTTTTCTTCTACTGTTCCTTTTATGTTCTGCTGCATTGATGATGATGGTGATGTTGTTTCTTTCTATGTAATTGCATATGCTGATGTATAATGGTGTAGATCTGAATAATGTAATGATGATATGGGGTGAACTTAATGTATTAATGATGAAATACAATTATCAAAGCAAAGAACAATGTCACCCTATCAAAAATTAACATGGTATCAGATGTGGGATGAAGAAAAGTCATGGAGATCACATCGATGATGACACCATTGATGGAAGCGGGAAGAGGATAGTGGAGACCTAAAAGAACTCTAGGGTTTGAAGAAAACCCTAGGCATCTTGATGATTAGGGTTTAATGGATTCTATGAGGTAGGGTTGGAGAGAAAACCTTGGTTTATGGCAAAGACTGGAGATTTGATGTATGAAACTCTATCATGGTCTATGTGAAGATGCTCAAGCACTTCACGAAGATTCGATGAAGCCCTAGATGGGATAATCCCTAGTAGACTTGGTTGGATACTTGAAGGCAACATTGGTATATGGATCATGGACGTTGATGGCTCTTTAAGATTGGTTCAAAAGGAAGAGGATCACCTCTCATTTAAGATAAGTATTTCTTGACTTATGATGCTTCTTACTTGTTAGACTTATAGATCTGATGATTATATTTACTACTTGTACTTCTTGCATATGGATTTGAGTATATAGATGTTTCTAACCTCCTTGATGAGATGTGATGAGTAGATCCTTCTTGAGGATCATTTTGAGATGCAGATCTGGAAAGAGATAAAGAGGTACTTGATGAAAAGATGACAAAGTGCTTCAAGTGGCCTATGTCTAATGAAAAGGTGCACAAGTAATACCACAAGGTATGCATGGTATGTTGTGTTTCAGCTATTGGCTCGGTAAGCCCTAAGGTATGATGAGAATGTCTCTTTCTTTAATGGCTCATACATGCACATGAAAGTGACTTGGATCTATGTTTCCTATGATGAAAAGATGCACCTGGTGTTGAACATTTTGATCTTCTTGAATTCTATAAGGCTATCTAATGTTGATACATTGATACACTTGATGTTTGGCTAACATCTATCTGTTGGATATCTTGATCCTATAAAGAAGGCTAGCACCTTGACTCTAGTAAATGATACTCTTGATACTTGTCATGATGGATTTCATATAGAAGGATAGCTCATTGACTCCTATACATGAGTTTGTTGGTAATGCTTGCGATAAGCATGATGAAAGCATATGGAAAGAGTGATTGACACTCTTGTTGTTTTGATAAAGCTTTATTGAATGACCTAATTTGATCTCATTGGTCATGAAGAGCATGGTAACCTTGATGTGAGAGGTATAAGTGTAAGATTGATAAGTAGATCTCTTACTAACTATGGTCATGTCTTGACAGCATATGGTTAAACTGAATGTCCTAACTTGATAGAAAGTGCTATTGTGTTCATAATCTTCGAGATATGATGTTGCATCTTTCCACTGCTTTGAGTCTAATCTTTGATGAAAGATTGATGTCATGATGCTGATAGCCATGATAGATACATGTTTATGATCTAACAAGATCTGCTGTTGCTTGACTCTAGTACAAACAGGCTGATGATGTGAATGAAGATGAATGATGCAAATCCCCAGTCAAAGGGAGAATCTCTTTTCAAGACTTTTACTCATACTATTATTTGCATTGTGTTGTTAAAGTATGATTTATGTGCATCTAATAGTATTTATCTGCAGTAGGGTCTCAGATATGAAGCCCATACAGAAATTAGGGTTTTTTTCCGGACGCAATCACATATCGGGAGATCTCGTCGCTAGACGCATGCATACTAAGGCTTCGACAATGTCCAGGCAACTAAAGTCTCTCCCATGCTAACCTGAAGGGAGCGTCCAGAGGTTTTACTAAAATTGACCATCATTTCAAGCTTTTAGAAGTTGTCTGAACTCTGAATCATGATGTCCCTGACATAATTTGCCACTGTTAACTAATTTCTAAAGTTGTTGAGTTAAATCGTTGATCATATAATGAAGTATTGTGCATGAAATCAGATGGTCACTTAGAAGATATCAGTACCATAGATGTATTGCAGATAACAACACGATCAGCTAGCATGAAAAGCTTGAATGTTTGTCATAACATGAACATGCAGACTGAACTTGTATTTGCAGGTGATCGGGACATACATATAGATACGTCACTATGTTGTGCTACAAGAGGTTGGCACGATTTGGTTGAGTGATATAGATGAGCAGTCTTTAGTGTTGTGTCATGATACTTAACTTGGAATTTTGAATTGAAGATTTGATTTGACTATAGATCTCTCCACGATAACAAATTTGGACTTGGCCTGATGACTAGTGAACTGATTTGACGATTGTTGATTTGCCCTAATATCGATGCTATGTTGGCATGATGGCTTATGTGGGTATTCAGAGTTTGGCCTCCTTATTCGTAATGGTTGAAATAATGATAGTTGTGATTCAACATGAAAATGTAACCTGCATGACTCATCTTTGGTGTATGTATTTGCACCTTGTGACATAAATGACTTATGTAATGCTTATGAGAATGACTTGATAATGTTCGGATTGATATTGCATGACTGGTTACAAATCGTTCACATGATGAAGTCATGATTTGATATAAGCTCCACCTGTCCCCTGGTTGAAAGTATTGATACTGTGATAATGATGACTTTGATAATGGTCGTGATCTAACTTTGAAACTCTGATGAGATGACTTTGCTAATATGATGATACAACATTGATTTATGTCAGGATGATTATGATGGCTTAGCAAACCATTATGGTTAGAGCATTGCTATCCTGATATGTCTATATTTGAAAGTTATCTGATGAAGTCAGGATGATGAGTTCCAATGTATGGCTTTGATATTGATTATGGTTTTGGTTTTATATCCTGATGATATACTCGTGACAGGTGATGAACCTTTGATGATCTAAATCAGAGGGTTTTTGAAGACCGAAACGATGTATCATGGCATGATGAATTGATTTTTGGAATTTGGGAAAGACATTCCATATTGCGAAGCTATTGGAAAATGTTTTTGTATAATGAAAATGAAAATCATTGGATACTCCAATTTAAAGTTCAAAGATATTGTTGAACTTGACATGGCATTTGACAGTTGTTTGAAGCATTGTTGTTCCGTTTTGAACATCCATCTGTCTATATATAATGTGTATAGAATTCGAATGAATCCATGAGTGAGTTGCTTCACTCACATAGAGTTGCCGCCAAGCATCCTTTGAAATATCTGCATGAGGTGTTCTATTTTTGAGAATGAGATATGTCTCCTATGATATGTGTCTCTATAGATGTGTTGCTGATATTTGAGATTATTGTTGCTTTAGTATGAGATCTGCCACGATATTTTGGACGAAAGGTCCATAGTACGATTGAGGTTGAGTGCGATGTTGCTAGCATGGCTAGCTGTGAGGCAGGATGAAGAAGCTCCTTAGAGAGCTATCTGAGCATGATCCGGATATGACAAGGATACATTGAGATCCGATTAGCAGAAAGTTCCATATTTGTAGTTGGGACCGAGATACTCTCATATATTGAGACAATGCAATTGTTTGAAACAAGCTCAAGCTTGTGGTTGGCACCTCCTTGAGAGGGAGGATGATTATGGTATCCTTTTGTGATTTATATGATTATATATGATCTGACATGATATTTGATTTGATGTTCTGTATGAACAAGAAACAGCTGCTATTGAGACAAGCTAATGATGAGAGCAGCGCTGATTGAGAACACTGAGCCAACTCTTCCTCCTTGTTTGAGCTCCCAGGGTGAGGAATTGAGATGGAGGGCTCCTGGGGTTGAGGGAACTCTGGACAATAGGGCGTTACCCCTATCTGTTACCCATAGGGTTGGAGAATGTTGCTCCCCTATCTTCATAGGGTCAGAGAATGCTGCTCCCCTGTTTGGTCTTTGCAGAGTATACCCTAGTTGGCATCATACCCACAAGCAGGCCAGCTTGTCGGGAATACCGCTCCTCGTTTGGCCAACGAGTTGAGAGTGTACTTGGGGTGTACAACCCAAGTCGATTATGATGTAGGTGTTCTACCACATGACTATTCTGGGTCATCAATGGGAAGATCAGTAGGCAATAGGATGGGTTGAGATAACCCGATATGATTCCGGGTTGAGGGTAAGCTCCTCGATGAAATTCCAGGGTTGAGGGTGTACTCCCTTGTGTGATGAGTTATCCTATTGCTTGGTATGGGTGGAAGCTATTGCTCCCCGATGTGGTTCCAGGTTGAGATGTGCTCCCTGATGATATGCTCTTCGATGACAATCGATGATGATTGATGATATTCCGGGTAGTAACCCGCTGGCAGAGATTCCAGATAGCAGCTTGATGGATAAAGGGTGGTAGCTTAAGCTCCCCTCCAGTATCAAATTCTTTGTCTTCTAGATCCGAGAATCTTCAACATATGAGCAGGAACAATCAAGAGATAAGTAGGAATAAGCGAAGGATAGATTGAGATGTACAATGATGACTTGTGATGATGAGACACTTGAGATGGACATGGCACGATGACTACATGACAAAGATGATCCATGATGACACTTGAAGATTCCAGAATGGCATATTGATCGACGGACAAATATTGGTTGGTGGAATTCTCCCTAGTTGAGAGGTAGTGTTAATTTTTACAACTGTGGTCAAATTCCACCATAGACAACTCAAATGACCAAGATGATGATGGCATCAGATTCCTCTTTTCGAGAGGACCAAAATCGACCACAATATCACCCAATTTGGTCAAACAGAAGTTGAGTTATGAATTATTTTATTCATACATGTATTATGGAATGGGTCGGCCCTAACCACAAGGGTAACTGCTTGGGTTAGCCTTAACTCGAAGTGAACCCTCTGGAAAGCCTATAAATAGAAGAGACCTCAAGATCATTTGGACACATCTTCTTGTCATTTGGACCGGAGTCCAAATTAAATATGACGAAACCAAAACCCTTCACAAGATGAGTAGTATTATCTCCAAGAATGATTTTCAAATTCGTCTCCCTCACACCCAGGTTTGAGAGGACTTCGTGATATCCAGAGAAATGTTTAGGAGCCCCAATATCCACCAACCATCATACGAATCCAGAGGAGAAGAACTAGAAAGAGTGGAAATAAGAATATATTTAGATTGACTAGCAACTGCATTATTTTCATCCCTGGAGTTCCTTGATCTCTTTTGAGGACGATGGCCTTCTTCTCGATCATCCAAAGCATCTCTTCTTCTTCAATCATCTCTTCTTCTTCGATCATTGAACCTATTGTTCTTGAAGCCTTGATTGTTGTTGTAGTTGGATCTTGAATCATTTCTCTTTTCTAGGTATTCTCGAGCATAATGACCATGGTTGTGGCAGTTGAAGCATTCAACGCGAGGCATGTCTTTTCTATACATTCTCTTGGATTCAGAAGAAGGCATTCTTGAATTAGATGGTCTTCCTCTTCCTTTCCTCTTCTTGTGTTGAACAAGAAATGAAAAGGGTTTTCCTTCGTGCTTTTGAATTCTTCCTTTGGCAATCATCTTGGCCTCCTCTTGAGTGCATTTACCAATGAGCTCATCAAATGTTGGAAGAACATTATTGTTGCTTAGAGTAGTAATGAAGGTTTCCCAAATAGGAGGAAGACCTTGAAGAGTCACCACCACCAATTCTCTGTCAGATATGTGTTCACTAGGAAATTGTTGTTGATCCCTCAGGCGGGATACTCTCATGATAAAGGATTCCACATATTCTCCTTTGTTCATTTTCATATCTTTGAGTTGATTTTTTGAAGACAGAATGTGAATCAAGTTGTTGTCCTCATACTTCCCAACCAACTTATCATAGATATCCTTAGACTTCTTCAAGCTACCAACATAAACAAGTAAATGATCTTGTAAACCATTAGTGAGAATTTTCTTGGCTTTGAGCTCACCTTTCTTGTACTTGGATTTGGCCGCAACAGTATCATTTTCCAGAGGTACAGGAACTTTTCCTTCCACATATTCCAAAACATCATTTTCATCCAATATCGCTTTCAACCTGATCTTCCAAGTGAAAAAGTTTGATGAGTCACCCAATTTCTCAGAATCCTTAAAGTAAGATGTAGACATCTTGATCAAATTAAATAGGCTCCTTCAACTTCTTTCAAGAATGATTGCTTTTGTTTCTCATCTCCTTCGGCTTGTCTTCACCTTGGCTTCGGTACCATGTTAATTTCCACTATTATATGCTATTATAATCACTTTAGCCCAATTCTTATCTTCAATTAGCAATCAAATCAATCTTCCAATAATATATAGCAATTGTAGATAGAACAGTGAATGCAATGTACAATAGAAGACAATCAAGAGCAATAAGAGACACAAGGATTTGGTCAAAGCCCAGGGAAAAACCCACAACAGTGAAAACCTTTTCAAATTCTCCTTCTCATTAGATTGTCATAAAATGTTCAGCAAAGAGAATACAATGTTCCAATTCATCAATCAAGAGTCAAAGTCAATCCTTTGACTATCCAACAAAACCAACCAAACAATATCCAAGAGATGAACCCAATAGACAAATCTGATCAAATTCAAAGTCCCCAAAACTAATCAAAGTCCATAGTCAATGGTCAACAATATCTTAGGTCACAGCCACAGGAACCCAATGACCAACAGTGTGGCTATAGCCCTCCAATCACAGGGAGCACCTTATCAACCATGCGACTGTAGTCGAATTTTCCTCTATCCAATCCCACGGCTCCAAATTAATTTCTTCTCCTTGCATATGTGAGCTTGGACCCTGTAATTTCGAACTTGTACGAACCAATCCAAAAAGAGAAAGGAGAAGATGCTTGATGATAATGCCAAATGAGGTTGACTTGTCTTGTATTTATATGCTTCCAAGGGGTGCCCAATTTATCTTTAAAACTGACTTGAACTTTTGTGCACATGTGGGTTTTCACCTTAAAAATACATTTTTCCTTAACCAAATTAAATTCTTCCAAGGGCTAGGAGGGGTCTTTCTTGATGAAAAAGATTGTCCAAAGGAGGGAATTTGTCCCTGAGTTGCCAAATTAACAATATGAGCTAAAGCTTCCGGAAGGGAGCAAGATCCACAATGTCTTCCATGTATCCTCCCTGAAGAAGGTAGTGGGGCAACAAATTACTACTTCATTTAAGTTACCTCCCTTGGATGAAGAGGGCCATCTAGTGCTAATCCAGAGGAGATATTGGAGAGAAGATTGAGAAGCAAAATTATCAAGGAATATCTTGTGCGGTGGAAGGATTTACCCCTAGAGGATGCTACTTGGGAGGGGGAGCAGATTTTACAACATCTAGAACTTAAATTGCCTGAGGACAAGCAATTTTTGGTGGGGAGGACTACAATGTCCCCACATATTTTATCTATTTTTGACAATTTTGATCAATTTTGGCAAAAGGGTAATTTTAGTATTCTATATTCTAGTAAAAAGGTGCCAAATAGGTCAACTCAATTTTAAATTAAAAAGAAAGGTACCTGATACCTATCAAACTAGCAAGGGACCTAAGGGGGATCCCTAAGGGGCAAATGCTAGGCCAAGGGCAACAAATGGAGACTTAGCCCACTGTCACCTCAGCTAAGGCTCCCTTCTATTTACGAACTTTCACCAATGGGAGGAGACCCGGTATATTATGGAGTCACCAATGAAGGATAAGTCAATGAAATGATGTGGAGTGACCCAAACAATCCCTTTCTCGGAAGAGTTAGAAGGATAAGGTTTGCTTGCTTCCTAAGCAAAGTACAATGTCTTCTAGGGAAAGGAAAGGAGGATTCAAGGGTTAGGTTTATGGGATATGACTTATGAAGGAACTTCCCAATCCCTAAAATCCTTATTGTAATTGGTATCCTGAATGGTTCTTGAAGAATTGTCTTTTCAAAGGAATGGGACCACACGGGACCAAGTGGACCCGATCTAGGATAGGGGGAATGAGTATAGCAACCAATGATGTTCTTACCCTAGACAAGGTGGGGAAAGGATCAAAGAAAGAATTTTCACTTGAAGGTGTTGATTTGATCCTATGAGGTACTAGCCTTGGGGATGCTAAGGCAAAGTTTGATCCCGGAGCTAGGGCTTGGCTTTTCTCCCAACTCCACCATCGAAATGGCTTCAAAATTGGAGGAGACCTTGAGGAAACACTAGCACAGGAGACCCTAGGAGATCGAACTTTTTGGAGGGCTAGCTTGTCGGGAAATTGATGCCCTAGGTGCCCCAACTTGGCTAGACCTAGAAGAAGGTGAAGGAATGTGATTTTTGGTGACCACCTTTTGGTAGATCAGTGCCTTAGTCTTTGGGAGAATGGAGTCTATGATGAATATGAGTAGGATTTCTTGGTTCCCAGTCAAGGAGGCCTCAAGACCACTTCGCTAGCCTTCTAGGTCAAGGAGAAGCAATCTTGCAGCTTTTATACTTCGATGCACAAAGGGAATGGCTTATCAAGGTCAAATTCTTTGATAGAATTACCCCTAGGAGATTTCGTTCATATTACATGGCCCATACATTGAGAGATGCTATAATAGAGACAAAATTCCACAATTTTAAGCAGTAAATGCATGCAACAATTAGCCCTAGAATAGCGAAAATCCCAATGCAATGTATATGACAAAGTAAAACAGGAATAAGATTAAAAGGCTAAAGCATGTACTTACATGTAACATAATATATCCAACCATTCACAATTGACAATAGAGAAGCTCTGAGAGAAGATAGACCAATATCCACACATCAAAATTCATCCATAAAGCTCCAATTCATCCTCTAGAAAAAATGCGAAAATATCAAGAGAGAGAAAAGATTCAATCCAAAGTGATGATGAGCAAATGAGCTCATCTCACTTGTATTTATACACAAATTAGGAGTTCGAATTAGCCTCCTTGGCCTACATAAGCTTGAAAAATAAAATAATGTTCTAATAATTCAGCTTTTGTTGACAAGCCCACCAAACTAGCTCATAAATGAAAAAGTAAGCCTCTCAAGAGGTCAAATAATAATCTATGCATGTCGTAGGGCCCTCTAAAAGGCCTAATGAGGTCCATGGGTGCCACAATGAAGAATAAGACCCTCAAAAGAAGTGGACAAGGGGTTGGCACCTTGTAATAACTTGTGTTGCTCCATATGACATGTGGGGGCACACAAGTGTCCTCATGGGTTTCCAAATAAATCAAAGGTGCTTGTAGATTGCCTACAAGGGCTAGGTTGATAGTGTAGGTGATGCCACACCATCGTGCAAGTCCTGGATCATTTGCCAAGTGTGTGGTGCAAATCTGGGGCCAGGTCGGCAAGTGCACATTCCTCGTCCGATAAGTGAACCATGAGAAATTTCTAAATGGCTGTGGGGATCCATGGAGTGTTGTCTGCTACTATGGAGGCCCATGGCTCTCAACGCACACCCTATAAGTGCCAATGTAGCCCTTTGAAGGATTAGGACCCTGTATAGGGGAGACCATCTGCAATCCTGCATAAGATCAAATGCGTTCCTTAGCCTTCTAGTACAACACGTCATTAGAGAAATCGAGTAATCATGGACCACAAGTGGGGACTTCATAATGGCTTGCCCTTCCATAATGGGCTTCAGAATGTGCCAATGTCTCCTAAACTCCAAATGGGGTTAACCAATAATCCTATTAGGTGGTTTCTATTTCTAAAGGGATAATATTGTCAAGGTACATCCTTCAAAAGGTGGTGGCATGTGGCAGATAGGTGAATGAAGTAGGGAATGAGAAGGGGTAGCCCTGGGTCACATGTTGGGGTACAAGGGTAGCTAATAAGAGGGAAGCCCACACTCGGGTTTATAACATATAGGAGGAAGCAATCATGGTACATGAGGTGCCCTGACTTTGATTTTTCCACCCTTCTTTACATGCCTTTCGCCTTTTTATGAGTTTGTTTGATTAACTGCTCAGGGCTCAGGGGGGAAGAGCATGATGTATAATATATAGCAGTGAATACCCCCTTTTAAGGTGGGGCGGTTCATTGCCCACCAAGGGCTGAGACAATCATGGGTTTCTGTATGATGAAGGAGGTTCATAAAACCTGTAGGAACTAGGGTGATGACCATGATTATGGAATAGAGCTCATGTATTGGCCTTTGCCCACGTGCTAATGTGTTTGTCCTTGCCATCTTTTGCATTTTGTGGTACACTTTCCTGTTGAATGTGGCCATATATGCTTTTATCTTTCTTTTTAGCTGCATCAACCTCCGGGCTTCATTCTAGGCCATGACCCAAGGTGTGGGCAAGGGGAAGGGGCATACTAACCCTATGTGGACTCAATGGAGAAATGTGGACCCAGGTGGGAGAAATGATGAATGGAGCAATTATGAGTGGAAAGAGGGTAATATAAGCTGATAGGGGAGCAGGACCACGCAACCAAAATCGGGGTTTCGTATGAAATACCATCCCTAGAGCCAAATGGTCAGTAAAAGAGATCCCACGAGACTAGAATCCAAGGTTAATACCTAAAAGGGTCTAGGGGACAAGAGCACAGGCCTAGCCCATTCTTTCCGCTGAATCCCCCCATTAATCCATGCCCAGAGGTGTCCATGATAAGTAAACTACAATACTCAATTTCTAAATGACAAGGCATACCTTTAGGTTTGAGAGGCCCACTTTTAAACATACGATCATGGAAGATGGGCGAGGAACCACATGGCTGGCTCAGGTGGCAGAGAAATGGCACAATGAGCTAGCTAGTGGCTGTTGGCTGCCGACTGAGGACCATCTTGGAGAAAAACTTTCTCCAAGGGATATTACCCACAAAATGGTTGGTAACAATACACACAAAAGGAAATTATGAAAAGGGAAGGGGCTCAATTTGGAAGGCTATTCTAATTGACCATTTTCTAATTGTAGTTCAAGAAGAGCTCAAGTGAGTTCACTCAGAGGGTTTCAAGGGAAATTCTCCACCCAGTTTCGATAGAATTCAATTGCTACCCTAGTTAGACCCCCAATTTCAGTCGAAGTATTTGCCACTCTATTTGGGTTCTCTACCCGCCATATTTCCTAATCATCTTGTAGCAACTCTGGAGATAATTTTGTTTGTAGGAAGTGGCCCATTGTCAAGAGGGATGAGTTCAGTGTGAAGGCCGAATTGTGTGGCTGAGTGGGATGAATTTCCAAGGGAGTCTAAGCTCAACCATAGAGGTTGATAAATTCCCTACGGAGGGTCAATTTGGCAAGGAAGAGAGGGAGGCCAAAATTATTTCTCATAGAGACCAAATTCATTGCTGTAGGAGGCCAATTTTTTGTGCATTTCCAGGGAGGCCGAATGCTCTTGGAGAAGGCCGAATCCATCTCCAAACAGGTGCCAAAGTTTTTGAAGTGTGTCCAAAATTTGGTGAGGGTCGAATCACTAGTTTCCAAGGCCAGATTTGGTGGAATGTTCGAGTTTTCACAAGGGACCGAGTTCCCTTTCCTTAGAGGGTTGCATACATGCCCAAAATTTGCTAAGGGACCGAATTTTGAATGAAAAGGGGGTCGAGTTCCAATTCTCCGTGACCAAATAGTGCAAACAAACAAGGGGACAAGCTGCTCAAGTTTTGGGAGGTCGTGGTCATTTCCAGGAGCACAGAATTAAGGAATGTCATCTTCAAAATTCCATTTCTAGGTTCCCTCACTCTAAAATTGTAAAAACCCCTTTTTAGCTAATAAAAACGCTGTTGTTCTTGAAGTGATAAATTCTATGTTAGTTTTTGTAGCATCGAACAGGTGTTCTAGTCTTGGTTTGTGTCCTAGAGGCTAAGGAACACAAGATCTTCAAAACCCAGAATTTTTTTTGTGAAATAAACTTGCGAGACGCCTTAATTAAATTATTTAACCATCATTTAAATTTTTCCTAACTTAGGAAAATTGGTTAATTAATAGGATTTAATTAAGGAAACTTGAGAAATCTCTAGAACCTCACATGGATTGAGTTGAGATGATGTTAGTTGTTGATAACGATTTAATCATGGTTGTTGGTGCTCCAACGAGAGATTATAAGAGCAAGTCGATGGGGATGGAGATAGACACATTAGAAACACATCGAGTAAGAGGGAGAGCGAGTTCCTTAGGCTGATCGAACTATCCAGTGCAATGATTCAACAAGAAGAGGAGCTTGAGCCAAAACAATTGTGGTTGAGGGAGCAACAACAAAGATTTCCGGTGAAGTTCCAATGTCAGAGAGTCAGTAGAAGGAGGGCTGCATTATTTCCTCAGTGAGGCTGTGCAGAGGTAGCGCAAAAGCTCCAGAGGGCAGTTTGATTCAACTAGAGAGGAGGTCAATTTAGGTGCTAGAGGCCGGGAAAATTTCCAGGAGGCCAAGCGAATCATTTCCAAAGGCAGATTTAGGCAAAACGACAGATTCAGGGTAGCTCCACAAGGAGTGCGAGTAGGGCTTGGGTAGAGGATGATGTAGGGGCAACTCGAGTGGCCTAGATTGAGCCAGATTTGGAGTAGGATCAGTTGTGGAGTGAGATAATTTGTATCACAGGTATTTTGGCCAGATTATTTTGTTAGAGGATTGCCAATCAAGCATCCAAATTATTGTACTTAGATTTTGTTGCTGCATAATAATAAAAATAAACGATCATCTGTTGCACCGTTTTCCCTTCAGGGTTTTTCTAGGGACGTTATTCCAAAAATACTGGTGCCATTTTTATTGTGTGTGTTGACCACTACGTGTCAACTTCCCATAGTAGTACAACCCCTTTTCTTTGCAAAAGGGATAACGCTTGATTGACGTGTCCGTGCCATTCGATAGTCATCGTTGACTTGATCAATTTATGTTGTAAACCCAGTCCGCATGTGTGAATTGTAAATAATCTTCGCAGAGTTGAGTCATGTATGTAAATTGCCTAGGTGGACCTAATTTTCTAGTGATAATCTACGTTCTAGAAGGTTTTTTGTCTCACCAATCCATGATCGGCAGAGTTTTCCTTCAGCCTAACCCCAAAGCCGGAATGAATTTTGTCATTAGAATCTTAGAGGAATCCTAGTGTGTTGATCTGCTAGATTATATTTGGTCGCAGAACTGGGTGGTCTATGAGGGTCTATGTCAAATAGGTTTTCCCCTTTCAGATGTAAAATTGTAAAAGTCTAATGTAAAGTGTCTTGAGGGTTAGAAAATGTTTTAATCCCCTCATAAGTCCTAAGTCCTAGGTCCTAGGTGATTTTTCCAAAGGCTAAGTTCGAGGATCCAAAAAAAAAAAGAAAAAATTAAATTAATTAATTAAAAAAATAGATAAAAATAATCATAAAATAATAATAAAATTTTAAAAATTAAAAAATATTAAAAAATAAAAAATAAAATAAAATAAAATTTAAAAAATAAATAAAATAATAATAAGTCAAATTTTTGAGTAAATAAATGCAAAATTTTAATTTTTTAATATATTAAAATGCATTTAAAAATTCGACGGATGAGATTAAAAGAAATCTTGATTCGCATCGATGGTCGAGATTAGTTTGACATGGATCACTCGAACTAGCTGTTGGGAATTTTTCCTTTAAATAGGGTGCTAGGGGTCATTTGAGATTGGATCTGAGAGTCTGGTGCTAAAGAAAGTTCTCTTGTTGTCATTTTTTGTGCAATAAAGAAAGACTTTGGGGTTAAAAATCTTGCTGGTGCTACTCTTTTGAAAGTGCTATAAGATGATTTATGTTTCTGCATAATTTTATTTTCAGCCATTGATTTTAGCTTGATGAAGATTGATTTAGGCACAGGTATCTTGTCTGATCTCTAGGGTTTGAATGATAGTTTAAATTCTGAAATATAATGGCAGGTATCTCCATTTGATCTGGATTTTACTATTATTTTCTCCCTCTATGTTAATGGTTGATTTTAAGCTGTGCAGGAAATCTTAGTTTTTGATTTTAGCTTGATGAAGATTGATTTAGGCACAGGTATCTTGTCTGATCTCTAGGGTTTGAATGATAGTTTAAATTCTGAAATATAATGGCAGGTATCTCCATTTGATCTGGATTTTACTATTATTTTCTCCCTCTATGTTAATGGTTGATTTTAAGCTGTGCAGGAAATCTTAGTTTTGAGTTTACCGGGCGTTCGGGGAAGTTCTCGGCTAAACCAGCCAACTCCCGAATTGTGTTTTCTGAAAGAGCCCAGCCAGTTCTTGATCCCAGGCTTATCATTTAAAATTTTTTATGAATGCATGAAGGGTTTTCTGAAATCTCACATTAAAATTAAATTCTGAAAATGTTATTGTGGATTTTTGACAAATCTGGCTGTTTAAAGAGTAAAAAATCTGTGAATATTGTAAATTTTTAGCTGGTTTGGGGGTTTTCAGTTTTGTTTTTGTAACATTTTACTTCTCGGTGTTCCGTTTTTGCCATTGCAGGTTACAGGTCTAAGAAGAAATATTTGTTTGAAGCCAGATCTAGGCCCTGGAGGGTAAGCTCTGGCCTCAGGATCAGTTCTTGAAGGGTTTTTTCTGAAGAAATTTGAGTCTCTCCAAGCTATCTGTCTGCTGGGGTTTCAGTTCTAGTAGGAAAAATTACTTCAAGTCTGGAAATTTATTTCAGGGGTTTTCATCATAAGCAAAGGGAGTTTAAAAAAAAAAATTCTGAGGTTCAAGGCTGTCCAAGCCATACCACTCCTCTGTGTGAAGTTCTTCATCATCGCTCCTTTGCCATCGACCCTTCTTCAAAACCCGCGTGAGACCCATCTTGCAACCTGCGTCCTTTGCTGCAAGGAGAATCGTTTTATTGTTTCACGCATTGGCAGCTGGCTGTCCTCATTTTACCTCACGCTGTGGACTCATTACAGCTATATGTTGCTCTCCATCGCTGCCCACGCAATCTCTTCACGCGTCCTCCTTCATTCACTTGCAGCATTGCTGCTGCCTCCACGCAGCTCAGATCCCTCCTCTTCCGTCCCTTGCTCTATTTCATCGAGCTACCTTTCCACGCATTTCCTGGCAGCCTTTCTTCTACCGATCGTCTCTGCGTGCGTGTTTTCTATTCCTTCCGCTGCCGTACGATCTCCTCCCACGCTGCTTCAAAACCTGCAAAACAAATCCTCGCCATTAACATTTCCGCTGCCGTAGCTTCAACCTTCACGCAGACCTGCAATCAACCAAACAAACATTCGATTTTTTTTTTACATATGCTGCGGTTCGATTATATGGTTAGGGTTACGTATGTATCAGCGTTAGATTTAGAGTAAAATTTTTGTTTTAGTTTGTGTTTAGTATCAGAATTTTATTTTGCTCTTTAGTTTAGCATATTTTTATATATAAAAACAAAAAAAAATCGATTCTCATTTTTTTTTAGCTTTAGAATAAGATTGAGTTTAGTTTCAGGTTAGCGTATTTTTTTTTTTTTGGTTAATATATAAAAATTTGAAAAAAAAAAAACGATTTTAAATTTCTTCTTTGTGTTTCTTTTATTTAGGTTAGCTTAGATGTTAAATTTACGTTTAGTTATATTTGGATTAGATTTTATTTTAATTTTGTTTCATTTTAATTTTAAAGTCAAAAAATCATAAAAATTAAAAATATAACTAAAAATAAAAAAATAAAAAAATAAGAAAATATATATAAAAAGCCCCTTTAGTTTAGTTTAGTTTAGAATTAGATTTTAAATTTCAGTTTAATTGTATATATTTATATTTATTATAAGTTTCATTTAGTTTAAAATTTGACTCTTCTTTTTAGTCTTGTTTCATTTAAAAAATATATAAAATGCATCAAAAGGTTCTTTTTTGGATTTTGGTCATAGTTTAGCTTAGGGTTTCAGGTATTTTTTAAGTTTTGTTTTGTTTTGGTTTTGATTTAAAAAAAAAAAAATAATAATAAAAAAAGTTAAAAAGTTTCTTTTTAGTTTTTAGACTTTAGTTTAGATTAGATTTTATTTTTTAGGATTTTAGTTTTGTTTTATTTTTTATTTAAAATTTTATTAATATCTATATATATATATATATTAAAATTTTGAAAAGGACTAATTAAAAATTAGAAATTCTTTTTAAAATCTTTTTTCTGTTGTGGTGAAGTTAAATGTGCTTAAAATATTTATATCTGGAGAATAACTATTTGAAATTTGGCCAACATTTAAATTTCATGGTTGTTTAAAGCATTCATTCTTTATAAATTTAATTGCTGGATCATTATTAAGGCGTTGTGCGTTTGTTGAATATCTTACATCGCTTGGGTTATTTGATGGTAAATGATTTTTAATGAGCTCATATTTCTGCAAGCATTTGATAAATAATCATTCAGTCATTAACTCCATAAGGCACTGGTCTATTAACTTGATAAAATCAATTAAGTGCTTGTTTCTCCTCGTGTCTCCCAAACCAACTGGTCCACAGTTGGTCATCCATTGTCCCATAGGGTCTACCCCCCTTAGCTGCGAGAGACAGGCTTAAACGGAGAGATCGGGGATCAGGGTGACAACCCCCGATCTGAGCGTTGTCGTGACAATCTGTGCGACAAAAGTGTGCATTTATTTTCTTAGTTCCAACATTTTATTTAGCTTTCACATAATTTATTTGTGAAGAATTGCAGTGTGATTTACTCGGCATTAATCATAAAATCTATTGTTCCTTACTATTCTGCTGCATTGCTGATGTTATTATTCTCTCTATATAGTTGCTAATGTTGATATGAGGTGGATGTAACGTGAAAATTGTTGAAGAAGTTTAAAAATGAAATTATCTACAACAAAGAACAAACTAGCCCTAATATCAACACCATTATCTTGGGATCAGAGCCCAAGTAAGTTTGGATTGCTAATGAAAAAAATTGATTCGGAAGAATCCGCGTGTTGTTTTTATGAAATTGTTTATTTAATTTTTGCTTTTGCTAAGTTAATAACCTAGCTATATAAATTATCTAGTAAAATTCAATTTGCTAGGTTAATGTTTTACTAGGTGCTAGGTTTAACAAAAACTAACATGGCATTAGAGCTAGAACTCTAAGGGGCTGGTCTAAAAAAAATCACTGGAAACCAGGTTCATACAAAATCATCGAGGTTATGCTAGTTCATCACACCTTTGGAAATTTTGGAGATGGTCAATTGAAGGATTGACGAACCACCAATAGTCAGTTGAGTGGTCAACTAGCAGAGTATTCATAATTATATTGAGTGGTAGATGAGTTGGTTGAGTAACCGACTATTGGACAATTGATCAAGTGGTCGACTAGTGGGATTGCCAACTGTGAAATTAGAAATCCAACTGCAGTGATTAATATTATTTCTTCTACTTATTGACTCAGAAATAAGTTATTCACAGTGTTCCTACGACAAATATCGAAATAAATTCTACTGTAGCCTTCACAATAAAATACCGCGGAAAGTGAATGAAAAGAAAAATACTAGCACAAGTATAACCACAATGACAGTTATTTTTGGACAATCGTCCCCGGAAAAACACAATGTGGGAAAACCGGTGTAGCAGATGAGGGTTTCTTTATTATTCTTCAGCAACAATCTCATGTATAAGATACAATCAACAGAATAGAAGAAGATTCTCTATGAGAAATTTTATAGACACTTCTCGGCAAGTTTTTGATCTAGGAGAGGACCTGCTGCCCCCTCTGCGTCTCACTACATCAGCTCCTGCGTGAGGACTGCGCAGTCCCAGTGTCAAACTGCCCTTGCACTAACTCTCCTCTACGTCACAGCTTCTGTGCTGTCCTCCCTCTGCTCTACGTCTTTTGCTCCCACACTCTCGATCGATGTTGATACCCTCACTTTCCTTCGCACCTGCAACTCTCCCTCTAATTCGATTTTCTCTTGCCGAACTTCGACCAGTGAGAAAATCGATCTTACTTGGGTAACTGAGTATCTGCCTTTGGTGTGTTTTCCAAATGCCCATCGAAGTCCTTCTTATAATCTTCCAGTTGAGAACCAACGACCCAGATTAGATTCTAATCAATGGCTTAGATCATTTTGACTCGATCTTTGTCTTCTTCTAGAAGTTTCACCCATAGTTTGATTAATACCCATTAATTATTTTAATTTCCTAAGTTTAGACTTAGGGCCCCATTAAAAATAATTATCTATTTTAATAACACTGTCTTCGGGTGGAATTTCCGAAAACGATTTCTGGGTATTGGAGAATGCATGTGTCTAAGCCTCCCTGCAAAATTTGAGACTCAGAGCACATCCGATGCTACTAGAAATCAACACCAACTGAGTGGTTGAACGAATTGATTGAATGCTCAGGTGGACTTGGGTAGTATACTTCTTGACGAGAAATGAGTTGACTAGAGTAGTCAAGTAGCCTATGAAATATCGTGTATTTCACAAAAATGGTTGAAATAGTTGATGCTAATTATGAACTTAATCTTCCACAATTCAAGGAAGTTGGTTAGATTTGGACACTATAAATAAAAGACCCTATGGGTCGAATACGTATGATGCGAATCTGAATTGTTGTTTCATTATCATGCATTGTGATGTACTAGTCATAACTAGTACTAGAATAGTTATAACTGACACTTGTCTTTCTCTCTTGTGGCGCCCATTTAAAATATAAAAATCATTTTCCTTTTTTTGTTGTTGTAAATTAGGGTTAAATTGCAGAAAAATACTGTCTTTAGCATTTAACAACTTATTGATGTGTGTCCTAGTGTTAGGTCTTGTTTAAAAATACATTAGAAAAACTAATTTTAAAGTTTTTCATGCATTTTCAGCCATTTCTAAGGCTGCTGTCAATCTTCATTTGTTGTTACATGCCTGATTAACTATCAAAATATGTTGCAATTTTGTCTTTACTTTACTCTCAAATTTTGCCTCCATCTGTTATAATTTTTACACAACTTTAATGGCTAAATGTGTTGTATAAACTCTTGTTTGGCTACAATTCGCTAGCTTCAAAGTTCAAACCCTATTTTATAGTAGCCTTGAGTTTTTCTTGTTTTTATGTGTTATGGTGACCAATTTGAGATTCCTTAGGCTAACCCTAGCCTTTAGATTGACCCTTATGTCCTTTGAATCCAAATCTTGAACTTATCTATTGATCCATTGCAAAACCCTAGTTTGCCATACCTTTATCTAGTGGATTTTTGTTGTAGAATCCTTGTGTTGGATTTTGTCCTTCACTAAAGAGAGGGGAGTAGTTGCTAAGATGACAATGGTAACACTCTCGTGTCTAGATCACCTAGCAAGGTTCTACACTAGGTGGTAGATTCACTGTAACAAGCCTCATAGGTAAAAGTTCTCATCTGACAGGCAAGAATAGTAACTTTAGAACATTAAAGGGTACTCTCCTTTTGGCTCAAAGGCTGGCTTAAAGGCCTAGAGTGGTGTGAGAAGGTGCTCCTGCACATTGTGCCCTGGCACTCAACCTAATGTGAGAGAGGGTACCACTTGGGAGACAACAAGAACCATGCATCCTTATCAAAGTTGACATCTCAGCTCAGTACTATCTTCTGTTGTGACAGAATGTAGACTCTCCAAGCCTCGGACTCCCCTCAAACTGGAGGGTTCCATTTTAGTTCTTTTCTCCTCAAGAATATGAATATATACTAAGCAACTAAAAGCATGAATGTGATACTTCAGGTTTTTCACTAGTGAAAGATTCCTTTAGGGTTTTTTCCTTCAATACTCTATGAGGACAGCTGTTCAAGATGTAGAGAACTGTATCTTTATAGAGAATTAAAATCATTTATGTCTATTTAAGGAGCTTCCAAAGCTTTCTCTCAAACACAAACACCCTCATTTGAAGTTCTTGAGGCCGTATTTATATACAATAAGAGGACTGATACTCTGCATGCTATAGATCTGTATTTTGATTTAAAAACATCTTAAAATTTTCACTCTGTCTAGCTATTATTATCAGCTTACTATCTGGGTCTACTAAGTTATGATTCAGGAAGCTTGTGATATTTTATACAAGTGTCCATTGCTTTACTACTGTATTTGAGGAATGTGGGCCATTGCAGTGGGAGTTTAACTTGACGGTTGTTTATGAATGTTATATGTTTGTTTATTCAACAAATTACACATTAATCTCAGGTAATATTTTCAAATTTAAATACACAACTATTTCCCATAAGTTCTGGGAGAGTGGAGTTCCCCTTGGTACGAAGAAATACCAATGGTTAGTTGTGAAACTGTTCCTGTGTCTTTGATGTTCTTCTACTGAATAAAGAATTAATTAGCATGCCATATCGAGTTGTATAAATGGAGCTCTATAATTGACTGTATCTTACAGTATAAGTTAGGTTACTGTCCATCTTCATTTTATGAAGATTTGATTTTTATTTCTTAGTTTGGCCTTTTCTTACCTTTAAGGTAACCTGTACTGCTGATTTTGAAATATATTTAAAATTGTTTGGCAAGATGTTTTACATTAGTGCAACACCTTTCCCGTTATGCTTAAAATTTACACATTCTGAGGTTTGCTGTTTTCACTAGGAAAATGTGCAAACAGCTTGCTTGCATCAGCTGGGATACCACTCATTGCAAGACAGATGAAGGTAGAGCCTGTTCTATTTCTTTTCTGTCTAATAGTTTGAGCAAATTCTCTATCAAAAATATTTAGCCAAGGAATATACTCTGTCAGCAAATCATTCTCACTCTGGCATTTTCACTCTGGAGGATTTTTCTCGTGTAGAGGCTGGAGTTGAGTTCTATCTGGGCCTTGCTTGCGGCATTTGATGATCCGCTTCCACTTCCTAAATATTTTGAAGGTGCATTCATTGAGGGAGTTGATTCTCTTTCATGGATGGCAAACAACACCAAGAAACTGTTTCCTTTGCAGAGCCATGGTCCTCATTGCTGGACCTTTTTCAGTACTGCTGCTTATGCAAAAAGAAATAAAGTTCCTCAGGTTGACAATGCTAAAACGTAGATGCGTTTTTTCTGTGGCAGTATTCTAAAAATATAAGCAGCAATTTCTGATTCCTATCATTTATAATGTTTCAACATAAATAAGTCTTAATCTAGTATTCTTTCCTATTTCTAGGAGAATATCCCAAATGTCAAAGCAGAGAAAGTGACAAGGGAGATGCTTCAAGTGATTGAGATTGCTTTAGGATTACGAGAGGATTCATTACAGAAACCATTTTACACTCGAGTACAACTCTGGTAACGTTTAATAGTACAAGAACTTGTGTATGGCTTATGCATCTTCCTGTTATTTTTGTGCTGGAGTGTCTTTGGATGACTTTATCTTAAAGGTGAAAAAGCATAATTTTCTATCAGAATTAACACAGGATTTTGTTAGGAAGTAAATCCTCTATTTCTTCTGCTTTCCTCTCTTTTTATATGCATCTCAAGACAGGAAATGCCAAGAAATCTTCATTACTAGAAGCACTCAAGGGTTAATTTTCTATACTGTTTTCTCAGGGGTGCAGCTCTTCCAACAAATTCTCCAGATATTCCATTCATATTTGATCCATATGGAAGAGTAGGAATTTGTGGAGACTGGCTGCTAGGGTCAAGCTTAGAAGCTGCAGCTTTAAGTGGCATGGCTCTTGCTCATCATGTAAGCTTTCTTGTTGAATTACATTTGTGCTTTAAAGATTTTACAGTCCAAGATTAGACTTTTTCATTTACTCGAGCATTGATTTATTTTTAAAATAAAAAATAACCTGACCAGTTAAGTGAGATGATTTTCTTTGCAGCCACAACATTTTCTTTTTAATGTGATAATAGATAATTTCCATGGATAGACACTTTTTTCAACATCCCAATTTTAAGGTGGGGAGCTATTTGTTTTGATTTTAAAGGATTGCAATATTCCAACTAGGAAATAACAGTGAAAATCAAGAATATGAACTAAGCTACAACAATACAAATTTTAAACATGCATGCACAATCAGTAAACCAAATAGACTGGGCAAGAAAGCTGAGCTATTTTATTAATATCACTGGAAACTGGGTAAAATAGAGAAAAAACAGTGGAACCTAGGCTTGCTTATGCAAACAATGCAAAACCTAGGTGAAAATTGTTGGAGAATGTAGTGGGGCAGGTATTTAAAACAATTCTCCTTATCCTTAATAATTACTTGTTAACTTTAGTTAGCTTCTTCGTGTTTTTTATTAAATTCTCTTCATCAAATAATTATCAAGAGCATAAACCATGAAGATCATAAAAGACAGTGGACACAAAATATAGGCTCCAAGCCAGGGCAAAACCCCTCCAAGGGGAAAACCCAGAAAGAATCTCTTCTCTTCTTATAGAATCAGTTCAAATGAGAAATCCAAGACCCTAAGACCAAAGTCAAAAGCTCCTTCAAACACCAAGGCTGCTCTTCAAGAATTTCTTTCAAACAAGTCAAAGTTTGACCAAGTCAACAAAGGTCAAACCTCTTTAAATCTGCTTCACTTCAGAATCTCGGCCTTCTACTTCAGATCTGCAATTTTGGTCCTTTCGAACAGCAGAAATCCTTCTTTTTGGCATGTGTCAACCTTCCAAGGAATCTTCCCTCAAGCAAGTCAATGTCTCCAAAGTCAATGAGAGTCAAACTGGGTCAAATTAGAGTTTTGGACCTCTATCCAAGTTTGCAATTTTGGCCTGAAACTTTCGGTCCTGCAACAACTGCAAAAACCATAGGATCTTCGCACGTGTGAGAGAAGATGGTCACAAAATTCAGATTTTTGGTTTCTTCTTGAGATGCTTCCTTCTCCTAGACCTTCACTCTTGCTACCTTCCTATTCCTTGCTTCAGATAGAACTTGTCCCTTGTGCAGATCGAATGTGTGTTAAATGAGGTTGAAACTGCTTCTATATATATAATGCCTTTCATGAGGTCGAATAGCCTCTTCTAGGCCGACTTGTTACTAGTAGGGTTGACTTGTGCTTGGAGGTTTATTTGACTTTCTAGACTCAAATAATATCTTTTTCATGTTACAACTTGCCCAATATGGTCATATACAAATGAGAGAGACTCTCTTGACTCAATAAAAATATTCTTGACTTGACAAACCCTAGAAGCATGAAGAACATGCTTGACCTAGATGACCAACAAAATAGAGCATGAAACCCATGCTTAAAATAATATTTTTCTTTCTTTTTCTTGTAACATAAGATGTACATAATGACATGAATACAATGGCAATTCTGAAGACCGAAACTAGTTACATTTTCCAACAAAAATGTGTAGACCCAAGTACTAGAAATGGCCCAAATAGGTAACTCGCATTCCCAGGAAATTTTGCAACTATTGCTGGAATGGAACTCGAGTTTTTTCCCTTAGAATTGCTCAGAAAAATCTACAAAAATGTCTTTGGCCTCCACACACCAAACCCACAAAAACCCAAAAAGGTCTTGGGATGATTCTGGCTAACCCAAAAGCCTCCAGCAAATGCGAATTGCCTACACTGGCTAGCTCTATGCATTTGCTGAATGAAGCCCAAATCCTGCATTGAAATGTCCCCAGAATCACTGCAAAATTCTTTCCAGAGATGGCTCTTTTCTTCAGACCCTAGCTCTCACAATCTCTGCTTCCTCCAACCCCTGTGCAGGCATTGCTCAGTGACCCCTGCGCACAACTAGATTTAGACAAATTTGGCCTGTTGTCCACAATTTTGTCAACGGTCTGAGAAAACAGAGTACAAACAAGTGGAGAAAAATTGTGAGAGATCAAGGTCATCTACCAGCATGAAGTCATCATTGGAAACCTGATTTCTGCAGGTTCTATTGTAAATGATGCTAGTATGACCATTTAATTATGTAACAACACCTAGGTAAGCGTATGATTTTGGCAAAGGATTTCACCCTAGGAAGTTTTTTAACCTCCCCGAATTATGTGTGTTTGTAAACACGTCTAATCGGTATAGTTTTTCTTCCAGCTTAAACCCCAAACTGAGGGTGGAATTCGTTGACAAGGTCTTAGGTGAGTCCTAGTGTTTATCGAGTCTATTGTAAAAGTGTGTTTAGGAATAATTTTAGTGCATGGCCCTTCACAATTAGAAACCATGGCTAAATTAATTTATTATAAACACACTTGGTTTCATACTAGATCATATTGTGTCACAAAATTGGGTAATGTCTTCAGGGTCTAGTCTAAATGTGTTTTCCCCTTCTAAGGGTTGAATTAATTGTAATATTTTTATTTAAAAATATTTTGGTGCATGGTCCCTCGTAGTCAGACACCATGGCTAAAATATTTGAGGGTGGAAAAATTATTAATCCCGTCTAGAGTCAATTAATTAATTTTTCGAGCTAAATTAAATTAAAATTCTAAGCCAAAAAAACTTAATTTTGAGTCAAAAAATAATTATAGAAAAATTAATTTCTCTCCAAGTGGAAAATAATAAAAAATTCGTGAGTAAAAAAAAAGTCAAATTTTGGAGGTCCTCCACCAAGGGAAAGATGGATATTTTAAGAAAATTTGAACCCTTGGACTTTGGTCGTTAAGTCAAAGTCAAATTTTTGAAGAAATTAATCCAAAATATTAATTTTTGGATTAATAAAAAATGACTTTTAGGAGAAATTCAAAATTTTCCTCAAAATTAAAAATTTGACGGTGGAGATTAAAAGATGATCAATTTATTTTCGACGTTTGAGATTATTTTGACGAGGATCAAACCAACTAGCCATTATTTTCCACTTGGAGGGGTTTTCTCTATATAAGGAAGCTATTGAGCTTCTATTTTTGATTTTTTGTGTGTGGTGATTGTGTAACGCTGGTATTGAGCTACTGCTCTTATGGGAACATTTTTTATCATAATCGAAAGACTTTGGGGTTCATTTCATGGTGTTCTTCTAATTGCTGATCTTTGGTATGTGTTAGCTATGTGTTTATCCTATATTGTGCTGAATAATTTTTAACTGTTATTTCATTTGTCGGTTATAAGAACATTCTGTTGGTATGAGTTATCTTAGGTGATCTAATTCACCATATGAATTAACAATTTATCTTGAGAATTTATAGAGATTTACAAGTACGCTAGCCCTTGGGCTCCAAGTTCATAGATTGTGGGGGCGAGCCAACATTGTTTGGGCTCTAAGCTTTCATTGTGGTGAATTGTTTTGCAGAAGGGTTTTTGGCCGACCTATCTTTCGAAATTATTCATCCATGCAATTTATTTTAAAAATCTCTCAAAATTTTTAATTTGTTCTTGGGCTAAAAGGATTTAATTTGCTAATGAGAGCTAATAATTTTATTTTGTAAATATTGTACATTTGTAAATATTTGCAAGTTATTTTCTAACCCTTGTTTTATTTTATAGCACTTGGGGTTTTGGGTTTTGAATTTTTTGTATATATTTGGGGTTTCGGGAAATTCTTTCATTCATTTTATAGGTGGATCTTCAAGACTCAAAGGGAAATCGATTTTTTTTTTTGTGGAAGATCTAGCCCTAAGGCTAGGGTTTGAAGGATTTCTCTCATTCAAGCAAGACGTCCAACCTTATTTAGAAAATTTAGTTTTGAGGCTGATTTGGGCCTAGGAATGCAAGATCTAGCCCTCAGTCACCCTCCAAGCTCAGTGTCCAGCAAGGAAAGGAAGACGCTGGCCCTAAGGAAGCAAATTTTGGTACTTTTGTGGTAATTTTTTGTGTTTGTAGGCGTTCCAATTTTCTTAAGGCCTAGCCGTCTACTCTTCTAGCCTAGCCGTGGCCTTTTTTCCTCCTCGAGGAGAGCTGCTAGTCCTTTATTAGAGATGCCATGAGCCCTATAGGCTCCTTCTCCTTGGCCGCAGGCCTTAAGGGCCTTGCTTTTTCCTTGCCGCAACCCTTAGAGGGCTTAATCCTTAGCTGCAACCCTTTTTTGGGCTTGCCATGGCCCTAAAGGGGTCTCATACCCCCTCGGCCCTCCTCCTTTTCCCTCCGTCCCCTAGTCACAGGGCTTTAAGGCCTTTCACAACCTCTAGGAGGCTTTCCTTGTGTGCTGTAGGCCTATTAGGCCTCCTCCCCCTCATTGTTGCCCTTCCTTGGCCTCTTAGCCCTATCGCTAGCCTATTAGCCCTCTTCTTTGTCCTCATTCAGTCATTATTCAGTCATTGGGTCGGTTTGCATTAGTATTCTATCTCTAACAATTTGTTTTGCAATGATTTTTGGGCTAACTTGGTGGTTACAGGTAGGCAGATTCATTGGAAGCCAAACTAGTTGTCTACAAGGCCATTCAGCCTCTTGGTTTGACCTTTAATCCTTCATTTTCATCACTGTGCTCATTTTGATTTCTGAAGCATTTTATGACAATAGTATATTCAGGGCTTAAACATACATAAAATAATCCTAGTCTCATTAACAATTCACTTAAGGCATTAAAAATTAATCTTGAGGTCAAGTTAATTGCATATAAGTGGAATTTGAAGGACTGTTGGGTGATTTCAAGATCTGATATGTTTGCTACAGCCATATAAAATCACCTATAACAGTGATCAAATCACCTAACATTGGCATAATAATCAATTTGCAAGCATATTTCATCATTGACATTGATGAGGCTTGCATTTCTTAGCATATCTTGTCACTTCTTAAAGGCTGTCATAAAATTTTTGGGTTTGATATCTATTGCATAAGATCTGATATAAACATTACAGTGGTATCAAAAGTGGTTTATAGTCATCTAATTTCATTTGTCATTTCAATCCTTGCATATTTTGCATCTTGAGTAAGTGTCTTCTTGTGTGATTAGGTGTTTTTTTTACTGCCGCAATCATTTGTCTCTTGGCTGCCCCATCTTGCATTTGATTGCATTTTGCATCTCTTGCATCTCTTTGCATGCATTTGCATTCTTGCACTTGAGCATTTCATGATTTGCATCCTCATCTAAATAAGAACACAAGTGCTCTAAAGGCTAATTGAATTGATAAGATTGGCTTATTGCTCAATATTGTGGATTAATGCTTTCTTTCTCTCATTGATAGCTAGCGTTGTTGTGACATTGAAATATCTCTACTTGTCATTGCTATCCCATTGCTAAACAAGTGGATAATTGATTATATTGCTTCTTGTGGATTTACTAACTTATTGTTTCTTAGCTTCACATCCTCAATTTATAATCTTGTTAATCCAAGTCACTCTTAAAGTGCTTGTGTAATCATAATTATGATAAGGGAAATCTTGAAGTAATCTAATTGTGTTCATAAGGAATTCAATATTTCTCTTTGTATCTATGTTAGGCCCCTATACTACTAGGGTAACCCCTTATTGATATTAGTACAACCCCCTTATTATATTGATGTACCCATGTAGTGCCCATATTGTTACTATTTGTGCCCCATAGAAGCCCACTATTGTTATTATTGTGCCCTTACATTATTATTGTTATGTCGGCTCTGATTATATTATGACCCCTTAGACTCCTATATATAGAAAGGAGGTTTTTTCATTTGTATCATCGAAGAATCATTCATTTGTGTAATGTAAAGGAGGTTGCCCCCTCGAAGAGGCTGAATTCTAAGGCGTTGATCTATCTTTTCTATCTTTTTGTGAGCTGGTTTCATAACATTTGGTATCAGAGCTTTGAATTCCAGGGTTTCGTTGTTCCAAACAGGTCATCATGGCATTTGCGCTATAACTTTTTTTCTGCGACATTTCGGATGCTAAAAAATAAACCCATTTGGACCAAAATCGTTCTGAACCGCAGGTCCAAATTTAAGAGCTTTTAGCGCTATATTTGCGGAGATATGTGTTGTCGCGCAGATTGACACGACAATGCTCAGACCGGGGGCTGTCACTCTGATCCCCGATCTCTCCGTTTAAGCCTGTCTCCCGCGGCTAAGGGGGGTAGACCCTACGAGGTGAAGGAGACCAACTGTCGACCAGTTGGTTTGGGAGACACGAAGCACTAAAATGAATTTATTAATTTAGCGGACCAGTGCCTTGTGGAGTTAATGTTTAATCGATTAAGTATCAGATACTGCAGCAATATAAACCATGAAGAGCAACCATTTATCATGAAAAGCTTAACTTTTTGCCAGATACAAGATAACCATAAAGGCTCAATAGCTCAGCAACTTAAAAGAGTAAAATGCTTTAAACAACCACCAGAGATCACATATATGCAGTCAATCTTTAAATGAACATTTAAACATGATAAAAATTAACTCCCACGCCAAAATATTTTTTTTAGCCTTAGCAAAGATAATAAAGCATGATAAACCCCTGAGCTAATCTGCCAAAAATTTCCACAATATATATATATATATATATATTTTATGTTTTTTCAGACAAAAATAAAATTTTAAAACTAAAAAAATCTAAACAAAATTTAAAACTTAAAATCTAAATCTAAAGCTAAGACCCTAAAAAGCCCTTTTTTTATGAATTTTTATTTTTAAACTTAAAACAAATCCTAAAAATTGAAAAATCTAAATTAAATTTAATCTAAAACTTAACTATAAAAAATTAAAACTAAGTCTAAAGCCTAAAGAAATTTTATAAATGAATCTTTTTTATTTTTATTTTTCATATTTTCAAAACAAAACTTTATATTAAAATCTAATTATGAACTAAACTATAGTCTAAACTAAAATCAAAATCTAATTTAAAAATCTCAAACCTAACTTAAAGAACATAAAAAATCAAAATCTAAAAAAAATCTAAAAGCCGATCGAATTAAACAAAACAAATCAACAAAAGAACCTACGCTAATCCTAACCATCCGAAACCTAAACTAAGCTAAAACCTAACATAAAACATATGACAATAAATTTAAAACAAACAACTAATATCTGAGCGAACGATGGAATATAACGTGACCAGGCTCAGGCACAAAAAATGAACGCGTACCCAAACAATCTGCAACGATAGCACAGTCGACGGCGGCTTGAGGCTTACCTGAGAACTTTCGACTGATCCTGGCGAGGAAAGGCTCACGTTAAATGCTGCGTCTCGATTGAGACCCTTTGCATAAACGGATTTTATTACCTGAGCAATTCTGTGTTGAATGATTTCGATTTGGATCAGATTTGCTGCCTGATCGAAATGATGGATCACGTTGAAGGCTGCCCAACACTGCGTCTCTTACCTGACGTTTTCATACATTACACCTGCGTACATATTCATGCCACTGTTTGACGCGTGAAGCCTTCAGCGACCGGATGGTGATGATAAACGCGCGGGTATTTTTTTTTTTTTTAGTTTTGAGACTGTCGTATGCTATCCAAAACGGAATGAAAGCGGGTCAATTTTGAGAAACGAGGTCACCAAAGTCGCTGTCCAGGTGAACGATAGGCCCTGCACCTATTATATGGAAACTGAAAGTGCCGGGATCTTACAAAAATATTTCATAACAGCATTTGGAGTGTGGAGGCGTGCGGCTAAGTCTTTGAAAGCCTGTGATGTGCTCAGATATGTCGGGTTTTTCGACAAATGAGGAGCTCAAAAATTCTCAATCTCTCCTGCTCCAGAAACCCTGAAGAATTTCTCAAAACCCTGTACCTGCAAATACAAGAAAACAAAACCCTAATGAAACCTGTGTATAAAGCAAAATTTGAACCCTCAGATCAGCTGAGTAATTTACAGATTTTGGCCCCTTAACAGCCAGATTTAGCAATAAGAGCAGAAGTATTTTCAGAATTTAATTTAAATATAAAATGCTTCAGAAAACCCTGCATGCATTCATAAAAAAATATTTCGAATGATAAGCCCGGGATCAAGAACTGGCTAGGCTCTTTCAGAAAACACAACCCGGGAGTTGGCTGGTTCAGCCGAGAACTTCCCCTAACGCCCGGTAATTTGAAAAAAGGATTTCCTGCACAGCTTAAAATCAACCATCAATGTAGAAGGAGAAAACAATAGTGAAACCCCGATCAAATGGAGATACCTGCCAATATATTTCAGAATCTAAACTATCATTCAAACCCCAAAGATCAGACAAGATACCTGTGCCTAGATCAATCTTCATTAAGCTATCATCAATGGCTCAAAATGAAACTATGCAGAAAAAATAGAACAATCTTACAACATTTTCAGAAGAGTAACACCAGCAAGATTTTTAACCCCAAAGTCTTCTTTATTGCACAAAAAAAATGAACTACAAGAGAGCTTCTTCAGCACAAGACTCAAAGATCCTATCTGATTTCAAATGACCCCTAGCACCCTACTTAAAGGAAATGATCCCAACGGCTAGTTCGAGTGATCCATGTCGAAATGATCTCGACCGTCGATGAGGATCAAGACATCTCTTAATCTCATCTGTTGAATTTGTTAATTTATTAAAAAAAAATGATATTTTGCATGCATTCACTCAAAATATTATTATTTTATTATTTTAGGGTTTTTGCTTTATTTTATAATTTATAATTTTTCAATTATTTATTTTTTTATTTTTATTTTTTATTTTTTAATTTTTTAATTCATTTTAAAATGGATCCTCGAACTTAGCATTTGGAAAAATCACTTAGGACCTAGGACTTAGGACTCATGAGGGGATTTAAAAAATTTTCCAACCCTCAAGACACTTTACATCATGACTTTTACAATTTACATCTTAAGGGGGGAAAACCCCTTTAGCATAGACCCTCATAAACCACCCAGTTCTGCGACACAACTATAATCTAGCAGATTAACGCACTAGGATTCTCCTAAAATTCTAATGACAAAATCCATCTCGGCTTTGGGGCAGTGTTGCACGAAGCGCCCCCCCCCCCGGTTCCAAGCCCCGAAGCGCGTCCCGTACGGAAGCGCCTAGGAAGCTTGGCCGGAAGCGCGCTTCCGAAATTTTTAGACGCTTCCTGGAAATTTGGAAGTGCTGGCGCTTCCGAAGCGCCGAAGCGCGCTTCGTACGGCGCTTCCCAGACGCTTCCCAGACGCTTCCGTACGCTTCCAGAAAAGCTTCCGGAAAAGCATTTAGAAAATCGTTTTTTTTTTCAATTTTTTTTTAAATTTTAGGTGAGTTTGCTTGTTGGGGGTGGGTCCACCTTGGGTTAGGGTGACAAATGAAAGCAAAAAAAAATATAAATATAGCAGATGCTCCCTCATGGTAATGTTAAATTCTTAAAGTAAAAGTGACATTCTCCTTTATTTTTCATTTTCATCCTTTTACTTAAATTTTTAACATTACCATGAAATGACTCAGAATGTTTGAGAGTGGTTCCAGCCTCATTGGACTTCATATGGAGAAAATAGAATTTCATATCCTATTCAAAATTCAGCAGACTTAACAGTTTTCAGGTATTCAGGATCAATGGGATTGTGGCATTTCATTAGATTATATCAAGTATGAAGGTATGCGATTAGCATTTAATCAAGAGCACCAAGCCCTATATGTACCCTGGTGTTGGTGGTGTTAATTGTTGAACTCCTTTGTCACGCGGCACGCCCTTAGCAAAAAATTACCTTTCAATCAAGTCAAAATCATCGATCAAACATGTTAAGCTTTTTCTACCATATTTTAAGTCTTGAATTAGGTAGTTTGATCAAAATTGGGCAATGTTGACTAATATCCCTAGACAATCGAGGTAGAGGCAAAAGCTAGACAAGAGGAGAAGAATCTAGATTCTAGATCATTAATGTACAATGGATGTTATATCTATCTTGATTTATGCAAAAATATGCATGTTTTCATGTCTTCTACAATTAATTTGGTATTTGGGATGTTTGTTTTGAGTATAAATGCAAAAAAATATATATATATATATATATATATATATATATATATATATATATATATATATAGCAGACGCTTCCGCGGACGCTTCGCTTCCTAGATTTTTGGAAAATGACGCTTCGGCGTCCCCGCTTCCAAAAAACGCTTCCGCTTCGCTCCCGCTTCGTGCAACATTGCTTTGGGGTCAGGCTGAAGGAAAACTCTGCCGATCATGGATCGGTGAGACGAAAAACCTTCCGGGACGTAGATTACCATTAGAAAGTTAGGTCCACCTAGGCAATTTACATACACGACTCATATCTGCTAAGATTATTTACAATTCATACATGCAGATTGGGTTTACAATTAAAATGATCAAGCTACTGATGACTGCAGGATGGCACGGACACGTCGATCAGGTGCTACCCCTTTTTGCAAAGAAAAAGGGGGTGTACTGCATGGGTAGTTGACTGGTAGTGGTCAACAATATGATTTGAGGAAGTTGGCATTTTTGTAGACTCCCAAATTACATTCCAAACAGGTGACCTGGGGAAAATAGTCATAACTTTTGTTTTGAGCATCAGATTGAAATTTCGTAAGAAGTTATAGAAAGATGACGGACTGTAGTTTCCTATATATATTTTTCAGATCCTAAGGTCGAAAGAGTGACACATGGCACTTTGTACAAATTCGCTCTTCTGAAAAGGTCTATAATCAGGCCATTTTGGGATATTGTGCATAACTTTGCCTTGGAGAATCTAAATTCGATCAAATTAGTGGCATTGGAAAGAGGGCATAGAGGGCTACTACAAGTCGCAATTTCAGAACTGGATGATCCGAAATTACAGAGATACATCAGAGGCAATATCAAGCTCCTACAAAGTGAAAAAAGGTGTATAGATTTTTTTAAATTTTTGCTTAAGCTTGGTTTGAAAAATTATTTTGAAGGAATTCAAAGGGCATAGTAGAGCATTATTATCGGTAACTGACGCCTCGAGGAAAGAAAATGCAAACACCTAGTAAGCAACCTAAAAGCTCTAGCATGACTTATGAAGAAGAGGAATAAATGCAACATGATATATCAAAATTACAAGACCAAGTGCAACAAATGTCACTCGCACAAAAAGTAACAGAATCTAAGATGGATGGTTTAAAGAAAGATGTAGAAGCTAAGATGAATGACGTGGAAGCTAAGATGGACGATTTGAAGACAGATTTGACAAATTTTCTACAAGAAATGCTTACTAATGGTAAAATGGTAGTAAAGGAAACTCATGATGAGAACAAAAGAAATGTTAATCATGATTTCATAGACTCTAATGTTGGATCAAAGACTCACCATATTCCAAAAATCGATATGAGGAAGTTTGATGGCAAGGATCCCGCAACATGGATATTACAGATGGAACAATTTTTTGATCTCAATAATGTGCAAAACACACAAAAGATACGTATTGCAACTTTATATTTGGAACCAAATCAGTTTGTATGGTATCAATGGCTTTGCTCTCGTAAACAAATTATCACTTCGGCAATTTTTACGGAAGAATTGACAGCACATTATGAGGATACAAAAAGCAGCACTTTTTTTAGCCAATTGATAAGTCTCAAACAAAAGGGTTCAATAATGGAGCACATTGAGGAATTCCAAAAATTGAACATAAGGGTAAAAAATATTCCAGAGGAGCATAGGATTGATGTGTTCATAGGGACTTTAAAGAATAATATCCAACATGATGTTCTCCTTTGGGAACCTGATTCATTAGAGAAGGCATTCAGGTTAGCAAGAAAAATGGAAAGCAAAATTATGACAACCAGGAAGCATACCACTTACAACTATAAAGATGTAAGTGTTGTTGCCCCCAGTCTTCCACAACCTATAAGGTTGACACCACAACAATTGGAAGAAAAAAGAGCAAAAGGGCTTTGTTACAGTTGTGATAACAAATACACTAAAGGTCATAAGTGTGCTGAGAAGAAATTATTCTACATAGGTTGTGAAGAGGAAGAAGAAAATGAGCAAGAAAGGTCAAAAGAAGAGGATATACTCTAGGAACAAAGCCTAGATAAAGACGAAATGAATCCGACCATATCTTGTAATGCATTGGCTGGAATTACCACTCCTCAAACCATCAAGATAGAAGGACAAATCAAGAAGAAAAAGGTAATAGTGTTGATTGATTCAGGAAGTACCCACAATTTTATTCATTGTAAGATAGCAAAAGAATTGAATTGCTTCTTATATCCAGCACTAGAGTGTCAAGTGATGGTTGCAAATGGAGGAATGATAAATTGCTCTGGAAAGTGTCATAATATCAATCCATCCATGGGAGAATATGTATTGAATAGCCCAATGCTTTCCATTCCAATGGGAGGTGCTGATGTTGTACTAGGAGTCCAATGGCTACAATCCTTGGGTACAATAGTTTTTAATTTTCAAGAAATTTTCTTGAAATTTTCTGCAGAAGGAAAGGAAGTTGAATTAAGGGGTATTGCAGGGAAACCGGGAAAGATAACCAGCTCTAACGGTATGACAAAGCTTTTAAAAAAGGAACAAAGAGGTGTAATTGCACAATTATGTTCGCTAGATGTTTCCACATCGAAATCATCTATTTCTCCAGGTCTCCAAAAAGTCTTGGACAATCATTCCAAGGTATTTGAGACTCCTAAAGGTCTCCCACCTATTCGTGATCATGATCATGCTATTAATCTAATTCCAAGAAGTGTTCCTCCAAACATCAGGCCGTACAAATATCCCTATGCCCAAAAGAGTGAAATTGAACGTATGGTTGCAGAAATGCTAGAGGCTGGTATAATTCAACCTAGTCAAAGTTCTTTCTCTGCTCCAGTAGTATTGGTGCACAAGAAGGATAGATCATGGCGCATGTGTCCGAATTATAGGGAGCTCAACAAGCTCACTATTAAAGATAAGTTTCCCATTCCTGTTATTGATGAATTACTGGATGAATTGCATGGATCAATTTACTTCACCAAGTTGGATCTTCGTTCAGGATATCATCAAATCAGAATGAAGACTAAAGACATTCTGAAAACAACATTTAGAACTCATGAGGGTCATTATGAATTTTTGGTCATGCCTTTTGGCCTTACCAATGCACCTTCTACATTTCAAGGTTTGATGAATTCCATTTTCAAACCCTTCCTTAGAAAATTTGTGTTAGTATTTTTTAATGATATATTAATCTACAACAAGTCTTGGAAGGATCATGTTGAACATGTTGACAGGGTGCTACAAATATTGGAGGAGAAACAATTATATGCAAAAAGATCCAAATGTTTCTTTGGAGTACAAGAGGTGGAATATCTGGGTCATATTTTATCTCATGAAGGAGTTAAGGTAGACCCTAGCAAAATTAAAACCATTAAGGAATGGAAAATCCACACATCCATAAAGCATCTGCGAGGATTTCTCGGGTTGACAAGGTATTATCGCAAGTTTGTTAAGAATTATGGGAGAATAGCAGCACCTCTAACAACATTATTGAAGAAAGATGCATTTTCATGGACTCTAGAAGCAACAAAGGCCTTCGAACATCTTAAAGAGGCAATGTGCCAAGCACTAGTCTTAGCTACACCGGACTTCACAAAAACTTTTATTGTGAAATGTGATGCTTCAAGAAATGGAATTGGTGCTGTTTTAATGCAAGATGAAAGACCCATTGCTTTTGAAAGTCATCCAATCAAGGGAAAGTTTTTACACAAAGCTATTTATGAGAAGGAAATGTTGGCAATACTACATGCACTTAAGAAATGGCGACCCTACCTAATGGGAAGACACTTCAAGGTAAAAATAGATCATGATAGCCTTAAATACTTTTTAGAACAAAGATTATCCTCTGAAGAGCAACAAAAGTGGGTCACAAAGATGTTGGGTTATGACTTTGAAATCATCTACAAAAAAGGGAAGCAAAATGTGGTGGCAGATGCACTCTCAAAAAAGGATGAGGATGTGGAAGCATTGTTTTGTGCTATTTCTATTATCCAACCAGATTGGATAAACGAAGCAAGGGATGAATGGAAGAAGGACGAAGAAGTATGGCCACTTATTCAAAAGTTGCAAAAGATCTCAATTCAAACAATATTGCAGAAATTGAAGAGGAAGGAAAAATCATATTGGAACCTGGAGCTATCACAGAAACAAGAACCCGACAGCTACGAAATCGATCAATTTTAGAGTATCTCATCAATTGGAAGAACTTACCCACTGAAGATTCCACATGGGAGGACAAGAATTTTATACAGAAGCATCAAGAACTACTCAAGCATTGAGGACAACACTTTTTGAAGGAGAGGGGCATGTTCCCCCTTATTATATTGATGTACCCATGTAGTGCCCATATTGTTACTATTGTGCCCCATAGAAGCACACTATTGTTATTATTGTGCCCTTACATTATTATTGTTATGTCGGCTCTAATTATCAATGTTCTGCCAATCAAATCGCGATAAATATACGAAAAAATTGCCGGTATTTTTTTGCCGATTTTTACTGAAAAAATCGCGATAAAAACGAAAAAAGCACGATTTTTTAAGAAAAAATCTCCGGGGGCCACGACAACATAGTTTTATAACGTTTTTTTGAGTTTTTTCATGCAATTTCTTTTGAAAGAAACAAATAATTTTTGAGTGGGGCAGCTTAATGATCAAGTCTAGGCCCTAGTATGGATATGCTATTCATGGTAATGTTAAATTCTTAAAGTAAAAGTGACATTCTCCTTAATCTTCATTTTCATCCTTTTACTTAAATTTTTAACATTACCATGAAATGACTCAGGATGTTTGAGAGTGGTTCCAGCCTCATTGGATTTCATATAGAGAAAGTATAATTTTAGATTCCATTTAAAATCCAACAGACTTATCAGTTTTTCAGGATTTTAGGATTGGGAGATTGTAATGTTTCCAGGTGACACCACCTGCTCGGGCTACCCCTGCCACCAGTAGAGGACGTGGTCTACCTCCTATATCTCTTACTTCTAGTTCTTCAACTTCTAGAGCACATTAGATTCCACTGCCATCTCCACTAGCACAGACACCAGCATCTACATCTAGAGGGAAAGGGAAAGCTGTGGCATTTTCTCGCAAGAGGGGCAGAGAAAATCAATAGGATTAGACTTTCATTTTACTGTATATGACATTATGACATGATGAGATACATTATCATATTTTTTGTTGATATTTTGAGGTTGAGTTGGGACTCAGGAGTCAGGACTTACTATTCAGGACATGATTCAATGTTATGTGTGATTTTAGCGCTAGAAATGATATTAAACATCTTATATATTAGTTTTTTAATCATATTTATGTGTCAATGTATTTATTTTATGTTGTAGATGGTTTAGATATTAAAAAAAATGAAAAAAAATGAAAAAAAATGAAAAAAAAATGAATATTTTTGTACCAAGCGATTTTTTCCCGATTTTTTCCCCATAAATCCGATTTTTTCCGATTTGTTCCCCTCACCGATTTAATCCCGATCACAATTTTCACAACATTGCTAATTATATTATGACCCCTTAGACTCCTATATATAGAAAGGAGGTCTTTTCATTTGTATCATCGAAGAATCATTCATTTGTGTAATGTAAAGGAGGTTGCCCCCTCGAAGAGGCTGAATTCTAAGGCGTTGATCTATCTTTTCTATCTTTTTGTGAGCTGGTTTCATAACAATCTAATTGGCACATTGGTATCATATTGTTAATCTCAAAGAGTTGCTAATTATGTCTAATGTTTATCATTATCTAATTGGCATTCTAGCATTGTTGAAAGAAGCATTGAATTTGCCTATTTATGGTCATTTCATGAGCAACTGTCTATTAGTAATCTTGGCTACATTTTCCGGTGCCATCTATCTGGTTCATTGAGCACTTTCTCTTGGTGAATATTATCAATATACATAGTTGAGTACTTCATTGTTATAAATTGAATATCATTGTAATTTGTCTCTAAGTACTTAAAACATTTTAATAACTTCACCTTAAGAGTAATCACTCATATTTTGCACTTGCATTCTAGGATTAGCCTTGCACTAATTAATTTACCTCCAAGCATAAGCTTGGTTGATAGAAAGATAGGACCACCTTTCTCACCCAGCTTGCAAAGCCTAGACCCTCTTTTGTGGTTAACACAATGACCTTGCAGTCGTCAGAGCCACAGTCTTTGCAACACCGGAGGCATCGAGTGGTTAGAACTCCAGGGGAGGTATCGTTAATATAGCCTTTGCTATCTTCCCCTGGGTTTCTCTCTCACAACCTACACTAGAGACTAGCTTCAAAATAGTTGAGAGGAAGGATTCATTTAGATAGGCATATAATTTAAAATAAACCAAGATCTTGCATTTCACTTAGATTTTAGGTGTCGCATTTCATATAGGATAGTGAAGCATCCTAAAGCAACAATTATTCATCTGGTGGCTTGGTAGATAATTCACGTAAAGCAAGTATTTTGACTCCATTTAAGGCATTGGTCTTTCAAGGTAATCTAATCAAATCTCTAAACTTGCTAAATTAACCAAGTTGCTAGGCCATTCAATTGTGTCCCTCGAACTTGTCAGTCCTTGACGGGTCTAGCATCGTCACATTTCATAGGGATTACCCCCCATAGCCTGCTGTAGGGAGATAGCTAGAACAAAGAGGGTAGGAATCAGAGTGACAACCCCCACCCTAAGTGTTATTGCATCCTGCTTGTACAATTTGGGCTACAACATGGCCTAGAAAGTACCCTCAACTTCAGCCCTGCAAAATGCCACCAATCCTCAAACACTATAAGGGAAAATACTTTTGCAAATACCTGGACTCCCTAACGAACTGAAGCTGTCCCAAATAGCCAATTCAGACTACCTTCTGCGCGAAACACACAGAGCTGGAAAGAACTCTTGTAATATGCTCAAGGGAAGCCCTGAATTAGACTCCCAAATTTCCTCACTAGGGAGACACTCGAAGTTCTCTGAAATGAGGGTGGAATTCTGCCTAAAATTCTTGTGCTAAACAACACTTCTCTTCTTGTGCTCAACAAATCCAAGAGAGTTCGATTTCTGAAATAGAATAGGCAAAAGATGCCAAAAGGAAGGCCTCCTGATATTTATAAATGTTGATACTCTCTCCCTTGGTGGGCCCCAATCTCCACTAGCTCGCACCTCCTTTTTGTTTCTCCTCCCTCCTCTAGTGAAAATTCCTCATGTGGTTTGAACTCCCTCCTTGTGCCCCCCACATTCGACTAGCAAAATAATTTTCTGCTTCTTTCTAATGTGCATGGCCTCTTTAGCCTCCAAAACTCGAGTGGGGGTCTACTTAAGCCACTTTCCTAAGTCTCCAAACATCAAAATCTTCTCCTAATGTCAAAATTTCAAAAATGGGAATATGTTTAGCAAAAATTATTTAGTGGGGATATCACAGTCCTCCCCACCCAAGGTTTGCTTGTCCTCAAGCAACTGCAATGCCAAGTGCTGTAACACCTGTTCACCCTTCCATGTGGCATCCTCCTCTGGTAAGTCCTTCCATCTGAAGAGGAACTCTCTAATGACTCTTTTTTTAAGCTTCCTCTCTCTCACCTCCAAGATAGCCACTAGAACCAAAACTAGGTGATCCTCATCATCCAAAGGTGGTAACTTTGTGGTAGCTGTAACCTGTTGTCCCATGGTCTTTTTCAGGCAAGACACATGGAACACATTGTTCACCTTGCTCCCTGGTGGAAGCTCCAACTCATTCACTACCTCCTCTACATATCTGATCACCCTGTCCGAGCCATACAACCAGGGCTTAAGCTTCTCGACCCCTTTCTTCTTTAGCGCAGATTGCCTATACAATTGGAGGCATGAAAAGACCAAGACCCCAACCTCGAAATGTCTCTCAAATTTGTGTCGATATGCATACATCTTCTATTGGTTCTGAGCAGTTTGTAAGTTATCCTTGAGAGCCCTAAGGACCTCTTGGATCTCTTGTAACCAATCTTTGGCACCAGGGGCCCGATTGTCTCCAAAGACCATGTCAGCAAAAGACAAAGCATCATAACCATAGGGAGCACTGAAATGTGACATACAAATGGACATATGGTAGGTGATGTTATAGAGTACTCCCCGAGATGCAACTTCACCCACATGCGCTGCTGGCCCGTCACATAGTTCCTCAAGTAGCTTTCCAACTGCTTGTTCTCTATCTTTGTCCGATTGTCGGTTTGATGATGGTAACTAGTGCTGTATGTGAGCTCGGTCCCCACCAATCAAAAAGGCTCCCGCCAGAAGCCTCCCACGAATTTGCTATCCCTGTCACTGATGAGGGTCTTAGGGAGACCATGCAACTTGAACACCTCCCTGAAGAATAACTTAGCCACATATGAAGTCGAATATATGGTTGTGTTGTCACTCAAATTGTACACTAGATTGTGACAATGCTTAGGGTAGGGGCTGTCGCTTTGATGCCTACCCTCTCCGTATCAGGGGTAGTCCCTATAGCATATTGCAGGATTTCTTCCCAGGTTTGCGTGTTTCGCGCAAAAGGTAGTTTGAATTGGCTATTTGGAACAACTTCAGTTGGTTAGAGATTCTGGGTATTTGTAGGAGTATTTTCCCTTGTAGTGGCTGAGGATTGGTGGAATTTTGCAGGGCTTAAGTTGAGGGTACTTTTTGGGCCATGTTGTAGCCCAAATTGTATAGGCAAGATGCAACAACGCTCAGGGCGGGGGCTGTCACTTTGATCCCCACCCTCTTCATTCTAGCTATCTCCCTACAATAGGCTATGGGGGATAGTCCCTATGAAATGTGAAGATGCAAGACCTATCGGGAACCGACAAGTCTAGGAGACACGATTGATGGCCCAACAACTTGGTTAATTTAGCAAGTTTAGAGATTTGATTAGATTACCTTGAGATTTGATTATATTTCTTGATCACTTCGGATCAGGGGTAGTCCCTATGGATAAGATGATGGACAACCTATTGGGAGCCAATAAGTTAAGGAGACACAACTAAATGGCCTAGCAACTTGGATGGAATTAAGAAGCTAGCATGATTATGAAGCACACTTTGATTATGTAATGAACAAAGTTCGTATACTCAGAGGAATGCTCTAATACCAATGTAACGAACAAGGTTCGTTCTTCTCAATAATCTTCAGAATACTTCGATGACAAATACATCCATTGTAGGACAAGTAATTGTATATTGAATATTATGTAAAAGAATTGATGAGATGTTGAGATTACAACAGAGGGTCCTGTATATATACCTAGGCAGGTACCCTTTCACAATGGGCCATGTCTTTAGAGACATGCCTCTTTATTAACTAATTTTAGCTAATTAATCACTAATGATGATTATTATTGTTTACATTAATTTTATTATTTTTATACAAATTATATTCATAACGTTGTCTTCCTCTTCAAAAATCTTTGTCCTCAAAGCTTACTAATGAAAAAACTTGATCTCTTTTATTGTTTTGAATGTCTTCTCATCTCAGAACTGTTATATGATCCTTTGAGTGATAAATAAAATTGTCGGATTGAGAATAGATCTGATCATCCTATATTTATCTTCTGTTGAATTTTTCGATCATTGGAAATTTGTAATGAATTGTTATCATAGGACCGGATTTTGCAAACTTCAGTGTTCCTTGGAACATAAATCTGTTGTTCCTGTTCTGAATGGTTCACGATTAGAGACTTCAATACTTCTTCTTGAGTAAGTAGTTCTAACTTGTCATTTAGTGACTTCTTGTCACTTTTAAGCTTCTTTGTCTATGTAAGAAGGTTTTGGTTATGATTCCTTAAACGTAAAAGCTCTTCGCTTTCTAGATTCTTGACTTTATTCTTAATATCCTCGTTATCTTTTAAACTTTGGATTTGTTCTGATAAGCACTTCTTGAGTTCCTTATTTGTGGCCTTAGCTTTCTTGACCTATTCAAGTAGTTTTTCATTGTGATCTCCGAGGTGCGAAGTTTCTTTATCTTTACTGGAGATGATTTCTTCAAGCTCTTTCTGCTTTTTTGGTATAGTTTTTTGATTATCTTGAAACACCAATTCCGAAATATCTTTAAATTCTTTTGATGAAGGCTTTATTGGTTCTGAATTCATTGTCAGGTCCTGGAAGGTGATCATCTTCTTCTTATAAGGAAACATCAAAATCTTTTTTTCTAAGTTTAACATGAACATACCCAATTCCTTTAACCAAGGTTTCCCAAAATTATGTTAGTCTTTGGTTTAAACATAGTTACGACTCTAAATTGAGAGATGCATTCATAGTGGTTAATTATTACTTGTAAATCATTAATTTCATATTATTTTTTGCTAAAAATATTTTTTCTTTCTCCTATGCTTGACTCTGGAATTAATAGTTGATTCGCCAAATTAATATTGATGTAATTTTTCTCGTCACTTGTGCTGATAACAATATTAATTTCCTTCCCTTGGGTATTCCCTTTTAATTTAATTAATATACAGTGTGCAATTGGAAGACTTTTATAGGAATACTTTCTTTCCTTTGTCATTTTCAAATTTCTTTTATTTGGTGATTGTCTTTGCAATTTTTGAAAGCTCTAAATGTTCTTTTTATTTAATATTAATACTCCTTTGTTTATGTGGAAGTATTAAAATTGGGGAGTATCAAAACTTGAATAACACAAATACTTTTTTTTTTAAACTAATTTTTTTTTTTTTAATAATTAAATAAATTATATAACCGTAACTATATATATGATGGGTACTATAAAATATATAGTTGTTATATAACTATATTATATAACCCTATTATATAATGATATAAAACCATATATTATATAACTAAGGGATGCGGGGAAAGGTTGATTATGGGCGTGACATATGAGATGAGGAGAAAACAACAAAGGGTTTTTGACTGTTGGGACAAGAGAAGATAGTGGGAGATATGCACGATTTCGTTTTTTTGATTCAATCGCTGGTTTGAGTAGAGAGGATATCAAAATTTTCAGGCGATTGGGAAGACGTTAGGTGAAAATTTCAAGTAGATTGGGAGATGTCAGGTGACAGAGAAGGATTAACGCTGATGGGGATGGATGACCCAATAGGGGCCCAGGGATTGGCATTGACGGAGGAACCATGGATTGGCATCGATGAAGGCTCTGTTTCTGGAGTGGTCGACGGTGAAAGGGAGCGATGTATGGCATGGAATCGATGACAATTGATGGTTGTGTTTTTGTACTACGGTTAGAGTAGGGGTGCAAAATCGGGTAGTCGCGGTAGGATTTGTGTCAAGAGCAAGCTAGTGGTGGTCGTGGCCCTAGCTGGTGACTTGATGTGGTTTTGGCTGGCTATCGGAAAGCTGTGGCGTGCGGTGGTTGTCGAACCCTGCAATGACTGTTCAGCAGTAGGAGAATTAGGACCGATCGACGACTGGTTTGTTGGAGTCGTAGGTTTGTTTCACCACTTATTTTTTTATATGTATTTTATTTTAACTTCTTTTTTTCTTTTTCTTTTTCTTTTTTCAATATATTTGATTTTTTTTTTTAATATTTTTTTTTGTATTATTATTATTTTTTCTTAATCTCTTTTTTCTAGGTATAAGTTGATTTTTTATTTTTATTTTTTTTGTATTTCGGTATTTTTTTTTCACTTCTATTTTTTTTTTTAAACCTCTTTTTTTTATAATTTTATTTTCCATTTTTTTTTAATTAATTAATTTTTTCTCCCTTGACTATCCTTTTTCATTATTTTATTTTTCTATATTTTTTTCCTTAAGTGCCCTTACATTAAAAAAATAAAATTCAATTTTGAAATGCAATCCTTACATGATCACCCTAGTCACTAAAACAATTATTGATATATCATATAAACCCTAATTTCGGGACGAAGTTTTCTGAAGGAAGGGAGTATGTAATGACCCATTTTCGATTTATAGTCAAAAGAGTACTAGCATGTATACGATGTATGCATATGATATCTACATATGCATACATTGCATGCCTTGCACTGATATACTTATTAAATAATTATGAAAAATGTTTAAATAAATAATAAAGTGGTTGAGTACCTAAAATGATTAAGAAGGGAGATATTACCTAAAATTTGACACTCAAAATATACATAATAAATTTTTTACAAGTATAAGACTAATAAATAATATAAGTGTTGATCACCATAAGTTAATAATTATAAAATATTATAAATATTCACTTTATTTACATATTATAATTAAAATTTATAAAGTTAATTATGATAATTAACATCACAAACATATTAATATATATATATATATATATATATATATACCTATAATTAAAATTTAAAAGTAAAAGTTATCCATTAAACATTTCAAACATATTAATATCTACACCTATTAAATCTATTTACCTCACCTTCCAGCAACACGTAACCTTATGACTCTCTAAATCAAATCTGTCGAGAGCGGTGGAAGAAGGTGGCGACTGCCTAGGAAAGATACTTATACAAGTATGCAAAGAACTGGAGGGAAAAGAGGGGGAACGAAAGATTGAAATTCTGAACTGAAGATTGGAATTCGGAGCTGAAGGATTGGAATTCGGAGCTGAAGGATTGGAATTCAGAACTGGAGATTTGAGCAATTGTTCTTGAAGCTTTTGGGCACGAGGGCCAAAGTGCTTCAATTGCGAAGTATTTTGGAGTTGGGTACCAAGGATTGTGCCCAGTTTGGCAGGGAGCATTTGGTCATTTGGTAACAGGAGCAAATTGGAGCTACAACAATGCGGGATTGACTTCAAACTCAGAAGCCAGGTATGTATATGTGAATTCAATTGATAAATTTCGGTTAAAGTTGCCGCTCTGAAAATTTTGATTGTTAAATTTTTGGTTGTTAAATAATTGATTTTTATAAACCAATGTCTCACAAAAATGGTGCATATTTCTTAAAGGTCAGGCATACTTGTATTATCATTAGAATCCACATGGGTCGGCCTCGCACCAAATCAATTTAATACCAAATTTTATGGGTTATATATATCAACAATTTCAGGCCTAATTTATAAACAAGGACACAAGCAACAAATGTGAATATGTTTGGAGCTATTATAGAATTAATTTCTTCTTAAGCAGAAATAGGTTGAATATACGTTGGTCATAGAGCTTGGTTTATGTTCATTACAACTTGCAAGTATTGTCCCTTTATTGTAAGGAGGCAAAGATGGATAAAAATTTGAAGACCTCGGACAACAATCCATAGGAGGATGATTTGGAGGATGGTGTATTGATTTTAGAGAAATTAGAGACTGCTCTTATGGATGATGATGATTGTGTTGAGATGCCATCCCCATCCATTGCTATGGTCTCCATATTGAGGATTCCAACTACATCACTAGGGGCTTAATCTTTAGTTTTTTCTACATCTTCTTCTACACAATGTTGTCTTGATTCGACTCCACTAACACCATGTGGAGGCCCACACAACAATCATGGAGGTGGAAAGAGGACATAATAGCAGATAGAATCATGGATATTAGAATAATTGTTTCTCCTTTTTCATTACTTTATATGTCATAGATGATAGATTCATAGTATTGAGCAACTACCTTAGTTTATTGTTTTGAACCTTTCAATCTTCATACTTTGGTGTGTAGATGGCCTACTTTGTAAACATAAATATTTGGTTACATCATTGTTGACAGTTGGTAGATAAATTATTTCATTCCATATGTTAATGGTCTGGTTTCTATTATATGGCTCAAAAATTTGTATGTTTGTTTGCAATTACTAGAATCTTGATGGTTGATGCTCGAATGATTAATCACTAATGTAATATTGATGCCATTTCTATCTTCATAAATGTACAAATATGCATGTTTTCAGATGTTCTGCAACAAATTTGGCATTTTTCATGTTTTCTTGAATATATATATATATATATATATATATATTTTTTTTTTTTCTGATGTTCTATGGTGTAACAATTATTTATTCCAAAACTTCTTTTTGCTGCAATACTAGTTAAGCAATTGTAGATAGAACATAAACCAAATGCACAATTGAAGACAACCAAGAACAAGATAAGACAGAGAATCTAGGTCCAATGACCAGGGAAAAACCCACAAGGGGAAAACCCAACCAAATTCTTCTTCTATTAGATATGAATTGTTCAGCAGAGACACAAAGTATAATGAGAGATCAAGAAAATGAATAAGTTCACCCAAATCTGAAGATCATTGGTAATAGCAACTGATGCAAACACTGAATAAATGTTCAAGTTCTGCTCTTACTCTCCAAGTCTCTCTCTCTCTCATAATCTTCTTCAAATCTCTCCAACTCTCTCTCTCAAGTTCAAATTCTTCTTTCACAATGCACAAGAAGTGAGAATGAGATGATATGAGATACATATATATAGGAGGAACAACAAATTATGGTCATAAAGGAGCAATACACATGCCTTGAGGAGGAGTTACATATGCCATTTAGGGAGGTACACATGCCTTTGTAACTCATGCCATTAAGGAGGTACATATGCTTTAGTAACTTATGCCATAAAGGAGTTCAACACATGCATTAATAACTTATGCCATAAAGGAGAGAATGCAACATATGCATTAAAGAGTGCGTAAGAGGAATCTTTTATGACATCATTTAATGAGTGTGTAAGAGGAATATGCCATGCTTTTAATGAGTGCAAAAGAGAGACTGTAACGTATCCATTAAGTGAGAGAGAGTAATATATGCATTAATTGCGGGGAGTTACATATGACATGATTGAGAGACATGAATTTCCTTTTAATAATAATATAATAGTATCATTAAGGATAATAGTAATAGTAATAATATTGATGATTAAGTCGAGATTGAACTATTAGGGTTGATTAATGATAAGTGATTTTCCATGAACTATACTTGATTACCAATTGATGCAAGGTGATTTACTATCTTTGGAAAGTCATACTTGAGATGCTAGACATGACTTTCTATTTTTAGAAAGTCACTCCAAAATTGTCAGAAATGAGATTTTAGATCAGGAAATTCATCCCCGAGTTGCCAATTTTCAACAATATATATATATATATATATATATATATATATATATGTTCTCTGGATGCTGTGCTCCCAAAGTTTTTTCAAAAATGGTCTTGTTGATGCTTCCACTCTGCTTCATAATTTGGCAATGTAGGGAAAAGCAAAGACCACCTCTAATGTTGTTTATTTACTGTTCTTAAGTAACCAATTCAACTCTGTTCCAAATATTCTATACTGTATTTGCAAATTCATTGCAATTGATGTGTCTCACTTGAAGCAGTTGAATGCAGTATGCATAAACCACTAGAAGGGGTGAACTATGATAAATGTGCCTTTCTTGGATGGTTCACTAGTCAAATATGACTTTAGATACTGAAAATTTATCTATTCTTTCGATTGAGTTATGGAGTGGGATTTCCCTACACATAAGATAGAACTAAATTTCTTATATGAACTGAAGAATGTTTCCAACGGTTATGTGAGAATATGTTATCAGATCTGATCTTATCATTTGTCATATATTTCCATGTTTTTTGGAAAAACTAGAAGATATTGCAGCCATTGTATGCCATAGGCAATTGAACTCCCATTATTTGTGAACTATAAAGTTATGGGGTCGAGCTAAATGGTAGTATTGTTTTCTTTTATTCATTTTCTATATAATGGCTGGTTTTTATTTATGCTAATACTGTAGGGTCTGTAGATTTGATTATATTTATGTGCTCAGATTATAAACAAATTGAATTTGATTAGAGTTATGTGCTTTGATTATAAACAGATTGCAGATTATTGTGCAAGTGGTGGTTCAAATCCTGATGACTTTAGTATGGGCTTACACAAGGAGTTCACACCTATTGATGGGCATGACATTGGACAGTTTCCTGGCTCAGAATTACTAAAAGAACAAGATTCTGCATCTTCAGAACCTGCTTTTGTATAATTTTGTTGCAAAAGGCATGTTTCCCTCAACAATATTGAAAATCCAAATCTTTTTTCTTTTAGTGAATATTTGTCATTTTTCCTTTTCAATCTTTTGATTGTAATAAAATGGGAAGAACGTTTTTGTTAAGGACTTGTTGAAATGATTGCATTTATGTTTAATTACGTACACCAATTTGTATTATAGGCTCAACTCTTCTTTAGGATTTTGTTTTTTTGTTGTTTTTAATTGCCATTTCATTGTTGTGATGCAAATTGGTTGGAAGCAAGGCATAAGCTTCTATATTGGTAGATTGCCTTTAAGTTGGATATTTATCGTATGGATTGTTACCGCCTGAAAATGCAAGTCAAGTTTGCATGTTTGGAGCATTCTTTTCTCAACAGTTCAGCGATGAAGGGAAATTTGGCTCTTGATAATCAAATTCTTCTTTGTTCATTGAGTAGCACTGTGTAATACCCCCCTACTAATATTCTGATTCAACTTGCAAAATTTTCAAGTTTTCTTTCAGGTGTTTTGTCAAGCACTTTGCAAGAAATTATTTATTCAAACACTTTGCATGTGAATAATGAGAGGCAATGCACAATAAAGTTAAGAAACCTCTGCTAATCATGTTTTATGTAGCAAATCCACCAAATAGATACTAAATGCTCCGGCCAATTTTTATTAAACCAAATCAAGAGTTACATACAAAATTATAAATTTATGGAACCTGGAAGCTGCTTCAGCAATGACTCAATTTGCCTGCAGGAAATGGATGGAGAAATAAGCCGCTTACAAAGAATATGGCCTCCAATGCAATTACATCCTCCTCAATAAACTTGGCCCTCAAGGAAGAATGCGGCTGGCTCAGCAAGAGTAATGCATCCTCCTCAAAACAACTCGGCTCCCTTAGACTAAACTCGGCCTCCACAAATAGCTCACATACCCAAGAGAAATCGGGCTTCCACAACACTGTGATTTGGCTTCCCTAGTAATATGACCTGCCACAATAAAAATTCGGCCTCTGAAGGGAATTTAGCCCAGCAAGAGAAATGTAATATTCCTAGCGAATTTTTATAATAATTAACAAAGCAAACATAGACATAAATCATGAAAATCAAACACGAGTCAAACCATGAATTTTCACCAAAATCTGCATTGCTGAGCCATTTTATTATAATAAGAAGAGGGTACAATGAGGTCCTGGAAAGAGTGCACTTGGGATTGCTGAAGGCAAGCTAACTAAGCCCAAATGAACAATAAGAAATCCCTCTCAAATCTGATGCAGCTCTCTCCTGGCTCTGCACTGAAACTACTTAGAAAATATGCTGCTGGCTGCAAAGAACTGCTGCTAGGGCCTCTTCGGGTGCTCAGAAAATTCCAGGAAATTAACCCCGGGTTCTCCACCAATAACCCACAAAAACCCACGAAGGAATTGGCCAAATGTTGACCTTGGAATTTCGGCCCAATTTTCCCTTAGCTCCTCTGGCTGCTAGCTCGGTTGGGACCCCTATTTGATCCCTCAAATCTGCCCAAAAAATTCTGCCAAATTAATCTTGGCCTCTCCTCAATAAACCCAGAAAAACCCAAAAAAGGGTTTGTCCTAGTTTTGACGTTCCAAAATTGACCCTCAAATGCTTGGCCCTCCTTCACAAGTAGAAGATGTAACCTATAGAAAATGCTACATTCCTTGCTCGCCAAAATGCTGGAAAAGCCCCCACAACACTAACCCGAACTCCACCTCAAGTTTCAACCCCTAACTCCCTTCACTCCACAACCTCCAAGCGTGCCTCCTCCAAGAGCTGCGCAGTCCCTCTATTGTTGCTGCCAATTCTCTCCACAAACTTGCATTCCCCGCAGTTAGTACGAACCGATATAGGTAGGACTCCTTCCTTGGGTTGGTACTGGAAGTCCACCGAAGCAAGGGTTGAGATCTCCGCACCCAGACACTCGTGTGCTAAACAACACTGTAGACTTGGCTTTAGCTCAAGCATGCTATGTCAAGGACACAAATTTCTGAATAGATGAATGAATGATCAAAATGAGTGCCTCTTGCTATATTTATCAAAGAGCCTCCAAGATGCCCATGTGGGCCCAACTCGACTTTCCCCACCAATTTCGCTCCAATGAGATTGTCTTCCACATGTGGGCCATAATTTTCCATGGGGTGGCCCCCACGCTCCACTAGAGTTGCAATAATTCCCTTCCTTCCTAATGTTTGGGTCCCCACTTAATCCAAAAATTCATGTGGGACCTTTGAAATAAGACAAAATTGGGCAAGATTGATATTTCCCTTAGCAATATTGCCAAGTGGGAATTTCACAATCCTCCCTGCCAAAACGTTGCTTGTCCTCAAGCAACCACTGAACAATGCTCTCTCTAGTTGTTGCTCCCTATTGCCATTGAAAAAATGTGCGAGGGTCCCAGATGTGCCACTGATTCGTCCTTGACCTTTGCATTGTCCTGACATGAAAGAATCCCTCAATACTGGGATCCCAAGCCATCTTGTCCCACTTGAAGCTCCTCTCGCTCCACTCATTATTTTGCCGGGTATAAGTATCATAAGTTCCTTGTATATCATCAATGAGTAGGGGATCATGATAATGTGGCATTATGCCCAACTCCTCGTGTGAAGCTTCCCTACCACGTAGGCTATCCCATGCACTCCAGGAGTATACTCCCGAAGATACCACCCAATCCCTGCAGAGATAGCGTCTCGCGCACGTGAGCTTCTCCTGGCAACATCCTATTGGCCCACCTGCCATGCTAATGAAGTCTCCCGTGCTGTCAGGGAGTCATCAAAGCCCAATGGAAGATCTGAATGATCTTCCCCTGTAGAAATCATCTCATCCCCAAGGTTAGTTGTACTGCCAATTCCTATGATGCCCAGATCCCACGCTAGTCTAGAAAGGGTGCCACTATGTTGCCGCTGCGCAACTCCGATCATGACATTCTGCTCCTCATTCTCAAGTTCTATCCACCTCTCCTAGGACCTGATGGCAAAACATCTATGCAGTCCCAATGCATCTGGATGAAACACGTCCATGATGTCACCTCCTACCCATTCAACATTCACCCTGATCCGTAGCGATAACAAGGAAAACCAACCTTGCCATGCGATGAAGGCCTCAATGCTCCCCCACATGTCAAACCAAGGGTGAGATGGGTCATCCTCCATCCGGATCCCACTCACTGCGAAGCAGAGTGTCCAATTGACCAACCAAACCCCTGAATCCCATAGCTAGAACGACTGCGGCATACTCCCGACAGCTGATGGAACCAACCTGCACCACGTCTCAGGTTCCTGTGTGCAATCAATATATGAACTCCATACATCACGAACCAATATGGTGCGTGTTACACAACCTTGTGTCGACTATATCACACAGTGGGTTCTATCGTCTTGCCTCCTAAAAGTGCTCCCCAATGCTTCCCGAAGTCTAAACATCCACCTGTAAGCAAGGTCCACCAACCGTTGTAGATGCTCCAGAGACACCTCAGAATTCTCACCTAAAGGGGATCATGTATCACCTTGAGTGTGGGCTCAAGGGTGGTGCAAGTCTACTTGTGCAGGAGATCGGACTACCCCCAAGCCTGCATCCATCAACTTGCGTCATGACCATATGCCAAAATTGGAAGGCCTCTCTCCTAATGCATTGTGTCCCGTCCAACTGTCTCAAATGAACCTCATGGGTCCTGTTGCTCGTGATGAGAGCATCGAGGGATGATATCCAAGTCCCTTGTGTCAGTGTGCAATGTTGGAGAGTGATAAATGGAAGCTCACAGTTGGCCTTGTGATCAACTCGCTCTCTAAATCTGAGTGTGCCAAACCCAATGGTATGCTTGAGGCCCTTGTCAACATATCTATCTGGCGATAACACTGACAACTGGTGGTGCATCATCTCGCTCGGCTACACACAAGTACATAAGCCTACATTCCTCTACATAGCGCTGAACTCTGTGGCACAACTCCATGCACCCCTAGATACCAATGCTCAATGTCATGCCCCCATGTACCATAGGGAATCCCATATGTGCCCATGCAACCACCACGCTGCTAGTACACCTGCCAGAAAGTGATCTACACCTCATCATCTGCCTTGGTAATCCTGAGCAGCCTAACTCCACACCTGCTAGAGGGATATCTTTGCTGTGCTAATCCTCGGTGACTCCTGTTCCCAATACCTCAATGGGAGAACATGGTCTCCACACAATGCCTTGTCCGGTGGCCTAACCATGCCACCTCCTCCCACCAGCTCCTACTAATGAATGCTAATCATCTTGCAACCCCATGCATAACCAACATGCTAATACAATCCATGGAGCTTGCTCACAAACCGTCTGTCCACTAATGCCGACTGGAATTCCCTTAGGGAATGTATGTGTTCAGTCACGGGGTCGACTACCTCATCAATGCCAAAGACATCTCGCATGTCTGATATTAGATAACGAGCTCCACCTGGATCCCAATGCTGTTAGGTCCCTATAATATTTGTGTATTCCCTTATTATTATTGTCATTGTACCCCTTATTGTTATTGTTGTGCCCATGTTGTCTCCATATTGTTATTATTGTGCCCCATAGAAAGCCACTATTGTTATTGTTGTGCCCTTACATTATTATTGTTATGTCTGCTCTGATCATATTGTGACCCCTTAGACTCCTATATATAGAAAGGAGGTCTTGTCATTTGTATCATCCAAGAATTGTTCATTTGTGTAATGTAAAGGTGGTTGCCCCCTTGAAGAGGCTAAGTTTAAGTCGTTGATCTATTTCTTTTTTCTATTTTGTGAGTTGGTTGCATAACAATTGGTATCAGAGCTTTGGATTTAGGGTTTCGTTGCTTCAAACAGGTCATCGTGGCATTTTCGCTATAACGTTTTTTCTACGAAGCTTTAGAAGTTGAAATTAAAACCCATTTGAGACGAAATCATGATGAATCGTGTGACCGAATTTCAGATCTTGTCTCACTATATTTTCGGAGATATGAACTAAGGAAGTTAGGGTTTTTGTAGGCTCCTGAATTGGATCTCAAACAAGTCACCTTGGGAAAATCGTCATAACCTTCTCTCTAAGCATCTAATTCAAATTTTGTAATAAGTGACAGAAAGCAGATGGATTGTAGTTTGTTGGGTATCGTTTTCAGAACCTAAGGTCGAAACAGTGACACTAGCACATCGTACAAGTTCGCTCTACTGAACTAGTCTATAATTAGGTCATCACAGGAGATTGGGCATAACTCTTTCTTCGGGAATCCAATTGTGATCAGACTTGCGGGGTTGGAAAGAAGACTCAGAGGGCTATCACATGCTGAAATTTCAGAACTTGGATATCCGAAATTACAGAGTTACAGGCATTTCAAGATTGAGCTCATACAAAGCGGAAAAAAAGGTGTAGTTTTTTTTTTTTTTTAAATTTGCATAAGCCTTGTTTGAGGAAATAGTTTGAAGTGATTCGAAGAGCATTGTGAAGCATAGTTATCATTTATTGATGACCCAAAGAAAGAAAATGAAAACACCTAGTAAGAAACTTGAAATCTCTATTATGACACATGAAGAAGAGGAAAAAATGCAACATGATATATCAAAATTACGAGACCAAGTGCAACAAGTTTCGCTCTCACAAAAAGTAGCTGAAGTTAAGATGGATGGTTTAAAGAATGGAATGGAAGCTAAGATGGATGGTATAAAAACAAAACTTAAAGGCAACATGGAAGATTTGAAGATAGATTTGACAAAGTTGCTACAAGAAATGCTTACTAATGGAAAAAGGGTAGTAAAGGAAACTCGTGATGAGAACAAAAGAAATGTTAGCCATGATTTCATAGACTCTAACATTGGATTGAAGACCCACTATGTTCCAAAGATAGATATGAGGAAGTTTGATGACAAGCATCTCGTAACATGGATACTATAGATGGAGCAATATTTCAATCTCCATAATGTGCAAAGCACACAAAAGGTACGCATTGCAACTTTATATTTGGAATCTAATCAGTTTATATGGTATCGATGACTTTGCTCTCGTAAACAAATTGTCAGTTGGGAAATTTTTATGGAAGAAATGATAGTAGGATACAAAAAACAACACCTTTTTTAGCCAATTGATAAATCTCAAACAAAAGGGTTCAATGGTGGAGCACATTGAGGACTTCCAAAAATCGAATATAGGGGTAAAAGATATTCCAGAGGAGCATAGGATTGATATGTTCATAGGGACTTTAAAGGATAACATCCAACATGAGGTTTGCCTTTGAGAATCTAATTCATGGGAGAAGGCATTCAGGTTGGCAAGAAAAATCGAAAGAAAAATTATGGCAATAAGGAATCCTACCACTCACAACTATGAAGATGGAAGTGTTGTTGCCCCTAGCCTTCCACAACCTACAAAGTTGACACCACAACAATTGGAAGAAAAAATAGCAACAGGGCTTTGTTACAGTTGTGATAGCAAATACACTAAATGTCATAAGTGTACTGAGAATAAATTATTTTACATAGATTGTGAAGAGGAGGAAGAAAATGAACAAGAAACATCAAAAGAAGAGGATACACACCAAGAACAAACGGTTAACCACCATGTTAACTAATCGATTATGATAAATAGGATCAGATTTTGCAGGTTTTTTTTTTTTTTTTTTTTTTTTTTTTTTTTTTTTTTTTTTTTTTTAATTTTTAATTTTTATTTTCTGCAGTACTTCGCCAGATTGAAAGTGTCTAATTTCACGGACTTGAGTGTGTGTGTGCGGTGTAAGTACGGGGGGCCAGGGGGGGTGCAGTGTGTGTCCCCCTCGGATTGGCCTTCCTGTTCTTTAGGCAAGCAAGCTCTAAGGCTAGGTTGAATATGAGCATGTTTCTTTCAAGGCTAGCATAAAGACATATATAATGATGAAGTATGTCAAAACGAAGGCATGCTGATCCGTCTAGGCCCTAACGAAGGCTAAAATGCTGTGTTTTGGCATGCTGAGGTAGGAGGGGGCATACATTATAAACCGGGCCCGGGCTCCGCAGGATACTGTGGGGGTCGTTGGTTTCCAAAGCATCATAAGTCAAATCAAGGTGCGAAGCCGCTTGTCCCTCCGGGCTGTACAAGGAGTTGTCTAAACCTAGAGGCTCACCGGGAGAAATTGGTGGTATACTGTGACCCGACTGATAGGATACACGACTGATGGAACCTACGACTAGAGAGCCTTGCTTAAATATACAAGGAGTTCCCCTAACGGACCTCCAAACGACCAATAATAACCTCTATAGTCGGAGGGTGCCCCTAGAGAAAGAAGAAATGAATCCGACCATATCTTGTAATGCATTGGCCGAATTTACCACTCCTCAAACTATCAAGATAGAATGACATATCAAGAAGAAAAAGGTAATCGTGTTGATTGATTTGGGTAGTACCCATAATTTTATTCATTGTAAGATAGCCAAGGAATTGAAGTGCTTCCTATATCCAACACCAGAGTGTCAAGTGATGGTTGCAAATGGAGGAACCATAAATTGCTCTGGAAAGTGCCATGATATCAAGCTATCCATGAGATAATATGTGTTGAATAGTCCAATGCTTTCCATTCCAATTGGTGGTGCTAATGTTGTACTAGGAGTCCAATGACTACAATCTTTGGGTACGATAACTTTTAATTTTCAAGAACTTTTTCTTGAAATTTGTTTCGGAAGGAAATGAAGTTGAATTAAGGGGTATCACAAAGAAACCGGGAAAGATAATTAGCTCTAACGGCATGACAAAACTTCTAAAGAAAGAACAACGAGACGTAATTGCACAATTATGTTTGTTAGAGGTTCCCACATTGGAATCATCTATTTCTCCAAATCTCCAAAAAGTCTTGGACAATCATTCCAGGGTATTTGAGACTTCCAAAGGCCTTCCACCTATTCGTGATCATGATCATGTTATTCATTTCATTCCAGGAAGTGTTCCTCCAAACATCATGCCTTACAGATATCCCTATGCCCAAAAGAGTGAAATTGAACGTATGGTTGCAAAAATGCTAGAGGCTGGTATAATTCAACCTAGTCAAAGTTCTTTCTTTGCTCCAGTAGTATTGGTGCACAAGAAGGATGGATCATGGCGCATCTGTCCAGATTATAGGGAGCTCAACAAACTCACTATTAAAGATAAATTCCCCATTCATGTCATCAATGAATTATTGGATGAATTGCATGGAGCAATTTACTTCACCAAGTTAGACTTTCGTTCAGGATATCATCAAATCAGAATGAAGAATGAAGACATTCCGAACACAACATTTAGAACTCACGAGGGTCATTATGAATTTTTGGTCATGCCTTTTGGCCTTACCAATGCACCTTCTACATTTCAAGGTTTGATGAATTCCATTTTCAAACCCTTCCTTAGAAAATTTGTGTTAGTATTTTTTGATGATATACTAATCTACAACAAGTCTTGGAAGGATCATGTTGAACATGTTGATAGAGTGCTCAAAATATTGGAGGAGAAACATTTATATGCAAAAACCTCCAAATGTTTCTTTGGAATATAAGAGGTGGAATATTTGGGTCATATTGTATCTCATGAAGGTGTTAAGGTAGACCCTAGCAAAATTGAAGCCATTAAGGAATGAAAAATCCCCACATCCATAAAGCATCTGCGAGGATTTCTCGGGTTGACAGGGTATTATCGCAAGTTTGTTAAGAATTATGGGAGAATAGCGACACCTCTAACAACATGAATGAGGAAAGATGCATTTTCTTGGACTCTAGAAGCAACGAAGGCCTTTGAACATCTTAAAGAGGCAACGTACCAAGCACCGGTCTTAGCTATGCCAGACTTCACAAAAACCTTTATTGTGGAATGTGATGCCTCAGGAAATGGAATTGGTGTTGTTTTAATGCAAGAAGAAAGACCCATTGCTTTTGAAAGTCATCCAATCAAATGAAAATATCTACACAACTATTTATGAGAAGGAAATGTTGGCAATACTACATGCACTTAAGAAATGGCAACCTTACCTAATGGGAAGACACTTCAAGGTAAAAACAAGTCATGATAGTCTTAAATACTTTTTAGAACAAATATTATCTTCAGAAGAGCAACAAAAATGGGTCACAAAGATGTTGGGTTATGACTTTGAAATCATCTAAAAAAAATGAAAGCAAAATGTTGTTGTAGATGTACTCTCAAGAAAGGATGAGGATGTGGAAGCATTGCTTTGTGCCATTTCTATTATCCAACCAAATTGGATAAACAAAGCAAGGGATGAATGGAAGAATGACGAAGAAGTGTGGGCACTCATTCAAAAGTTGCAGCAAGATCCCAGTATATTACAAAAGGTTCTTAGAGAATTGCACACATCTCCCTTAGGAGGGCATTCAAGATCTTTAAAAACTTACCACACAGGTTTAAGAAGGATTTTTTTTGGGATGGCTTTAAATATGATATTCAAAAGTTTGTGGCAGAATGTTTGGTTTGCCAACAAAATAAAGTTGAGACAATTAAGACCCCAGGTTTATTACAACCTTTATCCATTCCAAGTCAATGTTGGGAGGAGGTTTCAATGGATTTTATCACAGGTTTACCCAAGTCCGAAGGAAAGAGTGTCATCATGGTGGTAGTTGATAGACTTACCAAGTATGCACACTTTTGTGCATTATCTCATCCATTTAAAGCCAGTACAATTGCTACTGCATTTATGGAAACAATTTAAAAGCTACATGGAAACCCAAAGATTATTGTAAGTGATAGAGATCCTATTTTCACTGGAAATTTTTGGATAGAATTATTTTCTTGTCTGGGTACTCAGTTAGCTCATAGCTCATCTTATCATCGTCAATCTGATGGGCAAACTGAGATAGTGAACAAATGTTTGGAAGGATATCTCCATTGCTTTGTATCTGATAAACAGACACAATGGGTCAAATGGTTGCCTCTTGCTGAATGGTGGTATAACAATTCCTTCCATATTGCAGCAAAAATGACCCCATTTATGGCGCTTTATGGATATCATCCATCGTCCATCACATCATATTTAAGAGAAAATTCTAAGGTTCAAGCAGTGGAAGATCACATCGAGCATCAACAAAAAGTTCTCCAACTCTTAAAAGATAACCTCAATTAGGTGCAGAATAGAATGAAACAACAGGCAGATCAAGATCACAACGAAAGAAGTTTTGATGTAGGTGACTGGATATTTCAACGACTACAACCATACAAACAAATGTCTTCAAGCAACCTAAGAAGGATAATAAATTATCACCAAAGTATTATGGTCCGTACAAAGTGTTGCAAAAGATTGGTACTATGGCATACAAATTGGAATTTCCTGCATCTTCCCAAGTGCACCTAGTTTTCCATGTTTCATACTTAAAGAAGGTTATAGGTGACAAGCTCCCAGTTCAAAAAATATTGTCAGAGTTTGACGAGGAAGGAAAAATCATATTGGAACCTGAAGCAGTCACAGAAACAAGAACTCAACCGCTGCAAAATCGATCAATTTCAGAGTATTTCATCAAGTGGAAGAACTTACCCGCTGAATATTCTACATGGGAGGATGATAATTTTATACAAAAGCATCCAAAACTACTCAAGCGTTAAGGACAACACTTTTTTGAAGGAGAGGGGCATGTTAGGTCCCTATAATACTAGTGTATTCCCTTATTATTATTGTCATTGTACCCCTTATTGTTATTGTTCTGCCCCATAGAAGTCCACTATTGTTATTGTTGTGACCTTACATTATTATTGTTATGTCGGCTTTGATTATATTGTGACCCCTTAGACTCCTATATATAGAAAGGAGGTCTTGTCATTTGTATCATCCAAGAATTGTTCATTTGTGTAATGTAAAGGAGGTTGCCCCCTCGAAGAGGCTACGTTTTATGTCGTTGATCTATCTCTTTCTTCTATTTTGTGAGCTGGTTGCACAAGAAATGCCAACCTGGGCCTCCAGTGTCCTCGGTGTCTAAGAGCTCCCACTGAGCTTTAGTCCAGACTGTGACCATCTCTATGAGTCCAGTCCACTCCACCGGGTACCAACTCAGAATCTCTCGCCATCCAAACCCAAGAAGGGGATCAAATGCATGAACTCCCACGCATAGAACAACCCCGACATGCGGATTTTGTACCTTGTGTGACCCCGATCGTCTCATCCTGCTATCCAGGTCCACACATGAGATTTCACTAGGTAGCTTCGTCTCCTTCTCTCCAATGGAAAAATATGACCCAATAGTGTTGCTAACCTGGTCATCCCCTCTGGTATCTCCAGACAACTCCGCCTCTCTCAATCTAATGCATAAGGGTGGGCTGATAACATTGTAGATCCTGTCAGTGCACCTATGAAGCGAACTATGCTGGAATCCCAATGTCTGGTCTCTATGTTGCCTCTCATCAATGGCTAGCCCAAAATATGGCTGCACATCCTCCTCCATAATGGGCTTGACATGAGCCTCCAACTGCTCCTCCATAGACAATCCAACATGGAAGACATGCTCATCAGTCAACTGTAGGTGACTGCTGTTCTGAAGCTCTGTTATAGACTAGGATGCCTCATCAATGGATGTGTTCTCAATTGCCTCCTCCAATCTATCTATTGGGGCTACCAAAGGAAACTCCAATAGGGGTGACTCCCGCATCACACTAGGTGTATCCTTGTGCTCCTCCTGCATGCCATTAGCCTCATGCTTAACCGGCTGGAACATATCTAGATGAAATCCCTCTTCCAGGGGTATGTTCTCTCTCATCTTGTCACTACCTCTGCCTCCCCTCTTCATCTCTGCAGTATTGCTACTAGTGTTTCATTCAACAATCATGCTCCTCTTATTTCCTTCATTTGCGGGTTGACAACTACTGTTTCTTCTTGTTGCCTTTGCTGACAACCACTCTTCGAGAAGCTACACTAGTCTCTCGATGCTCTCAGAAACATTTTCAAATTTCTCTTGTTGAGACATTTTTGGGCATAAGTTCAATCTAGAGAATTATGTGGGACTAATGTTTTAGCATATGGAATTCTAGTCCACAATAACACTTGAGCATTTGTATGATTTAGACCCATAGCTGGCCAAAATCATGCTTTGATACCACTGTAATATTTTTAGGGAATTTTTATAGTAATTAACAAAGGAAACATAAACATAAGCCACAGAAATCAAACACGAGTTAGACCATGAAATTTCACCAAAATTTGCATTGCTAAGCCATTTTATTATAATAAGAAGAGGGTACAATGAGGTGCTGGAAAGAGTGCTCTTGAGCTTGCTCAAGGAAAACTAGCTAAGCCCAAATGAACAATAAGAAATCCCTCTCAAATCTGCAGTTGCTCTCTCCTGGCTCTGCGCTGAAACTACTTAGAAAATATGCTGCTGGCTGCAAAGAACTACTGCTAGGGCCTCCTCGGGTGCTCAGAAAATTTCGGGAAATTAACCTCGGGCTCTCCACCAATAACCCACAAAAACCCACAAAGGAATTGGCCAAATGTTGACCTTGGAATTTTGGCCCAATTTTCCCCTAGCTCCTCCAGTTGTTGGTTGGGCTGGGACCCCTGTTTGACCCCTCAAATCTGTCCAAAAAATTCTTCCAAATTAATCTTGGCCTTTCCTCAATAAAACTAGAAAAACCTAGAAAGGCTTTGTCCTAGCTTTGACGCTCCAAAATTGACCCCCAAATGTTTGGCCCCCCTCCACAAGCAGAAGATGTAACCTATAACAAATGCTGTGTTTGCCGCTCCACCAAAATGCTGGAAAATCCTCCACAACACTTCCACGGACTCCACCTCAAGTTTCAGCCCCTAAATCCCTTCACTCCACAGCTTCCAAGCGTGCCTCCTCCAAGAGCTGAGCAGTCCCTGTACTGTTGCTGCCAATTCTCTTGACAAACTTGCACTCCCTACTGTTGGTACAAACTGGTATAGGTAGGACTCCCTTCTTGGGCTGGCACTCGAAGTCCACCAAAGCAAGGGTTGAGATCTCCACTCGAAAACACTCGTGCTAAACAACACTGCAAACTTGGCTTCAACTCAAGCATGCTATGTCAAAGATACAATTTCTAAATAGATGAATGAATGACCAAAATGAGTGCCTCTTTCTACATTTACTAAAGAGCCTCCAAGATGCCCATGTGGGCCCAGCTCGACTTTCCCCACCAACTTCGCTCCAATGAGAGTGTCTTCCACATGTGGGTCGTAATTCTCCATGGGGTGGCCCCCACACTCCACTAGAGATGCAATAATTCCCTTCCTTCCTAATGTTTGGGCCCCCACTTAATCCCAAAATTCACGTGGGACCTCTGAACCCACATCTCCTAAGTGCAAACATGAAATAAGACACAACTGGGCAATATTGATATTTCCCTTAGCAATATTGCTAAGTGGGAATATCACAAGAAATTTGGTTTCATTCAATAAATTCGTCCTTTACAAATAATTTCAGCCTCCACAGAATTGTCCAACTGCCACAGATAGAATTCGGTCCACCAAATTGATTCAAGCTCCACAATTAATTTGGCTTCCTCAATATGTATTCGCCTTGCCTAGAAAAATCCCAAAGCTGTTGCAGTGGGTAAGTCTTCTCTGTCTCCAAGCTCCACGATCTTCGGAAAAATCGGTTGTCTTCTTCACGTTAAATCCCTATAAGAACCTGAGTGATTCTTCCTTTGGATCAGCTAGGGTGGACGGTCTCACCACCGAAACCAATCTTAACCAACTTGGTGGATGAGTTTCACCACAGAGATTGATTACTCACTAGGGTTTCACCTTTGCACATCAAGCTACAAGAGCTCTCAAATCCAATTTCACAAATAATTCAATCATAACCTTAGTGAGCTCTAATGTTCTTTTATAATTTTTTATCATTGGAATACCATGGGTCATCGGAAAAAACCATGGGTCATAAAATAACATGCCCTTTTATTTTAAATACTTAACATCACCTTAGAAATGACATTAAATAATTAAATCAGTGGATCCCTTCTTCCAACTATAGCTTATGGGAATTTGATAAGCCACTAAGTCGACCCCCTATACCTATTACTCGAAAAGGGATATTACGCATTGATATTGTAGAATATGTTTTCTCTGCTCTCCAAAAGAGTTGCATCAGAAAAGTGTATTATGAAGGCATGGATCTATTCACATACCTTGCAAAACAAAGGAATCGTGGGAGTGAATGTGCATGAAGGAAGCGAATTTAGTCACCTCATCATTGATGAGAAAGGAACTTAAAAGAACAGAATTAAAAATGTGTCAAAGCTATTGCTGAGAATTCCCAACTTTTGATCATGACCTTCACTTTGTTTTCTTTTAAAAGGCCAGAAGGTTTATTTCCTTCCATTGACCAGAGAAAGGTGGCTGGAGCACATATGGAGAAGACTATTTTGAAAGGAGGTATATTGTGAGAATATTATTGAAAGTTGCAACATTTTGTGCAACAAGGAAAGTTATATTACCATTGTACCTTTATTCTTGAAGCAACCTTGGTCAATATTTCATTTATTATGATAAGGGATTTATCACTGTGGGTCCTGTTACCTACCAAAAGTGTGTGACCACTAGGAGAAATTTTTCTCCTATTCATCTCTTCCAGCCGACAGCCCCTGATAGCCACCGAGTAGTTGATGTGATATGCCATCCATATCTCTGCCACCTGCATCAGTCATATGTTTCCTCTCCCATTTTCCAAGAGCACATGTTGGAACATGGGCTTCTAATCAAAAGGCACTTGTTTGTATTTGGGCATTTTGACATGGATTATGGGGCAACTTGGAAAATGAAAGGTCTTGGTCGTGATCTTGTTCCCTCACCTTAGATGGGGGGTAATTTTCAATCCTTGTCCAGCATGACCTCCCTTAATGGCTCAATGGGTACAGGAGGGGCACTAGTTGGGAAGCCATGATTGAGATAGCGTAGCCCCATCTCTCCCTATTCCATACTTACCACTTTCCAGCTTAATTACAAGCCCCTATTCCATCTCCATTCTTTTGGTTCAACTAACCCTAGTTCATTGGGACTTGGCACCCACACATTTTCATACCTGGGTAGGGCTTGGAAATGTACCCTAGGAGGTTGATGCAACTAAAAGAAACAAAAAAAGCATATGATGGCCATAAGAAAAACAAAAGAAAAATCAAAATACAAAATATGGTCAGGACCATTCAAAGAAGCATGTGGGAAAAGTCAAGCATGAGATTTACCTCACTCATCATGGCCATCACCCGGTTCTTGTGAAAATTTCAACTATTGCAGCAACTAGAAATTATTCTTCTAACTGTAAATTAATTAATAGTTTATTTTCCCACACAAACGACGAATAATTCACAATTGCAATTTTCACCAAATTAAATTCTATGAAAGATAAACTAGAAATTGAGAAAATACTGGCCCACACACAAAAATTTTTACACAATTATTTTTGGACAAAAGTCCCCAAAAAACCCAGCTTGGGAAAACCGGTGCAACAACTGAGGGTTTTTATTATTAAGTAGTGAGAAATTCTGAGTACAACTGGATGTTGAAATCTGCCAATCCTACATAGAAAAATATTAACAAAAATCTATTGAGGAATTTTCCTCACCCTGCAAGCAATCCGATTTTTGACTGCCAGCTCCAAGTGAGCCGTCCAAACAGCTTCCACGCATGCCTACATCTCCCTAGCGTAGTCATCTCCATGCTTTACTTGAAACAACTACTACTCAAGTCGTCCTGTTTGCTGGTAATTGAGAGACTGTCTCTCCAACAATCTGGAAAATATTTCCAGCCTCTGGAACTGAAACTCAACTTCTCTCCAGCAAAATCAAATTCTCTAGAGACTTCTGCACAACCCCTACGTCAATGTCTCTGTGGCTATTTTTGCCTCTCTGCAAGCTATTCTCCGGAATTGGAATCTCTTCCTTTGGACTCACTATCCCTGCCCCCTTTGTCTCTGCTTCCTTCTCTGGCTCGAACTCTTCCAACAACTATTGTTGCTCTTTGGAAAATCGAACTACCCAAGGAAATTGATCTCAAGTGTGTGTTCTTCATCTACCCATTGACCTTCTCTTATAATCTCCAGTTGAGACTCCAACAACCAAGATTAAAACATAATCGATGGCTAAGATAATCTCTGGATCGATTTGTGTGAGTTTCTAGAAGATTCATACCTTTCCCAATTAACACTGATTAATTAATCCCTTTTCCATAGTTTAGGCTTAGGAAATATTGAAAAATAGGCTAATAATCTAATTGAGATACTTCTAGGTGGAATTTCCAAAAACAATTGCTGGGTTATGTAGAACTCTTGTGTTTTAGCCTCTTCACAAAGTTTCGAGACTATAACACCTATGATGCTACAAAATCTAACATCCCCTCTTAGCGAGGAAGGTGTTCTAGTGATACACTACTACTACAACATCTGTCTCTGTATCACCCTTTGTCATGCTGTTGATGTTTGGCCGTTGTGACTGTCTGCCACTGCCCACCAACCACTGCACAACTCTGACGTTGCATCTATGCTGCTACTAACACTACTATGTTGCTGCCAACTCTGCATCTGCACTGCAACTCCCTCATTTGTTACTACTGTAATTGCAACTACTGCCACTGAGAAGCGTCCGAAACACTGAATCAACTGTCTCTATGCTGCATATGTCTCTTGAGTATTTGACTGCTACTAGCCTCTGCGCTATCTATTAAGGAATTTGTGTTGGTGTTGACTCTGCTACTGAGCCTCCTGCTCTACTATCACCACTGCTCTGTGCTCCTCAACACTTGACTGCAACTAGTCAACCAACTGTCACTCTGGAATCTAACTGCATCACTGACACTGATCCATCTTGCTACTGAATACTGTGTGCCCCTGTAGCAAGGTAATGATCCACAAGGAGTACACCTCAATGGACCCTGCCCAAATCTGCGAACTCTAGGACTATAACTCCATATCATCCCACCTCACTCATGGAGGTATAGTTGCTATCATGGCAAAATCTTCCTCTAGCGTGGAGGACAATTTGTTTATCTCTGTCGATGTTGCCGCTTGGTCCTGCTTCTCCTGCTTGTCCTTCCTGAGAGTACATTGGGTACTATAGTGACCAAAATCGCCACACCTGAAGCACTTGACCTTAGATAGGTCATTCCTCTTCTTCTTCTCCCCCTGTCCCCAACTGGGACCCTTTGATGCAAGGGCCACATTCTCCTCTTCCTTCTCACCCTTTCTTCCCTTACTTCTGCTTCCGCTGATGGTGCTCTTCAATAGAGCTCGCCTCAACTCCTGTTGTTGTAGGTATGACCACATCTTGTCTCATCTAAGCAATGTGTCTCGACCCAAGATACTTTGGACAAACACTTGCCACTCCTCTGAGACATTGTTCAATGCCAAACGTACAAGCTTTGTCGGTTGAGGTGCCTCCCTAATGGGTGCAACTTGATTCCAGACTTACTGAATTCTGGTGAAGAAGGGATCTATGCCTTCACCCTTTTGCATCCTGATGCTTCTCAACTTCTCTTGCAGGAACCTCTTCCGCTGCTCGAAAGTATTTTGATATAGTTTGTCGAGAGCATCCCACATCTCCTTGGTAGTGCCATTGCCAGATATATGTGAAACTATATGGTCTCGAACTCCATCCATGATCAACCGCTTCACCTTAACCATCTCTTTCTTTTACTCCTTCAACTGATCTGCATCCTAAGGAACTGCCACCACATTATTTACATATGCTTTCAAGCCATACTCATCTAGAAGGAAATACATCCTAGCCTTCCATATGACAAAGTTGGAGGCTCCCTCCAACCTATCCTGATCTCCTAGCCCAACTATGGCCATCTTTGAATCTAGACGAAAATCTCCCTCTTCCTCTGCTTGGCTGCTAAACTTGCTATTCACACTCTTTTTTGGAGTGAGAAACTCTGCTTATAACCACTGCCAACTGCAACTAGAAAATCAGATTTCTGGGCTAGAAACCCCTGAGAGAAATTCTCTCTGTGTGCCTTTCTCTTCCACCCGACGCTGATTCTGCTACTGCAAACAGCTACAAAGCCCTTCCACACCCAAACAAGAAATTTCCCAACAAAAATACTGGACTGCTGCTCCCTCTGTCTGCTGGAATCACTCAATCTAACAACTTGATTTTTTCTACCCACTTGCACTGCAAAATCAAACTACTCTAGTAATTCACACTGCTTGGTTGAGGCTTTGCGTAGCCCCTTGAAACTCGTCCTACTGTTGCCTTTGAAAAATGAATTTCTGCTTCCTCCTCTGAGCTTCCCCTCTAATCACAATTGCTTAGATACCATGTGAAAATTTCAATTATTGCAACAACTGGAAATTATTCTTCTAACTGTAAATTAATTAACAATGTATTTGCCCACACAAACAACAAATAATTCACAACTGCAATTTTCACCAAATTAAATTCTGCAGAAGATAAACTAGAAACTGAGAAAACACTGACACACACACAAAAATTTAACACAATTATTTTTGGACAAAAGTCTCTCGAAAAACCCAACTTGGGAAAACTGATGCAACAGTGGAGGGTTTTTATTATTAAGTAGCAGTGAGAAATTCTGATTACAACTGGATGCCAAAATTTGGCAATCTTGCAAAGAAAAATAATGACAAAAATCTAGTGAGGAATTTTCCTCACCCCACAAGCAATTCGAGCTCTAACTGCTAGCTCGAAGTGAGCCGTTCAAACAGCTTCTGCATAGGCCTGCATCACCCTAAGTCAGTCCTCTCCATGCTCTTCCTAAAAAAATTGCTACTCAAGTCGTCTTGTTTGTTGTGGACTGAGAAACTATCTCTCCAACACTCTGGAAAATCTTTTCGGCCTTTGGAACTAAAACAACTTATCTCCAGCAAAATCGAATTGCCTCTAGAGACTTCTGTGCAGGCCTTGCGACAACTTCACTGTCGCTTTTTTTGCCTCTTTGCAAGCTACTCTCCGGAACTGGAATCTCTTCCTCCAAACTCACCATCCTTGCCCCTTTTTGTCTATGCTTCCTTCTCTGGCTTGAACTCTTCTAACAATTGTTTCCGCTCTCTGGAAAATCGATCGGCCCAAGGAAATCGATCTCAATTATGTGTTCACCATCTACCCATCGACCGCCTCTTATAATCTCTAGTTGGGACTCCAACGACCAAGATTAAAACATAATCGATGGCTGAGATAATCTTTGGATCAATCTGTGTGAGTTTCTAGATGATTCACACATTTTCTAATTAATACTGATTAATTAACCCTTTTCCTAAGTTTAGACTTAGAAAATATTTAAAAATACGCTAATAAGCTAATTGAGACACTTCTAGGTGGAATTTCCAAAAACGATTTCTGGGTTATGGCGAAATCTTGTGTTTTAGCCTCTTCACAAAGTTTCAAGAGTAGACCACCTCTAACGCTACAAAAAATAACAATTCTTGGGCCAATGTTGCTTTTCCACATTATGGAAAATGAACCCTTGCATGCCCCAATCCTTGGTGGGCAATGAATTGTCCTACCACTAAGGGGGTAATAACTGTTATACGTCATACAAAGCATGCTCTTATTCTTGGGAGATTCAAGCAGTAATACAAAGAAAAATCAAGAAAAAGCAAATGGCATTTAGAGGGGGCAGAGAAACAAAGGCCGATGTAACACATGCCTCCGCGATTGCCCCCTCCTCACATCTATACACCCAGGATGAGGTACTCCATCATAGTCAGTCCCCTTGACTATGACACTTGGCCATGAACTCTTTCCTCCTTTGTTCCATTATTATTCACATGGCACCTATCAATTGAAGGGTGGACCAAGGACATGCCACTTGAGAACACCTAATAGGGTCATCTATTAACCACTCCTACCTAGGGAGGTAACACCATTACGTTACTAGGGCCACAATTTTGGAAGAGAAGCCTTGTATGAAATGTTAATTTTCCCATTTCTTTCAATCTTGTTTCACTTAGATGCAATAATGATTAAATGTACCTAATGGTGAAAGTTGCAAAACTAGATATTGTGTATAATTGACAGGTGGTTCCATCTATAGGTCTAGGCAAATTAACTGGGGTCCAAGTCCTCAAAAGGGACATATTGACACCCAAAGGTGAGGTGTTGCGAGCCATGGGTCTCCAGACAGTTGTAGAGCATCACTTATATGCTTGTTCACCTTTAGCACCCACAACATTGCTGCAATATGCCCTATATCATTTACTTTCATGGGATTGTGCACCTGGACTGACATGCCCCTAACCGGCTTAGCAGTGATCATAGAGGCAACTAGTTGATCCAGGGCCCATATGAGGTTTGTCTCATACCTTGAGACATGGCTAGGCTCGCATCATCCTTAGTGCCCTCAATGTTGGAGTAGAGTCAGGAATATTGACAACACGGAGACCCATGTCTTAGTTTATGTAGATTGGACAAATGTTCTAGTCTTAGATGGTGTCTATGGGACTAAGAGACACAATGGTTTAATTTTCTCCAATACCCAGAAAAAGTTTATGAGGAAAATTATCTTAATTATAATTAATTAGCTAGTTTATTAATTTTCCCAAGTCTAACTTAGATAAATGGCTTAATTAATCGGGACTAATTGAGGTAAATTAATTTTCCTCTGGTGACTTCTAGTAATGTCATTTGATGGGGTCAAGATGATCTTAGCCATCGATTGAGATTAAATCATAACCATTGATTGCTTAATGATAGATAATAAGAGGAAATCGATGGGCATTTGGAGAATATATTAGAGACAAATTTGCAGCGATAGCAAGGGTTCAGTGATAGTGTGAGGGCACTAGTAGATTGAGATCAACAATGATTGAAGATAGAATTGGCGGAGAAAATTCTTCACAACGATTTCAAGTTTCTCATAGTTAGAGGGAGATGGATTTTATCTATAGAGAGATGCTGACTTTACAGCGGTGTGAATTGCTTCAGAGAGGTCAAGTTGCCAAAGACAATATAAAATTTCTAGAGTGATCAATTTGCACAAGAGAAGCTGAGTTTGCTAGAAGAAGTTGAATTCCAGTGGAGGCCAAGTTAATTTCCAACCAGTTCGAGTTTTCCAGTGAGGGTCGAGTTGCTAAGGCCACGTGTGGTTCAATTCAATGAGCTAGAGGGAGGATGAATTAGATAAAAGGTGCTGAGCTCTCTCTAGGAAGCCAAATCGACTTGCAGAAGTGAAAGAAACATTTTTTCATAGGTTTGCTAATTTATGGCAAATAGTTGTAATTTTCATTCATAGATTTTGCTGATGAATAAGTAAAATACTCATCTGTAGACTTGGCTTTCCCCACACGAGGGTTTTTCCAGGGACTATTGTCCAAAAATTTTGGTGTCTAAATTTTGATGTGTGCATTATTTTCTTAGTACTTGTTATTATTGGTGAAAATTGCAATAGTGATTTTATTCGATATTTTCTGTGATTGATTTCTGAAGACAAATAATCTGCATAAGATAGAAGAATTATTTCTAGTAGTTGTAATTAAGGAAATTGCACATGGCATCATAGTAGATCTGAGGGTGGAAGAAGGCTCTGCGCAGGCACAAGAAGAGAAAAGTTGGGGGTTTAAAACCTAGTTCGAGTTCTTCAGTTTATTTGGGTTTCACTATATTTCCAAGGATTTGTAAAATGGCCTTGTTCACTGCTCTGCGTCAACTACCCTATAGAAATACACATTTTTTCAAAGCAATTCCATCATATTCAAACAGTTACATATCCATAAATCATCATCATCACTTGTCAGTTTATCAAAGTTGTAACTCCAAATTCTACAACCTGGTGGGCCATTGTAAAAATGATTCTAGTACGTCTATTAAACCATGTAAAGCACCTAGGTAAATTTAAGAATTTTTGCTAACGAGTTTCGTCCTAGGGAGTTTTTTAACCTCCCTAAATTATGTGTTTGTAAACACAGATAATTGGTAGAGTTTTTCTTACCCCTAAAAATAGGGTGGGATTCGATGGCGATGTCTTAAGTAAGCCCTAGTGTATCGAGAGTATGTATTTTCATAATATTAGATCATGCCTTGAGTCTTGTAGAATTTGGTTGAGTCTAAGTGTCTATTTTTACTTATTAAATTTCCCACTGGTTAGGAAATTTATCAATTTAGCTGTAAGTTGTAAAATCAAATAATTTTAAAAGTTGAAGGGGGTAGAGTACTCATAGTTAGAACCTCTACACCTCACCTTAGTGTCTAGACACCTTTTGAGGGTTGAAATTATGTCTATCCCCTCAATTTTTTTTGCTTTTGGTTTTCTGGCAAAAAAGACAAAACTTTAGCCAGAAAATGGTAAAAAAATTAAAATTTAGAAAAAATAAAATTATCTCCAAGTGGAAAAACAAAATTCTGGAAAAGGTGGTCATTCCCAAGGAAGAATTAATTTGAGAAACTCAATTCCAAAGCAGAAAAGACCAGAAGAAATTCTTTGGGGCTAGAAAGGAATTATTTTTTTCTCAAGAAAATTAGTTTTTCTAGGTCCAGTTAGTTGAAGAAAATTCGTGGGTCTAAAACAAGTCAAATTTTCAAGGTCCTTCATCAAGGGAAAAATAAATTTTTTAACAAAAAATGAACTTATGGACCAAGGTGGTTAAGTCAAAACTGTTTTTTTGAAAAAAAAGGTTCAAAAATAATATTTTTTTGGGCGAAGAAAAAAAGGTTTATTATGGAATTCGAATTTTCTCCATCCAAATCAAGGGACAAGATTTAATTTTGGCATGGATCAAGCATCTAATCGCTGTTATTCTTCAGGATCAAGTCAAAAGTGTGCAACTTCTTGGACCTAGCGATTTTCCTCTTGAGGGGTATCTAGAACTCTCAAATTTTTCTATAAATTGAGCTTGCGACTCCTCATTGTAACATCTTTGATCTTCGGATCACTGTACTCTGGCTATAAGCTCTTGAAACTCTCTATTTTGAAACAATAAAGCAAAAGTCTTTGGGATTTACTATTGTGGTGTTTTCCTTCTATGAATATGATAATATTGTTTCATTGAGATTTCAATTTCTACTTGTACATACATTTGTTATGTTCATCTGTTTTTATAGAACCATTAGTGTATAGCTATCTTGTTGTGGCGATTAGATTTTAAGAATGTTATAAAATTGGACGCGGCTAGTCGTTTTCAGTGAAACTACTAGAATTTCCTTCCATCATATTTTTCTTATCTCGTATAAATCTAACAAAATTCTTTTAAACTGTGTAGAAAATATTTGATTGAAATAGATCTCAAGATTGAAGGGACTTTTACGGCTAAACCATCCCCACTTTCTATTAAGGCAAAATCAATGGTAGTCGTCCATCAAATTGTGTAGAAAATATTTGATTGAAATAGATCTCAAGATTGAGGGGACTTTTACGGCTAAACCATCCCCTCTTTCTATCAAGGCAAAATCAATGGTAGGCCTCCATCTCTCAGCTGCCAATTTTCTTTTCCCATGGGAGCAAGGCAGCTCGAACGAAAGATATTTATCAGGGTTGGAAGAAATTGTTTTTCTCAAGGAAAAATTCACATCGATTTGTCAATTCAAAGGTTGGGATTTAATCTTTGGAAGGAGCCACTTGCTAGAGCATTTTTTTTCTTAGTTGTGAGCATAAATTCTCTCACTTTAGTCTCGCATGAATTTCTATTTCCTTATACGTCTGGTATATTTCTGAAACTGTTTTCTCAATTATTCGGGATCTTTGGAACTTTAACTTTTAATTTTTTTTGAAGCTTCTATCTACCATCCGCAGGGTTCCTCGTTGATCCCATGCGTATATTCCTCTTTGGGCATTGATGTCAACTTGTTGGAACGTATTTTCCTTCTCCATAAAATTAGATTTGCTTTTGGGGAATTATTATTATTATTATAAGGTTTATAAAATCATTATAAATTTTTCCCATGGTTATTTTGGGGAAGGGGTATTTAATTTTGTATGCCATCTTTAAAGTTTTAAACCCTTTCATTTGTCTAGGGGTTATTTGTAATTTTAATTATATATATATATGTATGGAACTTGGGGTCTTATACCTTGGCATCCCTATTTCTTCTCTCTTGGAGGAGCTTTTCTTTTTTGCACTAATTTTTTATTTTATTTTTATTTTTTTACATTAATTAAAGTAGTTTATAAACTTTTTAGATATAGGTTTGTTGTTAGGATGACTTGCATATTGTTTTCTTTGAATTAATTTAAATAGCTTTGTTTATCATTGAATAAATTTCATTTGGCTAAGTTTATTGAAGTTGCTTATATCTTTTAAAATCATTGCTCGTGCTTTTGCATTTCATTCATTTGCTTTTAAAACATTCTTAAAGACATATCCTAAGTGAAGTGATATTATAAATCTAATTAATAATTCATTTCACATTAAGAGCAATTTCCATTAAGGCACTTGTGTTATTTATCTAACATTTTGTTTCATTGAGTGACCTCTATTTGCTTCATTGTCATAAATTAATCTCACTTTGTACTTAAAGTACTTTTAATCATAAGTGGATTGGTATTTCATTTCTTTGAAGCATATTGTTATAATTACACCTCATTGAAGCATTGTGTTAGCATTGTACTAGTACCATTTACTTTATTGCATCTCCTAAGTTGCTTGTCTATTTTAATTGATGATTTAAAGTAGCTTTTAAATCACTATTAGCAATCTTATTTGTTATATTATTAGTGTGACACTTCTATAATTTCTTGTTTGTAACAATGTAAACTTTCAAACAAGAACAATAAACTCAAAACGAGAACTCTAGCCGAACCCCACCATGCCCCCACAAAAAAAAACATGAAAAACAATTCAAAAACAAAAAGTGTTGATTTTAGAATAATAGTTTTTTATGGGTAAAAGTTCAACATTTTTTAATAATGACGTTAAAGATAAAATATTATGACTCCGAAAACTTTAAAATTCCAACGATTTTTAGACATGACATTAAAGACAAAATATTAATGCCAACAATTTTCAGCCATGGTGTTAAGAAAAAATATTTATAATTGTTTTTAACCATGACATTAAAGATAAAATATCTTGACTTAGAAAAACTTAAAAAAAAATGAACATGGAAATGAAAGAGTCATTATATCAAGTAATTTCTTTTTTTAAATGCTAAAACTATAACTACTTTAAAATTTTAGCCTAAGACAACTTGACACATTGCAAAAAAAATTTAAAAATCAACCATCAAATTGACATGTAGTGTAAACGAACTCGACCTATTGCAATGAAAACTTAAAAACCAACCATGAAATTGACACATTGTGGGGGCACACAATTCAATTTTAATTAAAACATTAAAATCAACTATCAAATTGACATGATGAGATCGTGTTGCCAGTCTAGGATTGACACGACCCCTGCAGAATGAAATAAAATAATAAATCAATAAAAATAAAAAAACACAAAAGAATACAAAATTTAAAACATTAGAAAAAAACTTAAAAAAAAAATAAAAATAATAAAAAGTAAGTAAAAAACACCCAAAAAAAAATATCAAATATATAAAGATATTTAAAAAAAAAGTGAAATAAAAAAAATAAAAACAAAAAACAAAATACTAGTTCCGAAAAAACATAAATTAAGAAAAAAATGAAGAAAAAATAAAAACAAATAAAATAATATGCGATTGGACAATTAAAAAAAAAAGAACAAAATAAAAATAAAAATGTTAAAAAACAATAAAAAGATTCAAAAATAAAATAAAATAAAATAACATTAAAAAGATAAAAATGAAAAAGAATAAAAAGACATTAAAAAAAAGTAAGAGAGGCTCGGTGAAAAAGTTCAACACGTTCTTTATATATACTTCGGTGAAAGAGTTTTGAGGCTCGGTGAAAGAGTTAAACACATACTTTATATAATCTTCTCATATATTCTTCAGTGAAAGAGTTCTGAGGCTCAGTGAAAGAATTAAAAACGTACTCTATATATTCTTCGCATATATAAAGAGTTCTAAGGCTCGGTGAAAGAGTTAAACACATACTTTATATATTCTTCGCATATATTCTTCGGCGAAAGAGTTCTGAGGCTCGGTGAAAGAGTTAAAAACATACTCTATATAGTCTTGGCATATATTCTTACTCTATATATTCTTCACATATATTCTTCGGTGAAAGAGTTTTGAGGCTCGGTGAAAGAGTTAAACACGTACTTTATATATACTTCGGTGAAAAAATTAAAACATACTCTATATATTCTTCGCATATATTCTTCGGTGAAAGAGCTAAAAACATACTCTATATATTCTCCGCATATATTCTTTGGTGAAAGAGTTCTGAGGCTCCGTGAAAGAGTTAAACATGTACTTTATATATTCTTCGCATATATTCTTTGGTGAAAGAGTTCTAAGGCTCGGTGAAAGAGTTAAAAACATACTCTATATATTCTTGACATATATTCTTACTCTATATATTCTTCGCATATATTCTTCAGTGAAAGAGTTCTGAGGCTCGGTGAAAAAGTTAAACACATACTCTATATATACTTCGGTGAAAGAGTTCTGAGGCTCGGTGAAAAAGTTAAACACATACTCTATATATACTTCGGTGAAAGAGTTCTGAGGCTCGGTGAAAGAGTTAAACACGTACTTTATATATTCTTCTCATATATTCTTTAGTGAAAGAGTTTTGAGGCTTGGTGAAAGAATTAAAAACGTACTCTATATATTCTTCGCATATATTCTTCAGTCTGCGGGTTGCGGTGGGCACGGGCGATCTGTAGTCAGGTTTGTTGATATCATGTGCACACATTCCTTATCTTTTTCTTTTTCTAATACATATTTGCTCATATAATTTCAAGTATGAATATTTCACCACAATTACCAAAGATTACCAAGGGCAGACCTAGCACAGTTACTCTACAAGGCCTTTATGAGTATATAGAGTCTTTAGAGAAACGTAGAGAAGAAAGGGAAGCCAAGCTACAAAAAGAGTTAGAAGCCATGTTGGAAAATAAATTTGCATCTCTTGAAGACACGATCCAGAAACAAATAGAAAATAAAATAGAACTATTGGAGAATAAAATGGAGGCTAGATTGCAGGTTATAGAAAAACAAAACCAAGATACTAACCAACCATTCCAGCAAGGAGATGCTGATACTTTAGAGAGTCTTAAAATGAAAGACATGATTAAAGAACTAGAAGAAAAAGTTAATAGCCGTCTCACCCTAAATAATGTGGTAGATAAGTTAGATATCAAACCAATTAAAGATGAAATGAAAAAATTAATAGAATTAGATCACGAACGTAACAAAAGGGCCTTGAACCTTATAATCTTTGGTTTAAAAGAGGAAGTAGATGATGATACTTTAGCCTTAGCCCAGACAGAACTACATAATAGATTACAAATTGAAACAGTGTGTCTCACAGAAGCAACAAGGTTGGGGAAATTAACTGAGAATAAAGGAAGAGTAATCCGCATAAAGGTGAGCTCCACTGATCATAAGCACGACATACTTAGTAAAACCACAAGTCTAAAAGGAACGGGAATATTCATAAATGAAGATCTCATTCCAGAAGATTAAGCAGAATTAAGAAAGGAGGTTCAAAAGGTAAAAGAAGCTAGAAAGGAAGGAAAATGGGCAATAATCAGAAATAGAAAAGCCTTTATTCGAGATAGAAACCAAAAAGATAGTAATCAATAGCAATTAAACATGCTCCGGATCCTTTCTTGGAATTGTCGGGGCTTCCCATGGAACAAAGGCCCCAAGCTAAGTTTGATTTCAAATGACATTAATATTACTTTGCTTGTTGAAACTTGGGAGCACGAAGAATCTAAGGTCCCTAACATAGATGGCTTTACGCTATGGTCTACCTGGAACAAGCGATCCTCCTGTAGAGGCATTGGGGGAATAGCTTGTTACATTAAGAAGAACATATCCCCTCATGTTAGGATTTATAAAAACGACCCTCACAACCAATATAGTTGGATAGAGATCAAAGACATTAATAATAAAAGGTCGTACATAGCAATATGTTATTTTCCCCCCATCAATTCTAACTTCTATAAGAAGAAGAATCTAGATAAAACTAACCCTTACAATGGTTTAGAGAATGATATTTCTAGCCTAAGGAATGACGGTAATATCCTTTTAATAGGTGACTTTAATGCTCGAACTTCAAACAACCAAGCTATTATTCTAAGCAATCATTCCAACCCTAATCCTCTTTGGTTAGACGAAGACCCTACTCTGGTTAGCAGGTACAAAAGGAGCTCTGAAGACCTCGGGGAAAATTTGTTTGGGTTGGAGCTAGTGAAGCTCTGTAGTGCTCAAGATCTCATAATTTGGAACGGTCTAAAGAAGTGGCCCAATTCTAGCAAGATGATCTGCATCCATGGACTTTGTAGCAGCGTGGTAGACTACGTTATTTTCGATCTCCCGTTATACAATGAAATAATAAATTTTGACATCTTAAATGACCACGAACCTGACTCTGATCATAGGCCTTTACTTATAACTCTCAATTTTGTCATGCATAGAGTTCCCATAGAAAATAATACTTACAGCCAAAAGAACTTAATATTTGATAGAAATAAAAATGATCTCTTTCTAAATGAATTAAAAACTAATTTGCTTCCTTTATCTAGTATAGACAACATAGAAGACTTCTATCATAATTTTACTACAACCCTCTCATATTCTATTAACAAGTTCTCAATTGAAGTTTCAAATAAAAAAAGAAATAGCAAAACCAATCCATGGTATGACAAAGATTGCAAAAGTGCGAGGAGAGCAATTAAGGAAGTTGTTGATGAATCTCTTAAAATGGACAAGATAAAAATATACAAAGCCCTAACTAAAAGGAAAAAGAGGCAGTACATTCGTCAAAGACAGGAGAATCTCTTACACCTCTCTAAGGTAGCTCCTAAGAAATTTTGGAGGTAGATTCTGACTAGGAAGATTAAGGATAATAATAAAATTGCTCTTCATGATTGGAATTCTTATCTTAAAAAGCTTTATGAATCTCCAAATGTCATGGATAATTTGGAAACCCTTCTCACAACAAAAGAAGTTTCCTCTTTAGAAGACATTAAGTTTGGGGTTAATTGCCTCGCTAATGGGAAAGCTAAGGACATTGAAGGTTACGAGGCGAAAATCTTAAAACTTGGAGGTCTTGTCCTCATCCCCCACATCCACAAGCTTTTCAATCAAGCAGTCAAGCAAGGGTTCCCTAAACCTTGGACTGAGAGCCTCATTATCCCTATTTTTAAAAGTGGGGATACAAATAACCCCTCTAAATCGAACAATTATGATCAGCCCTCTCTTAGCCAAGTTATATGGTAGTATTTTGGAAAAGAAGTTAAGCATATGGCTTGAAAGTGAAGGTAAGCGGGCTAAAGGCCAAGCAGGTTTCAGAAGGCATCACTCAACAACAGACCACCTTGTTACCCTTAGGATCATTGCGGAGCAATTTTGTTGCTTTGTGGACTTTAGAAAGGCTTTCAATAAGGTTCCTAGATACAACCTTTGGAATAGATTAGAAGAGCTAAAGGTTCCTCTCGAGTTGAGAGCTGCCGCTATAAGGTTATACGAGAATGTAATTGCCAAGCTAAAGAGCAATGAGGGGTGGTCGAAAGATATTAAGTGTAACATCGAAGTTAAACAAGGTTGCCCCCTCTCCCCTACTCTATTTGGCATTTACATCGATAAGCTCGAAGGCTATTTAGAGGAAGCAGGATGTGATGGCACGATATTAGCTGGGATAGTCGTCATCCTTCTTCTTTATGCTGACGATATTGTTCTTTTGGCAAGGTGCCCATCTGATCTTGATAAACAACTCAGGCTTCTTAAGGATTTCTGCTCTACCATGGGTATGACTGTTAACACTAACAAAACAAAAGTTATGATTATCAAATCCAAGAAGGACACTTACGCTAATTTTATGTATGACAATAATAACTTGGAGGAAGTGTATTCTTACAAGTACTTAGGAATTGATATTCATCACAGGCTCAACTGGAACCATAGCATTGAGAAAAGGATTAATGGGGGGTGGAAAGCTTATTTTGGTCTTGAAAATAATTGTAAAACAACAAATCTTGTAATGTGGGATAAAAAGAAGTTCCTCTTTGAAACTTTAGTCACTCCTGTTATCTTATATGGTTGTGAGGTTTGGGGTTGCAGCATCTCCAGAGAATCATGGAGAAAGATTGAGCAAATCCAGAAGTGTTTTATAAATTATAACCTGAAAATTAAAAGTAATACACCCTATCCTATTCTCCTTATAGAAGCAGGTCTTTCCCCTATTGAGAGCCTAGCTATGCTTAGGTTTCTGTTGTACAAGCACAAAATCAATAACATAGATGATCATTGACGTCCTAAGCTAGCTTTAAATTCCAGCCAAAACCACCTAAGGCTCAATCGAGGGTGGCATAAAGACACAAGGGCCTGGTTAAACTATTGGGAGATCAACGAAAATGATGCATTGCAAAACATAAATAACATTAAAGATATTGCTACTTCTAAGTTCAAAGAAAAAATGTGGCGTGAGAAAGATTTAGTGGCTAAAAGAAAATTAAGTTATTATAAGAAGGTCATCAACCCCACCCTAGAAGATCAAAAGTATCTCTCTATTTTAACTAGCTCAAAGAAGAAAATTAATATAACAAAGATTAGAACGAATTCTCATGAGTTCCATAGTGAAACAGGTCGTTGGGCAGTTCCTAAAACGCCATGGATGGAAAGGATCTGCCATATATGTGAAAATAGGAACATCGAGGATGAAAACCACTTCCTCTTAGAGTGCCCCGCGTACAACTACATTAGATCTCAATTTCACAATCTTTGTTACAATACCGACCTTCCTAGCATTTTACAATGTCAAAATTATAGTGAGCTCGAGAGGCTTCTCTCTAAGCTTTTTGAGCATAGGAATAAAATCTTAAACCAAAAGAAATAATTTGTTTCTTTAGGTCCGATAGACCATCGTTTGGTCTCAGTGGATGTTAACCATCATCATCATCATCACCATCATCATCATCATCAAAAAAAAAAAATTAAACAATTATAAAAATCATTTTAAAACAATTAAACAAATTAAAAAAAATTAAGAAATATAAAACATTAAAACAAATAAAAAAAAAAAATTATAATTAGCATTAAAAAAAATTTGTGATCGTTCAGGACCCTAGGCAGGGGTTGCTGCATGGAAAGGCTCACCGACGGGCTTGAGGGGTCTTGAGCCCCTGGGCGGGGCCTTGCCTGATTTCTAGAATCTATATATATTGCTTGAGGTGCTGCAATATATATATATATATATATATATATATATATATATATATATATAAAGCATTATTTAATAGTTTTTATTTCTTAGCTTTTAATTTTTTTTTAAATGTTTTAATTTTTGAAATTTATTTTTAATGTTTTTAATTTCAATTTTTTTTAAATGTTTTTTTACTATTATTTTAATTTTTAATTTTTAATGTTTATATTTTTTAATTTAATTGTATTCTATATTTTTAAATTTTTTTATGTTTCTAATATTTATTTTTCTTTTAAATGGTATGTTTTTATTTTTTTTGTTATTATTACTTAAAATTTTATTTGAATAATTTTTTTTTTCAAATGTCATCATTTTTTTTTATTACAATTCATAAAAATTTCATAAAATTTGTTATTTTTCAAACGTTTTTTATTCAAATTTTCCATAAAATTCTTATATTTGACATATCATTTTTAGCAAAAAGGTCCCGAAATATATAATTTTTAATTATATTTATATGCAAAATGCGCATTTTTTGTAGAGTTTTTAAGATTATTAATTTTAGATGACAATTATTTTATGTGTATTGAAATATTAATTTTCCTAACTTAAAAATGGTTAAATAATCATTATTTTAAAAAAGATTGTGTATACTTAGGGCATAAAAAATTTAAAGTGTAATTGAGATAGAGGACATTGAGCCAAGTTGTCCCTCCTGTTTGAGCTCCTAGAGTGTGGAATTGAGATAGAGGGCTCCTGTGATTGAGGGATCTCTAGACAATAGAGTAGCACCCCTATATGTTACCCATAGGGTTAGAGATGTTTCTCTCCTATATTGGTCTTTGCAGAGTATACCCTAGTTGGCATCATACCCACAAGCTGGGCTTGTTGGGATTTTCCCTCCTCGTTTGGCAAACCGGTTGAGGAGGTTTGGGGCACGTGATCCTTACCTTTTGGTATGTCGGGTATCTAGCCCAAGCTCAGATTATGATGCAGGTGTTCTACCACATGAATCTTGAAGGTCACTATTGGGAATATCGGTAGGAAATAGGATGGGTTGAGATGTGCTCCCCTATATCAACTATTGATCGATATGGGTTCAGAGATATTTAGCTCCGTTATGAGACTCTAGGTTGAGATGTGCTCCTCGATGTGGTTTCGAATTGAGATATGCTCTTCGACGATGTAGAGGGTGGTAGCTTTAGCTCCTCGATGATTCTTCTTCTTTAGATTCAATATCGTTTCAGCAGATAGAGTTGAGCAGAGATGAGACATGATATGATGACAAGATGACATGTTGATCGATGGTCAGATATTGACAGGTGGAATTCTCCCTAGTTGAGAGGGAGTGTTAAATTATGAAATTAAGATCAAAATCCACTTTTTACAACTCATTTGATGGAGATGATGATTGTATTAAATTCCTCTTTTCGAGAGGACCAAAATCGACTTAAAGATCATCAAATTTGGACAAGGAAAAGTGTACTTATGAAGAAAAGCCCACATATGCACAATTGGACAAGTCAAACCTAATGGTAAATTGGTCACCCTTGAAAGCTTATAAATGCAAGTGACCTTAAGCTCATTTGGACATCACCAAGCATCTTCTTTTTCTCTTCTTCATTTATTGGTTCACACAGGTTTGAGGCTGGGACGATAAAACAAGTTCACCAAGGTTCGAAATCACAGGGTCTGAGGCTCGCATCTATTTTAGGGTTTCTGGGTTATAATCGTTGGCTCGTCATAGAGCAAATTTGACCACACTTGTTGTCTTGCAGGCTCAAGGGAGCGATTGGAAGGCTTCAATCGCTCGCACAACTCCTCTTCCATGCGACCTGGAAGTTTGAATGAGATCTGAACGTTCATCGAAGTTGATCGCAAAGAGGAAAAGTTGTCTCTGATATATTATGATCCTGGAACCATATTTATGAATGTTATTGGGTTGTTTTGTTGGATGATATTGTATTGGGCTCATTGTACTCTCTTCTGAACATTTTATGACAATCTAAATAAAGAACCAAAGGGTTTTCCCCATATTGGGTTTTTCCTTAGTCTTTGACCAAACCTGGTGTCTATTATTGATGTGTTGATTGTCTCCTTTGTCATTGCATTTGTTGTTATATCTTCAATTAATATTGATGATTGGAAAGATTACCAATTGAATTATTGAATTGGGCTAAAGTAATTGATACAACATAGAACAATTTGAAAATTTAACATGATTGTGCCCCACAATCACTTGGGAGCACCACGAGATGTTTTTCTTGGAAATCAAGGGGACACCCCCTTGATCATCATTTTTGGAGCCCTCCTCTTCATCATGGAACTATGAGGACTCATTCAGGGCTTCCAACGATCTTCTTGACCATTATTCTATCATTTCGGCTAACTTTGGATTGCTTATTGTTCAATTATTGAGCTGTTTGGTGGGCTTGTCACCAAAAGTGATGTTATTTACACATTAAAATATTATTAGGGGCTTAATTAGGCTAATTAGGCTAATTCATAACCATGGAGATTCATAACAATGGAGATTCATCCCCACCTTACCATTTAGATTCTTAATCTGTCAATAAGATTTGTTACAATACCATAGATTAGCAATACCAATGCACAACCAATCCTGAATCATGTTCATATGACACTTGTTGATATGCTTTTTTTTTTTTTTTTTTTTCTTAATTAATAAATTTTATTGAAAGGAATGAAAGAGAATAACTTCTTATCATGGAAATATCAACCTTTGATTTGTGATTACTACTCATAATATTCTATAATAGTCATGAAGGTTAAATCCATACCATTCATTAAATTGAAATTTCAGAAGCCCTATTTCAAAACAGACATGCTTATCACCATAATTAATAAGCATATAAAAACTTACAAAAATTAACTAACAAATATATAATAAAAAATAAGAATAACATTGTATGTATATATAATGATTCATATTGGTAATCATATTCAAAAATAAAAAAATTATAAAACTATAAAACTTGTAAAAAAATTCCAATAATAAATAATCAATGCTATGCATATCTCATTCAAAAATTATAAAGCATGTGAAATATGACAAGTACATATATATGTAACTCTATGTATCATAGGTTTAATAAAATTAAAAATAAGAATATTCTAATATATAGATATGCGAAATTTATACCAGCATAGATCCGTGTTAACTTCTAATCTATCAATTGTAGAGAGGGATCAAATTTCTTAAAGGTGCAAACTTTTTTTAGACTATAGAACTTGAAGAAAGATTTATATTTTTAGAGATTTGATTCTTCTTAGTGCTTATAGAAGTGATATTAACATATAAAAAAATTATTACTCTATTTATCATATGGAATTTCTTCCATTCTTGACATGGAGTCAACACATAACCCATATATCTATATATATATATATATATATATATATATATATATATATATGGGCTATGTGTCAACATCATGAAAAGAATGGAAGCAATTCCATGTAATAAACGCAATAATATCCCCTCTCTCTTTATATATATATATTCTATCTTTATAAATAAATATTCACATTTTAGTGTTTATATATATATTTAATTATTTTATACTTCCATATCAATATTATTTTTAAATGCTATATGTTAACTTCTTATTGAATAGGGAAGAAATTACATTTCCAAAGCATAAAGCAATTATAAACATTTTTTTTTTTTTTGTAAGTTACAAAACAAATCAATGCTAGCTATAAATAACATATTTCAATTTTACAACAACTTCATATAGAGAAATATATATATATATATATACACTTTTTAGTATGAGGGAGAGATGTAATTCCTTCACGACGTAATATGGAGTTTATAAATGGCATTCCAAAATAATATTATTGATATTGTATGAGATTTTATTCATTTTATGTTGAGTTGACATGAAATATTTAAAATGGAACAAAAATAGGGTGAGCCATAAATAAAATATTTCAATTTCCATATTAAATAACATAATTTTATATGAAATTACAAATAGAAAATAAAATAATTTAAATTATAAAGTTCTTATATTTTCACTTTCCATCGTGAGGAATCTAATAATTTATTTCATTCTTAATATGCAGGTGATATATAATATTTTAAGGATGTGAACAAAAAAAAAGGTTTAATGTGGATCATAAATCAAATATTTCAATATACATGTTTAATAAAAGAGTTTAATATATCTCTCTCTCCCACACATATAAAGAGAGGGAGAGTTTTTATTCCATTAATAGGTTCTTTCTAATTCAAATTATGAGGGAGATTTGTAATTCCTTCAATGTTTAATACGAAGTTGACATGTAACATTTAAAAAGAAATTAATAAAGTAATAATTCAATCTATACATACATATATAAAGACATACAAATAGATATAATATTTTAAAAAATATTAGTAAAAAAAATAATTCAATGTGTATCATAGAGAGAGATTATATCCTATGGATATATGTTTTCTGCTTTCGACCAAATATGAGAGGGGCACATATTAACATTGTAATGTGGAGAGGGATGGATTATATCTTATGGATATAGGTTTTCTATTTCCATCCAACCAAATATGAGAGAGAGTGTATAAACTTTTTAATAAATAAAAAACCAAATTCATAAATAAATGTGATTTGGATCATAAATAAATAAAATAATTCATTTCAACATTGTATAATGTTTTATTAATTTTTTGTTCAAAACAAGCATATATCTATATGCTATGGAGACTTTTCACAATTATAGACAAAGGTGAATTCCCTAGATCTAGTGGTTTGATCTAGAAAAACAAAAGATAAAAAACATTAAGTTATCCTTAGAGAAATTAGAGTATGGGAAAGAACCCTACCTAGAATCAATAGCAAACATTTCTTTCCTCCTCGCTTGGAAGCTCCAATTCTAAATCCAAGTGCTATAATTAGAACCTGCACACACGACTAAAACAAGCGAAGGATCCACAACATCCATGTAGCATAATATAACATCTCTATTGAATGAATCAACATGGAATTGAAATACATGAGTGAAAACATAACACAACACATATAGGAAAACACGATGCACTTTGTATTAATAAATATAGGAGAGAGTTTACAACCATAAATAGAAGTTGATCTTGTAGATGTCTCTCCAAGTTGACTTGTCCTTCCTTGTCACAAAGCACACCTCGACATAATCCCTAATGCATGAATATGGTGACTCCTTTAACCTTAAAGAAACAACTTGAAGGAACAATCAATCTCCAAAAGCCCACACAAACCTTATGGGAGGCAGTAAATTTATAGGAGTGTGGTAATTTCAAAATTCTTAACTAATTACCAATCTAAGTTTGGTATCCACTTAAGAGGGGAAGATGAGCTCAAGGGATAAGAGATAAGGTCTTCAAGATAGGATTTGAGTTCTATATCCATGGTAAATAGTTAAAACTACCTTGGAAGCTTTTGGAAGAGGAAGCTTCAGAGATATTTTTTAATTTTCCTGAATTTATAGAATCATCGCACCTATAGAAGGGAGTAACAAGTGATGATCATCGCAAGTGGACAAGCATGCAACATGTGTTGAATGCAAATGGCTAAGGAGGCAAGGTCCATTGGGGATAAAAATAGAGTTTTTGAGCAATTTGTCCCAAAAACTCAGGCTTTTTGGAGAGGTCATGCTTAGGGATTTGCAAAGGGATAATGAAATAGTATTTACGATGTTGATTGATCCAATTTTTTAGGCCTTTTGAGTTGATGTGATGAAATGGTATGTAACAGATTCCCCCCTAAAGTACAAAGTCATAAGTAGTGGTTGAGGACAAAACTGTTTTACTTTGTGACAAGCTCAGATCAAGGAAAAGTTGGTCAATATCATTATATGTTACAATACATATTTTCATCATGATATCGTTTCTGAGGGAGGAATACCCATGCACAACATATAAGCCAATATTACATGCACAATGATGAAAAAGTCTCGTTCATTGATGAAAAAGTGTGGACCCATGCTTGGATGACTATTTGTATGATCATAGCCATCATACTCTATGATCTTAGTATGAATCTTGAAATAGCAGCCTGAATGAATGAAACTAGATCCGAGGTCTTCTATCTCATTAAATATATCACTCGATAGTATGAGTGTAACCATGTGAATAAATGAGTTGAAGTTAAGCATGGTAGACACCCTTTGATTACTTGCCAATGATGTAAGCCGTTAACGTGTGCAAGAGAAACCATCGATAATGATAATGGATCTTAAGGTACTATAGTACAACCTACGTGGTGTGAATAAATGAGCTGAAGTCGAACACCACACAGAATCTTTTAGTCAAAGGCTAATGATGTAAACAAATCGCTGAAAGTGAGGAAACTTGCCATTGATCTTTGCAAATTGAAGGAATTGAAGGGAGTTTCTAAGTTCACTTCCTAGATAATGAGTTGATGTCTACATGAAGCTACCCATCATAGGAGGGCCTTGATATATCCCCCATCAACGACACGAAATGGGTATCAAGATTTGAGGTGGAATAATGTTGATGCAAAGAAGTTTCAGGTGAGACATACATGAAATGAAGGCTTAGGAGTATCATAGCAGATGTCAATTGAGGGATTTCTCTTGAAAATATCAGCAACACTAGATGGAGTTAGCGGCATTGACCCAAAAACGATGATGAAGGATTTTAAATATGGTATAATGAACCAAAGAGGTGAGCAGATTTCCCAACCCAACAACTACAAAGATGAAGTGGAAGAGTGTCATGTTGAAGAGTGAATCACTGCATTAATAGGTTAAGTACCATGTTTTCCCAATTTTCTAGTCATTTCTGACAAATACCTCTTTATTTTTGACAAGCTTGAGGAGGATAACATATGATTGATCTATAATTTCATCCTTTAGATGAATCCATCTAATTATTTTTAACAAACCCTAAGAAGGGGTGGTTTGGTCTCGTCATGTTTGACTAGTCCATCGTTGTTTGATGTTTTTATGAGTCCAAATGACGTAGGTCAATTAACCATAGGATCTTACACAAACATCATATAAAACTAACTGAAGATCACACAACGAACATAAGCACATAAAAAATAAGATTTAATTAGTTAATAAATAATTACAAGAGAACTATTGGCCCAATGATTGGCCTGTCATTCCCCACACTCACTCACACACTTCTACATAGATACATGCCTCATGACTCACCTCAATTTATACAAATGGATTAGAACCCAAGGTAGGTTCTAGATTCTTAAACTAACTCCCAAAATATCTCTTTTGATCCCTAAAATATCTCATCCAATCCATTATCCCTAGATAAGAGCTAACTAATTCATAATCTTCTCAAACCTTCCACAATACTCTCAAGTCTTCTCCTATTTACAAGAATTATCATTTTCTCTTAAAAACTATAGGAAAATACATTAATTAATTAATTAAATCCTAACTTTACAAACTAACTCCTCTAATAAACAATTGACCGAGGTTAGATGGTCCTGCATCAGAATCCCCAGGTAAAAGATCATGGTCTTCCAACCATCAATCTTCATAACTGATAAAAATCCTCCTAGATCCCAAAATTTAGTTTGTCGTTGATAATGTACTTTGTTATGTTGTTGATATTCTGTGGCTGTCTTTTCTTGTCTTCCACGCTTCCAAACTTTATGTTGAAATTCTCCCTTCTCCTTGCTAATATATGCTTGTTCTATTGTCATTAACAAGCTTCTGCCATCTTCTTTCCTTCCTGCAATATGTCTCTTTTGTGACACTTTCACCATAAATCTTCTAATCTTTTCAATTGCCATGTCTAACTTGTCTTCTTGCTTGTAAAAATCACCCATTCTTTGTTTTAAATGATTTTTTTCCTCCATGAATTCACTAGGGTAGCACTCATCTTCTATCATTCTATGCTTCTTCTCTTGGAAGTCGTCCTCATTATTGCCACTTTGCTGCTACATTTTCTTCATTGAAACCTTGTCCTCATCCTCTATGAAATTGTTGCAGTCCATCATCATTTCATTTGCTTCACAATTGTTCTTTGGATTGTCCAACCAATCCTCTAAAAAATCCATTTCTGCAGCAACAACCTCCATATCTATGCCTTTGTATACTTGCATAGGTTCCTCCAATGGTTCCTGAGCTTCCTTAATTTCCAGCTTACTCTCAATTTCTTGTGATTCTCCACTACCTGCAAACACAAAATAAGTATTAGTTTCAAAATCATGAGACCTGGAGGTCTCTCTTATGACTTCCTGCATCCCTTCCTTATGTAGCATACAATCCTTCAAGTTTTCCACTGACTCTTCCTCATCTTCTTCAATTTTCTTATTGGTGTCCATATCCATACATTCATCATCCTTAGGTTGTTTTGACCTCTTTTCAATCTGCACAATAGTCTTCAATAACTGTTCTTCAAAATAATTTATGGTTCCATTTGTGGGAATCAAACCCACGTTCACATCATCATCGTCGTCACCCAACAATGGTCCTTGCTCTGGTTCACAAATGTATATATTTGTCTGGAGTTTCTTTGCTTCTAAAACTTTTAGTTTGTGCTTCAGTCTTCTTTCCATCAACTGTTTAATTGGCCATTTAATTGTTCACTTTATTACCCATCCATGTCTCTGTCTTTGTAACAACTCCATTAACACATCAAGTCGTGCCTTTAATTCAACGATCTCTTTCTCTTCATCACCAATGCCAACTACTATAGCATCATCATGGCCTTTCTCTGGAATCTGCATCTTCATATTCTTCTCCTTTTGTGAACTTCACCTTGTTCACTATAACCTGCAATTGAATCACTTTACCAAGTTATCTCCTCTGAACTTGGCCAATGGTTCACTTCACTTGAACCTTCATTATGAACACTCCTTTCCTCCTCTGCTTCCTTTGCTGCAACAACTGCAATGTCTCTTCAAATTGTCTTTACAACACTTTGACCAGAGTTTGGGTATCAGGCTTCAATTCTGCATTAATGGACCTTGGGTATTGGTACAACCGAAAATGGACCCTTTTACATTCAATACTTTTGACTCTCAAATTCACTTCTAACTTGACACATTATATAAAAAAATCTCAAAAATTTCTATAACTTTCTTGAATTGACCCAATAACTTTTAAGTATTCAACCTAGATAATTTTATTGACTTTCAAATCTTACTCTCGTGTCTTTCATAATTGTTTCACCCTTATCATCATCACTTTGTAACTGAACTTCATTACATTAATGTTCAAGGCTTTATGGTAAATAAAAGTGGCACATATTTTAAATACCAAAAAGGTGAAGATGGAAACCTTGAATCCACTTCTTCCACATTTTCCTTTTTATGAAGAGAGCACATGTTGTAACTTAAAATTTAACTCTTAAAATATTAAATAAATACTTTCTTACCACTTATTATATCTCATCATAAATTAAAAACTACCATGCTCCATCATGAGAATTTTCTCCTCCTAATGTGTTGAAAATTGAAATGAATGAACCCCAAAAAAATGATGAGCTCAAGGTTGAGTCTTTTACAAGAATTTCAAAGGAGGATTTCTGGATACCATTGAAATTAATGCGCTCACCATTTATACTTCGTCAGTATTTAGACGTTGTTGCGAATTTGTCCTATGAAGTAGAACAAATTAACATAGGCTTTTGAGGGCTTTTTAAATAAAGCAAACAATGATGTCACCAGTGATATGCGCACACTTTTATTCTTCTCAAAACTAGAAAATCCTAAGAATTTACGGTTTGATGGAGATCCTGCATTCTTTGCTATCCCTTACAATCACCAATGCCTTAGAGAAAATGTTAAATTATCGCAAAACAACACAAGTATATTGTAAGAATAAATTTTTGTAGTGCACTTGTGAACATGCCAAATTCGTAAAATTGGAATGTCCTTCTGCTGGCTTCAATAGCAATGCTAATCGATTGATGTGATGTGGCCTTCTTAAATTGACAAAATTTCTCAAAGCATTGGACAGACCTTCCAGAGATAGTCTCCAGCTTGTAGGTCTTAACAATGTGTCCTCCTTTGCCTGACAACCGTGTATTTTATATGGATCTCCTCGCTGCTTCTTGCCTTGATAATCAAAATTCTAGTTGATTGAGAATGTATGATGATTAAAATCACGACCACGAGCATATGACTTCAGAATGTCATTCTCTTCTTGGAGAATGAATTTCACATTTCATGGATTGGATTGGATCATGCGTATCTCACATGTACAATTGAAACATCTACAACGTTCTCCACTAATTCTTCACACATGATTTATCTTGTGATGATACCAAAAATTTGACGCAGGACAATAACCATAGCGTCTTACACAAACATCATATAAAACTAACTGAAGATCACAAACCAAACATATGCACATAAAAACTCATAATTAATCAATTAATAAATAATTACAAGAGAAATATTGGCCTCTCATTCTTCACATTCACTCTCACACTTCTACATACATACATGCCTCATGGCTCACCTCAATTTATACAAATAGATTAGAACCCAAGGTAGGTTCTAGATCCTTAAACTAACTCCCAAAATATCTCTTTTGATCCCTAAAATCTCTCATCCAATCCCTTATCCCTAGATAAGAGATAAATAATCCATAATCTTCTCAAACCTTCCACAATACTCTCGAATCTTCTCCTATTTGCAAGAATGACCATTTTCTCTTAAAAACCATAGGAAAAATAAATTAATTAATTGAAACATAACTTTACAAACTAACTCCTCTAATAAACAATTGACATAGGTTAGATGCACTTGCATCACTAACGAAGGTGTAACTCAAATTCTTTTTCATATTTAGAGAGTTTGAAAAAAAGGGGAAAAAGGAAACACCAAAGGTTCCTTTTTGTAAATCGTCTCTTGAATTCAAAAATACAAAAAACAATATTCAGGAAAACCTCTTATCCATGTTCAACTAAGGTATTCCTTTTTTGTAAATAGTCTATCCAAGTCCGAAAAATGGTTAAACTTGTACTGAGTAGACGTCTTTTAATTTTCTTTAACGATTTTTAAAAGACAAGTGCTTGAAAATATTTTCATGTTTAGGGAGCCTGAAAAGAGCTAAAAGATAACTCCTCCTAAAGGAACGAGTGGTATAAAGGGTAGCAACTGGTTTCAATCATGATGGAACTCCTCAAAACATGCAAAGATCAAGAGGTTGGCCAATAAGACCACTCATCACAACGGTTCCTAAGGAAATGGTAAAAGAACCAAGTGAAAGCATATGACTGGCCAAACAGATGGTGACGATGAAAAGAGAAAAACAAGTCTCATTTGACATAAACAGGTTGATAAAAGTAGTAATCATAAAGGATAGGATGAGAATGGTTTCATTTTTACACAAGTTTGAAACATCAGAAACTATGTTTGAGATTGGTTTCATTTTTACACAAGCTTGAAACAAGGAAAAAATATGCTTGAGAGTACTTGAAACTAGTTTCATTTTTACACAAGCTTGAAACAAGGAAAAACTATGCTTGAGAGTGGTTTCATTTTTACACGAGCTTGAAACAAAGGAAAACTATGCTTGATATAAGTTTTCATGCTCCCACGATAATAATGTGATTCTAGGCACATGCCCCCCAAGCTTCATTTCATTCACTTAAGTAGACTACTGGTTACTAATAGGTGGATGGAATGAAGGTTCATTTACGAGATCAAGTGAAAGACTCGATTAGGAATTTATGAGATCTAATCAAAGACTTGAATTGGAAGGGGATCTGTTTCATTTTTTAACGAGCTTGACACAAGAAAATTAACTATTATCCAAGAAACTTGTTTCACTTTTAACGAGCTTGACACAAGAAAAAGAACTCTACTTTGAGGTGTTAAATTTCCAGATTTTTCTATAATTACTAATTACTTTAACCCAATTCAACACTTCAATTAGCAACCTTTCTTATAGAAATTAATATTTTCAATCATCAACAGTAATTGAAGATAGAACAATAAATGTAATGACAAAGGAGTCAATCAACACATCAACAAGAGACACCAGGTTTGTTCAAAGACCAGGGAAAAAACCCACAAGAGGGAAAAACTTATGAAATTCTTCTTCTTATTATATTGCCATAAAATGTTCAAGAGAGAGTAAAATGAGCACAATATAATATCATTAAGAAAAATAACCCAATAAAATTTAGAAATATATTTCCAACATCAATATATATCAGAGACAACTTTTCATGTTTGTGGTCAACTTCGGTCAACGGAAAAATTTCAGTCAAACTTTCTAGTCGTAGGGAGGAGGAGTTGTACGAGTGACTGAAAACTCCCAGTCGCTCCCTTGAGCCTGCAAGCTAGCGAATGTGGTTGAATTTATCCTTTGACAAGTCAGTGACTGTAACCCAAAACCCTAAAAATAGAGGTGAGCTTTGGAGGCTGTAATTTCAGACCTTTGTAAACTTATTTTTGTTGACCTAGCCTCAAAACTGTGTGAACCATTAATGAAGAAGAGAAGAAGAAGATTCTTGGTGATATACAAATGAACTTGAGGTCACTTGTATTTATAAGATTCCAAGGGTGACCAATTTACCATTAGGGTTGACCTATCCAAATGTGCATATATGGGTTTTTCTTCATAAGTACACTTTCCCTTGTTCAAATTTGATGATATTTAGGTCGATTCTAGTCCTCTCGAAAAGTGGAATTCAATGAAATAATAATCTCCATAAAATGAGATGTTGAAAGTGGAATTTGGCCCTCGTTTCCAATTTTAACACTCCCTCTCAACTAGGGGGAATTCCACCTGCATCATGTCATGTATATCCTTTCGTCATATCATGTCCCATCTCTACTCTACTCTATCTGTTGAAACATTCTCGAATCTAAAGAAGAAGAATCACCGGGGAGCTGAAGCTACCACCCTCTACATCATCAAAGAGCACATATCAATCCAAAAACAATATCAGAGAGCACATCTCTACCTGAAACCAGATTGAGGAGCACATCTCAACCCATAATATCATGGGGGAGCTAAACATCTATGACCCCATATCAAGCAATAGGTGATATAGGGGAGCACATATCAACCCATCCTATTTCCCACTGATATTCCCAATAATGACCCTCAAGAGTCACGTGGTAGAGCACCTACATCATAATCATCTTGGGTTGTACACCCCCAAGTACACTCTTAACCCGTTGGCCAAACGAGGAGTGGTATTCCCAACAAGCCCAACTTGTGGATATGATTCCAGCTGGAGTATACTCTACAAAGACCAAGATAAGGGGGCAACATCTCCAATCCTATGGGTAACATACATGGGAGAAATATCTACGACCATATTGTCCAGAAATCCCTTAACCCCAAGAACTCTTCATCTCAATTCCTCACCCTAGGATCTTACACAGGGGGGAAGAGTTAGCCGAGTGTTCTCGATCAGCGATGCCCCTTATCAAGACGGGTCACATCCATTAGTCCAAGATGCTCTTTGAAGACTAAAAACTTCCCTTTTAGCAAAGCCTTGGTGAGAATATATGAAATACGCTCATCTGTCGATATGTGATGGAGTTTAATGGTTCCTATCAACACCATGTCTTGAATGAAGTGATATTAGATCCCTATGTGCTTGGACTTGTCATGAAATGTGAGATTATTTTCCAGATGGATCCCACTCTTGTTTTCGTAGTATATCATTGTAGTGTCTAGGACCTGCTCAAATAACTCTCCAAAGAGCTTACTCAACCAAACTGCTTTGCAGCTAGCCATGATAGTGGAAATATACTATGCCTTTGTGTTTCTCAATGCTACAAACTTCCTCTTCCTGTTCATCCAAGATATCATGACAACTCTAAGGCTAAAACAACATCCAGACGTACTCTTCTTGTCGAAAATATTTCTTGCCCAATCAACATTAGTGTATCCATGAAGTCGAACATCCCCAAAATCTTAGACCAATTGTGATCATCCCATGTAAATATCTCAAAACGTGTTTGGAAGCGATCCAATGTGCATGGAGAGGCTCAGTCATGAGTTGACTCAATGTATTCACTGCATAGCATATGTACGGACGTGTGTTCTCTAGGAACATCATAGCCCCAATCAATTGTCTATACTCAGATGGATTTGCTAAATCGGGTCCTACAAACTCTCCACAAAACTTATTGAAGTTCATTTCCATCGGTGTGGGCAGGAACTTGCATTTTGTCATTCCAAATCTCTCCAACATCTTCACAACATATTTTCCTTGTGAGAGGAAAATATCATCGGGCCTTTGCCACACCTCAAGGCCTAGAAAGTAGTGCATGAGTCCAAGGTCCTTCATCTCGAATTCAGAGGATAACTCCCTCTTACAATCGATCATCAAGGGCTCACTACCTATCAAGAATGGATTGTCAACATATAAAACCAAAATCAACGACATACCTTGGACTATCTTGAAGTAGAGGTTAGGATCGACATTGCTGATTATGAATCCCGTCTTCATTAAATAACTATCTATTAGGGCGTACCATGCTCTGGGGGCTTGCTTCAAACCATACAATGCCTTCTTCAATCTACAAACATGTCTTTTGATCCTCTACTTCAAATCCCTGTGCCTTCTCGACGTACACTTCTTCTTGTAACATGCCATGAAGGAATTATGTCTTCACATCCGTCTGATGAAGGGTCCATCCTTGAATTGAAAGAAGGGAAACTATCGAACGAATAGTTGTATATCGAACCATAGGTGAAAATATATCATCATAATCATATCCCTCTTTTTGGGAGAATCCTCGAGCCATGAACTTTGCTTTATATTTGATCCTGAATAACTATTTTGAAGTCACCACAGATTTACAATTTGGTCTTGGCACAACATCCCATACATCATTCTTCATGATTGATTCATATTCTTTGGCCATAACATCTTTTCAAAAATTTTCCTTCACAACTCCTTCAAAGGTGGGAGGTTAATCTTGAATCATCGTTCTCATGGCTGCAACACATCCCTGGTATCTGCATGGCTTCTTCCTTTCTCTAAATGATATTCAAACGAGAGCCCATCTCTCATCATCCTGTAATGTGTCTCGAAGCCAAAGTGGCCTCTTCCTGGGAGGAGGATCAAATGGAGGAGTATCTAAGGGATCCATGGGCTCCACAAGATCATCAACAATATCTGTCTTAGATTTGAGCATGAAAGGACCATCTAAAGTATCCATACAATAATTATTCTTAAGAGGAGGAGGTAGAGGAAGGTCCCTTTCTTTACCAAGGAAAACATATTCATCAAATGTTACATCCATGCTAATCTCAACCTTCCTTTGACCAAGAACACATATTCTAAAATCTTTATAATTTTCACGATATCCAACAAACATACCTTTTCTTCTTGTGGACTCCAACTTATTTCTTTTTTCCTTCGGCACATGAAAGTATACAGGGCATCCAAAGATATGAAGATGACCAACATCGGGCTTGATACCTGTATTTGGGGGTCATTTTGTCTAATTCTTGATGAGGCACCCTGTTTTGAACATATATGGAAGCATTTTTTTCTTCTCCTCAAAGGAAATTTGGAAACTTTTGATTATGGAGCAAGGAATGTGTAGCTTCTATAATGGACCCGTTCTTTATTTTAGCCACTCCCTTTTGTTCGAGATTATAGGGCACAATTGTCTCTTTCTTTATACCTTCCTTCTTGCAAAAATCAATGAACTCCTTAGATGTATACTCTCCACCTTTGTCAAACATGAATACTTTGATTTTCTTCCCTATTTGATTTTTGATCAAAGCTTTGAACTCCTTTAACATTTCAAAGGTTTCATAAATAATATATCCCTGTATTTCATGAGAAGTCATCAACGAAGGTGATGTAGTAGAGATGGTCGCCAATAGAATGTGCGGGCATTGGACCACAAATGAATGAGATGGAGGATGTCATTTGTCTTGTTATCACTAGAGGGGAATGGTCCCCTTGTTTTCCTTCCACTGGCATAACCTAGACATACTCCATCATGTTGAGATTGAACCTTGGGAATCCCAAAGACCAATTGTTCCAACTTCGGAAGAGCATCATAATGTAGATGGGCCAATATTCGATGCTATAGATCACTTAGATGATTAATATCATAGATCAATGCTAGAATAGGTCTTCCAGTAACCCTATAGAGTCATTCATATCTTGATCCCAATGTGAATGCATCTCTCATAGGTGATCCAATAGACCAAGTAAGAACCTTTCCCTTGATGAAGACAACCCTTATCCCTTTGTCTTCCAAAGCAGATATTGACACCAAATTCTTTTTCAATCCTGGCACATACATTAGATCATGGAGCAAAATAGATTCCCTAGAATTCAAATGAAATTTGATGGACCCAAAGCCTTTGATAGGATGAGTGGAGTTGTCTCCAAGAATAATTTTCAAATTTGACTCCCTCTACCAAATTAGAGAGAACTTTCGTATATCCAGAGAAGTGATGAGTGGCCCCACTATCAACCAACCAACTATCCTATGAATCCAGAGGAGATGAACTAGCTGTGAGCATAGAAATAAGAATATATTCATGTTGATTTGCAACATTACTTTCATACTTGGAGAGTCTTGACTTCTTTTGGGAACGATGATCTTCTTCATGGTCACTAGGAGCATCTCTTCTTCTTCTTCCACCTCTTCCATTGCAATCATTTCTTCGTTCTTCTCTTCTTATTTGATCATTAAACATGTTGTTGTTGCTTATAGTGTTGTAGCATGGAACATTGTTCTTCTTAGGGAAATCTCGAGCATAATGACCCTTCTTGTGACAATTGTAGCATTCAATGTAAGATGATGATCTATCATTCCTTCTATTTGCATCTCGAGGTGGAGGTTTTATTGAATTTAATGGACCTCCTTTTCCTTTTTTCTTCCTGTTTTCAGTGACAAATGCAGTGGGCTCTCCCTCTTCATGCTTTTGAATTCTTCCTCTTGATATCATCCTTGATTCTTCTTAAGTGAGATTTCCAACAATTTCATCAAATGACTGGAGGGTATAGTTGTTGCTTATAGTAGTAATGAAGGTTTCCAAATAGAAGGGAGACCTCTTAGAGTCATAATCATCAATTCCCTGTTAGACACAGATTCCCCAGCTCTTTGCAATTAATCTCTAAGATGATATATCCTCATAATGTAAAATTTCACAGACTCCCCTTTGTTCATCTTTGTGTCTTTGAGTTGATCTTTCAAGGAGATTATTTCATTCAAATTCTTGACTTCATACATTCCAACTATAATATCATACATGTCCTTAGACTTCCTCGAATTTCCAACATATGCAAGTAAATTATCTTGTAAACCATTAGTTATAATTTGTTTTTCTTTTAACTTACCTTTCTTGTGTTTATTCTTGACAACAATGGAAGCATTCTCTGGAGGCTCATGTACTTTCCTTGAATGTAATCCAAAACATCATTGCTGTTAGCTGTGAACTCCAACCTAACTTTCGATGTAGCAAAGTTAGATGAGTCACCCAACTTCTCATTTTCCTTGAAGAAGGAAGACGCCTTGACCTGACTAGATTGGCTCCTTCAACTTTTCCAAAGATGATTGTTTCAATACTTGTCTCCTTTTGGGCTTGTCCTTCACCTTAGCTATGATACCATGTTAAATTTTCATATTGTTCTATGGTGTATAAATTACTTTAGCCCAATTCAACACTTCAATTAGAAATCTTTCTAATAGCATTTAATATTTTCAATCATTAATATAAATTGAATATATAACAACAAATGTAATGACAAAGGAGACAATCAACACATCAACAAGAGACACGAGGTTTTGTCAAAGATCAGGGAAAAACCCCACAAGGGGGGAACCATTTGTAATCTTTAAGTTTCAGTTATCCTGTTCCATAGAAACTTTGAGATCCCATTGGAAATAAAAAATAACACATGTGGAAAGTTCATTTGCAAAGGTCAAATTATACAGGCCTTGAGGCTACCATTTCAGGGTAGTGGAATAAAGTGGAGAGCCTGTTGAATCTTGATAAAGGAAATACTAATGACCTTTTATCTCGTAGTAAACAAAACATCTGAAGAGGAGATGCATTTATTTCTTTAGCTCATGTATGGAAGTCAGGTAGGATTATCAATAGTTAGCAACTACACCAATAACTAGGATAACAGATTGTTTGGCATTGCTTAATAGAAGTGCAAGTGAGCGCGATCGATTAAGTCAAGTAAGTGATAGCGAACGATAGCGAATTGATTATTGTTATCGTGAGGGAGGTAAACTATAGGGAAGTCACTATCCAGGTGCTGCTCCCTATCGATGCCTGACTACTTGGGTGGGTGGGGTGCCACCTACCTAAAGGAAAGTCTCAGAGTGCTGGCAATTATGCAACCAACCCAATAAGCGTGAGTGGGCGACAAAGAATAGAGAGCAACACACCGATGAAGAAAATATAGATAATTATAGAATGGATTTGACATTCAAGGGTGGGGTGAAACTTCTAGCAATGCCCTCTCCCCCAAAGGAATAGAAATGGGAAAATGAGAGTATGGCATGGATTGATTCCACTATAATAAATTCACCATCCAATAATCCATGCAATGTGGACTTAACAAGCATGGATGTTGAAGATCATAACCCGGATCACAATATGGAATCTCATAATCTGTATTTGGACCACAAGCATCATAAACAAACTCCTAATGAGCATGGTGGGGAGCTCCACATTCCCACACAATTTATTGTGCGGGAGTGCAGAGTTGTGCAGCAATGTGGATCTCCTTACAATGCTCACACTCCAAAAAAATATCATTTTACTCCGACCATAGTGCACCATACAAAAGAGCACAATGTTTTTTAATAATTATGCGGGAGTGGGGAGCTCCTCACTCTAAAAAAAAAAATTATAATGATTTTTCTCCAACTATAATGCAATAGGTGAAGTGGAATGTGCTTGAACCGTACCAGAGTGAGTGTGGAGCTCTGCAATTTAAAGAAACTTCACAACTTTTACACACTACTATATTATGATAAGTTATAAGAATTCTATATTCTATAAAAGGCAGGGACTCATCGAAATAACTGGGAAGACACCAAAGCGAAAGTGACCAAGAGCTTTTTGACAAGGATAGTGGTTTGAACATTCTAATGATAAAATTTAAACTGCTTCACTATAATTTGTACATTGTTATCAGTACAATGGAGCCTGTTGTGAGAATCTCTGAACAACATAAGCTTTCAAACATAGAGGTGCTCCATATGGAGAACCCTGCGATCCCTTCATCGAGAGCTCGAAGAAGCTCACATAACTTTTTTGAGGACCCTCATGTAACAAATTGCAATGCGAATCGAATTAGATTTGTTGAGTTCCTATTACTGTAAATGGATCAAGAAAAATAATTTTCTGTGCTTGACCGCATCTACATATTTAACATATTTATGGAACTTAGTAGTCTAAAAGTAATTTTTAACTTTTATGTAAAAGTAATTCATTTTTAACGAATTACTTTTATTAAAAGTTTTTAATAAATAAATATCTAGATCGTTTCTTTGTTTGTAGGCTGTTCCGTTTTTCTATAGTTCCATGCAAATTCAAAATTGCTCTGGTGAAAACTAGAGTGTATGGTTTCTATAGGCACCAAAATGTTTTTTTAAGTCAAAGAATGTAAACAAGAAGAATTGAAAATCGGAGAATTTAAGCATGGAGAATAGCTCATCATTTTGACATTGCTTTAATTGCAATTGCATTTTGTAGAATTGTCATAATTCTGATGAATGTGTGAAGAAATAAAGAGAACAATAAATTGTCATCACAATGATGGCGTGGAGGAATACATTGTACCGAGTATGGAACCTTCATCGGCACAAAGAAACATAATTCATTCTCAATCAACACCACTCACCATCCCCGCGCCCTCCCCGCACTCAGGACAGTGACTTGGAGATTTGTTTAGCCCCTGATTAAAGAACTTGCAACTGGTATGGACAGTGCAGTAGTATAACAGTGTAATTGTCACATTCACAGACAGAATGATCACTTATAAAATTAATTTTTTTCCAATTTCAAATTATTTATCAAATACTAACAAATACCAAAAATAAATATAACAGTATAATTGTAACAAATACCAAAAATAAATATAACAGTGTAATTGTCATAGCATTCACAGACAGAATGACCACTTACAATTTTTTTTTTTTTTTTTTCCAATTTTAAAATTACTTATCAAACACTAACAAATACCAAAAATAAAACATCGTCACTAGATAAATTATGCAAAATTTAGTTAAAATTAGAATAAACTCAAAAAATATTGAAATGCATGCTAAATGATAACAAACCTCTCAACAGCTGGCCCAAACATCAGCCAGATACTTGTGGAGTACCAATTGTTAATCATATTATGCAGGTGAAAATACTTTTTTAACGATGTGTGGTTTAACCGTAAGTCTCGTTGGGTGAAGTCTACAAGTGTCGGTTGAAATCTCATTGAATATAGTGTCCTGCTATAATAATCTCATTGAGTATAGTGTCCTGCTATGATCTCCACGGGGCTCTTGCTAAATCAAACCACAGTTCAAATTTCATTGAATATAGTGTCCTGATATACCTGTGGCTCTTGCTAAATCAGACTGCAGTTCAAATTTCACTGAATATAGTGTCCTGGTATACGTGCGGCTCTTACTAAATCAAACCGCAGTTCAAATTTCATTGAATATAGTGTCCTGGTATGCTTGCTAAATCATAACATATTTGGTATATCTTACTCCCAATTCACCCTGTGATAAAAAAAAAAATACTCTTTTAACGGGGAAAGAAAGAGGAAAGAAAAAGGCAGGGTCAACTTGAATACAATTCCGAAACTTCGGAACTTTAAATGCATAGAAAAATAATTGAAAATGAGAATCATTATATAATTATACTTCAGATTGAAACGTGTTTGAACTAATAGGTTGCATTATGCACGTGAAAATATTATGTACATAGAATATTATGGAAAAATAAAATATGGCATCGGTGCACATGGAAGACAACTCTACCTAACCTTGAGCACGTTAAAAATAATTGAAAAATATAGAACATTTTATATGTGTCTTGGGAAACCCATACCCAGTTATCGTGCTGCCGCTAAAATGGTCCCACAAAGAACCCACCAAACTTATTTTTATACCCGCTGGAGTTTAAGCAAAAAGGAGAATTATCTTTACGCACGATTTATTTAACTGGATGTTGCCTTTCCTGTAGGCTTGGTTGCTTAACATTTTTCGTACTTCAGAAATAAAAAATATATTGCGACTGGATGTTTGCCCTCCATGATTTCATTATTGCTTATAATATTCCTTATTAAAAATGACTTGGGATCCTCTTATATGATCTTCCACAGGCTTCTGTTTCGTTTGGTGGAAGACATTTTTCAATCTGATATGATCCAACTCATTTCTTTAGGTGTTAATGTGATCCTCGGTTGTTCATCAGGATATGGTTCGGGATTTTGTACCTAGCTGGAAAGGGGGAGTGATCGAATACTAATCTTCTTGCAGAATATCACGGACCCACTCGCTGATGTGCAAATTGTTGGCAAAATTTTCGTCATTTTCATCTGCTGATTAAGGTTTAATTAAAGGTCCTTGTTCATCCATTTCTTGTAATAACGACCTCACCAACAAATTTGATGTCCAATATGTATCGTGTAATTCTAGTCCATTTCTACCAAAGGAAAATCTTCGGGTATGTTTTTTCATGCTCAATATCTAGGGTTTCGAGATATCCACAGTATTCTCTAGGGTTTTATTGACTGGAAATTTGATGTTCTGTTGTGCAGGGAAAACCAATAGTTAGAGCAAGTACTGGAAGCTGTGAGACATTTCAGCCCAAAGAGAGAAAATGAAGGTTAACTCTGATCGAAATGCAAATGTTTCTTCCAAGTAATTTTGCCTGTATGGAGGGTCGAATCGGGAACGCCCTGTAGAGAAAATAAACTATGTGGGTTCAGGTGTTCAGATCTAGACGAACACTTCGGAAGATGAGTCTCTGTATATTCTATTTGCGTTAGAAGAAGGTGGGCTTCAAGTTGCGAGTGCTGCTTCATCTGCCTTCAACAACAGACTTTACCACACCGTAAATGCCAAGGTAATCTCTTATACTTGTTGTCAGTGATAACATTTTTCTTTTTTATCTGATATTAGCCATAGAAAAGCACGTCCATCACTAATTTTTGTCTCGGGGAGTTTTGATATTTGTAATAGATTTCCAAAGAGTCTTACTTTTGTGGGTAAGATAATCTTACCTATTAAATTTTTTTAAATAGAAACCATTTATTCTGCTAAAAATCCCAGACTAAAAAAAGCCATGGTTTTATGTACACTTTTTACATTGCTAAAAATGGAAAGTTTTAATACTTTTTACATTGCTAAAAATGGAAAGTTTTAATTCCTGTCTTTTGAGTTTTGGTATTTGGAATAGATTTGCAAATAGTCCCACCAGTATAGGTAAAATAATCTTAGCTATTAAAAAAATAATCTGAGACTCAGAGAAACCATGGTTTTATGCACACCTTTTGCATCGCTAAAAATAGAAAGTTTGGAAGAAATCCAGCTTTATTTTGTAGATAAATAGTAGGACGCCTTTTATGCACACTTTTTGCATGGCAAAAAATCGAAAGTTTGGAAGAAATCCAATTTTTTTTTGTAGATAAATAGTAGGACGCCTGCTTTCTATTAAAGTTACACAAATTTTACATAGACATCTCTTCCGCCGAAGTATAAAAGCACCTGCTTCTCTTCATCCAAGGACCACAAAAGCTCGAGGATAATGCGTCTATACTAAATAACAGATTTGTCGGAAATGATTGCTTGATAAACCGAATCAGAGTTGTTGGAAGTGAATATCGAGTGATAGAATTATTCAAGGTTATAGAAGTGCTTGAACCACAGATTGGTTAAAAATGCATATTGGCTGATACAGATGCTGAAGGTTTTAACTTTGACTAAGGTGTCATGAATTTCTTGGTCCAGGACCTCCTATTAGGATCATTCAGGGTGCGATGAATTTGTTAATTTCAGAATTTATAACTCTTATAAAATTATAAAGAATAAATTATTTTTTCATACTTTTTTATAACTGTATGTTTTTAACTTAATTATAGCCGAAGGTTTTACAAACATAGCTTCTGTGAAAGACTTCATAAAAATATTAATGATTGTGATTATTAATACTCTATAACAAACATCACGCAACAATGTCTTGTATTAGTTGTGTCAATTAATTAATAAGGAGAAAGCTTCACATAGTTCTCAACTATTATAATAAGCAAAAGGGTTTTCAACTACTTGCATTTCGTTGTGATTGTAAAAATATACAATCCATTTTGTAAAGAGAAATTCAAGCTTACTCATTGGGCTGTGAAGCTACTTTGCATTGTGGTAAAAATGCACGAGATCTTTTTCCAAAAGAGAAATTACTCTTTTTTTTTTTTTTTTTACCAGATGAGATGTTGGGTTTGGGTTTAGAATTAAGATGAAAATATATAGATATTATTGAATTTTTATCATATTTACCTCTTTTCCATTTTGACTTGGTGTAAAAACTCAAATGGTTTAAATTTTTACTATAATATTTATACTAAAATGATAAGTACCTTGATATATTTAACCATTTTTTTTTAGTCTTCAAGTGGATTTCTCTGGACACATTAACAAAAGGGAAATATGAGGTTAATTATGAGGTTAAATATGAATCAGATAAATAAAGACAGAAACAAAAAGGGAAATATGAGGTTAAATATGAATTAGGTAAATAAGGATATAAGGAAGTTTCATATTTTTGGAGAATCACATAGTTTACAATTTTTATTTTGAATCTTTGTAATATGTTTATTAATTATTGAAGTTGAGAAAGGAAACCACCTTCATCCTCTTCTAATGCCTAGATTCCTAGAATGAAATGCAATAAATGAAGGTTGGTCATTTCAAATATATTTTCTAACTATTTCTAAACATAAAACTAGATCATGACTCTCTAATAAAGACAAAATCATCAAAATTGTTAGATAATGGGTCCCAAGATAATCACAAACTTGAAGATCATATTCTTCTGAGTTATCATTATTATCTATTAACGAGACGTTGTCATTAACCTTGCGTTGTCATTATCCACCAATGAGTTGTCAAATAAATCTAAGTGTGGAGGTGGTTAGTTACATGCTCTATATATTTACATTATGAGATCAATACATGCTTTCAGTGTTAATATGGGAGAGTAGATATTATTTCACATAAATCTATGTAGCACTCCATTCAAAAATGTAATTTTACAAATATAAATGGATAAAATGTTGTGTCAAATTAGGAAAATTTTCTTAGAAACAATTATTTGGTTGAGAAAATATCTCAACTAAACACCAATTTAGGAAGCTAACTACTTGGAGAGAATAGATCAAACCAACTAGACCTCAATAACCTCAATAACCTCCTATATTTCCTTCTTCATTGTTTCCACAACTAATGTCATGTGTTTCCATAATGCCTCCACAAGCATTATCAAGTGAAACTCTTGTACCAAACTCCAATGCTCTTTAATATATCCAGGACTTCTTTGACCTCCTTACTACAAACTTATCATTCCAAAATATTATTCCTGCGACCAACACTTGGTTTATCAAATGAGAATAGTGCAATTCATTTTCACCTCAAAAAGTATCCATGCTCCTCCCTTCATCCGGGGAATTATCATCACATACCAGTTGGAAAAAAAATCGTACTAATGATACCTCAAATCGATCGAGAACTTGTTGTACTCCAGTGCTTAACATCAATCTAACCATGAAGACTGATTAATTGGCCATCCTATGGACTTACTTCCATCTACCAAGATACATGGGTGCCATCCACTCTAGGAAAGTAGCCTAGATACATGATGTATCCATATTAGTTTTAGTGATTATATTTGATATCCATGTTTGACTTGTTATTTCGCGTGACAGATTCTAACAAAAACTCCACATTGAGATCGCTAATCTCAATATGTACATTCACTTTGATTCCAAGACATAAACTTTAACATTACTTGGATTACCAATTTTTTTTACCACAATTGTATTAGATTTCTTGCTAAAACTCTTCTTTACCTTGAAAATCAAGTTTCTTTGAGATTTTGTCATGTTGCAATTGGATCCTTAATTCTAGAATCTTGCAATCTCAAATTCTCCTCTAAAAATATAGATTCCCCTCTATTAAATCTGAACTATACCAAATACCATCATAGACAACACTATAAGACCCTTGCCCTACTTGCTATCCAATTGTTAGGTCTTATTATGGAATTCCATAGTCCAAGCTATAAACATCCATTTCCAAATTTTGGATAACACTGTTGCATGTGCTACTTCCACTATTGCATGCCACCAACAAGAAAACATGCATGATTCCTCAAGCATTTACATTCCCCGAGATCAATTGATGCAACTTTTTTTCATCCTTCTACACACTAGATTTTGCACCTTCTTCTAGATACTTGCCACCTCATTACAAAATTCTATCCAATAAATAGCCAACTCTCTCCAAACATCAATTTCCATCGCTATTGTCATCTTGGCTTTAAGATGTCATCTTGGCTTTAAGATGATTTTCACTCCATCTGGCTGACTTTCGATTTCACCTTTGTAATCCTTGACAAAGCATGCGTGGCCGAAATGGCCTCGGCTAACCATAAACTGCAAGGGTTGTACAATATGAGACATAGGATATTCTCAACTATATTCAAACAAACTTGACACATTCCCAATAGAATTACCCGCTTCCACATCTTCACAGTAATAAGGAAGTGGGAACTTTCCAATTTTACCTTTGTAACCCTTGACAAAGCATGCGTGGCCGAAATGGCCTCGGCTAACCATAAACTACAAAGGTTGTACAATATGAGACATAGGATATTCTCAACTATATTCAAACAAACTTGACACATTCCCAATAGAATTACCCGCCTCCACATCTTCACAGTAATAAGGAAGTGGGAACTTTCCAATTTTAACAAAGTCATCACTACGTGGAGGCATAGAGTCTGCAAAGAAGCCTGCTACCATTTCTATAAGATCAAAACACATAAATAAAATCTTAAGTTAACGTTGAAGACTCAATCCCGTGATCTGAAACTGGACAATGCTTGATGCACAGGTTGTTCAAGGAAAGACATTGGCAACATTATAAGAGATCTTCTCAATCCCTGATCATCTCACTACCATATAGTTCCAATCTCTCCAAGGCTTGGTGATAGGAATATAGAAGACTCAACATTGATTCAGGCCAATCAACACCAACTCATCTAAATTCTTACATTGTTCAGATGTAATGCAACAATGGAGATAATACTCCTTTCTACTTTAAATGATGCAGACTCACATCAACCATTAGTTCTATTTTGTCCACAGAATGATGGCTCATCTACTTTTGCGTAGCAAGGACTTCAATTAGGACTAATGGACAAATACATTAATAAACAATTTACTGTCCTCTCCATGTCCTAAGCCCTCTCATGCAATTAGGACTAATGGACAAACACATTAATAAACAATTTACTCTCCTCTCCATGTCCTAAGCCCTCTCATGCTCTGATACCACATTAAAATGAGATAAACCCTCTCATGCTCTGATACCACTTTAAAATGAGATACTAGAGATTATTGCACACAAATTTATGGAAAATTATATAATTTCGTAAATATAAATACGTAAAATATTATTTTAAAACAAAACTTCTTAAATACACAATTATTTGGTTAAGCAAATATCCCAATCAAACATCAATCTAAAAAATTAATTAGCTAAAGAGAATCTTTCAAACAAACTGCTTACACTAATAAAAACATCTAAAATTTTACTTGAGCAATAATTTAATAACTAAATATGTGATGACACAAATATAAACTAAATAAAAATTATATAATCTAAGATAATAAATTAATCTTTTCTTTCCATATTATTATATCTTGATTATAATCTATTTTCACATTATATAAAAAATCTCATAAACTTACCATCATAATTTTCCATAAAATATTTTGGAACTTGAAAATAGCTGATTATACATGAAAAACTCCTCCATCTTAAAACCAATTTAGTAATTCTCTCTTCGTGATATCGATAAAGATGATAAAATAGTACAAATCTAGTTGTAGTTACAAGTTACAACAGATCTCTGTGCTGTAGTCATAATAGATAGACATAATATAAAAGAGAAAGACAAAGGAACAATCTACATCCAGAATATAGAGTCAAGAAGATCTCCACATGAGAGCTCCCCACTGTTGTCATTAAATATATACATATCCAGGATATTAAGAAAATTGATCAAATGATTTTTATATACCATCTGTCAGCCCTAGCAATTCCAATTCATTCGTGTGGATCAATATCTATTCGCACCGTACAGATCTGATCTACTTCTACTCTAGATCAGGGGTCTGCTCTCAGCAAAGTAGACCACGTCCTTTTTATTGGGTTCAAATTGATTTTTTTAAGAGAATATGTTCAGATCTGTTTTATTATGTGGCATGGAGCATCCATATAAGAATGAAGGAGTTTTAAAGGTTTCCGATATTTGTTGGTGTCTCGTCCTAAATATTGCAGTTTGATTAGAGACAAAAATAGATTAAGATCTGATTATTTCTAATGATGTATGGACCGTGTGATCTGCAGGAAAATTGAGAATTGCATTTGGATCAAGAAGTTATAGGCTGAAATCCTAGGCCCAGTAAGATCGATCGGCCTATTCAATCGATCTCCAGCAGAGGGTACTCCTTTACACGCCTGTATCAGTGGCCTTTCTATTTGCAAATCGTGGTTTTGTGGATTTGTTGTATGGTGTCTCTTTAGGGTTTCACTCATTGCTCAGTGTCATTAACGGTCAAAAGACCACGAGGTGCCTGCACAAAACATATACTGCCCTATACATTAATATTAATACTATAGCTTGCCCACTATCGTTACCTCCCACGATTCCTTTCCTGTCACAACAGCTGGACAGAGAAAAATCGACAAACTAGGATTGTTGTACTGATGACATCCACCTTCAATAAGTCATGAAGTATTCCCAAAAAATATCCGAAAACACATGGTGACCCGGCCGACGCCTATCCTTTATACACATTCTCCTTAAATGTGAGCTTTAAGCTTCCGCCAGTCATACTTCAAGGTTTCACCAGCAGTAAGTCAAGGTTCTGTTGGAAGTATGACTGGCAGAACTTGCAGTACGGCTGGCTGGCTGACAGAAGGTACAGTAGTGGGAGTTTATATAATGTCATCGGGGGGTTTATATAATGGATGACATGGTCTAACGAGGTTATAAATTTGTTTAGATGGTTAATTTTTTTTATTATTATTTTCTTAAGAAGTTAATTATGGGAATGTTTGAATAGGTTTTTTTTGAAGGTAGAAATAGTTTGAGAATGTGGTTTTCTCTGTGATGTTGTCTTAGCGAATGTGTCACAAATCTGGCCTTCGTTAGATACTTCCCTATAATGCTCGGCCTATGTTAGAGTAGAAAAATACTTATCCTTGACTCAAATTTTTCCTACTAATTTGGAAGCCACAAGTTGGATATATATATGTGTCTTGGAGATCCCTTAAATGGGAATGACTTGAGCAACATAATGATATTCTTTATGAAATGGCGTAAAAGTATTGAAACCAACCTGATGGAGATGAACTAACCTGTTTAGAGACTTTAAGACACTTAAAAAATCATATTTCCTTTCATATAATTTTATTTTAAGGCAAATTTGGGCTCATGGATTTAGGCCTCTTAAATTATAAATTTTGACCTTCTTTTTAGGGTAACAATGAATCTTAATGCCATAACACTTTCGGTAAAATGTGTTGGTGCTAGAACCATATTTGGGGCATCAAATTTCAAAAATTAAATCTCTCTAACGAAGAGGACCCATAAGGCATGCCACATGTCAAACAAAATTGCATGACAAAGGTTACCAATCTAGATGCCCCTTATACCCAAATTCACTTGATTTTTGCATGTAAATGACAAAACAATTGTTGGCCCATTCACCCTTTGACATCAATGGGCAATTTTTCCAACAGGGAAGCATGCAAAGCCTTATTGAGATATTGACTTTGTAAAATATTTTTTGGTTAAAAATTTTATGTTGTGATTTTAAGTGTTAAAGAGATAATTGTATTAACAAGAGTAAAAAATTGTATTTTGTTGTGGTTGTGCTACAAACCTATCACAAAATTAGAATAAAGGGATCCTAGGCACATCTTGTTCACATGTTAAAATATGCAAGATTTTTTTGGATGCTTCTAATATTTTGCGTCTAGTTCAAAGTCAAAATTTAAATTTAGAAAACAATACATACACAGAAAAATTAATAGAGCATACCAATCTTATCATTCAAATAATCTAACAAAGAATACTAATTCCTCAAATCTTTATTGACCATTGTCAAAATTCAACAACCATAATAGTTTAAAAATCATGTAAAATATCTTTTTAATTAATCCATAATAAGTTAGTTCAAGTATATATTTGGTCTTGGGTATGTGACTGAATCAAGGATAGAGTTGTAAACCTTTTCAATGTTAAGTTAAAAATCACTTTTTCAAAGTCTTGCTTGAATTGACTAAGTACATTATTTTCAAAATCATTGTAATACGCTTTGTTGTGCATGATTGGTAATATTTTACACTTTAAGGTTGAAAATAAGAGCATCCAATCATAACATAGTAAATGAGTGTGATCGAAAAGAAATACATACAAACAATGTGATACAAGTGAGTCTAACACAATTAAAAATAAAAAATAAATAAAGGAGAAAAAAGAACATTTGCAAAATAAAAGTCATGAAAACAAATAATTTAATAAAAATGTTTGATGTTATTTGTGATACACATGACCTAATTGTTGATACATAGGTATCAAATGACATGGATGATGATTCTTTGAATAGTGATAAGATGGAATCATATGGCGAATTGTTGAAGATAAGTATTTTTTAAGATGATTCACAAGTAAAAGCATAGAGTGATAGTAGCAACAGTAAATGTGAATTTTAAGTAACAAAAGAAAACATTATGAAGAATATAAGGAAGTCACTAAATATGACAAAGGAAATAATTTTCATATTCTATATTACTCCAAGCCAGTTTGTTTTATGAGAATAAATTGTTTTGATGCAAATTTGAATAATATAGAAGAAAATGAAGATGTTAGTAATGCTAATAGTAAATAAAATTAAAATAATTCCTAATAGGAGTCAACATTATCATCATGTTGGTCTTATGGAGACATCACATTTTGATCTCTATCCTTTTCCTCATTGTGGGCAAACAAATTGTCATTTAGAAAGATATTAAAAGAATAAAAGTAAAAAATAAAATTCATTATGTATGGATAAGTTACTAAATATGGAATATACATGTTAAGAAATTGCATAAATATTATTGTCTAGGAGGAATACGAATAAGACACATTTTTGTTGTGAAATAACAAAAGAGGAATGATTTCAAATAGTTATCCATGATGAAGATTTTGGATGTGAATTTGGTCCAATTATACATGTTTTTTAAATTGAAACATGAATGAAAGATAATGGTACTCTCTTCGTATCAAGGGGGGAGTACATCGATGAAATAAAATTGGTTAGTGGTTAAAAAATACCACCACATTGATAAGGTAAAAAGGGTTAGTAGTCAACCAACAAAACCGCTAGATAAAAAAGAAATGAAAGACATGAGAGGATCAAGGTTGAATCCCTTCATCAATATTCTTACTGTGCACCTAAGAGTGTGTAAAATCAAATATCAATGATAATAATCAGGCTTCAAGTCTCCAATTCCTAATAAAAAATATCAATCAACATTTGATAAATCCAATATGGCAACTATTCTATCCCATCCCACGTCAATCAATACTTGATTCTTCCTTTCAACACACCATTCTGCACAAATATTATCATAGGCCTTTCTCACATATTATCATCTATTATAATACCTTATATATTTCTCAAGTCATCTGCATTCCTTTTTAGCCAATTCCCTAAATTCTTGAAATTTTCAAATAGATGATCTTTATCCTTCAATAAGTATACCCAAATATACTTATAAAAATCATTGATGAAATTTAAAACATATCTTGCACCTACAAATTATGGTTTTTTCATTGTTCATAGGTTATTATGGAGAAGTTCTTTTTTATTCTTCTCTCTCCATAGCTTGCTTGTTTGAAATGTTGTCTAGTGATGCTCACAAATCCCACAACCTTCAAAAATAACATTAGGAGGAATAACATTAGGTAGTACCCTAATCATTTTAAAATTCACCATCAACTTCATAACTCAAAATTTAGGTGTCTGAATCTTTCATGCTAAATTATAATCTACTCTTTAGTTTAGAATATGACTATAGTTTGTCTTGGATCCACATGGTATTCACTTAGCCTACCTATGAAATAGCATGTTCATTCACGGGATATTAAAGAATACCCCTAATTTCACTAGATACTAAACAAATTCCTTTCATTGAGCCACCTTCCTAACATATCTATCCAATTTAAAAAAAACCATATTTTCACAAAATATTTTAGATATCCATTTTTTTGTGGAATTTTTAACACTCATTTTCATTTCTACCTTTATTTCTTACATGATCCAAAACTCTAATGACATAGTAAAGAAAAATGGAATTGTAGAAGTGAAGAGATAATTTACATGAAGAAATGGTGTCTACAGATAATGTTACAACACTAAAGAAAAGGTAAGAATAAATTAACATATAACTTGGATATCACACAATAGCTAAAACATTTTATGATTCACCATAGTTTATTACATAGGTCCACCCTTCTAATTGACCTTTGATTATTGACTAACTATATGTAGAGATCTAATACTTTGATGAACCGATTATTCTATCATATTGTAGTAGTGATCTTGCATTTGGATCACTATTGTAGGTGCACATAAATAAAATCACACATATATAAAAGACAAACATATTAAAATTTAATTAAGAGTAGACATCCATGATGGTAGAGCTACTATGCTTCTTAGGATCAAGTGTTAACTTTTGTTTTTGTAATTGTAGGATCATAGTTTGTATCTCTAAGGTGGGAAATCGAGATGAAAATGTTAAAGTATTTAATGGATATACAATCACCTTTAAGGAAAATTTTAAGATTCCATTAATATGACCAAGAATTCCCTAAATTGTTTTCTATTCTTATCATTTACATTTATCCTTAATGACCATCCTATTGGATGCATCTAAATATTGATGTAAGATTACCTTAAACCTTTTGGTGTATTAAGTGAAGCCCCACAAATCAACAAGGTGTCATCTTCAAATTATGGGTGATTAACTTCTTTAATTCCACCAATGATCTACATTCATTGCAATAATTTGTTGCTTCTTTCTTGTTCCAATTCTCTTTCTAATGCTTCATTAATAATGATATATAAGTATGGCGAAAATGGGGATCCTTTCCTAAATTCTAATAATCCTTGGAGGAAAGAAATTAATCATCCATTTACAAATGATTTAATCCAAGGGGTATTGAAACAAACATAAATTGAGCTAATAAGGGCAAGGGAGAAGCCATAATTTTATAATGTATTCCAAGGGGGTGAGGATGGGAGAGAAAGCAGTGGGAAAGGAATGTTAAACAGAGATGGAGGGAAACAAATAAAGTAGATAGATGGATGGAAGCAATGTTAAGGTAGCATGCCAAAATCTAACAAGATGCTTCCTATGATAGGTATCATGATGGATGAAGAGCCTAACAAAAGAAGGAATCCTCTACAAGGGTTTTATGCTCTCATATTCCCTAGTATGTCTAGATTGGAATATTTGAGGTCGAAAGGAAAATTACAGGTGAATGTTGTTGCTTAACTAATACAGAGGTGGCAAGTGAAATTTATGATGGGGTTTCTAATGTTGACCAAACCCATGGTTGGTTCAGTAAGTACATGTACATAATGTATATTTATTGGGACGTAAAGATGTTGCTAGGGAGGACCATGCTAGACACAAACGAAGCTAAGGAGAAGATCCTCCTTATGCTTTATTATCTCTATGCATGGTTTATATAGATGTATCAAGCATTTTGAAGCTCATTTTGGCCTCCCTCCAGACCCACTGTGCTACCAAGAAGTAGTAAACAACAAATTGCAATAAAATAATTGGACTCCCCCAAGACTAGATGATGGTTCTATTTATTTCCCTTTAGCTCATTTTCCATGTTGGTATTTTAGTTTTCCATTTATAGTTGGAATAGTAGATTATATGCCTCAGAACATAATTGATATAATTATAATATATGTACTCTTTGCTAATTTTTCGATGTTGAAAAAACTCTTGTTTTGCTACTAGTCTAGTTTTCCTTGTGGTTCGCTAGGGAAAACCATAATATATTCTTATGAGTGGATTTAAGAAATGAAATATTCTTTCTTACAAGGAAAAAATTGTAGATCCTAACTAGGAATGAGGTGTTCAACTAGTTCTTGACGAGGATCCTAAGGAAGATGTATCCCCATTTTTTTGTTAGATTCAAGACCATTTTTTAATCTCTAACTATGATTTTTCCTTCATTGATAGAGTTTTCGCTAAATTACCTCAAATACCCCAACATTATATCTTTTCCAACAAATAATTAAGATAACATATAGTAAAGGTTATTAAAATATTACCTTCTTATTTATCTTCAAACTAGGTGCAAAGGCAATACTAGTTTTCCACTGGGTACAATAGATCCATCTTTGATGAGTTGTACATCAATTATAAACCCATAGACACTTATTTAACATTGGTTTGTAAGTGGATATTCCTTTTCAAAATTTTGTTTTGTGTATATTTCATTTCATTTCTTTCTAGTTTTTCCTCTTAAAGATAACTCTTTTCCCTTTTAGTACGTATTAGCATTCTTATAGAGTCTTTCTTATTAATGGTGCCTGATACTGTTGGAATTATGACACAGGTTTGGCATAGGTTTGGCTCGATGACATAAGTGTTGTCCTTGATGGCAACTAACTCAAATGGCAGATCATAGTTCAGGCTCTCAAAATAGTAGAAAATGAGATACCCGCAGGTTCTTGTTCACAAAGCCGCATACATACGCAGGTGCACTGAACAAAAGGTGCGTACATATACGCAGGTGTACCGAACAAAAAGTGCGTACGTAAAATTCATGCACTTTCATGTAGAGAAAAGCGCGCACACGTGGGAAATCTTATGGTTGGTCCATGGTATTTAGTCCGACATTTTTGAACCTATGGTTTTGGTCCGTGGTTTTGCATCTAAAGTATTGAACCCAGGTATTGGGTCCCTAGTATTGGATCTCTATGGTTTTGGACCATGGTTTGAGTAAGGCCTAGACTATAAAAAGGAAAGGAGATCATTTGGCTTGTGGTGACTAATGTGTTGAATATCTTGAGAAGAGCAAGATCTGAAATACTGGTGATCGGTTGGTGAGTTATAGCTGGACCTGAATCAAGGAGAAACCTGAGCATTACAAGAAGGATCTACTGATGGGTCGAGATCTCTTTGGCGCATGATCAGATCTGTAAATCTGATAATCTGGGTATAATTGAAGTCTGATAAATTATCTATACTCGCAGGTCCAACACAGCACAGGCGCAGATACCCGCAGGCTCGACATAGCGTAGGCGCAGATATACGTGGGTTTGACACAACGCAGGCACGGATACCCGCAGGCTCGACACAGTGGAGGCGCGGATACCCGTAGGTTAAGGAAGTGAATACTGTGTACATACGCAGGTTTCTATTGGTGAAGTTGCGTACTTTTCTTGAAACATGTTTTAGCTGCTTTTGTCTATCACTGCAGTGTTCAGTGTTCTGAATTGGTGTCTGGTTACTGGTACTGTGTTCTGAGAAGTTATTGATTCAGTATTTGTACAAGAAAGTTGGTTGATTGTAGATCTATTTGATGTTTGATTGATATTCATGGATCCAGTCTAAAAATTTATGAAACGTGGTCCCTGGAAGAAAAGAGAAGTCTTCTGTAGGTCAACACCTACGTACTAGTACCTCATCTAGTACAAGATCTAAGGGGGTTGTAGCTCCCTTCCAGGAGAGTCTGGAGAATGAGAGAAGGTTGTAGCCTTTTGCAGGGTGAAGCCTGCGTGTTGGTATAAGACTGCACCAGTACAGAATCGTTGTAAAAAGAAGTTTCTAATTGAAAGAAGATAGAGACATATTGCAGCAGGTGGTTTTCACCCACATTGGGTTTCCACCTTATATCTTGTGTTCTTTTGTGTGACTGTCTGCTCTACTTTTTTGTTCCTGCTTACTGTTATATGGTTTTGACACACAGATTAATGATCAACATCTGAAGAATAAATTAAATTATAAGTCTGGAAGGTATTCGCAAGTTTCATTAGTTAGATCTGCAAATTTTTGTATAAACTGAAAATAATTTGATAATACTGATTCACCCCCCCTTCTCAGTATTATTTTCAACAATTGGTATCAGAGCAGGTCCTTCAGGAAAATCTTGATCGCTTGAAGGAAGATCTGTCATCATGAGCTATGAAGGAGATGAACAGGTAAAACGAGCAAAATTATAAACTCTTAGAATTCAATATGAAAGTGTCAGAATGCATAATGATGAAAGTGCGGCTAGCTATTTCCTACGTATATATGAGATCGTAAATTGTATGAAAAACTTGGGTGAAGAAATAAAAGAATTTGTTTTGGTTGAAAAGGTTCTAAGATCTTTGTCTCCTAAGTTTGATTCAAAAGTTTCTACCATAGAAGAAAAGCAGAATCTACAGAGCCTTACCATGTCACAGCTGCACGGAATTCTAACTGCTTACGAGATGAGAAAAGGAGGACCATCAGACAGGAGATAAGCTGCATTTAAGGCTTCAGGAAAAGGAGATTACTATGAGTCAGGACATATGTCAGAAGAAGAGGAAGAATCAATTTTGTCAAGAACCTTCAACGGGGAATTGGAAGATTTAGAGGTAAGCTGCCTTTCAAATGCTTTGCTTGTGGAAGAGTCGGTCATTATGCTGCAAAATGTCCTCATAAAGATAAACTAGACAAAGGTAAGGAATCTGTTAGATGGAACATAAAACAGAATGTAAATAAGAAGAGCTATTACACGCATGAAGACAGTGATGGATTGTCAAATAATGATGAAGGTGAACAAGGTAATGATGACAGACTCTTGATGGATTTTGAAGATGATGATTTCTTGGATGCTATAAATGAAGAAGGTCTTTATGAAGAAATTTCCAAACTTAAAGTTTGTTTAGAGGAAAATAATATGATTATAGATACTCTAAAATTCCAACTTGGTGAAAAAGATAAAAACAATAAAGATTTAGAATGTGAAATTGTGGGACTTAGAAAAGAAATTGAGAAAACAAAAGCCCTTAATCTCAGATTTGCTAAAGGATCTGAAACTCTAGATGAGATTATCAAAATGCAGCGTTCTCCTCTAATCAAGACAGGTCTCGGATATTCCGAAGAAGCATCTCAAGCTCAGAAGCAAGCGCATAAGCCATCCACCTCCAAAAGTTATCTTGATGCAACAAGGAGAAGTGAACAAGTTGACAATCGACAACAAAAGCATAATGCAGATCACCAGGTAAATCAGGGACAATTTGCTTCAAGAGTGATCAAATATTATCAAGCAAATCGAGGGAAATCTGTTTCAAGGATGAACAGAAGCCTCAACCGACCACAGGTAAATAATTTTCAATTTGGCTCAAGAATGGATGGAAACTACAATCATATGGTTGGTAGATTTGATAATCGCAGGAATTTCTTCAATGGCAATGTTTCTCTTGTCATAACGTTGGTCATAAAGCTGCTTATTGTGTTGCCTACAAGACCATCATGACTAGGGAAGCTCAAAAACAAAGGAGTATGATAGGAATCATGAAAAGAACCTACAATAACTTCTCTGCTCTTGAAAATGAAATAGAATGTTTTATCTGTAACAACTTCGGTCATGAAGATTCTCAATGCAGGAGCAGGTTTTGGCAAACAACTCAGAAGGAGCGAGCTTCATTGAGTTCCAAAACATGGAAAAAGAAAGAAACGCAACCGGAAAGATGTGGGATAGCCTTATATGCGGAAGGACAGGAAAATCAATGGTACATCGACAGTGGATGCTCAAAAATTATGACAGGTGATAAAGAAAAAATTTAGTCATATAGTGCCTTAGGAAAGGAAAAGAAGGTCTCATTTTGAAATGACACCCCTGCATTCATAAAAGGTAAAGGCTCTGTTCATTTTAAAGAAAAGGTCAAGGCTGGAAATGTTATGTATGTTGATGGCTTAAAGCATAATCTATTGAGTGTTAGTCAGATGTATGATCAAGGAACTGAGGTAATATTTCGATCAAATGGATGTATTGTTCGTGCGCTTGATACAAGAAAAACAGTGATTAGAGGTATAAGAACTCCAAATAACTTATACGTACTCAAGGGAGGACAAAAACAATGCTATTTAAGCAAGAATGATGAACACTGGCTATGGCACAGAAGGTTGGGGCATCTTAGCTTCTCTCAGATAAGGAAAGCATGCAAATATCAGGCAGTTCGTGATCTTCCTAACATTAGAATTCCAGACAATACAATATGCAAATCATGTCAATTTGGTAAGCAAACCAGAACTAATTTCCCTAAGAAGGAAGGATCAGCTAGCAGGCCACTTGAACTTGTCCACACCGATATATGTGGTCCAACTAGGAAGAGGTCACCTCGAGGAGAAGAGTATTTCATATTGTTAATTGATGACTTTTCAAGGATGTGTTGGATAGGACTCATGAAGTATAAAGATGAAGATTTCGAAAAGTTCAAGTTATTCAAAGCTTTGGTTGAAAATGAATCAGATCGAAAAATCAAATGCCTCAGATCTGATCAAGGAGGGGAATTTACCTCAGATGAATTTTTCGATTTTTGTAAAGAACATGGAATAAGAAGGGAATTCTCTGCTGCAAGGACTCGTTAGCAAAATGGAGTAGTGGAAAGGATGAACAGAATGGTTCAAAAAATGGCTCGTGCTATGCTTGATGAGTCTGGAACTCCCGCAACCTTCTGGGGTGAAGCCGCATTTTCCGCTGTTACTATTCTCAACAAGACAAACGTCCGGGTAAACAACACTCAGACTCCTCATGAAATTTGGTATGGTAAGACTCCCACGGTAAAATACTTCAAAATTTTTGGAAGCAAATGCTACATTAAAAGGAATGATGAAAATCTTGGCAAGTTTGAACCTAGAGCAGATGAAGGCATTTTACTTGGCTACTCTCCCCACAGCAAAGCTTATAAATGTTACAATAAAAGACTTGGTAAAATTGTTGAAAGTATTGATGTAGTGGTTGATGAAGAAGGAAACACTCCTAGGCAGGTAAAATCTGAAGATTTCGAAGATGGCGAAGACTATCCGTCAACATCAAATCAGATTCATGACGAAGAAGAAACCCATGAGGCACCAGAAGAACATATAAGGATAGAAGAAAAGACTCCATCCAGATATGTTCAGAAGAATCATCCAGAATCTCAAATTTTGGGGTAGAAAGAGGCAGGTGCACAAACAAGAAGAACCATTTCAGAAGCTTCAAGCTATCTAGCATTGCTCTCCTCCACTGAACCACAGAATGTAAGAGAGGATTGCAAAGATGAATGATGGGTCAAGGCCATGGAGGAAGAACTTGAGTAGATTGAAAAGAATAACACTTGGGAGTTGGTTTCTAGACCAAAATATAAGAATGTCATAGGGACAAAACAGATTTTCAAAAATAAGCTGATGAAAATGGGGATGTGGTTAGAAACAAGGCAAGACTTGTTTGTAAAGGATATGAGCAACAAGAAGGCATAGACTTTGAAGAAACTTTTGCACTAGTTGCCAGACTTGAGGCTATAATAATGTTCCTTGCTCTCTCTAGCTTTCAGAAGTTCAAAGAATTTCAGATGGATGTAAAATCTGCTTTTCTGAATGGAGATTTGAATGAAGAAGTATATATTGAACAACCAGATGGGTTTATTCTTGGAAATGATCCAAAACTTGTATGCAGACTCAAAAAGGCTCTCCATGGCCTTAAACAGGCTCCAAGGGCGTGGTATTATCGGTTGGATAAGTACCTCCATCAACAAGGTTTTATAAAAGGATCAACTGATAGCAATCTATATATAAAAATTGACAATGATAAGTTGCTGATACTTGTTGTGTATGTTGATGATATCATCTTTGGTAGCAATGAAGAAGACATGAGTCAAAATTTTGCCTTGGTGATGCAGAAAGAGTTTGAAATGTCCATGCTTGGTGAGCTCACATATTTTCTTGGTTTACAAGTCCAACAAAACAAAGATGACATTTTTCTATCATAAACCAAATATCTCAAGCAGATCTTGAAGAAATATGGGATGGAGGATTTGAAACCAGTATGTACCCCTATGGTGACAGGGTGCCGCCTCAGCGCAAATGATGAATCGGCAGCTATACATCAACGAACCTATAGATCCAAGATTGGTAGTTTGCTCTATCTAACAGGTACCTGACCAGACATTATGCATGCAGTGGGAATAGTTGGAAGGTTTCAGGAAAATCCAAAGGAAACTCATCTTCAGGCAGTTAAGAGAATTTTGAAGTATCTTCAAGGAACTCAAAACTATGGCTTATGGTATCCTAGAGGTACAGATCTCACACTTCATGCATACATTGATGCGGATTGGGCAGGAAGCGTGGATGACAGGAAAAGCACTAGTGGTGGTGCATTCTTCATGGGTCCTAGATTAGTATCTTGGTTCAGCAAGAAACAAAGCTCTATTGCATTATCTATAGTTGAAGTAGAATATGTAGCTGCTGCATCTTGCTGCACACAACTCCTTTGGATGATGCAAACATTGCAAGATCTTCAAATCACTTGTACTCCACCTATCTCCATTTTCTGTGATAATACAAGTGCAATCAGTATTTCAAAGAATCTTGTCATGCATTCAAAGACTAAGCACATACCGATCAAGTATCATTTTCTCTGAGAACAAGTGCTTGAACAAAAGGTCAAATTGGAGTATGTTCCCTCTAAGGAACAAGTTGCTGATATTCTCACCAAACCACTGCCCAAGGAGACCTTTGAATACCTCAGACAAAAGCTGGGGGTAGTTGATGCATCATCTTGCTGTTGAATCTTGTCTATTTCAGAGATTGTTGGTTGTACGTGAGTTTCATATGGGGTATACGCATACATACGCTAGTTTATGTGGGTACAGTCGACTTGAAGAAAAGCAAGGATGAGAAGAGTCCGATATGGGTTTGTCAGAGACCATCTGGCACAGGTTCAGGGGGAGCATATATTCTTCTAATAATGCATTGTTGGCATTATCATAGAAGATCTTGGTTCAATTCTTCAGTTGTTTTGATTTCAGGAGGAGCAAGTGCAGAAGGAGAACATGGATACTGATCTGAATAATGATTGACAGATGCTGCTGATATTTTGTCTCTATATTTCTTTTGTCAAGGTCATGTAATGGCCTATCTTGGTTGCCCCACTATGCCTGGGATGGATAATGTAATATGCTTATTATATCATGTATCCCCACTTGGTTGGGAGTCGTATGTATGAGTCTTTGGTGATAGGAAGGTCAGTTATGATGTATAAAGTCACATTTCTTTTGTAGAACATCTTCTTGCAGATCTTGCCTATATGATAGGGGGAGCTTGGATAGCACAACAGAGCAGAGATTTCAGCATGTACTCAGGGGGAGCATAACCCTTTGCCCTTGATTTCAAAGGGGGAGAAAAGACTTTGAGTGACTTTGGGTTGCCATCAAGTCCAAAGGGGGATATTGTTGGCATTATGACACAGGTTTGGCTCGATGACATAAGTGTTGTCCTCGATGGAAACTAACTCAAATGGTAGATCATCGTTCAGGCTCTCAAAATAGTAGCAAATGAGATACCCACAGGTTCCTGTTCATAAAGCCGCGTACATACACAGGTGCACCAAACAAAAGGTGCGTACATATACGCAAGTGTACCAAACAAAAAGTGCGTACGTAAAATTCAGGTACTTTCATGCAGAGAAAAGCGCGCACACGTGGGAAATCTTATGGTTGGTCCATGGTATTTAGTCTGACATTTTTGAACCTATGGTTTTGCATCTAAAGTATTGAACCCAGGTATTGGGTCCCTAGTATTAGATCTCTATGGTTTTGGACCATGGTTTGAGTAAGGCCTAGACTACAAAAAGGAAAGGAGATCATTTGGCTTGTGGTGACTAATGTGTTGAATATCTTGAGAAGAGCAAGATCTGAAATACTAGTGATCGGTTGGTGAGTTATAGCTGGACCTGAATCAAGGAGAAACTTGAGCATTACAATAAGGATCTATTGATGGGTCGAGATCTCTTTGGCACATGATCAGATCTGTAAATATGATAATCTAGGTATAATTGAAGTCTGATAAATTATCTATACCCGCAGGTTTGACACAGCACAAGCGCGGATACCCGCAGGCTCGACACAGCGCAAGCGCGGATATACGCGGATTTGACACAGCGCAGGTGCGGATACTCGCAGGTCGACACAGTGTAGGCGCGGATACTCGCAGGTTAAGGAAGTGAATACTGCGTACATACGCATGTTTCTATTGGTGAAGTTGCAGACTTTTCTTGAAATATGTTTTAGCTGCTTTTGTCTATCACTGTAGTGTTCAGGGTTCTAAATTGGTGTCTAGTTACTGGTACTGTGTTCTGAGAAGTTATTGATTCAGTATTTTTACAAGGAATTTGGTTGATTGCAGATCTATTTGATGTTTGATTGATATTCATGGATCTAGTCTGAAAATTTATGAAACGTGGTCCCTGGAAGAAAAGAGAAGTCTTCTGTAGATCAACACCTACATACTAGTACCTCAGCTAGTACAAGAGCTAAGGGGGTTGTAGCTCCCTTCTAGGAGAGTCTGGAGAATGAGAGAAGGTTGTAGCCTTTTGCAGGTTGAAGCCTGCGTTCTGGTATAAGACTGTACCAGTACAGAATCATTGTAAAAAGAAGTTTCTAATTGAAAGAAGATAGAGACATATTGCAGCAGGTGGTTTTCACCCACATTGGGTTTCCACCTTATATCTTGTGTTCTTTTGTGTGACTGTTTGCTCTACTTTTCTATTCCTGCTTACTGTTATATGGTTCTGACACACAGATTAATGATCAACATCTGAAGAATAAATTAAATTATAAGTCTGGAAGGTATTCACAAGTTTCATTAGTCAGATCTGCAAATTTTTGTATAAACTAAAAAGAATTTGATAATACTGATTCACCCCCCCCTCTCAGTATTATTTTCAACATATACTCAGAGGTTGTATGAGCTTATCTTCATTATTCATTTGGGGGGTTTTTGTGACTCCATTAAACACATATTATATGGTGCTTGGATTCCAAGTGTGTTCCATTTGTTTACCTCTATGTGTTAGATTTTAGCTCAAGCATTAACATCCCCTTAGAGGATTTAATGAATCCCACTTTAGGGTATTATTCATAGATGGTACGGTTACAAAAAAAAAATCATTGAGAGTGTGAGAGTGAAGGATATGCTAAGGGAAAGGGAAATGATTAGAGAAGGGAAGGAGGGTGGTATCCATCATTAGAGATAGGGAGGTAAGGGTGAATTTGTTCTAGTGTCAATGACATAGAGGGGTTGAGTAAAATGGATGGGAAGGAGGAATGATTCTCATCTATTTATGATTTCCACTTGAGAGGGTCTTTAGGGAAGATATATGAGAAGGGGAATAAGGTAGATAAAGGGGTGACATAACTTAGGCTTCTAGGGGAATAATCATTGAAGAGTTCAAATATACAAGTGAGAGTTTATAATCTCAAACAAATTAAACATATGGATCGTTTTTCAATGGTTTTTTGGGTTTTTAAATGGTTTCTTTGTGATTCCTCACCTTTAATCCAAAACGCTAGATAAGAGTGGGAATTTTCAGTTTTTTTTGAACATTTTACAAAGAAATTCATTTATATTGTTGTGGGACTTGCATTTAAAAGGAAAAAAAAAATCATAATTGAGATCCTAGATGTGGATTTTCCTATATTTCCTTGTAACTAATTTTGGCATTTCAATTTTTATATCCACTTCTATGCAAATCTAGGCATATGCATGTGATCCTTGCTTGGGAGTAGCTATGTGAACACACATCCCCAATGAGTTTTCCATGATTTCCAAAACTTTATCATCCCAAATGATCAAAGGGAAGTAGGGAAGATTCATCCATGTCAAGCATACTTATGGAACATCAACTTCTAGATCAAAATATAGAAATTAAATGTTTATATAGATACCTCTCAGCTTACGATGCACGGGTCACTAGGAAATATGAGATCTCAATCTTCCTTTAGCTCAAATTATAAACCATAATATCCACTTTCACAAAATGGATTTGAATTATTTCTTTTGAAAGTATGAACTGATGGTTAGCTAATCAAGTCTCCATTATCTTTAGGAATGACCATATCCCACTTATTGAGTAGGATATTTGATGATAGTAGATGGTGTTTCTCCTAGATAATGCATGCACGAAAAAACACTGGGGATTTATTCAAGCCTTTTGAGCAACATTGATTGTTGTTAAATGGATGATACTTTTTACTTTCCCTTTAAGGTGGATAAAACTTTCATGGCCATAAATTTATTTTCAATGTAGAACACGTGGGGCTATAAGAATCCTGCTCTTTCATGGTTACCACAATTTACTAAGAGATCTAGCTTTTTCCCTACAACTCCACTTTAACACTCAATCATGTGTTGAGACATTTAGAATTTATTACTAAAGACAATAAATAATAAAAATATATGAAATGTTCCATTTAGTTTATTGGACTAAGAGTATATCTATAGCCCTCCACTTTAACACTCAATCATGTGTTGAGACATTTAAAATTTATTACTAAAGACAATAAATAATAAAAATATATGAAATTTTCCATTTAGTTTATTAGATTAAGAGGAGATCTATAGCCCTATATAGGCCAGTGGTGGCTATTACATGAAGCATTATATCAAAAAAATAATTATAAAAATATTGCACCAAGAGGCACATTCTACAACCCAATATGAGGGTGATGTGTGGTTTTGTCCATGCTCAACATGGAATTTACACATGTCCCTCTTAACATAAAAGTAAAATATTCTAAAAAAAAAAATAAAAATGTTTTCTATAACAAAAAACATAAATGAATATACATGGTTGGTAAGAAGGAGATGTGGTAAAAAAGTTTCATCTCACTTTGAACCGTAATTAAAATATTTCAATGTCCTTGTGAAACAACATAATTTATATTATTAAAATAGCTAAAAGTAAAAAAAGCTTATATTTTCACTTTTAAGTGTGAACAAGATGTATAAAATATTTTAATATAAGAACTATTTGAATATCTATACTAACTAATTTATTTCAAGATCAAATTTATATATATTTGTATATGGAGAGAAGGTATTAAAAAATAAAAAACAATATTTTAATGCTAACTATAATAAAATATTTCAATGTATAAAGAAAATAAGTAATTGAAAGTGAAAAGTTCATTTATTTCCTAATAAAACTAATAAGAATTAAATGTGTATTTGATTTATTTTTTAATATAAAATTATATAAATAATGATAAAAAAATTCAAGATAAAATATTGAACAAAAACATATATATATATATATATATATATATATATATATATATATATATATATATATATCTAAAGCAATTTAAAAAACAAAATTTAGGGTTAAAACAAAAATCCAGAAATAAAGGCTCAAGTTTTGTAGGCTACACAATCTAAGGGGCCAAAGAACTTTTGAAGGCATGAATCCATTTATGCATTTAAAAATGCAATATATATATATATATATATATATATATATATATATATATATATATATATATATATATATATATATATATATATATATATATATATATATATATATATATATATATATATATATATATATATATATATATATAACCATTGGTAACCATTGGTCTGTCAAGGTAAGGGGTACCAAATCTCTCCAACTGCAATTTGTTGGAAATAATACTGAGAGGGGGGTTGAATCAATATTATCAAGTCAAATATTCCCTTTTTCAAATCCAGATAATATACACTACTTCAGTTAATTAAACCCGCGTATATACGCAGCTATGTAGAAGGAAACCCGCGTATACAATGCAAACTTATAATTAAATTTATCTTTCAAATGATTGTTAATCTATGTATCAGAATTAGATAACCAGTAACCAGAAACAGTAAAACAGAGCAGAAGACAATCACACACAAGAGCACAAGATATAAGGTGGAAACCCAATGTGGGTGAAAACCACCTGCTGCAATTCGTCTCTATCTTCTTTTAATTAGAAAATTCTTTTTACAATGTATTGGTGCAGTCCTTTACCAGTACGCAGGCTGCAACCTGCAGAGAGCTACAACCCTCTCTCGTTCTCCAGCTTCTCCTGGAAGGGAGCTACAACCCCCTTAGCTCTTGCACTAGACAAGATACTAGTACGTAGGTGCTGGCTTACAAAAGGCTACAACCTTCTCTTTCTTCCAGGGACCACATTTCATAAATTTTCAGACTGGATCCATGAACATCAATCAATCATCAAGAATTTCTGCATCAACCAATCACCTTTTCACCAATCAAAACAGAATAAAAAATAAACACTTCTCTGATAGCTGTACCCAGAACACAGTAACTGTAACCACACACCAATTTTGAACCCAGAACACTGCAGCAATCAACAGAAGCAGCTAGAACATAAATCAAAAGATGTACGCTACTTCACTGATCAGAAACCTGCGTGCATACGCTTCTGTGTCAAAGCCAACCTGCGTATACGCTTCTTTCCCTTACCAAAACAACATGTATACAAGCCTTCGCTTCATTGAAACTGCATATAGATCTATAAAGGATAATTCACTCTTTCAAATATTCAGACAGTAATTAACCCAGATTATCAGATTTATAGATCAAGCCTGCACCACATCAAAATCATACAAAGATACTATCATTCAAGCCTTAAGATTATGACCCATCAATAGAACTTATCCTTCTCTTTGCGCTAAGGTTCCTCCAGATCTGCACCATAACCCCAATCACAAATATTTCAGATCTAGCACTTATTAGATATTCAATTAATTCAGATGATCCTTTGCCAAATGATCTCCTTCCTCTTTTATAGTCTTAGGCCTTTCACAATACCACGGTCCAAAACCATAATAAAACAATACCATGGACCCAATACTTGGGATCAACACTTCTGACGAGATACCATGGTCCAAAACCATAGGTTCAAATACCAAGGACTAACTACCATGGAACAAAAGTAAATTCTCCAACATATACGCGCTTTTCCTTGCATGAAAGTGCGTGTATACACAAACGCACCTTTGTAACGTCTAACCCGCGTGTATACGCGCCTTTGTCTAGGTGAACCTGCGTATATGTCTTTTCCTTTATTCTGAAAGCCTGAACTGAAATCTGTCACCAGAGGGAGTTGCCATCAAGGACAACACCTGTGCCATAGCTCCAAACTTATGCCAAAATGCCAACAATCTCCCCCTTTTGACTTGATGGCAACCCCAAGATCCTTAACGTCATTCTCCCCCTTTGTAATCAAGGGCAAAGGGTTGTGCTCCCCCTGAGTACTTTCTAAAATCTCTGCCCTGCTGTGCTGACCATGCTCCCCCTGATCGTAGGTAAGATCTGCAAAAAGATGTTCTTCAAGAAGAACCATGACTTATACATCATAAAAGACCTTCCTATCACCAAAAGACTCAATACATTCATCCATCACCCAACTAAGTGGGGATCATCCACCCAACCAAGTGGGGATACATCAGAAATTTACATATGACAACCAAGTACATTACATCTTCATCCCAGGCATAGTGGGGAAACCAAAATAGGCCGTTGCATGACCTTGACACCATAAAAGAGACGAAATATCTAGAGCAAGACTTATGAAAGTCACCAATAACTGATAGCAGCAGCATATGTCAATCACCATTCAGATTAACAACCAAGATTTCCTTCTGTTCTCCCTCTGCCTTTGTTCCACCTGAAACCAACAACAGCTGTGTACTAGAACCAAAAGCTTCTAAGATAATGCCAACAATGCATCATTAGAAGTTTATCTGCTCCCCCTGAACTTGTGCCAGATGGTCTCTGTCAGACCCATATCAGAATATCTTCAACCAGAGCTTGTCCCTATTGATATCCATCAAACCTCCATATACGCGACTGTCTCTGCACAAACCAGCTTATGTACGCAGATCCTCCTCAGGGAACTCGCGTACACCCATTTTTCTCTGAAACAGACAAATTTTAACAGCAAGATGATGCATCAACTACTCCCAACTTCTATCTGAGGTATTCAAAAGTTTCCATGGGTAGTGGTTTGGTGAGAATATCAGCAACTTGTTCCTTAGAAGGAACATACTCCAATTTGACCTTTTGTTCCAACACTTGTTCCCGGAGAAAGTGATACTTGATCGGTATGTGCTTGGTCTTTGAATGCATGACTGGGTTCTTTGAAATGCTGATTGCACTTGTATTATCACATAAGATGGAGATAGGTGGTGTACAAGTGATTTGAAAATCCTGCAAGGTCTACATCATCCAAAGGAGTTGAGTGCAGCAAGATGCAGCAGCCACATATTCTGCTTCAGCTGTAGATAAAGCAATCGAAATCTGTTTCTTACTAAACCAAGATACTAATCTGGAACCCATAAAGAATGCACCACCACTTGTGCTCTTGCCAATCTGCATCTGTATAAGCATGAAGTGTGAGATCTGTATCTCTAGGATACCATAAGCCATAATTTTGAGTTCCTTGAAGGTACTTGAAGATTCTCTTAACTGCCTGAAGATGAGTTTCCTTAGGATTTGCTTGAAATCTTCCAACTATTCCCACTGCATGCATGATGTCTGGTCGGGTACCAGTCAAATAAAGTAGACTTCCAATCATGGATCTATAGGTTGGTTGATGCACTGCTGCTGATTCATCATTTGCACTGAGGCTGCATCCTGTAACCATAGGTGTACATACTGGTTTTGAATCTTCCATGCCATACTTCTTCAAAATCTGCTTGAGGTACTTGGTTTGAGACAAAAAGATACCGCCTTCATTTTGTTGGATTTGCAATCCAAGAAAATATGTCAGTTCTCCAAGCAAAGAAATTTCGAATTCTTTTTGCATTACCAAGGCAAAACTTTGACTCATAGCTTCTTCATTGCTGCCAAATATAATATCATCTACATACACAACAAATATTAGCAATTTTTCATTTTCAATTTTTATATAAAGGTTGCTATCTGCTGATCCTTTTGAAAAACCTTGTTGATGAAGATATTTGTCCAAACGGTAGTACCAAGCCCTTGGAGCCTGTTTAAGACCATAGAGAGCCTTTTTTAGTCTACATACAAGATTTGGATCATTCCCAAGAATGAAACCATCTGGTTGCTCAATGTACACTTCTTCTTCTAAGTCTCCATTCAGAAAGGCTGATTTCACGCCCATTTGAAATACTTTGAACTTCTAAAAGCTAGAGAGACCAAGGAACATTCTGATGGCCTCAAGTCTAGCAACGGGAGCAAAAGTTTCTTCAAAGTCTATTCCTTCTTGTTGAGCATACCCTTTACAGACAAGTCTGGCCTTGTTTCTAATCACTTCCCCATTTTCATTCAACTTATTTTTGAAGATCCATTTTGTTCCTATGACATTCTTATCTTTTGGTCTAGGGACCAACTCCCAAGTGTTATTCTTTTCGATCTGATCAAGTTCTTCATCCATTGCCTTGACCCAACATTCATCCTTGCATGCTTCTTTTACAGTTTGTGGTTCAGTGGAGGAGAGAAATGCCAAATAGCTTGAGGCTTCTGCAATTGTTCCTCTTGTTTGTATACCTACCTCTTTCTGCCCCAAAATTTGAGATTCTAGATGATTCTTCTGAACGTACCTGGATGGAGTCTTCTCTTCTATCCTTATCTGTTCCTCTGGTGCCTCTTGAGGTTCTTCTTCATCATCAGTCTAATTTGAAGGATGGTCTTCATCCTCTTCGATATTTTCATAATTTACTTGCCTAGGAATGTTTCCTTCTTCATCAACCACTACATCAATGCTGTCAACTATTCTTCCAAGTCTTTTGTTGTAACACTTATATGCTTTGCTATGAGGAGAATAACCAAGGAGAATGCCTTCATCTGCTCTAGGTTCAAACTTGCCAAGATGTTCATCATTATTCTTAATATAGCATTTGCTTCCAAAGATTTTGAAATGTTTTACCGAAGGAGTCTCACCATACTAGAGCTCATGAGGAGTTTGAGTGCTGTTCACCCGGACATTTGTTTTGTTGAGAATAACAACCGTCGCAAATGCAGCTTCACCCCAGAAGGTTGTGGGAGTTCTAGACTCATCAAGCATAGCACGAGCCATTTGTTGAACCATTCTATTCATCCTTTCCACTACTCCATTTTGCTGAGGAGTCCTAGCTGTAGAGAATTCCTTTCTTATTCCATGTTCTTCACAAAAATCGAAAAATTCATTTGAGGTAAACTCCCCACCTCTATCAGACCTGAGGCACTTAATTTTGTGATCCGATTCGTTTTCAACCAAGGCTTTGAAGGATTTGAATTTTTCGAAGGCTTCGTCTTTGTGCTTCATAAGTCCTATCCAAACCATCCTGGAGAAGTTGTCAATGAATAATATAAAGTATTCTTCTCCTCGAGGTGATCTTTTCCTAGATGGACCACATACATCTGTATGGACTAGTTCAAGAGGCCTGCTCGCTGATCCTTCCTTCTCAGGGAAGTTAGTTCTGGTTTGCTTACCAAACTAACATGATTTGCATATTGTATTGTTTGGAATTCTGATGTCTGGAAGACCACGAACTGCCTGGTATTTTCATGCTTTCCTTATCTGTGAAAAGCTTAGATGCCCCAACCTCCGGTGCCATAACTAGTGTTCATCATTCTTGCTCAAATAACATTGTTGTTATTCTTCTTCAAATATCTATAAATTATTTGGAGTTCTTATGCCTTTGATCACTGTTTTTCCTGTATCAAGATCACGAACACTACACCCATTTTATCGAAATATTACCTCAGTTCCTTGATCGCACATCTGACTGACACTCAGTAGATTATGCTTCAAGCCATCAACATACAAAACATTTCCAGCTTTGACTTTTTCTTTCAACTGAACAGTGCCTTTTCCTTTTATGATTGTAGGGGTATCATTTCCAAAAGAAACTTTCTTTCCCTTTTCTAAAGCACTATATGATTGAAGTTTTTCTTGATCACCTGTCATATGCTTCGAACATCCACTGTCGATGTACCATTGATTTTCCTGTCCTTCTGCACATAAAGCTATCCCACATCTTTCTGGTTGCGGTTCCTTCATTCTCCATGTTCTGGCACTTGAGGTTTGTTCCTTCTGAGTTGTCTTCCGAAACCTGCTCCTGCATTCAGAATCTTCATGACAGAAGTTATTACAAATAGAACATTCAATTTCATTTTCAAGGGTGGAAAAGTTGTTATAGGTCCTTTTCGTGATTCCAGTCATACTTCTTTGTTTTTGAGCTTCTCTAGTTATGATTGTCTTATAGGCAACACATTGAGCTGCTTTGTGACCAAAGTTATGGCAAGAGAAACATTGGCCATTGAAGAAACTCCTGCGATTATCAAATCTATCAGCCAACCAATTGTAGTTTCTACTGATATCCATTCTTGAGGCAAATTGGGAAGATTTTACCTGTGGCTGGTTGTGGCTTCTGTTTGTCCTTAAAGTAGATTGCCCCTGATTTTCCTGATAGTCTTTGTTCATTCTTGAGGTAAACTGTCCTTGATTTACCTGATGATTTCTATTAGGCCTTTGCTCGCTCCTCCTTGCTGCATCAAGATAACTTTTGGAGGTGGATGCTTGAGATGCTTCTCCATTATATCCCAGACCTGTCTTGATTAGTGGAGAACGCTGCACATTGATAATCTCATCCAGAGTTTCAGATCCTATAACAAATTTAAGATTAAGAGCTTTTGTTTTCTCAATTTCTTTTCTAAGACCAACAATTTCACATTCTACCTTTTCAAGAAGTTTTTCTTTTTCAGCCAATTGACATTGCAGAGAATCAATAATCACACTTTTCTCTTCTAAACAAATTTTGAGTTTAGAAATCTCTTCATAAAGACCTTCTTCATCTATAGCATCCATGTAATCATCATCTTCAAAAGCCATTAAAAGTTTATAATTATTACCTCGTTCGTCTTCGTCACTATTTGAAAGTCCATCACTATCCTCATGAGTGTAATAGCTTTTCTTATTTGCATTCTGTTTCTTGTTCCATCTAACAGGTTCCTTCCCCTTGTCAATCTTATCCTTATGAGGACATTTGAAGCATAGTGACCGACTCTTCCACAAGCAAAGCATTTGAAAGGTAACTTACCTCGGAATCGTCCAGCACCCTGTTGAAGGTTTTTGACAAAATTTGATTCTTCTTCTTCTTCTGACACGTGTCCTGACTCATAGTAATCTCCTTTGCCTGAAGCCTTGAAGGCAGCTTCTCTCTTGTCTGATGGTCCTCCTTTCCTCAGTTCATAAGCAGTCAGAATTCCGTGTAGCTATGACATGGTAAGGTTTCGTAGATTCTCTTTTTCTTCTATTGCAGAAACTTTAGATTCAAACCTAGGGGAAAAAGATCTTAGAACCTTTTCAACCACAACAGCCTCTTTTATTTCTTCACCCAAATTTTTCATACAATTAACAATCTCATCTACATGAAGGAAATAGTAAGCCACACTTTCATCATTGTGCATTCTGAGATTTTCATACTGAATTCTGAGGGTTTGAAGTTTTGCTCGTTTTACTTGTTCATATCCTTCATAGCTCAGAACACTCTTGTCCCATATTTATTTTGTGGATTTATACTGCATAACCTTCACGCATTCTGATTGAGATAGACATCCTAACAGAGTATTGACAACCTTTGCATTTGTTTCATATTTCTTCTTTTCAGCCGGATCTGTAGGAGTTGCTGAAGGAAAAGTGTACCCTGTATCTATGATATCCCAGACTTCTGTACCAAGAGATTGAAGATAGGTAGTAACTCTTACCTTCCAATATACGAAATTTGTCCCGTCAAAAATTGGTGGCCTGATAGATGCTTCTCTCTCGTAGTTTCTCATGATGATGGATCTTCCTTCAAGCGATCAAGCTTCTTCAGAAGGACCTGCTCTGATACCAATTGTTGGAAATAATACTGAGAGGGGGGGTGAATCAATATTATCAAGTCAAATATTCCCTTTTTCAAATCCAGATAATATATGCTACTTCAGTTAATTAAACCCGCGTATATATGCAGCTATGTAGAAGGAAACCCGCGTATACAATGCAAACTTATAATTAACTTTATCTTTCAGATGTTGATTGTTAATCTGTGTATCAGAATTAGATAACTAGTAACCAGAAATAGTAAAACAGAGCAGAAGACAATCACACACAAGAACACAAGATATAAGGTGGAAACCCAATGTGGGTGAAAACCACCTACTGCAATTCGTCTCTATCTTCTTTTAATTAGAAACTTCTTTTTTACACTATACTGGTGCAGTCCTTTACCAGTACGCAAGCTGCAACCTGCAGAGAGCTACAACCCTCTCTCGTTCTCCAGCTTCTCCTGGAAGGGAGCTACAACCCCCTTAGCTCTTGCACTAGCCAAGATACTAGTACGTAGGTGCTGCCCTACAGAAGGCTACAACCTTCTCTTTCTTCCAGGGACCACGTTTCATAAATTTTCAGACTGGATCCATGAACATCAATCAATCATCAAGAATTTCTGCATCAACCAATCACCTTTTCACCAATCAAAACAGAATAAAAAATAAACACTTCTCTGACAGCTGTACCCAAAACATAGTAACTGTAACCACACACCAATTCTGAACCTAGAACACTGCAGCAATCAACAGAAGCAGCTAGAACATAAATCAAAAGATGTACGCTACTTCACAGATCAGAAACCTGCGTGTATATGCTTCTGTGTCAAAGCCAACCTGCGTATATGCTTCTTTCCCTTACCAAAACAACGTGTATACAAGCCTTCGCTTCATTGAAACTGCGTATAGATTTATAAAGGATAATTCACTCTTTCAAATATTCAGACAGTAATTAACCCAGATTATCAGATTTATAGATCAAGCCTGCGCCACATCAAAATCATACAAAGATACTACCATTCAAGCCTTAAGATTATGACCCATCAATAGAACTTATCCTTCTCTTTGCGCTAAGGTTCCTCCAGATCTGCACCATAACCCCAATCACAAATATTTCAGATCTAGCACTTATTAGATATTCAATTAATTCAGATGATCCTTTGCTAAATGATCTCTTTCCTCTTTTATAGTCTTAGGCCTTTCACAATACCACGGTCCAAAACGATAATAAAACAATACCATGGACCCAATACTTGTGATCAACACTTCTGATGAGATACCATGGTCCAAAACCATAGGTTCAAATACCAAGGACTAACTACCATGGACCAAAAGTAAATTCTCCAACATATACACGCTTTTCGTTGCGTGAAAGTGCGTGTATACGCAGACGCGCCTTTGTAACGTCTAACCCGCGTGTATATGCGCCTTTGTCTAGGTGAACCTGCGTATATGTCTTTTCCTTCATTCTAAAAGCCTGAACTGAGATCTGTCACCAGAGAGAGTTGCCATCAAGGACAACACCTGTGCCATAGCTCCAAACCTGTGCCAAAATGCCAACACAATTTTTCTTTTAATTTTGCACATCAAACAATTTGATCCCTCTAGAAGCTTGCTAGATCAACAATTAAGATTGATCTTCATTAAGAAAATAAAGTAAAAAGAAAAAAAATAATAAAGGGTTTAACTTCAATTTGTTATTTTACTTTTTCTTATTAACAAAATTGTAAAAAATTAATAAAAATAATAAAGAGTTTAAATTCAATTTGTTATTTTACTTATTTTTTATTAACAAGATTGCAAACAATTTTTTCAATAAAAAAATTTAAATATTAATGATTTATATTGGCAATCATGATATTTCAAAAGATATAGTTTTGTTTTGTTTTTTGTTTTTGCCTCTAAATTAAATTCTATTAATTCTAAAAAAACATATTACATCAAAAAATTGTAACAACTAGAGTACAATTTATACATTCCTAGTATAAAATACTAGAGTGGTTCAAGGGTTTATCTTTACTCCCCTTCATCCTATGAACATCAATCCATCCTACATCATTTTCAATAGTAGCTGAAGATATAATTATTTTCTCTTTTTTTAGATGCTTCCATAGCTGTTAATTTTCTGTGTTAAATACTTCTTTCTCACTATCTAAATGATCAAACTCATGGTCGTGCTTATGGCCACAAATAACTAGCATGATTATACCTATTGTTCTTTCACTTTCCTTTAGTATACCTATTTTTCTTTCATTTTCCTTTACCTGAAGGTTCTCCTCTACCGAGGGATGTGGCAATGCATCTGAAGGCTAAAATGGATCTAGAGATATTGTGTTATCAAGAGATGTCATGTGTTGCTTAGAATAATCATTCATTTAACCTACAAAGTTCTTGGTACCAGTTGCTAGCTTCGGATCCCCCCATCCACGACTTGGTTTCCTCGACACTTGAGAGCGGAATGCTCCTTTGAGAGAAGGAAATACATTCTGAAGGTACCTGGGTTGTTGGCATATTCTACACTTAAACATTTTTTTTCATAATCTAATGGTCAGATACACTCTTTGCCTTCCCACTTGAGGATTATTTTATCTGGTAAACCCTCGGTAAGATCCACTTCAACACATATGCAAACAAAGGTGACAAACCCGTTTGCCAATATTTCATTTTTTTTATTTTAATGAAGTGAGCTATAGAATCTCCATTATCCTTTAGGACATCATGTTAGATACAATGAATGGGAATGTTTGGGAACCTAACCCAGATAAGAACATGCAAAGAATTCATTGTAAGAGGCTTAAAATCTAGGGACCATGGATGAATAAAAGTCATAGCATGACCCTAGAACTAGGGCCTTGTTGAGGCCTCGAAAATCGTTGTGTCAACACAGGGGAAAACCACCCGGTTCGGACCTTATGACAACCCCTTTTCCGTTTAGGTAGTGGCTCTGGCTAGGGATAATGGGACCAGTTTCCCAATGAAAGGTTATTGAATGAATGTGTAATGATTACAGTGAAGTGAAATAGATGGATTTGTAGATATGAATTAAATGGAAAAAATATGCATTAATCTACTCTATAACCTAGGATTGTTTAACATTTATTTGGATGCGATCTATAATGATTTTCCTTAGTAAATGATGATATAGATTGCTCAAACACCAATGGAAATGAAAATATTTCAAGATGATTACTTTAATTAAATAGTTAATCAAAATAATGTGTATAACTCATATCGCATTCAGAATATCAAAGCAAATTTCTTAACATGTAAAAAAAAATATCAATGGCAGCATGATAAAAAATGAATACATTTAACATTGTTCTTTAAATACCATGTAATAAGCAATCTGAAAAGATAAATTCAGTATTTAATTATGAACAAAACAAAGGTACAACGATAGAAATACCAGATGCACATTTCTCAGCTCATAAAAGAAATAGCAACAGTTTAGTCCTTCTCACAAAGATGACTTCGAGAGTACAAAAATGCAACTTCCCAACATTCTTTATGAAAATTCCTAAAACAATGTTCCAGTCGTTCTATTGAGAAAAATATGAAAGTACGGTAGTGCGAGATTTCGTAAGCCTTTATTCATAAAATTCCAAACCTTAATTTCATACAACAAGTAAGCTTAAATAGCATAAAAACAACTGAATGTATTGTGTAGAGTGTTGAGGGAATTTAAACAGATCCCTTCAATAATGCTTAAAGAAAAACAATTTTTTGGTAGAAATTTCTAAATGTGATTTGCTGTCTTCATCGACTTTGTTTATTGCATTGGATTATCTGGATGTTTGTCTGTCTATTTGAACTGAACTGCCACCTATTAGCACAATTATCTTCTTCTGTCATGAACCTGGAACACGGAAAATAGGAATCGATAAGTAAAAATTAAATGAGACTGATAAGTGAGTTTTATTTGAAATAAATCACATTTTGTAGGAAATCATAGAGCATAATAAATCCCGAACACAACCATAATGGAGAGGAATGCAGAGTGAGGTCTGTTGGTAAGAGAGGTGGACTTTATGGTCGAATCGCATATCGCTTTTAGACCAGGGCTAGAAGTCAAATAAAATCGCAATCGCAATCGCGGAAAGGTGGATGGCTAATGGTTTTTTCGGAGGGGGTCAGAAGTGGTAAGTGGTTTGTGAAGAGGGGGGTCCAAAAGAACAAAGGAGTGATGCGTGGATATATGGCTTGGACAAAAAACCACTTTTCAGACCCCGCCCTTGAGAAACTTACAATGAGCGCAAAGGGGTTCGAAGTCTCTCTGCCATTGATCCGAGCAGATCTGAGCCATTTATTAAATCAAGGCAAGTCGGGCTTTTATATCATAATCGGTGTTTGGAGCTTTATCGCAGATCGCAATACTCGGGAATATCACAATCAAAGTTAAGGAGTGGCAGACTTTAATATGTGGCCCAAAGACTTGCGATATGGATGATGATATAAGGGATGACGTGATGGTGATGTCACTATGACGTGGCAGATTTATGTGGAATGGTGACGTGGTGAATGATGTGGAGGATGACGTTGCTGATGATGTCATATCACAATAGACAAGAGGTAGGATATCACAATCACAATTCAAATGAGGCATGAATCTTAGAACTTTGCGATTGCACGGATGCAATATTAATTTAAATAATTTTTATAATCACGGCAGGTCTAGTTATATCGCATATCGCAATCAGGAAGGGGCAGAGTGCTTGGTCTAGTGAAATTTGTGATAGCTTGCAGATGCGAGATTTTATAAATTGTAGATGCTTTTTCTGTCGGGTCTAGACGTGATCGTAGATCGCAAATTGGAGAAGGTAATGGGGCATGGACTTATATGATAATGGATTATGCGATTGCGATGGAAACAAGGTTTTTAAGAAATGCATTAGTTTTGTCGTCAGGTCTGGGGTCTTTGCTTTATGGGTTTTTTTTTAGATAATCAAGGTTTAATACTTGGGTTTTGGTTAAAAAGCCTAAGTATTAAACTTTGGTTATAGGACTTTATTGAAATAAAATCAAAGTGATTTTTTAAAACTAAAGGGTCCCTATTTTAATATAATAAATTTCTTAAGAAATTTATAATATATTAAAATGGGGGTTGTTGAACAGTGTAACAATTGACGATTAACTAGAAGAAACAGTTATCTCTGATAAATAAAATTTTCCTAAAATTCAGTAAAAATAATTTAGGAAGTGGAAACTACGTTTTGAAACATTTAGATAAATAACATTACTCTCACTATAAAACTCATTAAATTGCAATTTCTGTTAAAAACCTTTCGTGAATGAAAAAAATCCTATTTACTTGTATGAGTCATTAATCAGTGGTAAAAATAAAGTAGGGGGGCTTTTATGACTTAGCTTATAATGTACTCATTCGTCACAGGTAGAGCCACTGCTGTCAGCAAGTGTTCATAGCCTCGACATGGTTACCTTTTAACCAACAACAATCCAATGTTCTATCCATTTAATAGTGCAATAATTAAAGGTAAATTTTATTTTTTTATTTTTTTATTTTTTTATTTATGCTAAAAAGCCATTGTCCTGGTTTGGTGGCCAGATAATGACAATGCCATTCACCAATAATAATTAAAACTAAACAATCTGGCTCGTGATGAGACCCCTTGTCTCACAATTAGAAATCATAAGTCATTACCCTCATTTGGTGTTCAGTATGGTAATTTCAGTTTAATTGGTTCCCTATGAACATGGTAAGTAGGCTCACGATGAGACATCTTATCCTTTAGATTTATTATATTTTAGAACTACACTAAAAATTCTCTTTTTAATGGATGGGGAGGATTATTGACTCCTTAAGAGTTTTGGATGACAAATATGAGTTGAAAGTGCTTTAGTCGTAAGACGGTCTTTACTTTTTAAGGATAACCTTTTTTGACTGAAATTAGAGTAAAATGATATAATTTTTTAAGGTTTCTTTTAAAGATTTTACAACTGGAAAAGAAAATTTTCAGAGTTGTATAATTTGTATCTAGTTTTTCAATTTTGGTAACCACTTCTTAAAAAATTCCTACCTTCAAAATGAAAAATAACTTTGAGAGATGTTTGAAAAGTCAATAGAGTACCATTTAACATTTTATTAACAAAATCTGTAAAGGAAAAATAAATTGCTACTGGATGTACAATGGAAGTGATTTTTTACATATTTTATTTTATTTTATCTTTTTTTAAGAAAATAATTTCTTTAATATGAGCCCATTTATAGGAAGAGCATTGATAATTTTTTATTTGATTAAATCAAATGCTTCTTTCCATGATGACCGCATTTAAAAACTGTGTTTTTCTTAATCCTTTGTTGTAACGACAAAATAATTTGTGAGAAATCAGGGACAAACCTTTTGACAAAATTGATATGTACAGAAAATGATTGCATGTTTTTTTTTGTTATATGGTGGAGAAATTTCTTTTATTTTATCAGGGTCAATGTAAATTCCATTTTTTGACACAATGAATCCTAAAAGTTTCCCTTCACTAACAATGAAAAAAGGCTTTTTTAGATTTAATGAAATCACATATTTTCTATAGCGTTCAAAAATTTGTCGTAAGTTCTGCAAATGATTATTTTTGTTCTTTGAATAAATAGTAATGTCATCCAGATAAACAACAACCATTTTGTTTAACAAACCTTTGAAATCTATATCCATGGCTCGTTGGAAAGTGGCCCCTGTGTTTATTAAACCGAATGAAATTTTTTGGTAGGCATAAGTTCTCCATTTGGTTTTGAAAGTAGTATTTAGCCTATCATCTAGGTGGACCATGATTTGATTATATCATGAGAAACCATCAAGGAAAGACATAAGTTCGGAACCAACAACTAATCGTAAAATATGTTCCATAGTGGGTAGCGGGAAATTATCCTTTTGACTGGCCTTATTGAGATTCCTAAAATCTATACAAATGCGGATATCACCGTTTTTCTTCCTAACAGGTACCAATTTGAAAACCTGTCTTGAATGTCTAATAGGAAAAATGATTTTAGCCTTAAGGATTTTATTCAATTCTGTTTTGATTTGATTTTCTAAGTTTGGGTGAATTTTCCTTAATTTTTGTTGGACAGGTTTATCATTAGATGTCATTGGAATTGTATGTTGAATGATGGAAGTGTCAAATGTTTTGAGATCTTCGTAACTCCAAGCAAAGATATCCTTATATTTTTTTAACAAATGAATGAAGGATAATCTTTCTTTAGACGAGAGACCAAGTCCTAAATTGATGTTCTGAGGTTTAAGATCTGTCCCAAGGTTTATTAATTCAAATCTCAAAGTTGAACTCTATAGTTTTGAATTAGTAACTCTTTTAAATCTGTCTTTTAAATCATAGAGATCCTCAAGTTTTACTACAGATTTGGGTATGGGATTATCATCGATTTTCTGTTTTAATTGCTCATTATGTTCATCTTCATCAATTATTTGGTCATCGTATGATTTTTCAAAAGTTAAGAAGGTTAAAATGTCTTCATCATCATTAAATACCCGCCAATTGGTGATATTATCAGGAATGGATGGTCTAAATATTAATTCTATAGAAAATCTATCAGGACTATAATCTTCGAATGGGATCAGTTTTGATTTAATGTTAACAAGAAGGTTAGAACTCACATTCTAAATCCTAAGAATAGCAGAAATGTTAAACACTAAAAAATGTGAAGTGAGATACTGAACCAATGGCTGATAATGCTTTAAGTGTGTAGAGATACAATGCATCATGTTTCTTACTTGTTTAATTACAAGTTTTGAATCTCCATAAACTTGAAGGTATTTAACATCATGGCTAATTGTTTTATACATACCTTGGACCAATGCCTCATATTCTCCAATATTATTTATGCATTCAAATTCCAATCTGCAAGTCAGCATTGTCTTCACACCTTCAAGATTAATCAATATGCAACCTTCTCCTATACCATCACTTGATTTCAACCCATAAAAATACAATGTCTAGAATAAAGAATTAACTAATAGTTTTTCTAGCATATTTACACATCTGGAAAACTCTGTCTATGAAAAATTTTCAATTTGAGAAGTTAAAAAATTACTTAGAAATGATGACGTTTGTGCTTTAAAATTCTCAAAAAATGATTCAGTAGAGTAGTTTCCAAGAATGTTGTTATTAAATGCTACTGCCTCATTTTCACCTTCGAAATCTGTTACCGAATGTTTCATGTGTTTTTCTCAGTTGATTCTAATTTGATTCAGCTTTCCATTAAATGGGAGCCATAAGTGAGACCAATTAGTGGAAAAATAACCATGTAGTTTTTCTGACCAATCTCTACTAAGAATTAAATCGTAGAAATATGGGATATCAGCAACAAGTATATCAATTATTTGACAAACTTCAGGTTTCGAAGATAATCTAATAAGAACTGAATTCATTTCTCCTATGACTTTGACTTTTGTCCTATCGAGTTGCATAATGTGAACTGCAATTTTCTGGGGTGACATGTTCAATTTTAAACAAACTAAATACGACATGATATTCAAAGAAGCCCCTGAATCTACCAAGCAGTTATGTACATTTTTATTAAATATTTCAAAAGTCAAAAGAAAAGGAGGGGTATGTGAATTAGACTTGTCACTTATCAAAATAGCATCAGAGGAATCGAATAATGTTTGACCATGAGGTTTACCCATTCTGTTAGAAGCTTTGGATACCATAGCAGCAGGAAGACGAGAAGCAAGTACTGCATTCAATTCTTACAGTAAAAAATTATGTTGTTGTTTGAGTTTAGTGAGTTCATGAAGGGAAATTTCTTCTTTTATTTTCTTCATATCCTCAACTATATTGTACTTAATATCATCTGAAACTACTAAGATTCTGGGTGAAGATGGAGAATTGGATGAAGACGAAATTACTTGGGGAGATGTGGAACTGGATTTTTTAACAGTAGCTTTATCTTTAGCAGTGGAAGTTGAAGGTTTCTGTTTTTGAATTGGTTGTATAGGATGAAGTGGACCTTCACTTATCGTGCTAATAGGTAATGCTTCATATTCATTTTCACTATCATAAATAGGAAGAATAAAATCCCACATTCCATTTAACTCATCTATTTGTTCATCTTGGGATTCATCAGCAAAAAATGTTGCTTCCTCCTCATCTTCACCATCAGTTTTTGCATTAAAGATGGTGTTTGGAGGTTGTGGATTAGGTGGCTGATTTCTTCTATATGTTCTAAAAGGTTTTTGGAAGAAGATTCAACTACTTGTTTTTTGATTTCTACCATCTCATTAGACAAAGTTTTAAGGAATTGTTGTAAGCCTTCAAGATCAAAGGGATCTTTAAGTTCTTTTTTTTTTGGCTCATCCTTAAATGCAACTTTTTAAAATTTTTTGTCTTCCTAATCTTTTTTCTTTTCTAGTGCATTATCCGCTTCTCTACAGACACAACTTCTTTCATGTTTTCTACCAAGGTTTTTTTATTAGCTCCATCTACAAAAATTGCTATGTTAGAAGGAAGAGATGAAATATACCATTCAATTTGTACATCGACACCAAGTCTAGAAGTAGTTGGGATTTTATTTAACAATTTGTTAAATATGGAATTGAAATCTTTTATCTTTTCCCTTGAATTCGTTTTTAAATTGGAAAGGTCATTGATAGGAGACGCAGTTGAGTGATCATCACTAAATTTAGTAAAAAAATATTCTTCAAAAATATCCCAACTAGTAATAGAATTGGCTGGTAATGAAAAGTACTAAGACCCTGCTGATCCTGTAAGAGTGTACGAGAATAATCTAACAACAACGTCTTCTTCATCTACCTCATTAAGATTGATGGCTAACATATAATTATGAAGGTGCTCTTCAACAGGTAACCCATCATCAGGATTGAATTTGGGAAGCCATCTTTCAGGATGTTTTGGTAGAGGATGAAGTGGTGCTGGCATTTGAGCAACTCCCAGATTGGACCACGGTCTAACTGCTATTGTAACAGTTGGAGAGGTGGATGTGATGAAAGAAGAAATGACAGCTGTGATAGTACTGCTTGAGGCAAAACTAGTTGTTTGTGTAGAGGAAATGGAAATATATGAAGTGATCAATAGAGAAAAAGGAAATGAAAAAGGAAATGAAAAAGGAATAAATGGAGATGTTTTTGAATGAGAGAATGAGGTAATCTCACTAGTAAATATTTGGGAATCTAATGTAGCAGTTTCAGTTCGATGGAATTGAAGTGGAAATTCAAATGGTGAGATGCCAAGTTTTGCACTTCGGGATAGAGTCAAAACACCAGTTCTATGAAGAATAGAAGTAATACTTCCTTCAGAAACTTCAGACGATTTAGGCTTTTCAGCTCAAATCGAGATGTCTTCCAATTTCTTTATCAAAGCTATAATTTCTTGTGATTCTAGAGTATAATCAACAGGGATTACCTTAGGAAGTATTCTAGGAGACTTGGGAGGATATTGTACAACTCCTGATCTAAAAGTAGGAGATTCTGGAGGGGATATGGAAGTTGTAGGATATTTGAAGGGGAATGACTCTTAGAACGACCTTTTGTTTTTGGATTAGAATTAATTTCCATTCATAGTCTGCACACCCTCCTTCTAGTGCCAAAAATTAATTAGGCCTCAAAAATCGCTACGTCAACACATGGGGAAAACCACCCAGTCCGGACCTTAAGACAACTCCTTTTCCGTTTAGGTGGTGGCTCCAGCTGGGGATAATGGGACCAGTTTGCCAATGAAAAGTTATTGAATGAATGTGTAATGCTTATAGTTAAGTGAAATATATGGATTTGTAGATATGAATTAAATGGAAAACATATGCATTAATCTACTCTATAACTCGTAGTTGTTTAACATTTATTTGGATGGGATCTATAATGATTTTCCTTAGTAAATGACAATATAGATTTCTCAAACACCAATGGAAATGAAAATATTTCAAGATGATTACTTTGATTAAATAGTTAATCAAAATAATGTATATAACTCATATCGCATTCAGAATATCAAAGAAAATTGCTTAACATGTAAAAAAATATATCAATGGAAACATGATCAGAAATGAATACATGTAACATTGTTCTTTAAATACCACGTAATAAGCAATCTGAAAAGATAAATTCACTATTTACTTATAAACAAAACATAGGTACAACGATAGAAATAACAGAAGCACGTTGCTCAACTCATAAAAGAAATAGAAGCAATTTAATCCTTCTCGCAAAGATGACTCCGGGAGTACAGAAATGCAACTTCTCAAAATTCTTTATGAAAATTCCTAAAACAATGTTTCAGTCAGTCTATTAAGAAAAGTATGAAAGAATAGTAGTCCGAGCTTTTGTAAGCCTTTCTTCATAAAATTCCGAACCTTAATTTCATACAACAAGTAAGCTTAAATAGGAGAAAAACAACTGAATGTATTGTGTAGAGTGTTGAGGGAATTTAAACAAATCCCTTAAATAATGCTTAAAGAAAAACAATTTTTTGGTAGAAATTTCTAAATGTGATTTGTTATCTTCATCGATTTTGTTTGTTCTATCAGATTATCTAGATGTTTGTCTATCTATTTAAACTGAACTTACCTATCATCATAACTGTCTTGTTCTATCATAAACTTGAACATAGAAAACATGGATCGATAAGTAAAAATTAAATGAGACTGAAAAGTGAGTTTTATTTGAAGCAAATCACGTTTTGCAGGAAATCAAGAAAAAATGTAGAGCATAATAAATCCTGAACAAAACCATCATGTAAAGGAATGCGGAGTGAGGTTTGTTGGTAAGAGAGGCGGACTTTATGGTCCTATCGCATATCGCTTTTAGACCGGGTGTAGAACTCAAATAAAATTGCAATCACGAAAAGTTGGATGGCTAATGATTTTTTCGGAGGGGGTTGGAAGTGGTAAGTGGTTTATGAAGAGGGGGGTCCAAAAGAACAAAGGACTGATGTGTGGATATATGGCTTGGACAAAAAACCACTTTTCGGACCCCCCCCCGCTTGAGAAACTTAAAATGAGCACAGGGGGATCTGAAGTCTTTGAACCCGTTGATCCGGGCAGATCTGAGTCATTTATTAAATCAAGGCAAGTCGAGATATTATATTGCAATCGGTGTTCGGAGCTTGATTACAGATTGTAATACTCGAGAATATCGCAATCAGAGTTAAGGAGTGGTAGATTTTAATAGGTGGCCGAAAGACTTGAGATTTGCGATATGCAGGATGATATGTAGGATGACGTGATGGTGACATCACTGTGACGTGGCAGATCTATGTGGAATGGTGAGGTGGAAAATGACAAAGAGGATGACATCATATCGTAATCAGCATGAGGAAGGATATCTCAATCGTAATTCAAATTAGGCATGACTCTTGGAACTTTGCGATTGCGTGGACACGATATTAATTTAAATGCATTTTATAATCACGATGGGTCCGGTTATATCGCATATTGCAATCGGGAAGGGGCAGAGTGCTTGGCCTAATGGAATTTGTGATAGCCTGCGGATGCAGGATTTTATAAATTGCAGTTGATTTTCCCATTGGATCTAGGCCTGATCGCAGATCACAAATCGACGAAGGTAATGGGGCATGGACTTATATGGTAGTGGGTTATACGATTGCGATGGACGGATCTTTTAGAAATGCATTAGTTTTGCTGTCGGATCCGAGGTCTTTGCCTTATGTTTTTTTTTTTGGATAATCAATGTTTAATACTTGGGTTTGGTTAAAAAGCCTAATTTTAAACTTTGGTTATAGGACTTTATTAACAACTTTTGTGTTGATTTTTTTTTTGTAAAGAAATAAAATCAAAGGGATTTTTTAAAACTAAAGGGTCCCTATTTTAATATAATAAATTTCATAGGAAATTTATAATATATTAAAATGGAGGTTGTTGAACAGTACAATAGGCCCTTGGTAAAAAATCTTCTACTCGTCTTCAATATTTTTAAAGAAAACAAAAAGTAACCCTTCAAAAAAATAGCAAATCTATATTCTGGAACCAATTCTAGTAAACCAACTCCTAGAGGGAAGATGTCAAGGGCAAGAAGGCATTTGACTAACATATAATTGTCCATTATTTATATTCCTTCGTCCTTATATTGTTAATGATATAATTCACCTTAAATGTTAGGGTCGTCGTAGAGTATTCCACTATAAAAGCTCAACCTGAGAGGTTCTTGGGTGTTTGAGAGCATGGTCCTAGCCTTAGGGCATCCTTGAAAGATAAAGGTTTTGATGCCAAAGATGCCCTAACACTCCTAGCACAACCTTTCAAGCATGAAACTGTAGAGATAGTGGCATCCCTCTTGATTCCATAATATTTGAGACCTTTTTCCATCTTCAGTTTCCTCCCTTCGTAAAGGAGCTTCATCTCTCCCACATGGATTCCCTTCCACTATTGAATGTTGTTAGCTAGCTCAACCACAACATCTAATTCTATGAACATTAAATAAAGGGATCATCCAAACATGGACCTAATTTTTTTTTGGAAATTTTAGTAGATCTAAGTCCCCAACACTTTTCATTACTAGATCCAAGATCAGGTTAGAAATCAATGTTCTAGTTCAAGAGGTAGGCATTATGAAAGTGTCAAAAGCACCCTAAGAAATAACACTAGTTGGAAAATTTTGTCAAACACTTTTCAAATGCTATATCCAAGTACCTCCACGACATGAAGAATCCCACAAAGGTGAGCAATAGGGAAATCATAGAAATCTACATCAATAACTCCATTGTCCACGTCAATATATGCTTCTTCACCTAGTCTGTGTTTCTTCGTGTAATCCACCATCTATAACTTACAAACAAGGGATATAGGAGTGATCAAAAGCATCCCTAACTCTCGGTTGGAATATTGATCTGCATAACCCCAAATCAACAACCATTTCACTAGCCAAGGGTCTATGAATCTGGAGGATCCTGCACTACAGACTAGTCTCCCGCTCATAGTATTCACCATCGAGAAATTTCTCCCTGATATATTTCAAAAGATATAGTTAATAAACATATGAAAATCTAACATTTACAATAAACTTGTTCTCTAAGCCCATTATCTCTCTCTAAAATCAATGCCATGCATATCACATAAAAAATGAAACTGAAAAAAAATTGTACAACATGCCAAAGAAAAATCAATGGCATGCACATCACATCAAAAAGGTAAAACTAAATTTTTTATAAAACATGTCTAAGAAAATACCAAGCTCATATATATGTAACTATATGGGTTTTAATAAAATTAAAAGTAAGAATTTCCATAGAGATGTGAAATTTATACAAATATAAATAATATTGCTAAAAACCAACATAAATTCATCTTAACTTTGCATCTTCCAAAAGTAAAGAGGAATCAAATCTCTTTATGTTTAAACATTTCTTGAAATTTTACACTAAAACAAGTTCACATTTTGAAAGATTTAATCCTCTAGATACTACACTAATAGATACAGGAAAAAAATCTTAAAACTGTTAGGCCCACCTAAAGTGTTTGTTGTACTAATAATAGAGTGTATGATGCACGTGAAAATACTCTTATAAAACATGTCAAAGAAACATATCAACTCATATATGTGTTGGAGAATCTAATTCCAACTACCTGCTAAGTGTCAAAACTATCCATCCAAGTGTCTTAGTTCAATTTCAATTAATAGTAGTCATTTATTGTTGATTTCTCTAATTTAATCTTATTTAACTAATTCATAATATTGAGAAGAACAATCCTATACTCCATAATGTACATTTCTTGTCATGTTATCAGAGCCAATTTTCATAAGACTCCTTGAGAGAAAAGTATTGTGAGTGAAATGAGAGCAACAGAAAAAAGTGGCGAGCCTGCATAAGACTCTTTGAGAGTTTGAAGAAGTTTGAAGAAGACTCATGCGAAGAAGCAGAAGAGAGAAAGTCAGTTACAAAGATCGAGATTTAAAAAAAAAATAGTGTTAAACGCACCCATGCTCACAGAGAAAATATGTTGAACTTAAAAAACTTACGAAATTCACCAAAGAGCAAATATGTTGAACTTAAAAAACTTATGAAATTCACTAAAAATGATCCAGCGCTGCCATTTAACATCATGAAGTGCGTTGATCGTTTATAGCGAAACGTTGTGTGTAGGAAGAAATCACAATGCAACTTCGTTTATAAAAATTCGACGACTCCACCAAGTCATTCAAAGTCTTCAACGTCAATAGGTCCATCGCCTCCACAAATTTTAACATGTCCATGTTATTCAATCTTTATCCACGTTAAATGTTGATAATTTTTGAAGAGCCCCAAAGCATCCTTTTAAAAGAGTTATTTCAAATTTATTTTTAAAAGTGAGCATATTATTTTTCCATGTCTTCATTGAAAAGGCTTTATTCAAAGGAAAGCACAAGGTTTTATTTAAAAATGGGCTTAAATATAATATTTGAAATGTGGTGACAAGGCTTTATTTAAAAATGGGTTTAATATGATATTTCAAATGTGGTGATACTGTTAATATTGTAGAAATTTAATAAACTAATAAAACACATATAAAATAAACAACAAAAATATATCCAAACCAGACATGGCCGAAAATGCCTCAACCTCACTGTATTCCTCTCATAATGTAATCCAATGTACAAATAATGATAATAGTACAAATAAATACATGAGGAAGTTTGTCTCAAGATAGTATGTCTATCTTGGACACTATGGTTGAGCAAATTTCTCAACCAAACACTAATATAGGAGCCTAACTAGTTGGAGAGAATCTCTCAACCAGCTAAGCCTAAACTGACTCCTAACCATGAGGAACAAACTCAATATAGAAAGGTAGGATTAAATCCAACTTTCTTGATTTTAATTAATTTAATTGTTTTGGACTTATATAATTGTTTTCATCACATGAGAGTGAGGCTAACATTCCCCCCCCAATGATAAGTCCAAAATAAGAACGAGGAACCATCTTCCAAGTTCTCATGTTGATCCTAAAAATTCTACCTGAAAAAACCGCTAAAGCTGGATGCTGAAAAAACTCTAATCTGAAGAGAACATGAGTCAGATGCAAGTCTAAGTCATCTCTGAAATTTCGCTTAACAACTCCATCATGTGCCAAGCTGCAAAAGGATCCATCCGTCCTTTGCTTTCAATCAGCATCCTTTGTCCACTTACAAAATGTTGATGACGCCCACTGGGGAATTTTCTTGTCCACTGACAAGATATTGAGAACGTCCACTGGAAAATTTGTTTATGATGCCCACTAGCTCATATGAAGATGCCCATTGGATGATTTAAAGATGCCCACTGGATGATTTTGATGATGTTGTCGAGACTTTCAGTTGACAACCACCCTTAATTCCATTATCATTTCCCCCCTTTGTCAGCTGAAAGGAGAGACAATCGTCTTCAAATTATTTCTGAACTCCCCCCTGCAGGTGTACGAGTGTTTCACTGGTGTACTCCCCCATTCAACTGCACGAGAGTACCATATTCATTTTTACTGTTGGCTGCAATATGTGTGAGTGAATTCGATTGTAAAACTTATACAATCTTCTGACCATGGATGACCATTCCCAGGGATCAATCCATGAATAGTTGATCTTCAATTTGATTGATTGTTGTTGTTTGCTACATTGTGCTGATGAATGATTTGAATTGCCACAATGGTGACAAGGATGGATAGAAAAACATTGATCTTCCAGATGATCGGTTCTTTGACAATGAAGGCATTTTGGTTTGACTGCAACTTCAGTTTGCGTGCATGTCTGTTTGTCTGCAACTTCAGTTTGTGTGTATTTCTGCTTGTCTTCAACTTTATCAGAACTAGCTGATGTGATTTGTGCAAGAAACCCTGCACTGAAAAACGTAATGGGCCTTGAATAATCTGGGATATGCAATTTGGCATCATATTTGACATATCCTAAGCCTTGTCGATTTCTGTTACTTATGAAACCAACTCAAGAAAAGATAGAAAAGATAGATCAACGCCTTAGAATTCAGCCTCTTCGAGGGGGCAACCTCCTTTACATTACATAAATGAACAATTCTTGAATGATACAAATGACAAAACCTCCTTTCTATATATAGGAACCTAAGGAGTCACAATATAATGTAGCCGACCTAACAATAATAATATAAAGCCACAAAAATAACAATAGAGGGATTCTATGGGGCACAATAATAACAATATGAGGATAATAGGGGCACAACAATATTAATAAGGGATGCAACTACAATAGTAATGGGGTAATCACTAGTATTATAGGGACCCAACATGCCCCTCTCCTTCAAAACAGTGTTGCCCTCAACGCTTGAGTAGTTCTGGATGCTTCTATATAAAATTCTCATCCTCCCACATGGAATCTTCAGCGGATAAGTTCTTCCGCTTGATAAGATACTCCGAAATTGATCGATTTTGTAGCTGTCAAGTTCTTGTTTCTGTGACTGCTTTCGGTTCCAATATAATTTTTCCTTCCTCGTCAAGTTCTGGCAATATTGTTTGAATTGGGAGCTTGTCGCCTATAACCTTCTTTAAACATGAAACATGGAAAACTGGGTGCAATCGAGAAGCTGCAGGAAGCTCCAATTTGTATGCCATAGTACCAATCTTTTGCAACACCTTGTACGGACCATAATACTTTGGTGATAATTTATTATCCTTCTTAGCTTACATGAGGGACATTTGCTTATATGGTTGTAGTCGTAGGAATACCCAATCACCTACATCAAAACTTCTTTCGCTGCGATGTTGATCTGCCTGTTGCTTCATTCTATTCTGTGCCAACACAAGGTTATCCTTTAAGAGTTGGTGGACTTGTTGTTGATGTTCGATGTGATGTTCCACTTCTTGAACCTTAGAATTTTCTCTTAAATATGATGCGATGGATGGTGGTTGATATCCATAAAGTGCCATAAATGGGGTCATTTTTGTTGCTGTATGGAATGAAGTGTTATACCACCATTCAGCCAGAGGCAACCATTTGACCCATTGTGTCTGTTTATCAGATACAAAGCAACAAAGATATCCTTCCAAACATTTGTTTACTATCTCAGTTTGCCTATCATATTGAGGATGATAAGATGAGCTATGAGCTAACTGAGTACCAAGACAAGAAAATAATTCTGTCCAAAAATTTCCAGTGAAAATGGGATCTCTGTCACTTACAATAATCTTTGGGTTTCCATGTAGCTTTTGAATTGTTTCCATAAATGCAGTAGAAACTGTACTGGCTTTAAATGGATGTGATAATGCACAAAAGTGTGCATACTTGGTAAGTCTGTCAACTACCACCATGATGACACTCTTTCCCTCAGACTTGGGTAACCCTGTGATAAAATCCATTGAAACCTCCTCCCAACGTTGGCTTGGAATGGATAAAGGTTGTAATAGACTTGGTGTCTTAATTGTTTCAACTTTATTTTGTTGGCAAACCAAACATTCCGCCACAAATTTTTGAATATCTGATTTAAGGCCATCCCAAAAAAATTCCTTCTTAACCCTGTGGTAAGTTTTTAAAAATATTGAGTGCCCTCCTAAGGGAGAAGTGTGCAATTCCATAAGAATCTTTTGTTTTAGTTGGGAATTCTTACAGAGGTATAAGCGATATTTGTACCATAAAGAATCATTTTTCCAGCTAAATGTATCAGACGTACTAGAATCTTGTTGTAACTTTCGAATAAGTGCCCACACTTCTTCGTCATTCTTCCATTCCTCCCTTGCTTCATTTGTCCAATTTGGTAGGATAATAGAAATGTGCACAACAATGCCTCCACATCCTCATCCTTTCTTGAGAGTGCATCTGCCACCACATTTTTCTTCCCTTTTTTGTAGATGATTTCAAAGTCATAACCCAACTTCTTTGTGACCCACTTTTGTTTCTCTTCAGAGGATAATCTTTGTTCTAAAAAGTATTTAAGGCTATCATGATCTGTTTTTACCTTGAAGTGTCTTCCCATTAGATTTTTGTAAAAACTTTCCCTTGATTGGACAACTTTCAAAAGCAATGGGTCTTTCATCTTGCATTAAAACAACACCAATTCCATTTCCTGAAGCATCACATTCCACAATAAAGGTTTTTGTGAATTTAGGTGTAGCTAAGACTGGTGCTTGGCACATTGCCTCTTTAAGATGTTTGAAGGCCTTTGTTGCTTCTGGAGTCCATGAAAATGCATCTTTCTTCAATAATGTTGTTAGAGGCGCTGCTATTCTGCCATAATTCTTAACAAACTTGCGATAATACCATGTCAACCCAAGAAATCCTCGTAGATGATTTATGGATGTGGGGATTTTCCATTCCTTAATGGCTTTAATTTTGCTAGGGTCTACCTTAACTCCTTCATGAGATACAATATGACCCAGATATTCCATCTCTTGTACTCCAAAGAAACATTTGGATCTTTTTGCATATAATTATTTCTCCTCCAATAGTTGTAGCACTCTCTCAACATGTTCAACATGATCCTTCCAAGACTTGCTGTAGATTAGTATATCATCAAAAAATACTAACACAAATTTTCTAAGGAATGGTTTGAAAATGGAATTCATCAAACCTCGAAATGTTGAAGGTGCATTGGTAAGGCCAAAAGGCGTGACCAAAAATTCATAATGACCCTCATGAGTTCTAAATGCTATTTTCGGAATGTCTTCAGTCATCATTCTGATTTGATGATATCCTAAACGAAGATCCAACTTGGTGAAGTAAATTGATCCATGCAATTCATCCAGTAATTCATCAATGACGGGAATGGGAAACTTATCTTTAATAGTGAGCTTGTTGAGCTCCTTATAATCTAGACACATCTGCCATGATCCATCCTTCTTGTGCACTAATACTACTGGAGCAAAGAAAGAACTTTGACTCGGTTGAATTATACCAGCCTCTAACATTTCTGCAACCATACGTTCAATTTCACTCTTTTGGGCATAGGGATATCTATATGGCCCGATGATTGGAGGAACACTTCCTGGAATCAAATGAATAGCATGATCATGATCACGAATAGGTGGGAGACCTTTGGGAGTCTCAAATACCTTGGAATGATTGTCCAAGACTTTTTGGAGATCTGGAGAAATAGATGATTGCAATGTGGAAACATCTAGCGAACATAATTGTGCAATTACACCCCTTTGTCCCTTTTTTAGAAGCTTTGTCATACCGTTAGAGCTGATTATCTTTCCTGGTTTCCCTGCAATACCCCTTAATTCAACTTCCTTTCCTTCCACAAAAAATTTCATGAAATGTTCTTGAAAATTAAAATCTATTGTACCCAAGGATTGTAGCCATTGGACTCCTAGTACAACATCAACACCTCCCATTGGAATGGAAAGCATTGGGCTAGTCAATACATATTCTCCCATCGATAGCTTGATGTTATGGCACTTTCCAGAGCAATTTATTGTTCCTCCATTTGCAACCATCACTTGACACTCTGGTGCTGGATATAAGAAGCAATTCAATTCTTTTGCTACCTTACAATGAATAAAATTGTGGGTACTTCCTGAATCAATCAACACTATTACCTTTTTCTTCTTGATTTGTCCTTCTATCTTGATGGTTTGAGGAGTGGTAATTCCCACCAATTCATTACAAGATATGGTCGGATTCATTTCTTCTTTATCTAGGCTTTTTTCTTGGAGTATATCCTCTTCTTTTGACCTTTCTTGCTCCTTTTCTTCTTCCTCTTCGCAATCTATGTAGAATAATTTCTTCTCAGCACACTTATGACCTTTAGTGTATTTGCTATCATAACTATAACAAAGCCCTTTTTCTCTTTCTTCTTCCAATTTTTGTGGTGTCAACCTTATAGGTTGTGGAAGACTAGGGGCAACAACACTTCCATCTTTATAGTTGTGAGTGGTATGCTTCCTAGTTGCCATAATTTTGGTTTCCATTTTTCTTGCTAACCTAAATGCCTTCTCTAATGAATCAAGTTCCCAAAGGAGAACATCATTTTGGATATTATCCTTTAAAGTCCCTACGAACACATCAATCCTATGCTCCTCTGAAATATTTTTTACCCTTATGTTCAATTTTTGGAACTCCTCAATGTGCTCCATTATTGAACCCTTTTGTTTGAGACTTATCAATTGGCTAAAAAAAGTGTTTCTTTTTGTATCCTCATAATGTGCTGTCAATTCTTCCGTAAAAATTGCCCAAGTGATAATTTGTTTACGAGAGCAAAGCCATTGATACCATACAAACTGATTTGGTTCCAAATATAAAGTTGCAATACGTACCTTTTGTGTGTTTTGCACATTATCGAGATCGAAAAATTGCTCCATCTGTAATATCCATGTTGCGGGATCCTTGCCATCAAACTTCCTCATATCGATTTTTAGAATATGGTGGGTCTTCGATCCCACATTAGAGTCGAAGAAATCATGATTAAAATTTCTTTTGTTCGCATCATGAGTTTTCTTTACTACCTTTTCACCATTAGTAAGTATTTCTTGTAGAAAATTTGTCAAATCTGTCTTCAAATCTACCATGTTTGTCTTATAATCTGTCTTCAAATCTGCCATGTCTCTCTTCAAATTTGTCTTCAAATCTATCTTGAAATCGTCCATCTTAGCTTCCATGCCCTTTATCTTAGATTCCATGCCATTTATCTTAGCTTCTGTTATATTTTGTGAGAGTGACATTTATTGCACTTGTTCTTGTAATTTTGATATATCATGTAGCGTTTCTTCCTCTTCTTCATGAGTCATGCTAGAGATTTTAGGCTGCTTACTAGGTGTTTTCATTTTCTTTCCTTGGGGCATCAGTTAACGATAATAATGCTCTACTATGCCCTTTGAATTCCTTCAAAATAAATTTTCAAACCAAGCTTAAGCAAAAATTTAAAAAAATCTACACACCTTTTTTCACTTTGTAGGAGCTCGATATTGCCTTTGATGTATCTCTGTACTTTCTGATCATCTAGTTCTGAAATTGCGACCTACAGTAGCCCTTTGTGTCCTCTTTCCAATGCCACCTGTCTGACCCAAATTGGATTCTCCAAGGAAGAGTTATGCGAAATCTCCCACAGTGACTTGATTATAGACTAGTTCAGTAGAGCGAACTTGTACGATGTGCCACGAGTCACTGTTTTGACCTTTGGCTCTGAAAAATATCTACAATAAACTACAATATGTCCTCTTTCTGTAACTTCTTACGAAACTGCAATCCGATGCTTAGAGAGAAAGTTATGACGATTTTCCCTAGGTCACCTGTTTGGAATGTAATTCAAGAGTCTGCAAAAAGACCAACTTCTTCAGATCACATCTCCGCAAATATAATGCGAAAAGATCTAAAATTCAGACCCGAGGTTCAGTGCAATGTCTTCTAAAATGGGTTTTTTTTTAGCTTCTGAAATGTTGCAGAAAAAAGTTATAGCGAAAATGCCACGATGACCTATTTGGAGTAGTGAAACCCTAGAATCCAAAGCTCTGATACCAAATATTATGAAACCAGCTCAAGAAAAGATAGAAAAGATAGATCAACGCCTTAGAATTCAGCCTCTTCGAGGGGGAAACCTTCTTTACATTACATAAATGAACAATTCTTGAATGATACAAATGACAAAACCTCCTTTCTATATATAGGAGTCTAAGGAGTCACAATATAACATAGCCGACCTAACAATAATAATATAAAGCCACAAAAATAACAATAGAGGGATTCTATGGGGCACAGTAATAACAATATGAGGATAATAGGGGCACAACAATATTAATAAGGGATGCAACTACAATAGTAATGGGGTAATAACTAATATTATAGGGACCCAACACAATATGTGTGAGTGAATTCGATTATAAAACTTATACAATCTTCTGACCATGGATGACCATTCCCAGGGATCAATCCATGAATAGTTGATCTTCAATTGGATTGATTGTTGTTGTTTTTTGAATTGTGCTGATGAATGATTTGAATTGCCACAATGGTGACAAGGATGGAGAGCAAAACATTGATCTTCCAGATGACCGGTTCTTTGGCAATGAAGGCATTTTGGTTTGACTACAACTTCAGTTTGTGTGCATGTCTGTTTGTCTGCAAGTTCAGTTTGTGTGTATTTCTTCTTGTCTTCAACTTTATCAGAACTAGTTGATGTGATTTGTGCAAGAAACCCTGCACTGAAAAACTTAATGGGCCTTGAATAATCTGGGATATGTAATTTGGCATCATATTTGACTTAAGCCTCGTTGATTTTTGTTACTTTGGATTTCTTCCCATGTCTTGATGATTGGTTTGGAAGAAAGTTGAACTGGATTAGGGACCACTTCAACACTTGAAGTTGGTTGGATCAGTGACTTGGAATCATCAGCTGTATTTGTATTGTTCAAAGACTTGGAAGCATCACTCTTCTCTAGCAACTCGGTTCTTTGTAGTTGCGACTCCAGTTGAAGGAACTCAATAATTTCATGTGCATGTTGAAGATGCACTTGAATATCAACAAGAGTTATTTTGGTGATGTTCACCATGTCACTAGCTAATGATAAAATCAAATTGTTAAGAATTTGGGACATTTGAATGTGTGTTGCCATGTTAGCTTGCTCACTTTGAATTCAGGCTCGCTTGTACTATTTCTTATTCCCGATGCTTTAAACACTTGCTAGAGTTTTATAACTTGGTTGCTTGAACTCTTGATTTCACGCTCGCTTGATGATGATCACTTTGCTTGAATGCTTCACTGACGCTTTGTTAATGCTTCAATCAACTTCACATTGGCTCATTTGTTGTAGATCTCGTGATTTGAACTTTTGCACTTGATTTTGACATGCTCGCTTGCTTGGTTGTTTGAATGACATGCTCGCTTGCTTTTCTCCCTTGATTTATTTCTTATTGCACTTTAAACACTCGCTTGATTTGATGCTCACTTGAAGAACAGAATACTAGAATTCATACTCGTTTGATGGTGATTGCTTGCTAGATGTCTTGCTTGAACTTGCTTGATTGATTACCGACACTTTGTGCTTTCTTGAATGTACTCACTGAACATGCTGATTTTAAAAAAGGAAGGGTGTCGAATATTGTCGAAAATGCACCCAAGAGACAAATGACAAGTTCAATCTTGATGAATCAGTTGAAGACTTACTTGACTTAATGTATTCATGTTAACAATTCAAATTATGGTGTCGGTTACAACCAAGAATGCACCCGTACAATTCAGTTAAAAAATGTTTATCTGCAAGTGATACAAAAAGTGTTGATGATGTTGATGTCATCTTGGCTTGAAATGCTTGATTTTGTAGCGTCCTTAACTTGATTGCTTTGATTACATGATGTGAAATGTGCTTGCTTGGAAGATCATCTTATCAAGTTGATGATGTGATGCTTTGTGCTTGTGTACTTAAGCTTGATTAAGCATTCTTATACTTAAGCTTGCTTATGTGCATGTAGTTGTTTAAGCGTAATACACAGAGATCATTTTGATAATCTGAATGCAAGTCATGCACACACATTCATTACACACGGTGTACCTAAGATCCCCTTATTCAATTTCGGGCGGATCTAGGACACAAGCACCACAAAAATTATGATTTTATTAATTACTGGAGTACATCTTTCTTCAATGTCACAACTTTTTCATGGAAACTTCTCAATGAGAATGTCACACTTGCAAACTTTGGAAGCAAATTGTCTTCAAAAACTGCCTGCACTGACTCAATCACTCTCAAAGTAAAATATTACTTTGGAGTGCAACAATGACTTTCTCTAAAAAAAAATTCACTTATCACTCCAAATACAAAATACTTATAACTCCAAAATTACAAAATATACTCCTTATTTCTCCATTACAAAGAAAATTATTTTATCCACTCCTTATCTCTCCCAAAAATCACTCATTTAAAAAATATACCTTATTGTTGTATATATAGATCACATATTTGTGAGACTCTTTGGAAACCCTGGACCAATTTAATGTGATGTAGGAATAGCACAAGTATTGAAAATGTTGTAAATGACAATGGTTGATCCAAAGATTCCTTGGACCGATTTAAAGCCAATGGATATGGTTTGCAAGTTACTCAAAATGAAGTTGATGAGCGAGATTAAGAGGCGGATAAAATTGAAATTCAAATCAAATACGTTGCCTCTTCTTTCTGTCCAAAGGCTCTAAACTACGAAGGTCTTTTATGTCACCCAATACAAGCATTTCTAGGATACATTGCAGCAGTTTCTTCACTTTCCGCTAGGTTTTGATCTGTTTTGCCTGTCCTTGTTTATTTCTCATTTCAATTTCAAATCCATTGGTTACTCAAACAATATTGTATATTCAGCTCCCATGCGCCCTAGCGGTTCTATCGAATCTTGCATGGCTGCCCACAGTTGGAAGGAACTGTGGCTAGGCTGAACAAATTTTCCCCCATGACAATTGAGATCAAGTCTTGGGCTCTAATGCTTAGGCCTCTTGTGCTAATCTTGCAACAGGCTCCACTTCTCGATTGATGGATCTAGCATCACACAATTAGGTTTACAGAAACATGTATCAAATGTTTCCTACAACATAGTGAATCACAGGCCTGGCCATTCAATCAGAAGCTGCAGACATCACCGCTGTCTTGTGAACAATTGATCAATATAAAAAAAAAAATCGAACAACGTTAGAGTGTAAAAATGCTCGAGCAATTGCTCATCTACACCAGAGGCAGATTAATTCTCTGGACATGTCGAGAGCTTGGAAATTCTCTTAAAGGTTCACCTATTGATGCTCTTATTCAATCCTGTCTTTTGGAGGAAAGATCTGGTGATGCAGCTTATCAATATGATGGCCCCTGGGGTTCATATACTCTGAAGTGGACATTTCACAATGAGTTAGGTCTTGTTTTTGTGGCTGTTTATCAGCGGATGTTGCATCTTTAGGCAGCTGTTAAAGGAGTCTGAGGCTCGAGCCGAAGAACTGAAGAAAATGAAGCAGCAGAATAAACTCCCTGAGGTTTCAACAAATAGACAGGGACAAACTACAAATCAAAAAGATCGATCTCAGGTGAAGGGAGGAAAAGTGGTGCAGATGATGACGATGCTCATATATCCACCAAGAAATCGGGAATAAATTCACTCTCTAATGGAAAAGCAAATGGCCTTCAGAATGACCATTCAGAGAACAAAAAGAGTGAAGACGGTAATGTTCAGAAAACCACTGATGTAGCGTTTGATGTAAACAAGTTACAGAAATTTCGCTCAACATAAACGTGTGGAAGTCAATTCAATGTGGTATTTATTTGACACAGAATGCATACACAGAAAAAATCCCTTTCTTTTGATACAACCAATCAATCCTTTGAAATTAGACTTCGTCAACCTTGATCATAAACCAAGTCCATCATCCAACCCGTTCAACTCATTCAACTGAATTCTGTCTAGTATTCAACATAGAGGAACCTCGTCACATTAAAGAGTAATGCAAGCTAATAGAGTTTCGAATGATTACCTTGATTCCATCCTTCAAGATCTAATTTTCAACTACTGTAATTGGTGCAGAATGTTCCTTGCTTGTGCTTCACTTCTCTATGAACAATTCCCTTCCTTTATAAAAAGCAATTCCCATTCTCCAACATATTTCCTATACACTTAATTTCCACACAAATCTTAGGAGAGGTCTCAAATTCCTCACATGGCGCACAACTTCAAGCCATGGCTCTGATATTTTGGAGGTTATGGGAGCTCCTCTTCCTAATATTTCTAATTGAAAATTATCGACAGTCCTTTGACGAGTGATCTCATGCATCGAAAGACCCACAAATCATCGAAAGGTTAGGAGGTTCCCATAGACAGCTCCAAACATTCACCCGCAGGAATTCAAGCGCTTCAAATCAATAACACCGGTGCACACATAATACCTTTGCATCACAACAGGGATTCAATTAACATATGACTCAGTCTCCCAAACATAGAATGGACAACAATATATCAATACACATGGTTTGATACTTCATCCCCACGTTATCAATTCACAGGGGGTCTTTCTTCGGACACATCATGACAGTTCTGCAGAAGCATCACCTCTTTCCTAGCAATACTATGTGCCATCCTCGGCTCTTAACATAGTTACCTCACCGGTCACCGACATGTTGATCCCATAAAAAACAAAATTTTCAGGCAACTATTGACTATTAAGCCTTGTTTCCACTACACTCAGCTTCACATGATTCAACTCTCCTGATGACAGATCGACTGCCTTGGTGACAGGTCGTAGCTTTGCACATTCAGTTACTCCACTCTAGTCACCTTGACAGGAAAACCCTCCAACAATTCCAATGGTTCAGATCGCTCTGGTGTTTCGATCTCACTTCCACTTTGTAGCACTTTGCATCACCCAAGCACACTAGCTGGTGTTAGCTTACACTTGCTGGTTTACACTTCCACAAGCAACAAATCTGGCGATCACTACAATCCATTCTCCAAGATCAAAAGCTCACAAGCTAACCAATTCTCTCAACCTTGCTCCGATACCACATGTAGAAATTTAATAAACTAATAAAACACACATAAAATAAACAACAGAAATATATCCAAACCAGACATGGCCGAAAAGGCCTCAGCCTCACTGTATTCCTCTCATAATGTAATCCAATGTACAAATAATGATAATAGTACAAATAAATACATGAGGAAGTTTGTCTCAAGATATGTTAGGCCCCTATACTACTAGTGTAACCCCTTATTGTTATTAGTACAACCGACTTATTATATTGATGTACCCATGTAGTGCCCATATTGTTACTATTGTGCCACATAGAAATACACTATTGTTATTATTGTGCCCTTGCATTATTATTGTTATGTCGGCTCTGATTATGTGATGACCCCTTAGACTCCTATATATAGAAAGGAGGTCTTTTCATTTGTATCATCCAAGAATTGTTCATTTAAGTAATGTAAAGGAGGTTTCCCCCTCGAAGAGGCTGAATTCTAAGGTGTTGATCTATCTTTTCTATCTTTTCTTGAGCTGGTTTCATAACATTTGGTATCAGAGCTTTGGATTCTAGGGTTTCGCTGCTCCAAACAGGTCATCGTGGCATTTTCGCTATAACTTTTTTTCTGCAATGTTTCAGAAGTTGCAAAAAAAACCCATTTGAGAAGAAATTGTGTTGAACCTCAGATCCGAATTTTAGAGCTGTTCGTGCTATATTTACGGAGATATGATCTAAGGAAGTTGGTCTTTTTGCAGACTCCTGAATTAAATTCCAAACAGGGGACCTGGGGAAAAGCATCATAATTTTCTCTCTGGGGATCAGATTGAAATTTCGTCAGAAGGTATAGAAAGAGGATGGACTGTAGTTTCTTGTATGCATAATTCAGATCCAAAGGTCGAAACAGTGACTCGTGGCACGTCGTACAAGTTTGCTCTACTGAACTAGTCTATAATCAAGTCACTGTGGGAGATTTCGCATAACTCTTCCTTGGAGAATCCAATTTGGGTCAGACTTGTGGCATTGGAAAGAGGACACAGAGGGCTACTGCAGGTCACAAATTCAGATCTAGATGATTGGAAAGTACAGAGATACATCAGAGGCAATATCGAGCTCCTACAAAGTGAAAAAAGGTGTGTAGATTTTCTTAAATTTTTGCTTAAGCTTGGTTTGAAAATTTATTTTGAAGGAATTCAAAGGGCATAGTAGAGCACTATTATCGGTAACTGATGCCCCAAGGAAAGAAAATGCAAACACCTAGTAAGGAGCCTGAAGGCTCTAGCATGACTCATGAAGAAGAGGAAGAAATGCAACATGATATATCAAAATTACAAAACCAAGTGCAACAACTGTCCCTTGCACAAAAAGGAACAGAATCTAAGATGGATGGTTTAAAGAAAGGCATAGAAGCTAAGATGGATTGTTTAAAGAAAGGTGTAGAAGCTAAGATGAATGACGTGGAAGCTAAGATGGATGACTTGAAGATAGATTTGAAGACAGACATGGAAGAATTGAAGATAAATATGAATAAGTTGCTACAAGAAAGGGTCAATAATGGTGAAATGGTTGTAAAGGAAACTCATGATGAGAACAAAAGAAATGTTAATCATGATTCCATAGACTCTAATGTTGGATCAAAGACCCACCATATTCCAAAAATCGATATGAGGAAGTTTGATGGCAAGGATCCTGCAACATGGATATTACAAATGGAGCAATTTTTCGATCTCAATAATGTGCAAAACACACAAAAGGTACGTGATGCAACTTTATATTTGGAACCAAATCAGTTTGTATGGTATCAATGGCTTTGCTCTCGTAAACAATTTATCACTTAGACAATTTTTACGGAAGAATTGATAGCAAATTATGAGGATACAAAAAGAAACACTTTTTTTAGCCAATTGATAAGTCTCAAACAAAAGGGTTCAATAATGGAGCACATTGAGGAGTTCCAAAAATTGAACATAAGGGTAAAAGATATTCTAGAGGAGCATAGGATTGATGTGTTCATAGAGTCTTTAAAGGATAATATCCAACATGATGTTCGCCTTTGGGAACCTGATTCATTAGAGAAGGCATTCAGGTTAGCAAGAAAAATGGAAAGAAAAATTATGGCAACCAGGAAGCATACCACTCACAACTATAAAGACGGAAGTGTTGTTGCCGCTAGTCTTCCACAACCTATAAGGTTGACACCACAACAATTGGAAGAAAAAAGAGCAAAAGGGCTTTGTTATAGTTGTGATAGAAAATACACTAAAGGTCATAAGTGTGCTGAGAAGAAATTATTCTACATAGATTGTGAAGAGGAAGAAGAAAAGGATCAAGAAAGGTCAAAAGAAGAGGATATACTCCAGGAACAAAGCCTAGATAAAGAAGAAATGAATCCGACCATATCGTGTAATGCATTGGCGGGAATTACCACTCCTCAAACCATCAAGATAGAAGGACAAATTAAGAAGAAAAAGGTAATAGTGTTGATTGATTTAGGAAGTACCCATAATTTTATTCATTGTAAGGTAGCAAGAGAATTGAATTGCTTCTTATATCCAACACTAGAGTGTCAAGTGATGGTTGCAAATGGAGGAACAATAAATTGCTCGGGAAAGTGCCATAATATCAAGCTATCCATGGGAGAATATGTATTGACTAGCCCAATGCTTTCCATTCCAATGGGAGGTGCTGATGTTGTACTAGGAGTCCAATGGCTACAATCCTTGGGTACAATAGCTTTTAATTTTCAAGAACTTTTCATGAAATTTTCTGTGGAAGGAAAGGAAGTTGAATTAAGGGGTATTGCAGGGAAATCGGGAAAGATAATCAGCTCTAATGGTATGACAAAGCTTCTAAAAAGGAACAAAGAGGTGTAATTGCACAATTATGTTCACTAGATGTGTCCACAGTGGAATCATCTATTTCTCCAGATCTCCAAAAAGTCTTGGAAAATCATTCCAAGGTATTTGAGACTCCCAAAGGTCTCCCACCTATTCGTGATCATGATCATGCTATTCATCTGATTCCAGGAAGTGCTCCTCCAAACCTCAGGCCGTACAGATATCCCTATGCCCAAAAGAGTGAAATTAAACGAATGGTTACAAAAATGCTAGAGGTTGGTATAATTCAACCAAGTCAAAGTTCTTTCTCTGCTCCAGTCGTATTGGTGCACAAGAAGGATGGATCATGGCGCATGTGTCCGGATTATAGGGAGCTCAACAAGCTCACTATTAAAGATAAGTTTCCCATTCCTGTCATTGATGAATTATTGGATGAATTGCATGGATCAATTTACTTTACCAAGTTGGATCTTCGTTCAGGATATCATCAAATCAGAATGAAGATTGAAGACATTCCGAAAATAGCATTTAGAACTCATGAGGGTCATTATGAATTTTTGGTCATGCCTTTTGGCCTTACCAATGCAACTTCAACATTTCAAGGTTTGATGAATTCAATTTTCAAAGCATTCCTTAGAAAATTTGTGTTAGTATTTTTTGATGATATACTAATCTATAGCAAGTCTTGGAAGGATCATGTTGAACATGTTGACAAGGTGCTACAACTATTGGAGGAGAAACAATTATATGCAAAAAGATCCAAATGTTTCTTTGGAGTACAAGAGGTGGAATATCTGGGTCATATTGTATCTCATGAAGGAGTTAAGGTAGACCCTAGCAAAATTAAAGCCATTAAGGAATGGAAAATTCCCACATCCATAAAGCATCTGCAAGGATTTCTCGGGTTGACAGGGTATTATCGCAAGTTTGTTAAGAATTATGGGAGAACAGCAGCACCTCTAACAACATTATTGAATAAAGATGCATTTTCATGGACTCCAGAAGCAACAAAGGCATTCGAACATCTTAAAGAGGTAATGTGCCAAGCACCGGTCTTAACTACACCAGACTTCATAAAAACCTTTATTGTGGAATGTGATGCTCCAAGAAATGGAATTAGTGTTGTTTTAATGCAAGATGAAAGACCCATTGATTTTGAAAGTCATCCAATCAAGGGAAAGTTTTTACACAAAGCTATTTATGAGAAGGAAATGTTGGCAATACTCCATGCACTTAAGAAATGGCGACCCTACCTAATGGGAAGACACTTCAAGGTAAAAACGGATCATGATAGCCTTAAATACTTTTTAGAACAAAGATTATCCTCTGAAGAGCAACAAAAGTGGGTCACAAAGATGTTGGGTTATGACTTTGAAATCATCTACAAAAAAGGGAAGCAAAATGTGGTGGCAGATGCACTTTCAAGAAAGGATGAGGATGTGGAAGCATTGTTTTGTGCTATTTCTATTATCCAGCCAAATTGGATAAACAAAGCAAGGGATGAATGGAAGAAGGACGAAGAAGTATGACCACTTATTCAAAAGTTGCAAAAGATCCCAATTCAAACAATATTTCCAGAAAATGAAGAGGAAGGAAAAATCATATTGGAACCTGGAGCAGTCATAGAAACAAGAACCCGACAGCTACGAAATCGATCAATTTCAAAGTATATCATCAAGTGGAAGAACTTACCTGTTGAAGATTCGACATGGGAGGACAAGAATTTTATACAGAAGCATCAAGAACTACTCAAGCGTTGAGGACAACGCTTTTTGAAGGAGAGGGGCATGTTAGGCCCCTATACTACTAGTGTAACCCCTTATTGTTATTAGTACAACCGACTTATTATATTGATGTACCCATGTAGTGCCCATATTGTTACTATTGTGCCACATAGAAACCCACTATTGTTATTATTGTGCCCTTACATTATTATTGTTATGTCGGCTCTGATTATGTGATGACCCCTTAGACTCCTATATATAGAAATGAGGTCTTTTCATTTGTATCATCCAAGGATTGTTCATTTATGTAATGTAAAGGAGGTTGCCCCCTCGAAGAGGCCGAATTCTAAGGTGTTGATCTATCTTTTCTATCTTTTCTTGAGTTGGTTTCATAACAAGATAGTACGTCTATCTTGGATGCTATGGTTGAGCGAATTTCTCAACCAAACACTAATCTAGGAGCCTAACTAGTTGGAGAGAATCTCTCAATCAACTAAGCCTAAACTGACTCCTAACCATGAGGAACAAATTCAATCTAGAAAGGTAGGATTTAATCCAACTTTCTTGATTTTAATTAATTTAATTGTTTTGGACTTATAATTGTTTTCATCACATGAGAGTGAGGCTAACAAATATGATATTGCAAATGTGGTGATATTGTTAAAGGATTCATGTGATTTATTAAAAAAGGGTTCAACTCAGTATTTTTTTTTATGTAAAAGAAAGAGGAGCCACTATTATATAAAATCTTTACTATCGAAGAGAATGAATTTGTTATGGAAACAAAAGAAAAAGGTTTTTTTACTAATTTTTTTAAAGGAAGAGGGCATTTCATTTTTTTGGAGATTTGTTTTTAAAAGAAATTTGTTTTAATTAAAAAGGTTTAAGAGGGTTTTGTGAAAGTATTTATGAGATTATGGTCATTGTGAGAATGATTTGGTAAGAGGATGAAGTAAAGTGTGTCACTGTGGGCTACAACTATAACCATTGTTGTTTGAGCTAGAGTTGAGAACAAAGAAATCACTATGTTTACGATTCAATTTGTTTGTTGAGCCACAAAAAATGGGAAAATGATAGTAGTGTTCCCCTCATTGAAAATGCAAAGACATCTAAGGAGGCCTGAGATACCCTTAAGAGGAGTTTTCGTGTAAGGGGGAGTAATCAAGTTAAATATGAAGAATTTGGTGAATCCCATTATGCTGAGCCACAAGTGGATGATAAGTGAAGAATTTGCAGAAGGAGCAGAGAAGGAGCACATAGATTCTCATGAACCCCACTGTGCACAACAAGTGGTTGAAAATTTGGTGAATCTAGCAACTGAGCTTGCTTATGACAATTTGCTGAATCCAGTAATAGAGCTTGTTGATGACAATTTGGTGAGTTCAACAACATAGCTTACTCATGACAATGAAGTTGCCATTGGAGCAGTCAATGTTATGGTTAATCCAACAATTCAATTTGCATATGTTAGATTTGATGAAGACTTATTACCTAATGATGAATGGTTGCAGATGATGCAACAAAAACATGATATCAACATTTTGATATTTGGTGAAAGAATCGCACTGGAGTCTACAAACCAAGTGGAAGAAATCTCCTTGAAGCAGTTGAAGAAACAAAGGCAAAGAAGGAAGCCCACAAAGTGAAAGCAATAGAGACAGAGGTAGAAATAGAGGCAGAGAAGGAAGCCCACAAAGAGAAAGTAATAGAGACAAAGACATAAGCAGAGGAAAAGAAGAAAGCCCACAAAGAGAAAGCAATAGAGATAGAGATAGAGATAGAGGCAGAGGCAAAGAAGAAAGCTCTATTGGAAGAGCAGAAAGAACAAAAACTATGTGGTTCTGCAAATGTTTTTACACTTACCATTGATTTCCAATATGCAGGTAAATAGGCAATTATGAAGAACAATTAAATTTCTTTGAAGCATGGCTTGCAACACCATTTCTAGATAAGGTTTGCATAGAAGCTATAGAAATGAATGTTGAAGACAACATGCATGATGAACACATCAATGGAATTTTCAGGTATTGGAGTTTTGAAGAGATAATTTTGTATTCTCATCTTATGTTGCAGCACATTGATGATGAAAAACACTCTTATGTTGCAACACATTGATGATGAAAAACACACTACAGAAGATAATATGTGGCAACAACCCAAGTAAAAGCCGTTTTTTGAAGAAGTCCAAGACATGCTTAGAAAGTCTGGAATGATGGAGGACTTGCACCAACAATGAAGAAACTAAGGTTTGAAGAATACAACAAGAAGAAAAAGTTGAAACAATTTATAAGCTACAAGATCTGGAAGAAGAGAAGAAGAAAAATAAATCTAGTTGAAGTCATTTTTTTAAAATTGTAAGCCTAGCTGAGACATAGACCAACATACACCTTAATTAATTTTTTATGTAGTTGTAATTAAGGGGTAGTGTTGGAGAATCTAATTCCAACCACCTGCTAGGTGCCAAAACCATCCATCCAAGTGTCCTAGTTCATTTTCAGTTAGTCCAATTTAGTTCAGTGTCACTGCAATCATTTATTGTCGATGTTTTCAATATAATCTTATTTCAATGATTCATAATATTAAGAAGAACTCCATTTCTTATTAATATATAAATTTTAATAAAATTAAAAATAATAATATTTGTGAAATTTATATAAATATAAATAATATTTAAAAAAAACAAATATAAATACATAATAACTTGACATCTACACAATGTAAAAAGCATTGAAATCTTTCCGAACTAAAACATTTTTTGAAATTTAACACTCAGAAAATATTTGCATCCCAGAATTTTGATGGTCTAAAATGAAGAAAAGGAAAACTTAAAACCACTTTACCCACCTACAAATAGTTCAGAGACGCGTTTCTGGTATCAATATTAAATTGTATGATGCACGTGAAAATACTCTTTAAACAAAAGGCTATGCATCGACGAACATGGTATACAACTCATCAACTACCTGACTTTGAACACGTTGAAATATCGATCGGTTATGATTATAATATTCTCTCCACGCATAACGAGGATTGATCCTTGTTCTTCCGCTAAAATGGTCCCATAAAGAAATACCATGTTTCTAAAACGCTCAAGCAAAAGCGAGATTTATCTTTATTCCGGATTTCTTAACTCTAACCTGCTTTTGCAATCGATTTAGCTGCTTTACATTAACCTACGTCCAAAATAAAGAATAAAATACGTACCGTCTATAGTTTCCATGTAGCTTATAATATTCATAGTTAAATTATGATGTTCACACATCATCTGAGACACGCTCTTGTTTTGTTCGGAGGGCATTTTCCTGTTTGAGAAGAGAATATTTCTGTGTCTTAAATGTGATGTTCAGTTGTTTATCACGAATCTATTCGGGATTTTGTACTTTACTGGAAGCCGGAACTGATAGAGTACTAAAGCAGGTTGCAGTTGATCGCAAAGTTCTTCTTAATTTTGAAATTAGGTCAATTAAGTTTTAGGTAAAGTCAAAGATGAGCATTCCTTCACCATTTTTCTCTTACAACGATGTTGCGAACAAGTTTGATGTCGGAAGCGTATCGAGTAATCCCAATCCATGTATACCAGCGCAAGATCCATTTCCATCGAGTTATAATATTGATCATTTTGCCCACAGATTTAATTTATTTGGGACCTACGACTCGGAAACCCTAGAAACCCTAGCCGGCTTTTCCAATCCCCTAATGCAAACATTCTGCAATTCAAGTTGTCCAACTGATAGTCTGTGTTGGAATAGATTAGCAGGCTCCGTCACGGAAGACAAAAAAAATCGCAAAATGATTGAAAGGCAACGTCGTAAAGAAATGAAAGTGCTTTTTTCACAGCTTGGATCATTACTCCAGGAACGTAATCTCCGGGTATGTTTTCTTCTGCTCAATATGTAGGGTTTTGAGACATGAACAATATTCTGTATAGTTTTATCCAATGAAAGTTGAATGTTCTGTTGTGTAGGGAAAACGAACAGCGGCAGAACAAGTACTGCAAACTGTGAATTACGTTTGCCATCTACAGCGAAAAGTCAAAGAACTTTCAGCCCAAAGAGAGAAAGTGAAGGTTAACTCTGACCATAATCCAAAAGTTTCGTTCGAGAAATTTTGCAATAAAACTGTGTCGTTCGGAGGATCGGATCGCGAATACCCTGCAGTGAAAATAAACTCCGTGGGTTCGGGTGTCCAGATATGGACTAACATTCTGGAACGTGATATCGTGTACTCTGATATTCTTTTGGCTTTGGAAGAAGACGGGCTTGAAGTTGTGAGTGCTGCTTCATCTGCCATTAACAACAGAGTTTATCATACCATACATGCCAAGGTAGTTTCTTATACTCATTGTCACTGGGTAACATAACATTCTTCTTCTACGAATAAGATAATCTTAACTCTCACGAAAAACCACAGGAAAACAATTACGCTGCTAGAACTTCAAATTCATAGTTTTTATGTGGACCTTTTGTTTGGTTGAAAAACAAGGTTAATAAAAACTCTTTGTTTTTTTATTAGGACGCCTTCTTTTCTATTAGGTTCACACATTCTACATGGACATCTCTTTCATCCATGTTTAAAAGCACATGTCTCCTCTGCCAACAATAAGCACATATGTTTATATGTTTTTTTAACGATGCAGGTGCTTGATCTCAATACTTTTAACATGCACACCCTCTACCAGAAACTCTGGCATTTGATAAGCACTCACCAAACCAAGAATGCGGATTTAAGGACCACTGAAGCTCGCCCATAATGTTTTGTAAGGCATTAATGCATATTTTCAAAGGTCTGTCAAGCTTATATGATGCATCTAGCTTTATCTAAATACTTATCTGTCAGAAGTGCTTGGTTGATATGGCGAATCACAGTTGTCAGAAATGCATATCGAGCAACCAACTCGTTCAAGGTTGTCAGAAATATTTGGTTGATGAAGTGAATCACATATTGGTTAGAAATGCATATTCAGTGATAGAGTTGTTGAAGGTTCTAAATAAATAGAATAACTTTGGTCACTCGAATAGCTGATAGATAGAAAGGAATTTTACGGAGAATCGCAGTCATGTTTGAATTAAATAGATAGAGTATTTTTTTATTTACCATGTTAGAAGAAGACAACCTAGGATCAAAGAAATTAGCATTCTGCAGCAGAAGATTTTTTAACAAGATTGGTACATTAAAAACCTTCAGGACATTTTTTGAGAAACTAAGATGCGCATGATTATGTTAAATGAACTAAGCAACTATTATCCGTGAAAAATGAAAACAAATGCAGTATTTACCGTGAAGAAAAGCCTTTAAAACGGTTACATATGACAGTATCTTTGAACAACTGCCTTGCGAACAAAGCCACATACATCCGCTCGGGAGGGTGTCTCCCCTCTCTTTACGTTTCTCACCTGCCACATAACAAGGTAGAATTTTATTGAAATACTCATTTAGGTTCAAAAGTTTTCAGTATATGTTAAAGTATTTCGGCAGCAACTTGAACTCCATTGACTTCTGTGTATCAATAGATTAATAGAATTTTTGGCAAACTTTATGGAAATTCTAGAAATGGTCGTAGAATATTTCTGAAATTTAATAGGTCAGAGGATTTCAGAATATTTCTGAAGTTTAATAGAAAGGAGGGAAGTTAAAACAATAACTTTCTTATTACATATCATTTAAAAAAATATTTTAAAATTTATATTAAAAATAATTAATAAAATGCAATCATATAAATAATTTTTATTTTTTATGTTTCAAAATCTTCACCAAAAAACTAATAAATTGCAACTATATTAAATAATTTGATTTTCCATTTATGGAATGGTAGGTTGAAATTCATTCTACTTAAATTGATTTCTTAACCCTCGGCCCAACTATAATTAAATAATTAAAATAAATTAATATATTATAATAATGTTAATTATATATATATATTTTTTTATCAAGTTCTAAAAATTATATTAAAAATTTTGATTTTCCATTCGTACAATCCCAAGTTAATATTCGTTCAATTTAAATTTGATTTCCTAATCTTCCATGGATTAATAAGAATAAGTAAATAAAGAGGATAAATTTCTATGTTATAATAATGTCAATTATAATTTAATTTAGTCTTTTAATATTTTAATTTAGGTAGCCTCTTTATAATTTAATTTAAGTTTTTATCAAAGTTTTAGTAGTAAGTATTTTTATAAAGATTTATTTATTTTTATATCTTAGAGAAATCGAGCCTAGGTTACATGCAGTTACCAATAAACTTCTGGGGTTTATTGCTTGTGCTCTTCTAAACCGAGCTGCAAGGGACCAGATTATAGTAATAAGTATTTTATTAACTTTTAGTATTTATAGTTTGTGCTTACTGTAGTAAGCCAGATAAAAAAGACAAAAATTTGAAACTTAAATCTTAGAATTTTTAATTTTCTCAGAACTCACATTACTTTGATCACCAATTGAATTTCCACCTAAAATATACAATTTTAAATTTATAATTAAAAATAAATTTATTTAAATATTAAAAAAAACTTTTTTATTATAATGTTATATCTTAAAAATAAATATTTCTACTATTCACTTTTTAAATTCCAAGTAGCAAGGAGTTGTTGTGACTCTTCTTCCTATCCTTTGTTGCACTTAGGTTGATTTTTTTCACTAGTCTATGAAACCCAATGCTATTGTGATTGGGCCAAGAGGTGCTCTACAACCCAGTACATGAGGTTGCACTTAGATTGATTCTTTCACTAGTCTATGAAACCCAATGCTATTGTGACTCGCTCTACAAACCAATGCATGAGGTAGATGTTGTCACGTAAAGTTACATAAAAAAAATTAAAAAAATATATGTCTCCTAATTAATAAAAAATAAAGAATATGAGGGAGATGTTATCACATAACCCTACCTTAAAAAAATAAAAATATGTGTATCTTAATTGATGAAAAATAAAGAATATGAGGGAGATATTGTCATTAAGTTTAAAAAAAATTAAAAACATATGCTAGCTAATTATTGAAAAATAAAGAATAATATTGAATATGTTGCTTAATTAAAATTTTAACAAAAATAACATATATACAATTATATGTTAATCACAAAATGGATAGTAAGTGTGCACAAAATTCAAGAAAATAAAAAGAGTTAAGGTATGTTTCAACTTTCATTTTCAAAAGTTCTTAATCTGTAACCTATAGTAATGAATTGAGATTATTTGTTCACACTGGGACAACAAACTCACCAAATTGTAAATGTTATGAACACCCCATTCCTCGTTACAATTAGATTAAGTTTAGATTGTAATGTAAAAACCCATTCTAAGGTTATTTGTCAAGATGTGAAACTAATAGATCACAAGTCATCTCTTATTACATGTAAAATATTAAGTGAAATTGAAATACTTAGAGCATTAAAATATTGTGTGTTGCCTACAAAATGTTACATGAAATTGGAATTGGAATAGTGACAAAAATAAAATGTTGCATGAAAAAATTAAGTTGGCGTGAGGTAAATTTTATCAAAATAAAAAATAATTAGTATATCATAGTTAAATATTTTGTCAAAGTAAAAACCAATAAATATTTCCAGCATAGATCCATATTAACTCTATGGATCAAATCTCTCAAGGTGCAAACATTTCCTCAAGTTTTGCACTAAAAATAAAGACCCGAGAGGGATCAAATATCAAGGTGAAAACCTTTCCTCAAGTTTTGCACTCAAAAAAGAGGTTTGCACCTTGAAAGATTCCATCCCTCTATCCTATCAGAATTTAAGATGGATCTATATTTGTTATATTTCAAACACACCATTCACTTAACATTCACTCCATCCAACAAGAAGAAAAATTCTCACACAACCCAAAGCTTTTAAACCATAAGTAATTGTACCACAAAGAAAAAGAACATGTCATTGCAAAAATTAGAAAATGAACATATAAGTGGCTGACTAGATAATGTTATAAGCCCACAAAAAGAAATGTGGCCTACTTTCTTTGGCTGGGATGAATTGCTTCTCAACATAGAAATAATCTCTAATGCATGCACTACTTACATGCACTCTATCTCAACAACAATATCATTAATAGGACAACTTTTATAAACAATAACAATCTATCCTCCAACAATTCTATTTTTTTAATTATTATAAATATCTCAAAAACTCTCTCCAAATTCACTAATCTTTGTACACCAACCTTCAAAACATATTCATTTTTTTTTTTTTTTCATAAAATCTTTAACAACAACTAAAACATCATATTAGAACTTTTGCTTTTTTCCTCTAATTTTTCAATCATCATTGTCATAATTCAAATCCCCTATTATGATGAATTTTTTCTTCTTATACATTTTTTGAATAACAAAAAACATATTAGCATTAAAATTAAAATTATATATATATAGATAGATATAGATATATTTATATTGATTGTAATGATGCATCTTATATTAAATTGATTGATAAATTTGTATCAACACTTCATTGTAAACTACTTAAACCGGTGTAGTTGAATACTACATTGAATGTCTGTTAGTGGCCTTGGATTAAAGTGTTCAAGCCTTCTATTGAATGGTTGGTGAGATAAAATTATTGTGCGATTCTAATAATAATGGGAAATTTTAATAATTCCAAATGCAGTCGATGGTTCAATGTCTTTGGATAGATTAAATAGCAGTTTACAGGTGATGGTTTCCGGGTTGAGTCAATAGCTTTTGGCAAGTGAGGATTTCTGGGTTGTATCAATAGCTGTATGATTTGCTTATGTTCTATGAGTTATATCCATAGATGCTTGCATTGTAAAAGTACATTTACGATAATGAAGAATACGTAGATTTCCTAAGTTGTATAGTTTTTAATGATATGGTGAGGATGCAAGGAAATGTCAATACCCATCATAAGCTTAAAGTTACACCCAGATACGAACAATGCGTTATGAACAATTCGTGGAAATCCAAATGGTAATCAAAACTATTGCTAAGTGCACGATTCATTCAATAAGAGTGAGTTCGGATCAAGACAAATAAGAATAATTGCTCACCAGATATCAGGATGTTAATAGATGAATAGAGAATCAGAGGATAACAATGCCAAATTAGCAAAACTCGAAAGCCCAGCTTTGAATCTCATCTTGATATCGGAAGAGGAATTATTTACACATTCCATGCAAAGTCCAAATTAATAGTCCGAAACTGTATCCTCTCGATAGGCAATTATTTGTGGAATGTGAACCTCAGATGCTATGCTAAACAATGAGAGGCAGCCATTGAATTTCAGTAGGTCAAACAGCAAAATAATATATTCATGTAACACCAGCAAATCAAAGGGCACCAACAAATCAGAGGACAATCAAAGACAGCACTTGGTTGCCAACAAATCAGAAATCTATTACAGCCAGAATTTGAGATAGATAAACCAAAAAAAGGCACTTTAAAATGATGATTGAATTAGTTCTTGCAGAATTCTTTCCACTAGACAAATGGAAGTCATACACTGTGGGTAGTTAAGTGTGGGAGATATTAATTTTTATTTGTTTTTTTGTGCGGTGTATTTTGAATGATATTCTTTATTATAATCGTATGGGTTATTATAATTGTTATATGAGTTACTGAATTGGTGGTTATTATAATTGTTATATGAGTTATTGAATTGGTAGTTATTTGGATTTGAGAAATTTAATCTAATTAAAATAATTTTTAGTTAATGTTTGGTTGAGATATATTTTTAATTAATTGATTATATAATTAATATCATATTTATATTTTACAACAATATATATATATATATATGGAATTATTAATACTTATATAAAGCATTATATATATGGAATTATTAATACTTATATAAAACAAAATATATTTGTGTAATTTTTTCTTTCTAAATTGATATTGAAGTTAACTCCAGGTAGATACTTTTTTGTGCGAATTGTTTGTGAGAGATATACCGGAAGAGTCCATACTAAGTTACCAACAACAAACTTGGATACTGTGTGTGTTTTTTTTTCGTTCTTTCCTTCGTCAAGAATGCATGGGTTTTCAATTCCAAGTTAACACACCTCAAATAGTTTAGAAGAGAATTAAATATTTTTGACCACCAGTAACTTCTGTTCAGACATACTATAGGCTGGATTTGTGAAGACGAGAAACCATGGGCTTGGGAATATATTTTTGCACCAGAGTGGATTATTAGGAGCTCTTCCGAATTAAAAACTGAAGAAGAAAAGAACTAGATTCGTGTGTCGTATGTTGGTGCATATATTCAAGGAACAGAGTCGCATGAGTTCTTGCTCGCAATGTTTGGAGAATCACGTTTCTTCGGCTCATAGATTTGAAAGCATCAATGGAGAATCCCGTTTCTTCTGATAATACATTTGAAAGCATCAACGATGACAGATCGAGACCTGCCAAGTTTGATGATTTTCATGGTGGCTTCCAATGCAAGTGCCGACGATGTCCATCCTCTTTACAGTAACTGTGAGAAAACTAGTTGCGTTGAAGAGATTCTTTCAACTTGCAAAGTTCTGGTAAATGGTGCTTCCATAAGGTGTTTCTTAGTTAGCAGCACAGTACAACTTTACTGTTGTCAAATAGATATGCAAGGTACTGGAACATACTGACGTTGTAAGTCAATTTCCCGAACTCAACACCTAGGTCAGCGTCAATTCAAACACACATCAAAAATAGTGTTTGCAGTAAAGCATTAAGATCTCGGCGGTGTAGCTAAATTAGTTTTAGAATGAAAACTTTATTAGTGTTATTTTTTATTGTAAAATAAATGATGATAAATTTTTACGCTCAAATGATTTTGGTACATTCTAAACTGTTTTTTCTATATAAGAGGCCAATATTGACCCCTAGTTCCCTATTTTCTATATAATCGGCGAATATTGACCCTAGTTCAATAGGGAATTATAATCGGCCAATATTGACCCCTAGTTCAATAGGGAATAGAGGGTGGTTTGGAGCAATTGTATTTTTAAGATATTAAGGGGAAATAATAGGGAATAGAGGGTGGTTTGGAGCAATTGTATTTTTAAGATATTAAGTGGAAATAAGGCTTATTATGGGTGGTTGTTTAATTAGTTTGGAAATTGTGAATTTAGGGAAAGATCTTTCATTAGTTGTAGAGATTTGTATATGGATGGTAGTTTGCTAGTTAGGTTATGCAACAATTTATGGATGATGTTGAGTAATTAAATTTGGGAGATCTGGTAATTGGAAGTGTAACTCAACAATTCAATTTTCCAACTACATTTTTATAGAGATAGCTTGATGGAGTTCTCTCTACAAGATTTAAAAAATGATTGGAGATACCAATGAAAACTTTGCTAGATAAGAAAATCTAAGATAAGTACTCATTAAGGAAGGGTGTAAGGATATTAACTTCTACTTGTCTTGTACATATTAATTGATATTACTAATAATAAAATGTATTGGTTATTGTAATTATTTGTTAGTAACATTTAAGAAATTTATTCTAATTGTTGGTTAATTGGATTAGAGAGATTTAATCCAACTAGAATAACTATTGTTTAGTTTTTTGTTGACATATTTTCTTTTTTTGGAAATACTGAAAAGGGGTGAATTACTATTTCCCTGATTTTTCATAATTGGTTAGTTTTTTAAACATTCATAGCATTAAAATGAATATACAAGTCATCATAAGATCAATGGACATCACACGAAATATTTGTCTCAACCAAATGCTATGTTATGCTATGTTATGTATGATGTACATACAAATTTACCAAATAAATCTGGAAGGAAGTACAAGAATGAGTTTTACCAGCAAAGCTGGAAGGAAGAAAATGGTCCCTGAAAAGGACTTGGGCACTCGTACCAAGGATAATGGGGGCAACAACAATAAAGCTTCAGCTTCTAGTGCTGCAATTCACTGCTTCTGTTGTCCACTGCTACTACTGCTGTTGTTCACCATCATCACAGTTGTCCACCACTACTGCTAATGCTACCATCCCCACTGCTGTTGTCACCATAGTTCGCATTCACCGTTGCTACTGCCACTACTATCACTGTGCACGCTATTGCAGCTGCCACTATTCACACTTACTATACTTCACCGTTTACTCTTATCATCAAGATCATTGCTTTGTCATGTCGCTATCATAAACCAAGGGTCATTGTTGTACACAATGTGTCACTGTCATGAATCACTCAGCCACAAACTCTGCACATCTGCATAGGTCCTTTGCAAATGCAAGATCACTCTTTACAATACAACATTATCATATGCTCAAAGCATTACGGTTGTACCATTGCAATATGACTCATAGCATCTTAACAATGTTCTGCCAAGTTTTCAATAGGGTTACTCTATAACCCAAATATATATATTGTCATTATTATATATATCGCCCTGGTCATGCATCAAGAATGTCGGCACTGGTATCAGTGCAACATAACTATCTTTTGTGATCTTCTTCACTGCTATATAGGTTACTGTTGCAGAAGAGGTTTTCTTGTCATATCACACTCTTATGTCTTCAAAATGTTGATGTCACTGCCTGCTATAGTTTTTGAATGCTCAGTGAAGCTGCTTATAAAACCCTATCTTCAAAGTTCAAACCATCTTGCAAAGTGATTTTTCCTAATTACAATATGTGACAACATGCAAATACCTTACTCCATTTTCAACTTATAAACCCTTGTCAATGCTGCTCCAACCTTTACTGAATGAATTCTCGCTGGAAGATGAGATATTTGACAAATGTGCTGATGCAAACTGATGATGATGATATATTTAATGCTTCCTTCTTACACTATTGTAGGCCACACAGTACCTATGTCCTAACGATGCTGACTATGAAATATTTCTGACTGCTCCTTTTAAGGAGGTTCATACTAATGCTGAAGATGACTCCTCCGAAATCTTGATTATCTCTGCCATAACATACTTCTCAACAAGAGGAACTAAGCATACCTTGCAAGCAAACAATTCCAGTCCAGTGTTCTCGTCTCTGCAATAATGAATGCCAACTTATCTTGCTCAAAAAAGTAAGTCTAACATATGCATGCCTGCTTAGTCGCCATCAAACAAAGATAACAATACCACCATCTTCTAATACCAACTCAATTCTGCTCAATCTCAAGGCTAGGACTTATGAATCCAAGCAATCTATTATTTAAGGACTACAGTCCACACTATCATAATGTGAACACTCTGCCATAGACTGCCATCAAAGGTTATTTCAAGGTCACTGCACCTAACATAAGATGTTGACAACAACCTTCGGCAATATACACTTCGCGGTAATGCATAAATATTACTGCATCATACAACCACCCTAGTTTTTGCACGCTACTACTGGCTGTCTCTCATTACCTAGCCATGGGTCACACAATAGATAAAGGTCACTGTGATTTTCCATATAGAATTAATGTTGTTATCAAGTATATCATTGTTATGCAAGAAAATCAATCATATAGACACGTCTATGGAGATCACTGTCAAATCCATAATAGTTCATTGTCAAACAGAGTTTTACCAAGGTGAATTCAGTTCCAGACTATACTCAAACTTCTGCTATGAATCACCATACTTTTATGGAGATCACTGTCAAATCCATAATAGTTCATGGAGATCACTGTCAAATCCATAATAGTTCATTGTCAAACAGAGTTTTACCAAGGTGAATTCAGTTCCAGACTATCCTCAAACTTCTGCTATGAATCACCATGCTTTATTATAGCTACAGGTATGTGTTCAGGTCAGGTATACAATACTTGTTTACCATATTACTTGCAATGCCAAATTATTGTAGAACAAACTTTCTGAGCCAAATTTTTGAACTGGGCAAAGCTTTCCAATTAGTCTGAGCTAGATTCTTTTTCGCTGCCCTTCCAGAATGTTCCTTCACTTTAAACCATTCAAGTTCACACAATCACAAGTCATTTTAGAGATAGAGCCCACCTAAAAAAACCATTCAAGATTTCCAGCTTAAACAGGGTTGCAAGGTTGCCACACAATATCCAACAAAACCATGCACACGATTCCTCAAGAAAACAAACAAGCTCTAGATTAAGGATATATAGAGCCGATACTAATCAACGAATTTTGCTTGTTTTAAGATCTGTGTTCAATGTACTGCCTATGAAGCTTATCTGTGTTCAATGTATTGCCTATGGAGCGAAGGCCAGCTTCAGGAAATCAATCAATTAGTAGTTTAGATTTAATTTTTTTAAATAATATATATATATCTATATATATATAATAATATATATATATATATCTATCTATATATATATATTTTGAGATATTTTATTATTTATTTTTTAATATAAAAAATATTATTTTTTAATTTAGAGAATATTTTTATTTTATTTTATGTTAATTCTATTTTAAATTTAGATAAAATTACACATCTTCCCTCATATTACCTCATATTAGACTGTAAAATTATAAATCTTTAAAAAAAATTCAAGATAAATATTTGACATGACAAATCATGTAATTCGAGTTCCCTAACATCTATCGGCTGTGTGGGTGTTTTCAACCATTCCTGCATGTAAGGCCAAGTTAATGCCAGAGGGTCGTGAAAACCAGACTCAATATCATATTAGAAGGTTTATAACTGTGGATTCCATGACTATTGGGCTATCGTTTTTTTTTTTTTTTTTCTCTATTCCGTTATCAAATATTGAAACATCAAATTGCCCCAGATTTTGCAAGTTTCTCTGGTAAATATCTTGGAACTTGAGGTTTCTTCGGTAAATATCTTGGAATTTAACGATCAGGAGAGAAATGCAATCCACTTCAGCAATTTGGATACATCTATTCTATTTATTTCCTCCACTTTAGCAATTTGGATACATGTATTCTATTTGTTTGTTAAATTACTCTGAGTAGTCACTTTTGTGGGTTGAGAAAGCCTGACATGAATAGTCAAATTTCAATGTTCATCCGTAACATCCCAAAGAGCATTTCATTACAATGAAGAATCAATTCATTTGACAAAGTGTTACTTTTGGTGCATCCATTTTTTTCATTAAAAAATGATTTAAAGACCTCACGGACTGTCAAATTTCTTTAATAATTTCTCATCCAACCAAAAAAAATTCCGTCCAAGCTAAATTGTGTTCTCATTAAACAACGCCCTTTTGGTGGTGGGTGGTGGCTGGTAATGTGCTTCTGTGCAAAAAACTATTTCTAGACCGTTCCTCTCCGAGTTTTCCATCCAAACTATAACTATGTTGCTTTTTGTGATTTTCATTTGGTACACGTTATATTTTCATCTGTTTTTTCTTTTGTATCTGGAGATACAAGTTGGCATCCTTGGCATGGTCACTCTTCGCAGATCCTGTCATTTGTAGATTTATTTAAGTGAATGCATTGCGTTCTGTTTACAAGCATACCATTGGAGCAAGTATATTGCTTCACTTTAATGGTAGCACGATCTGCCTGTGGGGTCTACAATATAAGCTCCATCAATGATTCTTAATATATTATCGGTCTTGGAATACATTCCTTCCATCTTTAGAACACCGTTACTTCAGAAGAAGCCAGTTACCAGGGAAATGTTAATATCTTAGAATTGTGTTAAGACCTTTGTAACTCCAATTAAATATGTTTTAATGAATTAGGCAAATACTTAGCCAAATATTTCGATCTCGTTCACTATTGAGCTTGTGAACTCAAGAACTTAATATGCTCGAGTTTCAGTGTTTTAGTTGGTGTTTGGTTGTCCAAACTTTTTGGTTTTTTTTTTTCACAATTAAGGTAAGACGGTCTTTCACAATAGAATTATATCTTTGAATTTGTCATGACATGATATGTCTAAGTTTTTTATTATTAAATATTATTTTGGGATAAAAAACAAATATAGTGTATATTTTTTTATATTATATTTGTTATATTGAAATGTTCAAAGATAAATTTAGCAGATTTTTTTTGCCATAAGTTTATTCTACAGCCCAATATGAAAAGATGTGTAAGTTTGTCAATCTTCAATGCCCCTTTAAAATAAAAATAAAAATTAAAGGTTATTTTCTAAATAGAAAAATAATGTTCACTATATTTAAAAAAAGATATGTTGTAAAGTAATTAGAAGTAAAAGAATGTGCAAATGAGATGTTTAAATCTTATACTTTTCGAGAGATGTAAATAAACTATAAATGTGTAAATCAGATGTTTAAATCTTATACGTTTCAAGAGATTGAAATAAACTATTTGAAGATCTATGTTAACTAATTTATGTTGATATCAATTTCATATATATCTAGAAAAAATTAAAATTTTTATGGCTATTTTTTTTATTTGATCCTATATATACTTTATTTAGCATTCAAAAATACAATTTAAACAATGAAAAATAAAGCATTGTATTTTTCACTCTAAAATTTTTTTTACATCAAGAAATTTGATTCCTCTTAGCTCATGTTAGATCTGTACTTAAGATGGATCTATGTTGGTTTAGTATTTATGGAGAATAAATAAAGTTCTGAGGGTGAGTTAGTTCAATTGGTGAGTTCTCATTGTTAAAGTTCAATTAGTGAGTTCTCATTGTTAAAGTAAGTTGCCATGGGTTAGTTCAATTGGTCGAGTTTTCATTGCTAAAGCAAGTTTCCATTGGGAGGTCATAGGGTCAATTCTCCTTGACACCTATGGGGTTAGGTTGATTCCTTTCCATTAGGAGGTCACATTTCCATTGGGAAGTCATGGGGTCAATTATCTCTCCTTGGAAAGCTTGATTCCTTGCCATTAGGAGGTCACATATCTCTCCTCCACACCTTTCCATTGGGTCTCCTTGACAAGCTTGATTCCTTGCCATTAGAAGGTCACATATCTCTCCTCCACACCTTTCCATTGGGAAGTCACCGGGTCAATTATCTCCTTGACACTACACTCCTTGACACCCGTCCGATTAGGTTGATTCCTTGCCATTAGAAAGTCACAGGGTCACTTCTCCTCCACAATTTGGGGTTAAGCTAATTTAACCAATTCTCCCCTACACCTTGGGGTAATGTATGACTTAAAAAAACAAAACCCAAAAACAATATAAAATTAAAACACACAAAATAACACAAATACTATTCCAACTTGAAAACAAACCTTAGAATTAGGCTATACTAATTTAGCCAACCGAATATATAACTTAAAGAAAAACAAAACACAAATACAATAGAAAGTTAAAACACACAAATAACGCAAATACAATATAAAATTGAAAACACACGAATATAATGCAGGTATTCTCCCTCCCTCCGACTGTAGTAGAGCATGGAATTTCTGCAAAAATGTTAATTGTCCAATATTGCTCGTTGTTTATTTCCGTGGTTTTATTTTCCATTTTCAGTCTTTTGAGAAAAAGCTCAATGTTTCCATAACGGGCTTCTTTTCAGAAAAACAAATTGTAATTGTTTTTGAACGGTGCAAATGAGAAACTTATGGTTAGAGCATGCACTTTTCTGCCACAGAGAAAACGAGTGTTTGTTAGAATATCATTCCGTGTGTTTATCAAATTCTCAATTTATATTCAAAAATCATGGGAGAAGTTTCCGTCTGACCTTTCAATACCAATGTCACGTTATTTTTGGTTCAATAATTATTATGTTTTACTTTTGAAAGTGTCTTAAATAATTAAATTATATTACTTTACTATAGTTATTTTGTTCATTGATAATAATTAATATCTTAATTTTATAGATGTGTGGTTTGAGGGTAAGTTTACTTGGGCTAAATCTGGGAGACAGTAGTTCAAATCTCCTTGAGACAGTTGTTCAAATCTCATTAAGTACATTGGTCTGCTGTGATGATAGCTTAAGGGGCAGATTCCCCGATCCCGATATACTCTTGGTAAAAAATAATAATATCTTAATTATTATCATTATTTTTATTTATTGAAAATAATTAATATTATTATTTGGTTCATTCAGAATAATTAATATCTTGATTATTATAATTATTTTGTTTAATAATAATAATTAATAACTTATTTTTAGAGAATTATAATATTTTTTATTAATTGATATATTAAATGTGGATCATTAATTGACAATAGATTTTAATGATTATTACCATAAATATGTGTCCACTTATTACCATTTTATTTGAAATAACTTGTTAATAATTCATATACTTTGTGATAATATTTAATCTTAATTCAATACCTAAAATCAAATATAACTTTTATAATATTTAATATTTTATTTAAAAAAATTATAACTTAAAAAGATTTACTTACTTTCAATTAATTACCATAATATTTTACCTGATGGTGTGATAATGGACCGCAAATGGGTTTACGAAGGGGAAATTAATCCCCTCCCATGTGATGATTAATGTGATGACGCGTGTTGGGAAATCCATTGTTGGCAAGCGAGTTATGAAGGTTCATGATTGACCCATGATTATAAATGTTGTTTGGTTCACGGTGATTAACGACTATGGCTTTCAAGTAATGGCTGTGAGATGCCGGTGGGAGCTTGCTTTCATGGAGCATAGGGTGGTTATATGTTACAACCATCTCTTTCCCTTTGCTCTAAGAACAAAAAGATGACTGGTAATGCAAATGCTAATGGCTTCATTTTATGGGAGGAGGTGTCTTCGAGCATAATATTCTGGGACTCTGGTTTGTCACGGAAGGTTCAAGCTATGGAGTTAGGGCGCACCAACCTCCACGTTGGGCGATTTTCCTTTGTGTTTGCTTGCAAGGGTCCCATTCTCAACTCTTTGTGGATAAAGGTTACAAGTATAATTTTATTTTCTATTCAAGAAGTGTTCTTTGGTAAGTTTGGAAGGGACAATCCAAGGGTGCTTGGAATGTTCTTGGTGCTTACAGGTGTAGCTGAGTGTGGAAGAAGAGGTTGATTAGCAACTATTGTTTTGCACCTTTGTTAGATTTCGTCTTTGGCAGGTGAGTGGGGTGGTGGGCCTGTAGACCCAGGGTTCTCAATTTCTTGTGGGGGGTCTCGGTGCCATTTGACATTTTCAAGGGCCTGGAGAAGTTGGTGTCTCTCGTCATGGCAGGTGACTAGAGAGGGTGGTCACTGGTATTGCCTAAGAAGGGATTGAAAGGTAGATATAGGATCATCAATGGGTTTTCTTTCACATATTTAGCGTTTTCATTTAATTTTTATATAAGGAGGATACTTGGGTTTCATATGTAGAAATTCCTTATAGATTCAAACTGCTAATTGTAATTTACTAAAACAATAGACTTGAATCTACTCTACTCATCAGCGGAAACAATTAATTGATCAAGAAATCACAAAGCATACAAGAGAAAGAATTCAATTAACACATTACACAATGATTTCCTAGGGAAAGCCACAACTAAAAACCCTTGCTATTTGTATGTTTCATTAGTCATAAAATATTAGAAGATTAAAATGTTTTGCTTAAGACCGAGCAACCTCTACCCTATCTCTATCTATCTCACAACTTCCTAGATGAGCCTAGGCCAATACTTAACCAAATTTTGGCTTGCCCTAGTCCCTATTTCCTTGCATTTTTTACTTTGGAATTAACCCCCTATTAATTAGGGAAATTCCTCAATTAGAATTGTGCAATCCTCATAGGCCTTCCTCTAACCACATGCACCACCTGTACAATTTGGATGATTATACAATTGATAGTACACCGCTCTTGAACTTCAATCTTAACTGATTAATTCTCATATTTGACATGCATGAGTTATTTATGAGTGAATCATCAATTAATTAGTTGAACACATGAAGCAACACCCACTGTATGACCTCCTATTAGTTCCTCCATTAGTTGGAACTAGTTTAACTGACTTTAACTTAGTTAAGCTAAATTAATTATTTACAACTCAAAATAAACTCAACTAAGGATCCTATAAAGTAGGATACACTCTACATGACTCAAGTTAGCCCTTAACTCGAATTAACTAAGCCAACTAAGTAAAATTAACTTAGTTAACTCATACAAGTTGTCTTGTGATGTGGAATTGCACTTTTATTCCTAATTTAATTCAAGAAAAAAATAAATCAAGATTTTTCTTGTTGCATTTTTAACACTCCCTCTCAACAAAAAAGAGATTATCATATACCCCAATCCTACCTCTATAGACCTCAAATTTGCCTCTTGGCAATACCTTAGTCAAGATGTCTACATCGTATTCCTCTATAGAAATGTACTCCAGCAACATGATTCTCCTTTGCACACAATCTCGTAGATGGTGATACCGAATATCGATCTGCTTAGACTGATCATGAAAAATTGGGTTCTCAGAGAGTTTGATACAACTCTGATTGTCACAGTAAATCACTACAGGATCCATATGCTGACCAAATAACCCAACAAGGATCTTTCTCATCCAGATAGCTTCACAAGTTGCTTGACTAGAAGCCATGTACTTTGCTTCTATTGAATTGAGTGCAACTAATATCTACTTATTGCTTTACCAAGAAAATGTTGCTGACCCAATATTAAATATTCTCCCTTATGTGCTCTGCCTGTCTGATGGACTCCCTATTTAATCTAAATTTGTGAAGCCTTGTAGCTTCACTTCCTCTGTCCATCTATACCAAAGACTAAACCAAGTGGTGCCTCTGAGGTATCTCAACACATGTTTAGCTTCCTTCCAATAGATTTTGGTCGGCTTAACCATTTCTTGACTAAGATGGTTAACAAAAAAACGTATGTTTGATCATGTGTTCACCAAATACATAAGTGAACCCACAAGTTACCTATAAATAGTAGCCTCCACTACTTCACATGAAGTAGAATCTTCCTTCTTCCAATTCCTTGCTAGAGGAGTCTCCATGGGTTTGCTTCTCTCCATGCGGGGCCTCTTCAATATATCATTGGCATAATTTCCTTAAGAGACAAACTATTCGTCATCTCCTTGCCATATTTCCATTCCAAGGAAATAATGCATGAGCACTAGGTCCTTGATCTCGAATTCTCTAGCAAGATCCTCTTTGCAAGATTTGACTAGATTCTTATCATGTTAGAATTAAATCATCAACATATAATACTATAATCAATAATTTACCTTCAACCACAATATGGTAAAGGTTTGCCTCTGCTTCACTTTTGGTGAAGCCCAAACTGGTGAAATAGTTATCGATCATGGTGTACCAAGAACAAGGTTTTTACTTCAATCCATACAACGCTCACTTGAGTCTGCACACATGCGACTCTCTGTTGAAGGTCTCAAATCCTTCCGGCTGCTTAATGTACACCTCTTCTTCAATCATTCCGTTGAGGAATGTTGTCTTCACATCCATTTGATGTATCTTCCATCCCATCTTCGCTAAAAGTGCTAGAATAGATCTAATTGAAGAGTACCTTGCTACTGGAGCAAATGTGTCCTTGTAATAAATTCCCTTCAACTGAGAGAACCCTCTAGACACAAATTTGGCCTTTTGTTTCTCGACACTCCCATCTGCTACTTGATTTACCTTATAAAGTCATTTGGAACTCACCATTGACATGTTTTATGGTCTTGGGACCACTTCCCAAACATTGTTTCTGATAATGGAGTCATAATCCTCTACCATGGAATCAACCCATACTGGTTTTTACACTGCTTCCTCGAATGAGGATGGCTCAAATCTCTTCACTCTCGCTCATTAGAGGTAGTAGCTAGTGTACTGATTTGGTGACCTCCTCTTCCTGTGTTATGATGAGGGTGCTACCACATTCTCACTAGCATCATGCATCAATTTGTCAACTTCTTTGATTTGCTTCCTTCCATCTTTGGAAGTCTTTGCATGAGTGGGTGCTTCCAATCTCTTCTCCTTTGCATGTGGTTAATCCACATCATCCCGAGGTTCTTCCTTTGGAGCTAAAAGATCCTCATCTTCATGCAACTGAAGATCCTCTCAATGGAACATCTCATGGCCTCTCTTCATTGAAATTCACATCTCTACGAACGATTCTCATCCTGTGAGATGGAAGGTACACTCGATAGTTATGAGGTGTATTAGTGTACCCCATAAATATGCCCAACTCAGCTGTAGGCTCCAGATTTTTCCTTGCATCCTTGGTAACATGACAATAAATTGATGAACCAAAGATCTAAAGTGTGCCACATCTGGTTTCTTACCTGAAAAATCTTCTTCTCGAGTACACATCTTGAGAATCCGATGAGGACCCCTGTTCTGCACATATACAGTTGTGTTCCATGCTTCATCCCATAAGTGCAATGGTAGGCCGTAATCATGTAACATCGCCCATGCAACTCCCACAAAACTTTTGTTCTTCCTTTCAACCACCTAATTCTGTTGTGGGTTACGGGGTCTTATTAACTCCCATCGAATGCCTTATGGTGCACATAATTTCTTGAATTCATTCAAAACATATTCTCCACTGTTATCGCTCCTGAGAGCCTTCACTTTCCTACTAGTGTCTTTCTGAACAAGTTCTTTAAATTCACAAAATTTAGAGAACGCCCGATATTTCTTATGCATGAAGAAAATCAAGCACTTACATGAGAAATTATCTACAAATATTACATAATTCTTTTGCTTGTCCATGGAGGCTATCGAGAACGAACTAGATACATCTGAATGAACTCTTTCAATGATCGCTTGTACTCGACTGTCCTTATCATGAAAGGTGCTTTTGTTGTACTTCCCCAATGTACACCCTTTGCATGTATCTCTCTGCTCTAGTGCACTCTTGGGAAGTCCTGTAGAAATATTTTGCATGATCTTCAAAGCTCCATGGTGCAAGTGGCCCAATCTTCTATGGCATAATTCATTTATTTCTCGACTTTGCACCTTCTCTGCTTTTGTGCTCAAAGTAGCACAATATTCTACATTCAATTTGTAAAGGTTCTTCACCCGAACCTTGATCCGCTTCACTTGTACTATGGCTATGTGATGGATGAAAACCTTTCCTTTACTAAATATCACATTGTAGCCATGATCCTCCAACATAGCAACTGCAACTAAATTCTTCTTCAAACCCAAAACAAAGATGAAATATTTTAATTTGATAGGAGAACCATAATCCCTATAAAAACTAACAGTACTGATGTTATTCGTGCTATAACTTCCATCATATCCCATCTCGATGTGCATTTATAGGCCCTTCTCCTCCAAGTCAGTGAAAATTTCTTTGTTGTTGGTCATATGGAATGAGGCTCCACTATCCAGATACCACACACTACCCATCACCAATGTCACCATGCATGCAATGAGGGTGAAGTCAAACTTGAATTGTGAAGAAAGAGCTTCACCTGCCGCTCTGCCTGAGGGCTTCTTTCAGGCCTTCTTGTGTGGACACTTTGTGGCATAGTGTCCCAACTCATGACAATGAAATCATTTAATCTTTAACAAGTCTTTCTTCTTGTCACCTTGACTAGAATCTCCTTTGGATTGGAAGTTCTTTCCTTTCCCTTTATTTTCCTTTCCAGGTAAGGCACAATTCTCCTCATCATCATGCTTGGGTGAGGTTCCATCTCTAGTGCTCTACCTTATCTCTTCTTGCACTAAGTCAGACCAAAAGTGCTCCCAATTTGGTAGATGTTCCCTCCCATTTAACAAATCTTGGTAGTTGTGCCAACTCTTGGGAAGGCATAGAAGTTCTAGGTTGACCAGATCATCTTCAACAACTATAATACCAATGCTCCCAAGCTCATCCTGACATTAGGTGAACCTGCTCAAGTATTGTGGTATTATGTGGCCCTTCTCGATCTTGATCTTCCGAAGCTTGTCCTTCAAAGCCAACTTCTTGTGGTCATTGCTGTTCGGAAACAAGTCAATCAATTCTTGCCACATTTCATATGGTGTACCCTTCCTATAGAGGTTTGAGACAATATGATCTTGAACTCCTTCTAGTATGATCCTTCTCGCCTTTGCAACATATTTCCTCCACTCTGCTAGATCTTGAGCATCTGTTGTTGGAGGCTTAGGAATATTTTTGTCTCTAAATTCCTTCAACCCGTTGTCTTCTAACACTACCTCCATCTTATCCTTCCAAGTAATATAATTTGAATGACCCTCAAGGGTATATTCAAGTCTCAATCTGTAGAACGAAATCCTGTTGGCTCTAAAGAATGATCTTGAAAATTTAATTTCACCTACAATGACAAACTCATATTGTCCTCTTCTAGTGTGATTTTTTCTCTGATACCATGTAGAAATTCCTTATATATTCAAACTGCTAATTGTAATTTACTAAAACAATAGACTTGAACCTACTCTACTCATCAGTGGAAACAATTAATTCATTAAGAAATCATGAAGCATACAATCAAATCAACACATTACACAATTATTTCTTGGGGAAAGTCACAGCTAAAATCCCCTGCTATATGTATATTGCATTAGTTAGAAAATATGAGAAGATTACAACGCTTTTCTCAAGCCCGAGCAACCTCTACACTATCTATATCTATCTCACAACTTCATAAACAAGCCTAGGCCAATACTTAACCAAGTTTTGGCTTGCCAAAGTCCCTATTTCCTTGCGTTGTTTCCTTGGGAATTAGCCCCCTATTAATTAGGTAAATTCCTCAATTAGAATTGTGAAATCCTCATGGGCCTTCCTTTGACTGCATGCACCACCTGTACATTTTGGATGATTATACAACTAATAATACACTGCCCTTGAACTCCAATCTCAACTAGGTAACTCTCAGATCTGACATGCATGAGTTGTTTATGAGTGAATCATCGGTTAAATGGTTGAACACATGAAGCAACACCCCAATGCCTAACTTCCTACTAGTTCCTCCATCAGTTGGAAATAGTTTAACTAACTTTAATTCAGTTAAACTGAATTAATTAATTACAACTCAAAATAAACTCAACTAGGGCTCCTATAAAGTAGAAGACACTCTACATGACTCAAGTTAGACTCTTAACTTGAATAAACTGAGCCAAATAAGTCAAAATAACTTAGTTAAATCGTACAAGTTATCTTGTGATGTGGAAATACAATTTTATTCCTAATTTAATTCAAGGGAAAATTAAATCATGATTTTTCTTGTTGCATTTTCAACATCATCGAAAAATTGGTTCATTGTGCATAAGACTTCATCTGTGCATAGTGTGGAGGTTATCTGAGTTTGTATGCAACCTCAACAAGGACTCGTTCATAGAGGTGTGGGTCCTCAGGGTCAAGGTATAGGTCATCGAATGGGACATTGAGACAATGAGGAAGAGGTGGACCAACAACCCACCAACTCGCCTAGGTGTGCAAACTTTTCCCCTCCCTTTGATTCTTTATAAATGTAGATTAATCAAGTTATAGTGTTGGTGGAGAATTTTTCTTTATATAGGCATAGTTATCATAACAAACTTATCCTATTTTTGAACAACCTCCTACACAATCAGTGGCATATCATGGATTGATTGGTCTCCCTTCTTCAAGGATAAAAGATGATACAAGAGATGTTGAACTATCTGGAGGGTAGAATGGTGCATACAGAAGATTTTTCCTCCTCTACCAATTGGAAATGGTTTGGATGACCCTTCTCCATGTAATTGAGCTGACTAAGGAATACTATTGGTTGCATTTTGATTCTCAGGCTTTTCTGGTTAGTTTGGGCATAATGTTTGTGGTTTTTGACTTTACTTTTGTTGTTGTCATGATTTTTTTTCCATTACCTTCTGGCCAACAAGTGTAGTAGGCATGAGGCTGGAAGGTTTTTTCAATCAAGCTTCTCACGATGTATCTTCACTATGACTTAATATAAAATTTTGGACTTACAAAAAAGAATTACCATATTGTTTTAAGAAATAAATGTAATTTATTTAAATTCCAATTGTTTTTACAAAATGGTTTTTTTTTTTTTTTTTTTTTTTGTCCCATACTTAATAGATCGTTTTTATAATTTTATGATGATAAAGAACTATTTGAAAATGAATAAAAGTTCTCATTTTGTGTATTGAAGTATGCTTTGCTTCAATGAGCCAGGTAATGAAGCTTCTATAAGTCATAGATCAAAGTTGATCATCATTATTGATAAGAATTGAGAGGTGGAAATAGAGACAAGAATAAAATCAAAATAGAAGTGGAGTGAATTAACTCTTAAAAATATTCAGTAACATCCAAATTGATTACATAGGAGACAAGGAAGCATCAACAATAAATAACTTAACTTAATTGAATGAGAAATCAACTAGAACTCAACTAAATGAACTAAAATGAAAGTAACTATGACAACTAGCAAACAAGGATGAGATAGTTGATTAATGCTCTTAACACCCCCTACTAATCTCAATTATTACTATTATTGGAACTTACATTTGCCTAGTGTTCTCTCTAAAATTCAAAAAGTTTTTCCTAATGGTTTTGTAAAAATGTCTACAAGTTGATCTCATGATCCAAAAAAATCAACAAATATATCTCCATTATTAACAAGCTCTTGAATGAAGTGAAAGAGCATGTTAATATGTTTTCTCTTTTTATGAAACACATGATTTTTGGATAAGGTAATGAAGGAGTTGTTATCAGAGAAAATAGGAGTTGAACCCTTTTGAATATGGGAAAGATAATTCAATAGCCTTCTCAGCGATAATGCCCGACAAGTTGTGGAAGTTGCAACTACATACTTTGCCTCTGAAAAAGATATTGAAATAATGGACTATTTCTTCGATTGCCATGAGATCGGATTTTTTCCCAAGTGAAAAGTGTATCCTTTTGATCATCTAATGTGCTTCATAGTTTCCATCTTTGTAGCCTGAGAGTGAGAAATCTTTAGAATTCTTGTACAATAAGCCATAGTTTAGTGTTCATGTAACATATCTTAAAATTATTTTTGCAACTTTCTAGTGGGAATCCTTGGGTGATTCCATAAATATAGAAACAAAACTAGCTGCGAGCATGATGTCCAGTCTTGTTGTGGTGAGATACAAGAGACAACCAACTAGAATTTTATACAGATTAGAGTCAAATGATGGTCCATCATGTTTACTCAGCTTGGTGCCTAGAGAAATTTTAGTTTCATCTGGTTTGCAGCTTATAATTCTAAACTTGTGTAGGATATTAGTGGCATACTTTTGTTGAAAGACAAAAATACCATTTGTTGAATTTCATTTCCTAAGAAATACTTCATGAGGCAAAGATCAATCATTTCAAATTTTGTTTGCATGAAAACTTTAAATTATTCTAACATCTAATTACCTGTTTAGCGAAAATCATCAACATAAAGGAAAACAATGAGAATTTACCTTTATTATATGTTTTTGTACAAAGAGTTTGCTCATGGTTGCTTCTACGAAATCCACTATTAATGATATAAGATTCAATTCCAATGTACCAAGCACATGGAGCTTGTTTCAAGCCATATAAGGATTTCTTCAACTTATAAACCTTATGTTCTTGTGTTGGAACTTAAAAATCATGTGGCTAATCCACATAAACCTCTTCTTCCAATATGACATTTAAAAAGAATATTTGACATCCAATTGAAAACTTTTCCATTTATATTGAGATACAGTGGGAAAAATAGTTCTGATTGTATCCAACCTTGCTACTAGAGCAAAGGTTTCATCATATTCTATGCCAAGTTTTTGAGAGAATATTTTGGCAACTAGTCTTGTCTTATGTTTCTCTCTTTTTCATTTTTCATTCAATTTGGACTTGTAGATCCACTTGACACCAATGTTGGTTTTGTCTTTTGAGAGATCAACTAGTTCCCAAGTTTAATTCTTCTCTATGGTTGTGATTTCCTTATTCATTGTATCAACCCAACGTTTCACTTTTACTGCCTCTTTAAAGTGGGTTGGTTGAGAGGAAAGGAAAGAAAATATTTTGCTACTCCAATCATTTTCTTGCTCATATATATCCTTGATGCTTCTAGTTTTCTAATTATCTTTTGAATATTATGATTCGTTGTTGAAATGAGTACCATTTTCAAAGTGTTGTCGCTCTTCTTGTACCTACAATATTGGCATTCTTGATGGATTAACATATTGATTTGAGGGTTCATCAGTTTGCTCAGACCAAGATTTTTTTCAAAGAAATTAACAAAAATTTCTTGGTGAGTGGATTGTAAAGTCTGCAAGCTTTTGATCGTTCATTGTAGCCTAAAAAGATGCATTTTTCACTTCTATGATCAAGCTTATTTTGTCATTATTCTAGAAAAATTGAATATGACACACCAAATATTCAAAAGTGAGATACATTCACATTACTACCATCTCAAAATTCTTGAGGTATTGTATCTTTACTATTGATTTTTGAAGATCTATTGAGAATATATAATGTAGTAGCAACAACTTCAACCCAATACTCATTAGACAATTCCTTTATGCAAAGCATGCATCTTCCCATATTCATGATTGGTTGTTTTTTTCATTCTACTAATCCATTCTATTGTGGAGTGTATCTGGTTGTGTCATGCATAATGATTACTTCTTGTTGAAAAAATGTTGTGAAATTTTTGAAATGATATTCTCCTCCTATGTTTAACCTGAAAATTTTCAAGAACTTGCCACTTTGATTTCCTACTTTTTCTTTGAACTCTTTGAACTTTAATAAAGTATCGAAATTATTTTTAAGAAAATAAATCCATATTTTCATGTTATAGTCATCAATAAAGGTCATCAAATAAAACTTCCACCATTAAATACTATTTGCATTTGTCCACTGATATCTGTGTGGACTAGTTCTGAAGGTTATTTTTCTATGTTGGAATATATAGGTAAGTTGTCCCTTTTATGCTTTCTAAGAATGAAAATTTCACAGTGGCAATCTTGTTCATTCACAATAGGGAGACAAGTGACCATCAAATGTTTTTGGAGAAGACTAAGACTCTTGAAGGGAATATGACCATACCTAGAATGCCATAAATGTGACTCATCTATCTTTAAAATATTGTGTGCAAATGACTATGACATATTTGTACCTTTGATAGTCAAGGGAAACATTCTATTCTTGGTATTTTATGCCTTGGCTATAAGTATTATACTTAGAGGTTTCTCAAAAATATAACAATTCATCCCTTGAAATATTACATTATAGCCATGTTACATCAATTGAACTACACTAATGAGATTATGCTTTAGGTGTGGAACATAATAAACATCATATATATTTTTTTGTTGTTTTTATTTAGTAAGAAGAGGCACAATACCTTTCCCTTAAGCTCTTATATGAGAATGGTCACCAAGAGTAATTTTAGATTTTATAGAACCATTAATGCAGGGAATGATATTTTTGTTACCTATCATATGGTTGCCGTAACTACTATCCAAAAGCCATAGGTCCTCACTATAATTATCTTCAGAAGCATGGTAGGAAAGAAACATGACTTCAAAGGATTGTCCATTATTAGAGATATGGACAATTCCTCTATGTTGATATGACTATTTCTTTTGACATTAATGTTCACAGTGTCCAAATTTCTTGTAGTAATAGCATTGGACATTAGATTTGCTTCTCCAGTTTCTACTTCTTTGCATTTGAATCTATGAGGTTCTTCACTGCCATAGTTTTGGTGTGAAACCTTTTGCTACATAATGATTTTTTGTAGATCTTCCTCTTCCTCCATCTTTCTCTTTTCTTCCTCTATATCCTTTTCTTGTGCCTTTATTGAGAGAGACTTGTGCGTGAAAAGCTTGTTCCACAAGTCCTTCTTCCAAAGTAAATCGTGTTTCATGTGACATAAGTGATCCATTCAATTGATCTACTGATAATGTTGTAATATATTTCGACTCAAGAATGGTTATTACAAAAATTTTAAATTTCTTTAGTAGGATTCAAAGGACTTCTTCAACAATCTTTTAATGTGCAATCATTTCACCAATAAACCTAACTTGACTGCCAATGCCCATGAATCTAGTAAGGTAATGATCAATATTCTTTGTGTCATCCATATGAAAAATTTCAAACTAAGTCCTCAATGTCTACAATTTAACAGTATTAATTGGGTCATTACCCTGATATGAAACTTTTAGAATATCCCAAGCTACTTTTGTTGTTGTTGCACTAGTTATTTTGTCGAAGATAGAGTCATCAACCAATTTTTTTTTATCCAACACCTCACTTCGTTCTCTTTCTTTCTTTGTTCGGAAATTGTGTTCCTCTGATTATTTTTGGCTATTAATGCCTCTTGGGTTGGCTCTAGAAAATCGTTTTGCCCTGTATCTCAAAAATCTCAAGCTTGTAGAAAAGTCTCCATTTGCAAGGACCAAAATTCATAACCTCTTTCCAAGCAAAATCAATGTTTGTGGCAAAGAAATGGAGTAAGTAATTGTTTATTTATGTATCGATATTATATATATATATATATATATATATATATATATATATATATATATATATATATATTCAAAATGGATTCACCTTCACCTTTATTAAAAAACACAGGCTAATGGATATGATTGAAATTGTTGTATCATGAACATAATGGATCCCAACGCATCATTGAGCCAAAACTATAAAATTATCATAGCAACTTATTGTGTACATAATGGATACCACTCAAATACACCACTTAAATTTACCTTTCCCCTTTTATTAAAAATGGGTCAAATTCACTTTTACCTATTTAAAAAATCCATTTTCCCTTTTGAAAAAATTGCACCATTGTTTTTTCCTTTGTAAAATTAAGGAGTAGTCTAACTAGTGGGCTTTTTCCCCATTGGGTTTTGTGCCCTTCTCTAGCTGGAAACTGTCCTCCGGTAACCTCAAATTTATTTGTGACACTAGCGGTCTATTCCGTTATAGCCTTCACTCCCCAACTCTGTTGTCGTCTCCCACCCAACGTCCTCACACCCATTGTAACACCCCTCTATTGTATGTAACACTCTATTAAAAAAACTAGGTCTGATGTGTAAAAATGGCAGTAAATACTTTATTATTAAATAAATAAAGATAAATTAATCACTTGGAGAATGAGACATCGAGAGATGATATTATTTCCAAATTAAATCCCATTGGTGAATGAGAATGGATATTTCGTTCATGATAAGACTTCTAGATAAAATTCTAGATAAGCTTAATGGATTGGGAGATAAATATCCATTAGGTTTTTTAGCTAGAAAAAGATGCTAAATTTCACATAAAATCATTGCAGGGGAGAAAGGCAAGCTTTTATGGGAAAAGCCTCTTGGGAGAGAAAGGAAGGCTTTTCCATGAAAAGCCTAGGCAAATGGATAAAAATATCCACCTAAAAGTAGGATGCCGCTAAAGGAAACCATATCATGAAAGAGGGTATTAAATACCCATTGAAGAGATCAACAAAAGGTAGTTGATCCATGGCAATAACTCTTGGCTTGGGGGTGAACCGAAGGTAGCTAGTTCTAGGTTGGGTGGCATTGCTCGATTTTCCAAGTGACAGTTCTTTCAGCTAATCTAGTTTTCTTCAATTTCTTGGGATGTTCTGTATGTGGCTCCTTACTCTTTATGTTGTCACATCTTTAAACTTATGAGTATAATTTCATTGTGTTATCTTATGGTTCATAACTCTTGATGTTGTCAAATTTTTAAGTATATGAGTGTACTTTCATGTATAATCTTTGAGATGATGGAATAAGTATGCATGTGACGACTATTGAATCTAAATTTAATCGAAGTTAAATTGTGGGATGGGATCCTAGTAGATAATTGTTAATATTGGGTCACAGAGGTATGTGACAAATGGTATCGGAGCTCTAAGTTCAAATATTGTGGCCTAAGGGCCACTCACCTCTGTAGGATGTGGAATGGGTTATACATTGTGTTTCATAACAACTAAGGAATTCGTGATTGTAAGTCAATATAGTCTCTAGTACATTATAATGTATGTGATAATTTAAACCAATATCGAAGTGTGATATATAATGAGAAAGAATAGGAAGAAAAAGGATATACTTGAGAAGTAGAACTATAACCTTCCCATATCCCAACTATGAATACAAAGGAGTGGTATGTTAGTATAATTTTTAGTAAGAACTTGGAATAAGTGAAATAAAGAAAATTTATGTAAGCTCAACATAGCTTGCAGTGGATTAAATTGAGCTCTCAGATCCTCAGTTGTGAGATAAAACAATGTTAAGTAAAGAAATTCCAAAAAGGCTAGAGGGAAATCCACCCTAGCAACTCATTTCCCTTGTAAATCGATATTCTCAAGCAAATTGGAAAGGGAAGTTTGAACAGGGGATAAAATTCCAATTTCATAACCATTGTGCAAAAGAGAAACCAATTTTAACTCGAGCATAATTTAGTAAATGACGATAAGAGCCGAAGCTAAATTGTAAAATGATGTATGGTGAAGGGTATGAGAACTATGTGCATAGAAAAGGCTCTCGACAAGCCTAAATTGCAAATCACTTGATCGTGATTTGTTTCCAGGCTGCTCTCACAATACCAAATCATTCTCTTCTACAAGAGAGTGGTGCCCATACTTTGCTCATAGGGCTTCTGGAGATTATTGTGCTGATGCCATTATATTTATTGATAAATGGTATGGTGTGGATAAGGGTGCTGAGTTTCTTGATCGTTACATACATTTTACCGTATCACCTGATGTTTGTAGCAATGATTTCATGCTAGGGAATGAATATGAATACAGGCGTATTGACTTAAAGACCCTGATATTATGAGCTCCATTTATTAGTTCGTGATGACTTTGAACTTGCTCATACTGTTTATCCCGCACACCTTAATGATTGCAAATTGCATTCATGGTCCCTTGGCTCAAGAGATGAGAATCCCTATAGAAGTGTAATGCAAAATGTGCACCACAACAAACATGACATTTCTGATGATGCAATTTCAGATGCTCAAAACCTTGTCCACCAAGTTAAGAATTATCACAGGGTTAAACCTTTGGACATCTTGTGCAATGCTAGATCCACGAATGAACATGACACAAATATTGTGATTTCAAATTTTAATTTTTGAGGGTTATCAGCGGGGAAGTCGGGACCCCATCTACCCATATAAATGATACGTAAATGGATAGGTGTTGTATACCTTCCTGTTAAATTTATTTGAAAGGTTTAGAGTCCATAAAAGTCTAAACGAATAACATGAGATAACAGATTTAGAAATCAATTCTCGAATATTTTTAAGGAGGCAACTGGCTTTATAATGATAAATTATTGTTTTCATTTATCTGTTATATATATTGGTTTGTAGCAATGAGTATTTCTCGTTTTTAGAGAACAACAACCTCCAAGATTTTTCTCTAACATGAAATGTAGATTCTCTAAAGTTATAAAAGTATTTAGAAGTGTTAGAGATAAATCTTAATTGCAAAATCTTGTTATATCGAAACAATGAATGATAATAAAAGAAAATGCGTGAGAAAGCTATATGGTCCCATGAGGGAGATAGATAAGGTTTGGAGACACTAAATCCGACCCGTCCATATTATTTCCATGATGTCGGCCTGAAACGACGATATTCATTCTCATATGTATGAATAACTAGATACATTCTTTCCAATTCTGCGTGTGAGTGATGTGCTGATCGCAAACGAATTAAGATTCCCGAATAAATGATTGTTCATGTAGGTAGGTAATTAAGGTTTAGTAATCTGCCATATTAGGTTATGGACAAGCGAAATCATTGTATACAGGGAGAGTACAACCAGATACTAGCCAACTAAATACCTGTATAGTTAAAAAGATAAACATATAAAATTTTGGTTTCGATTGAGAAATTGTCCATTTTGTTCACTTCTCCCTCACGCTACTCGATATTTTGGTACTTGTGACAGTAAAATCTACCTTTGAGTGTTTTCAAGTGACATGTTATGGCTTTCAGGCATTGATATTCTATCAATTTCAGGTTGATTCACCTTTGTGTTGTCCGACATTAGCTCTAAAAGATAAGAAGCCATGATACTTCATGTGCTGGTGCTACCAAAGCTAATATTCAAACTAAGAGAGTAAGGACTGTTTCAAGTGCTTTCTTGCTTGTTATGAAACTCACAATTTTTACAAATCAAAACTCGCATGCCCCTAAAATCTCAATCGACTATGATAACTTTAGGAAGCGGTTTCTATTATTGGTAGATTGAAAGCATAACCACATCTTCCTATTTGGAATTGATGGAGAAAAGCACTAGACTGTTGTTTCCTTTTCAAATCCGTAATATTGACGGTTGTTTCTCTTTCGATTCACAAAGCTACTCTTGCTGAGAATCCACAAATCCTCCATCTCCAAAAAAGAGTTCATAGGGATAAGGTTTATTCCGACCTCCACATTGCCAAAGAGTTCATAGGGAAAAGGTTTATCTTGACCTCCACATTGCCAACGTAGTCATTACTCTAACTTTCCTAGACATTGTATATTGGAACACAAAGGCTACGCATAGATTGGGATTGGTAGATCGTGTTAAAAAAAACTTCCTATATCTAATATGTTATTAAATCTGAGTTTACCCTTGATTCTGAGGGAAACCTTTGAAGTATTTTCTTTAAGTTATTTAAGCGGAGTGCAGAAGAGCTGTCGATTCTAATGCATGCACCGTCTTCCTATTGAAATTTCTACGTTTCAGTCTTTTGTTGGGTCTTTAATGGCTGCCAATGAAAATGAGAATCACTGTAGCCATACATAAGAGAAGAAGAAGTGGGAGAATTCATTATCTTCGCAGGTGGGTTCTTTACATAACATGTTTTTTCATGAATCGTCATCTGTTTATGCATGGATTGGATGTTGACGTGAACACTGGTATTATTACATGTATTATGTGTGTACGTTTTATTTCAAATGGTCTTTATATATTACATCGCTTGCATCATGCAAGTGTTTTCATCTTTTAATTAACCAACATCCTTCAAACACACATGTGTATGCATGGTCATAGTATATCAACGTTAAATGCTAGCCTGTAGGTAGAGTGTATATGAATAATTGATTTTTCTATACGGCTACATAAAAGTAAGGGTTAAACGCTAACCATTGGAAGCACTGAAAGAATCAAGGGAAATTTAACATGCAAACGATTTGTAGGTAGGAGACTGCTTACCCTTCCAAATCTCGAATTTCAATGTCTCTGTTGTATGCTTGCAGAGGTAGAGCCGAAGGTCCTATTCCTGTTCGCTGCTCTAGAAGGAGACTGGAACATGGTAAAGGTCCATGGTAACCTTTGGTCACACAAAACTGGTAAGGTTAAAGGAAGTTAAATTATGAGTTGGTTGTCTTAATGCATAACGCAAGCCACAGGAATAAGGCATACCTTCTGTTATTTTCCATCAGAGTTGTTAATTTACATTATGCTTGAAGGATGTATGTTGTCCTTCTCATTGCATACGATGAGTAGATATTGTTCCAAAACTCATGACATGATAACATGCATGTGCTTACATATATGCATGGCTCATTTGTGTGGCTACAATGAGCTGCAACGACATGCTTAGAAGCATGGATGGTGCAAACTTTAATTAATTAGCATGTTTTAAAAATTGATTTAAGATATTGTACAATGGGTATAGTCGAGTTTTATGAATGAACGAGGATAGTTTTAATACTTGCACCTATATTGAATTTCTCAAGTCTAAGTATTGTGGATAGCTATAGTAGCATTGTGGGGAGTACTGTGAAAATATATATAAGAACAAATAATTATACAATATGGCAATGGGTGGAGTAGAGGGTAATACAAAGAATGACAAAAATTAACATGTTGATATTTTTTTTAAGTAGAAATGGTCAACCATAAATTTGTTACTTTTTCTTATTGTGTCGACTTATTGAGTGATGTAAAGATTAAATTTTTAATTCATTATATGTGTTGTAGAGCGATCTCCAACACTTAAGTTATTGTTGAATGCGCTTGCGAGGGAACAAAGGCCCTATACCATGATTTAAAACTAATTTAAGGTACTTACACATGATAGACCTAGTTTTAAATGTTCATAGTAGACCTGGAGGAATGAACAAATTTGTAGTAATTGTAAAGTATGATTATTGCAATGAAAGTTTGGATGAGGGGGTTTGGATGAGGGGGTTTTGTAGCATAGTATTCATGTTTTATAAATATGAATAAAAGTGTAGAGAATGGTAGATAAGGAAAGTGAATTATTCCATACTATCATCATACTACTTTAAATTATGAGTTGTATGATTACTACACAAGGGCATATCTTAATAAAATTCCAAATAATGCGATAAGGATAGTCCAGTCAAGGGAATAACTTAATGGAATAAAGTTATGCTTATATAGATCCTAATAAAGGATGATATATGAAAGAGGGAACATTTAACTCATATAAGGTAAGTCACAAACAAAAACAGATAAAATGTCAAGTGTTTTTCTTTCCATAGATCATGGAGAACATGAGGAAAAATAAAAAATAAAAGTATATAAATGGAAACTATATACATCATCAGGAAAGAAGTTCATGACATACTATCAACATTAACAACAATTGATGGTTAATTAAGTGGGTTTCATCCTTGGAAAAATTATGAAGGTTTCATTTAATCTATTCATGAAGGTTCCCATGAAATATTGTTAAGCAAATGAAACTGTGTGTTTTTTAAATTGTCTTTCGATTTAATATGGTTGTGTTGATTGGTGCATCTACATGTAATGATGCAATCCATTTTGAATGTGGTTTTGCCACTGGTTAAGCCATTAATTCACCTTATTGGGAAATTGCTTCAAATATACACTATTGAAGGGAACTAAACCTTACCAGGTTATTATTAAATATGCATATTTAATTAGACATGCCTAGTTTGGAACCTACAAGTTTTTTTTTGTGTAAAGAAATCTAAAAATAATTGTAACTAAAGTAGATAAGAGACACACATTATATTCCAATCTAGATGAAACTAGGGTCAGAGTTGAGAAGTAAATGCACAAATGTAATACAACTCACTGTATGCATGTTGGAGAAGACATCATACAAATTATGACTCGAATAAGAAGTTCAATGGGACTGACACCAAAAGTACATCTAATGTAAATACATAATGGCAGTGTAAAAGCAACTGTCGATGTTTCTCGATTAATAGTAGTAATACAATATTAAATACAAACTCAGATTCCAATGTGTAAATTATTGCAACTCAAAGTATGTAACCTCAACCTTCACAACATTGATGGGCATATCCATCCATATATCAATGGGGTTCTACTAATATCTCAAAAATAGTAAACTTTCAAATTTGCAGCATGAAGAAGATGCTTCTAGTGGAAGAATGGTAGATCTTACAAATGTACTTCTTGTGGGAAGTGACAAAATAAAAATGGTTTGTGTGCTTCTACTACATATACAAAAAGGGTACCTGCTTTATGAAATGACAAATAGATTAGATATGGTGGAGCTTGATGCATTTGAAAAAAAGAAAAATAGAACAATCCAAAGTAGCTTGATTCGGAACATGACTAGTTTGAATTAATAAACAAATCTTGGGTAAAAAAAAAGTTTCACATTAATAGCAGTCATGATGATCAAAGGATCTTAGGCTGGTAGTAAAGTAATGCATGCATCAAGTGAAATGGAATATATAAAATGTTCTAGATGAGGAAGAAAGAGGATAACAAATCATGCAACAAATTGTTAATAAATTAAGAAGATGATCGCTAAGTCACACTAGTAATGAGGATTGTGGTGCAAAAAGATATTGGGTATCTAGAAATCTATTCAAATAAATGGACAACTGTACAATTGAAATGCATATTTTGTACCACTATTTCCTATCAAGCAATATGGGAGAAGTCTACCTGTCAAATTGCTCTGATAGTGTTGTCAGGTTTTGAATATAACAACATAACAATTATTTCAAAAACAATTTATGAATTGTATTCTACCAGGTCAAGATTTAGTGTTAAGTGGGGTATCAACATGCTAATGACCTAGGTTCAAACCTTGAGTCACATAGTGACTAAAAACTTAATGGGTGTGGAATTGAGACTTTTGTAACCTCATGCATGGGAAATGCATGTATTTTCATACTGATTGTTCAATTGGTTTTAGACATACAATGAATTATTCATGGCCAACAAGGTGTTGGAAGAAGTGTAAAAAGAGAAACAACAAATCATATGAAATTATTAGTTTAAGTATGGAGTACTTTTGAGTACCAAATGATTATTTTCTTGGCTAAATACAAAGTTAAGGTTGTTATTAGACTTAAAATATAACATTGAATTCGATACTAGACTAACTATCATAGTCAATAGTATGTTATTATTAAGACCTGATCTCCTGACCAATTAAATTACAAAACTCAAATTTATTAGTACAATAAAGTTGTAGTATGCATGACTACCTCGATGGTACTAATTTGTTGAAATTTTCCTGCAATCACATGACCCATCAAAATGATTAGCAAAATAAAAGCACTTGAACATTTTGACATAAAAATCATTTACTTATGCTCTGGTTGTAGGATTTGACCTAACCTACGCTATCTTAAGGGTCACCTATCCGCAGTCAAGAAAAGGATATACGATGCCCTAATAGGTCATAGCCGCAACAAAGTCATGGGTCTTTTGGAGGACTGAGCTGCTGTTAGGAGGGCCTAGGAACTGGGCTAGAAGGCAACAATACAAGGTCTACTTCAGTGAAGGAGAAGGGACGCTAAGGTCACCCTTGTGACTACTTTAAGAGGCATCAAGGTCTGTGTGAAAGTTGTAGGCCTGTAAGTATTGTTTTGATGGTCAAAACAACCCTCTACATGGAGCTGTAGGTGTCTCCTCAACTAGTGAGGTCACCTACCTTGTAAAGAAAGGGAGGCTACATAATTCAAGGTAAGTTATGGGCTGATTGTTGGATTTATGTAGGTTACAGGAGAGTGCCCTAACTAATGAACGAATTCTGTCCATGAACAATAGTACATAGGTGTTGGATACTGCCACATAGGAGCTGCAATGTCACTAACAAATAGGACAATGGAAAAGAAGCATGTTGGGATGGAAACTTTGATGGAATAGCCCAATGACATAGGACAACAATGACAATTGTGCAACAGTGGCACAAGTGGGACAACAACTATGACAAGGCAACAAAGTGGGACAACAACTATTACATGACAACAACAAGCATGGACAACAGCAAGCATGGACAACAGCAAGCATGGATAACATGGCAAGCATGGATAGCATGGAAAGTATGGTGCAACATGGCAAGCATGGATAGCATGACAAGCATGGTGCAACATGGCAAGCATGGACATCATGGAAAGCATGACCAACATGACAAGCATGGTAAGCATGGTAAGCGTGGACAACATGGATAACAATGGAAAGCATGGTGCTGCAAGCACATGAGACATGATGTATGATAACATGGTTCAATAATGGCACATGGGACAACAATGGAGCATAAGCTGCAACAGTCATCAGGTCCAACATTGTAATGATGGGTGCAACACGGTGAGGTGCAACATGATGACGAGATGCAACACAATGATAGGTGAAGTAGTCACCTTGGAGAATCAGTTGAAGCAACATATCTTCAACCGATCTCATGTATCATCTTCTCAAAGATGATCTATGCTCTTATCTAGATAAGTCAAAGTGTTTACTTTGTTGTAAATGTACTATCTATCTCTCTCTCTCTACTGAACTATTGAAGAACATATAAGAATAATTGATCAAGGGTTTCCCCACATTGGGGTTTGTCCCTAGCTAGCACCACATCTTGTGTCCTCTTGTCTTGTCTTGTCTTCTATGATTTATGTTTATGTTCTATCTGTAGTTTACTTTAATGCTAATGTGATTGCTCATCTGGAAAATATATTGAGCTAGCTGTGAAAATTGAAATAAATTGCTCTAAGCATAGAACATATCTAAAATGAACACACCGACATGTCAAGCATTGATCGTAGGGAATGAACATCCTACATGTGGGGAAGTATGAACCACGTTCCACCAACATGTCCACATGTGACAACAAGCAGATGCCTATATGCATCTCTCACTGGGTATCCGCAGGAGAAGGTGAACCACTCATCGTGCTCATATGCCATAAGAGAAGGTGAACAACTCATCCTATGCGTATCTCATCAATCTTAGAGGAAGGTGAACCACTCACCTACACACATGACAACTACCATAGGGGAAGGTAAACCACTCACCCTACACACATGAAAACTACCATAGGGGAAGGTAAACCACTCACCCTATGTGTCATATATCATAATGAGGTATCATAGGGGAAGGTGAACCACTCACCCTGTACCTAGCATACCTATAGGAGAAGGTGAACCACTCACCCTATGGTCCGTCATAACATCAATAAGTACCTCAGGCCCCCAGGAGCTCCCATAGCTCAATGTTCAATCAAGACCCTCTTAATAGGGTCTATCCATGACTCCCAGCCTCTCTCTGAAGGAAGATAATTTTGTCCTTACCAAGAGGTTATGCATGGATGACAGTAACCTTCACAATCAACCAAAAATAATAGAGGTTGATTGATTTCCTCTATACCATATCCAAATAGAGGTACCCAATATAAGGAGCTATCATGGATTCTCTAAAATATGAATCACAATATACAATGGTGTTTACCAACACGTGCCCAAATGTCCTATTGAAGAGCGTCCTCAACCCACTAGCTTCATAATCATGCATGTTGTTTTATAAATTCAACCTCAATGATGCTCTCAGAGCAATTATCTTTAGTCTTTGATTCATCCACAAAGTAAAGGTGGATTCTAGGAGATCCATCGCTTAGATGTGCTCTTTTCGTTCTTCACACAAATAGCTCAAATTCCAGGAAAAGTATGTCATAGATAGATAGGTAGACCTAGATTATAGTAAGTTATATATTTGATCAGGTGTTTAATAAGAACACCAGGATCCCCACAAATCGTCTATGTCAAGGAAGAAGTGTACCAAGGCTAGGACTATGACTTTAAAAGTCATCTCCCTCTCATTGTGATAAATGAGAGGATCATCATTTGATAATGGTTTCATTTGAGACCATGGCTTCCTTTAAATATTGAGTTGTTCGCAACCTGCTATTTTTCCTGCCATTATTCCTTTGGTCCATTTGCCAAGATTGTTCTTTTAGTTAATGAATAATAATGAAGATTTGGAGATATAGCTAATCATCAAAGTTAAACATAAGACATTCTGCCAGGGATTTTGTAGCTCCCTATGAAGTATTGTTTTAGTTTGAAATCAAGTCTTCATTACTCTACCCGTCAATTTTAATATGAAGATTTATTGTACAACAATTGCATCTGTAAATCCATTTACTCCAAATCAAAGGGAAAATTAGTGTCATGGTCCTTCTTCACCCAGGGTGAAGAATTCCTCCCATGAGATCATCTAATCAACCAGATGATTCATCATGGCTACCAATCCATCATATGGAGGTCCTTCTCATCTAGGCATTTGAATCCATACAACCATTCTTCATGAAGTCAATGATCCTCCCACTATTCTTTATGATTATATAGGTTGTTGCAAGGCACTAGTCCACATCCTTAAAAAAACAAAGAAAATTCCAAGGTTGCAATCCTTCATTATAATATTTCACTGCTTCAAGACTTCCTTCTGATTAGACTCCAAACAGAAATCTCTATATTTCCATATTCTTGATAGGACATACTGATGTAGACAACTTCAAATCTGATTATGATAGGGTTCCTGATTCAGATTCCTGGTCCTTATTGATCTAGCATCTTCAGCCATACTCTAGAATTTGATATTGGATGCTAAACACTTATAGTTGCCAAGAATCAGTGATATGGAGATAATACAATCGTTGACTTATTTCTCAAGTCAATGGAGGATCTGAATTGATTTATTTAGTTTATTAAGAGAAGTATTTTGTATTGTTATTGGCATCATAAGCTCATAATAAGAAATTTAACCAGTTTCTCATTAAGTCCTCATGACTGGTGATGTACTCCTATAATCCTTGAAGATGTCTACTCATGAAAAATGTGCCACTAAAGATGCCTGCCAAGAATAGTGCCCATAAGACTGTTGATTTATACTTCACTATCAACCTATACACATCTTTATACAAGCCTGAGATGATCTTCCAAGATTGATTCTTTCAATGAGGTTGATATAGGGCATCAAGATGAATTTAAAAAATGATTCTAGTGTCTGAAGCTTTCCTTCTTTCCAACGTAACCAAATATTCTCTGTTGAACAACCTAGTGATTTGGTATATGCTCTTATTTAATCACAGTATTTCTACTGTAAATCAAAATTCTCCACAAGCTCAAGTAGATAAGATTGTATGTGTGTGTGTGTATATATATATATATATATATATATATATATATATATATATATATATGCACTAAAGTCATTATTCTTATTTTACTGAGACTTGTACTATCTCCACAGTTCAGCAAATACTCTTCTTATTGTAGGAGACTGAGTTCAAGGTGACAAGCTTTTTGTTTGTGAGATGATAAGCCTTATTTCATAGAACTGAGATGGCGTAAAACAAGACAATAGTGATATCCTTTACTGTTGATTCCATTGAAATATTTTGAAATGTTAGCGACAGATTTACCACAGAATTTTTATGTATACAAATATTTTCACATCAGATTAGGAGTAGAATACTTAGAGTTATGTTCTTCAGGAGGGTAGAATGACTTCTTTAGGAAAATATCTCAAACGAGTGTTGTCTTCTTCACGCCTGTATACATTCAAAGTTGCAATGTTTCAAGCATGATTTCATATTGATTAAATATCATATCAATCTAATGACCCACTGTCTTCCGTGTTGTAGTGTTTTTCTTTTGAATTAGAACGTTTTTAGATTAGGCTTCAATTATTAGCCTTAGAAAATCACCCTTACCAATCACTTACAAACAATGATCTGAGGTCCTTGGAGGCTCCTTCAATTACTGTTTTCTACTCAAATTAGGGATCGATATTACCATCATTTCAAAAACTAGAACTCACTCTAAAATTTTCCACAAGGTCTCACAATCTACAACACAGATTTTCATTCAATGTAGATGATGTGAATTATAGTTACATTATTGTTATGTCTGTTCAAACACTGTCCAAACATTGTGTTTACAATGACTAAAATTTTGCCCAATCTTCATTATCACAAGAACTGAAGATTATGGGACATGGACCTTTAACAGAAGACATCATAAAAAATGTTCTATCCCTAGAAGAAATACCCATATTTCTAAATATACCTTTTGGGTCACAACTCTGTCTCTCTTTTTTGATGAATCTCGGAAGCATAGGTAATACTCTTGACCCTGGTTATTGAAACTTCCTTATTTTCTGTGTTATCCTTTTGGGAATGTGCGACCTTAGTCTAGTTATATGATTGATGTTTTTTCCCTCCAAAACAAGTACTGCGGATTTTCAAACATGATACCATAGTGGCTTGGCCCTATTTCCAAAGTCATAGAAGATTTTGACCTGTAAAAATAGAATATCCTTCCACAAACAAATGCACATGAGTGTCTCTAAATTCGACCAGAAATAAAGAATTAGACTTTCAAAATGAGCACATATTTGACCTACTCATTGTAACTATGCCCAAGAATTTGATTTAATGCCACAAGGAGCTTGGCCTGGGAATGCCTCTGACTTTTGATGTGATGGATACTTGTCAACAAGTTTCTTAGTGATTGCATTCTCTCTTTCTTGGGCTTTTCCTCACCTAGCTCTGATACCATGTTAAATTTTGGGACATGTTCTCTACTTAGTTACTTCACTAATCCATATTAGCCCATTTATCAATCCAATTTGATTCCATTAGCAATCACATAAATCATTATCATATAAATAGTAACTGAAGAAAGAACATAAATGAGAGAAGAAAAGAGAACACAAGGATATGGCTCAAGCCAAGGAAAAACCCCAAGATGGGGAAAACCCTTTATCAATTGTTCTTATCATTAATATGAAATGTTCAATAGAGAGAATACAATAATTCAAAATCAAAATCACTTGCAAATGTGAACGTCTAATACCACTTCCCTTAGCAAGGAGATGGATCAAACAAAGCTGCAAATATTGCATTTTGAGCAAGCTCCAAGGACTATTTACTTCTATGTAATTCTGGTAGGATTGGCTAGGGCATAAACACAGTCTACTACAACACCCCATTCATTTCCTTCTAGACCTTCTATTGACTATGGCTTCCCTTCAAAAATAACCTCCAAATACTCGTTGCCCTTAAGCCTTCTTATAGGCTTCAAAAACCAACTACAAAGCCCCCTGAAGAGGCATGACAGACTGTGGCTTCCTAGCTATAGATTCTCAGCCTCCAAAACATGGGACATAAGGCCTGTGGCTTGGCTGTAGATGACCCAAACAAGTGTGGCTTTCTTTTAGGATAGATTCACCATAAACATCATGCCCAAAACATCCTTAGATCAACCTTTATACACAGTGGCAGCTTCATCTCAAACCTCAGACATGTAATAGAAGATAAGAAAGCTTAGAATAGTCCATACAAAGGCCCAAATTTGTCCCTAGGAGGCTTGACCTTTTATCTAAAGAATTTAGCCCATCAAACAACCCTCCCAAGACAATAACCTAGCCCTTCCTCCTTCACTGGAAACACCTTCCTCTTGTAGCTATTTCAGAGAGTAAATAATGTGTGTGAGATGATCAAATGATGTTGGAGGACACTCTCTTTTATAGGAGGTTGAAAAGGGTTTCACTTGTAAAATTATCCCCAAGCCGACATTGATAAATTACACATGAGGGGGCTTAATTTCAGAAATATATTTTCCTCATTCAAATATAGTGATCTTTAGGTCGATTTTGGTCAAAAAGAGGAATTAAATGCCACAATTATCTTCTTTGAAGGAGTTTCCCAAAGTGGAATTTGGCCCTAGTTGCCAATTTCAACAACTTCCCTATCCTAAAAAGGGGCTTACTTCCATGTTTTCGGGGAGCTCCAACTGATAATGATAAAGGTGGAGGCTTAATATTTTATGATCATCTTTGGGAATCTTTCTTTTTGGAAAAATTAGAAATTCACACTACAAACTGTCATGCTGTCCAAATGAAAATGAATCATCTACTTGAATCTGAAAATATTGAAGGATCATTCCTATTGAGAAGGTTAAGTAAATAGGCTAATGGATCTTCCAAATTAGTGCCTGTGCTAACATATGACTCGTTTTTCCCAGACTTAGGGTGGACATATATAATTCATTTTCAGCATCTAAACTGGCCACCTCCATTTGATCCTGGAGGTCCCCTGCTCCTTGTCAGGCGAAGGCGATGGGTACAGACAGGACATGAATCCAAAGATTAAAGATACCCATTTTCCACAGGAGATTTAACATGCTTGGGCCACCTTGGTCCAAAATATATTTTGAAATTTAAACCATGTAATTTAAATGATGGGGAAGACTGTGATTCACTACTGGTAGGTGTGCATATAGCTGCTACGCCTAAAGCCAGGGAACTGGGTGCATGGGCTGGAATTAATACCCACATTCTATATGACATCATATCCAATGTTACAGGAAGCTCTTGGGTCTTTGTAGATTAGGTTCCTCAACTGGTTTTCTCTAAACATTTTCTTAAAGGATCTCATAATTGTGCTAGATGAAGCCAAGTCACTAGCTTTTCCTATTTCTCCAGCTGCTATAGCACATCAACAATTTATTCATGACTCAACTTGTGGATATGCTTAGGAAGTTGATGTTGCAACTGTCAAGATTTGGCAAAAGATAGTAGGTGTGATTGTTGTGGCTCAAGATGAAGGTAATTCTCCCAAATAGATTGCGCAAGAAGTTATTGCCATTTCCAATATAGTGAGGTATATTGGTTTCATTGGCCTTGGAGCAATGGGATATAACATGGAAACACAACTTATTAAATCAAATTATCATGTTTGTGATTTTGATATATATGAATCAATTTTATCTTGAATTGAAAAAGCGAGTCCAATGAAAGTTGCACAAGGCATAGAGGTTCTCATAATTATGGTCACTACTAAAAAACAAGTTGGACGTGCATTGTTTGGAGATGGAGGGGTAGTTGCAACTTTATTAGATGGGACATCAATAGTGCTACGTTCAACTGTATCACCAAGGTTTATAAAAGAATTAGAGACACGGTTGGAAGATGAGAGAAAAGACTTTCAGATGGTTGATGCCCATGTATTGGTGATGTGATGAAGGCTCATAGGGGAAAACTACCTCTAATGGCTTCCAAAACGGATGAAGCATTGAAGTGCACTGGTGCTTTTTCATTAGATTTGGGTGAGAAACTATACATTATCAAGGGTGGAGCTGGAGCTAGCATCCCTGTGAAAATGGTAAATCACCTTTTTGTTCAAATTCACACTGCATATGTTGTTGAAGCTATGGAATTTAGAGTTTGTTTGGATCTAAACACACAACAAGTATGACTCCTTTGGATATTCCCTTATTGCACAACTAATAGATTATTTTATCTATCATTTTAAAAAGTCATAATTGGAGGAATCAATCTCTTTTAGGTGGAAACCCAAGGCTTCATAGAAATTTCAAAATTTTTAACTTGTAAGGCAGTAAAGCCTGAATCCATTTCCTCTCTATCATCACTACTGTGATACATGTCTATGGTAGTATTCTCTAGATTGATTTCCATTATCGTTTCTAAGCATATGATTGAGTGCTACCCCTAATGTACTTTTTTTGCTTCTCTGAGTTCGTTGACTACTTCCACTCTAAAGAGAACATCATCTTCAAACAAAATATCAAAAATTTTGAGATATGGGGTCTTAGTTGTGCTACCCAGTCATCTTCAATGCATGTTTCTGGGTACCTCTATTTTGAGGGTTTCAGGCAGACAATACTGACTTTGTATCTTCTTCTATTTTTTATTAGCAAGTTTCTATTTTGAGGGTTTTAGGTGAAACTCTCTCTCTCTAGTTTCAGTGGTCCCCTTGCCACCCTAGCTAGATCTCTCCTTCTTCAGTGGACATCATCTGCCACCCTAGAGGATTTGGTTTGCTTATTTCCTAAAGATCTAATCGTATTTGTTTGCAGGAAGCTTCGATATCATTAATATAATTTGGGTTGCAGGGTTATAGTATCTCCAAGGGCCGAGTTGTGCAATCAAGGAAGAAGTTGCTTACTAATCCTAGATCTGATTTATAGGTCTCAAGGTGCCAGGGAGAGTTGTAGTGCTAAGGATCGAGTTTCTTAACTTATAGGAGGGCTGAGCTATCTTGCAATTCCAAGTATTAGTGCCAAAAATCATCTTCAGAATTTGGGGTTGAACATTGAGGCCTGATTTATTCTAGCTAGTGGGTTGAATCCCTTGTGAAAGGAGCTGATCTTAAGCTACAATTCTAGGCCACTAACTTCCCATAATTCGTTTGCTAAGTAGAGATCTCCAACAGTGATTGTCCAGGCACTATATTGACCCCAGGGACCATAAATTTCTTCATTTCTGGACTAATATGTATTGTATTTGGCCTGATTTACATGACTGAGTATTATCTGTGTACCTGGGAAACGTATTTCTGTGATCTAGAGCCAAAGTATTCTTATAAAATGACTCTGTGTTGACATTTGTGTTAGCAACCACTTCCTTCCAGGTTCCTCTATATTACCTATGCACTATGCTCTTGTTTATATCTTGCTGTTATGTATTTCTGGGTTTTCATTAATGGAGGAATAATGCTTTAAAGGGTTGTAGCATACATCTCTCAGTGGAAAAGTAATATGTTGGGTTCCCTATAATTTATATTTATGAGCTGGGTTATTCATGTAATCAGTTTCTTGGTCCTTTCTCCTTATTAATGTGTGACAAACAAGAAAATACTCCTACATCAATCTACTCTCAAAATGTTTGACAAAGACTCTCACTAAAGAAAAACCAACAAACGCAGAAGACACAATGACATTTGGAAGAAATTTTGAGATGGATTATTAGTGGTATCACATCCATTCTCTTGGTCAGTTCTAGGATTAAAACCAAGTAATATCAAACCGAAATCAAAAGGCTTAAGGTAACTAGGAAAAATGTTTCTAAGACAGGGATAATTTGCTCAAAATTTTGAAGATTATAACAAAACCTTCATGAAAGTGATAAAGCAAATGGAATCATGGGTATCCTTAGAAGCAACAAAGAGAAAGGGAAGTTGCAGACCTGATGATAAAAGAATAACTAATGACTAGGACTCATATTCAAAAACTATTGGGAAGCTTTCTCTAAATAAAGAGGCCTGCTATGTTCCCCATAATATAGGGATTGATGGGCAACCAAACATTAATAACCTGCCATTTGGAGATGTGGTTACTGTTAAGATACCTACATCTAATAGCCATTGTGACACACAATTGATGGGCAACATGAGGATATCATTTTCAAAACGTGTGGCTATAATAATCAACAATATAGAGTCATCTTGTTAATTTTAGATAACAATGGTACGTTCTATGCTTAACCACTAGAACAGTGAATTTATTAAGGAAATAGGGAGAAAAATAGGTAGATATCTAGATAGGGTTGAACCACATTTGAGCACGTACACATGCCCAAATTAGTATAGAATGTTAACTTTGAAGAAGGAAATAGAACTTCATATAAAAACTAGACTCGTGTACAACACTCCAATTGTGTGCAACTTCCCTTCAAGTGCATTGGCTGCCATTAATATGGCTAATTCACTAGCAACTGCTAGTCTTCTCTTCCCTCGCTTAAGAGAAGTATGGTTTCATAAAGTAGTCTCTTAACCCTTAGGTAAAATAAAGTATCCAACACTACTCCCCGGAGAAGACAAGGTCACTAATTCAAGCACAAAAGCTAATTTGGGTGTTATAGAGTTGATTCCAACAGAGGAGAGGCTAGAGAAGAACCCCAAATCCCAACCTATCAAAGGTTGGGATTGATCCAAATACTCGAGAAAAAAAGGAGGTTCCATAGATATGTTCAGAATAATTTTGTACTATTACTACTAGAGATCATCCAAGGGAACTTCCAATTGTAGAATCTCAAAATGAAGATTAGTCCAATTAGTATTTGAAGATTACCTTGTGTATGCTTTCTTTCTATACTCATCGGTCACTCATATCCCCAATTCTTCATTCCATAGAGATTCAACAATGTTGACTTCAATGAAAGCAACAATGGTTGACATGAATCATCACTTAGATAGCTGTAGAGATTCCAATCACATCCCCCCATTACTCATGGAGAAACTATCCAAAATAGGTATAATCACTAGTGTCATTACCTCTTTGAGATCTAGGTGGAACCAACACAAAATCTATTATTATGTGTTGCAACTTGCCATTGGTTAGCTGCGACTGATAAGGATTGGTATATTCATTGTTCCCACTTGATAACTAGGTAAATGATTGCTATCCACATATTTGGAAACCTCTTTAGCCATGCTTGGTATTAACAATTCTCCTCCAAAAGTTGGGTATTATAGCTATCCTTGACAGAACATTTAAGAATACAATATTGCTTCCCACAAAATAAAAATCTTTCATGAGCCATATAATCAAAGGTATGTATTTCTTGTCTTCAAATAAATGTTATCTTCATGTGCCATATAGTCTAAGCAGGTTTTTGCTGCCTTCGAAGTTTGAACAATCCCCAAAGCTTGAATCATCCTTATATACATCATAATTAATTAAAGCTAGCAATATCCACTCAATGCATCTTTCAAAACATTAACCTTTCTCGTCCTGTGCTTGATAAATAAAAAGGTGAGGTTTTGCTAGTTGGCACAATCTGCAGTTAACTTGTCTTTTGTTTGTAGCTCTACATATACTTCAGAGCTTGACAATCTATGTACAATATGCACTCACTAGGCACTAGATAATGCCTCCAATGATCTGAAGATTATAGAATTGTGTAAGAGAAAAATTCTTTCTTGCTTTGTTAAATTTGTAACTTTAATTAGCTACCAGATGTCCTGCTTGACTTAGTATAATGCTAAGAGACAAACTTGAGATATCACACTCAACCTCTTTGTGAAAATATGGAAGGGCCAAAACTAAATCTTCAAGTACACATCTCTTGAGAGTTTGAAAGCTATCATACCACCTTTGATGATATCAACACATTATTTTCTATCATCAAATGCATGGCAAGCACTGCAATCTTGCTAAGATTTTAGTGAACTTTCTATAAAATTTCACAACTACATGGAATCTTTCTTATACCGCAGCATTATATGGGGTTGATCTCAATAGTATAATCTTAATTTCATCTAGAAATTCAGTAATTCCACAAGGAAATTCTCTCAAAGTGAAAACAAATCCTTTGCAACCTTGTTTAATACCTGTTTTTTTTCATGTGAAACACCCCCAAATTTAAGGACCACAATGCCAGAAAAGAAAGCTTTAGCTAATAGGAGTAGACCTAGAGTCCCCAGCGTTTTGTGATGTACAACTAAAGCTCCTACTATACGCAGGCTGACAAGACAATCATGGTCACCAAGTAGAGAAAGAGAAAGAGTTTGGTATGACAATCTTACTGGTGATAGGTCTAGTTTGTAGACTACCAAAGTGCATGGTAATGGCATTCACAACGTGACAATGCCCGTTTCACTTGGCAGCAAGATGGTAGAGAAAGGTATAGATGAAAGGAGATATCTCTCTCAAAGTATAGTAAAGCAATCAACTAAGTTTGTCAATGCCACCTTGCAACCCTAAGGGACAATGAATTCAATGTCATCTCAAGAGAGTAGTGCCTTTGGGAGGACACCTCTCAAATCCATCCTTGGCTATGGCTCTGAAACAAATGGTAAGTATTGACTTAACAACCTTGTCTGCATAATTTTTCCTAGAATGGACCTTAATTTCAAATTCTTCTTTTGCCTAAAATGAATGCAATTTGTCTTGTAATTTGGCTTGCAACATTTGATAATTCATACTGATGGAACATGCTTGTGTTGCAATTGTGAGAACATCTTTTGTATGTAGAAGCTTCAATAAAAATTGATAAAAATTACAATTCCGCTCTATTGTTTTTAGGATTTAAGGACAATTACACCAAGTAGCTTCCAGCCTCATATGACCATCATGCCAAACTCATCTAAGTATATTGTTTGAGCAAGAGCCACCTAAAGAAAGCAATATAGTATACATGAATCTCCAATTGCAATTAGAAGCAATGACAATTCTAAGTATGGTGCAAGCATTGCTCCAGATCCTCAATGGGGCATGTTTACTTGTGTAATGCAATGGTGTCCCTGCTTTTATGTTATTTTGAATTTGTTTTTAGTGCTACAATTGGAATATATAATATTAATTTATGCCTTGCAATTATAGTTGCTGAGATACTATTCTTTTTCTCTACTGTACTGTTATTTGTGGTCCTCTGGGTGCTTTCTTCTTGTTTTTCTTTACTATTTGAAGGGATTGGTAATTTTAGATTTTACCATATTTCTTGCTGGTTCTATGTTGACATATAATAGGTTGTTTTTGGGATGTTTCTGAAGTTTTTGGTACATGAGATTGACTTTCTATAATGTGCAACTCCCTAACCTTTAGATAGAACCTTCATTGAAAATTGTGAGGGGGGTTTCAAATTCACGTTGGATAACACCCTCGTCTGGGATAAAAGGTTTAACAAAAACAATAACAGAGAAACCATTAGTGACGTCACCAAAAGTTGTAGCTTTTTCAAGGTCTTCCATCCTCTCATCAAGGTCAAGAATCTATGCACCAAAGACATCCTATGGAAATGATGGTTTAAAAAACACAACCACATGAAAACCTTCAGTGCGAATAGCCAAATCTAAAATTTCTTCAAGGTCTTCAATCCCCTTGTCAAGGTTAATTGTGTCTGGATCAAAGCCAACAACAAAGAAACTTTGAGTGGCAACACCAAACTCCGTAGATTCTTCAAGGTCTTCTAACCCATCTTCAAAGGCAGTATTGTCTGCATCAAATTCCTCACCAAGGTCATCCATGTAGTCATCAAAACCATAGTGTCAATCTTCCATGCCAAAACTAAGTTAGAATAATTCAGTTCCTCCTTTAGAACCTTCTTCTGTGAGCAAAGCTAGCATCATGTCATCTAAAAGTTCAGTAATGCCACAAGGAACTTCTCTCAAAGTGAAAACAAATCCTTTGAAGCCTTCTTTAATACCCACTTTTTTAGGTGAAACACCTCCAAATTTAAGGGCCACAATGCCAAAAAAGATGAATTTAGCTAACTGGAGTAGACCTAGAGCCCCCAACATTTAGTGATGTACAATTGAAGCTCCTATTGTAAGTAGGCCGAGAAGATAGTCATGGTCACAGAGCAGAGAAAGCAAAAGAGTTTGGTATGACAACCTTACTAGTGATAGGTCTAGTTTGCAGACTACAAAACTACATGGTAATGGAATTCATAATGTGACAATGCCCATTTCACTTGGTAGCAAGATGGTAGAGAAAGGTATAGATGAAAGGAGATCTCTCTCTCAAAGTATAGTAAATAAATCAACTAATTTTGTCAATGCCACCTTGCAACCCTAAGAGACAGTGAATTCAATGTCATCTCAAGAGAGCACTAGCTTTGGGAGGACACTCTTAAAGCCAACCTTGGCTATGGCTCTGAAACACATGGTAAGTATTGACTCAACAACCTTGTCTACATAATTTTTCCTGGCATGGACCTTAATTTCATATTCTTCTTTTGCCTAAAATGAATGCAATTTTCCTTGCAATTTGGCCTACAACATTTGATAATTCATATTGATGGAACATGCTTGTGTTGCAATTGTGAGAACGTATGTTGTATGCAAAAGCTTCAATAAAAATTAATAAAAATTGACATTTTTGCTTTGTTATTTTCAGGATTTAAGGAAAATTACACCAAGTAGCTTCCAGCCTCATATGACCATCATGTCGAACTCATCTCAGGATATTGTTAGAGCAAGAGCCACCAAAAGAAAGCAATCTAATATACATGACTCTCCAATTTCAATTAGCAACAATTATAGTTCTGAGTATGGTGCAAGCATTGCTCCAGATCCTCAATGGGGCATGTTTGATGATAATGATTTGGGGAGTGAGAGAGGTCATTAGTACAATAGAATTAAATTCCAGGGAGATGGTAGGAGCACAAACTGGTTGAACAACCCATAATATGGAGAGAATAAATATGGCCAGACTCTTTTCTGACCAAGGAGTTGAAATATTATCCGATCCAATATATAATGCCACAAAAGAATACATTGGTAGTGAATATTATAAGAATAAAATTGGAAATGAGTATTAATGACACTTGTATCAACCGAGAAAATAAAATATATCATCAAGAACCATTTGATTGGCCACATCTGCACCATCCTGATATGTTTGTCATGAACTTGTGTACTACACTGAGTTGTTTTATGGACACATCTGCAACCTCCCACTTCTAATGTAGTGTTTGACTTGATTGTTTCCTTAGATAATAGAATTGCAACACAAGTATTATTAGTCTTCTGGGTCACTACTTTTAGAGCCAAAAGCACAATGGCGATTGAGCAGGTTCATGTGCAAAATGTGCCACTAAATCGCATAAGTTTGAGAGGCTTCAACCTCATTTACCACTGTGAATAGATGCTTGCAACTCTAGATGGGATTCAACTTGGTAACATTATCCCATAGGAAATTAGTAGTCACATATTCACACCAAATATTTTTCCAAAGGACTTCTATTGAACCCCATTCCCAATACATCTTTCCAATAAAAAAAACCCTATTTTTACTAGGTGTCCCCTATTTTTACTAGATACCTTTTTTAGAACCCCCAATACATATAAATTCCCCCATATAATTGCAATATATTGACTCTATCTTTCAAAATTGTAAAACCCCTTTATGATTGAATGTTCTGAGATAGTGGTCAACAAGGTGAAGTACTTGTGCACAAAGATTGGATATGTTTGTTATAAAAACTAGTTTTTGAACTTCAAGGAATCCATAGGAAATAAAAAAAGATATAATTGATAAGGTGCTAAATAAGATCAAACTAAAAGTCCACAAGATAGGAAATAATCTGTGCCATTTTGTTGGTACCCAGATAACAGATGACATATGGATAATACTACATATTTTGTGCTTAACATCATGAATATTGTTAGTAATGGGTAGTTAGTATGCATCAATTTCAATGTTCAAGCATCATGAGGATCATGACATCATCTCCTACCATAGATTTTTTCCTACTGATTTCTATAGTTCTGATGTGATGGATGTTCTATGGCAGAATGCTTGAACATGATGAATCCTAGTTGTAATGTTGAAAGTTTTTTTTTTTTTTTTTTTTCTAATTATTATTTTTTGTATAAAATGCTTCCTTTAACTATTAATAAAATATATTACATATTAGTAATGTCACACAAAATGGTGCGCAATTGGGCAGCCTCAACGATTGAAAATAATGGTGTGAAATACCCTAGTATCTATAAAAAAATGCCCAAAAACATAAAGCCTATCAAAATTGACACATGGACATACATTTTAGAAGAAAAATATCTTAAAATCCACTTGACATAAATGGAAAAAACTAAAAGTCTTGCCATAAAGACACAAAAGAAATGTTCACACATTTCCAAACAATTCACTAATTGTCATGATGAAACCTGCAATTAAAGGGGTATCTTCTTTGTCATTAGGAATGGCCCCCAACCATCATTAGTTGCCTAAAACTTTGTGATAATGTAAATTCAACCATCATTAACATGATAAACATCTTTTGTTGGCTTCTTGTTCTTTGAAATAACAAGGGAAAGTGTTAGCAACTTATCAATCTGGGGTAGTGGTGGAGGGCTACATGGTCTAGCTATGGTGATGCTCACCTCTAGCGATCAACACAACTAGTTCCATGCCTTGGCCTTCTACTAGAACTTTGTGATTCCCTAGTGAAAGCAGAGGGAGTATGAGAGCCAATAGATTTTTTCCTGCTCTATATATTCTTGCAATTGGCATAGATGTGGCACATCCCACTAAATTTTGCATTTGAAAAATAATTTGCATCTAAATATTAAAGAAAAACATAAGTTATTTGTTTTCCTAAGTAAAAATTTGATCATCTTGGCCCTTGTTAAACTCTAAACAAGAATTATTTCTTTTCTTACACACAAGAAATATAATTCTAGCTCTAATAATCTATTGAGATCTAGGGAAGTTGATGCCCTAAGACACTATGTACCCTAGCAAAGAAACGTATCAGGAAATGGGTGTAATGAGTATTACACACCCAAGTGGATAACCTCTAGGAGAAAATTTTATCCCATTTTATTTGTTGGCATAACCCAGTGAGTGTTATTCATTGAAATGTATTTTGTAAAGGCCTCGACCTTGTTCCAATTCAACTCCATCCACTGGGTTGTAGAGGATTGCAAGCCTAATTTCATGAAGAGTAAGTTGGGGATGATCACCTTGACCTGCTCGATGACATGTATATGAAGATTGGCTACCTTGGATATTTTTTTTTACTTAAAATGAATTAATTTAATTTTATTTCATTTCATTTTTTTATTTTATTTTATTTTTATTTATTTTTATTTTATTTTTATTTTTATTTTATTTTATTTTATTTATTTATTATTATTATTATTTATTTATTTATTTATTTATTTTTTGTTGAAAGAGACACATTCCCATGTCTGAGCATAAAAAATGTCTTTGATATTGTTAATGCCTCTTTTGAAAAATTAAAGGACCAAGAACCATGTTGTCTTGAATTTTATTTCATAAAGTAGGATGAGGCCACCATAAAGAGTGATCATTCAAAATAAACCAACTTCAAAGCCTTGGCATTTCCAGTTCAATATTCTAGGCAACCTTCTAGGCCCTCCAAATGCTCCAAGCAGTAAAAGTCCCTTTGAAGTCTCTAAATTTATACTCTCTGGGTATGATCACCGTTTTTTTTCATTCGTGACGACTTGCGGGTCTAGAAGTAGTCAAGCACCAACTTCGTGTAACAGTTATGGTGGTAGAGGTACTCTTATTATAGGCTCACCAGATGAAGTGCTTTCAAAGCTCAAATAAAGAAGAAAAAAACCAAATTTGCATCAAATATGTCAAACGTTCACACAACTAGGAATCCAAAGCCATACATGTTTCATGCTTGACAAATATTCTGCAAATATTTATGAGTAAGATCCATTGTATTTATGGATACATTTGCAGAAACAATTTTTGTACCATGCAATTAACTTGATTTTTTTTGTTTTTGTTTTTTTTCACAAAAATATAAAATATTTTAATATTATTTTCTGCAAATATTTATGAGTATTTGTACCATGCAGTTAGCATGCTTGACAAATCTCCATTTTTTCTACAAAAATATAAAATATTTCATTTGAATGTTACTAGACTTTGGTGTGGGAAGATTACAAGAAATGGGATTGGAAAAAGGATGGGGAGACCAATGCAGAGAATGTCTTGGATATGATTCATTTGTTGTTGGAGATCCTTCAGGCACCTGATCCATCGACTTTGGAATTGTTTATAGGAATGATTCCTATGTTTTTTAATTTTGTAATTATTTCACCTCATGGTTATTTTGGGCAAGAAATTTTTGGAATGCCAGACACTAGGGCAGGTAAAAGCTCTTTTTATAATTGCAATGCCCATTCCATGATATCTTCTCTTTATTGTTTGATTGTATTTTGAACTTTTACTTTGATTTTGTTTTGTATTTTAACTATAAAATTGAACATACTTGGTATCATATCCATTTAAACAACATCCAAAACTTTGAAGATAATAGTAGTATTATAGTTGTTTTGTGTTAAAAGATTTTTAGATTGAAAGTTTATAGATATAAAAGATGAAAACAAATGTCAGTGCCTTTGTTTGATTGTTACTTGACTTTGGTGTGGGTAGGTTACATGAAATGTGATTGAAAAAAGGATGGGGAGACAATGCAAAGCATGACTTGGATATGATTCATTTGTTGTTGGAGATCCTTCAAGCACCTGAGCCATTGAATTTGGAAATGTTTTGAGTAGGGATTCCTATGGTTTTTAATGTTGTGATTATTTCACCTCATTGGTTATTTTGGACAAGCAAATGTTTTAGGAATGCCAGACAAGACATCAGTGGACAGGTAAACAATTTTTTTATAATTGCAATGTCCATTCCATGTTATCTTCTCTTTATTGTTTGATTGTATTTTGAACATTTCTTTTGATTTTTTTGTCTTTTAACTATGAAATTGAAAAAAATTGGTATGGCATCCATTTAAACAACAACCAAAGCTTGAAGATGAAATCAATATTACACAATATTGATTGAAATCCTTTTAGTTGTTTTGTGTTAAAAAAATTTCATGACTATTAGAAAAATTTACTTTTATGTTGTTATTTGAGCACATGTTGTTTATATACTTGACCAAGTTCATGTGTTAGAGAATGAAATGTTGTTTTGAATAAAATGACAAGGATTAGACATCACATCTCATATTATTTGTTTTCACAAGTTATCTACAAGTTGAGATTTTTAAGCATATAACTTATAAGTTGACATGATTGTGCCTAAGCTTTCCCTGAAGGTTGAATACTAGTTTACTAAGATGTTCTTTTCTATGGTGTCATTTTATTTTCTTTGTTTATACAGGTCATCTGGCCACATAGTGGTCACTATTGCCCAACTGAAGAAAACTTGTTCAAGTTTCTTGCTTTTATGGGGAAAATTGGCTTTGACATTGCTGATGTTGAGGTATATGTCATATAAATAATTTATAGTCTACTTTAGTTTATATTATAGTGTTCATCGTCTTTCATGGCTTACACTCTGCACTGTATCTTCTTTTGTTTTCAGAAAAGGAACTCAATATTGATGGTAAGAAGCAAGAATTGAAGAAAGAGGAGAACAATAACACTAGAGTGACAAACACAAAAAGAGAGAGAGAAGAGAATCAGTCTAGTGATACTCTTAGAGCCAATATCCCACATAAGTCACACACATAGAGACTGATGGTCAAGTCTTCAGAGTTGGTGAATCCACCTGCAATGCCTTGGAAACACAATGATAATGTTTTGAAGCAATGAAACAACATTTCATGTGTAAATTTTAGTCCAACCAATATTAAGTTGGAAACTCATATTGTAATACTTGACATTTCATATAATATAATTTATGTGCTTGAAATTATTTATAGTTGCACTTGATATTGTTTAGTATTGTAATTAACATATATAACTTTGCGTTTTTATATTAGATAAACATGCACATTGTATGATTTGTTTTTTTGTTTTTTTTTTTTTTTTTTTTAAATTTAGTCACAAAATAATACTAATTAATTTTTGTTGATTAATAATGAACACATAAAATCAATCTAAAACTACTAAATTAGTAGTTTATATTGACTAATGATGAACATAAATAAAATGAATATACAACCAAATTAGTTGTTTATAATGATTATTAATGAAAGTAAATGAAATGAATATAAACTACTAAATTATTCATTTATATAATGAATATGAGACTACCAAAAAAAGATAAAGGAATTCTGCAAATGATAAATTTGTGATTACAAATGAAGACTAAATTTTGCATATATACAACTATTAGTAGCTAAATTACAGTGTCTTATAACACGACCAAAATTTAGTCATATTTGTTTGGTCATTCATTGGTTTCACACGATGACTAAAATTTGCATATATATGACTATTAGTAGCTAATTTAAAGTATCTTATAACATGACCAATATTTTGATCATACTTCTTTGGTCATTAAATGGTTTTATTGAGTAATCATATAGTAAAATATTTTGTTGTATATTTGGTAATTAATTGTTGCAATTAATGACTAAATCAATGACCAAATTAATGACTAAATATAACAGTAGATGATGAAATTGAAACAACAAATTAATGACTAAACTAAAAATGACTAAAAGTTGGTTGCGTTATAAGATATTGTAAATTAGCTACTATTGGTCACTGACTGAAAAATGATCGTTTATATGAAAAATTTAGTTATTTTATTAGTAACTAATTAACTATTTTGTACTAGTGATGCTTGAGAGTGGTTTCATTTTTACACAAGCTTGAAACAAAGGAAAACTATGCTTGATATAAGTTTTCATGCTCCCACGATAATAATGTGATTCTAGGCACATGCCCCCCAAGCTTCATTTCATTCACCTAAGTAGACTATTGGTTACTAATAGGTGGATGGGATGAAGGTTCATTCATGAGATCAAGTGAAAGACTTGATTGGGAATTTACGAGATCTAATCAAAGACTTGAATTGGAAGTGGATTTGTTTCATTTTTTTAATGAGCTTGACACAGGAAAAGAACTATGTTCAAGGGACTTTGCTTCATTCTTTTAATGAGCTTGACACAAACAAAGAACTATGCTCAAGGGACTTTGTTTCATTTTTTAATGAGCTTGACACAAGAAAATGAACTCTTATCTGAGAAACTTGTTTCATTTTTTAACGAGCTTGACACAATAAAAAGAACTCTACTCCGAGGTGTTAAATTTCCATATTGTTCTATAATTATCAATTATTTTAGCCCAATTCAACACTTCACTTAGCAACCTTTCATATAGAAATTAATATTTTCAATCATCAACAATAATTGAAGATAGAACAATAAATGTACTGACAAAGGAGTCAATCAACACATCAACAAGAAACACCAGGTTTATTCAAAGACTAGGAAAAAACCCACAAGGGGGAAAACCTTTTGAAATTATTCTTCTTATTGTATTGTTATAAAATATCCAGGAGAGAGTAAAATGGGTGCAATATAATATCATTAAGCAAAATAACCCAATAACATTTAGAAATATATTTCCAACATCTCTATGGTCAACTTTGGTCAACAGGAAAATTTCAGTCAAACTTTCCAGTTGTAGGGAGGGGGAGTTGTATGAGTGACTGAAAGCTCCCAGCCGCTCCCTTGAGCCTGCAAGCTAACGAATGCAGTTGAATTTATCCTTTGATGAGCCAGTGACTATAACCCAAAACCCTAAAAATAGATGCGAGCTTTAGACCCTATAATTTCAAACCTTTGTAAACTTATTTTTATTGACCCAGCCTCAGAACTATGCAAACCATCAATGAAGAAGAGAAGAAGAAGATGCTTGGTGATCTACAAATGAGTTTGAGGTCACTTGTATTTATAGAATTCCAAGGGTGACCATTTTACCATTAGGGTTGACCTATCCAAATGTGCATATGTGAGTTTTTCTTCATAAGTAATCTTCCCTTGTTCAAATTTGATAATATTTAGGTCGATTCTAGTCCTCTTGAAACATGGAATTCAATGAAATAATAATCTCCATAAAATGAGATGTTAAAAGTGGAATTTGGCCTTGGTTTCCAATTTTAAAACTCCCTCTCAACTAGGGGGAATTACACTTGCATCATGTCATGTATATCATGTTGTCATATCATGTCCCATCTCTGCTCTACTCTATCTGTTGAAACATTCTCGAATCTAAAGAAGAAGAATCACTAAGGAGCTGAAGCTACCACCCTCTACATCATCAAAGGGCACATCTCAATCCGAAAAAATATCAGAGAGCACATCTCAACCTGAAACCAAATCGAGGAGCACATCTCAACCCATAATATCATGGGGGAGCTAAACATTTATAACCCCATATCGAGCAATAGGTGATATAGGGGAGCACATATCAACCCATCCTATTTCCCACTGATATTCCCAATAATGACCCTCAAGAGTCATGTGGTAGAACACCTGCATCATAATCAGCTTGGGTTGTACACCCCCAAGTACACTCTCAACCCGTTGGCCAAACAAGGAGTGGTATTCCCAACAAGCCCAACTTGTGGGTATGATTCCAAATGGGGTATACTCTACAAAGAGCAAGATAAGGGGGAAACATATCCAACCCTATGGGCAACATATAGGGGAGAAATATCTACGACCATATTGTCCAGAAATCTCTTAACCCTAAGAACTCTTCATCTCAATTCCTCACCCTGGGAGCTGAGACAGGGGGGAGAGCTAGCCGAGTGTTCTCGATCAGCGATGCCACTTATCAGGATGGGTCACATCCATTAGTCCAAGATGATCTTTGAAGACTAAAAACTTCCCTTTCAGCAAAGCCTTGGTGAGAATATATGCAATATGCTCATCTGTCGATATGTGATGGAGTTTAATGGTTCCTCTCTACACCATGTCTCGAATGAAGTGATACCGAATCTCTATGTGCTTGGACTTGTCATGAAATGTGAGATTATTTTCAAGATGGATCCTCCTCTTGTTTTCGTAGTATATCATTGTAGTGTTTAGGACCTACTCAAATAACTCTCCAAAGAGCTTCCTCAACCAAACTGCTTCGCAACTAGCCATGATAGTGGAAATGTACTCTGCCTTTGTGTTACTCAATGTTACAAACTTCCTCTTCCTGTTCATCGAAGATATTATGGCAGGTCTAAGGGTAAAAGAACATCCAAACATACTCTTCTTGTTGAAAATATTTCTTGCCTAGTCAGCATTAGTGTATCCATGAAGTTGAACATCCCCGGAAGAATATCTTAGACCAATTTTGATCATCCCATGGAAATATCTCAAAATGTGTTTGGAAGCGATCCATTATGCATGGAGAGGCTCAGTCATGAATTGATTCAATGTATTCACTGCGTAGCATATGTATGGACATGTATTACCTAGGAACATCATAGCCCCAATCAATTGTCTATACTCATATGGATTTTCCAAATTGGGTCCTACAACCTCTTCACATAACTTCTTGAAGTTCATTTCCATCGGTGTGGGTAGGAACTTGCATTATGTCATTTCAAATCTCTCCAACATCTTCACACCATATTTTCCTTGTGAGAGGAAAATATCACCAGGCCTTTGCCACACCTCAAGGCCTATGAAGTAGTGCATGAGGCCAAGGTCCTTCATCTTGAATTCAAAGGCTAAATCCCTCTTACAATTGATTATCAAGGGCTCACTACCTATCAAGAATGGATTGTCAACATATAAAACCAAAATCAATGACATATCTTGGACTATCTTGAAGTAGAGGTTAGGATCGAGATTGCTTCTTATGAATCCCATATTCATCAAATAACTATCTATCTGGACGTACCATGCTCTGGGGCCTTGCTTCAAACTATATAGTTCCTTCTTCAACCTACAAACATGTGCCTTTTGATCCTCTACTTCAAATCCCTGTGACTTCTCAATGTACACTTCTTCTTGTAACATGCCATGAAGGAATTGTCTTCACATTCATGTGATGAAGGGTCCATCCTTGACTTGCAGCAAGGGAAACTATCAAATGAATAGTTGTATATCGAGCCACAGGTGCAAGTATATCATCATAATCATATCTCTCTTTCTGGGAGAATCCTCAAGCCATGAACCTTGCTTTATATTCGATCTTGAATAATCATTTTGAAGTCACCACAGATTTCCCATTTGGTCTCGGCACAACATCCCATACATCATTCTTCATATTGATTCATATTCTTCAGCCATAACATCTTTCCAAAACTTTTCCTTCACATCTTCTTCAAAGGTGGGAGGTTAATCTTGAATCATAGTGCTCATCGCTACAACACATCGTTGGTATATGCATAGCTTCTTCCTTTCTCTAAATGATCTTCAAATGAGAGTTCATCTCTCATCATCCTGTAATGTGTCTCGAAGCCAAAGTGGCCTCTTCTTGGTGGGAGGATCAAATGGAGGAGTATCTAAGGGATCCATGGGCTCCACAGGATCATCGAAATTATCTGTCTTAGAGTTGAGCATGAAAGGATCATCTAAAGTATTGATCCAGGTGGCTCCAGAGACACACACAGGATAAAGAGGGCTTATGAAAGCTCAAAAATCAAAGTGTTTGGATTATGCTTGAACTAGGTTCATGTTAAAGATCTTGTCGTCATGATCGCGGTGGTGTGAACGGTTCATCAATCCGAGTTCGGATGAGGAAGATAGAGGCAGTCAAAGTTTTGGTTGACTTTTGCTGACTAGGCACAATTTGGAGACGAGACACAATTTGGACTTTTGCCTCATTAAAATGACTCCTTCGTTCAAATTTTGAAATTTTCGAAAAGGGCTTATGATTATTATATAAAATATTTATATATATATATATATATATATATATATATATATATATATATATATATATATAGGAGGTGGTGGGCCACCACCCCCACCACCCGACACCTCTCTATATATATGAACCATACGTATTAAATAAGAGAGGCCGACGTTGATTGAATCTGTCCGGCCCACGTGGGCCGGCCTCCACCGGGCGGCCCCATGTACAACACGCCTTCCAACAACCTCATTTAATGTGCTTCTTAAATGTACAAACACACCAACAGATATTACGTGTGTAGAGGGTATGGGGTGGGCCGTCCAATGTAGACCCGATCCCCAAATCAATTCATTCAGTTATTCTTTTTAAAGAAAAAAGAAAATAGACAATGTATTAAAAAAGAGGTGTCGAGGTTTGACTACCCGACCTCCTCCTTACTATGCAGAGCTCATACCAATCTGCCTACAACTGAATTATTGATTTATCTGCCCAGAAAATTAATATAAATCCAACATTTTCCCAGTGCGCAAGAGAGGATGGAGGAACCAGGAGTTGGCATGAAATTCAAGACAATATTTTTTAATTAATTTTTAATGCAGGTGGAACCATGATTGAGCAAAATTTCCAAGAGGGTGAAATTTTTGCATTGTCCAAATTGGACAAACTTTATGTCAATCTTACACCTCTCGGTGACATGAACCCAATGGTGCAGTCAATTTCCTAATCTGAGCAGCATATTTGCAGAGGACCCGGAGGAGGGAATCTTCGAGGAATCTAGGGGGAATCTAAAAGATCCTTAAGCCCTAGATTTTCATTTTCTCAAAATTCAGAAATTTGATAGTCGATTTTTCACTATTCGACGCCACAAATATGATGGTGTGTTCAGATTTTCCATTTTCTCATTTCATTTTTCGGCCACTTTTCTAAGTGGAGTGTAAGTGTCATCATTCATGTGCAAGCAATCATTTCAATGCAATTCGATGCTGTTAGTTCGATGGGACAAACAACTTTAGCAGCTTGGCACCCTTTTCTTCAGATCCTTGTTTGATGCTTGATGTGGGATCTTGTTTCTTACTCGTTTCCATGATTCCTGTTTGATGTGACGCAGAATCATCTGTGTGATGTACTTGTTGTCATGATTTGTCATATTGTGTTTTGAGATCCCTTTTTTGTATGTTGATGGGATACTCATGTTGTCGTCATGCATGTTTGCATTGAGATCCCTTTTATGCCATATTGGCTGGATGTTCATTATCATCATGCATGAGTTTGTGTCAAACTGATAGGAGTCCTTTTTTACTGAGAATTCTTGTAGCAGAACATCTCTTGGAGCCAATCCTGTGCGAGGGCATTTTCCTTGTATGATAGCGACATCACCTCTTATGTACATCATCACTATTGACAACACTTAATGCAACGACCTACACCATCTTGACACTGGGGCCGGGAGACGTAGTCCCTCCTGGATGAACTCCATTATCAATGGCCTATGTTTTCATGTGTTTATTATTGTCATGTTTCTCTTCTTTACAATATGTAGATGTATTCATTTATGTTCTTTTAAAAATACAATTTAACGATTACGAAAGTAAAAGGTCTTGGAAGGGTCCTTTGTCACACCCGAACCTGGATCAAGTATCCATACCATCATTCTTCCTAAGAGGAGGAGGCAGAGGAAGCTCCCTTTCTTTACCAAGGGAAACATATTCATCAAATGTTACATCATTGCTAATCTCAACCTTCCTTTGACCAAGAAAATATATTCTAAAATCTTTATAATTTTCACGATATCCAACAAACATACCTTTTCTTATTGTGGACTCCAACTTGTTTCTTTCGTCCTTCGGCACATGAATGTATACAGGGCATCCAAAGATATAAAGATAACCAACATCGAGCTTGACACCTGTGAATACTTCTTCGGCGGTCTTTTTGTCTAATGCTTGATGAGGCACCTTGTTTTTAACATATATGAAAGAATTTGTTTCTTCTCCCCAAAGGAGCTTTGGAAACTTTTGATCATGGAGCAAGGCATGTGTAGCTTCTATAATGGACCTGTTCTTTATTTTAGCCACTCCTTTCTATTCGGGAGTATAGGGCACAATTGTCTCTTTCTTTATAACTTCCTTCTTGCAAAAATCAATGAACTCCTTAGATGTGTACTCTCCACCCATGTCAAACCTGAATACTTTGATTTCTTCCCTGTTTGATTTTTGATCAAAGCTTTGAACTTCTTTAACATTTCAACGGTTTCATAAATAATGTATCCATGTCTTTCATGAGAAGTCATCAATGAAGGTGATGTAGTAGAGATGGTCACCAATAGAATGCGCGGGCATTGGGCCACATATGTTAGAATGAATGAGATGGAGGATGTAATTTGTCTTGTTCTCGCTAGAGGGGAATGGTCCCCTTGTTTTCCTTCCACTAGCATAACCTAGACATACTCCATCATGTTGAGCTTGAACCTTGGGAATCCCAAAGACTGATTGTTCCAAATTCGGAAGAGCATCATAATGTATATGGGCCAATATTCGGTGGTATAGATCACTTAGATGATTAATATCATAGACCAATGATAGAATAGGTCTTCCAATAACCCTATAGAGTCCTTCATATCTTGATCCCAATGTGAATGCATCTCTCATAGGTGTTCCAATAGGCCAAGTAAGAACCATTCCCTTGATGAAGACAACCCTTATCCCTTTGTCTTCCAAAGCAGATATTGACACCAAATTCTTCTTCAATCTTGGCACATACATCCGATCGTGGAGCAAAATAGATTCCCTAGAATTCAAATGAAATTTGACGGACCCAAAGCCTTTGACGAGATGAGTGGAGTTGCCTCCAAGAATAATTTTCAAATTTGACTCCCTCTACCAAATTAGAGAGAACTTCCATATATCCAGAGAAGTGATGAGTGGCCCCACTATCAACCAACCAACTATCCCACGAATCCAAAGGAGATGAACTAGATGTAAGGGAAGAAATAAGAATATATTCATGTTGATTTGCAACATTACTTTCATAACTGGAGAATATTGACTTCTTTTGGGAACAATGATCCTCTTCATGGTCACTAGGAGCATCTATTCTTCTTCTTCCATCTATTCCATTGCGATCATTCCTTCATTATTCTCTTCTTATTTGATCATCAAACGTGTTGTTGTTGCTTCTAGTGTTGTAGCATGGACCATTGTTCTTCTCAGGGAAATCTCAAACATAATGACCCTGCTTGTGACAATTGTAGCATTCAATGTAAGATCATGATCTATCATTCCTTCTATTTGCATCTCAAGGTGGAGCCTTTATTGAATTTTATGGACCTCCTTTTCCTTTCTTCTTCCTCTTTTGAGTGACAAATACAGTGGGCTCTCCCTCTTCATTAATTTGAATCCTTCCTCTTGATATCATCCTTGATTCTTCTTAAGTGAGATCTCCAACAATTTCATCAAATGAAGGGAGGGTATTGTTGTTGTTTATAGTAGTAATGAAGGTTTCCCAAATGGAAGGGAGACCTCTTACAGTCACAAACACCAATTCCCTGTTAGACACAGGTTCCCCAACTCTTTGAAATTAATCTCTAAGATGATATATCCTCATAATGTAGAATTTCACAGACTCCCCTTTGTTCATCTTTGTGTCTTTTAGTTAATCTTCCAGGGAGATTATTTCATTCAAATTCTTGACTTCATACATTCCAACTATATTATCATACATGTCCTTAGAATTCTTCAAATTTCCAACATATGCAAGTAAATTATCTTGTAAACCATTAGTTATAATTTGTTTTTCTTTTAACTCACCTTTCTTGTGCTTATTCTTGACAATAGTGGAAGCATTCTTTGGAGGCTCATGTACTTTTCCTTGAATGTAATCCAAAACATTATTGTTGTTAGCTATGAACTCCAACTTGACTTTCGATGCAACAAAGTTAGATGAGTCACCCAACTTCTCATTTTCCTTGAAGAAGGAAGAGACCTTAACCTGACTAGATTGGCTCCTTCAATTTTTCCAAAGATTTTTGTTTCAATACTTGTCTCCTTTTGGGCTTGTCCTTCACCTTAGCTCTGATACCATGTTAATTTTTCATATTGTTCTATAGTGTATCAATTACTTCAGCCCAATTCAACACTTCAATTAGCAATATTTCTAAAAGAATTTAATATTTTCAATCATTAATATTAATTGAAGATATAACAATAAATGCAATGACAAAGGAGACAATCAACACATCCATAAGAGACATGAGTTTTTGTCAAATACTAGGGAAAAACCCCACAAGGGGGGAAAACCTTTGAAATATTTGAGTTTCAGTTATCTGTTCCATAGAAACTTTGAGCTCCCACTGGAAATAAAAAATAGCACGTGGAAATTTCATTTGCAAAGGTCAAATTATACAGGGCTTAAGGCTACCATTTCAGGGTAGTGGAATAAAGTGGGGAGCTCGCAGAGTGTCGATAAAGGAAATACTAATGGCCTTTTACCTCGTAGCAGACAAAACATTTGAAGAGGAGATGCATTTATTTCTTTAGCTCATGTATGGAAGTCAGGCAGGATTATCAATAGTTAGCAACTGCACCAATAACTAGGATAACAGATTGTTTGGCGTCGCTTAATAGAAGTGAAAGTGAGCATGATCATTTAAATCAAGTAAGTGATAATAAACAATAGCGAATTGCTTATTTTTATAGTGAGGGAGGTAAACTACAGGTAAGTCACTATCTAGGTGCTACTCCCTATTGATGCCTGACTACTTGGGTGGGTGGGGTGCCACCTACCTGAAGGAAAGTCTCAGAGTGCTGGCAATTATGCAACCAACCCAATGAGCATGAGCGGGCGACAGAGAAGAATAGAGAGAAACATACCGATGAAGAAAATAGATAATTATAGAATGGATTCCACATTCAAGGGTGGGGTGAAACTTCTAGCAATGCCCTCTCCCCCAAATGAAAGGAACTGGGAAAATGGGAGTATGGCATGGATTCATTCCACTATAATAAGTTCACCATCCAAAAATCCATGCAATGTGGACTTAGCAAGCATGGATGTTGAAGATCATAACCCAGATCACAATATTGAATCTCATAATTTGTATTTCGACCACAAGCATCATAAACAAGCTCTTAATGAGCATTGTGCGGAACTCCACATTCCCACACAATTTATTGTGCGGGAGTGCAGAGTTGTGCAGCAATGCAGATCTCCTTACAATGCTCATTAACAATGCACTCCAAAAAAATATCATTTTACTCCGACTATAATGCAACATATAAAAGAGCACAATGTTTTTTAATAATTATGTGGTAGTGTAGAGCTCCTCACTCTTAAAAAAAATACTAATCATTTTACTCCAACTATAAGGCAATATACAAAGGAGTGGAATGTTTTTAATAGGTGAAGTGGAATGTCACTACAACAAAACCAGCGATTAGCGTCCCTTTTTACTTCTTTTCTTGCATCTAGAGCCCATTTTTGGTGCTATTTGCATCCATTTATCAAATATGGTGCAAAACTTGACACAAAATTTGCATCAAGTTTTGCACCAAATCTTACACCAAGTTTAGCACCAGGTATTGCAATAGGTTTTGCACCACGTTTTGCACCAAATTTTATGCCAAGTTTTCTGTCATCCTTTACACTAGGTTTTGTTCCAGGTTTTGCATCAAGTTTGGCACCTAATTTTGTTTGACATACTTTTGCATCCTCATTTGCATCCACTTTTTGCACCTAAACTTGCATCAACTTTTGCATCGAATTTTGCATCCTTTTTTGTATCCATTTTTTCATCCATTTGTGCATCCCTTTTGCGCCAAGTTTTACATCGTGTTTTGTGTCTAGTTTTTCATAAAATTTTGCATCTACTTTTGTTGCATCCACTTTTCCCTCTTGTTTGGCATCCATATTTACATCCTCTTTTGCATCTATTATTGTACCCACTATTGCATCTAATATTTTTGTGCCACAATTAGCGCCTAGTTTGGCACCTCCTTTTGCACCCACTTTTGATTATAATTTTGCATCCACGTTTGCATCCTCATTTGCGTCTAGGTTTTCATCAACTACTACATCTATTTTTGCATCCCTTTTTGTATCCAATTTTGGACCGGGATTTGCATCGGGTTTTGTGTCTCGTTTTGCATCTACTTTTGCATCGACTTCTATTGCATCCACTTTTGCACACAATTTTTCATCCACTGTTGCACCCATTTTAAATTTCACTTTTTGCATCCCTTTTTACATCTTCATTTGCATCATACTTTGATTCTTTTTTTGCATCTATCATTACATCCACTTTTGTTATGCCACAATTTGCACCATGTTTTGCACTCACTGTTGTATCCACGTTTGCTTCCAATTTTGCATCCATGTTCACATCCTCTTTTGCATCAAATATTGCATCTATTTTTGCATCCACTTTTATGTCAGGTTTATGCATTGGGTTTTGCATCTCGTTTTGTATCTACTTTTGCATCTACTTACATTATATCCATTTTTTGCATCCAATTTTGTTTTGCCTGTTGCATCAATGTTTGCTGCCACTTTTACATCCATTTTTGCATCTTATTTTGCATATTTTTTGTCTATTGTTACATCCACTTTTGTTGCACCATATCTTGCGCCTACCATTGCAACCACATTTGCTTCCACGTTTGCATCCCCTATTGCATCCACTTTTGTTTCATCCATTTTTGCATATACTTTTGTTTCCGTTGTTGCATCCACATTTGTTTCACCACAATTTGTGCCAAGTTTTACACCTACCATTGGACCCATGTTTGCTTCCACTTTTTCCTTCATGTTTGCATCCAAGTTTGCATTGACAACTGCATCTACTTTTGCATCCACTTTTGTGTCAGGTTTTTTATGTTGTTGTGCATCTACTTATGTTGTATCCACTTTTCATCCAATTTTACTTCTATTGTTGCCCCAATTTCTATGTTCGCTTTTGCATCCCTTTTCCAACACTCATCATATTTTCTGCATTGATGATATTCCTTATGGCATTGACAATTATGAACAATTGATGACAATGTCAATAATATTGACAATGATGAAAATGAAGATGATGGCGATGACATGAATTGTGATTATGATGATAAAGACGATAGTGGTTACAATGACAATGATGATGATGGCAATGATTATGATGATGACGATGCTAATGACGTTGGCGAATCTTCCCAATTTTAGATGTTGTCATTGTCATAATCATAAGCATTATCTTTGGTGTCATGATCATCATTTTCATCTAGGTCATCATCAAAAACAATAATGGCATGAATGATGATGATGCATGATTACAACAATGTCGATAGAAATTACATTAATGATGATGATGGGGATGATAAAAATGACAATGACGATGATAATGGTGGTGATGATGATCATCATCGATCATCTGTCAAAAATAGAGTTGTTATTTCTCTTACGTATATCAATGTGTCCTAAACAACCCTTTTCTAGCACTGATCACATTTTTTGGGTTGATGATATTTCTTACAACATCTACAATTATGAACAATTGCAAACAATGTCCATAATGATGATGATGATGGCATGAATGGTGATTATGATGATAATGTAATGATGGCAATAAAAATGACAAGGATGATGGTGATGATGATGACAATGATTATGATAATGAGAATGACCTTACAATCTTATGGATTCGTGAACAATTACTAGTTTCAATACCATCTTCTGGATACGTATTACTATCATACTTTTTAAATTTTCTGTCTCTCTTGAGGTATCTTACTATAATGGTGTTGTCAACACTAGAAAGATATCTTGTTGTAATGGTGGTTCTAATGTTAGCACTAGCAAAGTTTAGTAGGAAGGATGCTACTACAGGAGGAATTCCTTCTAAGTGACTATGGCATTCAAAATGAGGCTTTATGGGCTGCTTGTTAACACATGTTCTCATGCTCATATAAAATTAATGTGAAAAGTTGCTTTAATTGGTTCCCATGCATAATTGATATTGATAATGGGGTGGTATAAAATTGTAATGGGCATATCCGTTAGTTAGTTATGATGGGTCAACAACATTGAAACCATCCAAGTGACATTTCACCTTGGAACAATCGTCGCTCGTGCGAAAACACGAAGTTTATGTAAATGAAAGTTGTGATTGTAGTGGAATTAAAACCATCGAGAAATATCAAAGAAGACGCTGCCTACCAGTTTTGAAAGACAACCAAGGCATTGAACAACTATTTGCATTAGGATGTAGTGAGGGAATCGAAGGAAATTTGGCAGCCCTAAGTTGCCATTACTATTGCCAATCACACATTCAATAGTAACCATAAAAGGTAGCCACATATAAACAGAACCTCGAGGTGTTGACAATCAGAATCTATTGTAATAGCTTTGACGTATATATAGTTTTGTGTTTAGATGAGAATGAAGTGGGCTTCATCCAGGGTTCGGCTCAATCCTCGTCCATTCCATGCAGTGGTGTTTAATTCGCCAAGCAAGAGAATATTACGTGAGTGTTCAGAGTTAAATCAACAGAAATCAAGGACGTGTGATTGTCAAATTATTGCTCCTCCCTTATGATTGAGCGCTTGATGCGATGGTCATTATCCTTGGGTGATACTTTTATTCCCCATTTTCTATTGAAAAGGTAGCATTTTTCTGTTCGATTATGATAGGATTGGATGAACGCCGGTTTGGGTGGATGTAGACCCATGTTTTTTTGTGGTGATCTTCAAATGTCTTGAGGATAAGAAAAAAATCCTTGACCAAGGTCCATGGTTTTGGGGATGAGTTGGTCTTCTAGTGAAGCCATGGTTTCCCAACTTCAATCCTCTCACTATGTTGCCGATGACTACTCTAGTATGGGTAAGATTCCCAGTTTTCCCATTCACTTTACCCATCTAGATCTCTTAGAAAAAGTGGGCAATTTTATTGGAAGATTCGTCAAAGTAGACAGGGAAAGACTTTTGAAAGGCATTTTCACCTATGTTTGCATATGTGTTTAGGTAGATCCCAATGAAGTTTTGCGAGATAAAATTGAGCTCAAGTGGATGGGAATTATGTATTCCCAACCCCTGGACTATGAAAATACAACTTTTCGATATAGGAATTACCAACAAGATAGACACCTTCAAACTGTCTGTCCCTTTCCAATAGGGGCTTCCTCCTTACAGTCATCTAAGAACTCTAGCTGCAGTTGGAGGGATCTTAAGGAAAGAGAGGGATCCAAAATGTAACACCCCTCCCTTGTGTGTCAAACTTTGCAAACCTAAGCTGAGAAAAGCTAGGTATGATGTGTAATACAAAAAGTAAATACATTATTAATAAATTAATCACTTGGAAAAGCGAGACACCAAGAGATGAGATTCTTGCCAAATCACATTGGTGAATGGGAAAGGATAATTCTTTCATGGTAAAGCTTCTCGATTTAATTCTAGATAAGTTGGATGGATTGGAGATAAATATCCATTGAGAAAAACATAAAAGTTGTGCGGGAGAGAAAGAAAATCTTCTATGAGGAAAATCCTCATGGGAGAGAAAGGTGAGCTTTTATGAGATAAGCCTACGCAAATGGATAAAAAGATCCATAAAAGCGAGACACCGCTAATGGAAACCATATCATGAAAGAAGGTATTAAATACCCATTGCATAGATCAATTGGAGGCGGTTGATCCATGGCAAGAACCTCGACTCGGTGGTGAACTGAAGAGTCATTTCTAGGTTGGGTAGCGGTGCTCTGTTTTCCAAGTGTCGTTCTCTCTTTTGATCTAGTTTGACTCACTTGCGTGGATTGTTCTGTATGTTGGTTTCTTACCCTCTATGTTATAAATTCCTTAGCATATGAGAGAATTTGCTTGAGTTTTAAATGCACTGCATGTGGCGTTAATGAGATGATTTTATGGATGCACATAAATGAAATTCTAATTACAGTCACAGTATGTGGATCTTATGTAGAATTGGTGTTAACCTGTCTTTTGTTAAGATAGTGAATAGTCGTGCTTGAGCCGCTATGCAAATTTGTTAACTGTGGTTAAGGCTCGACTGTATAAACTATGGTACAAGTTATTTGTGCTATGCATCCAATGCTGCGCTTCTGATTAATTGTGCATAATCCCTAAGATACACATGTTAACGTGTCATGCAACTGTGGCAGACGGATTATTGATTATGTATGATAAATGATTTTTTTTTGAAACGGTAGAGCCTATGGTTCGGGTTATCTAATATATGCATTATGAATTATAGGATGAATTGCATCCATTGAGGCGTTCTAATTATTTATTCGTATTGCATAAGATATATGTCGGTGGTACTTTCGGCCATGACAATAGGAATATGAACATGCTATATGGCAAAGCTAGTTATTGTAAATGGATGACCTGATCTCCATAAATGTTGGATTGAATCCTCAAAGGAGGGATACTCGAATGCAGGATATTGAATAATATTGATTGATTCCTCCTCTGTGATGTGATGTAGGCATGGGTAGAAGTGCTTGTGTTAGCTTTGTTATGAGGTAGTTGTATATGAACGCGTGTGACAACCATTACATCTAAATTTATTGCAAGCTAAAATTAGTAAAGGAAACCAATATGTTGCCTTTAATACTGTGGCTAGAAGGTGTCTACTGAAAGAGGACCCAAATTTGATCATAATTCATGGAACAAGGTACCAATCAACCTTAAGCACAATGCAAGAATAGGATGAAAACCTTAAGCATGACCACCAACTCATCGAATGGCCTTGAGGCTGCAATATGCAAGAAGAGGATGAAAAACATTGACTTTGAAAGCTTTTACAACCAGAGAACCTTAAAACCCCAACTCCCTCCTTAGGACAAGTGTATTTGAGTTTACCAAGAGTTGGCTTCCAACACACCCAACGCTCAATGCCAAACATGACATGGTACACTAAAACACAAAGACCGTAAAACCTTTCAACATATCGACAAAGTACACATTCTTCCTTGAAATACACATTCTAAGGAAGCCCACAAATGACTTCTCCTCATTTTGAGGATGGTATCTAAGTTAAATTGGATTGCATAGGGATTTCTTAACACAGGGTTCAAAATTATTACAACAATATACTCATTAATCACTAAATATGTCATTTGTAGGAATTGCAGTTAGGTGGGGAGGATAACACTCCTATCCATTTTTAAAGCTACACCCAATTAATAAGTTCTCCATGTGCCACAATAAATGCAATTTTTATGACTATAGTGACACATCCCTCGAGATTTCCTTCCACACCAACACTTTTATCCATGAACTAAAGAGTGACTATTTCATTATTATATTATACATACATGTTAATATAAGCATTAAAATTTGTATTCCTTTGTAAAAAATGCTAGTCCAAGAGATACATTTGATCACCTTGTCTTGTATCCAATATCCAATGTTGACCCCTATATCCTTAGATCTAGAGTGAAGGTTTCATTTCTAATGTTGTGTTTGAGCTTAAATTCTAATTAAATATTTGGGTTAGCCAAGGTCATTACTTAACTTAATGGCTTTGCAATATACAATGTATCATATTTTTTTAAGTTCAATTGGTGAGATATGTCTGGGGGATTGAACTTTCGATCACTTGGATACACAAGGGCTTGCCAACATGATTTTTTCCAATTGTGTTACTACCCTCAGAAAATATACAATGTATCATATTAACATCCACTTAAACCAAATTGACTTTTGGGACACATGTCTCTTTGATGATGAAGGGAATCCAATTATGTGATGTCAAACACATTCCCTCACAAACACTCACAAAGACCCTACACTTTTTAGGGTTCGAACCTAGGTTGTCTGTTATGAAACCAACTCACAAAAAGATAGAAAAGATAGATCAACAACTTAGAAATCAGCCTCTTCGAGGGGGCAACCTCCTTTACATTACACAAAAGAACAATTATTGGATGATACAAATGACAAAGCCTCATTTTTATATATAGGAGTCTAAGGGGTCACAATATAATCAAAGTCAACATAACAATAATAATATAAGGGCACAAAAATAACAATAGTGGGCTTCTATGGGGCACAATAATAACAATATGGGGACAATAAGGGCACAACAATAACAGTAAGGGCCACAATGACACTAGTAATGGGGGAATCACTAGTGTTATAGGGACCTAACATTGTCTATATGGAAACACTGTATAATTTTGAATTTAGTTATTGTAGATTTGTACATAGATGGATATTCCTTTTTTTGCATTTATCTTTTAGACTTCTTGCTTTCACCAATTGATTTAGAGCTTATGGAGTCTCAAGTAGCACCAATCCCCTTGCTTCTATTGGATTGAATAACATGATTTCTCTTTTGAAATCCATAATATCTCATTCACATGCTTCCTATTTCTCCCATAAGACTTTAGCACAGACTCCATGATCATGTTTGTGTCCCTCTTAATAACGCACTCCTTGGAAGGGGCCATAAAATCTTTTATTAGGACTAAACTTGGATGTCTCTTCTTTCTTGCCCTTTGATTCTTCATTCAATCATACCACCCATCAACTTGTTATTTTTCCATTTTTCTTATAATGACCTTTGTTGTTGGGAAGGTGCCTTTCAAGTATTTTGTCTTTGCATATAGATACACATAAAGTATCATTATTTTAATCTAATGGACGTGGTTGTTAAAATCACCAATATTTAATTAAATATGCATTGTTATACCTTTTCTCAAGTCAACTTCAATTCAAATTCTAACACATGTGTGTATACCCTTCCTTGCTTAGTTTGTATATTGTTGTAAGTCCCCAATATATTTATGTTGGCTTTTGAAAGATCATCTCATCCCAAAATAAGTAGGGGGGATTCAATATTCAAATCCGGCAGAGTGGGGTTGAAGAAATGGATATTGAAGATGGATTCAATTATAGAAACTATCTTTTGAAAAAAGGTTAGTTTTGCCCCAAAAAGAAAGTCCCTCCTTTGAGACCTTGCCACAACTTCAATAGTTGTGAAATTTTACAATAATAGAACCTCTAGAGTAGAGGTTTACCATATACTTAGAACTTAGGTTGGAATTGATTTGATTCTTGAACTCTTTAGATGATGACTAGAGATCATTAAATACATAGTTTGAAGCATTTGCTTGTAGTTATTAATGAACTTGTTAACCATCCATAGATGAATACTTCCCTTGCACATGTGCTTGATTTTGTCAATAATGAAAGCATCCTACTATGTTTTTGGTATATTCGACAAGACTACATCTTTAAAATAAAGAAGATTCAATTCTTAATGCTTTGCAATCCTGTAAGAGGGAGGGACAATCGAAGTCACGCAGGAGGAGGTATTCCCTTTGTTTAGCGAAACTCTACAAAGATAAAGCACTAAATGCAAGATTAACCCCTTGTTTATGTGATAATTAGGGAATATATATCTATTCTCTCAAAGATTAGTCTTATATATTCAAAAAGAATTTCTCATTTATTCTAAATAACACTTAACACTGTTTATAGAATAATTTCTCACCATTACAATCACAATAATCATTTTTCAAGGCAAAAACTACATCAAAACTTTTTGAATATGCAAGTAGATAATCTCCACAAATGAAGATGAAAACATATTTTGAGCATGTTTAAAGTGGATTAAAATATAATAATAAAAGACACAACAAAAATCTTGATACAATAATAGCTCAAATAATTATCTTTAACAAAAATCTATTAAAAATTACTAAAAAATTATAAAATGAAATTAACATTAATAAATAATCAATTAATTTATATAAAATCCCAATTTAATAATGAATAATTACTTTATTCTTTAAGTTCCACTTCAAAGAAAGCATTGACACATCAGCTAGAGAGTAAGAGAAGGGTGCATTATTGTTTCGGAGTTCTATGTCCGTCACATCAATATTTTATTTGATGTGCCCAATTATTTTTCCAAAGTAAAACTATTATTCAGCTTAAATAATAGAATGTATAATATTTCAAATTCTATAAAATGTATAATATTTCAAATTCTTCGAAAATCCGTTTTACTGAAACACAAATATATGGCCGTCGATGACATGATCGGACGGTAGATATTCTATCCCGCTTTTAAATTCAAATCCTCTTGGTAGTTTGGCGCCATTGCGCGTATCCCTCTCAACGAGCTCAGTAGCTCGCATATGAACAATCATGGTTTGCAATCGCATAAACATTGCCCCAGAATCGATCCACGAGCCACCAGATCTCTCTCTGCACGACTTCCAACAGTTCATCTGCGTTTCTTCGTGGTCAAAACGATTTTAGAAAAGGTATTTTTCTGCAAGAGAGTGCTAAAATTGCAAAGCGCCATTATTTTCTTGTCGCCGTCATGAATCCTCTACGCCTTGTCCTAATGAAATTATTTAGAGTTCTTGATTGGAAAAATTTGCCATATTTCAACTTTCTGGAAATATTTCATTAAATAAGCTACCGTATTATCTAAAATAAATCTGAAGAAAGAGGCCGTGCTCAAAACAATGTTTTAAGTAGCAAATTTCACAAGGGTTATTTCTGGTTCAGTTATTCTGAGCTTTCAATGGAAATTTTTGACTCTATTTTGGCTTATAGGCAAGATTTCATAAACTAACGCTCTCTATAAATGGACTAGACAAGGTTGTGCTCAAAATTTTGTTTAAAAAATGGCAGAGTTTGGGAAGAAGTTCTTTAAGTTAATGGATCAACATTCAGATGCATTTCGAGTGGTTTGATTGAATGATTTCTGTCTCAGTTCCACACATTTAAAAGTTTTGGAGAATGGGAATTGATAATTCTGGTATTTGATGGTGTTATATTCAAATTACACAGAAGAAGATAGAAAGCTAGGGCTTTTAGAGGCTAAGCGTACACAATGGCACAATCTTTACAGGTTTTCGTGAGATTTTTAAGACAGGCAAATAGGATAGAAAATTAGGGATTTCACTAAGCCAAGAAAGCTAATGCTACATTCTTTAAAAATTTACTTCAGAGTTTTGAGACTGAACATTTTTGATGTTCAAGTGGTTCGTAGATATCTTCATGCGGTTTCTATTTCCATGGAACCAAGAATTTGATACCTCAACATGAAATACTGTGCTCCGAAGGGTTTTCCCTTCCAGCTCATCTTTGTGTAATGGAATAGAATCGTTAATGCTCTTTAGTGTCTGGAGAAGTCAAAACTAATGGATCAGGAAGCAGGGGCTATTGGAACGGTTAGTAATTGAGGGAAACACTATCCTTCACAATATAACAACGTAGAGGAAAACTCATGGTACATTTTTGTAGTTTTGGTCAGATTAGGCCATCCAAGCATGCCGTTAGAGATTTCAGAGAGAAGCTCTTTGTTTTCTTTAGCACCGACTGAAGGGGAGAACTTTTGCCACATTCCGGGGTCATCTCTCTTCATTATAGAAGGAGGTCTTGTAACCTGCTCCAAACTGCCAGTTTCTCTCTTTGAAAGTTTGTATTGAAAACCAGTGCTGGGTCGCAGGTTTACTCATATGAAGGATGCAGAAAATGAGAGTCCTTTAGTGAGTCCATGAAAAAGGCTTGGCGAAGATTTGGGGCAAAATGATACCTGCAGCAGAGCCAACAAAGTTCCAAAATTAGAGCCAACCTCACCAATTAAAATCTGCAAACAACCTGGAATCCTATCTTTAGGACGAGATTGTTTGAAGCACCCCGAAAACTCAAGTATGTTATTAATATGCTACCTTTCTATAGACTGGAATTATTTCTTTTATTGCTGCAATATCCGTGATATAGTCCTGGTTCAAGCAATTGAAAGATAGACTTGATTTTTCTTCTAGTTGATTATGAGACTCTGTACTCAAGGTCATAAGAAAAAAAATCCAAAACTTTTTAGCTAGTGAAGTATAAGTTCCTGAAAGTTAAATAGTAACTATCTCTATCCAATTACCCACTGTGTAGGAAGGCATATCATTGATTTTAGCAAGCCTTAGCATTTTCCTGTCTACTTGGATAAGGAAGCAAAATACAAACGAATAGCTATCTTATCCCTGGTTGAACAGGACAGGTAAAAACCATTGTTTCCATAAATTAGTTTCATCTTTTACCCCTATAATAAGTTATTGTGTCAGGTTTCTGAACTCTTCCCTGACACACATGAAAGTCACATGTAGTTTCAACAATGGTATTGATAAATTATAACAAATTCTTGTACACGAACATTCTTATAGTCGTTGCCTCTCAATGCCAAGCAGATGTTGCAATGAGAATTTTGTCCAACCATCCAAAATAGTAAATACATAGCTCCTCCTTCTTCCTTAGTCTTATAGCTATTGCAATATGATTAACAGAGCAAAGATTTAACCGTGTCCTTAACATTAGCACTGAGATGATATACACTAAATCCTGCCATAGTCACTCTAGCTCTCCATTTTCCTGTAACTTCATACCTCTCAATCCTTTCTTCTCCCTCACAAGCAATTATGTTCACTGTGTTGAACTCGAATGAGGCATCCTCTCAAGAGGGGTTATTGGCCCACATAACAAAGGCACACACAGCAAGAGGGTTATTGAGCCTACACAATGAGGGCATACAACACAAGAAGGTTATTGAACCTATATATCAAGTTTTCCTAGGTTGGAATTAACCACAAACCTAGTTTCAAATAAATCAAATTAAATATGGCCTTACCCATAATTACAGGTATGATACCTACAAATGATTTGGGGCCACACGTATAGATACACCAATAAATTTCAACCACAAACCTGTAAATTTCATTTTCCTTCACACCTGTAAAATTGTTGAATGCCTTTCCTCCATAACAACCGAACAACTCTAGCATAACAAGTGAAACAAATCTTTAACAAAATGGAGAGGGGAGGTGCAAGTAAAACAACTCTTTCAAAAAATGGAAGCTCTCTCAAATCGGGCAATGATGACTCCAAGGACTGCCTTTTGAGTTCTTTAATTTCCTTCGAACTCTCCTCTCCTTTTAGCAGACATTTCAAGGGAAAAGATAATTGCATTTCTAGCCTTCCCATTTTTTGTTCCTTTCTTGTGGTGGTTTTCCCAACAATTTCCACCCTAAGTAGCGTTGTTGTGGACGAAGTTTACTATTTTCATATAAATGACATTTTGCTCCTTCCTTCGAACGTTTCGAACAACTTTAGGTACCATTGTTTCCTTTAGAAATGACGGTTCCATGTTTAATTCGTTGTTTCGTTATGATGTCCTCTCTTTAACCGTGGTGACCTACGTTGCGTTGTATTTGGTATAATGGTGTCTCCTAAAAATTGTACCTATCTCAGTTGTATCGACTCTGAAGGTCTGGGAAGTATTTGATTTGCTTGAAATTTCTGCTATATTTCAGTCTCACTCTCTCAAGCAACAATTGTCTTGAAAACAAGTTAGCAATTCTTTTGGCAGCTTTATACGGTTCAGTTTACAATCCCCTGCCACACTTCTCAGAGTACCAAGATAATTTATATGTTCTCTTTTTTGTTTTAACTGTCTTCTGTGTCTGTTGATGTATGACTAAATATAATAATATAGTTGAACTACTCATATTTTAATGTTCTCATGTAGTTTTTACTACACGATAGAGTTGAGGTCTCTCGGGTTTCCCCGTAATCTTACCCTTGGTAGTCTACCGACATCTTTGAGGTCTGTTCATAGGTTCCAACCAAATCATGTTACAAACCACACATGATCAAAGTGACATGTGGACTAGCTGAAGAGGAAACCAGAGCAGGGTACCTCCTAACTGTTATTCTACCCCGGATTCAGAGGAGCAGCCAAGATTTTATCCATAGTTTCTTTCCTTCCAACTTTAGATGGGATCTCACCTCAACCTTCTGCCTTGGTGGTCAATCAACATCTTTGACGCTTGTTCGGGGTTGTGCCATATTAGGTTATAGATCATACATAATCAGACCGAGTTATGGACCAGCTCCAGACAGATCCAGAGTATGGCGCCTTCCACCCATTAGGGGTAAATCAGCTCCAGACTGATCCAGAGTATGACACCTTCCACCTATTAGACTAGGCCATACATAATCAGAGCGAGTTATGGACTAGCTCCAGACAGATACTTTGTAGATCCAAAGTATGGCACCTTCCACCCATTAGGGGTAAACCAGCTCCAGACAGATCCAGAGTATGGCACCTTCCACCCATTAGGGGTAAACCAGCTCCAGACTGATCCAGAGTATGGCACCTTCCACCCATTAGGGGTAAACCAACTCCAGACTGATCCAGAGTATGGCACCTTCCACCCATTAGGGGTAAACCAGCTCCAGACTGATCCAGAGTATGGTACCTTCCACCTATTAGACTAGCCCTACATTCAGCAGAGCAGAGATAATATTTTCAAGAGTTTCCTTGCTTGGACATTAGATGATAGGAGAGCCAAGTATCATCATTCCTATGCCTCCCGTAGGATCACACAACTGGATCCTTTCTTAAGCTTTTGGCAATTCCAACAGTGATCCAATAGCCTGGTTCCCACCACCATTGACATCATCCCATCCCTCTCTCCAGAATTTTAGTGTAGACACTCTGTTGTATCCCTACATTTATGCTACTATTAGATAGTTTGATGGTTTTTTTTTCCCGTTTTGATGCCTTGAGACGTGGAGATTCAAGAAATTTGATCGTTTTGATGCCTTGAGACATGAAGGAATTTGATCTTGTTGAAGGCTGAAGCTTCGCATTTTTAATTCTTTTGTGCCAATGGGCTGTGTATCACTGTTTGGAAGAGACGTGCACAGTAGCTCTTAGAATAATCATTGAATCACCCACCACTGTTGCCTAGCAGGCCCCTTGAGCTTCAGGAAGCTGGAGGCCTTTGAAGAGGGCTTGAGCCTTCACTTGTTTGTTCACGAAAATACCAACCTGCTGTAATATCGACTCTCTTGATTTCATCTGAAGTCAATGAAGGCTCCCTGCCCCTGCCATTCCAGGTTTCTTTTAAAGGTGCCATCAAGGAAAAGGGTTGTTATACCTTGATCCAGCATCCAGGGTTTCACGTCTTAGAGAGACACATCTTGAGAAATAGGTGGATGGTCCATACTATCTTCCCAAGCTTAATGCACTTGCCATTGCGTGGGATACATGATAGGTGTTTCCAAAGGAAACGGGCCAAGGACTCGCAGAATGGCAAGACAGGGGATCCTTTTATCACTGACTTTGTTTGAAATAGTTATGGCGAAGTCCATCTTTCCACCAGGCCACTTTGTCGGACAAATATTTCAACAACAGTTTGGCTTCCATGGATTGGTTAGATATCATTGGATCTCTTATTGCCAAGCCCCACTACTCTCAAATGGGGCTCGAACCATAATCCAATTGATTAAATTGAATATTTTGTTGTCCACTGTCTCCTTTCTACAGGAACCACCTTATCTCTCTCCCAAGGATATAGGTAACCTACCGGTGCCAAGAGGGCTGAAATTAGGAAAAGTGACAATACATCTTACCTGGATTATCATATTGATATTTACTGTGACTAGATTGATTCATTATCCTTTTGGCTGTACTTACCTATGGGTTTTATTTTGCTCTTATTACATTCCTGAAAGATTTGCGGAAGATCTCAAAGCGCTCTTCTTTGTTTAATCCGTCTGTAATGATTGTTTTCCAAAATATGCTTGAGCTATTTTGACATATTTAATGTTAATTTTAAGATATAGAAATGGTATTGGGTTTTTCCCTCATGGTACAGAAATGGAAAGAAGATGAAGTGGACAACAATAATTAGAATTATTCTTAGAAATTAGTTAATGGTTGGTATTGAAATAAAAATAGTTATTGTTTTAAAAAATGTGATTTTATAATAAATTAATAACAATGAAATAATAACTCTCTTGTTTATATTCAGCCTGTAGGCTATTCAATTCCATATCATTCCATTATTATTTACAACTCATTTAATTGTCAATCTCATGCTATGATATTGGCTTTATCCCCAATCCAACATGTACTGCAGATTTACCTTGATCTTCACTTGTGTTATTGTATGTTTTTGCAATTTCTTGGAAAGCTTTAATGCATTTGGTCTTTTATCGACTCCTTTGTAATGGTGAGATTGTACTGTGTAATAATTGTTCTCCTGTAGCTTTCGTATTTTGGATATGGGGCATTATATCTCGAGAAACACAGATAGACTAACACTCTCTTTATTTTCCTGTAAATAAAACAGAGAGTTTCAGGTGCTTGAATCAGGGGTGGAACACTATAATGCTAAAGAGGTTCAAATTTGAAAATTGTTGAATGCCTTTCCTCCATAACAACCAAACAACTCTAGCATAACAAGTGAAACAACTCTTTAACAAAATGGAGAGGGGAGGTGCAAGTAAAACAACTCTTTCAAAAAATGGAAGCTCTCTCAAATCGGGCAAGGATGACTCCAAGGACTGCCTTTTGAGTTCTTTAATTTCCTTCGAACTCTCCTCTCCTTTTAGCAGACATTTCAAGGGCAAAGATAATTGCATTTCTAGCCTTCCCATTTTTTGTTCCTTTCTTGTGGTGGTTTTCCCAATAATTTCCACCCTAAGTAGCGTTGTTGTGGACAAAGTTTACTATTTTCTTATAAATGACATTTTGCTCCTTCCTTCGAACGTTTCGAACAGCTTTAGGTACCATTGTTTCCTTTAGAAATGACGGTTCCATGTTTAATTCGTTGTTTCGTTATGATGTCCTCTCTTTAACCGTGGTGACCTACGTTGCGTTGTATTTGGTATAATGGTGTCTCCTAAAAATTGTACCTATCTCAGTTGTATCGACTCTGAAGGTCTGGGAAGTATTTGATTTGCTTGAAATTTCTGCTATATTTCAGTCTCACTCTCTCAAGCAACAATTGTCTTGAAAACAAGTTAGCAATTCTTTTGGCAGCTTTATACGGTTCAGTTTACAATCCCCTGCCACACTTCTCAGAGTACCAAGATAATTTATATGTTATCTTTTTTGTTTTAACTGTCTTCTGTGTCTGTTGATGTATGACTAAATATAATAATATAGTTGAACTACTCATATTTTAATGTAGCCAGGATTTAGAGGAGTAGCCAGGATTTTATCCATAGTTTCTTTCCTTCCAACTTTAGATGGGATCTCACCTCAACCTTTTGCCTTGGTGGTCAATCAACATCTTTGACGCCTGTTCGGGGTTGTGCCATATTAGGTTATAGATCATACATAATCAGACCGAGTTATGGACCAGCTCCAGACAGATCCAGAGTATGGCGCCTTCCACCCATTAGGGGTAAATTAGCTCCAGACTGATCCAGAGTATGACACCTTCCACCTATTAGACTAGGCCATACATAATCAGAGCAAGTTATGGACCAACTCCAGACAGATACTTTGCAGATCCAAAGTATGGTACCTTCCACCCATTAGGGGTAAACCAGCTCAGATAGATCCAGAGTATGGCACCTTCCACCCATTAGGGGTAAACCAGCTCCAGACTGATCCAGAGTATGGCACCTTCCACCCATTAGGGGTAAACCAGCTCCAGACTGATCCAGAGTATGGCACCTTCCACCTATTAGACTAGCCCTACATTCAGCAGAGCAGAGATAATATTTTCAAGAGTTTCCTTGCTTGGACATTAGATGATAGGAGAGCCGAGCATCATCATTCCTATGCCTCCCGTAGGATCACACAACTGGATCCTTTCTTAAGCTTTTGGCAATTCCAACAGTGATCCAATAGCCTGGTTCCCACCACCATTGACATCATCCCATCCCTCTCTCTAGAATTTTAGTGTAGACACTCTGTTGTATCCCTACATTTATGCTACTATTAGATAGTTTGATAGTTTTTTTTTCTGCTTTGTGCAGACTATCATTGTGTGTGATATATATATATAAAATATCAGTTAGGTTGAGTTCAAGTCAGGGTCACTTTCAATGTTCGATGGAAGAATGGTTTATCCAATTGCAGGATGTTGTCACTAGGATTATGCACGGCTTGGATTAGCTAGGTGTATCTCGCAATTGACTTTTGCCCCCACATTCAGCAGAGTAGAGATGATATTATCAAAAGTTCATTAGATAAGAAAGTAGAGCATCCTCATTCGGGTGCCTCACATAGTATATCATACAATTGGATCCTTTCATGAGCTTGACAATTCCAACAATGAGCCAATAGCTTGCCCCCCCCGCCCCTCCTCATCAGGGTTAGAGGACATTGACATCATCCCATCACTCTCTTTTGCTTAGCACCAAGCTTTCCAGATTACCAGTATAGACTCTCCAATTGTATCTCTATGTTTATGCTACTTTTAGATTTCCAGTGCATTATATATATATATATATATATATATATATATATATATATATATATATATATATATATATATATATATATATATCAGTTAAACTGTGTTTAGGTTGAGATCAGCTCCAATGGTTGATGGAAGAATGATTTGTCTAATTGTAGGATGTTGTCAATAGGTTTGTGCAAGGCTCTGTCTCACTAAGTGCCTTACGTAATAATTTTTACCCTTCACAAGTGGCTCCCACTCTCAACCCCTCTCCATTAAATCGACCCCTCTCCATTAAATTTGAACATGACATTTCATGAGTTAAATCCAACACAAACTACTTGATCCACACTAGATAGGTTTATTCTATTGTTAAATTTGAAAATGACATTTTATGGGCTAAATCCAACACAAACTGCTTGATCCACACTTGATAGGTTTATTATATATATATATATATATATATATATATATATATATATATTTGGTTACACTTAAACTACACAATTGTCATTGTTGTATTTTTTTAACTTTATTTTTTCTCACTTTAGGAGTTACTTTTAAAACAACACATTTTATTTATTCTATTGTTGTATATATATTTTTGTTTTGGTTACACTTTAACTACACAATTGTCATTGTTATATTTTTTAACTTTATTTTTCTCACTTTAGGAGTTACTTTTAAAAAAATGCATTTTATTTATATTGGATATATTTTTTAATTCCATTGATTTGTTTGTATCATCGTTGGTTGAAGATCAGTGAAAGTAATGTGGTGTTCGTGGCAAAAGATGAGCTAATGCGCATTCTCATATTGATGCGAAACTTTGTGCCTGCATATAAGCAAATTGTTGAGGGTGATTGGAAAGTGGCAGCAATTTCTTACAGGTCATATGATCTAGAAGGGAAAACTATTGGTTCTATTGGTGCAGGGCGTATTGGCAAAGAACTACTTAAGCGTTTGAAGGTATTCATTCTTAGGATCTAGTACTACTTCATGATGTTGCAAACTTCTTTTCAAAAATCAGTGCTCCATAATTCTTACGCATGCATGCTGTTTGTTTCAAAATTTCAATCTAATAATAATAAACATTACATGATGTTGAATTGAATTGCGTTCCTTTGTACAACCCTTCAATTGTAAGCTTCTTTACCACGACCGTCTTTCTATTGGACTCGAATTGGAAAAGGAAACTGGAGCAACATTGGAGACAAATCTTGACGAAATGCTACCTAAATGTGATGTACTTGTCATTAATATGCCTCTTTCTGACAAAACTAGGTGCGCCTTATCACAATTTCATAAATAATCTCTCCCATTATTCACTCAAACATCAATAGCACCTATATATTTTGTACAACTTGTGAACAAAAACCTAATTATTGTTTCTCTTGCCCTTTCCTTTTGGTTACAGTAGGGGAATGTTTAACAAGGAAGGCGTTCTCTACCAAGCCTAGCTTTTCTCTCAGAATCTTAACATCCCCTTTGCAAAGGGTTTCATTAGAATGACAACAACCCGCATTTAAAGCATTTCTCCACCCATCCTAATTAGAAATACAATTTTGGGTTCTCTACTAATTTTCTCCACACCCATTTAATCTAACAATGGACATAGAGCATGTATATTTATACTTGTGTGTTGGAAATACCATTTTATACTTTAATGTTTATTATTTTTGTTTTATTATTATTACTTGAATTTCTTCTTAACAAGTGGTGTTTCTTTTGGTTTTAGTGAAAGTATGGGCTCCAATGTTGGCTCTCTTATTATGGAGTATAATTCATCTTTGAGAATTTTTCAATTATTAAAGTAGGTTAGTCAATTGCTTAAAATATTAAATTTATTTCAAAAAGTTTTTGTTACTTTATAGGTTAGACACTGGCTTGAAATATTAAACTTATTTCAAAATGTTTTTGTTACTTTATAGATAAGGCATAGATTTCTTGGCTCTATGATGAAAATAATGAAGGGAAAATACATGTTAATATGTTACTTGTGCTCTTTGACTGAAAAATACACGGTGAGAGAAAAATGTATATTATGCTAATTGAGGAATGTTTTTCACTTGTCGAACTTATAGTATTGAATTTAACACACTAACACTTTACAACAATGAACTAACAATATTCATGATGAAAATAGCAATATGGAAGATTTATCTGCATAATGAAAAAGGCAATATGGAAGATTCCGATCATGTTCCAAGGCATTTCTTAAAATGTGGATGTGACAAAAGGTTGTTGTGGAAGTTGTTGTTTGTATATGGAAAATTTCTTGATCATTGTGTATAATCCTAATGTTGATAGATATGTCTACTAAATGCTTCCAGTTAATGGGGCATTGATTTGAGCATTCAATATATTTTTATTCTTTATCAAAGTATTCTTTTGTTGTATTTGTATTTTTCAATTTATGCCTTACGACGTTTCCTTTGCAACATCTGGTGCAAATGCTAGTATATCTTACCTCATTTTATGGTTAACATTGTATAACAAAAACATGCATTGTGTTATGTAATTAATACTAACATGTAATATTGATTTTTTTTGTCAGAATGCTATAGGTAATGATTGCCAAGACGATGATCCAAATTATGTTCAACATATATCAGGAGATGATGAGGATGAGGATGAGGATGATGGTGGTGAAGGAGGAGATGATGATGATAGTTGCGGTGTTGGTGATGATGTGGATCAGAGTAATGAGGATGGTCAAGATGATCATGAGGATGATCTTGGTGGTGGTAGCTAGGCATGCACATGCATTGTTTTTTATGAAGAAATTATTGTGTAGAATGACATTGTTATGTTTAGATGGGTGTTGTGAATTTACCCTATATCAATGAGACATTTTGATTTTGTAATCATACGATGAGTTTGATTTATGTATGTTGTTAATTTATCGTAGAATAACGATATTCATGAAATATTTTGATTTGTTAATCATATTTGAATTTTACTTGTTTTGATTAAAAATAATACTGATTTTATTAGTATTATGTTGCTATTTTATACATGTTTTGAAAATTGTTAATGACACATTGTTATTTTTTTGGATGGATGTTGTCAATTTCTCTTAAATTTCTTTACAAATGATTTTGAATTGTGATATCTGCTTTAATGATATTTAGAAACTATCATATATTTCACTATGAATCTATAAAGGGGGTCATATATGTAAAGAAAAATATACTCTATATAAGAAGTCAAATGCGGATGTAACCATGGATGCAAAATTGAAAGTAAAATTGGATGTTAAACTAGGAATTAATACAAAATGCAAACAATTGACATACAAAGTGTTTTAAATTAGAAGTGAAAAATTGTGCAATAGTCGACACAAAGAAGGGAACAAAACATGGCATACAAAAGGATATCAAATTGGGCAAAAACAAGGACACATAAATGGGCACCAAATTAGATGCAAAAAAAGACAACAACTAGATGTAAAATAAGATGCAAAGTTGAGCGTTAAAAAGAAGCAAAAAACGTTACAAATTAATATGCCAAATGATGATGCAAATAATGGTGTAAATTTGGGATGCAAACTTGGGTGCAAAAAAGGAAAAAAAAAGATGTGAGAAAAGACATAAAACAAGATGCAAAATGGGGCTGAAAAAAGGTGAAACCAAGGATGCCATATTGGATGTAAAAAATGATTCCTAATCATATGCAAATTTAGGCTCGAACTCAGACAAAAAATTATATGCAAATGTGGACACAAAATGAGGCAAAAAAAGATGCAAATTTGGATGGTGAAAACGATGTAAAACTAGACACCAAAAAAATACAAAATTGGATGAAAAAGTCGATGTAAATAATGGTGCAACATTGGACACAAGTAGACACAAAAAAATGGTGCAAAAAGGGGCATACAATAGCTTAAAATTGGATGCAAAACTTGGTGCAAAAACAAATACAAAAGTAGACGTAAAAAATGGCTCTAAATTGAATGTACCATTAGACACAAAATAAGATGCAAAGGTGGACACAACACATGACTCAACATAAGATGCAAATATAAATGCAAATTTGGATGCTCAAAATGATGTAACATTAGATGCAAGAGATGGTGTTAAAAATGATGCAAAATTGGATGAAACAAATGACGCAAAATATGGTGCAAAATGAGATGGGAAAAATGGAGACAAATCAAACGTAAATGTTGATGTAAAAAATGGTCCAAAAAAAGATGCAAAAATGGACACAAAAATGGATGCAAAATTTGGTGCTAAATCAAATTCAACACATGGTGCAAAGATAGGCACCAAAGCTGGTGCAAAAATAGAAGCAAAAACTAGTGTAAGACTAGATACAAAACCTGGCGTAAGACTAGATGCAAAAACTGACACAAAATGGATGCACAAAAAGACGTTAAATTGGATTCAAAATACAGTGTAAACTTGATGCAAATGATGGTGCAAAAATGGAAGCAAAGAATGACACAAAATAAGAAGCAAAAGAGAATGAAAAATAGATGCTAAAAATGACACAAAACTAGAAGCAAAACCTGTCATAAAATAAGATGCAAATTTTGGTTCAAAATTTGACGCAAAAAATGATGCATAGTTTGGTGTAAAAAATGATGCAAAATCTAGCGTGAAAAAAGATGCAAAATCAGGTGCAAAAAAGGACGCTTTAAAAATTGTACAATAGAGCCAGATTTAGCGCCAGGTTTCTCATCACAATTACAAAAAAAATGCACTAAAATCTGGTGCTAAATCTGACGCAAATCACTGGTTTTGTTGTAGTGTGCTTGAACTGTACAAGAATGAGTGTGGAGCTCTCCAATTTAAAGAAACTTCACAACTTTTACACACCACTGTATTATGATAAGTTATAATAATTTTATGTTCTATAAAACGCAGGGACTCATCGAAATAACTTGGAAGACACCAAAGCGAAAGTGACCAAGAGCTTTTTGACAAGGATAGTGGTTTGAACATTCTAATGCTAAAATTTAAACCACTTGACTATAATTTGTATATTGTCATTAGTACAATGGAGCCTCTTGTGAGAATCTTTGAACAACATAAGCTTTCAAACTTAGAGGTGGTGCTCCAAGTGGAGAAGCCTGGGATCCCTTCATCGAGAGCTCCAAGAAGCTCGCATAACATTTTTTGAGGACACCATGTAACAAATTGCAATGTGAATCGAATTAGATTTGTTAAGTTCCTATTACTGTAAATGGATCAAGTGAAATAAGTTTCTGTGCTTGACCGCATCCACATATTTATGGAACTTAGTAGGTGTAAAACTAATTTTTAACTTTTATGTAAAAGTAATTCATTTTTAACTTTGATGTAAAAGTTTTTAATAAATAAATATCTAAATCGTTTCTTTGTTTGTAGGTTGTTCCGTTTTGCTATTGTTCCATGCAAATTCAAAATTTTGCTTTGGTGAAAACCAAAGTGTATGGTTTCTATAGGCACCAAAATGTTTCTTTTAGTCAAAGAATGTAAGCAAGAAGAATTGTAAATTAAAGAATCTAAGCCGGGAGAATAGCTCATCAGTTTGGCATTGCTTTAATTGCAATGGATTTTGTAGAATTGTCATAATTATGATGAATGTGTGAAGAAATAAAGAGAACAATAAATCATCATCACAATGATGGCCTGGAGGAATACATTGTATAGAGAATAGAAGCTTCTTAGGCACAAAGAAATATAACTCATTTTCAATTAACACCACCCACCATCTTCGCGCCCTCCCCTCGCCCTGCACTCCGCACAGTGACTTGGAGATTTTTTAAGCCCCTATTTAAAAAACTTGCAACCGGTATGGACAGTGCAATAGCATAACAGTGTAATTGTTAGAACATTTATCGAGAGAATGACGACTCACAAAATTACTTTTTTTTTTCGAATTTTAAAATTATTTATCAAACACTAACAAATACCAAAAATAAAACATCCTCACTAAATAAATTATGCAAAATTTAATTAAAATTAAAATAAACTCAAAATATTGAAATGCATGCTAAATGATAACAAACCTCTCAATAGCTAGCCCAAACATAACCCAGAAACGTGTGGAGTACCAATTGTTAATCATATTATGCAGGTGAAAATACTTTTTTAACGATGTTGTGTGGTTTAAGTGTAAGTCTCGCTAGGCGAAGTCTACCAGATCGCAAATCAAATCTTATTGGGATCTCATTGAGTATACTCACTGAGTGAAGTCTACGAGATCGCGGATCAAATTTCATTGAGTATAGTGTTCTCTTATGATCTGTGCTCAGCGCTTGCTAAATCAGATCGCTGTTCAAATCTTATTGAGTATAATATCCTGATATGATCTCAACTCAAAAAATAGATTCTTTTCTATCATTTAACCTAGACTCTTACTAAATCATAAGATATTTAGTATATCTGACTACTAATTCACCCTATAGTAAAAATGAAAATACCCTTTTTAACGAGGAAATGAAAAGGCAGGGGTCAACTGGAATACAATTCGGAAACTTCGTAAATTTAAATGTGTAGAAAAATAATTGAAAATGTGAATCATTATATATTTATACTTCAGATTGAAACGTGTTTGAACTAATCGGTTGCATTATGCACGTGAAAATATTATGTAAATAAAATATTATGGAAAAATAAAATATTGCATCGGTGCACATGGAAGACAACACTACCTAACCTTAAACACGTTAAAAATAATTGAAGAATATAGAACATTTTATATGTGTCTTGGGAAACCCATACCCAGTTATCGTGCTGCCGCTAAAATGGTCCCGCAAAGAACCCACCAAACTTATTTTTATGCCCGCTGGATTTTAAGCAAAGAGGAGAATTATCTTTACGCACGATTTCTTTAACTGGATGTTGCGTTTCCTGTAGGCTTGGTTGCTTGACATTTTTCGTACTTCCAAAATAAAAAATATATTGCGATTGGATGTTTGCCCTCCATAATTTCATTATTGCTTATAATATTCCTTATTAAAAATGGCTTGGGATCTTCTTATATGATCTTTCACAGGCTTTTGTTTCGTTTGGTGGAAGACATTTTTCAGTCTGATAATAGATCCAACTCATTTCTTTAGGTGTTAATGTGATCCTCGGTTGTTGATCAGGATATGGTTCGGGATTTTGTACATAGCTGGAAAGGGGGGAGTGATCTAATACTAATCTTGTTGCAGAATATCGCGGACCCACTCGCTGGTCTGCAAATTGTTGGCAAAGTTTTCGTAATTTTCATCTGCTGATTAATGTTTAATTAAAGGTGCTTGTTCATTGCATTCACCATTTCTTGTAATAACGACATCACCAACAAATTTGATGTCCAATGTGTATCGTGTAATTGTAATCCAAAGGAAAATCTTCGGGTATGTTTTTTCATGCTAAATATCTAGGGTTTCGAGATATCCACAGTATTCTCTAGGGTTTTATTGACTGGAAATTTGATGTTCTGTTGTGCAGGGAAAACCAATAGTCAGAACAAGTACAGGAAGCTGTGAGACATTTCAGCCCAAAGAGAGAAAATGAAGGCTAACTCTGATCGAAATGCAAATGTTTCTTCCAAGAAATTTTGCAATAGGAATCCGCTGTATGGAGGGTCGAATCGGGAACGCCCTGAAGATAAAATAAACTATGTGGGTTCAGGTGTTCAGATCTAGACGAACAAATTTGATGTCCAATGTGTATCGTGTAATTCTAGTCCATTTCTACCAACGGAAAATCTTCGGGTATGTCTTTTCATGCTCAATATCTAGGGTTTCGAGATATCCACAGCATTCTCTAGGGTTTTATTGACTGGAAATTTGATGTTCTGTTGTGCAGGGAAAACCAATAGTCAGAACAAGTACTGGAAGCTGTGAGACATTTCAGCCCAAAGAGAGAAAATGGAGGTTAACTCTGATCGAAATGCAAATGTTTCTTCCAAGAAATTTTGCAATAGAACTCCGCTGTATGGAGGGTCGAATCGGGAACGCCTTGTAGATAAAATAAACTGTGGGTTTGGGTGTTCAGATCTAGACGAACTCTTCGGAAGATGAGTCTCTGTATATTCTATTTGCGTTAGAAGAAGGTGGCCTTCAAGTTGCGAGTGCTGCTTCATCTGCCTTTAACAACAGACTTTACCACACCGTAAATGCCAAGGTAATCTCTTATACTCGTTGTCAGTGATAACATTCTTCTTTCTTGTGTGGATACAAGCAATAAGAAAGTGAGTCTTAACTATTAATTTTTTTTTTAAATGAAAACCATTTATTCTGCTAAAAATCCGAGGCTAAGAAAAGTCAGGGTTTATTCACACCTTTTGCGTGGCTAAAAATCAAAAGTTTTGGAAGAATTCCAGCGTATTTTTGTAGATAAATAGGAGGATGCCTTTTATGCACACTTTTTGCATTGCTAAAAATCGAAAGTCCGTAAGAATTCCAGTTTTTTTTGTAGATAAATAGTAGGAGGCCTGCTTTATATTAAGGTTATACAAATTTTACATCGACATCTCTTTCCCCGAAGTATAAAAGCACGTGCTTCTCTTCCTGAGTGTTTTTTTTAACGATGTAGGTGTTTCATATGTATAATTTTAACAGGATGTTTAGCCTTTAGATAAGTACATACCACACCAAGAATCAAGATCCAAGGACTACAAAAGCTCGAGCATAATGCGTCTATACTAAATAACAGATTTGTCGGAATGATTTCTTGATAATCCGAATAAGAGTCGTTGGAAGTGAATATCTAGTGATAGATCATTCAAGGTTGTCAGAAGTGTTTGAATAATTAGAGAATGAAACAGAAAGTACAAAAATTAGTAGCAACCTTAGTAGAGACTGGTACGATTCAATTCAATATTTTGATTCGTTCGGATTCGATCGTGTCATATCTACATACTCCCTCTTTCTTTAATATAGAGTTTATCGTTGAATGATAAAGCCATTGCAAAACCCATAAAAGGAGTAGTTTCCCATCCAGGAGCTACTTTACCATACTCTGAATTAAGCGGTTTTAAGGACGTTCTTACACGGATTTCTCTAGGCGTGGTTTTGGAAGTATCGGCGAACTGCTATTTTTCGGACACGGGATATTCACCCACTCTCTATTCCATCATCTGGCTTATAGTCACAGCTACTTTAGCATTGTGTTAAAAATTCAGAAGATCTTTTTTAAAAGTGAAACTACTCTCTTTTTTAAGAGGATGAGATTTTGGGTCTAGAATTAAGGTGATAAAATATAGTCATTATTGAATTTTTGATCATATTCACCTCCTTTCGATTTTGAATTAGTGTAAAAACTTAAATCGTTCAAATTTTTATCACAATATTTATATTAAAATGATAAGTACGCTTGATTTATTGAACCAATCTTTTTTGTAATCTTCAAGTGGATCTGGCTAGACACACTAACCAAAAGGGAAATATGAGGTTGAATATGAATTAGATAAATAAAGATACAAAGAAGCTTCGTATTTTTGGAGAATCATATAGTTTACATTTTTTATTTTGAATTTTTGTAATATGTTTATTATTTATTTAGTTGAGAAAGGAAACTACCATTATCTTTTTCAAAGTCCTAGATACTTAGAATGGAATGCAACAAATGAAGATTGGTCATTTCTAATATATTTTCTAACTATTTTTAAACATGGAACTAAATCATGACTATCTCTAATAAAGACAAAATCATCAAAATTGTTAGATAATGAGTCTAAGACAATAACAAACTTGAAGATCATATTCTTCTAAGTTATCATTATTATCTATTAATGAGGCATTGTCATTATCCACTAATGAGTTGTCAAAGCAATCTAGGTGTGGAGGTGGTTAGTTACATGCTCTATATATTTACAATATGACATCAATACATGCTTTGAGTGTTAATATGGGAGAGTAGATATTATTGCACATAAATCTCTGTAGCACTCCATTCAACAATGTAATTTTACAAATATAAATAGATAAAATTTTGTGTCAAATTAGGAAATTCTTCTTAGAAACATTTATTTGGTTGACAAATATCTCAACCAAACACCAATCTAGGAAGCTAACTAGTTGGAGAGAATAGATCAAACCAGCTAGACCTCAATAACCTCCTAACTAATAGGAACATAGTCCTTCTCATAGAGACTATACCTTTAGTTGAAAAGTAATTGAATAATTAAATATATGATCACATCCATAAGACAAGTGGGAGTTATATAGTCTAACACTTCCCCTTAAAAATTACTTTTCTTAATCTACATCAATTGAGGTCTTCATCTACATCTTTACCATGGTACATGCTCCACCGCAAACTGAAAAGCCTCCTGATTAGCAAACTCTACCTCTGGTCCAACCTTTCGTATTTACTCTATACCTCAATCATGCAAACATCACCAAACTGTTGATGTTTTACTAAACTAAAATAGGAAAAGTCATTACCAGGGACACATGATAAAGGGGTGTTCATTCTTCTCTAGGTCTTACAACAATATGCCCTTTACAAGTTACATAGATATAGCTATAATACATTATCCAACTCATGGTGATACAACGTACAAACTACTTCAAGGGCTATCCCACCAATTCAAAAATATCATATAAAAATGCTATAACTTCAATGTGTGAATCATTTTACAACATGGTCATGAGCTTGTTGGATAAATATTACCAAGTAGGAGAGCTAATCTTGAAATCGGACAAGTTGAGTGAGCCAAAAGGTAAGCACACGAAATTCCAACACTTACGGCCGGGCCCATTCCAAGTTGAGGAAAAAATTGGTCAGAGAATTTACAGATTGAAAAACTCCCTGTTAATGGCCAACATCTTAAGAGATACTTCCAGTAGCCACCACATGGTGGTTACCTCCTGAGTAGGTTAGGATTCATTTTATTTTTTGCTGTTAGCTTAAGTTATATTTTCGTCTCGTTTGTTCTTGTTTTTTTCGCAAAGTTTATTTTCCTTTTGTTTTGAATTTCAGTCCTTTTCAGCCAATTGATTTCAGTCCTTCAATCTCGTTTTCACCTTTATAACTCTCTTCAGATTGCCCTCATTCCCCATCTTCAGCTTTTTTCCTCCCTTAGTAACCTACCGATGAGTCCGCCAATCCTAAATTAATTGTTACCTTACAAATCAAGCAAACTTTCAATGAGCCTATGAAAACTGGAAAATCAACGGTGAAATTCAAATCAAAGCCACTCATTGGCATCTGTTGGGAACTAGGTAGGACCTGTTGATAACCTGGATACCTGGAGCATGTAGGAGCATCTTTATAAAACGAAAAATGTGTAACCATAGCTGGAATGACATGGCAGAATGCTGCATTTTAAAAATCCCATCCAAACCTAGTCTATACTTGTCTATGAGGTGGGCAGTCATTCTCCATTGGTTCCGTCCACCACACTAAAATTTCCAATATATGTCATCTACAAGTAAACCTCATCTCATGGGCTAAGCTCGCTGTGGTATATCTTGTGGCAAATTTAATTGTGCTCTAGTCCTTGTGCCTAAAACTAGAAGGACTTATGTAAAAGAAAATGAAATGTTGAGTCCTTGTGCCAATTTGGAAGGACAGGTTGTTTGGGAAGCCGGTTGGAGTAGGGATTGTTGCTGGACTCAGAGTACCGGTTGACATAGCAAGCCCAACCTTGCTTAAGTAGTTTAAAAATATGGCATGATCCATGACTGTGTCCCATTCAATCACACGAAAGTATAGCACTAAAATTCTTACATAAAGTGCAGATAAACATATCTACATCAAGTTTGATGAGCTGAGGTACACACCTAAATAGGTATTGATAGAGTGGTGATGGCCCCGAAAGGATTTTGAAAGTAGAAAACAGGTAAAGAAAGGTCAATAAATCCCATAATACGACCATTGGAGAATGCCTGTCAAAACCCTATCAGTAAGTAGAAGCTATTTGTCTTTATCCCGCCTAAAGCTATTAATGCTGAAGTGGAACCCATGCCTATCTGTCTATATAGTTTGCATTTCAAGTTTATCTTAACACCTTGATGTTCTACTAATCCAAAGTTTATTTGGTAACATAGATAACAAGTTTGCCCAGCAGTTCGCCATTTGTTGTGGCCACAACCACCACACTATTAAAACCCGCTCTGGAAGAAAATTTGAATGGGTAACCTAGAAGTTTGATCTTTCATTTCTCCGTATGATAACTCTTCGAATGATATGTTTTTATCCCAGGGATTTTAACTCTCTGCCGAGTTAAATCTTCAATTCTTAATGGTTAAGACCCCCTGAATAAGTCTCTGTGGCATGATTCATTTATAACCAAGTCTAGCCCTTTCATTCATATCCTTCATCGGGACCTTTCAATCCTCATAAACCTTCATGGTGCTCTATGCCCACACATATAACCAACCCCCACTCTTTACTATGGGTGTATATGGACTCAACCCTCAAAACCATCTATCATGTCCTTATTTTTATATCAAGGATTTGATAATAGAAATACTATAAAAATATGCATAACTTACCCTTTTCGCACTCCCTCCGTATTTACGCATCTCTCGATGCATGCCTTCATCGATCGCTTGAGCACTCCTTCATCATATATTGCTTTTCGCATTGGTAAAGGGCTAAGGTCTATCTCCCATGAGTTACTATGATGCTATCAAGTCTCCAATCGCATCGTATATTGCAATTAGCACTTTCAACGTTGATAGATAAGGCGCACTGTGATGGTGGACACACCAGAATTATTAACCACATTACATATATTTTTTGGGTTCGGCCTATCGCAAATTGCAATTGATGGAGCCCAAGGCTTATACATAAAGCGCGATGCGATATGGTGGACTTGCCAGAATAATTAATCGCAGTACATATATTTATCTGGTCCGGCCTATCATAAATCGCAATCGGAGGAGCCCAAGGCTTATACATAAGGCACGATGCAATATGGCGGACCCACCAGAATTATTAATTGTAGTCCATATATTTTTCGGGTCTGGCCTATCGCAAATCGCAATCGGCGGAGCCCAAGGCTTATACATAAGGCGCGATGCGATATGGTAGACCCGCTGGGACTATTAAATGCAACTTATATATTTTCAGGTCTGGCTAATCGCAAATCACAATCGGCAGTCAGAGAAAGTGAAGCGACATGCAATATGCGAAGGGGCGATGAGCAGACCTGATGATAATTATAGATCCAGGTGTATGGTATTTGAAGTCTGGCCTTATGGGTCGGGTGCGGGTTTTCTTGTGTATTCCCATGTGTTTCGATAAAGTGTTGTGGTCTGGGCTTTTAAAAGAAAATACGATAGAGTGAATGGTCCGCTTCTAAAGCATTGTCAAATGGTTCTTGAATAAAAATGAATATTATGGGCAACGAGAATACATGTTACAACAGGTTTAGTGGTTCAATAATTATAGTTTCTCTGTGTTGCGAGATTAAATAGAAATTGTGACTGAATGCAAGGTTAGTTTGTGGGCATGTTTGTCATATTTATCATAATCATAGATAATATGAACTATTTCTGCAAGCGAGGACCAAGAGAAGAAAAGCAAGTTCGAGTGGACCCGGTAATGGATAAATGCGATTTATATCAAGACGACACCTCTACACCACCGACGTCGATATTGCAAAGACATACTCTGCAAGAAAGGGATACGAACTACCATAGTGCATAATGGAGGCATGCTCTACGTCAAGAGGAAGCACTCATGATAGCCCTGATACATCAAGATGTTGTTACCTCCAAACACACCTTTAATCATGCCAGATGTGGGATGATAAGCGCAATGTCTTCAGTTTCCTTCAGGAAATAATAGGGAATAACGTTCGCTCAATACAGGTGTGAAGAGATGACATGCAATCATTCTCTTTTAATCAACATCTATTCATTTCCCTAGGAAATGAAGTGCTCCAGTAGATATGCCCTCTATGTGTCAGTCATTTCACCAATCGATTCTATGTCTGTATATTTTAATGTGTATATGGAAAAGAGCAGGAAGGTGGAAAGTCGGGGGTGGGGAAGATGGTGGGTTAGTCTTTTATGCATATGTATTACCTTCGGAGATGGGTAGAGGACTTTTTTTTGGGTAGAACAACTTTTGATTTATTGTGATAATAAAGAAGACTATTTGGGTCAAGAAGAAGCCTTTTTCAGATTTATTTTCCTCTTCTTTCATGTGTTTAGAATCAGGGTGTTGTTGCTGGCATAAATATAAATGTGTTTTTGTGCAGATTGATAACGATAAAGCTTATGAATAGTCTTTGTTATTTGAATGTAATTCTTTATCATGGTTAACTCATGAGCGCTCCCTGATTTGAAACTATATTAAACATCAATTGCAAGTTTATTTGTAGTAATGGGAATGTGCATTCTTGTATGAATAATTAGATTGCAATTAAGCTTTAATACAACCTTGTTCATCTATGAAGTCAGTAATTGATTCATTTGGACTTGGAATCTATATATGATGTTTAATCTCTTTTATTATGCTCCTGTAGGATAGATTGGAATAGTTAAGATTAGTATAAGTAGGTAGAACTAATATAGATAGGACTTAATACATATAGGTTAGATGTTTCTTTTGTTGATTTAACTGAAGTCTTCCTCCGGGGAGAAATCTTTCAACACCTATAATAGTTTATGGGATCCTTTAAAACCCGTTGGAACTAGCCACTCCAAACAAAAGTAGATCTAATCGGGGCCTGCGATCGGGTTAGTTCCCCTTGTTGGCATAGCGAAAATTCGCCACGTCAACAATTCCTTCTCACAAAGATGACTCAGGGAGTACATAAGTGCAACTTCTCAAAATTCTTTATGAAAATTCCTAAAACAATGTTCCAATCGTTCTATTGAGAAAAGTATGAAAGTACAGTAGTGCAATATTTTGTAAGCCTTTCTTCATAAAATTCTGGACCTTAATTTCATACAACAAGCTTAAATAGCAGAAAAATAACTGAATGTATTGTGTAGTGCATTTAGGGCATTTAAACAGATCCCTTAACTAATGCTTAAAGAAAAACAGTTTTTTGGTAGAAATTTCTGAATGTGATTTGCTGTCTTCATCGACTTTGTTTGTTCCATCGTATTATCTAGATGTTGGTCTGTCTGTTTGAATTGAACTTCCACTTATCAGCACAATTGTCCTCTTTTGTCATGAACCTGAACATGGAAAACAAGAATCAATAAGTAAAAATTAAATGAGACTAATAAGTGAGTTTTATTTGAAGCAAATCACGTTTTGCAAGAAATCATGAAAAAGTGTAGTGTAATAAATCCTGAACAAAACCATCATGGAGAGGAATGTGGAGTGAGGTCTGTTTGTAAGAGTGGCAGAATTTACGGTCCTATCAGATATCACTTTTAGACTGGGGGTAGAATGCAAATAAAATCGCAATCGCAATAGCGAAAAGGTGGATGGCTAATGATTTTTTCGGAGGGGATCGAAAGTGGTAAGTGCTTTGTGAAGAGGGGGGTCCAAAAGAACAAAGAAGTGATACGTGGATATATGGCTTGGACGAAAAACCACTTTTTGGACCCCCCCAGTTGAGAAAATTAAAATGAGCACAAGGGGATCTGAAGTCTTATCCCCTATTGATCCGCGAAAATCTGATCCATTTATTAAATCAAGACAAGTCGAGCTTTTATATCACAATCAGTGTTTGGAGCTTGATCGCAGATCGCAATACTTGAGAATATTGCAATCGGAGTTAAGGAGTGGGAGACTTTAATAGGTGGCCGAAAGTCTTGTGATTTTCGATATGCGGGATGATGTGATGGCAACTCACTATGACGTGGCAGATCTATGTGGAATGGTGGTGTGTCGGATGACATGGAGGATGATGTCATATTGCAATAGACATGAGGAAGGATATCACAATCGTAATTCAAATGAGGCATGACTCTTGGAACTTTGCGATTGCACAAACATGATATTAATTTAATGTGTTTTATAATGACGGTGGGTCCAGTTATATTGCATATCGCAATCGGGAAGGGGCAGAGTTCTTGGCCTAATGAAATTTGCGATAGCCTGCAGATGTGGGATTTTATAAATTGCAGCTGATTTTCCCGTTGGGTCTGGGCCTGATCGTAGATAAAAAATCAACAAAGGTAATGGGGCATGGACTTATATGATAGTGGATTATGCGATTGTGATGGACACGGGGTTTTTTAGAAATGCATTAGTTTTGTTGTCGGGTCCGTGGTCTTTGCTTTATGTCTATTTTTTTGGATAATCAATGTTTAATACTTGGGTTTTGGTTAAAAAGTCTAGGTATTAAACTTTGGTTATAGGACTTTATTAACAATTTTTATGTTGATAATAATTTTTTTTAAAGAAACAAAATCAAAGGGTTTTTTTAAAACTAAAGCGTATTTATTTTAATATAATAAATTTCATAGGAAATTTATAATATATTAAAATGGAAGTTGTTGAACAATACAATAGGCCCTTGGTAAAAAATCTTCTATCGGTCTTCAATATTTTTAAAGAAAACCAAAAAATAACCCTTAAAAAAAATTACAAATCTATATTATGGAACCAATTCTAGTAAACCCACTCCTAGAGGGAAGATGTCTAGGGAAAGAAGGCATTGAACTAACATATAATCGTCCATTGTTTTTATTCCTTCGTCCCTATATTGTTAATGGTATAATTCACCTTAAATGTTTGGGTCTCCATAGAGTATTCCACTACAAAAGCTCGACCTCAGAGGTCCTTGGGTGTTTGAGAGCATGGTCCTAGCCTTAGGGCATCCTTGAGAGACAAAGGTTTTGATGCCAAAGATGCCTTAACACTCCTAGCACTGCCTTTCAAGCATGTAACTATAGAGATAGTGGCATCCCTCTTGATTTCATAATATTTGAGACCTTTTTCCATTTTCAGTTTCCTCCTTTCGTAAAGGAGCTTCATCTCTCCCACAGGGATTCCCTTCCAATGCTAAATGTTGTTAGCTAGCTCAACCACAACATCTAATTATATGCACATTAAGTAAAGGGATTATCCAAACATGGACCTAAGAAAAAATGGAAATTTTAGTAGATCTAAGTCCCTAACACTTTTCATTGCTAGATCCAAGATCACATTAGAAATCAATGTTCTAGTTCAGGAGGTAGGCATTATGAAAGTGTCAAAACCACCCTAAGAACCAACACTAGTTGGAAACTTTTGTCAAACACTTTTCAAATGCTATATCCAAGTACCTCCGCCAGCTTAAGGATCGCACAAAGCTCAACAATAGGGAAATCATAGATAATCTGCATCAGTAACTCCATTGTCCATGTCAATATATGCTTGTTCACCTTTCTCTGTGTAATCCACCATCTATAGATTACAAACAAGGGATAGAGGAGCGATTAAAACCATTTCTAACTCTGAGTTGGAAGATTGATCTGCATAACCCCAAATCAACAACCATTTCACTAGCCAAGGGTCGATGAATTTGGAGGATCCTGCACTACAGACTAGTCTCCTGCTCATAGTATTCATCATCAAGAAATTTCTCCCTGAGATATTTCAAAAGATATAGTTAATAAACATATGAAAATCTAATATTTACAATAAAATCGTTCTCTAAGCCCATTATCTCTCTCTAAAATCAATGCCATGAATACCACAAAAAAAAAAATGAAACTAAAAAAATTGTACAACATGCCAAAGAAAAATCCATGACATGCATATCACATCAAAAAAATAAAAATAAAAAATTTATAAAACATGTCTAAGAAAAATACCAAGCTCATATATATGTAACTATATGGGTTTTAATAAAATTAACAGTAAGAATTTCCATAGAGATGTGAAATTTATACAAATATAAAAAATATTGCTAAAAACCAACATAAATTCATCTTAACTTTGCATCTTTCAAAAGTAAAGAGGAATCAAATCTCTTTATGTTTAAACATTTCCTGAAATTTTACACTAAAAAGAGTTTACATTTTGAAAGATTTAATCCTCTAGATACTACACTAATAGATACAAGAAAAAAATCTTAAAACCATTAGGCCCACTTAAAGTGTTTGTTGTACCAATAATAGAGTGTATGATGCATGTGAAAATACTCTTATGAAACATGTCAAAGAAACATATCAACTCATATGTATGTTGGAGAATCTAATTCCAGCCACCTGCTAAATATTAAAACTATCTATCCAAGTGTCCTAGTTCAATTTCAATTAGTCCAATTCAGTCTCACTGCATTCTTTTATTGTCAATTTCTCTAATGTAATCTTATTTAACTGATTCAATAAAACTATCGATCCAAATGTGATCCAAATGTACTTGCCAGTGTGTTGATCCTTTACCGCGGAAGCTGTGTGTCCGGAGAAACCACAATGCAACTTCGTTCATAAAAATTCGAAGACTCCACCAAGTCGTTCGAAGTCTTCAACGCCAATAGGTCCATCGCCTCCACAAATTTTAAAAGGTCCATGTTATTCAATCTTTATCCACGTTAAATGCTGATAATTTTTAAAGAGCCCATGTTATTCAATCTTTATCCACGTTATATGCTGATAATCTTTTGATTTTTAAAGAGCTCCAGAGCATCCTTTTAAAATAGTTATTTCAAATTTATTTTTAGAAGGTGGCATATTATTTTTTCATGTCTTCATTGAAAAGGCTTTATTCAAAGGAAAGCACAAGGTTTTATAGAAAAATGGGCTTAATATAATATTTGAAATGCGGTGATATTGTTAAAGAACTCATGTGATTTATTAAAAAAATTCATTTTTTTTTTTTTTAACGTTATACTTAATTTTTTTTTGTGTTATACGTAAAATAAAGAGGAACTATTATTATATAAAGTTTTTATTATCGAAGAGAAGGAATTTGTTATTGAAACCCAAAAAAAGGTTTTTATGAATTTTTTTTGAAAGGAAGAGGGTGTTTCATTCTTTTGGAGAATTTTTTTTAAAGAAATTTGTTTTAATTAAAAGGGTTTAAGAGGATTTTGTGAAAATATTTATGAGATTATGGTCAATCTGAGAATGATTGGGTAAGAGGATGAAGTAAAGTGTGTCATTGTGGATCACAATCACAATCATTGTTGTTAGAGCTAGAGTTAAAGTAAAGAAATAGCTATGTTTGCGGTTCAATTTGTTTGTTGAGCAACAACATATGGGAAAATGATAGTAGTCTTCCTCTCATTGCAAATGCAAAGACATCTAAGGAGGTTTGAGATACCATTAAGAAGAGTATTCGTGTAAAGGGGAGTAATCCAGTTGAATATAAAGAATTTGGTGAATCTCATTGTGCTCAGCGACAAGTGAATGATGAGTGAAGAATTTGCAGAAGAAGCAGAGAAGGAGCACATAGATGCTCATGAACCCCACTGTGCACAGCCACAAGTAGATGGCAATTTGGTGAATCTAGTAACTAAGCTTGTTGATGACAATTTGGTGAATCCAACAATAGAGCTTGTTGATGAAAATTTTGTGAGTCCAACAATAGAACTTGCTGATGACAATGACGCTGCCATTGGAGAAGTCAATGTTATGGTTAATCCAACAATTCAATTTGCGAATGTTAGATTTGATGAAAAATTGTCACCTAATCATGAATGGTTGTAGAGGATGCAACAAAAACATGATATCGACATGTTGATATTTGGTGAAAGAATCCCACTTGAGTATGCAAACCAAGTGGAAGAAAACCTCCTTGAAGTAGTTTAAGAAACAGATGCAAAGAAGGAAACCCACAAAGAGAAAGCAATAAAGACAGAGACAAAAATAGAGGCAGAGAAGGAAGCCCGCAAAGAGAAAGCAATAAAGACAAAGACATGAGCAGAGGAAAAGAAGGAAGCCCACAAAGAGAAAGCAATAGAGACAGAGACAGAGACAGAGGCAGAGAAGAAGAACATATGTGGTTCTGCAGATGTTTTTAGACTTACCATTGATTTCTAATGTGCAGGTAAACGAGATGATTATGAAGAATAATTAAATTTCTTTGAAGCATGACTTGTAACACCATCTCTAGATAAGGTCTGCATAGAAGTTGTAAAAAAGAGTGTTGAAGACAACACGCATGATGAACACATCAATGAAATTTTTAGGTATTGGAGTTTTGAAAAGATAAGTTTTTATTCTCATCCTATGTTGCAAAACATTGATGATAAGAAATGCACTACATAAGATAATATGTGGCAACAACCCACATACAAGCGGTTTTTTTAAGAAGTCCAAGACATGCTTACACAGTTTAAGACTTGCACCAACAAATGAAGAAACTAAACTTTGAAGAATACAACAAGAAGAATACATCTTAATTAATTTTTTATGTGGTTGTAATTAAGGAGGAGTGTTGGAGAATCTAATTCCAACCACTTGATAGGTGTCAAAACCATCCATCGAAGTGTCCTAGTTCAGTGTCAGTTAGTCTAGTTTATTTCAGTCTCATTGCAGTCATTTATTGTCAATATCTCCAACATAATCTTATTTAACTAATTAGTAATATTGAGAAAAACAATCCTCTACTCCACAGTGTGTATTTCTTATAAATATATCTAATTATATAGATTTTAATAAAATTAAAAGTAATAATATTTTGTGAAATTTATATAAATATAAATAATATTACTAAATAACAATATAAATACTTAATAAGTAAACATCCATTAAATGTGAATAGCATTCAAATCTTTCTGAATTAAACCATTTTTTAAAATTTTACACTTGAAAATATTTACATCCCAAAAAATGGATGGTCTAAACACTTATTACATGAAGAAAAGAAAAACTTAAAACCACTTTACCCACGTACAGATAGTTCAGAAACGCGTTTCTGGTATCAATATTAAATTATATGATGCACATGAAAATACTCTTTAAACAAAAGGATATGGCATCGACGAACATGGTATACAACTCATCAACTACGTGACTTTGAACACACGTTGAAATATCGATGATTATGATATTCTCTCTACACATAACGAGGATTGATCCTCGTTCTTCCGCTAAAATGGTCCCATAAAGAAATACCACGTTTCTCGCGATGCCAAATTTCTTAACTCTAAGCTGCTTTTGCCATCGATTTAGCTTGCTTTACATTACCCTATGTCAAAAATAAGAAGAATATAAATACGTACCGTCAATAGTTTCCATGTAGTGTTGGGTATTTTTAATGGAGAAATACCAAAACCAAAATAAAATTCACCACAGAGACAATGCTCTGTTTACTCTGTCCAGGATCTTTTGCAGACAACCTTTTAAAAACAAACTCACTCAGAACACAGCATTACACAGTCACAACACATTTCTATTAATTTAAAACTGAAACTCTGTTACATATTTCTTCCTCTGTGCAAAGAGGGAATAAAAAAAAAAAAAACTCTGCTGCTCTCACAGATTTTCCACTGCTGTGGATGTTACATAAAACAGTTTCAAAACATTCCTGTGTTTTTCATTTGCAGACAAACACTACAGCACTGCTGTGCATATACAAAAAAAAATCACACACGCTCGTGCGTTGCCACTCCACTCACACCATAAAAAAAACTTCACACCAAACTACAGCACACGGGCTATATTCAACATATGACAACGTGTTATAAAAATATAAAAAAACGTATGCCCATAACTATTTTAAATACATGCCCGTAACAATATTAAAGCCTCACTTAAATCTATATAAAACATATATAAAAGATATATGGGACGTATGCCCATTACCAAACTTGAAGCCTCCACCTAAAAACTACGGAACACATTAAACTCTATTTAATTCCTCCCACGGCGGTCAACGGATAAACTTTCACTCCACGTAAAAATTGATTTGACGTGGGCGGAAGGAAACTTTGGAAAGTCAACGGCTGAGATTACGCGATCAAATCGCTGAGCCAATCCAACGTGGTTCGCACGCCAACCTCCAGCAAAACAAACGACTTTTACCGTCCGGGGAAAGTGGTTTTGGGGCGTTCGTACATGGGACGCGTGGCGGAGAGTGAAGGTGTTCGGAGCCTCCTCCTGCTCGTACAGTCTTGGAGAATGGCGGTGCGGGGAGACCGGCCTGGTTTTCAAAAACCACCGCCGCGCTGTTCAAATTAACAATTTAACACTCCCCTTTAATTTTAACAGCCGCACGTTCGGTCATTCCCAAACATTTTCTCAAAAATTCGAAACTCTTCTGAACCAGTGGCTTTGTCAAGATGTCTGCAACCTGTTCCTGGGTCCTGCAATGTTCTAGGACAATTTCTCCATTGTTCACTAACTCTCTGATGTAGTGAAACCTTGTGTCGATGTGTTTCGTTCTCTTATGAAACACTGAATTCTTTGACAAGGCAATAGCTGAGCTGTTGTCACAAAAGACCACTGTTGCTTTTGCCTGCTCTTGGCCTAAGCTTCTCAACATTCTTCTCATCCATACTGCCTGGCATGCTGCTGCTGTCGCTGCCACATATTCAGCCTCTGCTATAGACAATGCTACAATGGACTGCTTCTTAGAAGCCCATGAGATGGCTCCTGAACCCATATTGAAAACATAACCGGAAGTGCTCTTCCGATCATCTACACTTCCAGCCCAATCGCTATCTGTGTACCCAACCAAATCTGAATGTTCTGAGGTATGATATAGAATTCCAAACATTTTGGTACCTTTGACATACCTCAAAATTCTCTTTGCTGCCTGCCAATGTGCCTCCTTCGGCCTCTCCATGAACCTGGAAATCAAACTAACAACATACATTAAATCAGGCCTAGTTGCTGTTAAATACATAAGGCTGCCCACAATGCTTTTGTACAGGCTAGGATCAAAATCCTTGCTGCTGTCCTCTCTGCTGAGTTTTAATCCCATCACTGTGGGAGTGATGGCTGCCTTGCATTCTTGCATCTTAAATCTGCCCAAAACTTGATTTACATATCTTGTTTGAGATATAAAAATTCCTTTTTCATTTTGATCTACTTCTATGCCTAAGAAGTATCTCAAGAAACCCATGTCAGTCATTTCAAATTCATTCTTCATGACTGATTTAAAATTCTCAATAAGATAAATATCATTTCCAGTGAAAATAACATCATCTACATACAAGACAACAATTAAAATTTTACCATCTTTTTCCTTGATGTAGACTGTGGGTTCTCCTTCACATTTGTCAAATTCATTCTCCAATAGATATGAATCTATCCTGCTGTACCATGCTCTTGGCGCTTGCTTCAGCCCATAAAGAGCTTTCTTCAATTTGCACACTTTGTGCTCTTCTCCTTTCTTCTCATATCCGAGAGGCTGTTCCACATAGACCTCTTCCATTAACACTCCATTTAGGAATGCTGATTTCACATCCATTTGGTAGACTTTCCATTTGTTTTGAGCTGCTATGGACAGCACTGCTCTCACGGTTTCCATTCTTGCAACCGGGGCGAAAGTCTCCTCATAATCTCTTCCATACTGCTGCTTGTAGCCTTTGACAACCAGCCTTGCTTTATGCCTTTCAATCTTTCCTTCAGCATTGCTCTTGGTCTTGTAGACCCATTTCACACCAATGACTTCTTTGCCTTTTGGTAATTCAACCAAATCCCATGTTTTGTTTCTTTCTATGGCATTGATTTCCTCATCCATAGCTTCTATCCATTTCCTATCTTTAATAGCTTCTTCAAAATGGATAGGATCATCAACATGACAAAACAAGGCAAATAAGGAATTCATTCATTCTTCATAAATTTCACTTAGATTTCTAAACTTCTTACCTCTTTCACTTGGTGTGCAAGTGCTTGAAGATGCACTTGAGTTTCCTCCTTGTGGTGTGCTTGGAGAAGCACTCTCATTGATCCTCAATGGTGTACCTTGCTGTGCTTGTGTTGGTGCCGCTGTTTGGGGATTCATTTAAGCCACCTCCTCTTCATCTTCATCATGAGACAAACAGCCTTTAATGTTCACTGTTTTCTCTATGCTTCCATCCCAAGCTTCCTCCTCAATGAATTGAACATCCCTGCTGACAAAGAACTTCTTGGTAGATGGAATGTACAGCCTGTAGGCTTTGGATTCATCACTGTATCCAATGAAGATGCATTTCTCCCCTTTGCTGTCCAACTTCCTCCTTAGTTTATCTGGAATGTGTGCATAGGCCACACACCCAAAAACTCTCATGTGGGTGACTACTTGCTTTCTCCCACTCCGTGCCTCTTCTGGCACTTTGTTCATGACTGCCTTTGTAGGACACCTGTTCAAAATATAAACTGCACAATGTACAGCTTCAGCCCAATACTCATTTGGCAAATGCTTTGCCTTCAACATGCTCCTTGCCATCTCCATGATGGTTCTGTTCTTCCTTTCAGCAACTCCATTTTGCTGTGGGGTGTACCGAGTTGTGAACTGTTTATGTATTCCATTTTCTCTACAAAACTTTAGGAATTCATTTGAGATATACTCACCTCCTCTATCAGTTCTCGATACTTTTATGTGCAGTCCGCTTTGGTTCTCCACAAGTGCTTTGAAGTTTTGGAATTTTTCAAAGACTTCACTTTTGTTCTTGAGGAAATATATCCAAGTCTTTCTTGTAAAATCATCAATGAATGTCAAGAAATATAGGCTGCCAGCTAATGATGGAGCTTGCATTGGTCCACACAAATCTGAATGGATAATCTCTAAGGGTGTCTTTGCCCTTATGCTTTTCCCTGATGGAAAACTTTCTCTGTGTTGTTTTCCCAAAATGCAGCCTTCACATAGGCTGTCCGGTTTCTCTATCAATGGTAATCCTCTTACCATTCCTTTTCTGCTCAATAGATTTAGACCTCCAAAATTTAGATGCCCGAATCTCAAGTGCCATAACCAGTTCTCATCCTTTGGCACACTTTGGAAGGCCTCTTGGGTGACTGCTGCCATTTCCTTTTTGTTCTTCAAGTCTGCTCTTATTCTAAGAGGGAACATCCTGTTCCTTGTCATCTTCACTTCAGCAATGCATCTTTTGCTGGGTGGTATGTCCATGATGGTGCACACATCATTTACAAAGTAAACATTGTAACCCTTTTGGATAAGCTGTCCAACACTCAATAGGTTACATCTCATTCCGGGGACATAGTATACATCTGCTATGGTTTTCCTTTCTCCTTGTTTTGTAAATATTTTTCCCTCCCCTTTTCCCATAACAGACACTTTACAATCAGTTCCTAGTGTGACCTCTGATTTCAAATTCTGATTTAAGGCTGAAAAGAGGGCTACATTCCCTGTCATATGGTTGCTGCAACCTGAGTCTAAAAACCATATGTCCTCACTATGTGTTTCAGCCATGTTACAAGCTAACAGGACATTTTCTTGACTGCTGTTTTCTCTTGTAACATTTGCATTTTGTCTGCTGTTCATATCATGTTGTTTCTTTCTACAATCACTAGCATAATGTCCATACTTTTTGCAATAATAGCATTGAACATTAGATTTATCATACCTTTGTCCTTGAGCCTGATACTGTTCTCTTTGTTGGTTGCTGCCTTGACCTTGGTTCTGATTTGGATTGCTGCCTCTTCCTTGTGCATTTGATGGGCTGTTCCTTCCACCTCTGTTCTGGCTTCTGCCTCTTCCTCTTCTGTTTCCTCTTCCTTGACCTCTTCCTCTTCCAAAGGACATTTGGGTCTTAAAGGCTTGCTCAAGGGATGAGTTTTCATTCCTACTCAACCTCTGCTCATGTGTTATCAGTGATGCATGTAGCTCATCAACTGAGTACTTTGAGAGATCCTTTGTCTCTTCAATGGTGGTGACTATGGCATCAAACCTTGAGGGTAAGACCCTCAATATTTTCTCCACTATTCTTCTATCTTCAATTGTTTCTCCATGAGTTCTCATTTGTGTGATTACACCAATCACATGAGTGAAGAATGAGTCAATGTTGTCTGACTCCTTCATGTTCAAGTTTTCAAAATCCTTTCTCAGCATTTGCAATTTTGCTGTCTTCACTCTCTCCATGCCTTGATAGGCTGTCTTGAGGGTTTGCCATGCATTGTGTGATGTTGTAGCTGCTGCTATCCTTGGGAATATACTCTGGTCCACTGCTTGATACAACAAGACAATGGCCTTTGCATCCTTCTTCCTATTGAGCTTCAGCTGATCCTTCTCTCCCTGAGTTAATGCATTGAACTCAGTTTCATCTGCTGGTTCCTCAAACCCATATTCTACTAGTTCCCATATATCTTGAGCGATGAACAAAGCTCTCATGGTTATAGACCAGTAGTCATAGTTCTTCCCATTAAAGTGTGGGAGCTGGGTGTTGAACATACCCATGCTTGTGCTTGCCATTCCTTGCATCTTGAACTATGGTTTTAAATCCTTGACTGTGATTTTTTTAAAAAAACTGACTGTCTTTAGCAATAACAAGAGAAATGCTTTTGGGGAATACCTGAATCCTTCGCTGTCTGAGTCTTCTGTCTGCCTGAGAGGTTTTGCTGCAGCAACAACCTTCTCCCTTCAGCTTCTTTGTCTTCTTTAAAGAGCCTAAGCCTGCTCTGATACCACTGTTGGGTATTTTTAAATGGAGAAATACCAAAATCAAAATAAAATTCACCACAGAGACAATGCTCTGTTTACTCTGTCCAGGATCTTTTGCAGACAACCTCTTAAAAGCAAACTCACTCAGAACACAGCATTACACAGTCACAAACACATTTCTATTAATTTAAAACTGAAACTCTGTTACATATTTCTTCCTCTGTGCAAAGAGGGAATAAAAAAAAAAAAAACTCTGCTGCTCTCACAGATTTTCCACTGCTGTGGATGTTACATAAAACAGTTTCAAAACATTCCTGTGTTTTTCATTTGCAGACAAACACTACAGCACTGCTGTGCATATACAAAAAAAAATCACACACGCTCGTGCGTTGCCACTCCACTCACACCATAAAAAAAACTTCACACCAAACTACAGCACACGGGCTATATTCAACATATGACAACGTGTTATAAAAATATAAAAAAACGTATGCCCATAACTATTTTAAATACATGCCCGTAACAATATTAAAGCCTCACTTAAATCTATATAAAACATATATAAAAGATATATGGGACGTATGCCCATTACCAAACTTAAAGCCTCCACCTAAAAACTACGGAACACATTAAACTCTATTTAATTCCTCCCACGGCGGTCAACGGATAAACTTTCACTCCACGTAAAAATTGATTTGACGTGGGCGGAAGGAAACTTTGGAAAGTCAACGGCTGAGATTACGCGATCAAATCGCTGAGCCAATCCAACGTGGTTCGCACGCCAACCTCCAGCAAAACAAACGACTTTTACCGTATGGGGAAAGTGGTTTTGGGGCGTTCGTACATGGGACGCGTGGCGGAGAGTGAAGGTGTTCGAAGCCTCCTCCTGCTCGTACAGTCTTGGAGAATGGCGGTGCGGGGAGACCGGCCTGGTTTTCAAAAACCACCGCCGCGCTGTTCAAATTAACAATTTAACATGTAGCTTATAATATTCATAGTTGTCGCATCAGATTGAGTTGTGAGCCGTATTTTCATATAGTTAAATTATGATGTTCACACATGATCTGAGACACGCTCTTGTTTTGTTTGGAGGGCATTTTCCTGTTTGAGAAGAGATCCGTATTTTCCTTATTTCTTTATGTGATGTTCGGTTGTTTATCACGAATCGATTCGGGATTTTGTACTTTACTGAAAGCCGGAACTGATAGAGTATTAAAGCAGGTTGCAGTTGATCGCGGACTCACACGGTTGTCTGTAAATTTCTGGAGAAGTTCTTAATTTTGAAATTAGGTTAATTAAGTTTTAGTTAAAGTCAAAGATGAGCATTCCTTCATCATGTTTCTCTTATAGCGATGTTGCGAACAAGTTTGATGTCGGAAGCGTATCGAGTGATCCCAATCCATGTATACCAGCGCAAGATCCATTTCCATCGAGTTATAATATTGATCATTTTGCCCACAGATCTAATTTATTTGGTACCCACGACTCGGAAACCCTAGAAACCCTAGCCGGCTTTTCCAATCCCCTAATGCAAACATTCTGCAATTCAAGTTCTCCAACTGATAGTCTGTGTCGGAATAGATTAGCAGGCTCCGTCACGGAAGACAAAAGAAATCACAAAATGATTGAAAGGCAACGTCGTAAAGAAATGAAAGTGCTTTTTTCACAGCTTAGATCATTACTCCCGGAACATGATCTCCGGGTATGTTTTCTTCTGCTCAATATCTAGGGTTTTGAGACACGAACAATATTCTGTATAGTTTTATCCAATGAAGGTTGAATGTTCTAATGTGCAGGGAAAACGAACCGCGGCAGAACAAGTACTGGAAACTGTGAATTACGTTTGCCATCTACAGCAACAAGTCAAAGAACTTTCAGCCCAAAGAGAGAAAATGAAGGTTAAATCTGACCAAAATGCAAAAGTTTCGTTGGAAAAATTTTGCAATAAAACTGTGTCGTTCGTAGGATCGGATCGGGAAGACCCTGCAGTGAAAATAAACTCCGTGGGTTCGGGTGTCCAGATCTGGACGAATATTCTGGAACGTGATATCGTGTACTCTGATATTCTTTTGGCTTTGGAAGAAGATGGGCTTGAAGTTGTGAGTGCTGCTTCATCTGCCATTAACAACAGAGTTTATCATACCATACATGCCAAGGTAGTTTCTTATACTCATTGTCACTGGGTAACATAACATTCTTCTTCAACGAATAAGATAATCTTAACTCTCACGAAAAACCACAGGAAAACATTTACGCTGCTAAAAATTCAAATTCATAGTTTTTATGTGGACCTTTCGTTTGCTTGAAAACAAGGTTAAGAGAAACTCTTTGATTTTTATTAGGATGCCTTCTTTTTTATTAGGTTCACACATTCTACATGGACATCTCTTTCATCCATGATTAAAAGCAAATTTCTCCTCTGCAAGCAATAAGCACATATGTTTATATGTTTTTTTAACGATGCAGGTGCTTGATCTGAATACTTTTAACATGCACACCCTTTACCAGAAACTTTGGCGTTTGATAAGCACTCACCAAACCAAGAATGAGGATTTAAGGACCACTGAAGCTCGTCCACAGTGTTTTGTAAGGCATTAATGAATGTTTTCAAAGGCCGGTCAAGCTTATATTATGCATCTAGCTTAATCTAAATACCTATCTGTCGCAAGTGCTTGGTTGATATGGCGAATCACAGTTTTGTCAGAAATGCATATCGAGGAATCAACTCGTTCAAGGTTGTCAGAAATATTTGGTTAATGAACTGAATCGCATATTGGTTAGAAATGCATATCCAGTGATTGAGTTGTTGAAGGTTCTAAATAAATAGAATAAATTTGGTCACTCGAATAGCTGATAGATAGAAAGGAATTTTACGGAGAAACGCATTCATGTTTGAATTTAAATAGATAGAGTATGTTTATTTACCATGTTAGAAGAAGACAACGTAGGATCAGAGAAATTAGCATTCTGGAGCAGAAGCTTTTTGAACAAGATTGGTACATTAAAAACCTTCAGGACATTTTTGGAGAAACGAAGATGCGCATGATTATGTTAAATGAACTAAGCAACTACTATCGGTTGAGAAATGGAAACAAATGCACTATTTACCGTGAATAAAAGCCTTTAAAACGGTTACATATGACATTATCTTTGAACAACTGCCTTGCGAAGAAAGTCACATACAGCCACTCGGGAGGGCGAGTCTTCCCTCTCTTTACGTTTCTCCGCTGCCACATAACAAGGTAGACTTTTGTTGAAATACTCATTTAGGTTCAAAAGTTTTCAGTATATGTTAAAGTATTTCGTCAGCAACTTGCACTCCATTGACTTCACTACATCAATAGATTAATATAATTTTTGGCAAACTTTATGGAAATTCTAGAAATGGTCGTAGAATATTTCTGAAATTTAATACGGGAGAGGATCACAGAATATTTCCGAATTTTAATAGAAAGGAGGGAAGTTAAATTTCTCATTAGATATCATTTTTAAAAAACCAATAAAATGTAATTATATTAAATAATTTAATTTTCCATTTATATTATGGTAATGAAACTAAATTTGATTTCTTAACTTTCTATCTAATTATAATTAATTAAATAATTAAAATAAATTAGTATGTTATAATAATGTTAATTATATTTTAATTTAATTTCTAAAAACCATATTAAAAAATTTGGTTTTTTATATTTATAAAATGCCAAGTTAACATTACTTCCATTTAAATTTGATTTCGTAATCCTCCGCCCACCAATAAGAATAAGTAAATAAACCAGATAAATTTATATGTTTTTTTTTTTCTGGATAAAGACTATTCTATTAAAAAGATAAAAAGAAAAAATATTTACAGAGAGGATTAAACCTCTGAGGGGGCCGTAGCCTGCCCTTCGCCAAAAAGACTATTGCAGGTAGCAAGCTGCATTCCTTTTACAAAAATGAGAGTTGTAGAAGCGAGAATTGTAGTGAGCTTGAGAGACCAAAAACTAAACTGTTCTATAGGTGATCGAAGCTTCAGAGGTAGCTGATCACTTACAAAAATGCTATCCTTTAAAACTGCTATTACAAAAAGATTCAAAACCAGACTATTGACCTGAAGACTGTAGTATTTCATGCTGATATCAAAAGAAGCCGAAGACATGCACATAATGAACCATGGGAACTTCACACGAGTACCAGAAATCAGAAGAGGGATTGCTGTCATGACACTAGAGCCAGAAGTCTTTAAACCTGCAGAGGAGAGCCTGTCGCATCCACGTTTGCCTGGTTGGGGGAGCCAATCCAGGTTACCATTACATTGTCTTCAGCTTCCATCATACTGCCTTCTGGAGGAAGAACAAGATTCAGAACGCTTCCAAAGAGGCGCGCTAGTTCACAAGCAAGAATTTGCTCTTGTGGTGAAGCTGGCTAGGGTTGAGGGTCTTCCTGAAGGCCCTCCTCGTGCTGCACGGAAGTATCATTGAGGACAACTCCTGCCATGTCACCCTGAAAGTCACTTGAATTCTGAGACGGAGACTGAGCCCTGGAGGTTTCATCTGAGCTTGTAAGCTCATCTTCCTCCTCCGAGAAGATAACAGTAATAGTGGCTGAAATTAGAGGCTTATTGAGCCTACTTCTGAACTTGAACCGGGTAGTTTGAAAGGAGCTATTCAGAAAGGGCCGAGAATGATCAGAGGGCGGAGAGGATGGAGAGGCAGAGGCTAAAGGAGTGATGCGTTGAGGGACAGAGCCACCACGACCCTGAGAACCTCCACGAGAGCCTGAATTACTTCCACGCCGGGGGACGCTGCGTCGACGAGCCATAACAAGGTGCGCATGCAGCTTGGGTGAACAGGGAGACTGAAGCTGGGAGTAAGGTGACCAGACACAAGCTGAATGGACCCAGTTAAAGGACCAGACACCTGCGTGATAAACCCAATTGCTAGACTCGCCACAGATGGAGTAGACCAGGTTAAGAAACCAGGCACAGGCAGAATGAACCCAATGAGTGGACCAGACACTGGCTGAGAAGACCAAATCAGTAAACCAGACACAGGCGGAGAAGACCAAATCAATAAACCAGACACAGGCGGAGAAGACCAAATCAATAAACCAGACACAGGCGGAGAAGACCAAATCAATATACCAGACACAGGCAAAGTGAGACCGGTTAAGAAGCCAGAGGGGCTTCCATACACCCTGAGCTGCGCAGGGGTGCTGAAGGCATAACAGACAGAGGAAAACCAGATTACCAATGCCTGAAAAACTCGTATCGAATGAGCCGTGATTAAAGCCCGCCATGATTAAATCCCTTGCCTGCAGATCTCGAGCCGAATGAACCATAAATGCAATGACCAGAGCCTTGATATCACTTACCGTAAACCGTCGGATCCGTCCAAGTGGGTGGACAGTTGCCTCTGTCGCATGCATTGCGATTAACACGCAGTTATTACACCCGCATCCGGGTAGATAAATTTATATGTTATAATACTGTGAATTATAATTTTAATTTAAGTAATGTGAATTATAATTTAATTTAAGCTTTTGATAATTTAATTTAAGTTTTTATCAAAATTTTAGTAATAAGTATTTTTATAAAGTTTTAGTTTTCTTTTTATATTTTAGAGAAATTGAGCCTATTTGACATGCAGTTAGGTTATAATGGTAAATAATTTTATAAATCTCTAATGTTTATGATTTGTGTTTTAGTAAACAGAGTGGCAAAAATATATATTTGAAACTTGGATATTGGATTTTTTAATTTTCTCAAAATTTATATTACTTTTTAATTTTCTCAAAATTTATATTACTTTAATTGCCAATTAAATTACTATCTAAAATATACAATTTTAAATTTATAACTAAAATTAAATTTATAATTAAATTTAAAGGTTTTAATAAATTTATTTATTATAATATTATATTTTAAAAATAAATATTTCTATTATTCACTTTTTAAAATAATTAATGTTTAAAGTTCATATCATTATTAACATGGTTTATATATAAACTTATTACAATATATTTTTCCCTTTGTATTTATTTTCAATTATTTTCAAAATTTCTTAAAAAATAATTTTATGTTATATTTATCATTTTAATATTAAAAAAAATTATATTTAAAATTAAATAGTATTTCATTGTTCATATCTTTTAACACTACTATTATTATTCAGAAAACAATAGAAGTTAGGTCAACGCCTTCTATTCATAGAAACTTAGGCAATCTCGAACTTCAAATCTGGTTGCCATCATTAAATATTGAACCAATAATATTAACTTCTTTATCATTGATTAGAAAAGAGACGTACTATTATAATTTGAACCCATCAATAACCTCTTACTATATAAAAGGTAAATCATTCTTGAGTAATTAATTTGTTTGAGTATTTGATTCATTCAAAGCATTCTTCAAAGAGATAGATTTAGGGTTATATAAATGTGTTTGAAAGAAGGGTATCCCATACCTTTTACAGTTTACAAATTTTTCTAAACACTACATAGAGTCAAGGTTTATTTATGTGTTATATTTAAAATTTCGTATAAATTTTTTAAGCAGGACTCAAAACCAAATACAGTATTAAGAGGTATAGTGGTTAAACTCATGTATGTGAAAACATATTGAAACATAAAATCTTGGGTCGTAGGGTTTTTTAATTAATTTTTATAATTTAATGTTTTCATAATGTTGTCAATGTTAATTAGTATTTATAGTAATTTATTAATACTTTATGAAAATAAAATAAAATTTTTATTTTAAATGTTATGAAATTTATTATTATTATTTTTTTTATTAGTTTTTGTAATGACTCTTAAATTAGTCTTATTCATTTTTATTCTACATTATATGAAATGCTTTTGTTATATACACTTTTATTTATTTTCCATTATGTACCATAATATAACATGGAAGCCCATTATAATTTCTCTTCTTTCTGTCTAATATGATTTCATTTTACTAGTTTTCTAATTAATAAAATCCATTGCCTTTAGGAAGAATGAATACTGATGTCAAAAATACTATTATAAGAATGTTTCATGATATTTACATTAAAAAAACACAATTTGTAATAATGTAATATTAGTTTTAGATTTAGATTATACAACTCTATAATATATTTGTTTTTGGTTTTAGATTTAGATTATAAGGTTGGAGGTCTTTTTAAGAGTTAAAATATTTTCTTTGTTTAATGAAAAGGGATTTAAATAGATGATCTATATATTTATAATACATTTTCAAGAATTTTTGAAATAAAAATTTTGCAAATACTTCTACAAATTGCTCTATAATGTTTTATGGCTCTTGCTTTGTTTTCTTTCATGTTACTTCAACCCTTATTTTATTTTTCCTTTCAAATCATTTCCATTTAACTTCCATTTGTTACTCATAAGATGTTTTTTCTTTATACACATTTTTTTTTTAAACACCGTCTTATCTTCTAATAGCTTACATAATAAAACATAATGCCCATGAATAATTTCATTCCTTCCTATTTTCTATGGATCAATCAATTTAAAAATGTATCCCTTGAACCCAAACATTCCATCTATTCCAGGATACTATATTGAAATCTATTTATAAAGTGCCTCTTCATTCCCAGTGGCTACAAGGGCTATTTTTCATCTCTACAAAACTACTTAAGGCTATTCCTTCCTATTTTCTATGGATTAATCAATTTAAAAATGTATCCCTTGAACCAAAACATGCCACCTATTCCCAGATACTATATGGAAATTTATCTATAAACTATCTCTTTATTCCTGTTGCTACAAGGCTTATTTTTTCGTCTCTACAAAACTACTTAAAACTCTAAGTTGGTTCCTTTATTGTCCATAGACATGTGGGAACATAAAAATTGTTTATGCTTCTTTTCTTCAAGCTTGATCCTACTATGGAGATATGTAGAGGCAGTTTTCTTACATTCTTCTCTACATAACCTACTAGTTAGGTGCTTATGGTAGCTAGCAAACCTTCTCTATGTTTTAAGAATATGAATATCCATTCCTTCCTTTTCAATATGCAATTGGTTACAATCTTTGAGGCTATTTTAAAGCATAGAAGAACAAACTTCAAAAAGTTATGTCCTATATCTTCCATGAAATCTAAATTCTCTAAGATAAATAGAGTTATGTTGAATTCCTGGAAGATATTTCCTAGCATAAAACATAGTGTCAGGTACTATGTATGGACCCAAAAATATATAACACTATATTTTACCATCTCTCCTGGTTCTTCCTTTATAAATTTGGTTATGTTCTTTAACATATTATAAGAAATACATGTTGGCTTAGTTTTCTCACTAATGCATGTGTTCTTTCCCTTCTCTTTCTCTCCAAGATACATTTTCTTGAAAATTCTTTCTTGCTATAAATTCCAAGTAGCAAGGAGTTTTTGTGATTCTCCTTCCTATCTCTTGTTGCACTTAGGTTGATTCCATCTTAACTCTTGATCTTAAGCTCCCAAAGGGATCAAATCTCTCAAGGTGCAAACCTTTCCTTAAGTTTTGCACTAAAAAAAGAGGTTTGCACCTTGAGAGATTTGATCCCTCTTGGCACTTTATAGATCCGAATTTAAGATGGATCTATACTTGGTATATTTCAAACACACCATTCAATTAACATTCACTCCATCCAACCTGGATGCGGGTGATCTCCAAGAACATTAATGACTGCTAGCGATAGGACCTGCTAGATGGTAGGCAATGCACTGTTTAGCGACTACCTAAGATGAATGTAGGTAAGCCTGTGAGCTGCATTAAATGGCTCATCTGGCCGAGACCTGGAAGTTGTTGGAAACAGTATGGAGCCTCTCGAACCCTCTGTTTATCCTCCCTCTCTTTGCATCTGTCCGCCTCAGGCTGAGAATTCTTGTTGCAGAACTGTCACTGGTAGCCGATGTTGGCTCCTTTGTTGCATTGACCTCGGAGATGGGCACCATTATTCCCACTCTAGGCATTGTCCTATAAATTCGGCATAGGAACCCTCTATCCACAACCTATTCTCCTCCCCTACCTCGTGTCCTACTGCTTTGCATGAAAATCTTGCTGATATGGTCCGGCACCGCATGAGGAGTCGCAGTGGAGGCACCTGCAGTGGCAACACTCGCCCTACAGCTACACCGAGCCCCGTTTTGGACTCTTCCTCTCATTCTCATGAGATCTCACCTCCTCCCAGGTCTTCGCCTAGATACTACCCCCATACGCGCAGTGGTCGGGGTCACGAGCAAGCCTCCATGGCCGCGCACAGTGACATCAGGGTCCACACTGCTATTTCTCCTTTGCTTTCTAGCTCTGTCCCTCACTCGACCCAGTTCAAGTTCCAGAGTAGCCTGAACAGGCCCATCATTACTGCGAATGTAACCATAGTTTTCTCCGAGGACAATGAGCAGAACAGTGCTCAGGCAAGAAATTCGGAAGCGCCTTCACAGGAGGAGAGAATTCAAGGAGAGGGTCGTGGTTGCAGGGGCATTAGTCATGGCCGTTTGCATGGGGAAGGTGTTCAAGCTAGCGACATTTAGCATGAAGGTGGCAGAGCATTAGGAGCTTCAATCAAGATGGAGTTTGTTGGCAGTTCAAGCGGTACCCAGCATGGAAGGGAGCCTCTAGGTGGTGTGGAGAAGGGCGATGTGGAGAAGGAGGAAGAAGATTGGGACCAGTATGCCTGCCCCATCATCGAGGAGCCACGGGACCAGGTTGACCACAATTGACGCCGCGTGGCATAGGAGGCGACCTAAGCGACAACTCAGAAGTTTTTTGTTGACGGGTCTGGTATTGTTTTTGCTGTCTATATGAACGATAAGCGGTTTTGTCATTTTGTTGTAGCTTCAGGTGGTGCTGTGTTGAATCCTCCTCTGGTTTTTGCCTTAATCATGAATACTGGTCTTATGTACGGTTTTCCCTTTGGTGATGGTTTCAGGTTATATGTTTGGTCTCTCACCATGTCAAACTGGTTTCCTCGAATCTGGGGCAGTTTAGACCTTTATGATGAATTTCAGTAACAACTGTTGAGGCAGGGCCTCATTGTAAATATTTTTGGTTTTTTTAATAGAATTAGCTTTACGGAGAAAAAAAAACATTCACTCCATCCAATAAAGAAGAAAAATTCTCACACAACCCAAAGCTTTTAAACCATAACTAATTGTACCACTAAGAAAAAGATCATGTCATTGCACAAATAAGAAAATGAACATATAAATGATTAACTAGATAATATTATAACCCCACAAAAAGAAATGTGGTCTACTTTTTTCTACTTAGATGAATTTCACTCTATCTCAACAACAATATCATTAATATAACAACCGTTATAAGCAATAATAATATATCATCTAACACTTTTTTTTAAAATTATCATAACCATCTCAAAAACTCTCTCCAAATTCATCAGTCTTTGTACACCAACCTTCAAAACATATCCAAAAAGTTTTTTTCCATAAGATCTTGAACAACAACTAAAATACTCATATTAAAATTTTTCTTTTTCCTATATTTTTTCAATAATCATCATAATTCAAATCCTCTTATTATGATGATTTCTTATTATGATTTCTTTCTTTCTTTTTCTTATGGATTTTTTAGTAACGAAAAAAGCATATTAATATTAAAAATTATATATTTATATATATATATAGTAATGATGCATCTTATATTAAATTGATTGATCGATTTATATAATACTTCATTATAAACTATTTAAACCAGTATAGTTGGGGTGAGCTTAAGTCAACTGCAAATTCCCCAAAAAGTTGAGAATCCGAAGGATCTGCAATCGAGTTAAGGATGGCTGTGTAGTTGAATACTACATTTAATGTTTCTTAGTTTTTAGTGGCCTTGGATTTAAGTGTTCAAGCCTTCTATTGGATGGTTGGACAGATAAAATTATCGTGCGATTCTGATAATAATGGGAAATCTGTGCGATTCTGATAATAATGGGAAATTTTATTAATTCTAAATACAGTCGACGGTTCAATGTTTTTGGATTGATTCAATAGCTGTTTACAGGTGATGGTTTCCGGGTTGAGTCAATAGCTTTTTACGAGTGAGGATTTCTGGGTTGTATCAATAGCTGTATGATTTGGTTATGGTTTGTGAGTTACATGCATAGATGCTTGCATAGTAAAAGTACACTTATGATAATGAAGCATACGTAGATTTCCTAATTTAAGTTGTATAGTTTTTAATGATATGGTGAGGATGCAAGGAAATGTCAATACCCATCATAAGCTTAAAATTACACCCAGATACGAACAGTGCGTTATGAACATTTTGTGGAATCCAAATGGTAATGAAAACTATTGCTAAGTGCACGATTCATTCAATTAGTAAAAGCTCGGATCAAGACATATAAGAATAATTGTTCACCAGATATTAGGATGTTAATAGATGAATAGAGAATCAGAGACTGTTAGAAGAGGAAGCCGGGGGTAACAATGCCAAATTAGAATGGGTGTGAGCAAAACTCGAAATCCCAGCTTTGAATCTCATCTTGATATCGGAAGAGGAATTATTTACACATTCCATGCAAAGTCCAAATTAATAGTCCGAAACTGTATCCTCCCGACAGGCAATTATTTGTGGAATGTGAACCTCAGATGCTATGCTAAACAATGAGAGGCAGCCATTGAATTTCAGTAGGTCAGACAGCAAAATAATATATTCATGTAACACCAGCAAATCAAAGGGCACCAACAAATCAGAGGACAATCACAGACAACACTTGGTTGCCAACAAATCAGAAATCTATTACAGCCAGACATTTGAGATAGATAAACCAAAAAGCGCACTTTAAAATGATGATTGAATTAGTTCTTGCAGCATTCTTTCCACTAGACAAATGGAAGTCTTATACTGTGGGTAGTTTTAAGTGTGGGAGACATTAATTTTTATTTGTTTTTTTGTGCGGTGTATTTTGAATGATATTCTTTATTATAAATTGTATTGGTTATTATAATTGTTATATGAGTTATTGAATTGGTAGTTATTTGGATTGGAGAGATCTAATCTGGTTAAAATAAAATAATTTTTAGTTAATGTTTGGTTGAGATATTTTTTAATTAATTAATTATATAATTAATATAATATTTATATTTTACAACAATATATATAATAATTATATATGGAATTATTAATGTTTTTATAAAACATTATCTATATGGAATTATTAATATTTATATAAAACAAAATATATTTGTGTAATTGTTTCTTTCTAAATTGATATTAAAGTTAACTCCAGCTATAACTCCGAAACAATTGAGAAATGTTGTTTTTTTATTATTATATAAATACGAATAATTAAATATGTATAATTAAATTACCATAAAGTAAATACATTAAATCACCATAAATGTGTGAGAAGTAGATACTTTTTTGTGCAAATTGTTTGTGAGAGATATACCGGAAGAGTCCAGACTAAGTCACCAACAGCAAACTTGGATACTGTGTGTGTGTTTTCCTTTTCGTTCTTTCCTTCGGCGAGAATGCATGGGTTTTCAATTCCAAGTTAACACACCTCAAATAGTTTAGAAGAGAATTAAATATTTTTGACCACCAGTAACTTCTGTTCAGACATACTATAGGCTGGATTTGTGAAGACCACAAACCATTGGCTTGGGAATATATTTTTGCACCAGAGTGGATTATTAGGAGGTCTTCCGAATTAAAAACTGAAGAAGAAAAGAACTGATTCGTGTGTCATATGTTGGTGCATATATTCAAGGAACAGAGTCGCATGAGTTCTTGCTCGCAATGTTTGGAGAATCACGTTTCTTCGGCTCATAGATTTGAAAGCATCGATGGAGAATCCCGTTTCTTCTGATAATACATTTGAAAGCATCAACGATGACAGATCGAGACCTGCCAAGTTTGATGATTTTCATGGTGGCTTCCAATGCAAGTGCTGGCGATGTCCATCCTCTTTACAGTAACTGTTTTTGGTACATTCTAAACTGTTTTTTCTATATAATAGGCCAATATTGACCCCTAGTTCCCTATTTTCTATATAATCGGCGAATATTGATCCCTAGTTCAACAGGGAATTATAATCAGCCAATATTGACCCCTAGTTCAATAGGGAATTGAGGGTGGTTTGGAACAATTGTATTTTTAAGATATTAAGTGGAAGTAAGGCTTATTATGGATGGTTGTTTAATTAGTTTGGAAATTGTGAATCCAGGGAAAGATCTTTCATTAGTTGTAGAAATTTGTATATGGATTGTAGTTTGCTAGTTAGGTTATGCAACAATTTATGGATGATGTTGAGTAATTAAATTTGGGATATCTAGTAATTGAAAGTGTGGAAGTGTAACTCAACAATTTAATTTTCCAACTATACTTTTATAGAGATAGCTTGATGGAGTTCTCTCTACAAGATTTAAAAAATGATTGGAGATACCAATGAAGACTTTGCTAGATAAGAAAATCGAGATACTTACTCATTAAGGAAGGCTGTAAGGATATTAACTTCTACTTGTCTTGTACATTTTAATTGATATTACTAATAATAAAATGTATTGGTTATTGTAATTATTTGTTAGTAACATTTAAGAAATTTATTCTAATTGTTGGTTAATTGGATTAGAGAGATTTAATCCAACTAGAATAACTATTATTTAGTTTTTTGTTGACATATTTTGTTTTTTTGGAAATACTAAAAAAAAGGGTTAATTACTATTTTCCTGATTTTTCATAATTAGGTTAGTTTTTTAAACATTCATAGCATTAAAATGAATATACAAGTCATCATCAGATCAATGTACAGTACACAAATATTTGTCTCAACCAAATTCTATGTTATGTATGATGTACATACAAATTTACCAAATAAATCTGAAAGGAAGTACAAGACTGAGTTTTACCAGCAAAGCTGGAAGGAAGAAAATGGTCCCAAAAAGAATTTGGGCTCTCGTACCAAGGCTAATGGGGGCAACAACAGTAAAGCTTCAGCTTCTAGTGCTGCAATTCATTGCTTCTGTTGTCCACTGCTACTACTACATCTGTTGTTCACCACCACCACCGTTGTCCACCACTACTGCTAATGCTACCATTCCCACTGCTGTTGTCACCATAGTCCGCATTCACCGTTGCTACTGCCACTACTATCCCTGTGCACACTCATTGTTGCTATTGCACCTGCCACTATTCACACTTACTATACTTCACCGTTTACTCTTATCATCAAGGTCATTGCTTTGTCATGTGGCTATCATAAACCAAGGGTCATTGTTGTACACAATGTGTCACTGTCATGAATGACTCAGCCACAAACTCTGCACATCTACATGGGTCCTTTGCAAATGCAAGATCACTCTTTACAATACAACACTATCATATGCTCAAAGCATTACTGTTGTACCATTGCAATATGACTCATAGCATCTTAACAGTGTTCTGCCAAGTTTCCAACAGGGTTACTCTATAACCAAAATATATATATTGTCATTATTATATGTATCGCCCTGGTCATGCATCAAGAATGTGGGCACTGGTATTAGTGCAACATAACTATCTTTTGTGATCTTCTTCACTGCTATATAGGTTACTGTTGTAGAAGAGGTTTTCTTGTCATATCACACTCTTATGTCTCCAAAATGTTGATGTCGCTGCCTGCTATAGTTTTTGAATGCTCAGTGAAGCTGCTTATAAAACCCTATCTTCAAAGTTCAAACCATCTTGCGGAGTGAATTTTTCCTATAAACCCTTGTCAATGCTGCTCCAACCTTTGCTGAAAGAATGCTCGCTGGAATATGAGATAGTTGACAAATGTGCTGATGCAAACTGATGATGATGATATATTCAATGCTTCCTTCTTACGCTACTGTAGGCCACACAATACCTATGTCTTAACGATGCCGACTATGAAATATTTCTGACTGCTCCTTCTAAGGCTGCTTCATACTAATGCTGAAGATGACTCCTCTGAAATCTTGATTATCTCTGCCATAACATACTTCTCAACAAGAGGAACTAAGCATACCTTGCAAGCAAACAATTCCAGTCCCATGTTCTCATTCTCTGCAATAATGGAACTAAGCATACCTTGCAAGAAAACAATTCCAGTCCCATGTTCTCATTCTCTGCAATAATGAATGCCAGCTTATCTTTCTCAAAAAAGTAAGTCAACATATGCATGTCTCTGTAGCTTAGTCGTCATCAAACAAAGATAACAATACCACCATCTTTAGTGTTCTAATACCAACTCAATTCTTCTCAATCTCAAGGCTAGGACTTACGAATCCAAGCGATCTATTATTTAAGGACTACAGTACACACTATCATAATGTGAACACTTTGCCAGACTGCCATCAAAGGTTATTTCAAGGTCACTGCACCCAACATAAAATGTGGACAACAACCTACGGCAATATACATTTCGCGGTAATGCATAAATATTACTGCATCATACAACCACCCTAGTTTTTGCACGCTACTACTACTGGCTGTCTCTCATTACCTAGGCATGGGTCACACAATAGATAAAGGTCACTGTCATTTCCATATAGAATTAATGTTGTTATCAAGTATATCATTGTTGAAAATCAATCATATAGACACGTCTATGGAGATCACTGTCAAATCCATAATAGGTCATTGTCAAACAGAGTTTTACCAAGGTGAATTCATCCTCAAACTTCTGCTATGAATCACCATACTTTTATGTAGATCACTGTCAAATCCATAATAGTTCATGGAGATCACTGTCAAATCCATAATGAAGATACAAGTTGGCATCATTGGCATTGTCACTCTTCGCAGATCCTGTCATTTGTAGATTTATTTAAGTGAATGCATTTTGTTCTGTTTACAAGCATACCATTGAAGCAAGTATATTACTTCACTTTAATGGCAGCAAGATCTGCCTGTGGGCTCTACAATATAAGCTCCATCAATGATTGTTAATATATTATAGGTCTTGGAATACATTCCTTCCATCTTTAGAACACTGTTAATTCAGAAGAAGCCAGTTACCAGGGAAATATTAATATCTTAGAATTGTGTTAAGACGTTTGTAACTCCAATTAAATATGTTTTAATGAAATTAGGCAAGTACTTAGCCAAATATTTCGATCTCGTTCACTATTGAGCTTGTGAACTCAAGGGCTTAATATGATCGAGTTTCATTGTTTTAGGTGGTGTTTGGTTGTCCAACTTTTTGGTTTTTTTTTCACAATTAAGGTAAGACTGTCTTTCACAATAGAATTATATCTTTGAATTTGTCATGACAGATATGTCTAAGTTTTTTATTATTAAATATTATTTTGGGAATAAAAACAAATATATTGCACATTTTTTATATTATGTTTGTTATATTGAAATGATCAAAGATAAATTTAGCAGATTTTTTAGCCATAAGTTTATTCTACAGCCCAATATGAGAAGATGTGTAAGTTTGTCTATCCTCAGTGCCCCTTTAAAATAAAAATAAAAATTAAAGATTATATTCTAAATAGAAAAATAATGTCTACTATAATTAAAAAAAATATGTTGTAAAGTAATTAGAAGTAAAAAAATGTGTGAATTAGAGGTTTAAATCTTACAATTTTCAAGAGATTTAAATAAACTATAAATGTGTGAATCAGATGTTTAAATCTTATACTTTTCAAGAGATTGAAATAAACTATTTGAAGATTTATGTTAATTAATTTATGTCGATATCAATTTCATATATATCTAGAAAAAAATAAAGTTTTTATGGTTAATTTTTTTTATTTGGTCCTATATATACTTTATTTAGCAATCAAAAATACAATTTAAACAACTAAAAATAAAGCATTGTATTCTGCACTCTAAATTTCTTTTTACATGAAGAAATTTGATTCCTCTTAGCTCATGTTAGATCCGTACTTAAAGATGGATCTATGTTGGTTTAGTATTTATGGAGGATAAATAAAGTTCTGAGGGTGAGTTAGTTCAATTGGTGAGTTCTCATTGTTAAAGTAAGTTGCCATGGGTTAGTTCAATTGGTCGAGTTCTCATTGCTAAACCAAGTTTCCATTGGGATTTCATAGGGTCAATTCTCCTTGACATACTTGGGGTTAGTTAGGAGGTCACAGGTTCACTTCTCCTCCACAACTTAGGGTTAAGCTAATTTAACCAATTCTCCCCTACACCTTGGGATTAAGCTTTGCTAATTTAACCAACGTAATGTATAACTTAAAAAAACAAAACGCAAAAACCATATAAAATTAAAAACACACAAAATAACCCAAATACTATCCAAAATTGAAAACAACCCTTTTTGAAAACAAACCTTAGAATTAGGCTATACTAATTTAGCCAACCTAATATATAACCTAAAAAAACAAAACACAAGTTAAAACACACATATGACACAAATAAAATATAAAATTGAAAACACACTAATATAATGCAGGTATTCTCCCTCCCTCCGACTGTAGTAGAGCATGGAATTTCTGCAAAGAGGTTAATTGTCCAATAGTTCTCGTTGTTTATTTCCGTGGTTTTATTTTCCATTTTCAGTCTTTTGAGAAAAATCTCAATGTTTCCATAAGGGGCTTCTTTTTAGAAAAACAAACTGTAACTTGTTTTTGAACGGTGCAAATGAGAAACTTATGGTTATAGCATGCACTTTTCTGCCACAGAGAAAACGAGTGTTTGTTAGAATATCATTCCGTTTGTTTATCAGATTCTCAATTTATATTGAAAAATCATGGGAGAAGTTTCCTTCTAACCTTTCAATACCAATGTAAGGTTATTTTTGGGTCAATAACTATTATGTTTCACTTTTGAAAGTGTCTTAAATAATTAAATTACCTTACCTTACTATAGTCATTTTGTTCATTGATAATAACTAATATCTTAATTATTATAATTAGTTTTTGTTTATTGAAAATAGTTAATACTGTTATTTGGTTTATTCAGAATAATTAATATCTTAATTATTATAATTATTTTGTTTATGGATAATAATTAATAACTTGTTATTGGAGAATTATGATCTTTTTTATTAATTGATATATTAAATGTGGATCACTAAATGACAATTACGATAGATTTTATTGATTATTACCCTAAATATGTGTGGACTTATGACCATTTTATTTGAAATAACTTGTTAATAATTCATATACTTTGTGATAATATTTAATTTTAATTCAATACCTAAAATCAAATATAACTTTTATAATAATTTAATCTTTTATTTAAAAAATTATAACTTAAAAAGATTTATTTACTTTCAATTAATTACCATATTATTTTAACAATGTTGCAGTAATCTTATGAGGATAATATCGGCTCAGGAAAAAAAGGGAAAAAATCATAAAAATTGGGAAATAATTGGGAAAAAAATCATAAAATACAAAAATATTCATTTTTTTAATATTTAAAGCATCTACAACTAAAATAAATATATTGACACATAAATATGATAAAAGAACTAATATATAAAATGTGTAATATCATTTCTAGTGATACATCACACATAACAATGAATCATGTCGTGAATAGTAAGTCCTCACTCCTGAGTCTCAACTCAGCTTCAAAACATCAACAAAAAACAAACTAATGTATCTCATATCATGAGTCATAATGTCATATACAATGAAATGAACAAAATAATTAAATTCTAATAGACTAAAGTCTAATACTACTGATTTCCTCCGCCCCTCTTGCGAGAAAATGCAATAGCTTTCTCGTTCCCTCTAGATGTAGATGCAGGTGGAGTTGGTAGTGGAATTTTCTATGCTCTAGAAGTTGAAGAACTAGGAGCTATAGGAGGTATACCACGTCATCTACTAGCGGTAGGGGTAGCCCGAGTAGGTGGTGTCACCTCCTCCTCCTGTTGCTCCTCCTCCTCTTCCTCCTCCCCCTCTACGCCTTCCACTACCTCCTGCTCTAACCAATCATTGACAGACTCCATGAGAGGCATCTCGGCTTCAACCCTCCATGCAACAGTGGTGTCAATCCCATCCAATGAGATGGCCTCCATATCAGGTGTCCTCTCAAGTTGCCTCAACCACAATCGAAGATTGTAGTAGACATAAATCATGTCATTAAGTAATTGGGACTCCAACCTGTACAAAGATCATGAAATAATAATTATAAAAGAAAATATTGTTTAATGAATTCAAAAAATTATTTGGAAATTTGCAATATTTTAAGTTTTAAGTTTAACCTGTTGTGCTTCTTGTTGTGTATTTTTTCAAATACATTCTAGTTGCGCTCGTATCCTGAGGAGTTACATGTTTGGTTGAGGATTCGAATGGAAAGCTTTTGCAGATGGGGTACCTTGGCACCATACATTCTCCACCATGCATCTACAACAAAATTACAAATAAAATTTAAAAAAAACATAAGAAAAAAAAATGAAATTTGAAAGTTGAAGCAAAGTATGAAGTTATGAACTTGAAGAGACAATGAAATTTGAAACAAACTAAAAAATACTTGGCATTTTAGTCATCCTATCAGTCATAGCCATGTCAAAGCCAAATGTGCCACCAGCCATCCTGTATGTCTCCATTTCTTTGGAGATTTATGTACGTTCTGTTGGAGATCGCACCATCCTCTGAAGACAAGTTAAGAATCCATCCATGATCTCAGCGTCAAATACGAACCCACATGGGTAAGAAAATGTGGGGTTCAGGTAGATCCCTGTAGCATGAATGGGACGATGGAGTGTGTTTTTCCATCGTTCATCAATCACTTCCCATAGGAGGAGCTGTTTCTGAAACCCCTCATCTATATTATCATTATAGTAGGCCCAAATGGATTCTTTGGCCCTGTCCATGGCCTTGTACAAATAGCCCATTGCGGGCTTATCACCATCAACTAATCGAAGTACCTTTACCAAAGGTTCAGTAACGGTGCACACCTCCCGCACTCCCACCTAGAAGTCTTCCTGGTATGAAACTAATCTACATATGGCCTCTCCCTCTGGTTTGTAGCTCATTGTCAAAGCATGCCACTCCTCTGAAAGAAACATTCTCTTGAAATTCCACATAGAATTCAAGAGGGATTGAAGAGATATGAAACTAGTGGCAAACCGTGTAATGGCGGGCTGCACCAACTCTTTATTGTTGGTGAATTTTCTCATCAAGCTAAGCATAGATGTATGATTATATATACATTTTGTAATGCTTTTTGATGACTCAACAATATCTTTGACAAATGAATTTTTCCTATGCCCCCCAACATCAAATCAATACAATGTGCAGCACAAGGTGTCCAAAATAAAGTAGGATGCCTCTCCATAAGCATCTTTCCGACAACAACATAATTTGTACCATTTTCCATTATGACTTGGACAACATGTTCTGCACCCACCTCCAAAATAAACACATCTAGTAAATCACATAAAGTTTTTGCATCTTTGATATGTGAAGATGCATCAATAGATTTCATGAACATTGTCCCCTTGGGACAACTAACCAAGAATTTTATAAGGGTTCTCCCCTTTTGGTCGGTCCAACCATCTGACATCACAGTGCATCCTGTTTGTGCCCATGACGCCCTAAACTCCTCTAATATTTTGGTGCAGCCAACCTTTTCATTTTGAAGAATCCAGCCTCTAAAGTCATCATAAGAAGGGATTTTGTACCCTGGGCCAACAGTTGCAATAGCCTCAACAACAGGCTAGAAAAATGGATTATTCCTTGCAACGCTGAAAGGAATCACTCCAAAGGAGAAATTTGGCCAACAACTTGTCAGCTTGTTCTTTCTCAGTTTGTTTAAGCATTGAAGTGATAGATGGTTGTGAACCAGGCGTGGTTCTAGGAACAAAAAATGATGAGGAAGCTACCAGGTTGGTTGTAGATATTGATGTTGAAGTAGAACCATTGCCACTTCCTTCACCTGAGCTTAACACCCTCTTTGCTAGTTTCCTCTTCATTTCTATTTTGGCCTCTCTGTCGTGCTCTAATTCTTCCAATGATCTCATGGCACTTCAGATGATTTCCAGATTTGTATTTGTGCAATGCCATACATCAAATCTAGGGATTTGTGCAAGGTGATACTTCAATCTATAAACCCCCCTAACATATGATGCCCACACAACTTGCAACTCAAATTCATTCTATCAAACCCTCCATTAGGTTCACCAAATTCACATAGAGGATCCAATTTCCTTAGCATGTTTGTAACTTGGTTGAACTCTTGACTCTTGAGTTTTAAATTTGTAAGATGAAGTTTGAACTTTGAACTTTGAAGTTGAATGGTGAACCTATGGCAAAATAATGATTGCAAGTTACAAAAACTAAAAAAAATTACATATATGAGTAACATGAAAAAACACATGGAGTTTTTGACAATTTATTAATTTAATAAACAAAAACCCCATCAAATCAATTCAAAAATATTTTATAAACAATGGGTTATCCAAACCCAACCAAAAACATAAAGAAAACCAAAACAAAACACATAAATTTGGTGCCCATACTAGTTTGCTGGAGAAAATTGATCCTCTCCTCCTCAACTCTAAATCTACCAGGGTTTTTGACTCGTTTTTCTCCTCGAATCAGCTCCCAATCGATAACTTTTTTTATCCTATGTCACTCCCAATCCACCGCTGCCCCTGACTGTCGAAATGAATAAAAAAAAATCATTTTTTCCTATTATAAACTCACTGTCCGCCAGCCCCGCGATTTTTACCCATCGAACCGCAATTTTTTGGTTGTCAGATGCTGGTGGGAACTTGCTTTCATGGATCATAGGGTGACTATATGTTACAACCATCTCTTTCCCTCTACTCTAAGAAAAAAATATGACTAGTAATGCAAATGCTAATGGCTTCAATTCAGGGGAGGAGGTGTCTTTAAGCATAATATTTTGGGACTCTAGTTTGTCACAGAAGGTTCAAGCTATGGAGTTAGGGCGCACCGACCTCCACATTGGGCAAGTTTCCTCTGTGTTTGCTTGCGAGGGTCCCATTCTCAACTCTTTGTGGATAGAGGTTGCATGTCTAATTTTATTTTCTATTCAAGAAGTGTTCTTTGGTAAGTTTAGAATGGACAATTCAAGGGTGCCTGGAATGTTCTTGGTGCTTACAGGTGTAGCTGAGTGTGGAAGAAGAGGTTGATTAGTAGCTATTGTTTAGCACCTATGTCATATTTCGTCTTTGGCAGGTGAGTGGGGTGGTGGGCCTGTAGACCCAGGGTTCTCAGTTTCCCATGGGGGTCTTGGTGCCATTTGACATTTTTGAGGGCCTGGAGAAGTTGGTGTCTCTCGTCATGGCAGGTGACTGGAGAGGATGGTCATTAGTATTGCCTAAGAAGGGATTGAAAGGTAGCTATAGGATCATCAATGGGTTTTCTTTCACATATTTATCATTTGCATTTAATTTTTATATAAACAGGATACTTGGGTTTTATATGTAGAAATTCCTTATAGATTCAAACTACTAAGTGTAATTTACTAAAACAATAGACTTGAATCTACTCTACTCATTAGCGGAAACAATTAGTTGATTGAGAAACCACAGAGCATACAAGAGAAAGAATTCAATTAACACATTATACAATTAATTTCTAGGGAAAGCCACAACTAAAAACCCTTGCTGTTTGTATGTTTCATTAGTCAGAAAATATTAGAAGATTACAATGTTTTGCTTAAGACCGAACAACCTCTGCCCTATCTCTATCTATCTCACAACTTCCTAGATGAGCCTAGGCCAGTACTTAACCAAATTTTGGCTTTCCCAAGTCCCTATTTCCTTGCATTTTTTAATTGGGAATGAACCCCATATTAATTAGGGAAATTCCTCAATTGGAATTGCACAATCCTCATAGGCCTTCCTCTAACTGCATGCACCACCTGTACAATTTGGATGATTATACAATTGATAGTACACTGCTCTTGAACTCCAATCTCAACTGGGTAACTCTCATATTTGACATGCATGAATTATATATGAGTGAATCATCAGTTAATTAGTTGAACACATGAAGCAACACCCATTATATGACCTCCTATTAGTTCCTCCATTAGTTGGAACTAGTTTAACTTACTTTAACTCAGTTAAGCTGAATCAATTAATTACAACTCAAAATAAACTCAACCAAGGCTCCTATAAAGTAGGATACACTCTACATGATTGAAGTTAGCCCTTAACTCAAATTAACTAAGCCAACTAAGTCAAATTAACTTAGTTAACTCGTACAAGTTGTCTTGTGATGTGGAATTACAATTTTATTCTTAATTTAATTCAAGGAAAAATTAAATCAAGATTTTTTTTGTTGCATTTTTAACACTCCCTCTCAACAAGAAAGAGATTATCATATACCCCAATCCTAACTCTATAGAACTCAAATTTTCCTCTTGACAGTAACTTAGTCAAGATGTCTGCATCGTATTCCTCTATAGGAATGTACTCCAGTAACATGATTCTCCTCTGCACATAATCTCGTAGATGGTGATACCAAATATCGATCTGCTTAGATTGATCATGAAAAACTGGATTCTCAGAGAGTTTGATACAACTCTAATTGTCATAGTAAATCACTACAGGATCCACAAGGATCTTTCTCATCTAGATAGCCTCACAAGTTGCTTGACTAGAAGCCATGTACTTTGCTTCTGTTGAATTGAGTGCAACTGATATTTGCTTCTTGCTTTACCAAGAAAATGTTGCTGACCCTATATTGAATATTCCCCCTTATGTGCTCTTCCTGTTTGATGGACTCCCTAACTAATCTGCATCTATGAAGCCTTGTAGCTTCACTTCCTCTGTCCGTCTGTACCAAAGACCAAACTGAGTGGTGCCTCTGAGGTATCTCAACACATGTTTAGCTTCCTTCCAATAGAATTTGGTCAGCTTAACCCTTTCTTGACTAAGCTGGTGTTAGGATATTCCGACACATAGGAAATAGTTAAGTACAACTTGGTCTAGTATAGAGTTAGGTATAGAGTTAGGTAAAGTGTGTTTCTTTACCTTGTACATTTTGTAACTTACAATCCGACGGTCACGATATGTAGTGATCCGACGGTTCATTCTCTCCTCGCTATTACCAACACTTGATCCGTGGCCTAACACCCGATTGGTCCATGATTTTTATTTAAAGCGCATGGAGGGTCATTTGTAGGGTAATCCGTCTATGAGAGAAGCATATGTAAATTTTCATTCTTTTATTAATAAATTGCCTAAAGTGGCCGCGTTGGCTCAGGCCGTGGACTGTTTCCCTCTTTGAGGGTTTTAACCACGTCAAAAATACTGGTGTATTGATCTGTGATTTGTTTGTCAGCGGTGTCCTTTCGTGTTCTGTCTGAGGAACTTACCCTGTATATTCCTACATGGTATCAGAGCTATTTGAGGGCCGCGTCCGTTGGTGATCCAAATATGAAGCCGGTAGAACTGCATCTGACTGCCGTTTCCTAGATCTACTGTTTTTGACTGCTTTCGAGCCGAGAGGACTGCTCTGTTGTGTTGGGAGCATCTGTTCTAGTGAGGAACCCCTTTTGTTTCACGCGAAAAGGTTTCCGGTAGCCCTAGCTGCATCATTTTTAAGATTTGGAGGTATACAGTGTTTATTTGCAGTTTACAATTATTTTCTCTCTGTTTATTTCAGTTTCGGTTTATTTAGCTTTTTTTATTACCGGATCTATACCTTTCATTTCTGTGTATGCTCTTTGCCCTGTGACTGTGCGATTTGGGCAAATCAGAAACAGAAAGGAAGGATTTTTCTCATGCGTATGCTCTTTTCCGCTGCGCCTTAGTGTGATCTCGGAAAATCAGAAACATTGAGGAAAATATTTAGTTTCTGGCTAAAGCTAACTTTGAGCCGCAAGGTTCATTTTTGAAAATATTTAGTTTTTCGGCTAAAGCTAACTTCGAGCCGCAAGGTTCGTTTTTTTTTGTATGTCCGTGTTGGGTTTTGTGTTTTTTGTTTTGCAGGGAAAAAAGAGCCTTCTCAAAGCAAGCACGCAACCCAAAGCATCAACTCCCCCGCCTCTCTCTCTCTCTCTCAAACTTTTTGTATAGCTCACTTGGTGCAAAGCTAATTTATGAGAGTAGAGGTCTTGGGTTCAAGTCTCCATTTTTTGGGGGCGGATTTTTTCATTTCCGCACATTCCCGCACTTCGTCGGCGACTTCATCAATTTTTTTCAAAAAGCCATAACTTCTTCATCCGGAAGCCGTTTTCAGAACCATTTTTTTTGAAACGGCCTAATTTTTCGAGATCTTTCCATTGGTACACTTAGTTTCAGCATCTACAGCTTCAGTTTCTGTTAAAAAATGGAAAGTCCATGCCAAGTCATTCTTGGTAGCACTAACTACTTCCAATGGTGGTCCTATATTGTGGATTTACTTAGAAGTAAAGGTCTTTACAGAATAGCCACAGGCCAAGAGACCAAACCGAAAGATGAAGATAAGGCAGCTAAATGGGAAAATAGGCAAGACCAAGCACGTGGGTTGATAGGGATGTCTATTTCTCCAGATCTTAGATTCCATATTGCAGAACTTGATACTCCTGATGAAGCACTGCAACAAATTACTAAAGTCTTTGGAATTAAAAATGAACTTAAAGCCCATCAACTTGAAAATGAATTGCTTACATTGGACCCCAATAATTTTTCTTGCATTGAAAATTTTTTGTCCAAGTTCAAGACCCTTAGACTTCTCTTGGAAGGTGTTAAGGTTAAGAAAGAAGATAGTAGCCTTATCTACTCCATTCTTACTAAGTTGGGAACAGCCTATTTTGTGTTTGTTTCCACCTTCCATTCTACAAGAGAAGCCTTCATTTCTCAAGGACAAACCTACAAGTCCCCTTCCTTTGATTCCTTTTGTGATTCTTTAATAAGAGAACAAGAAAAACTCTTACACCTTGGTCTTCTTCATCTTGGAAACTTTTCTAAGAAAGTGTTAGCCGCCCAGCAGCAACCAAATCCAAATAATCCTAAGAAGTTGTATCCTAAAAAGAATGGTCCTAAACCAAACAAGGGTCCTAAGAAATTTCAGCCTCAAAATGAAAAATCATTTCAACAAAATGATAAGACAAATATAAACAAAGGGAAGAAGACTGATAGACATTGCAACTTTTGTAATTGAGATGGCCACTTAGAATCCAAATGCTTTAAGAAGATGGAAGCCTTGGAAGCAGCAATGAAGAAACATAACATCCATTTGGAGCAATCTTCAACTTCAACTTCATCTTCAGGAATGACACTTTCTGCATGTGGTTGTCAAGCATCTCAGTTTGGCTATGCACTAAATGTATCTTCTTCTTCTCATTCTCATGAGTGGCTCATTGATTCTGGAGCTTCTTATCACATGGCCAAAAACAAAGCCATGTTTTCTTCTTTAAATGATTGTAACACCAAAAATATATATGTTGGTGATGATAGATCTCTTAGTGTTGTAGGGACTGGAACTGTTCATCTAGACAATGGTCAGCTTAATGATGTATTATGTGTTCCAACCTTATCCTGCAACCTTCTATCTGTATATCAGATAACCCATTCAGGTGAAGGTAAAATCGTTGAATTTTCACCTCATGATGTTGTAATTAAGGACTTAAGAGATCCTAGACAGATTTTAGCTACTGGCATTACTGATGATTCTACAAGGTTGTATAAGTTTCACAACTTTGGGTCATCAAATCTTCCCTCGGTATTTGTTGCTCATAATGATGAAGTGAGCAAACTTTGGCATGAGCGATTTGGTCACTTAAACTATCGCTCTCTTCAGAATCTATGTAAAGAAAATATGGTGACAGGACTTCCAATGGTATCTTGCAGAGATGGCGTTTGTTCCGGATGTGTACTCGGAAAACATCATTGGGACAGTTTTGAAAAACGAGCCTCTTGGCATGCCTCAGCCCCTTTACAGCTCATGCATAGTGATTTATGTGGTCCACTTCTAGTTGCTTCATTCTCTGGCTACAAGTATTTCTTAACTTTCATTGATGATTTCTCCAGACACACTTGGGTATACTTCTTAAAACTCAAGAGTGAAGTATTTAACATGTTCTTGGCCTTTAAGGCCTTTGTTGAAAAACAATCTGGACATCAAATTCTTACGCTAAGATCTGATAATGGCGGAGAATATGTTAAAAACACATTCATCAACTTTTGCACTGAGAATGGAATTCAAATGCAACATACTGTTCCATATACTCCACAACAAAATGGTGTAGCTGAAAGGAAGAATCGCACCTTAAAGGAAATGGCTAATTGTATGCTTCAATCTAAAGGACTTAGTCTTAATTATTGGGCAGAAGCAATTAACTGTGCAAATTACATAATAAATCGCACTCCTAAGGTTTTAAAGAATATCACTCTAGAAGAAGCATGGAGCTCAATCAAACCAGATGTAAGTCACTTTCGTGTTTTTGGAAGTGAAGCATGGGCCCATATTCCAGATGAGAAACATAAAGCTTTAGAACCTAAGAGTGAAAAATGTATTTTTTTTGGATATTCTGAAGATGTCAAAGGATATAGACTTATTCCACTTAAGTCCAAAAATGTTATCATTAGAAGAGATGTAAAGTTTGCTGAAAATATATCGGCCTGCGAGCCTAGTTCGGTGGATGTGCCACCTCTCCCTATCTCTTCTACCTCTGAAAATATTTCTTCTTCAGATGATGAAAGCGAGGATGAAACTCCTCCCCCACCTTCTCAGGATCCTCCCTCGGTCCTCAGCTTCCAAAATGGGTCCGTGCTACTCGGGATGTAGCAGGTGATCTTGCCGGGGATCCTACAGATCAGCGACGTACATGTTCTCAGTTGGAGAGAGCCTCTTCTTTACTCGCTCAAGCTTCAGTGAATTATGATCCTGACACCTTTGCAGAAGCTTTAGGCCATCCAGATTGGGAAGCAGCTATGAATGAAGAATATCATTCATTATTGGCAAATGATACATGGGATCTTGTTCCTCTACCAAAGGGACGAAAACTTGTTAGATGCAAATGGGTTTACAAAACCAAGTATGGACCAGATGGGAAAGTTGATAAACATAAAGCTCGTCTTGTTGCTAAGGGTTTTTCACAAGTTGAAGGCATTGACTATACTGAAACCTTCTCCCCTGTTGCCAAAATGAACTCTATCCACCTTGTTCTTTCCCTTGCTGCCTCTTTCAAATGGGAAGTCCATCAGATGGATGTTAAATCCGCCTTCTTGCATGGGGACTTGCATGAAGAAATCTATATGGAACAACCTATTGGATTTATACAAACAGACTCCAGCCTTGTATGTCGGCTTAAGAAATCCCTTTATGGTCTCAAGCAAGCTCCTCGAGCTTGGTATGCCAAAATGGATAACTTTCTTTTAGAAAATGGCTTTTCTAGGTGTCATTTTGACAATACTGTCTACACCAAGAAAGTGGGCAAGTCTCTTATCATTCTTGTTCTTTATGTTGATGATCTTATCCTGACTGGTAGTGATCCCAACCTTATAAACCATGTGAAGTCTAGCCTTAAAAGGAAGTTTGAAATGACAGACTTAGGACACTTACATTATTTTCTCGGTCTTCAAGTCTTGCAATCCAAGGAAGGTATTTCCCTTTCTCAGTCCAAGTATGCCTGTGATATTCTACGCCACTTTCACATGGAAGACTGTAAGCCTGCCCCTTCTCCCTTTCAGTCTGGAGTCAAACTTTTAGTCACTTGTACTTCTCCTGAAGTTGATGCTACCTTATACCGTCAACTTGTAGGAAAACTTTTGTATCTAACCCATACTCGTCCTGAACTTTCCTTTGTTGTTGGCATTGTTGCTCGGTTTATGCAAAACCCATGTGAAAGTCATTGGAAAGAGGCTAAAAGAATACTTCGTTATGTTCGAGGTACAGTTCAGTTTGGGATTCATTACAGTGCCGAAGCATCTCCTCTATTGGTTGGTTTCACTGATTCCGATTGGGTTGGTGACCTTGATGATCAGAAGTCTACTGCAGGTTATGTGTTCACTCTTGGTTCAGGACCTATTATATGGGCTTGCAAGAAACAAGGTGCCATTTCTCTTTCTTCAGCAGAAGCAGAGTATCGGGGTGCCGTAGAAGCTAGTAAGGAAGCCTTGTGGCTTCATCAGATCTTGTCAGAGTTTGGCTTTCAGCAGCAGCATCCGACTACACTTTGGTGTGATAATCAAAGTGCCATTCAGCTATGCAAAGATCCAGTCCAACATTAGCGCAGCAAACACATTGAACTGCACATGCACTTCATCAGAAAGCTCATTCACGACCATATTCTTGAAGTGCAATATTGTTCAACAGATGATCAAGTTGCAGACATCTTTACAAAGGCTCTCACAGAGGCGAAGTTCACTAAACTTCGATTTATGGTTGGATTTCAGGAAGTTGTCACTAAGGGGGGATAGGCTCTAGTGCCTCCTTCCTTGTCCTATTGTGTCATATTTGTAAATCCTTCAATCCTATCCCAAGTTGTTCTTAAGGGGGGATGTTAGGATATTCCGACAGATAGGAAATAGTTAAGTACAACTTGGTCTAGTATAGAGTTAGGTAAAGTGTGTTTCTTTACCTTGTACATTTTGTAACTTACAATCCGACAGTCACGATATGTAGTGATCCGACGGTTCATTCTCTCCTCGGTATTACCGACACTTGATCCGTGGCTTAACACCTGATTGGTCCATGATTTGTATTTAAAGCGCATGGACGGTCATTTGTAGGGTAATCTGTCTATGAGAGAAGCATATGTAAATTTTCATTCTTTTATTAATAAATTGCCTGAAGTGGCCGCGTTGGCTCAGGCCGTGGACTGTTTCCCTCTTTGAGGGTTTTAACCACGTCAAAATACTGGTGTAATGATCTGTGATCTGTTTGTGAGCGGTGTCCTTTGGTGTTCTGTCTGAGGAACTTACCCTGTATATTCCTATAGCTGGTTAACTGCAAAATGTATGTTCGGTCATGTGTTCACCAAATACATAACTAAACCCACAAGTTACCTATAAATAGCCTCCATTACTTCACATGAAGTAGAATCTTCCTTCTCCCAATTCCTTGCTAGAGGAGTCTCCATGGGTTTGCTTCTCTCCATGTGGAACTTTTTCAGTATATCATTGGCATAATTTCCGTAAGAGACAAACTATTCGTCATCTCCTTGCCATATTTCCATTCCAAGGAAATAATGCATGAGCCCTAGGTCCTTGATGTCGAATTCTCTAGCAAGATCCTCTTTGCAAGATTTGACCAGATCCTTATCATGTTAGAATTAAATCATCGACATATAATACTATAATCAATAATTTACCTTCAACCACAATATGGTAAAGGTTTGCCTCTGCTTCAATTTTGGTGAAGCCCAACCTGGCGAAATAGTTGTCGATCCTAGTGTACCACGAACGAGGTTTTTACTTCAATCCATACAACACTCACTTGAGTCTGCACACATGTGACTCTCTATTGAAGGTCACAAATCCTTTTGGTTGCTTAATGTAAACCTCTTCCTTAATCATTCCGTTGAGGAATGTTTTATTAACATCCATTTGATGAAACTTCCATCCCATATGTAGTTGAAGTGCTAGAATAGATCTAATTGAAGAGTACCTTGCTACTGGAACAAATGCCTCCTTGTAATAAATTCCCTCCAACTGAGGGAACCCTCTAGACACAAATTTGGTCTTGTGTTTCTCAACACTCCCATTTGCTGCTTGCTTTACCTTGCAAATCCATCTGGAATTCACCACTAACATGTTTTATGGTCTTGGGACCACTTCCCGAACATTGTTTCTGATAATGGAGTCATAATCCTCTAGCATGGCATCAACCCATACTGGTTTCTGCACTTCTTCCTCGAATGAGGATGGCTCAAATCCCTTCACTCTCACTCATCAAAGCCAGTAGCCAGTGTACTGATCTGGTGACCTCCTCTTCCTGTGTTATGATGAGGGTGCTCCCACATTCTCTCTAGCATCATGCCTCAATTTGTCAACTTCTTTGATTCACTTCCTTCCATCTCTGGAAGTCTTTGCATGAGTGGGTGCTTCCAATCTCTTCTCCTCTGCATGTGGTTACTCCAAATCATCCCGAGGTTCTTCCTTTGGAGCTAAGAGATCCTCATCTTCATGCAACTGAAGATCCTCTAAAGGGAACATCTCATGGCCTCTCTTCATCGAACTTCACATCTCTACGAACCATTTTCATCCTGTGAGATGGAAGGTACACTCGATAGTTGTGAGGTGTATCAGTGTACCCCATAAATATGCCCAATTCAGTTGTAGGCTCTAGATTTTTCCTTGCATCCTTGGTAACATGACAATAAATTGATGAACCAAAGATCTAAAGTGTGCCACATCTGGTTTCTTACTTGGAAAAGCTTCTTCTGGTGTACAAATCCTGAGAATTTGATGAGGACCCCTGTTCTACACATATACAGTTGTGTTGCATGCTTCATCCCACAAGTGCAATGGTAGGCCCTGATCATGTAACATCACCCATGCAGCTCCCACGCAACTTTTGTTCTTCCTTTCAGCAACCCAATTTTGTTGTGGGTTAAGGGGTACTACTAACTCCCGTCGAATTTCTTCTGATGCACATAATTTCTTGAATTCATTCGAAACATATTCTCCACTGTTATCACTCCTGAGAGCCTTCACTTTCCTACTAGTGTCTTTCTGAACAAGTGCTTTAAATTCACAAAATTTAGAGAACGTCTGATCTTTCTTATGCATGAAGAAAATTCTGCACTTACGTGAGAACTTATCTACAAATATTACATAATACTTGTGCTTTTCCATAGAGGCTATCGAGAACGAACCAGATACATCTAAAAGAACTCTTTTAATGATCACTTGTACTCGACTGTCCTTACCATGAAATGTGGTTTTGTTGTACTTCCCTAATGTAAACCCTTTGCATGTATCTCTCTCGTCTAGTGCACCCTTGGGAAGTCATGTAGAAATATTCTGCATGATCTTCAAAGCTCCATGGTGCAAGTGGCCCAATCTTCTATGCCATAATTCATTGATTTTTTTGCTCTGCACCTTCTCTGCTTTTATGCTCAAAGTAGCACAATATTCTACATTCAATTTGTAAAGGTTCTTCACCTAAACCCCGATCTACTTCACTTGTCCTATGGCTATGTGATGGAGGAAATCCTTTCCTTTGCTAAATATCACATCATAGCCATGGTCCTCCAACATAGCAACTGAAACTAAATTCTTCTTTAGACCCGAAACATAGATGAAATCTTTTAATTTGATAGGAGAACCATAATTGCTCTAAAAATTAATAGTACTGATGTCAGTCGCACTATAACTTCCATCATCTCCCATCTCGATGTGCATCTGTAGGCCCTTCTCCTCCAAGTTAGTAAAAAATTCTTTGTTGCTAGTCATATGGAATGAGGCTCCACTAACCAGATACCACACACTACCCATCACCGATGTCACCATGCATGCGATGAGGGTGAAGTCCAACTCGAATTATGAATAAAGAGCTTCACCTATCGGTCCGCTTAAGGGCTTCTTTTCGGCCTTCTTGTGCGAACACTTTGTGGCATAGTGTCCCAACTCATGACAATGAAATCATTTAATATTTGACAAGTCCTTCTTCTTGTCGCCTTAACTAGAATCTCCTTTAGATTGGAATTTCTTTCCTTTCCCTTTCTTTTTCTTTCCAGGTAAGGCACAATTCTCCTATCATCATGCTTAGATGAGGTTCCATCTTTGGTGCTCCGCCTTATCTCTTCTTGCACTAAGTCAGACCAAAAGCGCTCCCACTTTGGTAGATGTTCCCTCACATTTATCGAATCCTGGTAGTTTTGCGGGAAGGCATAAAAGTTCTAGGCTGACTAGATCATCTTCAACAACTATAATACTAATTCTCCCAAGCTCATCCTGACATTAGGTGAACCTGCTCAAGTATTGTGGTATTGTGTGGTCCTTCTCAATCTTGATCTTTCTAAGCTTGTCCTTCAATGGCAGCTTCTTGTGGTCATTGTTGTTCTAAAACAAGTCAATCAATTCTTGCCACATTTCATATGGTGTATCCTTCCTGTGGAGGTTTGAGGCCATATGATCTCAAACTCCTTCTAGTATGATCCTTCTCGCCTTTACAACATATTTCTTCCACTTTGCCAGATCTTGAGCATATGTTGTTGGAGGCTTAGGAACATCTTTGTCTCGAAATTCCTTCAACCCATTGCCTTCTAACACTACCTCCATCTTATCTTTCTAATTAATATAATTCGAACTACCCTCAATGGTATATTCAAGTCTCAATCTGTAGAATGAAATCCTGTTGGCTCTAAAGAATGATCTTGCAAATTTGATTTCACCTACAAAGACAAACTCATATTGTCCTCTTCTAGTGTGATTTTTTCTCAGATACCATGTAGAAATTCCTTATATATTCAAACTGCTAATTGTAATTTACTAAAGCAATAGACTTGAATCTACTCTACTCATCAACAAACAATTAATTGATTGAGAAATCATGAAACATACAATCAAATCAACACATTACACAATTATTTCTTTAGAAAGTCACAACTAAAATCCCCTGCTATATGTATATTGCATTAGTTAGAGAATATGAGAAGATTACAATGCCTTGCTCAAGCTCGAGCAACCTCTACACTATCTATATCTATCTCACAACTTCCTAAACAATCCTAGGCCAATACTTAACCAAATTTTGGCTTTCCCAAGTCCCTATTTCCTTGTGTTGTTTCTTTGGGAATTAGCCCCGTATTAATTAGGGAAGTTCCTCAATTAGAATTGTGAAATCCTCATGGGCCTTCCTTTGACTGCATGCACCACCTGTACATTTTGGATGATTATACAACTGATAGTACACTGCCCTTGAACTCCAATCTCAACTGGGTAACTCTCAGATCTGACACGCATGAGTTATTTATGAGTGAATCATTGGTTAAATGGTTGAACACATGAAGTAACACTCCATTGTCTAACTTCCTACTAGTTCCTCCATCAGTTGGAACTACTTTAACTAACTTTAACTCAGTTAAACTGAATTAATTAATTACAACTCAAAATAAACTCAACTAGGGCTCCTTTAAAGTAGAAGACACTCTACATGACTCAAGTTAGACCCTTAACTCGAATAAGATGAGCCAACTAAGTCAAATTAACTTAGTTAACTCATAAAAGTTATCTTGTGATGTGGAAATACAATTTTATTCCTAATTTAATTCAAGGGAAAATTAAATCATGATTTTTCTTGTTGCCTTTTCAACATCATCGAGCGACTGGTTCATTGCACAGAAGACTTCATCTGTGCATAGTGTGGAGGTTATCTGAGTTTGTATGCAACCTCAATGAGGACTCGTTCATAGAGGTGCGGGTCCTTAGGGTCAAGGTATAGGTCACCGAATGGGACATTGAGATGATGAGGAAGAGGTGGACCAACAATCTGCCAAATCGCCTGGGTGTGCAGACTTTTCCTCTCCCTTTGATTATTTATAAATGTAGATTAATCAACTTATAGTGTTGGTGGAGAATTTTCTTAATATAGGCATATTTATCATAACGAACTTATCCCCTTTTTCAACAGCCTCCTACACAGTCAGTGGTATATCATCGATCGATTGCTCTCACTTCTTCAAGGATAAAAGATGATACAGGAGAGGTTGAACTATCTGGAGGGTAGAATGGTGCATATAGAATATTTTTCCCTCCTCTACCACTTGGAAATGGTCTGGATGACCCTTCTCCATGTAATTGATCTGATTAAGGAATACTATTGGTTGCATTTTGATTCTCAGGCTTTTTTGGTTAGTTTGGGCATAATGTTTGTGGTTTTTAAGTTTACTTTTGTTGTTTTCATGATTTTTTTCCATTACCTTCTGGCCAACAAGTGCAGTAGGCATGAGGCTGGAAGGTTTTTTTCAATCAAGCTTCTCACGATGTATCTTCACTATGACTTAATAGAAAATTTTGGACTTACCAAAAAAAAATTACCATAATATTATAAGAAATAAATGTAATTTATTTAAATTCCAATTGTTTTTGCAAAATGGTTTTTTCTTTTTTTAATTTGTCCCATACTTAATAGATCCTTTTTATAATTTTATGATGATAAACAACTATTTGAAAATGAATAAAAGTTCTTACTTTGTGTACTGAAGTATGCTTTGCTTCAATGAGCTAGGTAATGAAGCTTCTATCAGTCATAGATCGAAGTTGATAATCATTATTGATAAGAATTGAGAGGTAGAAATAGAGACAAGAATAAAATCAAAATAGAAGTGGAGTGAATTAACTCTTACAAATATTCAGTAACATCCAAATTGATTACATAGGAGACAAGGAAGTATCAACAATAAATAACTTAACTTAGCTAAACGAGAAATCAACTAGAACTCAACTAAATGAACTAAAATGAAAGTAACTATGACAACTAGCAAACAAGGATGAGATAGTGGATTAATGCTCTCAACACCCCCTCCTAATCTCAATTATTACTATTATTGGAACTTACAATGCCCTAGTGTTCTCTCTAAAATTCACAAAGTTTTTCCTAATGGTTTTATAAAAATGTCTACAAGTTGATCCCATGATCCAAAAAAATAAAAAAATATATCTCCATTATTAACAAGCTCTTGAATGAAGTGAAAGTGCGTGTTAATATGTTTTCTCTTTTTATGAAACACATGATTTTTGGATAAAGTAATGGTGGAGTTGTTATCATAGAAAACAAGAGTTGAACCCTTTTGAATATGGGAAAGATAATTCAATAACCTTCTCAGCGAAAATGCCCGACAAGTTGTGGAAGTTGCAACTACATACTTTTCCTCTGCAAAATATATTGAAATAATGGACTATTTCTTAAATTCCCATGAGATCAGATTTTTTCCCAAGTGAAAAGTGTATCCTGAATGTGATTTTTTGATCATCTAATGTGCCTCATAGTTTCCATCTCTATAGCCTGAGAGTGAGAAATATTTAGAATTCTTGTACAATAAGCCATTGTTTATTATCCCTGTAACATATCTTAAAATTATTTTTGCAACTTTCTAGTGGGAATCCTTGGGTGATTCCATAAATCTAGAAACAAAACTAGCTGCGAACATGATGTCCAGTCTTGTTGTAGTGAGATACAAAAGACAAACAACTAGAATTTTATACAAATTAGAGTGAAATGATGGTCCATCATGTTTACTCAGCTTGGTGCCTAGAGAAATTTTAGTTTCATCTGGTTTGCAACTTATAATTCTAAACTTGTGTAGGATATTAGTGGCATACTTTTGTTGAAAGACAAAAATACCATTTGTTGAATTTCATTTCCCAAGAAATACTTCATGAGGCAAAGATCAATCATCAAATTTTTTTGCATGACAACTTTAAATTATTCTCACATCTAATTACCTGTATAGAGAAGATCATCAACATAAAGGAAAACAATGAGAATTTATCTTTATTATATGTTTTTGTATAAAGAGTTTGCTCATGGTTGCTTCTATGAAATCCACTATTAATGAGATAAGATTCAATTCCATTGTACCAAGCACATGGAGCTTGTTTCAAGCCATATAAGGATTTCTTCAACTTACAAACCTTATGTTCTTGTCCTGGAACTTAAAAATCATGTGGCTAATCCACATAAACCTCTTCTTCCAATATGCTATTTAAAATGCATATTTGACATCCAATTGAAAACTTTTCCATTTATTTTGAGATACAATGGGAAAAATAGTTTTGATTGTATCTAAACTTGCTACTAGAGCAAAGGTTTCATGATATTCTATGCCAAGTTTTTGAGAGAATATTTTGACAACTAGTCTTGTCTTATGTTTCTCTCTTTTTCCTTTTTCATTCAATTTGGACTTGTAGATCCATTTGACACCAATGTTGGTTTTGTCTTTTGAGAGATCAACTAGTTCCCAAGTTTCATTCTTCTTTATGGTTGTGATTTCCTTATTCATTGTATCAACCCAACGTTTCACTTTTACTGCCTCTTTAAAGTGGGTTGGTTGAGAGGAAAGGAAAGAAAATATTTTTCTACTCCAATCATTTTCTTGCTCATATATATCCTTGATGCTTCAAATTTTCTAATTATCTTCTAAATATTATGATTCATTGTTGGAATAAGTACCATTTTCAAAGTGTTGTGGCTCTTCTTGTACCTACAATCTTGGCATTCTTGGTGGATTAACATATTGATCTAAAGGTTCATCAATTTGCTCACACCAAGATTTTTTTCAAAGAACTTAACAAAAATTTCTTGGTGGGTGGATTGTATAGTCTGTAGGATTTTGATTGTTCATTGTAGCCTAAAAAGATGCATTTTTCACTTCTATCATCAAGCTTATTTTGTAATTATTCTAGAAAAATTGCATATGACACACCAAATATTCAAAAGTGATATACATTCACATTCTTACCATCTCAAAATTCTTGAGGTATTGTATCTTTACTATTGATTTTTGAAGATCTATTGAGAATATATAATGTAGTAGAAACAACTTCAACCAATACTCATTGGACAATTCCTTTGTGCAAAGCATGCATCTTCCCATATTCATGATTGATTATTTTTTTCATTCTATTAATCCATTCTATTGTGGAGTGTATCTGGTTGTGTCTTACATACTGATTACTTCTTGTTGAAAAAATGTTGTGAAATTTTTGAAACAATATTCTACTCCTATGTTTAACCTAAAAATTTTCAAGAACTTGCCACTTTGATTTCCTACTTTTCCTTTGAACTCTTTGAACTTTGAGAAAGTATCAAAATTATTTTTAAGAAAATGAATCCATATTTTCATGTTATAGTCATCAATAAAGGTCATAAAATAAAACTTCCACCAATAAATACTATTTGCGTTGGTCCACGGATATCTGTGTGGACTAGTTCTAAAGGTTATTTTTCTATTTTGGAATATATAGGTAAGTTGTCCCTTTTATGCCTTCTAATAATGAAAATTTCACAGTGGCAATCTTGTTCATTCACAATAGGGAGATTAGTTGCCATTGAATTTTTGGAGAAGACTAAGACTCTTGAAGGGAATATGACCATACCTAGAATGCCATAAATGTGACTCATCTATCTTTAAAACATTGTGTGCAAATGACTATGACATATTTGTAACTTTGAGAGTCAAGGGAAAAATTCTATTCTTGGTATTTTATGCCTTGGCTATAAGTATTATACTTGGAGGTTTCTCAAAAATATAACAATTCGTCCCTTGAAATATTACATTATAGCCATGTTCCATCAATTGAACTACACTAATGAGATTATGCTTTAGGTGTGGAACATAATAAACATCATATATATATTTTGTTGTTTTTCTTTAGTAAGAAGAGGCACAATACCTTTCCCTTAAGCTCTTATATGAGAATGGTCACCAAGAGTAATTTCAAATTTTATAGAACCATTAATGCAGGACATGATATTTTTGTTACCTATCATATGGTTGCTGCAACCACTATCCAAAAACCATAGGTCCTCACTATAATTATCTTTATAAGCATGGTAGGAAAGAAACACGACTTCGAAGGATTGTCCATCATTATTGGAGATATGGACAATTCCTTTATGTTGATCTAACTATTTATTTTGACGTTCATGTTCATATTGTCCAAATTTCTTGTAGTAATAGCATTGGACATTAGATTTATTTCTCCAGTTTCTACTTCTTTGCATATGAATCTGTGAGGTTCTTCACTGCCATAGTTGTTTTGGTGCGAAACCTTCTGCTACATAAAGATTTTTTGTAGGTATTCCTCTTCCTCCATATCGCTTTTTTCTTCCTCTATATCCTTTGCTTGTGCCTTTGCCGAGAGAGACTTGTGCCTGGAAAGCTTGTTCCACAAATCCTTCTTCCAAATTAAATCGTGTTTCATGTGACAGGAGTGATGCATTCAATTCATCTACTAATAATGTTGTAAGATATTTCGACTCGAGAATGGTTATTACAACAATTTCAAAATTCTTTAGCAGGATTCAAAGGAATTCTTCAACAAACTTTTAATGTGCAATCATTTCACCAATAAACCTAACTTGACTGCCAATGCCCATGACTCTAGTCAGGTAATGATCAACATTCTTTATGTCATCCATATTACAAATTTCAAGCTAAGTTCTAAATGTCTACAATTTAACAGTATTAATTGGATCATTACCTTGATATGCAACTTTTAGAATATCCCAAGCTACTTTTATTTTTGTTGCACCGGTTATTTTGTTGAAGATAGAGTCATCAACCAAATTTTTTTTATCCAACACCTGACTTGGTTCTCTTTCTTTCTTTTTTTGTAAATTGTGTTTCTCTGATTATTTTTATGGCTACTAATGCCTCTTGGGTTGGCTCTAGAAAATCGTTTTGAACTATATCTCAACAATCTCAAGCTTGTAGAAAAGTCTCCATCCACAAGGACCAAAATTCATAACCTTTTCCCAAGAAGAATCGATGTTTGTGGCAAAGCAATGGAGTAAGTCATTGTTTATTTATGTATCGAAATTATATATATATATATATATATATATATATATATATATATATATATATATATATATATATATATATATATATATATATATATAGATTCAAAATGGATTCACCTTCACCTTTATTAAAAAACACAGGCTAATGGATATGATTGAAATTGTTGTATCATGAACATAATGGATTCCTACTCATCATTGAGCCAAAACTATAGAATTATCATAACAACTTATCGTGTACATAATGGATACCACTCAAATACACCACTTAAATTTACTCTTCCCCTTTTATTAAAAAGGGGTCAAATTCACTTTTAGCCTTTTAAAAAGTCCATTTTCGCTTTTGAAAAAATCGCACCATTATTTTTTCCTTTGTAAAATTAAGGAGTAGTCTAACTAGTGGGCTTTTTCCCCATTGGGTTTTGTGCCCTTCTCTAGCTGGAAACTATCCTCCGATAACCTAAAATTTCTTTGTGACACTAACGGTCTATTCTGTTACAACCTTCGCTCCCCAAATCTGTTGTCGTCTCCCACCCAACGTCCTCACACCCATTGTAACACCCCTCTGTTGTATGTAACACTCTATTAAGAAAAACTAGGTCTGATGTGTAAAAATGAAAGTAAATACTTTATTATTAAATAAATAAAGATAAATTAATCACTTGGAAAATGAGACACCAAGAGATGAGATTCTTGCCAAATGAAATCCCATTGGTGAATGAGAATGGATAATTCTTTCATGATAAGACTTCTAGATAAAATTATAGATAAGATTAATGGATTGGGAGATAAATATCCATTAGGTTTCTTAGCTGGAAAAAGATGCTAAGTTTAACATAAAATCCTTGCAGGAGAGAAAGGAAAGATTTTATGGGAAAAGCCTCGCAGGAGAGAAAGGCAAGCTTTTCCATGAAAAGCCTAGGAAAATGGATAAAAATATCCACCTAAAAGTAGGATGCCGCTAAAGGAAACCATATCATGAAAGAGGGTATTGAATTCCCATTGAAGAGATCAACAAAAGGTAGTTGATCCATGGAAATAACTCTTGGCTTGGGGGTGAATGGGAGGTAGCTAGTTCTAGGTTGGGTGGCGTTGCTCGATTTTCCAAGTGATAGTTCTTTAAGCTAATCTAGTTTTATTCAATTTCTTTGGATGTTTTGTATGTGGCTCCTTACTTTTTATGTTGTCGCATCTTTAAACTTATGAGTATAATTTTATTGTGCTATCTTATGCTTCATAACTCTTGATGTTGTCGAATTTTTAAGTGTATGAGTGTACTTTCATGTATAATATTTGAGATGATGGAATAATTATGCATGTGACGACTTTTGAATCTAAATTTAATCGAAGTTAATTTGGGGGATGGGATCCTAGTAGCTAATTGTTAATATTGGGTCACAAAGGTATGTGACAAATGGCATCGAAGCTCTAAGTTCAAATATTGTGGCCTAAGGGCCACTCACCTCTATAGGATGTGGAATGGGTTATACATTGTGTTTCATAACAACCAAGGAATTCGTGACTGTAAGTCAATATAGTCTCTAGTACATTATAACGTATGTGATAATTTAAACCAATATCGAAGTGTGATATATAATGAGAAAGAATAGGAAGCAAAAGGATATACCTGAGAAGCAGAACTATAACCTTCCCATATCCCAACTATGAATACAAATGAGTGGTATGTTATTAGATTTTTTAGTAGGAACTTGGAATAAGTGAAATAAAGAAAATTTATGTAAGCTTATCATAGCTTGCAGTGGATTAAATTATGCTTTCAGATTCTTAGTTGTGAGATAAAACAATGTTAAGTAAAGAAATTCCAAAAAGGCTAGAGGGAAATCCATGCTAGTGACTCATTTCCATCGTAAATTGATATTTTCAAGCAAATTGGAAAGGGAAATTTGAACAGGGGATAAAATTCCAATTTCATCACCATTGTGCAAAAGAGAAACCAATTTTAACTCAAGCATAATTTAGTGAATGACGATAAAAGCCAAAGCTAAATTGTAAAATGATGTATGGTGAAGGGTATGAGAACTATGTGCATAGAAAAGGCTCTCGACAGGCCTAAATTGCAAATCACTTGATCATGATTTGTTTCCAGGCTGCTCTCATGATACCAAATCATGCTCTTCTACAAGAGAGTGGTGCCCCTACTCTGCTCATTGGGCTTCTAGAGATTATTGTGATGATGCCATTCCATTTATTGATAAATGGTATGGTGTGGATAAGAGTGTTGAGCTTCTTGATCGTTACATACATTTTACCATATCACCTGATGTTTGTAGCAATGGTTTCATGCTAGGGAATGAATATGAATACAAGCGTATTGACTTAATGACTCTCATATTATGAGGTCCATTGATTAGTTCGTGATGACTTTCAACTTGCTCATACTATTTATCCCGCGCACCTTAATGATTGCAAGTTGCATTCATGGTCCCTTGGCTCAAGAGATGAGAAGCCCTACAGAAGTGTAATGCAAAATGTGTGCCACAAGAAACATGACGTTTCTAATGATGCAATTTGAGATTCTCAAAACCTTGCCCACCAAGTTAAGAATTATCATAGGGTTAAACCTTTGGACATCTTGTGCAATGCTAGATCCACGAATGAACATGATGCGAATATTGTGATTTCAAATTTTAATTTTTTAGGGTTGTCAGCAGGGAAGTCACGATCACATATACCCATATAAATGATACGTAAATGGATAGCTGTTGTATACCTTCCTGTTAGATTTATTTGAAAGGCTTAGAGTCCATAAAAGTCTAAACATATAGCATGAGATATCGGATTTAGAAATCAATTCTCGAATATTTTTAAGGAGGCAGCTGGCTTTATAATGATAAATGATTGTTTTCATTTATACGTTATATATATTGGTTTGCAGCAATGAGTATTTCTCATTTTTAGAGAACAACAACCTCCAGGATTTTTCTCTAACATGAAACGTGGATTCTCTAAATTTACAAAAGTATTTAAAAGTGTTAGAGATAAATCTTAACCGCAAAATCTTGTTATATCAAAACAATGAACGATAATAAAAGAAAATGTGTGAGAAATGTCTACGGTCCTGTGAGGGAGATAGATAAGGTTTGTAGACACTAAATCCAGCCCGTCCATATTATTTCCATGATGTCGGCCTGAAACGATGATGTTCATTATCATATGTATAAATAACTAGATACATTCTTTCCAATTCTGCGTGTGAGTGATGTGTTGATTGCAAATGAATTAAGATTCCTGAATAAATGATTGTTCATGTAGGTAGGTAATTAAGGTTTAGTAATCTGCCATATTAGGTTATGGACAAGCGAAATCATTGTATACGGGGAGATTGCAACCAGATACTAGCCAACTGAATACCTGTATAGTTAAAATAGACAATCATATAAAATTTCGGTTTCGATTGAGACATTGTCCATTTTGTTCGCTTCTCCCTCTAGCTACTCGATATTTTGGTACTTGTGATAGTAAAATCTGCCTTTGGGTGTTTTCAAGTGACAAGTTATGGCTTTCAGGCATTGATATTCTATCAATTTTAGGTTGTTTAACCTTTGTGTTGTCCAGCATTAGCTCTAAAAGCCGAGAAGCCATGATACTTCATGTGGTAGTGGTACTAAAACCCGTATTCAAACTGAGAGAGTAAGGCCCATTTCAAGTTCTTTCTTTCTTGTTATGCAACTCAAAATTTTTACAAATCAAAACTCGAATGCCCCTAAAAGCTCGATTGACTATGATAACTTTAGGAAGCGGTTTCTATTACTGGTAGATTGAAAGCATAACCACACCTTCCTATTCGGAATTGACGGAGAAAAGCACTGGACTGTTGTTTCCTTTTCAAATCCGTAATATTTGACGTTTGTTTCTCTTTCGATTCACAAAGCTGCTCTCATTGAGAATCCATAAATCCTCCATCTCCAAGAAAGAGTTCATATGAATAAGGTTTATCCTGACCTCCACATTGCTAACATAGTCATTACTCTAACTTTCCTAGACATTGTATATTGGAACACGGAGGCTACACATAGATTGGGATCGGTAGATCGTGTTAAAAAAAAAATTCCTATATCTAATATGTTATTAAATTTGAGTTTACCCTCGATTGTGAGGGAAACCTTTGAAGTGTTCTCTTCAAGTTCTTTAAGCAGAGTGCAGAAGAGCTGTTGATTCTAATGCATGCACTGTCTTCCTATTGAAATTTATAAATTTCAGTCTTTTGTTGGGTCTTTAATGGCTGCCAAGGAAAATGAGAATAACTGTAGCCATACATAAGAGAAGAAGAAGTGGGAGAATTCATTGTCTTCGCAGGTAGGTTCTTTACATAACATGTTTGTTCATGAATCATCATCTGTTTATGCATGCATTGGATGTTGACATGAACATTGGTATTATTACATGTATTATGTGTGTACGTTTTATTTCACACGGTCTTTATATATTACATCGCTTGCATCATGCAAGTGTTTTCATATTTTAATTAACCAACATCCTTCAAACACACATGTGTATGCATGGTCATAGTATATCGACATTAAATGCTAGCTTATAGGTAGAGTGTATATGACTAATTGATTTTTCTGTATGGCTACATAAAAGTAAGGGTTAAACGCTAACCATTGGAATCACCGAAAGAAGCTAGGGGCAATTGAACATGCAAACGATTTGTAGCTAGGAGACTACATACTCTTCACCATGGCAGCGACTATATTAAGGGACAAGTATTTCAAATCTCGAATTTCGACGCCTCTGTCGTATGCTTGCAAAAGTAGAGCTGATGCTCCTATTCCTATTCGCTGCTCCAGAAGGAGACTGGAACATGGTCAAGGTCCATGGTAACCTTTGGTCACAAAAAACCGGTAAGGTTAGAGGAAATTAAATTATGAGTCGGTTGTATTAATGAATAATGCAAGCCACAAGAATAAGGCATACCTTTTGTTATTTTCCATCAGAGTTGTTAATTTACATTATGCTTGAAGGATATATGTTGTCCTTCTTCTCATTGTATACGATGAGTAGATATTGTTCCAAACTCATGACATGATTACATGCATGTGCTTACATATATGTATGGCTCATTTGTGTGGTTACGATGGGCTGCAATGACATGAGTAGAATCATGGATGGTGCAAACTTTAATTAATTATCATGTTTTAAGAATTGATTTAAGATACTGTACAATAGGTATAGTTGAGCTTTATGAATGAACCAGGAAAAATTTAATCCTTGCACCTATATTGAATTTCTCAAGTCTAAGTATTGTGGATAGCTATAGTAGCATTGTGGGGAGGACCATGAAAATCTATATAAGAACAAATAATTCTACAATACCGTGATGGGTGGAGTAGAGGGTAACACAAAGAAATGACAAAAATTAACATGTTGATTATTTTTTTAAGTAGAAATGGTCAACCATAAATTTTTTACTTTTTCTTATCGTGTTGACTTATTGAGTGACGTAAAGATTAAATTTTTAATTCATTATGTGTTGTAGAATGATCTCCAACACTTAGGTTATTGTCGAATGCGCTTGTGAGGGCAAAAAGGCCCTATACGATGATTTAAAGTTGATTTAAGGTACTTACACATGATAGACCTAGTTTTAAATGTTCATAGTAGAGTGGGAGGAATGAACAAATTTGTAGTAATTGTAAAGTATGATTATTGTAGTGAAAGTTTGAATGATGGGGTTTTGTAGCATAGGCTTCATGTTTTATAAATATGAATGGAAGTGTAGAGAATGGAAGATAAGGAAAGTGAATTATTCCATACTATCATCATACTACTTTAAATTATGAGTTGTATGATCACTATACAAGGGCATATTTTAATAAAATTCCAAATAATGCCAGTAAGGATAGTCCAGTCAAGGGCATAACTGAATGGAATAAAGTTATGCTTTTATAGATCCTAAGAAAGGATGATATATGAAAGAGGGAATGTTGAACTCATATAAGGTAACTCACAAACAAAAACAGATAAAATGTCAAGTGTTTTCTTTCCATAGATCATGGACAACATGAGTAAACATAAAAAATAAAAGTATATAAATGGAAACTATATACATCATCAGGAAAGAAGTTCATGAAATACTATCAACATTAATAACAATTGATGGTTAATTAAGTGGGTTTCATCCTAGGACAAATTATGAAGGTTTTTTTAATCTATTCATGAAGGTTCCCATGAAATATTGTTAAGCAAATGAAACTATGTATTTTTTAAATTGTCTTTCGATTTAATATGGTTGTGTTGATTGGTGCATCTACATGTAATGATGCAATCCATTTTGAATGTGGTTTTGTCACTGATTGAGCAGTTAATTCACCTTATTGGGAAAATGCTTTAAATATACACTATTGAAGGGAACTAAACCTTACTAGGTTATTATTAAATATGCATATTTAATTAGACATGCCTAATTTGGAACCTACAAGTTTTTTTTGAGTAAAGAAATCTCAAAATAATTGTAATTAAAGTAGATAAGAGACACACATTATATTCCAATCTAGATGAAACTAGGGTCAAAGTTGAGAAGTAAATGCACAAATGTAATACAACTCACTGTATGCATGTTGCAGAAGACATCATACAAATTATGACTCTAATAAGAAGGTCAATGGGACTGACACCAAAAGTACATCTAGCGTAAATACATAATGGGAGTGTAAAGGCAACTCATGATGTTTCTCGATTAATAGTAGTAAGACAATATTAAATACAAACTCAAATTCCAATGTGTAAATTATTGCAACTCAAAGTATGCAACCTCAACCTTCACAACATTGATGGGCATATCCATCCATATATCAATGGGGTTCTGCTAATATCTCACAAATAGTAAACTTTCAAATCTGCAGCATGAAGAAGATGCTTCTAGTAGAAGAATGGTAGATCTTGCAAATGTACTTCTTGTGGGAAGTGATAAAATAAAAATGGTTTGTATGCTTCTACTACATATACATAAAGGGTACCTGCTTTGTGAAATGACAAATATATTAGATATGGTGGAGCTTGATGCATTTGAAAAAAAAATAGAACAATCTAGAGCAGCTTGATTTGGAACATGACTGGTCTTAATTAATAAACAAATCTTGGGTAAAACAAAAAAGTTTCACATTAATATAGCTCATGATGAACAAAGGATCTTAGGCTGGTAGTAAAGTAATGCATGCATCAAGTGAAATGGAACATATAAAATGTTCTAGATGTGGAAGAAAGAGGATAACAAATCATGCAACAACTTGTTACTAAATTAAGAAGATGATGGCTAAGTCACACTAGTAATCAAGATTGTGGTGCAAAAAGATATTGGGTATCCACAAATCTATTCAAATAAATGGACAATCGTACAATTTAAAATGCATATTTTGTACCACTATTTCCTATCAAGCAATATGGGAGAAGTTTACCTGTCAAATTGCTTTGATAGTGTTGTCAGATTTTGAATATAACAACATAACAATTATTTCATAAACAATTTATGAATTGTATTCTACTAGGTCAAGATTTAGTGTTAAGTGGGGTATCAACATGCTAATGACCTAGGTTCAAACCTTGAGTCACATAGTGACTAAAAACTTAATGGGTGTGGAATTAAGAATTTTGCAACCTCATGTAAATGTTCAATTGGTTTTAGACATACAATGAACTATTCATGGCCAACAAGGTGTTGCAAGAAGCATAAAAAGAGAAACAGCAAATCATATGACATGATTAGTTTAACTATGGAGTAATTTTGAGTACCAAACAATTATTTTCTTTGCTAAATACAAAGTTAAGGTTGTTATTAGACTTCAAATATAACATTGAAGTCGATACTAGACTAACTATCATAGTTAATAGTTTGTTATTATTAAAATTAAGGTTGTTATTACACTTCAAATATAACATTGAAGTCGATACTAGACTAAATATGATAGTCAATAGTCCTTTATTATTAAGACCCACCAATTAAATTCTAAAACTAAAATTTATTAGTACAATAAAGTTGTAGTATTCACGACTACCTCGATGGTACTAATTTGTTGAAATTGTCCCAAGACCCATGAAAATGATTAGCTAAATAAAATTACTTGAACATTTTGACATAAAAATCATTTACTTATGCTCTAGTTGTAGGAGTTGAACAAGTTCATGATTTCCTTACTCTTTGATAGGGTTTGATCGGACTTGCCTAAAGGTAATATGAATAATTGAAGGAATTTGTGGCATAATACTAACATGGTTATGAAGTATGGTACAAATGGTATTAGTATGGATGCATGTATTGCATGATGATAGATGATATGTATGTATTGGGTGATTGGCTGGTGTGGTAATTGAACCAAAGTGTGTACCGAAAAAAGACAAAGGTGGAAACTAAGTATTAGAGTAAAAGTGTGTACCGAAAAAAGACAAAGGTGGAAACTAAGGAGTAATTCAAGGATAAGTATTAGTGTTTTGTTTCCCTTTTATATACATGTGATTTATGGTTCTGATCTATGATTGATGGTTACATATGGTTTATGATTTTGATGGTTATGAGTTAACTTGAGGTAATATTTTATACATGTTGATTGGTCAAAAGTGCTAGTTTGACTTGTTGTGACTAATGCAGGGAGACTGCAGGAAGAAGTGTTTGGCAAGAACACAAATGCATTGGAAGAGCATGGAATTTCTTCCTATTATAATACAATGAAAATAAGGAATCATAGTTAAATGGCGGGAAACATTAACCCATATTTACTCAAATAGTAGTATTGTTATATCAAGTTATGACATTAACTATGGTAAACAAAATTGAGTTTTGTTTTTATGGCATCTAAAGTCTCTCACATAATTGATTGAACAAATGTTACAGGTAGCAATTGAAGGAGAATTGTGGTAGAACTCCTTTGTAACCTATATATCAGAAGATGATCTGTTTGAGGCGGCAAATCCATTGGAACCTGAAAATTAAAAAACAACTACTTGTTAATAAATTGTAAGATGCAATAATACACCCTATTATGTAAACTCCCTTTACTTTGCGGCAACTTGTTATAGCTTGTTGTAATTGAATATTCAAGCATCGCTGGAACCCAATCCATATCTGAAGTTTCCTCTCGAAATCGGTATTTTGTGTGTCATGGTTCACGAGGGTGAATGTGTGTAATTTAGCAATATAGTGTCCCAGGAGGGAACGATGGTTGCGCAGTTTGTTTCAGATGATTGTACGAGAGTATCATCCGTCATGGAACAGTGTTATAGTGCTCTAATGCCCGGAAAGATTTTTATGAACGGTAAGAGGGTTTGCTACACAAAAAATACATCTTAAAATTTCGACGGCCAGTACCCGACATTTTTTTGATGTGAACAGTTTAATGAAATTGCAATATGATAGTTCTAATTATCATGTCCAATCACATATATTTTATCTTGAGGTATGCACTTGTTTTATGTATTTATTGTTGACTTTGTGTAACATCAAAATCCCCATTTATGTTTGGACCCAAAAAAAAATTGATTTATGAGCATTTAGTTGAAGTTGTGACTCATATTTTGAATGAATTTGGAGGGCGAAAGCTTTTAATTTTTAAATAATTTAATTAAATAATTACTGTGCAATGTGCTTTGTGAAATTATCAAAATTTCACAGAGATACCACAAAAAATTAAGGCCACGCCTGGCCAGCCGCATGTTTTTCAGAGCTTTTCTGGTACTTTGTCTCCGATTAAAATATGTTGTCAATATTAAGAGTGGAAAATACAAATTTATTAGGTTTGTAAAAATGTCTGATGTGCAAGATGCAAGGGAATAAACCAACATGCCAAAAATCACAAATTTACCGAGAAATAAACGTTTCCAAATTAGAATGTTACGTGAATCAAAATTTTAGGCATGATTAAGCTTCACCCTGAAAAAAATCTTTCAAAATTTACAAAATTAAGAAATAAATCCCTTCGAATTTACAAAATTAACACAAGTAACCCAAAACTTTATGTAAATTTTTTCCCACACAAGAATGATATCAAGGTTAGCTTTGCCAAATAATTTTTTTGAATTAAGAAATAATTATTTTGGTTAGGTTAAAAGTAATATTTTTTAAAGATTTAATGATCTCAAATTTCACTAAAATATAAGTGAATCCAAAATTACAATTATGAAAATTTAATATAAATAATCCAAAATTTTATGTAAATTAACAAATTTAACAATTTTTTCCCCATAAAAATGTTTTTTTGGTAAAGTTAAAAGTTGTAGAGTTTTTCTGATTTTTTCAAACAAGAATGATCTTAATTTTTTATTTTTTTTTAATTAAAATAAAAATTTGGTTAACACAATTCCATCACATACAGCTATGTTATAAATGTCATTAATGGGAGACTTGAACCCATGCAATGGGGAAACAAATTGTTCACCAAACCACTTTAACTAACATCTCGTGACAAAAATATTTAAAATTCTAAAATTGACTAAATCAATTATTTTTTAAAAATTAATAAAATTAATATAAATAATTCAGATTTGTATGTAGATTTTTTACTCAACTTAAATGATTATTTGGGTAAGAATATAAGTGTTAAATCCTTTAGAATTAGTTTTTCCTTTTCAAATATTAAAAACCATTAATTTTATGTAGATATTATTTTTCAAACAAAAATGATTATTTTGAAATTGGTAGATCTTTCGAGATTAATTTTCTTTTTCTTTTTAATAAGTATGTTTAATTTTTATAGGGATCGAAGTCGTTTGAAGTCTTGAAAGATTCATTAATAATGCTTCATCATTGTGAGAAACTAGTAAATGAAATTACGAGGAAAAAATTCTGAAAAAAAGAGTTGATTTTAAATCAGTGATATCTCCTTCATTCGAACTCCGATTCGGCCGATTTTTCTCAAACCCTCTTCATGGAGATGCTATATTTTAAAGGGAAAGATAATGGTCCTACTATTGAAGAATTCATAAAACAAAGAAAGATCATATATGGGAAAGATTGGAAGAATTCAACACCTAGGACAATGTCGCACCCTCCCATGTGTATGGAAAACATGTGGGTCTTTAACTGATAATCCGCCATTTGAAGTTTGACATTTTAACAGTGGTCTTCACATTTCATTGTGCCCCCATCAGCAATTTGGACTTGGAAGTTAGAAACTGCTCGTACAAAACAATGCACTACTTCCATGACTCTTTGATGGATAAAATTATGTGTACTTCCACTATCAATCAAGACTACTACTGGGCAATGCTTAATAAAACATCTGATTTTGAGAGTTTGAGGTGAAGAAATCCCTACCAAAGCATGCAGAGAAATAACTGGTTCTTCACGTACATTGTCCTTCTAGTTGTCCTCTTCTTCTGCCTCTGGTTCCTCAAGTGGTGTGGCTTCCTCCGATGCGCTGGGTCAGTAGCATCAATTTGAAAAAATTTGAGCTCCTTGCATTTATTCCCAAGGGAGTATTTTTCATCATAGTAGTAACATAATCCTTGCTTTCTTCTTTCCACCATTTCTGTAGGTGACACCTTTTGAACCTTGAGTGTTTGGGGTAGTGCTGTGAGCCTGTGGGTGGCGACCCTTGGTGGTGAAATTTGGGCGATTGGACTGGTCCGCTAACGCACGTTCTACTTCACGAGCTATCTTGCAAGCCTCCAGCCATGAGGGAGGGTGGTGCAGTCGGACGTGGGCTTCTATGGCCTCTATAAGATCACTGATAAAATATTTCGTGTAGAACGTATCTTGTAGACCTAAAGTGCGGAAAGCTAAGGCTTCAAAAGCTGTAATATATTCATCCACTGTTCCAGTCTGACGGAGCTTAGTGAGACGACCCAAAAAAGCAGAGTCATGGTCAAAGCGATCCATAAGAGCTTTTTTGAATGTGTCCCAAGTCAAGGGCCTTCCATAGCAATGTTGATGCCATTGCCACCATTGCCATATTTCATTGTCCAAGTACATGATCCCCACACTAGGCTGAGTGGCATTATCCAGGATGTAATTCAGATTGAAATATTACTCCATTTGTGCTATCCATGCTGCCAAGTGAGAGCCATCAAATTTATGCATGTCCAGCTTGGGTGGTCGCGGACAGGATTGTTGGTGGGTGCCCCAGAGCTGAAGAGAGTGGCTAGACTCACCCTCACTGTGTTCATTGCCAATATATGTGTACTCGTGGGCTACTACCACATATTTGTTCATAATTATGGTCACATTGTGAGGCCCCTCACTCAACTCCTCAAGAAAAATTCATTCGTCTGGAATGATGAAGCACAACAAGCCTTTACAGCTCTCAAAAATGCCATGTGTTCCACTCCAGTCTTAGCACTACTCGACTTCACCAAATCTTTTGTCATTGAATGTGATGCTTCGGGTACGGGTATTGGGACGGTCTTAATGCAGGAAGGTCGACCCTTGGCCTTCACAAGCCAACAACTCAGTGGAAAGAATCTGGGATAATCTACCTATGAGAAGGAGATGATGGCCATCTTACATGCAGTAGATATCTGGTGACCTTACTTATTGGGGCGACACTTCCAAATCTGCACAGACCATCAAAGTCTTAAATATATTTTGGAGCAACACCTATCCTCACCACAACAAAATAAATGGCTCACCAAAATGCTGGGATATGATTATGAGATAATTTACAAGAAAGGGCGTGAAAGTGTTGTAGCAGATGCATTATCTTGCCAATTTGAGGAGGAAAGTACCCTGCTCGCAATTTCCCTTCCCATTCCAGAATGGATTGAAGAGGCTCACAAGGAATGGTTTTCACATCCCTGGCTCTCCCAACTCATTGCTCAATTGCAGGCGGATCCAAATTCCATCGAGGGCTACTCGTGGCAGGATGAGATTCTTCACTACAAGGACAGAGTCGTAATATCACCAACATCCACCCTCAAAAGCCGCATTTTGGCGGAGTTGCACTCGTCTCCCACTGCAAGACATTCAGGCTTTTAGAAGACGTATGCTCGCACTCAAAGATCATTTTTTTGGACAAGCATGGAAAAGGACATTCTTAATTTTGTAGCTAAATGCGACATCTGTCAGCGCAACAAAGGAGAGACAGTCAAAGCACCAGGCACATTACAACCATTGCCCATCCCGGCATCAATATGGACAGAGGTTTCTACGGATTTCATTACAGGTCTTCCAAAGTCAGAAAACAAGTCAGTCATCATGGTGGTTGTGGACAAACTTTATAAGTATGCTCATTTTTGCGCCCTACCCCACTCTTTTACACTGACTTTGGTCGTTCAATCTTTCATGGATCAAATCTTCAAATTTCATGGCATGCCCACTTCCATTGTGTCTGATCGTGACCCGATCTTCACTAGTAATTTTTGGCAAGAACTCTTCCCGCTACAAGGTACCCAACTAAAACTCAGTACTTCCTATCATCCACAAACTGATGGTCAAACTGAAGCAGTCAACAAATGTCTAGAAACCTACCTTGGGTGTTTCACTTCAGAAAAGCAACATCTCTGGGTACAGTGATTACCTCTAGCTGAATGGTGGTATAACACCAACTATCATGCCACCACCAAAATGACTCCATATGAAGCAGTTTATGGTCAACTCCCTCCTTCCCCTACTTCTTATATCAAGGGGTGCTTGAAGGTACAAGCAGTGGATCAACTCCTATAGAACCGCACAACCATGCTCGCCCATCTTAGAGAGAATCTTCATCAAGCTCAAAATCGCATGAAGCAACAGGTCGATTAGCATCGCTCAGAACGCCAATTTCAAGAAGGGGATTAGGTATTTTTGAGGCTGCAACCATATAAGCAAACATCACTCAAAGACAAGGGTTGTTAGAAACTATCTCCAAAATTCTACGGACCATATCAAGTACTTCAGCACATTGGAGAAGTGGCCTACAAGCTAGCTTTGCCACCCACTGCAAAAATCCATCTAGTTTTCGATGTCTCATGCCTCAAGAAAGTGATTGGGAACAATTGCAGAATTCAAACTAGTCTACCTGAACTGGATGAAGAAGGGTCAATCTAGATCCAACCTGAACAGGTCCTGGACACACGAGAACGGCACTTGTGTGGCCGCATGATCAAGGAAGTCCTCGTCAAGTGGAAAGACACCTCTCTGGAAGATGCAACCTAGGAACCAGCCACTATTCTTCAGCAGTTTCCGCAGCTTCAGCCTTGAGGACAAGGCTATTCTTATGGGGGAGGGCATGTTAGGGTCCCACCCTAACCCCCTTATTTATGTAATAGGATCGAGTCATAGTTATAGTTAAGTAAAGAGTCAATAAAGCCCATATTAATAATTATAAGTGGTTAACCCGCATTTAATGATGGGACCACAGTTAGTTGCAAATGGGCCATGGTATTAGATAGATGGTATTAATAAGAACCATGGTATTTCCCCATGGTATTGCATGTATGAATCCTATATAAAGGATAGAGACTCCCTGCGAGGAGCATCGTGTCTTATTTTGTAATCGAGCTTAGCTCTATTGGAGGTTGCCCCCTCGGAGAGGCAAGTGAACTTTTCTTTCTAAATAATAAAATACTTGATGTTATTTCTCTTGTTCTATGTTCTGGGTATATTTTTTTTACATATTTGGTATTCTGGTATAATCTTGCAGGATTAAGAGCATAACAAAGGCTGGTGTTGACTATGGTGAAACCTTTGCTCCAATAGCAAGGTTAGACACTGTTAGAACCATTTTATCCACAACAGCTCAACACAAATGGAATGCCTATAAGCTTGATGTAAAATCTACCTTCCTAAATGGCATATTGCAGGTAGAAGTTTATGTAGAGAAGCCTCCTAGTTTTGAAGTTCTAGGATAGGAGCATAAGGTATACATATTGAAGAAGGCTTTGTATGGTTTGAAGCAAGCTCAAGAGATTGGTACAATCACGTTAACACCTATCTAATCAAAAGTGGTTTTTGTAGAAGCATCCATGAGCCAACTTTGTATACCAAAGCTCATGAAGGTAAAATTCATATTTTATGCCTTTATGTAGATGATCTTCTTTATAATGGAAATATAATGTTATAAGACTTCAAAGCAACAATGCAAACAAAGTTTGATATGACAGATCTAGGGGTCATGAAATACTTATTGGGCATTGAAATTCACCAATCTGCTAATGGCATTTTTGTTGGTCAACAAAAATATGCCACTAAAATAACCCAAAAGTTCAGAATGACAAATTGAAAACCCGTTGATACACCAATTGCTCAAGGCACCAAGATGAGAAAAGAAGATATAGCACCACCGGTTGATCCCACATTGTATTAAAGTCTTGTTGGTAGTTTGTTATATCTAACTGGAACTAGACTTGATATCATGTTCGCAATAAGTTTTGTCTCCAGGTTTATGTAGCCACTTAATATTTCTCATTAGAAGGTTGCAAAAAGGATATTAAGGCTTATTGCACAGATCATAGACTTGGTTTGTTTTATACACATTCTAAAAATTGTTCACTTTCAGGTTATATAAACAACGATTATGCAGGGATTTTAGATGATTGCAAAAGCACCTCATGGTATTCTTTTCATCTTGGAACCAATCTGATTTTGTGGGCATCCAAGAAACAATCAATCATTTCAATATCTTCTGCAGATGTAAAATATGTAGCAAAAAATTCAACTTGTCAAGCAGTGTGGTTCAGAAGATTATTGAAATATCTATCAAATGTTCAAAAGGAGCCAACTCAGATTTACTGTGATAACAAGTCAACAATTTATTTATCAAAAAATCATGTTTTCCACAAAAAGAGAAAGCACATTGATGCATGTTTTCATTTCATCTATGAGCTTGTCAATTATGGGGACAAAGTAGTTTCTTTTTATGGTTCCAAAGACCAGCTTACATATATCTTCACAAAGCCATTGGACAAGAATGTATTTGAATTTCAAAGAGAACAATTAGGCATTGTAAGTGTATCTACATGTAACAATTGATATTAGGAGGGGATGTTGAGATACTAACTCACTTTCTGTTAGGTGTCATCAGATTTGATTCTTTTATCTACTAGGTGTCATAGACAATTCAGTTTTACTTCAGTCCTTCTCCGTAGATGCTGAGTTCTACTTTAGTCATTTATTATTGATGTTTACAATGTAATATATTTAGTTATTTTGAATATTGAGAAGAGGAATCTCTGTTCCACTTTTCATTTTCATTATTTGTCATCTCTTAGTAAGAGAATGTAAGCAAGAAGAATTGTAGATCATAGAATTTAATTTAGAGAATGGCTCATCACTTCCACATTGCTTTAATTGTAATTGGATTTTGTAGAATTGTCTTAATGTTGATGAACGTGTGAAGAAATTAAGAGAACAACAAATCATCGTCAATGATGGTGAGAAGAACTACATTGTATAGAGTGGATGCTTCCTCCGCTGTTGGGTCCCTATAATACTAGTGTATTCCCTCATTGTTATTTTCAATGTAGCCCCACTATTGTTATTTTTCTTCCCATGTAGTCCCCATATTCTTATTATTGTGCCCCATAGAAGCCCACTATTATTATTGTTGTGCCCTTACATCATCATTGTTATGTCGGCTCTGATTATATTGTGACCCCTTAGACTCCTATATATAGAAAGGAGGTTTTGTCATTTGAATGATCCAAGAATTATTAATTTGTATAATGTAAAGGAGGTTTACCCCTCAAAGAGGCTAATTTTGAAGTTATTAATCTATCTCTTCTTCTATTTTGTGAGCTAGTTGCATAACATTTGGTATTAGAGCTTTCAATTCTAGGGTTTCACTTCTTCAAATAGGTGATCTTGGAATTTTTACTACAACTCTTTTTCTATGAGGCTTCATAAGCTTAAATTTTTACCACATGAAGCCAAAATATAAAAAAACTTCAGGTAAATATTTCAGATCTTGGTTTGCTATATTTTCAAAGATATGCTCTGAGGAATTTAGGGTTTTTGCGAGCTCTAGAATTCTGACTCAAAATAGTGACCTAGGGAAAATCATCATAACTTTTTTTCTATGATACTTTAGATGCTGAAAGTTTCACCACGTGGAGACAAAATCGCAGAAAACTTCATGTAAACATTTCAGACCATGGCTCACTATATTTCTGGAGATATGCTCTGAGGAATTTATGGTTTTTTTCGGGCTCCAAAATTCTGTCTCAAACAAGTGACTTAGGGAAAATCGTCATAACATTCGTTTCAGACATAGGTTTTGAATTCTGTAAAAAGTGACTGAAAGTGAATAGACTGTATTTTTTTTGGTAGAAATTTCAGGGCCAAAGGTTGAAACTGTAACACGTGGCATCCTGTACAATTTCATTCTACCAAACCAGTCCATAATCAGGTCATCATGGCAGATTTGACATAACTCTTTCTTGAAGAATCCAATATCGATCAGACTTGTGGGGTTGGAAAGAGGACTCAGAGAGATACCACAAGATGAAGTTTCAGAAATTGGAGATTCGAAATTACATAGTTACAATCGTTTCAAGTTCAAGCTCCTAAAAGAAAGAAAAGTATTTTTTTTTTTAAATTGCATAAATTTTGTTTGAAAAATTAGTTTGAAGTGATTCAAATGGCATAGTGAAGCATAGATATCATTGTTTGATTTCAAAATTCCTCGAATTAATAAAATGGAAATAACTAGTAAGCAATCAGAAAGCTCTACTATGATGCATGAAGAAAAGGAAGAAATGCAACATGATATATCAAAATTAAGAGACCAAGTGCAACAAATTTCGCTCTCGCAAAGAGTAACCAAAAATGAAATGGAAGCTAAGATAGATGGTTTGAAGAATGGTATGGAAGCTAAGATGGATGATATAGATGCAAAAAAGAAATGCAATGAGGAAGAATTGAAGAATGGTTTAAAAATAAAGATGGAAGGTTTGACAAAGTTGCTACAAGAAATGCTTCTTAATGGGGAAAATGTTTTAGATGAAAATCATGATGAGAAAAAGAGTAATGTTAATCATGATTCCATAAGCTCTAACTTTGGATTTAATACCCACCATATTCCAAATATTGATATGAGGAAGTTTGATGGCAAGGATCTAGTAACATGGATACTACAGATGAAACAATATTTCGATCTCTGTAATATGCAACACACACAAAATGTATGCATTGCAACTTTATATTTAGAACCCAATTAGTTTGTATGGTATCAATGGCTTTGTTCTCATAAACCACTTGTCACTTGGTCAATGTTTACAGAGTAAATGATAGCACATTATGAGGATACAAAGAGAAACACCTTCTTTATCCAATTGATAAATCTCAAACAAATAGGTTCAATGGTGGAACACATTGAGGACTTCCAAAAATTGACTATAAGGGTAAATGATATTCTATAAGAGCATAGGATTGCTGTCTTCATAGGGACTTTAAAGGATAACATAGAACATGAGGTTCTCCTTTGGGAACCTGACTCATTAGAGAATGCATTCATGTTGACATGAAAAATTGAAAGAAAAATTATGGCAACAAGAAAGCCTACCACTCACAACTATAAAGATGGAAGTGTTGTTGCTCCTAGCATTCCACAACCTATAAGGTTGACAACACAACAATTGGAAGAAAAAAGAGAAAAAGGGCTTTGTATAGTTTTGATATAAAATACATTAAAGGTCATAAGTGTGTTGAGAAGAAATTAATTTACATAGATTGGGAATAGGAGGAAGAAAAGGAACAAGAAACATCAAAAGAAGAGCATATACACCAGGAACAAGCCCCAAAGAAAGAAGAAATGAATCTGAACATATTTTGTAACACATTGCCAGGATTCACCACTCCTCAAACACTCAAGATAGAGGGGCATATCAAGAAGAAAAAGGTAATAATGTTGATTGATTTAGGTAGTACCCATAATTTTATTCATTGTAGGATAGCCAATGAATTGAATTTCTTCCCAAGTCCAGCGCTAGAGTATCAAGTGATAGTTGCAAATGGAGAAACCATAAATTTATCTTAAAAATATTATAATATCAATTTATCCATGGGAGAATATGTATTGAATAGTCCAATGATTTCCATTCTAATGAGTGGTGTTGATGTTGTACTAGGAGTCCAATGGTTACAGTCTCTGTGTACGATAGCTTTTAATTTTCAAGAACTTTTCTTGAAATTATTTTGGGAAGGAAAGGAAGTTGAATTAAGGGGTATCACAGGAAAACCAAGAAAGGTAATTGGCGCTAATGGCATGACAAAGATTCTAAAAAAATAACAACAATGCGTAATTTCACAATTATGTTCACTAGAGGTTCAAACATTGAAATCATCTATTTCTCCATATCTCCAAAAAGCCTTAGACAACCATTCTAAGGTTCAGGCAATGGAAGATCACCTTGAGCATCAACAACAAGTTATCCAACTCTTCAATATCCTCACTTTGGCGTAGAATAGAATGAAACAACAGGCATATCAACATCACAATGAAAGAAGTTTTGATGTAGGTGACTAGCTATTTTTACGGCTACAACCATACAAACAAATGTCCCTCAAGAAAGCTAAGAAGGATAATAAATTATCACCAAAGTATTATGGTCCTTACAGGGTGTTGAAAAAGATTGGTACTATGGCATACAAATTGGAGCTTCCTGCATCTTCCCGAGTGCACCCAGTTTTCCATGTTTCATGCTTAAAGAAGATTATAGGTGACAAGCTCTCAGTTCAAACAATATGTCCAAAACTTGATGAGGAAGGAAAAATCATATTGAAATTTGAGGCAGTCACGGAAACAAGAATACAACAGCTATGAAATCGATCAATTTCAGAGTATCTCATCAAGTGGAAGAACTTACCTGTTGAAGGTCCCACATGGAAGGATAATAATTTTATACAGAAGCATCCAAAACTACTCAAGCGTTGAAGACAACACTTTTTTGAAGGAGAGGGGCATGTTAGATCCCTATAATACTAGTGTATTCCTTCATTTTTATTGTCAGCATAGCCCCCTTATTGTTATTGTTGTGCCCATGTAGTCCCCATATTGTTATTATTGTGCCCCATAGAAGCCCACTATTGTTATTGTTGTGCCCTTACATTATTATTGTTATGTCAACTCTGATTATATTGTGACCCCTTAGCTCCTATATATAGAAATGGGGTTTTTTTATTTGAATGATCAAAGAATTGTTTATTTGGTTAATGCAATTGAGGTTACCCCCTTGAAGAGGCTAATTTTGAAGTCATTGATCTATATCTTCTTCTATTTTGTGAGTTGGTTGCATAACACCCACACAGTAAACATTCTGCTTAAGGAAACATAAATAATTCTCAATCAGTAACACCCACATCCTTGCTCCCTACTCCCTCACCCAACATTCCGTACAATGACTTGGAAATTCGCTTAGCCCTATGTAAATGACCTACAACTGCATTAGTTGCATCATTGCACAGTGTAGTAGCATAACGTGTTAGAGCACTCACAGATGGAATGACCACTCACAAAATTTTCCCTTTTCAGATTTTAAAATTATTTTTCACGCACTGACAAATACCAAAAATAAAACAACTTCACTAGGGGAATTATGTCCCATAAGAGCTCACTCACTAATTAAGATTACCAAAAAATTATTTTTGAATTTACATGAAAATAAAAATATTAAACATTTCTCTATAAACTTTGATTAAAATTGTAATAAACTAAAAAAATATCGAAATTCAATAGATGTGAAAAATAGCACAGACTAATAAACCTCTCAAAGTGCTAGACCAAACATGATTCAATACGTGGAGTACTAATTGTTAATTGTTAATCGTAAAGCCCACAGTATGGGGTAGATGTCACATAAAAACGTAAATGTAAATGTAAACGTAAATGTAAACAACACAGTATGGGGTAGATCTCACATAAAAATGTAAACGTAAATGTAAATGATCCACATAAAAGTGCCCAAACATGATACAATAGGTGGAGTACCGATTGATGTGTAAATGTAATGTAAACGTAAATGTAAACAACACAGTATGGGGTAGATCTCACATAAAAATGTAAACGTAAATGTAAATGATCCACATAAAAGTGCCCAAACATGATACAATAGGTGGAGTACCAATTGTTAATCGTAAAGCCCACAGTATGTAGATGTCACATAAAAACGTAAATGTAAACAACACAGTATTGGGTAGATCTCACATAAAAATGTAAATGTAAATGTAAATGATCTCACATAAAAGTGCCCAAACATGATACAATAGGTGGAGTACCAATTGTTAATTGTAAAGCCCACAGTATGGTGTAAATTTCACATAAAAATGTACATTTAATTTCACATAAAAATGTACATAAACGTAAATGATCTCACATAAAAGCGCCCAGTATCGTGTAGATCTCACATAAAAATGTAAAGTAAAAGTAAATGTTAAAGTAAATTAAATGTAAACTACTAAATGTAAATGTAAATCTAAACATGTAAACGTAAATGTAAAGGTAAATGTAAACAAGGTAAGCATAAATGTTAAGGTAAATTAAATGTAAACTACTAAATGTAAATGTAAATGTAAAGGTAAATGTAAATGTAAACAAGGTAAGTGTAAATAAAACTTTTTTATATTTACTTGAGAGGTATGGTAAATAAATAAAAATATAAATAAACTAGAGGTATGGGAAATAAATAAAACCTCCTTTTAGATTTATTTCAAGAACCTATTTATATTTACAAAAAATAAAAAAATGTGTTTTATTTAGATGAAGCCTATGACCCAAATACCATGGGACAAATAATTAATAATACCATGGGCCAAATACCATGTGCAAAATACCATATTTATAAAAGATGTATGGTAAATAAATAAATATAAAATAGGTATGATAAATAAATAAAAATATATCAAATAGGATTAGAAATCAACATTTTATTATATTCCAAGCCTATGGACCAAATACCATGGTAAGTAAAAAAGATATGATAAATAAATAAAAATAAAAATAAAACCTCTTTTTATATTTACTCCATAAACCTCTTTATACTTACTAACACTCAAAAAAGAGGTTTTATTTAGGTGAAGCCTATGGGCCAAATACCATGGTCCAAATTATTAGTAATACCATGAAAAAAACATTATTAACCCTAATATTAATATTATTATGAAATCTAATATTCATATTAATATATTATAATATTAATATTATTAAATTTAACAAATTTAGATTAATACAATATTACATTTGTTATATTATAATATATATTAACTCTAGATATATATGAGAGGGAAGAACAAAGACATAGAGTGATAGAGGTGGAGAGATAGGGGGGTGACAAGGGATAAATGGAGATAGACTTAAGAAGAGGGGAGAGGAGAAATGAAGAGAGAGAGAGAGTGAGATGAGTGTGAGAGGTAGAGAAGGGTAAGAGAGGGAGAGGGAGAGGGAGAGGGAGACACAAATATGGAGGGGGGAGAGAGAGAAGGAGAGGGAGGGAAATAGTGAGAGGATTGGAGGGTATTGAGAGAGAGAGAGAAGGAGAGAAGGGGGGAGATAATGAGAGGATTGGAGGGTAGAGAGAGAGAGAGAGAGAGAGAGGGATGCGGAAGAGAGAGGAAGGTAGGAGAGAAAGGGAGAGAGAGGACTTGCAAGAGAGGAGGAGAGAGGGAAGGAAGAAGAAATACATAGAGAGTGAGAAGTGGAGAGAGAGGGAGTTGCAAGGGAGAGATGGAGAGAGAGTGTGTATGTTTAGGGGTGAGATAAAGAGACAAAGAAAGAGAGATAGAGAGAAGGGGGAGAGACGGAGAGAGGGAGGGATATATATATATATATATATATATATATAGAGAGAGAGAGAGAGAGAGAGAGAGAGAGAGAGAGAGAGAGTGATGGGGAGAAAGAGAGGGAGGTAGGAGAGAAAGGGAGAGAAAGGAAGTACGAGAGAGCAAACTTGAGAGAGGGAGGGAAAAAGAAATACATAGAGTGAGAAGTGCAGAGAGAGAGGGTGAGATGGAGAGAGAGTGTGTATGTTTGGGGGAGAGATGAAGATACAAAGAAGGAGAGATGGAGAGAATGGGGGAGAGAAGGAGAGAGGAGAGAGGGAAGGATATAGTAACAGAGTTGGAGAGAGAGAGAGGGAGTGGAGAGAGGGAGGTAAAGAGAGATGGAGTTGGAGGTAAGAAGAAAGAATTAGAGAGATAAAGGTGGAGAGAGAGAGGGAGTGATAAGGAAGATGGAGAGAGGGGGAGAGGGGACAACAAAAAGGAATAGAGATAGAAGAAGGGGAGAGGGAGAGAAGGGGAAGAGAGATAGAGAGAGAGAGGGAGAGGAGGAGGGAGGGATAGATAGATATATTGGAGAAAGAGAGTGTACATTTTGGGGGTGATATAGAGAGACTAAGGGAGATAGATATATAGATGAAAAGTGAAGAGAGGGAAGAAGAGATAGATGGAGAGAGAGAGGGAGGGACAAAGAGATTGATAGATATGGAGTGAGAGAGCAGGTGTGTTTGGGGGGTTGAGATAGAGAGACAAAGAAGGATAGATGGAGGGAGATATAGATATAGATAGAGGGGGGAGAGAGGGAACAATACTTATTGCACTAATGCATTGATCTCAGTTTAGATGGTGATTTCTAATCATATTTCATTGCTTGCACTAGATGCATTGATTTTAGTGTAGATGTTGATTTCTAATGATATTTGATTGCTTGCACTAGATGCATTAATTTCAATGTAGATGATTTCTAATCCTATTTTATTGCTTTCACTAAATGCATTGATTTCAATGTAGATGGTGATTTCTAATTCTCTTTGATTGCTTGCACTAGATGCATTGATTTCAATGTAGATGGTTTCTAATCCTATTTTATTGCTTGCAATAAATGCATGGATTTCAATATAGATGGTGATTTCTAATCCTATTTGATTACTTGCACTAGATGCATTGATTTCAGTGTAGTTGTTCGTTTATAATATTATTTTCTTACCTTCACTAGATGCATTCATTTCAGTGTAGATTGGTTTATAAACCGATTTGCTTAGTTACACTAGATGCATTTATTTGAGTGTAAATGATGATTTCTAATCATATTTGATTTCTTGCATTGATTTTAGTGTAAATGTTGTTTTCTACACTAGATGCATTTATTTGAGTGTAAATGATGATTTCTAATCATATTTGATTAATTGCACTGATTTTAGTGTAAATGTTGTTTTCTAATCTTATTTGATTTCTTGCATTAGATGCATTGATTTGAGTGTAGATATTGATTTTTCTGATTTTAGGTAATTGGATGTATGATGGTGCATTAATTTTAAAGTGATTGGATTAATATTGTGCATTGATTTTAGTGTAAATATACAAAATTATTGACAATGTACATTGATTTTTGTGTTATAGTAATTAAACCTATTAATATTGGAGAGAAAGAGAGACAAGGTATGATGTTTACTACAACAACTGGAGGTAAAGATTTAAATGGTTTAGGATTTAACCTGTTGTTTCATAGAATTGATATGAAAAGACGACAAATGTAACAAGGGTGACAATAAGAATAGTAGAAGAAAATAGTTTGAGATTAATCACAATGAGACTATTTGTAACAAGGGTGACAATAAGAATAGTAGAAGAAAATAGTTTGAGATTAATCACAATGAGACTATTTGTAATTTACGATATTCTTATTATTCACATTTTCTATCATTCAACACTATTACATTGTCACTTTACGTTCAAAATTTTTATTTGATCATTTTTCATAATTAAAGTTATTCACAATGTTTATCACTCAACAAACTGAGGTAACTAAGCAAATTTAAAATTAAAATGACCAGATTAATCTAAGACATATTCAACATATTTTGAATGATTACAATAATATCAGATGATTTTACATATTTTTGATAAAATTAATTTTTAAAATTAAAATGACCAGATTAATCTAAGACATATTTAGCATATTTAGAATGATTACAATAATATCAACTGATTTTACATATTTTTGATGAAATTAATCATATTTTCTTTGGCTGCATACCACTAAAACCAGCCTATATCCATCTTAAACCAGCCTACATCCATCTTAACTCTGGATCTATCAAGCCCCGAGAGGGATCAAATCTCTCGAAGGGAAAACCTTTCCTCAAATTTTGCACCAGATTTGTACCTCGAGAGATTTGATCCCTCTTATTGCTTAATAAATCGAGAGTTAAAATAAATGTAGTCTAGGTGCAAGGGTCAACTTGATACAATTCGGAAACTTCGTAACTTTAAATACGTAGAAAAATAACTGAAAATGTGAATTATTATATATTTATACTTTAAATTGAAACGTGTTTGAATTAGTAGGTTGCATTATGCACGTGAAAATATTATGTACATAAAATATTATGGAAAAATAAAATATGGCATCGGTGCACATGGAAGACAACTCTACCTAATCACATATGGCATCGGTGCACATGGAAGACAACTCTACCTAACCTTAAACACGTTAAAAATAATTGAAGAATATAGAACATTTTATATGTGTCTTGGGAAACCCATACCCAGTTATCGTGCTGCCGCTAAAATGGTCCCACCAAGAACCCATGAAACTTATCTTTATGACCGCTGGATTTTAAGCAAAAAGGAGAATTATCTTTAGGCACGATTTCTTTAACACGATTTTTCGTACTTCCAAAATAAAAAATATACTGCGATTGGATGTTTGCCCTCCATAATTTCATTATTGCTTATAATATTCCTTATTAAAAATGGCTTGGGATCTTCTTATATGATCTTCCACAGGCTTTGTTTCGTTTGGTGGAAGACATTTTTCAGTCTGATAACAGATCCAACTCATTTCTTTAGGTGTTAATGTGATCCTCGGTTGTTGATCAGGATACGGTTCGGGATTTTGTACTTAGCTGGAAAGAGGGAGTGATCGAATATTAATCTTGTTGCAGAATATCGCGGACCCACTCGCTGGTCTGCAAATCGTTGGCAACGTTTTCAAATGCTGATTAAGGCTTAATTAAAGGCCCTTCTTCATTGCATTCACCATTTCTTGTAATAACGACCTCACCAACAAATTTGATGTCCAATGTGTATCGTGTAATTGTAATCCAAAGGAAAATCTTCGGGTATGTTTTTTCATGCTCAATATCTAGGGTTTCGAGATATCCACAGTATTCTCTAGGGTTTTATTCACTGGAAATTTGATGTTCTGTTGTGCAGGGAAAACCACTGTCAAAACAAGTACTGGAAGCTGTGAATTACGTTGGCCATCTACAGCGAAAAATCGAAGACATTTCAGCCCAAAGAGAGAAAATGAAGGTTAACTCTGATCGAAATGCAAATGTTTCTTCCAAGAAATTTTGCAATAGAACTCCGCTGTATGGAGGGTCGAATCGGGAACGCCCTGCAGAGAAAATAAACTATCTGGGTTCGGGTGTTCAGATCTAGACGAACACTTTGGAAGATGAGACTGTGTATTGGCGTTAGAAGAAGTTGGGCTTGAAGTTGTGAGTGCTGCTTCATCTGGCTTTAACAACAGACTTTACCACACCGTAAATGCCAAGGTAATCTCTTATACTCGTTTTCAGTGTTGGCACTCTTCTTTCCTAAGAAAGTAAGTACATCACTAATTTCTGTTTCTGGAATTTTGGTATTCGGATTCTATTTGCAAGTAATCTAGCTCTTCTGAATAAAATAATCTTAATGATTAATTTTATTTTTTAAATAGAAACCATTTATTCTGCTAAAAATCCGAGGCTAAGAGAAGTCATGGTTTTATGCACCCCTTTTGCATTGCTAAAAATCGAAAGTTTTGGAAGAATTCCAGTTTTTTTTGGTAGATAAATAGTAGGACGCCTTTTATGCACACTTTTTGCATGGCTAAAAATCGAAAGTTCGTAAGAATTCCAGTTTTTTTTCGTAGATAAATAGCAGGACGCCTGCTTTCTATTAAGGTTATACAAATTTTACATTGCCGAAGTATAAATAAGCACCAGCTTCTCTTTTTGCATGTTTTGTGTTTCATATGTATACTTTTAACATCCACACCCTTTAACAGAATGTTTAGCCTTGCATAAGTACATACCACACCAAGAATCAGGATCCAAGGACCATAATGCGTCTATACTAAATAACAGATTTGTCGGAAATGATTGCTTGATAATCCGAGTCGTTGGAAGTGAATATCTAGTGATAGATCATTGAAGGTTATCAGAAGTGTTTGAATAATTGGAGAATGGAACAGCAAATACAAAAATGAGTAGCAACAATTCAATTCAACATTTTGATGGTTTGGGTTCGGTTGTGTCATATCTGCTTTTTTAGTATATATTTTCTCTTCCTTTTTTAGTATAGAGTTTATCGTTGGATGATAGAGTTATTGTAAAACCCATAAGAAGAATAATTCCCCATCCTGGAATTACTTTACCATATTCTAAATTAAACGGTTTTAAGAACGTTCCTACACGGGTTTCTCTTGGTGTGGTTGTGGTTTTGGTTAACACGGCGAACTGATAGTTTTGGACACGGGATATTCATCCCCATTCTCTACATCTTAAGTCTCTCTATTCCATCATGTGGCTTATATTCGCAGCATTGTGTTAAATTCACAAGATCTTTTTCTAAAAGTGAAACTACTCTGATTTTTTACACAGATGAGATTTTGGGTCTAGAATTAAGATTTTTTACACAGATGAGATTTTGGGTTTAGAATTAAGATGAAAAGAATATAGTCATTATTGAATTTTTTATCATATTCACCTTCTTCAAATTTTGAATTAGTGTAAAAACTTAAATCGTTTAAATTTTTACCACAATATTTATACTATTTTATATTAAAATGGTAAGTACCTTTGATTTATTGAGCCATTTTTTTTAGTCTTCAAGTCGATCTGGGTAGACACATTAACAAAAAGAGAAATATGAGGTGGAATATGAATTAGATAAATAAAGATACCAACAAGTTTTATATTTTTGGAGAATCACATCATTTATATTTTTTATTATGAATTTTTGTAATATGTATTTTTTAATATATTTATTAGTTATTTAAATTGAGAAAAGAAACTACTATCGTTTTCTTCTAAGTCCTAGATGTCTAGAATGAAATGCAATAAATGAAGATGGGTCATTTCAAAAACATATTTTCTAACTATTTCTAAACATAGAACTAGATCATGACTATCTCTAATAAAGACAAAGTCATCAAAATTGTTAGATAATGAGTCTCGAGACAATAACAAACTTGATTCTTCTAAGTTATCATTATTATCTATTAATGAGGCATTGTCATTATCCACTAATGAGTTGTCAAAGAGATCTAGGTGTGGAGGTGGTTAGTTACATGCTCTATATATTTACATTATGACATCAATACATGCTTTGAGTGTTAATATGGGAGAGTAGATATTATTTCACATAAATATCTGTAGCTCTCCATTCAACAATGTAATTTTACAAATATAAATAGATAAAATGTTGTTTTAAGTTAAGAAAATTTTCTTAGAAATAATTATTTGGTTGAGCAAATATCTCAACCAAACACCAATCTAGGAAGCTAACTAGTTGGGAGAGAATAGATCAAACCAACTAGACCTCAATAAACTCCTAACTAATAGGAGCATAGTCCTTCTCATAGATACTATACCTTTAGTTGAAAAATAATTCAATAATTAAATATATGATCACACCCATTAGACAAGTGGGAGTTATATAGTCTAATACTTCCTCTTAAAAATTACTTATCTTAATCTACATCAACTGAGGTCTTCAGCTACATCTTTACCATGGTACATGCTCCACCAAAAACTGAAAAGCCTTCTGATTAGGAAACTCTACCTCTGGTCCAACCTTTCACATTTACTCTATACCTCAATCATGCAAACATCACCAAACTATTGATGCCCATATAAATAAACAACCATCCACCAGAACACATGGGTACCTAACTATTGAAACCATTGGTTAGCTAGGATGTCCCTTCACATACATGGTTCATTCAACTTTTTTATGAACTCCCCCTAAATGTAAAAATTCACCTCTCATAGTCTACAACCAACGCATGACCCACTCTTCAAAGTGTTAAAGGACTTCGTAGCATAGGCTACTAAACTAAAATAGGAAAAGTCATTAGTAGGGACACATGATAAAGGGGTGTGCATTCTTCTCTAGGTCTTACAACAATATACCCTTTACAAGTTACATAGATATAACTATAATACATGCTCCAACTCATGAGGATACAATGTACAAACTACTTCAAGGACTATCCCACCAATTCAAAAATAGCATATAAACTTGCTATAACTTCAATATGTGAATCACTTTACATCATGGTCATGAGCATGCTTTATTCAACACAACATTTAAACTTTTTCCTCTATTTTTCCATCATTTGACTTTTGCTTTTTCTGTTCCAACAAATATTCTATATTTCCTTCTTCATTGTTTCCATAACCAATGTCATATGTTTCCATAATGCCTCCAAAAGAATTATCAAGTGCAACTCTTGTACCAAACTCCAATTCTCTTTAATATATCCAGGACTTCTCTGACCTCCTTAATACAAACTTATCATTCCAAAATATTATTCCTGCAACCAACACTTGGTTTCTCAAATGACACCAGTGCAATTCATTTTCACCTCAAAAAGTATCCATGCTCCTCCCTTCATCCGAGGAATTATCATCACGTACCAGTTGGAAAAAAATCGTACCAATGATACCTCAAATCGATTGAGAACCTGTTGTATTCTAGTGCCTAACATCAATCTGACCACGAAGACTAATTAATTGGCCATCCTATGGACTTACTTCCATCTACCAAGATACATGGGTGCCATCCACTCTAGGAAAGTAGCCTAGATACATGATGTATCCATATTAGTCTTGCATTTTCTTTGCACCTATCAATCATGTCTTATAGTGCACCATTCAATAAATAGTTCAGGGAGAAAAAGCTCCTAGCTAGAACAACCATCCAACTACAACACATTTTACTCTGTAGACTCAAAAATTATATTTAAAAAAATTGTAGCAATAATACATGCATCAGTAAGAGTTAGTAACAGATGAAAGGAATACCATTTTATTTCACACATACATATTGAGCATCTTCATCTTCAAATTTAGCATATTGGTTCAATCTCCATCTTAAATTTAGTGATTATATTTGATATCCATGTTTGATCTGTTATTTCTTAGAGTGACAAATTCTAACAAAATAACTCCACATTGAGATCGCTAATCTCAATATGTACATTCACTTTTATTCCAAGACATAAACTTTAACATTACCTGGATTACCTTTTTTTTTATCACAATTGTATTAGATTTCTTGCTAAGACTCTTTTTTACCTTGAAAATCAAGTTTCTTTGAGATTTAGTCATGTTGCAATTGGATCCTTAATTCTATAATCTTTCAATCTCAACTTCTCCTCTAAATTATAGATTCCCCTATATTAAATGTCAACTATACCAAATACCATCATAGACAGCACTACAAGACCCAAGACCCTTGCCCTACTTTCTATCCAATTGTTGGGTCTTACTATGGAATTCCATAGTCCAAGCTATAAACATCCATTTCCAACTTTTGGATAACACTATTGCATGTGCTACTTCCACTATTGTATGCCACTAACAAGAAAACATGTTTGATTCCTCAAGCATTTACGTTCCCCAATATCAATTGTATGCAACTTTTTTTTCATCCTTCTGCATGCTAGATTTTGCACCTTCTTCCAGATACTTGCCACCTTGTTAAAAAATTATATCCAATAACTCGCCATCTCTCTCTAGACATTAATTTCCATCATAGTTGTCATCTTGGCTTTAAGATGATTTTGACTACATCAAGCTGGCTTTCAATTTGACCTTTTTAACCCTTGACAAAGCATGCTGGCCGAAATGGCCTCGGTCAACCATAAACTACATGGGTGGTACAATATGAGACATAGGATATGATCAACTATATTCAAAAAAACTTGACACATTCCCAGTAGAATTACCCGCCTCCACATCTTCACTATAATAAGGAAGTGGAAGCTCTCCAATTTTAACAAAGTCATCACTACGTGGAGGCATAGAGTCTGCATAGAAGCCTGATCCCATGGTTATTAGCTTCCAAATTTTTTTATTATTTTTTTTAGGATGCATATTTGATGCATCCTAAAAATAAACAATTTTTAAACCCATAGAATTTGGCTAGATAACCCCAATGTTTATAAGGAAAAGTTGACAGTAAATTGTCGACTAAAATTGTAATGCCACTGAATTTTTTAAGCGATTAGGGCATCTTTTCAACCCTTTCGTTTTCTTTTCTTTTTTTATTTTGAACTTTCCTCGAAGTTTTTTGCAAGGTGACTTTATAAGATCAAAACACAGATAAATAAAATCTTAAGTTAACGTTGAAGACTCAATCCCATGATCTGAAACTAGACAATGCTTGATGCACAAGTTGTGCAAGGGAAGACATTGGCAACATTATAAGAGATCTTCCCAATCCCTGATCATCTCACTACCACAAAGTGCCAGCCTCTCCAAGGCTTGGTGATAGGAAGATAGAAGTCTCAACATTGATTTAGGCCAATCAACCCCAACTCATCTAAATTCTTACATTGTCCCGATGTAAGGCAACAATGGAGATAATCCTCCTTTCTACTTTAACTGATGCAAACTCACATCAACGATTAGTTCTATTTTCTCCACAGAACGATGGCTCATTACTTTTCGGTAGCAACTACTTCAATTAGGACTAATGGACAAACACATTAATAAACAATTTACTCTGCTCTCCATGTCCTAAGCCCTCTCATGCTCTGATACCACATTTGGGTAGCAACTACTTCAATTAGGACTAATGGACAAACACATTAATAAACAATTTACTATGCTCTCCATGTCCTAAACCCTCTCATGCTCTGATACCACATTAAAATGAGATACTAGAGATTATTGCACACAAATTTATGGAAAATTATATAATCGTGTAAATATAAATACATAAAATATTATTTTAAAAGAAAACTTCTTAAATACACAATTATTTGGTTAAGTAAATATCTCAATCAAACATCAATCTAAAAATTTAATTAGTTAGAGAGAATTTTTTGAACCAACTCCTTTACACTGATAAAACATACTCCTAATGGAATCTAAAATTTTACTCGACCAATAATTTAATAACTAAATATATAATGACACAAATGTGAATTAAATAAAAATTATATAATCTAAAACAATAAATTAATCTTTTCTTTCCATATTATTATATCTTGATTATAATCTATTTTCACATGATATAAAAAATCTCATAAACTTACCATCATAATTTTCCATAAAATATTTTGGAACTTGAAAATAGCTTATTATACATAAAAACTCCTTAATCTTAAAACCGATTTAGTAATTCTGTTTTCGTGATATCATCGATAAAGATGATAAGATAGTACAAATCTAGTTGTAGTTACAACAGATCTGTGTGGTAGTCATAATAGATACACATAATATAAAAGAGAGACAAAGGAACAACCTGCATCCCGAATGTAGAGTCGAGAAGATTTCCACATGAGAGCTCCCCACTGTTGTCATATATATATATATATGTGGGGGGAAGATATTAAGAAAATTGATCAAATGGTTTTTATATACCATCTGTCAGCCTTAGCAATTCCAATTCATTTGTGTGGATCAATATCTATTCGCACCATACAGATCTGCTCTACTTCTACTCTACATCAGGGGAATGCTCTCAGCAAAGTAGACCACGTCCTTTTTATTGAATTCAAATTGATTTTTTTAAGAGAATATGCTCAAATCTGTTTTATTATGTGGCATGGAGCATCTATTTAAGAATGAAGGAGTTTTAAAGGTTGTTGGTGTCTCGTCCTAAATATTGCAGTTTGATTAGAGACCAGAAATACATTAAGATCTGATTATTTCTAATGATGTGTGGACTGTGTGATCTGCAGGAAAATTGAGAATTGCATTGGGATCAAGAAGTTGTAGGCTGAAATCCTAGGCCCAGTAAGATCGATCGGCCTATCCAATCGATTTCCAGCAGAGGGTACTCCTTTACACGCCTGTATCAGTGGCCTTTCTATTTGCAAATCGTGGTTTTGTGGATTTGTTGTATGGTGTCTCTTTAGGGTTTCACTTATTGGTCACTGTCATTAACGGTCAAAAGACCACGAGGTGCCTGCATAAAACATAGATTATGTCTGTATGCCCACAGAACATAGATTATGTTTGTATGTTATAAGCTACAGTGGTGATTAATATTTCTGAGCTATAGTTTCATTAATGCTGGAGGTAAATACAAAATCTAACCAGTAACATATACTGTCCTATATATTAACAGAACTATACAGTAACATATACTGCCCTATATATTAACAGAACTATAGCTTGCCCACCATCGTTACCTCGTACGACTTCTTTCATGTCACAACACCTGGACAGAGAAAAACAGACAAACCAGGATTGTTGTACTGATGACATCCACCTTCAGTAAGTCATGAAGTATTCCCAAAAAATATCCGAAGACACATGGTGACCCGGCCGGCGCCTATCCTTTATACACATGCTCCTTAAATGTGAGCTTTAAGCTTCCGCCAGTCATACTTCAAGGTTTCACCAGCAGTAAGTCAAGGTTCTGTTAGCAGAAGTATCACTGGCAGAACTTGCAGTACGGCTGGCTGACAGCAGGTACAGTACGGGGAGTTTATATAATGGCATCGGCGAGTGATGTTTGATATTTTTTTCGAAGTAGTCTACCTAGGTGGAGGAATTGCCCGGTTTCTGTCACCGCTCGGAAAAACGTCCGGCTCCGGCTGCCGGCAATTCCTCCGCCCTCCGCCACCCTAGGCGAGCTCAGCCCAGCTCCGCCACCCTCCACATTAACGTCGACGACTTACAGGTTACTGACATACAGGCCCATTTCCATCGCGTCTTGCAGCACACGAAGTTATTCACCATGGAATTTGAATTACTCCAAAAACCCGCGGGCTGCTCCCTCACTAACTCGACCTGGCATCCGACCCGGCATCCCCTGCAGCTCACCAGGTAACCAGGACATTCTGCAAAACTCACTCCGCTTTCTAAGCTATGCTTTCTACGCTTCAGGGATTAGTTGCGTGCTCAACGTTTGGGGTTTGTTGGTGATTGCCGCTAGGATCGAATTCAGAGAGTGGCCTCATTTGTTGAGATTTGTTGTGTGCTCGGATAAAAAGGTCAGAGAGTGTTCCTAAATTAAAAATATCTGCCATCGCTCTAAGCGTTTGAGTATTGTAAGTTAACTCGAAAAAATTGGGTTGGACAGATCGCATAATTGGACATGGGTAATGATCCTGATTATCACAAACAGTACTCACCTAATCCTAACCGTGCCCTCCATCCCCATTGAGACATTGAACTTGAAACAAGTTTATTTTAGTGTTTGGGAGAGCTTATCTCTGTAATTATATTTTTAGATAATGCTTCGTTGAAGATTCCAAGACCGATTCCCGTGATCGATTCAGAAAGAGTACGAACTCAGCGAAGAAATAGGAGATTATATACAGGAGCTCTGCGAAATGACAAACTTTCCCACATAACCTGCACAAACCCCAGTACTGGGACTAATGTTTGAGTTAATTATTAAGATATGATTTGTCTTTAGCTGAGAAAAACAATAGTTACAGAAGAAAAATTGTGGTTCGTGCCTATTGGCAACAGGCACTCCTCCGCTTTGAGCTTTGGGTCGGACAGAACACAGGAGAAGCCAAAGAAGCTTTGAAGTGCATGGAATTCACAGTGTGTTATAAAATGAATTATATATGTAGAATTGAGTGAACCATAATTGTATTAGGTTGATGAGATGAAAGAGTATGTAGATCAGGAGAGTTAAGTTTATGACTTTATACCTTTATCACTAGCTTAAAAGGCCTTTTAGGGGTGGCCCTGACTTGTTTCTTGCGTTGTTCTGCTCGGTTCTTCCATGTTGGTGATCCTCCTTCAATGGAACCAAAACTCTGAGAAGAACACAAAACCAAACAATTTTGTCAGTCCATATTGATAGAAAGTTCATTAAACCAGTGTAAATGAAATAAGAAAACTCATTTCCTTCTAGACACAATTTATTAAGCAGAAGCATCCAAAGACTTGACTCTACAAATATACAGAAATATGTCCATAAAAATTAGTAGGGAGATCATAGATGAATTCACTCATACATTTTTGCTTCTTCTTCAGCTTCCAGAACTGCAAAAGAAAAAGAAAAATAATGATTCAACACGCTTCATTAAAAGAGCTAAAGCGATCAATCAGATTTTCCAAAAGAAGACATAAAAAGAGCTAATTGCCTCAAGGAAAACACAAAATATGTCTTCAGCAGTGATTCTTAAAATACCAGGACTATTTGGGTTTCTCTCCAAACACTAATGATCATGATTAACTATTCTTACTTTAGGATTTCAGACAGGGTTCTCACATAAACAAATAGAATGGCCTTTCTCATCAACAAGTTAAAGGTTAGTGCTTAGGATACTCTCAGACAGAGCAACCTGCATAAAGAACTCTGAAAAGAGAGGAAGCAAACCAATAGTGTGGTTACTAAACTTTACGAAAGTGGACAAGAACATGATTTGGAACTAAAGGTCAGCAGGGTCAAGATTAACAAAAGGGAATTAGTGAAAAACAAACCCATTTCATTAACAACATTGTCTCAGAGGTTGCCAAATGAGAACAATTAGCAAACAAAAGAAGGGTAACAATAATCTCATCACTTTCAAAAAACAACCAGAAAGAATCCTTTACCTGTTATTACCATAAAGGCCCACAAGCAACAAACAGGATTCTAGTAGTCTCCAATTATAAAAGTTGGAAAATGAAGATGAATGAAAAGTGTTCTTATCTATCAGAGTGAGGAAGACTTCAGATCTTATGCAGGATATGTTCAACCTATAGGCTGGTCAGAGAAAATGATGGGATTAGAGATGGACATAATAATTAACATCAAAGAACCAAGAGAAGAAAAAAGAAGCAAAAATAGTGATCTCGAATAGAGCCAATTCAATTTTGTTGTAGTAGGGTTTATCCTGCATAAATAGGCAATTCTTATTCAGCATTATTGCCAACTAACTATTTTCTAATTTCATCAGGCCCTAGAGTCTTTGTGGATGAGGTTGGGTGAAAGCATTAGGTGATTTTGATGGAAGAAGTACCCCTTAGCCATAGCTTTATTGTTCAAGTTATTCTGGATGTAAAACTAATACACTGAGGAGTTTGCAGTGAAAAACCAGAGTTCTACATAAACAAACCTTTATGAAACAGTTGCCAATTTTCTCAAAAATATATTTCTAAAATTGTGTAGTAGTATACATATGCATCCTGTGAAAAGTGGGGATAGTTCTGTAAACTGATTTCAGTCAATTCGGCATTTTATTAGCTAATCACCATTATTTGGTGAAGCATCTCCCACATTTCAAAGTTTTTATGCAAAAACTAAAAACATGTAATGGAAAATTCCATGAATTAGTACTACAAGATGTATACTAATTAACAATCTACAAAAAATAAAACATCTATACTTATACAAAAAATATCATTCCTTTTGCCGCCATAGATTTTACCTGTGGCAGTCCCTCCAGCCACCTCTTCTATTGCAAAAATTCGAATTCTCTTGCTTTCAAAACCTAATAAACCCCCAATACTACCACAGACATTAGAATACCAAGAAAGCATTCAGAAATTGCACAATAGACATCTCTTACCTTCTTTCGCTTGCAGCTGTGGAATGAAGGCTCTGGGTGTGAATGACATCATTGGAACCACAATTCTCATACTTTTTCATATTGCAGCGATGATCAAAACTATCACAATTCTTGCCAGATAAAATGTCCTGCTCTCTCTTATCTAATGGCTGGTCCATTCCAGCAATAGCCAATCTCCCAACATAGCCATTAGGTCTCGGATTCTCAACACAACCATTAGGTCTCTTACATGCTTTGGAACTGAAAGTCAGCAGGGTCAAGATTACCATGTAATAGACCTAAGGGTTGTGTTGAGAATCTGAGACCTAATGGCTATGTTGGGAGATTGGCTATTGCTAGAATGGACCAGCCATTAGATAAGAGAGTTCAGGACATTTTATCTAGCAAGAATTGTGATAGTTTTGATCATCATTGCAATATGAAAAAGTATGAGAATTGTTGTTCCAGTGATGTCATTGACACCAGAGCCTTCATTCCACAGTTGCAAGAGAAAGAAGGTAAGAGATGTCCCTTGTGCAATTTCTGAATGCTTTCTCGGTATTCTAAAGTCTGTGGTAGTATTGGGGGTTTATTTGGTTTTGAAAATAAGAGAATTCAAATTTTTGCAATAGAAAAGGTGGTTGGAGGGACTGCCACAGGTAAAATCTATGGTGGCAAAATGAATGATATATTTTGTATAAGTATAGATGTTCTATTTTTTGTAGATTGTTAATTAGTATACATCTTGTAGTACTAATTCATGGAATTTTCCATTACATGTTTTTAATTTTTGCATAAAAACTTTGAAATGTGGGAGATGCTTCACCAAATAATGGTGATTAGCTAATAAAATGCCCAATTGACTGAAGAACTATCCCTACTTTTCACTGGATGCATATGTATTACTACTACACAATCTTAAAAATATATTTTTGAGAAAATTGGCAACTGTTTCGGAAAGGTTTGTTTATGTAGAAGTCTGGTTTTCCACTTAAAACTCCTCAGTGTATTAGTTTTACATCCAGAATAACTTGAACAATAAAGCCATGGTTGAGGGGTATTTCTTCCATCAAAATCACCCAATGCTTTCACCCGACCTCATCCACAAAAAGTCTAGGGCCTAATGAAATTAGAAAATAGTTAGTTGGCAATAATGCTGAATAAGGATTGTCTGATTTATGCAGGATAAACCCTACTTCAACAAAATTGAATTGGCTCTGTTCGAGATGACTATTTTTGCTTCTTTTTTCTTCTCTTGGTTCTTTGATGTTAATTATTATGTCCCTCTTGAATCCCATCATTTTCTCTGACCAGCCTATAGGTTGAACATATCCTACATAAGATCTGAAGTCTTCCTCACTCTGATAGATAAGAACACTTTTCATTCATCTTCATTTTCCAACTTTTATAATTGGAGACTACTGGAATCCTGTTTGTTGCTTGTGGGCCTTTATGGTAATAACAGGTAAAGGATTCTTTCTGGTTGTTTTTTGAAAGTGATGAGATTATTGTTACCCTTCTTCTGTCTGCTAATTGTTCTCATTTGGCAACCTCTGAGACAACGTTGTTAATGAAATGGGTTTGTTTTTCATTGATTCCCTTTTGTTAATCTTGACCCTGCTGACCTTCAGTTCCAAAGCATGTTCTTGTCCACTTTCTTAAAGTTTAGTAACCACATTGTTGGTTTGCTTCCTCTCTTTTCAGAGTTCTTTATGCAGGCTGCTCTGTCTGAGAGCATCCTAAGCACTGATCTTTAACCTGTTGACGAGAAAGGCCATTCTATTTGTTTATGTGAGAACCCTATCTGAAATCCTAATTGAAGAATAGTTAATCGTGATCATTAGTGTTTGGAGAGAAACCCAAATAGTCCTGGTATTTTAAGAATCAGTGCTGAGGACATATTTTGTGTTTTCCTTGAGGCAATCAGCTCTTTTTATGTCTTCTTTTGGAAAATCTGATTGATCGCTTTAGCTCTTTTAATGAAGCGTGCTGAATCATTATTTTTCTTTTTCCTTTGCAGTTCTGGAAGCCGAAGAAGAAGCAAAAAAGTATGAGTGAATTCATCTATGATCTCCCTACTATTTTTTATGGACATATTTCTGTATATTTATAGAGTCGAGTCTCTGGATGCTTCTGCTTAATAAATTGTGTCTAGAAGGAACTGAGTTTTCTTATTTCATTTACACTGGTTTAATGAACTTTCTATCAATATGGACTGACAAAATTGTTTGGTTTTGTGTTCTTCTCAGAGTTTTGGTTCCATTGAAAGAGGATCACCAACATGGAAGAACCGGGCAGAACAACGCAAGAAACAAGTCAGGGCCACCCCTAAAAGGCCTTTCAGGCTACTGACAGAGGTATAAACATGTCTCTTCTGATTTATATACTCTTTCTTCTCATCGACATAATACAGTCAGGGTCACCCCTAAAAGGCCTTTTAAGCTACTGATAGAGGTATAAAGTCATAAACATAACTCTCCTGATCTACATACTCTTTCATCTCATCAACCTAATACATTTATGGTTCGCTCAATTGTACATATATAATTCATTTTATAACACACTGTGAATTCCATGCACTTCAAAGCTTCTTTGGCTTCCATTTCATTCCTGTGTTCTGTCCAACCCAAAGCTCAAAGCGGAGTGCCTGTTGCCAATAGGCACGAACTGCAATTTTTCTTCTGTAACTACTGTTTTTCTCAGCTAAAGACAAATCGTATCTTAATAATTAACTCAGACATTAGTCCCAGTACTGGGGTTTGTGCAGGTTATGTGGGAAAGTTTGTCATTTCGCAGAGCTCCTGTATATAATCTCCTATTTCTTTGGTGAGTTCGTACTCTTTCTGAATCGATCACGAGAATCGGTCTTGGAATCTTCAACGAAGCATTATCTAAAAATATAATTACAGAGATAAGCTCTCCCAAACACTAAAATAAACTTGTTTCAAGTTCAGTGTCTCAATGGGGTGGAGGGCACTCTTAGGATTACGTGAGTACTGTTTGTGATAATCAGGATCATTACCCATGTCCAATTATGCGATCCATCCAACCCAATTTTTTCGAGTTAACTTACAATACTCAAATTCTTAGAGCGATGGCATATATTTTTAATTTAGGAACAGTCTCTGACCTTTTTATCCGACGACACAACAAATCTCAGCAAACGAGGCCACTCTCTGAATTTGATCCCAGCAGCAATCACCAGCAAACCCCAAATGTTCAGCATGCCACTGATCCCCGAAGCATAGAAAGCATAGCTTAGAAAGCGGAGTGAGTTTTCCAGAATGTCCTGGTTACCTAGTGAGCTGCAGCGGATGCCGGGTCGAGTTGGTGAGGTAGCAGCCCGCGGGGTTTTGGAGTAATTCAAATTGCATGGTGAATTAACTTCCCGTGCGGCAAGACGCGATGCAAATCGGGCTGTATGTCAGTGACGTGTCAGTTGTCGACGCGGAAGGTAGTGGAGCTGGGTGGAGCGAGGGTGTTGGAGGGCGGAGGAATTGCCCGCGGCCGGAGCCGGAGGTTTTTTTGGGTGGCGATGGAAGCCGGGCAATTTTCCCACTTGGGTAGACTACTCCTTTTTTTCGACGAGAGAAACGGGGCAATTCCTCCGCCTAAGTAGACTACTCATTTTTTCCAAAGTAAAAATAGATTGAGTACAATAAAAAAAAGGTGGGGCAGCCGAAATTTTGACGGTGAGTAAATATAATTAGAAATTTCCAAAATTTTACTGAATTTTCTCATAATAATATCAGAATTTCCACTATTTTTTTGGATAAAATTGTGAACTCGATAGGCTCCCCTATTACCGGGAGTTGCCGCTTATGACGATCTCGTTCTTGGTCAACGGTCTTATCTTCTACGGCTTCAACTAATGTTCTCAAAATTCAAAGCTATTTCTGGCCATTTACTGCTGGATTGACACTAGCCCACCACGCCGAAGTTCACCACGTGCAATCCCCAGCTGTAAAAGAAAGAGAAAATTCGTTTAACAATATTATCCGACAGATCGGGGGCCAGTCAACATAAACATGTTTGAAGTCACCAACGGAGATGCCAGGTAACTCTTTATGCCCAACGAAATATTCAGTTTTATCGTTTGTTTCTTGCCAATTGCAGTAACTATTTTCATTAATTTTTTCTATCTATTTCTGTTTATGGATTGCAAACAAAGGTTATTTACATGAGACTATTTTTTTTTCAAATGTTTTAATTTTTATTAACTGCAATTGCAGAACAAAATTTATCTACAGAAGTACATCAGACTCTCTCTCTTTTTAATTTTTATTTCCTTTTATGGATTGAAAATAAAAGATATGTTTGGATAGATTGTTAGAAGTTGTGCTGATTGACTCTGAGCTATGTATAATTTTTTATAATTTAAATTATAAAAAATTGTTTTGGGATAAAAATAATAAAATAATTTATATAATGAATTTTAAAATCTTATAACTAACAAAATGTAATTATTATTTTTAATAAAAGATTTAAAGATTTGTGGGATATGTTTGTTTTTTAAGAATTTATTTTTCTTAGAATAGGAAAAAAAAGAAAGTGAATCATTATTTCGTAAATTTCCACAATTTAAGTATTAAAATAATTAATTAATAATATCACATCAAAGGAGCACAAGATATATATGAACAATATATTTATATTATAAGGGAAGTTACAACTTTAGAATTTACTAGCTATAAGTAGAAGGACCACAACTTCAAGATTTACCAACTCCAACTAGAAAAAGAGGACAACTCTCTGAAGGAAGCTTTAACTTCATTTCTTATCACCACCTTGCCACCTTGCAACTACATCTAAATCTTTAAATAACTAATGCAAATGCCTTCACCATGTATTTAACTCGATTACTTGCTCCAAGACTTCAACACAGGTTTCAATGATCTACTTTTCTATAATTATTAAATTTTATTTCAAGAATTGGTTTGCTACAAATTCAATATTTTCTCCAAAAGTCTCTGCTACAAATGTTGCCTCTGACTTTACCTTAACACATGTCAAGGGTTTCCTTCAATTCATCAAAGGTCTACCACTATTTATACATCAAGGTCCGCCTCTCTTCTTGAAAGCAAATTTTAGAATTTGCATCAATAAACCTGAAGTATAGGTCAACAAGTGCTACTTTAACTTTTCCACAAAGGGAAAATAATAAAAAATGATCCATAACATGTCAAAAATATGCACCAAGGGTTTGCTCCACTTCTAGAAGAGTCCTTCAAGGTGACATCAAAATTTGGTTTCAGATGTGCCCTAGCCAGGGCCGAAAACTTGCCTAAATCTTGACCTTAGAGTGATCCTGAATTAGGCCTTAGATAGGTTTAGTGAGGAAACCAAAAAAAAAAAGTCCTTTTCTAGTTGAAATTCTTCCCAGTAATTATATTTCAGACTTATGATAGAATAGACTTAGAAATTCTTACGAAATGCAAACAAATTCAAACTTTCTTCAACCTTCCATTTTGATCCCGAACTCGACGTATGTATCAACTACACAATTCAGTTTATGTCTCTGCTATAACACTAGATTAGGGCCATAAAATAGGTCAATAATTTTCTAGGATACTCGGTCTTCCTCAAGGACATGAGCTAAGTTGAACTCGGGTTAGAACTAACTTTAAACTGGTTTATGACTAAGTTTTTCTCAATGACGTTGTCTTATAAAATGTAACAGAAATCTAGCCTTCGTTAGATACTTCCCTATAACGCTCGACCTATGTTAGAGTAGAAAAAGACTTATCTTTGATTCAAAATTTTCCTACTAATTTGGAAGCCCCAAGTTAGTTTTATATATATATGTTTGGGAGGATCCCTTAACTGGGGATGACATGAGCAACATAATGATATTCTTTATGAAATGACATGATTGTATTGAAACCAACCTGATGATGAAGATGAACCAACCTGTTTAGAGGAGACTTTAAGACACTTTAAAAATCATTTTTTCTCTTTCATATAATCTCCTTTTGAGTAAAATTTGGACTCATGGATTTAGGCCTCTTAAATTATAAATTTTGCCCTGCCTTTTAGGGAAACAATGAATCTTAATGCCATAACACTTTGGGTAAATGTGTTGGTGCTAGAACTATCTTTGGGGCATCAAATTTCAAAAATTAAATCTCTCCAACCAAGAGGACTCATAAGGAAGTCCACCTATCAAACAAAATTGCATGAAAAGGGTTACCAATCTAGATGGCCCTTATACCCAAATTCAATTGATTTTTTCATGTAAATGACAAAACAATTGTTGCCCCATTCACCCTTTGATATCATTGACAATTTTTCCAACAGGGAAATATGCAAATCATTTTTGTGATATTGACTTTGTAAAAGAAATTTTGGTTAAAAATTTTATGTTGTGCTTTTAAGCGTTAAAGAGATATTTGTATTAGTAAGAATAAAAAATTTTATTTTGTTGTGGTTGTGTTACAGGCCTATGACAAAATTAGAATAAAGGGATCCTAGGCACATCTTGTTCGTGTGTGAAAATATGCAATATTTTTTTGGATGCTTCTAATATTTTGTGTCTAGTTCATAGCCAAATTTTAAATTTAGCAAACAATACATACACAGACACATACACATACAAATAAATAGAGCATGCCAATCTTGATCATTCAAATAATCTAACAAAGAATACTAATTCCCCAAATTTTTCAGTGACCATTGGTGAAATTCAACACCCATAATAATTTATAAATCATGTAAAATATTTTTTTTATTAATCCATAATAAGCTAGTTCAAGTATATTTTTGGTCTTGAGTATGTGACTAATAGAGGATAGAGTTGTAAACATTTTAAATGTTAAGTTAAAAATCACTTTTGCAAAGTCTTGCTTGAATTGACTAAATACATTATTTTCAAAATCATTGTAATACACTTTGTTGTGCATGATTGGTAATATTTGTCACTTTAAGGTTAAAAATAAGAGCATGCAATCATAACATAGTAAATGAGTGTGACCAAAAAGAAATACATACAAACAATGTGATATAAGTGAGTGTAACACAATTAAAAATAAAAAATAAGTAAAAGAGAAAAAATCACATTTGCAAAATAAAAGTCATGAAATCAAATAATTTCAATATTCCTTACATTAATTGCATAAATGAGTTGTTGGTTTTGAAAATTAAATTTATTTAAAAAATAAACTAATTGAAGTGCTTCAACCAAAATTAATAAAAAATGAGTATCAAATTGAAAACATGGATGATGCAACTTATACAATAGATGATGTCATAAAAATGTTTAATGTTATTTGTGATACACATGACCTAATGGTTGATACATAGGTATCAAATGACATGGATGATGGTTCTTTGACTAATTATGAGATGGAATCATATGGTGAATTGTTGAAGATAAGTCTTTTTGAAGATGATTCACAAGTAAAATCATAAAGTGATAGTAGCAACACTAAATGTGAATGTTAAGTAACAAAAAAAAATATTTATGAAGAATATAAGGAAGTCAGTAAATATGACAAAGGAAATAATTTTCATATTCTTTATTACTCCAAACCAGTTTGATTTATGAGTATAAATCATTTTGATGCAAATTTGAATAATATAGAAGTTAATGAAAAAATGTTAGTAATGTTGATAGTAAATAAAATTAAAATAATTCATAATAGAAGTCAACATTATCATCATGTTGGTCTTATGGAGACATCAAATTTTGATCTCTATCCTTTTCCTCATTATGGGCAGACAAATCGTCAAATCGTCATTTAGAAAGATTTTAAGAGAATAAAAGTAAAAAAATAAAATCATATGTATGGATAAGTTTCTAAATATGGAATTTACATGTTAATAAATTGCATAAATCTTATAATCTAGGAGGAATACAAATAAGACACATTTGCATGGTGAAATCACAAAATAGGAATGATTTCAAATAGTTATCCATGATGAAGACTTTGAACATGATTTTGGTCCAATTATACATGTTTTTTAAATTGAAACATGAATGAAAGAGAATGGTACTATCTTCATATAAGGGGGAGTACATCAATAAAATAAAATTGGTTAGTGGTTAAAAAATACCACCACATTGATTAGGTAAAAAGGGTTAGTGGTCAACCAAAAAAACCACTAGATAAAAAAGAAATGAAAGACATGAGAGGATCAAGGTTGAATCCCTTCATCAATATTCTTACTGTGCACCTAAGAGTGTGTAATATCAAATATCAATGATAATAATTAGGCTTCAAGTCTCAAGTCATAATAAAAATTATCAATCAACATTTGATAAATCCAACATGGCAACTATTCTGTCCCATCCCATGTTAATCAATACTTGATTCTAACTTTCAACATACCATTCTGCACAAATATTCTCATAGGTCTTTCTGACGTAGTATAATCTATTATAATACCTTATATATATCTCAAATCATCTGCATTCCTTTTTAACTAATTACCTAAATTCCTGAAATTTTCAAATAAATGATCTTTATCCTTCAATAAATATACCCAAATATACTTACAAAAATCATTGATGAAATTTAAAAGATATCTTGCACCTACAAATTATGGTTTTGTCATTGTTCATAGGTTATTATGGAGAAGTTATTTTTTATTCTTCTCTCTCCATAGCTTGCTTATTTGAAATGTTGTATAGTGACATTCACAAATCCCACAACCTTCAAAGATAACATTAGGAGGAATAGCATTAGGTAGTACACTAATAATTTTAAAATTCACCATTATACTTCATAACTCAAAATTTAGGTGTATGAATCTTTCATGGTAAATTATAATCTACTCTTTACTTTTATTTTAGAATATGACTATAGTTTGTCATGGATCCACATTGTATTCACTTAGCATGCCTATGAAATAGCATGTTCATTCATGGGATATTAAAGAATACCCCTGATTTCACTAGATACTAAAAAAAATCCTTTCATTGAGTCCCCTTCCCAATATATCTATCCAATTAAAAAAAAAAACCCTACTTCTACAAAATATTTTAGATATCCATTTTTTTTTGGAAGTTTTAACACTCATTTTCATACCTTTATTTCTTACATGAGCCAAAACTCTAATGACATAGTAAAGAACAATGGAATTGTATATGTGAAGAGATAATTTACATGAAGAAATGGTGTCTAAAGATAATGTTACAACACTAAAGAAAAGGTAAGAATAAATTAACATATAACTTGGATATCACATAATAGCTAAAATATTTTATGATTCACCATAGTTGATTACATGGGTCCACTCTTCTAATTTACCTTTGATTATTGACTAACTATCTCTAGAGATCTAATACTTTGATGAACTGATTATTCTATCATATTTTAGTAGTGATCTAGCATTTAGATCACTATTGCGAGTGCACATAAAGAAAATCACACACACACACACACACACACACACACACACACACACATAAGAACAAAATACAAAAATTTAACGAAGAGTAGACATCCATGAGGGTAGAGCTACTATACTCCTTAGGATCGAGTGTTAAATTTTGTTTTTGTAATTGTAGGATCATAGTTTGTATCTTTAAAGGGGGAAATAGATATGAGAATGTTAAGGTATTTAATGGATCTACAATCACTTTTAAGGAAAATTTTAAGTTTCCATTAATATGACCAAGAATTCCCTAAATTGTTTTCTAGTCTTATCATTTACATTTATCCTTAATTACCATCCTATTGGATGCATTTAAATATTGATGTAAGATTACCTTAAATATTTTGGTGTATTAAGTGAATCCCCACAAATCAACAAGGTGTCATCTTAAAATTATGGGTGATTAACTTCTTTAATTCCACCAATGATCTACATTCATTGCAATAGTTTGTTTCTTCTTTCTTGTTCCAATTCTCTTTCTAATGCTTCACTAATAATGGTATATAAGGATGGAAAAAGTGGGGATCCTTTCCTAAATCTCAATAATCCTTGGAGGAAAGAAATTAATCATCCATTTACTAATGATTTAATCCAAGGGGTTAAGGGCAAGGGAGAAGCCATAATTTTCTAATGTATTCCAAGGGGGTGAGGATGGGAGAGAAGGAAGCGGGAAAGGAATTTAAAACAGAGATGGAGGGAAACAAATAAAGTAGATAGATGGATGGAATATGATAAGGTAGCATGCCAAAATCTAACAGGATGCTTCCTATGATAGAGATCATGATGGATGAAGATCCTAACAGAAGGAGGAATCCTCTTCAAGGATTTTATCCTCTCATATTCCTTAGTATGTCTAGGTTGAAATATTTGAGGTTGAAAGGAAAATTACAGGTGAATGTTTCTGCTCAACTAATACTATGGTGGCAAGTGAAATTTTTGATGGGATTTCTAATTTTTACCAAACCCATGGTTGGTTCAGTAAGTATATGTACATAATGTCTATCTATTGGGACTTAAATATGTTGCTAGGGAGGGCCTTTCTAGACAAAAACGAAGTTAAGGAGAAGATACTCCTTATGCTTTATTATCTCTATGCATGCTTTATATAGACATATCAAGCATTTTGAAGCTCATTTTGGCCTCCCTCTAGACCTAATGTGCTGCCAAGAAGTAATAAACAATCAATTGCAATAAAATAATTGGACTCCCCCAAGAGTAGATGATGGTTCTATTTATTTCCCTTTAGCTCATTTTCCATGTTGGTATTTTATTTTTCAATTTATAGTTGGAATAGTAGACTATATGCCTTTTAACATAATTGATATAATTCTAATATCTATACTCTTTTCTAATTTTTGGATGTTGAAAAAGCTCTTGTTTTGCCACTAGTCTAGTTTCCATTGTGGTTGACTAGGGAAAACCACAATATATTTTTAAGAGCGGATTTAAGAAATGAAACATTCTTTCTTACAAGGAAAAAGTTGTAGATCCTAACTGGGAATGAGGTGTTCTTCTAGCACTTGACGTGGATCCTAAGGACGATGTCTCCCCATTTTTCTGTTAGATTCAAGACCATTTTTTAATCTCTAACTATGGTTTTTCATTCATTCATAGAGTTTTCCCTAAAGTAGCTCAAAGACCCCAACATTATCTCTTTTCCAACAAAAAATTAAGATAATAGATAATAAAGGTTATTAAAATATTACCTTCTTATTTGTCTTCAAACTAGGTGCAAAAGCAATGCTAGTTTTCCACTGAGTACAATAGATCCATATTTGATGAGTTGTACATCAATTATAAACCCTTAGACACTTATTTAACATTGATTTGTAAGTGGATATTCCTTTTTAAGATTGCTTTTTGTGTATATTTCATTTTATTTCTTCCTAGTTTTGCCTCTTAAAGAATAACCCCTTTCCCTTTTAGATCATATTACCATTCTTATAGATTCTTTCTTCTTAGTGGTGCCTAATACTCAGAGATTGTATGATATTATCTTCATTATTTCATTTGGGTGGTTTCTGTGACTCCACTAAACACATATTATGTGGTGCTTGAATTCCAAGTGTGTCCCATTTATTTACCTCTTCCTATTTAATTTCTTTATTAGATTTTAGCCCAAGCATTAACATCCCCTTGGATGATTTAAGGTATCCCACTTTAGGGTATTATTCATTGATGGGAAGGTTACAAACAAAAACTCATTGAGAGAGGGAGAGTGAAGGAGATGCCAAGGGAAAGAGAAATTATTAGAGAAGGGAAGGAGGATGGTAGCCATCATTAGAGATAGGAGGGTAAGGGGCGGTTTGTTCTAGTGTATATGACATAGAGGGGTTGAGTAACATCGGCGGGAAGGAGGAATGATGCTCATTTATTTACGATTTCCACTTGAGAGGGTCTTTAGGGAAATATATGAGATGGGGAATAAGGTAGATAAAGGGGTGACATAACTTAGGCTTCTAGGGGAATAATCATTGAAGAGTTAAAATATACAAGTGAGAGTTTAGAGTCTCAAACAAATTAAACATATGAATGGTTTTTCAATGGTTTTTTGGGGTTTTAAATGGTTTCTTCATGCTTCATCACCTTTAATCCAAAAGGCTAGATAAGAGTGGGAAGTTTTGGGATTTTTTAAACATTTTACAAAGAAATTCTAGTATATTGTTGTGGGACTTGCATTTAAAAGGAAAAAAATCATAATTAAGATCCTAGATATGGATTTTCCTATATAGATTCCTTGTAACTAATTTTGGAATTTCAATTGTTATATCCACTTCTATTGAAATCTAGGCATATGCATGTGATCCTTGCTTGGGAGTAGCTTTGTGAACACACATCCCCAATGAGGTTTCCATGCTTTCCAAAAATTTATTATCCCAAATGATCAAAGGGAAGTAGGGAAGATTCAACCATATCAAGACTACTTATGGAACATCAATTTCTAGATCAAAATATAGAAATAAAATGTTTAGATAGATACCTCTCAACTTATGATGCATGGATCACTAGGAAACATGAGATATCAATCTTCCTTTAGCTCAAATTGGGAACCATAATATCCACTTTCACAAAATGGATTTGAATTGTTTGTTTTGAAAGTATGAACTGATGGTTAGCTAATTAGGTCTCCATTATCTTTAGGAATGACCATATCCCACTTATTGAGTAGGATCTTTCATGATAGTAGATGGTGTTTCTCCTAGGTAATGCATGCATGAAGAAAACACTAGGGATTTATTCGAGCCACTTGAGAAACATTGATTGTTGCTAAAGGGATGATACTTTTTACTTTCCCTTTAAGGTGGATAAAACTTTCATGTCCATATATTTATTTTCAATGTAGAACATGTGGGGCTATAAGAATCCTCCTCTTTCATGGTTACTACAATTTGCTAGGAGATCTAGAATTTTTCCTGCAACTCCACTTTAACATTCAACCATGTGTTGAGACATTTGGAATTTCTTACTAAAGACAATAAATCAATAAATAATAAAAATATTTGAAATGTTCTATTTAGTTTATTGGACTAAGAGGAGATCTATAGCTTAATATAGGCGAGCGGTGGCTATTATATGAAGCATTATATAAAAAAATAAAAATTAAAAAAATATTGCACCAAGAGGCACATTCTACAACCCAATATGAGGGTGATGTGTGATTTTGTCCATGCTCAAATATATGTGTGTGTGTGTGTGTGTGTGGATAGAAGGTATTAAAAAAGAAAAAAAAATATTTTAGTGTTAACTATAATAAAATATTTCAATGTATAGAGAAAATAAGTAATTGAAAGTGAAAACTTCATTTATTTCCTAATAAAACTAATAAGAGTGAACTGTGTAATTAATTTAATTTTTAATATAAAATTATATAACTAATGATAAAAAAATTCAAGATAAAATATTAAACGAAAACCACTATGTATATAGTATATAAAGAAATCTAAAAACAAAATCTTATAGTTAAAACAAAAATCCAAAAATAAAGGCTTAGGCTTTGTAGTCTACACAATCCAAGTGGCCAAAGGACTTTTCAAGGCATGGATCTATTTATTTATTTAAAAATGAAATTTAAATTATATATATATATATATATATATATATATATATATATATATATATATATATATATATATATATATATATATATATATATATAGCTAACCAATGGACTATCAAGGTAAGGGGTACCAAATCTCTCCATCTACAATTTTTTTTTTTTTAAATTTTGCACGTAAAACAATTTGATCCCTCTAGATGGTTGCTAGATCAACGATTAAGATTTATCTTAATTAATAAAATAAAGTGAAAATAACAACAATAATAAAGAGCTCAAATTCAATTTTTTTTTATCAAAATTGCAAACAAAATTTTCAATTAAAAAAAATTAAATAATAATGATTTATATTGGTAACCATGATATTTCAAAAGATATAGTTTTTGTTTTGTTTTGTTTTGTTTTTGCTTTATTTTTTTGTTTGTTTTTGTTTTGTTTTGTTGTGGTTGCTTTTTTTCTTGCAAATTAAACTCTATTAATTCTAAAAAAGCATATTACATTAGAAAATGGGAACAACTAGAGTACAATTTATACATTCCTAGTATAAAATACTAGAGTGGTTCAAGGGTTTATCTTTAGTCCCCTTCATCCTATGAACATCAATCCATGCTACATCATTTTCAATAGTAGCTGAATATATAACTATTTGTTCTTTTTTTAGATGTTTCTATAGCTATCAGTTTTGCTGTGTTTAATACTTCTTTCACACTATCTAAATGATCAGAATCATGGGTGTGATTCTAGCCACAAATAGCTAGCATGATTATACCTATTGTTCTTTAATTTTCCTTTATTATACCTATTTTTCTTTCATTTCCGTTTACTGGAATGTTCTCCTCTATTGAGGGATGTGACGATGCATCAGAGGGCTAAAATGGATCTAGAGATATTGAGCTATCAGGAGATGTCATATGTTTCTTAGAATAATCATTTGCTTGACCCACAAAGTTCTTGGTACTAGTTGCTGGCTTCGAATCTTGACATCTACGACTTGGTTTCCTCAACACTTGAGAGCATAATGCCCCTTTAGGAGAAGGAAATACATTATTAAGGTGCCTAGGTTGTGGGCATATTTTGTACTTGAACAAATTTGTATTTTCATAATACAATAGTCAGATATACCCTTTGCCTTCCCACTTGAGGATGATTTTATCTTGTAAACCTTCGCTAAGATCCACTTCAACACATATGCAAACAAGGGTGATGAACCTGTTTTCCAATATTTCATTGTTTTATTTTAAAGAAGCAACCTATAGAATCTCCATTATCCTCTAGGACATCAGGCTAGATATAATAGAGGGGAAAGTTTGGGAGCCTAACCCAGATAAGAGCATGTAGAGACTTCATGGTAAGAGGCTTAAAATCCAGGGACCATGGCTAAATAAAAGTCATAGCATAACCCTAGAACTAGGGCCCCTAGTCAAAAACCTTCTACTGGTCTTCAATATTTTTAAAGAAAACCACAAAATAACCCTTCAAAAAAATAGCAAATCTATATTCTAGGACCAATTCTAGTAAACCAACTCTTAGAAGGAAGATGTCAAGGGAAAGAAGGCATTGCACTGACATACAATCATCCATTGTTTATATTCCTTCATCCTTATCTTGTTAATGGTATAATCCACCTTAAATGTTGGGGTCTTCGTAGAGTATTCTCCTACAAAAGCTTGACTTGAGAGGTCCTTGGATGTTTGAGAGCATGGTCCTAACCTTAGGGCATCCTTGAAAGACAAAGGTTTTGATGCCAAAGATTCCCTAACACTCCTGCACAACCTTTCAGGCATGCAACTATAGAGATAGTGGCATCCCTCTTGATTCCATAATCTTTGACACCTTTTTCCATCTTCAGTTTCCTCCCCTCGTAAAGGAGTTTCATCTCTCCCACAAGGATTCTCGTCCATTGTTGAATGTTGTTAACTAGCTCAACCAGAACATCTAATTCTATGAACATTAAATAAAGGGATTATCCAAGAATGAACCTAATAAAAATTGGAAATTTTAGTAGATCTAAGTCCCCAACAACTTTCATTTTCGGATACGATATTAGGTTAGAAATTAATGTTCTAGTTCAAAAGGTAGGCACTATGAAAGTGTCAAAACCACCCTAGGAACCAAGACTGGTTGGAAATTTTTGTCAAACACTTTTCACTATATCCAAGTACCTTCGTGAGTTGAAGGATCCCACAAAGGTCAATAATACGGAAATCATAGAAATTTGGATGATTAACTCCGTTGTCCATGTTGATATATGCTTCTTCACCTAGTTTGTGTTTCTCTGTGTAATCCACCATTTATAGCTTATAGACAAGGGATAGAGGAGGGATCAAAACCATCCCTAACTTTCGATTGGAAGATCGATATGCATAATCCCAAATGAACAACCATTTCACTAGCCAAGGGTCGATGAATCTAGAGGATCCTGCACTGTAGACTAGTCCCCCGCTCATATTATTCACCATCGAGAAATTTCTCCCTGATATATTTCAAAAGATATAGTTAATAAACATGTGAAAATATAATATGTACAATAAACTTGTTCTCTAAGCCCATTATCTTTCTCTAAAATCAATGCCATGAATATCACATAAAAAATAATGAAACTAAAAACATTGTAAAACATGCCAAAGAAAAATCAATGGCATGCATTTCACATCAAAAAAAATTAAACTAATTTTTTTATAAAACATGTCTAAGAAAAATACCAAGCTCGTATATATGTAACTATATGGGTTTTAATAAAATTAAATGTAAGAATTTCCATAGAGATGTGAAATTTATACAATTATAAATAATATTGCTAAAACCCAACATAAATTCATCTTAACTTTGAATCTTCCAAGAGTAAAGTGGAATCAAATCTCTCTATGTTTAAACATTTCCTGAAATTTTACACTAGAAAAAAGTTTACATTTTGAAAGATTTAATCCTCTAGATACTACACTAATAGATAAAATAAAATAAAAAAGCTTAAAACCATTAGGCTCACCTAAAGTGTTTGTAGTACCAATAATAGAGTGTATGATGCACCTGAAAATAATCTTATAAAACATGTCAAAGAAACATATCAAGCTCATATATATGTTGGAGAATCTAATTCCAACCACTTGCTAGGTGTAAAAACTATCCACCCAAGTGCTCTAGTTTAGTTTCAGTTGGTCCAATTTATTTCAGTGTCACTGCACTCATTTATTGTCAATTTCTCTAATGTAATCTTATTAAACTCATTCGTAAAAAAAAGTAATTCTCTACTCCGCAGCGTACATTTCTTGTCATGGTATCAGAGCTAGTTTGCATAAGAATCTTGGAAAAAAAAACAACATGAGTGAAGTGAAAGCATCAGACAGAAGTGGAAAGCCTACATAAAACTCTTTGAGAAAGCACCAAAAATTAAAAAAAAACCTCACAGGAAGAAGCCAAAAATAATTACGATTTAAAAAAAAATAAAAAAAATAATACTAAATGCACCCATTCCTAAAGAGCAAGTGTATTGAACTTGGAAAACTTACGAAATTCACCCCGAAAAAAAAGTGATTCAACGCTACCATTTAACATGAGGAAGTGCGTGATCGTTTACAGCTAAACGTTGTGTGTCCGGAGAAACGACAATGCAATTTCGTTTATAAAAATACGACGACTCCACCAAGTCGTTCGAAGTCTTCAACGTCAACAGGTCCATCCCCTCCACAAATTTTAAAAGGTCCATGTTCTTCATTCTTTATCCACGTTAAAGGTTGATATTTTTTAAAGAGTCGGAGAGCATCCTTTTAAAAGAGTTATTTCAAAAGCTTTTTAAAAGGGAGAATATTATATTTTCATACCTTCGTTGAAAAGGCTTTATTCAAAGGAAAGCACAAGGTTTTATATTAGCTTAATATAATATTTGAAATGTGGCGATATTGTGAAAGGATTTATGTGATTTATTAAAAAAGGACTCAATATTTTTTATGTTAGAAGTAATTTTTTTATATTATGTTATACTTAAAATAGAGGAGTTTTTACTATTGAAGAAAAGGAATTTGCTATTGAAACAAAAAAAAGGTTTTTATTAATTTTTTCTTTGAAGGAAGAAGTTGTTTCATTTTTTTGGAATTTTTTTTTTTAAAGAATTTTGTTTTAATTAAAAAGGTTTAAGAGGATTTGTGAAAGTATTTATGAGATTATCGTTATTGTGAGAATGATTGGGTAAGAGGATGAATTAAAACTATAACTATTGTTGTTAGAGTTAGAGTTAAGAGCAAAGAAACCATTATGGTTGCAGTTCAATTTGTTTGTTGAGCCACAACAAATGGGAAAATGATAGCAGTCTTTCTCTCATCGCAAATTCAAAGACATCTAAGGAGACCTCAGCTACCATTAAGAAGAGTTTTCGTGTAAGGGGGAGTAATCTAGTTGAATATAAGGAATTTGGTGAATCTCACTGTGCTCAGCCACAAGTGGATGATGAGTAAAGAATTTGTAGAAGAAGTAGAGAAGGAGCACATAAATGCTCATGAACCCCACTGTGCGCAACCACAAGTAGATGAAAATTTGGTGAATCTAGCAAATTGGCTTGCTAATTACAATTTGATGAATCCAACAATAGAGCTTCTTGATGACGATTTGGTGAGTCCAACAATAGAGCTTGTTGATGACAATGAAGCTGCCATTGGAGAAGTCAATGTTATGGTTAATTCAACAATTCAATTTGCAAATGTTAGATTTGATGAAAACTTGTTACCTAATGATGAATGGTTGCAGATGATGCAACAAAAACATGATATCGACATGTTGATATTTGGTGAAAGAGTCCCAAGTCTGAAAACCAAGTGGAAGAAAACATCCTTGAAGCAGTTGAAGAAATAGATGCAAAGAAGGAAACCCACAAAGAGAAAGTAATAGAGACATAGACAAAAATAGAGGCAGAGAAGGAAGCCCGCAAAGAGAAAGCAATAAAGACAGAGACATGAGCAGAGGAAAAGAAGGAAGCCCAAAATGAGAAAGCAATAGAGATAGAGACAGAGACAGATGAAGAGGCAGAGAAGAAAGATCTAATGGAAGAGAAGAAATAATAGAAAATGTGTTGTTATCCATATGTTTTTAGAATTACCATTGATTTCCAATGTGCAAGTAAACAAGACGATTACGAAAAACAATTAAATTTCTTTGAAGCATGGCTTGCAACACCATCTCTAGATAAGCTCTGCATAGAAGTTGCAGAAATGAATGTTGAAGACAACATGCATGATGAACACATCAATGAAATTTTTAGGTATTGGAGTTTTGAAGAGATAAGTTTTTATTCTCATCTTATGTTGCAACACATTGATGATGAAAAACGCACTAGATAAGATAATATGTGGCAACAACCCACATACAAGCCGTTTTTTTAAGAAGTCCAAGACATGCTTACACAGTTTAAGACTTGCACCAACAAATGAAGAAACTAAAGTTTGAATAATACAAGAAGAAGAATACATCTTAATTAATTTTTTATGTGGTTGTAATTAAGGAGGAGTGTTGGAGAATCTAATTCCAACCACTTGATAGGTGTCAAAACCATCCATAGAAGTGTCCTAAGTTCAGTTTCAGTTAGTCTAGTTTAGTTCAGTCTCATTGCAGTCATTTATTGTCAATATCTGCAACATAATCTTATTTAACTGATTCGTAATATTGAAAAAAAGAATCCTCTACTCCATAGTATGTATTTCTTGTCAATATATCTAATTACATAGATTTTAATAAAATTAAAAATAATAATATTTTGTAAAATTTATATAAATATAAATAATATTACTTAAAAAACAATATAATACATAATAGCTTAACATCTATTAAATATGAATAGCATTCAAATCTTTCTAAATTAAACCATTTTTAAAAGTTTTACACTAAAAAAAATATTTACATCCCAAAAAATGGATGGTCTAAACACTTACTACATGAAGAAAAGAAAAACTTAAAACCACTTTACCCACGTACAGATTGTTCAGAAACGCGTTTCTGGTATCAATATTAATTAGATGATGCACATGAAAATACTGTTTAAACAAAAGGATATGGCATCGACGAACATGGTATACAACTCATCAACTACCTGACTTTGAACACACGTTGAAATATCGATTGGTTATGATTATGATATTCTCTCTAACCATAACGAGGATTGATCCGCGTTCTTCCGCTAAAATGGTCCCATAAAGAAATACCACGTTTCTCGCGATGCCCGAAAACGAGATTTATCTTTATTCCAGATTTCTTAACTCTAAGCTGCTTTTGCCATCGATTTAGCTGGCTTTACGTTACCTACGTCAAAAATAAGAAGAATAAAAATACGTACCGTCAATAGTTTCCATGTAGGATATAATATTAATTGTTGTCGCATCAGATTGAGTTATGAGCCGTATTTTCATATAGTTAAATTATGATGTTCACACATGATCTGAGACACGCTCTTGTTTAGGGCGTTTTCCTGTTTGAGAAGAGATCCGTATTTTCCTTATTTCTTTATGTGATGTTCGGTTGTTTATCACGAATCGATTCGGGATTTTGTACTTTACTGAAGGCCGAACTGAAAGAGTACTAAAGCAGGTTGTCTGTAAATTTCTGGCAAAGTTCTTCTTCATTTTGAAATTAGGTTAATTAAGTTTTAGTTAAAGTCAAAGATGAGCATTCCTTCACCATTTTTCTCTTATAACGATGTTGCGAACAAGTTTGATGCCGGAAGCGTATCGAGTAATCCCAATCCATGTATACCAGCGCAAGATCCATTTCCATCGAGTTATAATATTGATCATTTTTCCCACCGATTTAATTTATTTGGTACCCACGACTCGGAAACCCTAGCCGGCTTTTCCAATCCCCTAATGCAAACATTCTGCAATTCAAGTTCTCCAACTGATGGTCTGTGTCGGAATAGATTAGCACGCTCCATCACGGAAGACAAAAGAAATCACAAAATGATTGAAAGGCAACGTCGTAAAGAAATGAAAGTGCTTTTTTCACAGCTTAGATCATTACTCCCGGAACATAATCTCCGGGTATGTTTTCTTCTGCTCAATATCTAGGGTTTTGAGACACGAACAATATTCTGTATAGTTTTATCCAATGAAAGTTGAATGCTCTGTTGTGCAGGGAAAACGAACGGCGGCAGAACAAGTACTGGAAACTGTGAATTACGTTTACCATCTACAGCAACAAGTCAAAGAACTTTCAGCCCAAAGAGAGAAAATGAAGGTTAACTCTGACCAAAATGCAAAAGTTTCGTTGGAGAAATTTTGCAATAAAACTGTGTCTTTCGGAGGATCGGATCGGGAAGACCCTGCAGTGAAAATAAACTCCGTGGGTTCGGGTGTCCAGATCTGGACGAACATTCTGGAACGTGATATCGTGTACTCTGATATTCTTTTGGCTTTGGAAGAAGATGGGCTTGAAGTCGTGAGTGCTGCTTCATCTGCCATTAACAACAGAGTTTATCATACCATACATGCCAAGGTAGTTTCTTATACTCATTGTCACTGGGTAACATAACATTCTTCTTCTACGAATAAGATAATCTTAACTCTCACGAAAAACCACAGGAAAACATTTACGCCACTAAAAATTCAAATTCATAGTTTTTATGTGGACCCTTTGTTTGCTTGAAAAACAAGGTTAAGAAAAACTCTTTGATTTTTATTAGGATGCCTTGTTTTTTTTTTAGGTTCACACATTCTACATGGACATCTCTTTCATGCATGATTAAAAGCAAATTTCTCCTCTGCCAGCAATAAGCACATATGTTTATATGTTTTTTCAACGATGCAGGTGCTTGATCTGAATACTTTTAACATGCACACCCTTTACCAGAAACTTTGGCATTTGATAAGCACTCACCAAACCAAGAATGAGGATTTAAGGACCACTGAAGCTCGCCCACAATGTTTTGTAAAGCATTAATGAATGTTTTCAAAGGTCGGTCAAGCTTATATTATGCATCTAGCTTAATCTAAATACCTATCTGTCACAAGTGCTTGGTTGATATGGCGAATCACAGTTTTGTCAGAAATGCATATCGAGGAATCAACTCGTTCAAGGTTGTCAGAAATATTTGGTTAATGAACTGAATCGCATATTGGTTAGAAATGCATATCCAGTGATTGAGTTGTTGAAGGTTCTAAATAAATAGAATAAATCTGGTCACTCGAATAGCTGATAGATAGAAAGGAATTTAGGGAGAATCGCAGCCATGTTTGAATTTAAATAGATAGAGTATTTTTATTTACCATGTTAGAAGAAGGCCACGTAGGATCAGAGAAATTAGCATTTTGGAGCAGAAGCTTTTTGAACAAGATTGGTACATTAAAAACCTTCGGGACATTTTTGGAGAAACTAAGATGAGCATGATTATGTTAAATGAACTAAGCAACTACTATCCGTTAAGAAATGAAAACAAATGCAGTATTTACCGTGAATAAAAGCCTTTAAAACACTTATATATGACATTATCATTGAACAACTGCATTGCGAACAAAGCAACATACAGCCACTCGGGACTCGGGAGGGTGAGTCTTCCCTCTCTTTACGTTTCTCCCCTGCCACATAATAAGGTGGACTTTTGTTGAAATACTCATTTAGCTTCAAAAGTTTTCAGTGTACGTTAAAGAATTTCTTCAGCAACTTAACCAGCAACTTGAACTCCATTGACTTCAGTACATCAATAGATTAATATAATTTTTGGTAAACTTTATGGAAATTCTAGAAATGGTCGTAGAATATTTCTGAAATTGAATAGGGGAGAGGATTACAGAATATTTCTGAAGTTTAATGGAAAGGAGGGAAGTTAAACAAATAAATTTCTTATTAGATATCATTTTTAAAAAACCAATAAAATGCAACTATATTAAATAATTTGATTTTCCATTCAATGCAACTATATTAAATAATTTGATTTTCCATTCATACCGTTTATATAATGGTAAGTTGAATTAAATAATTAAAATAAATTAATATATTATAATAATGTTAATTATATATATATATATATATTTTTTTTCTTCTAAATTCTAAAAACTATATTAAAAAATTAATTTTCTATTTATACAATTTATAAGATGATAAGATTTCAAGTTAGCATTTGTTAAATTTAAATTTGATTTCCTAATCCTCCACCCACCAATAACAATATGTAAATAAATCAGATAAATTTGTATGTTATAATAATGTTAATTATAATTTAATTTAGGTTTTTATCGAGATTCTAGTAGTAAGTATTTTTATAAAGTTTTTTATATCTTAGAGAAATCGAGCCTTTGTGACATGCAGTTGGATTATAGTAGTAAATATTTTTATAAATCTCTAGTGTTTATGGTATGTGTTTTTTGAGTAACAATGACATAAATTTGAAACTGAAATATTAGATTTTTTAATTTTCTCAAAATTCATATTACTTTGATTCCAAATAAGTTACTACTTAAAAATATAAATTTATAATTAAAATTAAATTTATAATAAATTTAAATTTATTTACATCTTTTAATAAGTTTATTTATTATAATATTATATTTTAAAAAAATTATTTTTATTATTCACTTTTTAAAATAATTAATGTTTAAAATTCATATCAATATTAGCATGGTTTATATATAAACTTATTACAATATATTTCTCCCCTTTATTTAAATTCAATTATTTTCAAAATTTCTTAAAAAATAATTTTATATTATATTTATCATTTTAATATTAAAAAGAAAAATATATATTTAAAATTAAATGATCCAAAGAAAATAATATTTCATTGTTCATTTCTTTTTAATATGGCAAAGACCGACGGAATGGGATCAGAGAATCAGTCCTGAGACTCAACTACTGTTTATCAGAGAATTAGATTCGAGGAAAATCAAGATACGGCCAGGCAATGATATCCTAAGATGGGGTAAGGCCACGCAAGGTATGTTCACAGTTAAAGAAGCTTATTACTGGTTCACCAAGGAGGATCGAGAGGAGGAACCAGTGGATTGGAAAAAGCTTTGGGAAGGTAAATGGTGGCCAAAAGTAACTATTTTCGCATGGTTAGTGTGTAGAGAACGGATCTTGACGTGGGATCATATGCAGAAAAGAGGAATGTTTGGCCCATCTCGGTGTTATCTATGTAATAATGATTTCGAGAACCAGGAACACTTGCTGAATAGGTGTCTGTATACTCAGAGTTTGTGGGAAGAACTACGAGTTCTCTTTGGGCAGGTGAATCGGGATCCTCATAGTATAAGGAATACCATTTTACAATGGGGAAAAGGCAATTTTCATAGCAGACTGGTTAGGAGGATATGGAGTTTGGCGCTTGGGTTCGTAATTTGGGAGGTGTGGAAAGAACGTAACCGACGCATTTTTAAAGATCGAAGTTGCCATGTAGTAAGAATATGGGATGAGGTCTGCCGCTCGATTAAAGAGACGGTCTTGTCTGAAACTTGGCGGGAGGAGGATTGGAAATTAAACTTGGATGAGCAACGAATAGTAACCCAACTGAACATAGACTTTACCATGTTATATCCTAACACTGATAGGAGTAGTCGGTATAGTATGCAGAGCCCAAATCATTTTCGGTTCCCAGGAGACAACCGAATTAAATTGTCTTTTGATGGTGCATCAAAGGGCAATCCTGGGGAAGCTGGATGGGGTGGTATTTTCCGTGATAGCAGGGGCATCTCACTATGGGCATATGCTGAATGGGGCGGCGAAATGTCAAATAATGAGGCAGAGCTTTGGGGAATTTATCATGGTATTCGAATTGCCGCGAGGAATGGATATCAGAACCTAGATATAGAAGGCGACTCCCAGCTTGTAATTGACATGTTACGGAAATTACAGGGGGGTAAAACCTGGGACCACGTAGCAAAGAGCTGGAGGACGGCTGCGATTATACAGGATATTGAAGGTCAGATGAGGCGGGTGGACTATATTACAATCAATCATGTTTTGCGACGAGGCAATAGAGCGGCCGATTACTTGGCCAATTGGGCATGTGGGGGATCGAATCGGGTGTTGGATGGAAGCTGGGTGGCATTACAGGAGGAGCCGCGGTGGCATGACCTGGCAGCTATATTACGGCAAGACAATCATGAGGCGAATGGGGTGGATAGGACTGCTTAGCTGCCTTCCTATAATGATTTTGAACGGAAACGACAAGCGCATTTATGATGACACTGGAGGTCTGAAGAATAGAAGTGGTAAAATTTTAATATGGCGGAATGAATATCTGCAGGCATGCGACGACATGCTCATCCCAAGGACGATTGCAGGGCAGGTACTGAGGTGGGAGCGCGGTGGCGTTAGGAGGACAGGGATCGCATCACATCAGGATCCAAGACCTGCAACGTGTAATAATGAGCAGGCTTGGGCAATAACTAACACTCCCGTGGGAAGGTGGTCGCGCGGGGTTATCATGCTGCATGGACGAGTTATGAGTTTGCGTGATGGTAGATGGAGAGCGGTAGATCTAATACCTGTGGCTAGTCGAGCGGGAGTAGGATTCATAGTCACTCTGCATACAAGACCAGAGTGGGAAGGAGGTCTGCTGTTAGTGTTGGAGCAGAGTCGGGTGAACTGGTTGCTAAGGATAACGACCTTCTTGCGTACCATTATGGCAGATAATCCAGGCCGCAGTGAAGGTAGGAGAACCCGTAGTCAGGGAGCCACTATGGAAGAGAAAGGGAAGCAGGTGGTTGATGAATCCTTGCCTCCCATTTACCTGGATATACCAGAAGATTCGGAAGAGTTGGAAGTGGATATTCGGGAGTTTTTTGCAGAGGATAATCAGCGCAAGACCTCGGGTGGAAAAGTTGGCAAGTGGATGAGACATTCGGTTCCAGTGGACGCCAGGGACGATACAGAGATTGACTCGGAGGATGATGAAGAGGAAGACGATGGACGGCAAGGTAGAGGTCGAGGGCGACGGGGGCGAGGAAGAGTGCGGGGTAGAGGGAAGTTTGTAGGGCGAGGACGGAACCGAGCTTATGAGGATGGCTCAGGCAGTGGGGTTCGAGGTCGGGGAAAAAAGGATATGCGGCGGAAATTACAGGAGGCAGAGGTGGCCTACACAAAGGAAACCAATTACAAAATACGGAGGATTATAGATAAGTTGGAAGAAGAGGCAATGCAGGATCAATCTGACCCTGAGATGGCAGATTGGGAGACCTATCTCCCTGATCCGGGACATACCAGAGGGCGGATGTCCCTCTATAAGTAGTCCTTGCATGTATATTGGGGTATGAAACGTTTACTCGCCAAGGCCCTGGAACAAGTAGCAGTTGAAATGGTGGAGCTAGCTCAAGGCATGCCTACCTTTAAAAGAGAACTGAAGAATATACAAATGACTCTTATCATGCAGGATAGGAAGATGGATCAGCTGATCCAGTTGTTCAAAGACAGTGGAATAGCGGTTAAGACAGAAAATGCAGTCAAGAGTGATGCCATGAAGCAGTAGACATGCCAGCTGCTGACAAGAGGTTCTTTGCATGAAATTTTTGCCATTTTCAGATAGTAGATGTTTTGTTTACAGTGCTGAACAGTATGGTTATATTTCCAGCTCTTAATAGTATGTTTTTAGGTAGAATAGCGGGTTTTTTAGTATGGTTTGACAAACTGAACTTATACTTCTTTTGGATGGCGGTTATATACTTTCGAAGGCCACCCGGTTTCCCTGTTGGGCGGGTGGCACCTTGTATATGTACATAGTTTTTATTTTAGTAATAGAATTTTACCTCAGCTTACAGAAAAAAAACACTGTTATTATTCAGAAAACAATAGAAGTTAGGTCAACACTTTCTATTCACAGGAACTTGGGCAATCTCGAACTTCAAATCTGGTTGCCATCATTAAATATTGAACCAATAATATTAACTTCTTTATCATTGATTAGAAAAGAGACGTTGCACTATTTATAATTTGAACCCATCAATAACCACTTACTATATAAGATGCTTTTTGTAGAGGCAAATTATTCTTAAGTAATTAATTTGTTTGAGTATTTGATTCATTCAACATATGCTTCAAAGAGATAGATTCAGGGCTATATAAATGTGTTTGAAAGAAGCGTATCCTATACTTTTTACAGTTTACAAATTTTCCCAAACATTACATAGAGTCAATGTCTGTCTATTTACGTGTTAAATTTAAAAATTTGTATAATTTTTTAAAGTAGGATTCAAAACCAAATATAATATTTAGAAGCATAGCGGTTAAACTCATGTATGTGAAAATATATTGAAACATAAAATCTTGAGTTGTAAGTTTTTTTTTATTAATTTAATGTTTTTAAAATTAATATTTTTTTATTAATTTTTATAATTTAATGTTTTTATAATTAACACTTTTTTTTATTAATTTCTATAATTTAATGTTTTTATAATTAACACTTTTTTTTATTAATTTTTATAATTTAATGTTTTTATAATGGTGTTAATGTTAGTGTAGTATTTATAATAATTTATTAATATTTTATGAAAATAAAATACAAATTTTATTTTAAATGTTATGAAAATTATTATTATTATTATTATTGTAATGACTCTTAAATTAGCCTTATTCATTTTTACTTTAAATGTCTTTGTTATGTACACTTTTACTTATTTTCCGTCATGTACCATAATACAATATGGAAGCCTATTATAATTTCTCTTTTTCTTATCTAATATGATTTCATTAATTACAATAATGTGGATTCTTAATATAAACATTCTTTTCATTCTAATTCTATTATTATTTTTAATAAATTCAACATAAAAATGTGAAAATAGTATAATTTAGAGGTAAATGTGAAAAATAGTATAAGTTAGATTACCTCTAGTATTTATCTTTTTACTAGTTTTCTAATTAATAAAATCCATGGCCTCCATGGCCTCTAGGAAGAATGAATATTGATGTCAAAAATATTATTATATGAATGATTCATGACATTTAAATTAAAAAGAACACAATTATGTAATAATATAATATTGGTTTTAGATTTAGATTATACACCTATACAATAAAATAATATTAGTTTTTGGTTTTAGATTTAGATTATAAGGTTGGAGGTTTTTTTAGGAGTTAAAATATTTTCTTTATTTAATGAAAAGAGATTTAATTACATGATCTATATATTTATAATAAAATTTCAAGAATTTTTGAAATAAAAGTTTTGCAAATACTTCTACAAATTCCTCTATAAAGTTCTATGACTCTTGTTTTGTTTTCTTTCATGTTACTTTGACCCTTATTTTATTTTTCCTTTCAAATCATTTCCATTTAACTTCCATTTGTTTCTTGTAGGATGTTTTTTCTTTGTACACAAATTTTTCTTAAACACTTTGTCTTATCTTCTAATAGCTTCTATAATAAAACACAATGCCTCTCAATAATTTCATTCTTTCATATTTTCTATGGATTAATCAATTTAAAAATGTATCCTTTGAACCAAAACATGCTACCTATTTCAAAATACTATATGTAAATTTATTTATAAACTGTCTCTTTATTCCCAGTGGCTAAAGCCCTATTTTTTCATCAGTACAAAACTACTTAAAACTATTCCTTCATATTTTCTATGGATTAATCAATTTAAAAATGTATTCCTTGAACCAAAACATGCCACCTATTCCAAGATACTATATGGAAATTTATTTATAAACTCCCTTTATTCCCAGTGGCTACAAGGCTTATTTTTCATCTCTACAAAACTACTTAAAAGTCTAAGTTGGTTCCTTAATTGTCCATAGACATGTGGGAATATAGAAACTATTTATGCTTCTTTTCTTCAAGCTTTCTCCTACTATGGAGATGTGTAGAGGTAGTTTTCTTAGGTTCTTCTCTACATAACCTACTAGTAAGGTACTTATGGTAGCTAGAAAACCTTCTCTATGTTTTAAGAATATGAATATCCATTCCTTCCTTTTCAATATGCAATTGGTTATAATCTTTGAGTCTATTTTAAAGCATAGAAGAACAAATTTCAAAAATTTATGTCTTCTATCTTCCATGAAACCTAAATTCTCTAAGATAAATAGAGTTATATTGAATTCCTAGACGATCTTTCCTAACATAAAACGTAGTGTTAGGTACTATGTATGGACCCGAAAATATATAACACTATGTTTTACCATCTCTCCTGGTTCTTCCTTTATAACTTCGGTTATGTTCTTCGTCATATTATAAGAAATATATGTTAGCTTAGTTTTCTCGCTAATGCATGTGTTCTTTCTCTTCTCTTTCTGTCCAAGCTATATTTTGTTGAAACATTCTTTCTTTCTATAGTGACTCTCCTTCCTATCTCTTGTTGCAGTAAGGTTGATTTTTTCACTAGTCTATGAAACCCAATGCTATTGTGATTGCGCCAAGAGGCGCTCTACAACCCAGAACATGAGGTTGCACTTAGGTGGATTCTTTCACTAGTCTATGAACCCTAATGCTATTGTGATTGCCCCAAGAGGTGCTCTACAACCCAGTACATGAGGTAGATGTTGTCACGTAAAGTTACATTAAAAAAAATAAAAAATAAAAATATATGTCCCCCAATTAATAAAAAACAAAGAATACCACGGATTTGTTATCACATAACCTTATGTTTAAAAAAATAAAATATGTGTAGGTTAATTGATAAAAAATAAAGAATATGAGGGAGATGTTGTCATTAAGTTAAAAAAAAATTAAAAACATATGCTAGCTAATTATTGAAAAATAAAGAATAATATTGAATATGCAGGTTAATTAAACTTTTAGCAAAAAGAAAGTATATACAATTATATGTTAATCGCAAAATGGATAGTAAGTGTGGACAAAATTCAAGAAAATAAAAAGAGTATAAGGTTCGTTTAGAAAAGGAGTACCCTTCCCGAAGTTAAGGTATGTTTATTCTTCAAAAGTTCTTAATCTATATAATTTGTAACCTATAATAATGAATTGAAATGATTTGTTCACCACAACAAACTCACCAAACTATAAATCTTATGAACAACTTATTCCTCATTCCAATTAGATTAAGATTGTAATGTAAAAACCCATTGTAATGTTATTTGTCGAAATGTGAAACTAATAAATCACAAGTCATCTCTTATTACATGTAAAATGTGAGGTGAAACTGAATTGGAATTGTAATAGCTACAAAAATAAAATGTTGTATGAAAAAATTAAGTTGGTGTGAGGTAAATTTTATCAAAATAAAAAATAATTAGTATATCATAGTTAAATATTTTTTCAAAGTAAAAAACAATAAATATTTCCAACATAGATCCATCTTAACTCTTGATCTATCAAGCCCCCAAGGGATCAAATCTCTCAAGGTGCAAACCTTTCTTCAAGTTTTGCACTCAAAAAAGAGGTTTGCACCTTGAAAGATTTGATCCCTCTTGGCACTTGATCCGAATTTAAGATGGATCTATACTTGTTATATTTCAAACACCATTCACTTAACATTCACTCCATCCAACAAGAAGAAAAATTCTCACACAACCCAAAGCTTTTAAGCCATAACGAATTGTATCCCACTAAGAAAAGGAGCATGTCATTGCACAAATAAGAAAATGAACATATAAGTGATTGACTAGATAATATTATAACCCCACAAAAAGATATGTAGTGTACTTTTTTCTACTGAAATGAATTGCTTCTCAACCTAGAAATAATCTTTAATGCATTTACTGCATACATGAACTCTATATCAACAACAATGTCATTAATCTAAGGACCTTTATAAGAAATAATAATCTTTCATCGAACAATTGTTTTTAAATTATCATAAACATCTTAAAAAACTCTCTCCAAATTCATTAATCTTTGTACACCAACCTTCAAAACATATTCAAAAAGCCTTTTTTTCATAAGATCTTGAACAACAACTAAAATACTCGTATTAAAACTTTTGTTTTTTCCTATATTTTTTCCATCATCATCATAATTTAAATTCTCGTATTATGATTATTTCTTATTATGATTTCTTTCTTTCTTTCTTTTTCTTATGGATTTTTTTAATAACGAAAAATCATATTAGCATTAAAATTGTTTATATATGGTAATGATGCATCTTATATTAAATTGATTGATAAATTTGTATCAACACTTCATTATAAACTACTTAAACCGGGGTAGTTGAATACTACATTTAATGTCTTTTAGTGGCCTTGGATTTAAGTGTTCAAGCCTTCTATGGGATGGTTGGAGAGATAAAATTATTGTGCGATTCTGATAATAATGGGAATTTTAATAATTCTAAATGCAGTCGATGGTTTAATGTTTTTCGATTGATTCAATAACTGTTTACAGGTGATGGTTTCCGGGTTGAGTCAATAGCTTTTGGCGAGTGAGGATTTCTGGGTTGTATCAATAGCTGTATGATTTGCTTATGGTTTGTGAATTACATGCATAAATGCTTACATTGTAAAAGTACACTTATGATAATGAAGCATACGTAGATTTCCTAATTTAAGTTGTATAGTTTTTAATGATATGGTGAGGATGCAAGGAAATGTCAATACCCATCATAAGCTTAAAATTACACCCAATACGAACAGTGCGTTATGAACATTTTGTGGAAATCCAAATGGTAATGAAAACTATTGCTAAGTGCACGATTCATTCAATTAGTAAGAGCTCGGATCAAGACATATAAGAATAATTGCTCACCAGATATTAGGATGTTAATAGATGAATAGAGAATCAGAGACTGTTAGAAGAGAGCCGGGGATAACAATGCCATATTAGAATGGGTGTGAGCAAAAATCGAAATACCAGCTTTGAATCTCATCTTGATATCGGAAGAGGAATTATTTACACATTCCATGCAAAGTCCAAATTAATAGTCCGAAACTGTATCCTCTCGGTAGGCAATTATTTGTGGAATGTGAACCTCAGATGCTAAACAATGAGAGGCAGCCATTGAATTTCAGTAGGTGAGACAGCAAAAATAATATATTCATGTAACACCAGCAAATCAAAGCGCACCAACAAATCAGAGGACAATCACAGACAGCTCTTGGTTGCCAACAAATCAGAAATCTACAGCCAGACATTTGAGATAGATAAACCAAGAAAACGCACTTTAAAATGATGATTGAATTAGTTCTTGCACCATTCTTTCCACTAGACGAATGGAAGTCTTACACTGTGGGTAGTTTTAAGTGTCGGAGATATTAACTTTTATTTGTCTTTTTGTGTTGTGTATTTTGAATAATATTTCTAATTATAAAATGTATTTGTTCTTTTGTCTGGTGTATTTTGAATGATATTTTTAATTATAAAAGTATTGCTTATTGTAATGGTTATATAATTTATTGAATTGGCCGTTAGTTAGTTGGATTGGAGAGATTTAGTATAACTAAATTAACTCTCAGTTACTATTTGGTTTAATTATTTTCTTAATTAATTGATTATGTGATTAATATAGTATTTATATTTTACAACGATACTTATATATTTATACGTGTGAAATTATTGATATTTAATATAAAATAAAATATATATTAAATTGATATTAGATTTAACTCAGTGTAACTCCAAAACATGTGAGAAATGTTGTTTATTTATTTATTTATATAAATACGAATAATTAAATATATATAATTTATAATTAAATTAGCATTAAATTACCATAAAAGTAAATACATTAAATCACCATAAATGTGTGAGAAGTAGATACATTTTTTGCGCAATTTGTTTGTGAGAAGTGACCATAAATGTGTGAGAAGTAGATACATTTTTTGTGCAATTTGTTTGTGAGAGAGATACTGGAAGAGTCCATACTAAGTGACCAAGAACAAACTTGGATACTGTGTTTTTCTTTCCGTTCTTACATTCGTCAAGAATCCATGGGTTTTCATTCCAAGTTAACACACCTCAAATAGTTTAGAAGAGAATTAAATATTTTTGACCAGCAGTAACTTCTGTGCAGACATATTATAGGCTGGATTTGTGAAGAGAGCAAACCATGGGCTTGGGAATATATTTTTGCACCAGAGTAGATTTTTAGGAGCTCTTCTGAATTAATAACTGAAGAACAAAAGAACTAGATTCGTGTGTCCTATGTTGGTGAACATATTCAAGGAACAGAGTCGCATGAGTTCTTGCTCCCAACGTTTGGAGAATCACGTTTCTTTTTGAAAGCATCGATGGACAATCGTGTTTCTTCTGATAATACATTTGAAAGCATCAACGATGATAGATCGAGACCTGCCAAGTTTGATGATTCTCATGGTGGCTTCCAATGCAAGTGCTGGCGATGTCCATCCTCTTTACGGTAACTGTGAAAAAACTAGTATTGCGTTGAAGACACTTCTTTCAACTTGCAAAGTTCTGGTAAATGGTGCTTCCATCAGGTGTTTCTTAGTTAGAAGCACAGTACAACTTTACTGTTGTCAAATAGATATGCAAGGTACTGGAACATACTGACGATGTAAGTCAATTTCCCGAACTCACCACCTAGCTCAGCGTCAATTCAAACCCCGAATAATGGCTGACTCATAAGAAAAAATAGTGTTTGTGTTGAATGTGTAATTTCAACGCAGACGTACATCGGCAGAAAACGTTCACCAAACCCGCCTGAGATTTCTCGGGCCACTTTCCGGCAAAGTCATTTTCCGTATATTTGAACCCGATGCAATATGGTGCAGAGGCGTGGCTCTCCCCATACGTAAGCAAGTTTGACATTCTAGGGAGATAAAGCTCTGCAGAAAACAGCGTCCCTATATTCTCCTCCACCGTTCGATTATTTCCATCGCTCTCCACCGTCGATTGTCCGAAGATGCATACGAGCCTGCAGTAAATGTTGCGTGGAGTAAAATAAAAGTTTGGTTGACTGCAGATTTTTTTAATGAACCTGCAGTAAATGTTGCGTGGAGTAAAATAAAAGTTTGGTTGACTGCAGATTTTTTTAATGAAGACATTTAATGAAAGTAGGTGAATATTGAAGTTTTTATATACAGCGCGTAAGTTTTTTTTTATGACGAAGGTAGGGTGCATTTAAAAAAGGCATGGTAAGTTTGTTTTTCTTTTACGCAATGTAATATTCAAAAAAAACAAAGGAGCTCGTATATTATGTTTTTTGTTGGTTGACTTTTTGTAATGAAACTTGAGGTTTGCACAGCAGTGCAATAGGTGAATGAAAAAAATGGAGACAAGCATTGTGTAATGCGAAGGCAAATATGGCACAACAGTGCATAAAGACAGAGAGGAGCGCACAAGTTTTCAGAAAGGTTTTAATGTGACCAGTGTATGAAGTAAAGAACGCATGGTGTGAGTTTTTTTTATATAAGTGAATGTAATGAAATTTTTACTGTGTATGTAAAAAATTTGTTTTATAGCAGTAATGTAAAAAGGGTTTTACTGCAGTAAACCCAGCTCAGTAAATTCTCAGGTGGAAACAGAGTTTTGTAGAATGAATTATTTTTGGTGAATCCCTCTAAGCAAAGAGGATTAATATGTATCAGACATTTTGTTTTAATCAATAGAAATGTTTTTATGGTGGTGAAATACTCTGTTTCTCAATAATTTTTTTTTAAAGCTTCCTTGTGCACAAAAAATCCTGGAAAGGTAGAAACAGAGCATTGTCTCTGTGTGTGGAGTTTTAGTTTTATTTTCTTTGTTTTTGGGATTTTATCAGAAAAATCCCCAACAGTGGTATCAGAGCAGGCTTAGGCTCTTTGAAAGTGTTCAAGAAGCTGAAGAGAGGAGTCTTTTGTTGCAGCGGTAGATCTTCTCCAGCAGAGTGAAGGCTCAGTCAAGAAAATACTCAGGTATTTCACAAAGTTTTTTTATGTATTGCTGAAGAAGCAGTCAGTTGTTTTAAAATACACAGTCAAGAAATTGAAGCATAGTTGAGGCTGCAAGAATGGCTGGCACAAGCACCAGTAATAGCATGGGTATGCAGCTCCCATTGTTTGATGGTAAAAACTATGACTATTGGGCAATAACAATGAAAGCCTTGTTTGCTTCTCAAGATTTATGGGAAATAGTTGAGGAAGGTTTTGAACAACCAGCAGATGAAAATGAGTTTAATGTATCAACTCAAGGAGAGAAGGATCTATTAAAGAGCTGCAAGAAGAAGGATTCAAAAACCCTTTTCTTCTTGTATCAAGCAGTGCATGGAAGTGTGTTTCCAAGGTTAGCAGCAACTAAGACATTCAATGAAGCATGGCAAACCCTCAAGACAGCCTATCAAGGCATGGAGAGAGTGAAGACAGCAAAACTGCAATTGCTGAGGAAGGATTTTGAGAATCTGAACATGAAGGAGTCAGACAACATTGACTCATTCTTCACACATGTAATTGGTTTGGTCACACAGATAAGGACTCATGGAGAAACCCTTGAAGATAGGAGGATTGTGGAGAAAATATTGAGGGTCTTACCCTCAAAGTTTGATGCGATTGTCACCACCATTGAAGAGACAAAGGATCTCTCAAAATTTTCAGTTGATGAGCTACATGCATCACTGATAACGCATGAGCAGAGGTTGAGTAGAAATGAAAACTCATCTCTAGAGCAAGCCTTCAAGACCCAGATGTCATTTGGAAGAGGAAGAGGTCAAGGCAGAGGAAACAAAAGAGGAAGAGGCAGAAGCCATAACAGAGGTGGAAGGAACAGCCCAGCAAATGCTCAAGAAAGAGGCAGCAATCCAAATCAGAACCAAGGCCAAGGAAGCAGCCAACAAGGAGGACAACATCATGCTCAAGGACAAAGGTATGAAAATCCAATGTCCAATGCTATTATTGTAAAAAATATGGGCATTATGCCAGTGAATGTAGGAAGAAGCAGCATGATATGAACAATAGATAAAATGCAAATGTCACTAGAGAAAACATCAGCCAAAATAATGTGTTGTTAGCTTGTAACATGGCTGAAACAAACAGTGAGGACATATGGTTTTTAAACTCAGGTTGCAGCAACCATATGACAGAAAACATAGCCTTCTTTTCTGCTCTAGATCAGAATGTGAAATCAGAAGTTACACTTGGAACTGATAACAAAATCTCTGTTATGGGAAAAGGGGAGGTAAAAATATTTACAAAGCAAGGAGAAAGGAAAACCATAGCAGATGTCTACTATGTCCCTGGAATGAGATGTAACCTCTTGAGTATTGGACAGCTTGTCCATAAGGGGTACAATGTTTTCTTTAAAAATGATGTATGCACCATCATGGATATAGCACCCAGCAAACGATGCATTGCTGAAGTAAAAATGACAAGGAACAGGATGTTCCCTCTCAGGATCAGGGCAGATTTGAAAAACAAGAATGTAATTGCAGCAGTTACCCAAGAGGCTTTCCAAAGCGTGCCAAAGGATGAAAATTGGTTGTGGCACTTGAGATTTGGACATCTCAATTTTGGAGGTCTAAATTTGTTGAGTAGGAAAGGAATGGTAAGAGGACTACCATTGATAGAGAAACCGGACAGCTTATGTGAAGGCTGCATATTGGGAAAACAACATAGAGAAAGTTTTCCATCAGGTAAAAGCATAAGGGCAAAGGCACCCTTAGAGATCATCCACTCAGATTTATGTGGACCGATGCAAGCTCCATCATTAGCAGGTAGCCAATATTTCCTAACATTCATTGGTGACTGTACAAGAAAAACTTGGGTATATTTCCTTAAAAACAAAAGTGAAGTGTTTGAGAAATTCCGAAATTTCAAGGCACTTGTGGAAAACCAAAGCGGGCTGCATATTAAAGTTTTGAGAACTGATAGAGGAGGTGAGTATATCTCTAAGGAATTCCTAAGATTTTGTAGAGAAAATGGAATTCATAAACAATTTACAGCTAGGTAAACCCCACAACAAAATGGAGTTGCTGAGAGGAAGAACAGGACAATCATGGATATGGCAAGGAGCATGTTGAAGGCAAAGCATTTGCCAAATGATTATTGGGCTGAAGCTGTAAATTGTGCAGTTTATATTTTGAACAGGTGTCCTACAAAAGCAGTGTTGAACAAAGTGCCGGAAGAAGCATGGAGTGGGAGAAAGCAAGGAGTCACCCACATGAGAGTTTTTGGATGTGTGGCCTATGCACACATACCAGATCAACTAAGGAGGAAGTTGGACAGCAAAGGGGAGAAATGTCTTTTCATTGGATACAGTGAGGAATCCAAAGCTTACAGGTTGTATATCCCATCCACCAAGAAGTTTTTTATCAGCAGAGATGTTCAATTCATTGAAGAGGAAGCTTGGGATGGAAGCATAGAGAAAACAATGAATGTTAAAAACTGTTTGTCTCATAATGAAGATGATGAGGAGGAGGCTGAAATGCATCCCCAAACAACAGCGCCAACACAAGGACAGCAAGGGACACCATTGAGGATAAATGAGAGTGCTTCTCCAAGCACACCACAAGGAGGAAATTCAAGTGCGTCTTCAAGCACTTGCACACCAAATGAAAGAGGTAAGAAATTTAGAAAACTCAAGTGATATTTATGATGAAGGAATGAATTCTTTATTTGCCTTGTATTGTCATGTTGATGATCCTATTCATTTCGAAGATGCAATTAAAGATAGGAAATGGATAGAAGCTATGGATGAGGAGATGAATGCCATAGAGAGAAACAAAACATGGGATTTGGTTGAGCTACCAAAAGGTAAATAAGTGATTGGAGTTAAATGGGTCTACAAGACCAAGAGCAATGCTGAAGGTAAGATATAAAGGCACAAGGCAAGGCTGGTTGTCAAAGGGTACAAGCAGCAATATGGAAGAGATTATGAGGTGACTTTCGCACCGGTTGCAAGAATGGAAACCGTGAGAGCAGTGCTGTCCATAGCAGCACAAAACAAATGGAAAGTCTACCAAATGGACGTGAAGTCAGCATTCCTAAATGGAGTGTTAAAAGAAGAGGTGTACATTGAACAGCCTCTCGGCTATGAGAAGAAAGGTGAAGAGCACAAAGTGTGCAAATTGAAGAAGGCTCTTTATGGGCTGAAGCAAGCGCCAAGAGCATGGTACAGCAGGATAGATTCATATCTATTGGATAATGAATTTGACAAGTGTGAAGGAGAACCCACCGTCTACATCAAAGAAAAAGATGGTAAAATTTTAATTGTTGTCTTATATGTTGATGATGTTATTTTCACAGGTAATGATGATCAGCTCATTAAGAATTTTAAATTAGTCATGAAAGAGGAATTTGAAATGACTGACATGGGTTTCTTGAGATACTTCTTAGGCATAGAAGTAGATCAAAATGAAAAAGGAATTTTTATCTCACAAGCAAGATATGTAAATCAAGTATTGAGCAGATTTGACATGCAAGAATGCAAGGCAGCGATCACTCCCACAGTAATGGGATTAAAACTCAGCAGAGAGGACAGCAGCAAGGATTTTGATCCTAGTTTGTACAAAAGTATTGTTGGCAGCCTTATGTATTTAACAGCTACTAGGCCTGACATTATGTATGCTGTTAGTTTAATTTCCAGATTTATGGAGAGGCCAAAGGAGGCACATTGGCAGGCAGCAAAAAGAATTTTAAGGTATGTCAAAGGTACCAAAATGTTTGGAATCTTATATAATGTCTCAGAACATTCGGATTTGGTTGGATACACTGATAGTGATTGGGCTGGAAGTGTAGATGATCGGAAAAGCACTTCCGGTTATGTTTTTCATATGGGTTCAGGAGCCATTTCATGGGCTTCTAAGAAGTAGTCCATTGTAGCATTGTCTACAGCAGAGGCTGAATATGTGGCAGCTACAGCAACAGCATGTCAAGCAGTTTGGATGAGAAGAATGTTGAGGAGCTTAGGCCAAGAGCAGGCAAAAGCAACAGTGATTTTTTTTTACAATAGCTCAGCTATTGCATTGTCAAAGAATTCAGTGTTTCATAAGAGAACGAAACACATTGATACAAGGTTTCACTACATCAGAGAATTGGTGAACAATGGAGAAATTGTCTTAGAACATTGCAGGACTCAAGAACAGGTAGCAGACATCTTGACAAAGCCTTTGGATCAGAAAAGCTTTGAATTTTTGAGAAAGTGTCTGGGTATGACCGAATGCCCAGCAGTTGAAATTAAAGGGGAGTGTTGAATGTGTAATTTCAACGCAGACATACATCGCCAGAAAACATTCACCAAACCCGCCTGAGATTTCTCGGACCACTTTCCGGCAAAGTCATTTTCCGTATATTTGAACCCGATGCAATATGGTGCAGACGCGTGGTTCTCCCCATACGTAAGCAAGTCTGACATTCTCGGGACATAAAGCTCTGCAGAAAACAGCCTCCCGATATTCTCCTCCACCGTTCGATTGTTTCCATCGCTTTCCACCGTCGATTGTCCGAAGATGCATATGAGCCTGCAGTAAATGTTGCGTGGAGTAAAATAAAAGTTTGGTTGACTGCAGATTTTTTTAATGAAGACATTTAATGAAAGTAGGTGAATATTGAAGTTTTTATATACAGCACGTAAGTTTTTTTTTATGACGAAGGTATGGTGCATTTAAAAAAAGGCATGGTAAGTTTGTTTTTCTTTTACGCAATGTAATATTCAAAAAAAACAAAGGAGCTCGTATATTATGTTTTTTGTTGGTTGACTTTTTGTAATGAGACTTGAGGTTTGCACAGCAGTGCAATAGGTGAATGAAAAAAATGGAGACAAGCATTGTGTAATGGGAAGGCGAATATGGCACAGCAGTGCATAAAGACAGAGGGAGGAGCGCATAAGTTTTCAGAAAGGTCAGAGGGAGGAGCGCATAAGTTTTCAGAAAGGTTTTAATGTGACCAGTGTATGAAGTAAAGAACGCATGGTGTGAGTTTTTTTTATATAAGTGAATGTAATGAAATTTTTACTATGTATGTAAAAAGTTTGTTTTACAGCAGTAACGTAAAAAGGGTTTTACAGCAGTAAACCCAGCTCAGTAAATTCTCAGGTGGAAACAGAGTTTTGTAGAATGAATTATTTTTGGTGAATCCCTCTCAGCAAAGAGGATGAATATGTATCAGTCATTTTGTTTTAATCAATAGAAATGTTTTTATGGTGGTGAAATACTCTGTTCCTCAGTAATTTTTTTTTTAAAGCTTCCCTGTGCACAAAAGATCCTGGAAAGGTAGAAATAGAGCATTGTCTCTGTGTGTGGAGTTTTAGTTTTATTTTCTTTGTTTTTGGGATTTTATCAGAAAAATCCCCAACAGTTTGCAGTAAAGCATTAAGATATTGGCGGAAATTAGTTTTAGGATGAAAACTTTATTAGTGTTATTTTTATTGTAAAATAATTGGTGATAAATTTTTACGCTCAAATGATTTTGGAACATTCTAAACTGTTTTTTTTCTATATAATAGGTCAATATTGACCCCTAGTTTCCTATTTTCTATATATTATAATCGGAGAATATTGACCCCCAGTTCAATAGGGAATTATAATCGGCAAATATTGACCCCTAGTTCAATAGGGAATTGATGGTGGTTTGGAGCAATTGTATTTTCAAGACATCAAATGGAAGTAATGCTTATTATGGATAGTTGTTTAAATAGTTTGGAAGTTGTGAATTTAAGAAAGGATACTTCATTAGTTGTAGAGAGATTTGTATATAGACTGTAGTTTGCTAGTTAGATTATGCAACAATTTATGGACACTGTTTAGTAATTAAATTTGGGAGATCTGAGAATTGGAAGTGTGAGCATGTAATTTAATCATTGAATTTGTTAACTATATTTTTATAGAGATTGCTTGATGGAGTTCTCTCTACAAGATTTAAAAAAGATTGTAAATACTGATGAAGTTTTTGTTAAATAAGAAGATCGAAGATAAATACTCATTAAAGGAGGGTGTAACGGTATTAATTTCTACTTGTCTTGTACATATTAATTGATATTACTAACAATAAAATGTATTGGTTATTGCAATTATTTGTTAGTTATATTAATAAAAATGTATTCTAATTGTTGGTTAATTAAATTAGAAAGTTTTAATCCAACTAAAATAACTCTTAGTTTAGTTTTTGGTTGACCTATTTTCTTTTTTGAAAATACGGAAAAAGGGGTGAATTAGCGTTTCTGTGATTTTTCATAATTAGTTAGTTTTTTAAAAATCCATAGCATTAAGATAAATATACAAGTTATCATCAGATCAATGGAAAATACATCAAAGGTTTATCTCAACCAAATGCTGTATTATGTATGATGCACATACAAATTTAGACTCCCCAAGAGTTTTACCAGCAAAACTGGAAAAAAAACAAATGGTCCTTGAAAAGATTTGGGCTCTCGTACCAACGATAATGGCGTAACAACAATCAAGCTTCATTTTCTTCTACTGCATGTCCACTACTACTACAGTTGTCCACCACTACTACTGCTACGGCTGTCCACCACTATACCATCCCCACTGCTGTTGTTACCATATTTCGCATTCACTATTGCTACTACCACTACTATCACTGTGCACACTTATTGTTGCTATGCAGCTGCCACTATTCACACTTACTATACTTCACCGTTTACTCTTATCATCAAGATCATTGCCTTGTCATGTGGCTATCATACACCAAGGGTCATTGTTGTACACAATATGTCACTGTCATGAATCACTCCGCCACAAACTCTGCAAATGTACATGGGTCCTTTGCAAATGCAAGATCACTCTTTACAATACAACACTATCATATGCATCATATGCTCAAAGCATTACTGTTGTACCATTGCAATATGACTCATAGCATCTTAACAGTGCTCTGCCAAGTTTTCAACAGGGTTACTCTATAACCAAAATATATTTATTGTCATTATTATATATATCCCCCTGTCATGCATCAAGAATGTCGTCATTGGTATCAGTGAAACACAACTATCTTTTGTGATCTTCTTCACTGCTATATAGGTCACTGTTGTAGAAAGGTTTTCTTGTCATATCACACTCTTATGTCTCCAAAATGTTAATGCCACTGCCTGCTATTGTTTTTGAATGCTCAGTGAAGCTGCTTATAAACCCCGATCTTCAAACCATCTTGCAAAGCGTTTTTTCCTAATTACAATATGTGACAACACGCAAATACCTTCATTTTCAACTTATAAACCCTTGTCAATGCCGCTCTAACCTTTGCTGAATGAATGCTCGCTGGAAGATGAGATACTTGACAAATGTGCTGATGCAAACTGAGAATGATGATGCATTCAATGCTTCCTTCTTACACTATTGTAGGCCACACAATACCTATGTCCTAACGATGCTGACTATGAAATATTTCTTACTGCTCCTTGTAAGGCTGCTTCATACTAATGCTGAAGATGACTCCTCTGAAATCTTGATTATCTCTGTCATAACATACTTCTCAACAAGAGGAAGTAAGCATACCTTGCATGCAAACAATTCCAGTCCCGTGTTCTCATTCTCTGCAATAATGAATGCCAACTTATCTTGCTCAAAGCACTTAGTCAACATATGCATGCCTCTGTAGCTTAGTTGTCATCAAACAAAGATAACAATACCACCATCTTTAGTGTTCTAATACCAACTCAATTCTGCTCAATCTCAAGGCTAGGACTTATGAATCCAAGCAATCTATTATTTAAGGACTACAGTACACACTATCATAATGTGAACACTCTGCCATAAACTGTCATCAAGGTTATTTCAAGGTCACTGCACCTAACATAAGATGTTGACAACAACCTTCAACAATATACATTTCACGGTAATGCATAAATATTACTGCATCATACAACCACCCTAGTTTTTGCACGCTACTACTACTGGCCGTCTCTCATCACCTAGCCATGGGTCACACAATAAATAAAAGTCACTGTCATTTTCCATATAGAATTAATGTTGTTGTCAAGTAGATCATTGTTATGCAAGAAAATCAATCATATAGACACGTCTATGGAGATTATTGTCAAATCCATAATAGTTCATTGTCAAACAGAGTTTTACCAAAGTAAATTCAGTTCCAGACTATCCTCATACTTCTGCTATGAATCACCATACTTTATTACAGCTACAGGTATGTGTTCAGTTCAGTTTTCTATACAATACTTGTTTACCATATTACTTGCAATGCCAAATTATTGTAGAACAAACTTTAGGAGCCAAACTTTTAACTGCGCAAAGGTCTCCAATATGTCTGAGCGAGATACTTCTTCGCTGCCCTTCCAGAGTATTCCTTCACTTTACACCATTCAAGTTCACACAATCACAAGTCATTTTAGAGATGGAGCCCACCAAAAAAAAATTATTCAAGATTTCCAGCTTAAACCGGGCTGCAAAGTTGCCAAACAATATCCAACAAAACCATGCACACGATTCCTGAAGAAAACAAACAAGTTCTAGATTAAGGATATATAGAGGCGATACTAATCAACGAATTTTGCTTGCTTTAAGATCTGTGTTCAATGTATTGCCTGCCCACCTTCAGGAAATTAATCAATTAGTAGTTTGGATTTAATTTTTTTAAACCAAAATGTAATATATAGTCTATATTAAATATTTTTTATAATATTTTTATTGTGACATTTTATTAATTATTTTTTAATAAAGGAGATATTGTTTTTAAATTTAGAGAATGTTTTATTTTTATTGAGGATAAACTATATTAGTTAGTTGGTCGCTTGAATTTTAATGATGTGATTAATCCGAAAAACATTTATCTACAATATAAATCACAAAATTCTCAAATCTAACAAAAAAATTCATGTCAATTCTATTTTAAACATAGATAGAATTACAAATAGCCTTCATATTAAGCTATAAAATTAAAAATCAACCTTTTTAAAAAAAAAGATTTTTGACAAATATTTGACTTAACACATCATGTAATTCTTGACAAATATTTGACCTAACAAATTATGTAATTCGAGTTCCCAAACATTTTTACAGTAAATATCTTGAAATTTGACGATCAGGAGAGAAATGCAATGCAATTTGGATACCTCTATTCTGTTTATTTCTCTCCAATCTACTTCAGCAATTTGGATACATGTATTCTATTTATTTGTTAAATTACTTTTAGTCACTTTTTTTTGGGTCGAGGAAGGTTAATATGAATAGTCAAATTTCAATGTTCATCCGTAACATCCCAAAGAGAATTTCATTATAATGAAGGATTAATCAATTTGACAAAGTGTTACTTTTGGTGCATCCATTTTTCTCTATTAAAAATTCATTTAAAAATCTCATGGTCAAATTTCTATGAAAAAAATATGATTTAAAGACCTCATTGTCAAATTTCTTTAATAATTTTCTCATGCAACCAAATTTTTTCTGTCCAATCTAAATTGTGTACTCATTAAACAATGCCTTTTTGGTGGAGGTGGTTGCTAGTAATGTTCTTTTATGCAAAAAAAAAACTATTTCTAGACTGTTCCTCTCCGAGTTTTCCATCCAAACTATAACTATGTTGCTTTTTGTCATTTTCATTTGGTACACATTATATTTTTAATATTTTTTATTTTTTTTTGGTCTGGAGACACAAGTTGGCATCATTGGAATTGTCATTTGTCATTGTAGATTTATTTAAGTGAGTGCATTGTGTTTTTTTTACAAGCAGACCATGGAGCAAGTATATTGCTTCACTTTCTAGAATGGCAGCAAGATCTGCCTGTGGGGTCTACAATCTAAGCTCCATCAATGATTGTTAATATATTATAGGTCTTGGAATACATTCCTTCCATCTTTAGAATAATATTACTTTAGAAGAAGCCAGTTACCGAGGAAATATTAATATCTTAGAATTGTGTTAAGACCTTTGTAACTCCGGAGAGACCGAGGGAAGCTAGGGGAGGAGCGGAGAAGCTAGGGTTGGAGTTGAAGATAGGGTTTTGGATTCAGGGCACCATGGCGGGGAGTGTAGAGGGGAGTGCTGCTCCCTCCTGCAGCTAGGCAGTCACAGGAAGTCAGAACGTGGGAAAGAAACATTTCAAAAAACCACTAGACAAGATCGTAGAAACCAGAAGTCAGGGGAGATCTAGAGGAAGCGAAGATCAAGGTCAGTAAGGGGATCAATAGGAAACGAGAAAAGAAAAGGAGATCAGAGGCAGTAGTGAAAAACTAGATTCCAGAAAGACCACGGGAGTCTGCAAACCCAAGTCAGGCATTATTCCTCGGGTTGTATTAAGCAACCCAACGATACAAGCTCATAGAGATCATATGACGGAATATGCAATTATATGCAAGTTCATGGGGCTATTGCCGACGGAAAGGGCTTTACATGTTTGGATAAGGAGCCATTGGAAGCCAAAGGGGGAAATACATTTACATCTGGGTTCTAAGGGTTTTTTCACAGTAGTGTCCGCAAGCCTAGAAGACAAAGACAGAGTGTTTGAAGGGGGGCCCTATTTCTAGGTTGCGGAAAGACTCTACCTGCAGCCATGGATGATGAAATTTTTCCTGGAACATGAAACATTCACTTCAGTACCGGTTTGGATCAGACTATATTCCCTTCCTCTGGATTATTGGTTGCTAGAATCTTTGAAAACCATAGCCAACAAGCTGAAACATTTTCTAAAAATCTCAGAGGCAACTACGAAAGGGAGATATACCTCCTTTGCCCAAATATGTGTGGAAATGGATCTATCTGGAACCCAGCCGGAAGCAATCATTTTAGAAGTATATGATGAAGAATGGGTGCAGACAGTGGACTATGAGCACATACCATTTAGATGCCGCAGATGCCATGAACATGGGCATTTATATAGAGACTACCCTACAATCAACAGGGAGGATAATAAAAAAACCCTGTCGAAAGAGACCACGAGGCTTTCACCAAAGTTGGGAGTAAAGGAAAAGGAGAAAAGCATACAAACAAGAAGGCAAATGAAGACAAACACAAAAGACAAAACAACTTCAAGATCCTGAAGGAAGAAGAGGGGAACAAGGAGACAGTCCAGGACATGGAGAATGTAACAACAGAACAAGATAGGGTAGCTGACATGGAGGATATCACAATAGAAAACCAGAAAAAGGATGATCTACCAAGCCTGATGGAGTTTAGTAGGGACCAGGATATGACTCCAAGTGAAGCAGGAATAGAGGACCATGACTTACAGGAGATTCTGGATACGAAAAATCTAGATCTAGAGAAATTTCTGGAACAAGGTAAAAAAATAGGGGTGGACTCCTTGCCAAAAGAGGACTATGATAGAGTAAAACAACTCTTTCTCTGGAGGTCACAAGCGAAGGGAGTGGGAGTGAAAAAAAATCATGAAAGCCAGGAGCCAATTGGGGTCAAGATGATGGAGAATCCTTAGGCACAATCTCCAAAGAACTCAAGTAGGAAAAGAGGAAGAAAGAGGCAGAATGAACTGTTGAACGAATGTGAAAAAATGTTGATCAACTCAGGTAAGATGAAAGATCTTACAAGTTATTCCTTTACTCATCTTAATGAAGTTCACAACCTGGAACATTAGAGGAATAGGTAATAGAAGGAAACAAAGAAATCTTAGTAACAGAATGAAAGAAGAAAAACCAGACATGGCTTTTATTCAGGAGACAAAATGTTCGATGGAAAAGATAAAAGATATTCATAATAAGTGGTTATTCAATTATGATTATTTAGAGGTCAAGGCAGATCATTCGGCAAGGGGGATTCTCACTTTGTGGAACCCACAAAAATTGGGAATTCTGGATGCTAAAGCATCCAAGAACTACCTTTCCCTGATATGTCAACCTACAGGGGAAAAAGGAGATATACATGATTATGAATGTTTATGGACCTCAAAAGCTAGCAGATAAGCTCAAGCTTCTCACTTCCTTGGAGGAACTTAGAGAGAGACATCCCTCTCTGCCCTGGATCGTTGCAGGATATTTTAATATGATAAGATCTCTTTCGATAAAAAAATGAGGCACTAGACAGCTAGGCAGAGACTCCATGACCTTCTAGAAATTCATTAGGAACATGAGGCTAGTGGATACTGAAACTTTAAATGGAACCTTCACTTGGAACAACAAAAGGGGAGGGGCCCATCAATTTGCTTCCAAACTTGATAGATTCATGATTTCAGAGGACCTCTTTCTCTCAGGACCTGCCATGACAGCTTCCATTCTGCCCTTTGGAGGATTAGATCATTGGCTTGTACAGCTGGAAGCCACCTTTATGGGCACTTCGAGAAACAGACCTTTCAGGTTTGAAAATACCTGGCTCTCACATCCTAATTTCACTAATAATGTTGAGACATGGTGGAGAGAGGTTCAAAAATGTATATGCTCTAGTAGAAACTTAAACATATAAAATCACATCTTAAAGTTTGGAACAAAAATGAATTTGGAGATATCTTCAAAGCCAAAAGAGAAACTGAACTGAAGCTCTAGGAGATCAACTAGGTCATCATCACAGATGGCTTCACCGAAGAGAGGCGAAAATTTACTGACTCTCTGCAGGAAGAATGGGAGAACCGATGCTTACAAGAAGAAATTTTCTGGAGGCGGAATCAAGAATACAATGGATTAAAGAGGGAGAAAGAAACACAAAATTCTTTCACAAAACCACCATAGCTGACAGGGCACACAACAGAATCACAAAGATCAAATATTCTCAAGGCTTTGAGCTAGTTTCTCATAGTGATATGGAATCGGTCCTTGTTCAGCACTTCTGCAACATTTCAAAGGAGCCTCTGGAGGACAGATTTAGGCTCATTGAACATTTCACTCAATATGTCCCTCAGCTGGTTACCAGAGAGGACAACCACAATCTCAACAGGCCAGTTTTGGAAGAGTTGGTAAGGGAAGTGATTAATGAAATGCAAAGTGGAAAAGCACCAGTCTCGGATGGATTCAATGTAGATTTCTTCAAGGCCTGTTGGGAAATTGTCAAATCTGATATCCTTGAGGTGGTGGAAGACTCAAGAAGATCCAAAAAGGTACTAAAGGCTCTAAATGCATCCTTCATAGCTCTAATCCCAAAGCAGGAAAATGCCATGACTCCGGATGGTTTTCGTCCCATAGCCTTATGTAATGTGGTGTATAAAATTATCTTCAAAGTAATAGCCAATCGACTCAAATCACTTCTACCCTCTCTCATTTCGGAGGAACAAACAGGCTATGTGGAGGGAAGACAAATCCTCAACAATATCATCCAAGCTCATGAGGTGGTACACTCTCTCAAAAGCAACAAACAAGCTCGCATGATCATTCAATTGGACCTCTTTAAAGCCTATGACAAATTGAGCTGGGCTTACATAAGAGAAATTATAAAAGCCTACGGTTTTGATTAGAACTAGATAAGATGGGCCATGGCATTAGTTACCTCAACCAATTTTTCCATATTGCTTAATGGAGCTCCTTCAAGGACCTTGACTCCCTCCAAAGGGCCCAGACAAGAAGATCTGCTTTCATCGTTCCTCTTCATCCTCATGACGGAAGGGCTAGGTAGAGCGATTAAGATGGCAAATGCTGAAGGAAGAATTTAGGGTATCAAACTTACCACAGATGGAGAGGCAAACACTCATCAACAATTTGTAGATGATACTATGTTTCAGGGTATGCCTACCGTCAGGGAGGCCAGAGCAATCAAAAATATCTTAAATGACTTTGCTATGATAGCAGGCACTGAGGTAAGCTTGAAAAAGTCCAAAGTTTTTTTCTTTAACACTAATATTTCTATTCAGAGAAATATTACTAGAATTCTTGGATTTCAAAGAGAACATCTACCTTCCAAATATCTTGGCATTCCTCTTACTGACAAACCACTAAGCAAGAAAGCGTGGCAACCCATTTTAAATAAACTTCAGGACAAGATAAAAAAATGGACATGCAGATAACTAAATCTGGCAGGATGCCTTGTACTCACACAGGCGGTCCTGCAGGCCATTCCCATTTTTATGTTTTCAACTCTTCCTGCTCCTCAAGGTATTAAGAAACTAATAAGAAGCATTCAAAGGGAATTTTTGTGGGGTAGAGGGGAAGAGAAAAAGAAGTGGGCTTTAGTAGCGTGGGACAAGCTATGTAAGCCCAAGAGCCATGGTGGTTTGGGGCTTCATGATCCTGAGACTCTCAGCAAAGTCTTGGGAGCCAAGCTTTGGTGAAGATGGATTAAGGAACTGAATGCCCCCTGGGCTAAGCTTTGGAAACAAAAATATGCCAAGAACTGGTAGGAAAAGGATCATATTAGAATGTCAAGGAAAATCAGGGGATCCCATATTTGGAATTTTGCCTGGGATAATAAAAACATTGTTCAGCACCATTGTTTTTGGGAAATTCGGGCAGGGGATCTTGCTCGATTTTGGGAGGATAACTGGCAACAGGAACCCAACCTTTATAGGGATGAATTTTCAGATCTCAAAAATGACACAGACAACAAAGGTATGGTTCTGGTAAAATACTTATGGGATTAGGAAAGGAACAATGGAAAATGGAGGGAGTGGAAGGATCTAGGATACAGTGATGAAAAACAACTGAAAAGCAAGGCAGAAGCCCTCACCCAAGAGCTCGAGCATAGAATAATTCTTGTCTCTTCCTCAACGGATCAATCAAGATTGGGAAAGAACACTGAAGGCAACTTTAATCTCAAAGAGGCCAAACGGGAAGTCACAAGATTTAACTATGGGAATCCTAATCAGATCTGGAAGAAACTCTGGCAAAGTTCGTATTGGATGAAAATAAAGCTTTTCATCTAGCTAGTGCATTAAGGAAGATCTTAACTTGGGAGAATCTCCTCAAGAAAGGCTTCATTGGTCCTTCTAGGTGTTACCTTTGCGGTGCGCATGAGGAGACGATTTAACACCTTATCAACCTCTGTCCTTTCACTTCCAAGATGTGGGACTGGGTGGCTGCTATCTTTAGACAAACTGATAGGGATAGTCTTAGCATATCCAACACTCTAAGGAATTGGAGGAAGAACTTCTTAGGGAATGAGATAGTTAATAAATCTTGGCATATGGTTCTAGGTTTTGTCATATGGATGTGTGGAAAGAACGCAACAGTCGAATCTTCAAATAAAAAACTCAGAGGCCCCAATACATAATTGAGAAAATTCTAAGGCAGCTCAAAGACACAGTTAGAAGCTTGCTGAGGACCCTTCCTAAAGATCCTCCCCTGCCCCCTAAGGACAGAATTTTACTTCACTTGGGGCTCTAGTCTATTAATCCTTTGGGAATAATGAAGACAATGAACCTTCTAAACACGTGCACTACCATCTGGAAACCTCCTCCTTATGGTTTCTTAAAAATCAATATAGATTGAGCATCTAAGGGAAACCCAAGATTAGCGGGCTTTGGGGGTGCCATAAGAGATGATCAGGGACATATACAGATGATCTTCCATGGCCACTTGGGGAAGGCCACAAACAACATGGCTGAGCTCATGGCATTAGAGCAATGCTTGGAAATCATGGTGAATTTAGGTTCACACAATGTTATAATTGAAGCGGATTCAGAATTAATTATTAGAGAGGCTAAAAACATTAGTAATGGCACCTCTCCAGATAAAGTGTCAAAGCACTGGAAGCTCTTGCAGGTTTTCTACTGAATCTATTCTCACCCGCGTACCCTCAAAATTGTCAGATTTTCTCATGTGAAAAGTAAGGCTAGTATGTTAACAAATCGGTTGGCGAATGAAGGAGTCACAAATAGGGACAAGGATTCTAGGTATGCTTGGGATTCACTTCCTCCAAGTAAATTGCGGGAGGACTGTCTATGTAACACTACCTAGGATATGGAACTATGGACTAACAAGGAGGATCAGAGGAACCCTGAAGACCAGCGGGAGGTTGGAGGATTCCATACAGTCCAACCTGTCATGGTTTGGTGATTTTCCAAGGTCAAGATTACCTTTGGTTGATTGAAGAATGGTTTTACTTAGACTGTTCCATAGGGCGGGGTAGCCCTTGTCATTTGGCTTAGGAGGTGGTTGACAGAGAATCCAGGTGAACGGGATTGGCTCAAGTACTGTCTGCTGGAAAGAATTAAGGGACAACACGTGGCGATAGGTCCGGTGGGTTTTTACGTGAGTCAACCGGTCCAATACCATAAGCGGTATATCGGGCGGGGTCTGAACGGTTTCCGATTTTTCTATGTTTGGCTTCGATTCCACTCTTTGAACGACACGTTGCTAGATGAGGAGAGAGAAAACTACCCTCATTGGGTGATTAACTCTCACGTTTCTCGGCCTTCCAATATCCATGATGATCGTTGGATCTTAATCAGTGGATCAATGGTGGCGATTATGTATGTGCGTTGGACGGACCTGAAAAATATTTAGAGTGTTACGCTTTAACTTCCTTCAGGTCCTTTTGTCTGTTTGTCAGTTTGTCAGTTTTCAGTGTGACTTGTGGTGGGACCTCTTGTGGTTCCATGGCGGGTTTTGGACTTTCCCTCCAAGGTTTACTATGCTCCTTATGCTTTGTTTGGTGGTTCTTCCCAATTTTCTGGTTTAGGTTCTCTTAGTTTGGGGAGATTGGATTGGTTTGGATTGCCCGGTTGACTGTTGAACTCTCGTAGAGAAGGTGTGGCTCCTTGTAAATTATGTATATTTGACTAAGTTTAACAGAAGGTCCTACTCTTACTTGATAAAAAAAAAGACCTTCGTAACTCCAATTTAATATGTTTTAATGAAATTAGACAACTACTTAGCCAAATATTTCGATCTCATTCACTATTAAGCATGTGAACTCAAGGGCTTAATATGCTCGAGTTTCATTTTTTTGTTGGTGTTTGATTGTCCAACTTCATTTGTTTTTATTTTTCACAATTAAGGTAAGACTGCCTTTCACAATAGAATTATATCTTTGAATTTGTCAAGACAGATATGTCTAAGTTTTTTATTATTAAATATTATTTTCGGAATAAAAAACAAACATAGTGCATAATTTTTATATTATATTTGTTATATAAAAATGATTAAGGATGAATGAAGTAGATTTTTTAGACTACATCTCATTATAAAAGGATGTGTAGGTTTGTTTATCCCCATGCCCTTTAAAATAAAAATAAAAAATAAAAATTATATTCTAAATAGAAAAATAATGTCGGCTATAATGTTTAAATCTTATAATTTTTAAGAGATTTAAATAAACTATTGAAGATCTATGTTAACTATTTTATGTGGATGTCAATTTCATATATATCTATACATAGAAAAAAATAAAATTTTTATGGTTACATTTTTTATTTGGTCCTATATATCTTTATTTAGCATTCAAAAATACAATTTAAACAATGAAAAATAAGGCATTGTATTTTGCACTTTAAAAAAGTTTTTACATGAAGAAATTTGATCCCTCTCGTGTCATGTTAGATCTGTACTTAAGATGGATCTATGTTGGTTTAGTATTTATGGAGGATAAATAAAGTTATGAGGGCGAGTTAGTTCAATTGGTTGAGTTCTCATTCTTAAACTAAGTTTCCATGGGTTAGTTCAATTGGTCGAGTTCTCATTGCTAAAGCAAGTTGCAATTGGGAGGTCATAGGGTCAATTCTCCTTGACACCCTTGGGGTTAGGCTGATTCCTTGCCATTAAGAGGTCACAGGGACACACGAATATAATATAAAATTGAAAACACAAGCATATAATGCAAGGATTCTCCCCCTCCTCCCACTGTAGTAGAGCATGGAATTTCTGCAAAAAGGTTAATTATCCAATATTGCTAGTTGTTTATTTCCGTGGTTTTATTTTCCATTTTCAGTCTTTTGAGAAAAAGCTCTATGTTTCTACAAGGGGCTTCTTTTCAGAAAAACAAACCGTAACTTGTTTTTGAACGGTGCAAATGAGAAACTTATGGTTATAGCATGCACTTTTCTGCGACAGAGAAAACGAGTGTTTGTTAGAATATCGTCCCGTGTGTTTATCAGATTCTCCATTTATATTCAAAAATCATGGGAGAAGTTTTCTTCATAACCCTTCAATATCAACGTCAGGTTATTTTTGGGTCAATAACTATTATGTTTCACTTTTGAAAGTGTCTTAAATAATTAAATTATCTTACTATAGTTCATTGATAATAATTAATATTTTAATTATTTTATTTATTGATAATAATTAATAACAGTTCATTGATAATAATTAATATCTTAATTATTTTGTTTATTGATAATAATTAATGATTTGTTATTTGAGAATTATGATATTTTTTATTAATTAATATATTAAATGTGGATTACTAATTGACGATTAGGCTAGATTTTATTGATTATTACCATAAATGCGTGTTGACTTATTACCACTTTATTTGAAATAACTGGTTAGTAATTCATATATTTTGTTATAATGTTTAATCTTAATTCAATACCTAAAATCAAATATGATTTTTATAATAATTTATCTTTTATTTCAAAAAAATTATAGCTTAAAAAGATTTTCTTACTTTCAATTAATTACCATAATATTTTACCTGATGTGGTGATAATGGACCACAAAAGGGTTTAGGACGAGGAAATTAATCTCCTCCCATGCGATGATTAATGTGATGACGCATGTTGGGGAATCCATTGTTGGCAAGCGGGTTATGAAGGTTCATGATTGAGCCATGATTATAAGTGTCGTTTGGTTCACAGTGATTCACAACTGTGGCTTTCAGGGAATGGGCTGTGAGATGTCAGTGGGAGTTTGCTTTCATGGAGCATAGGGTGGCTATATGTTACAACCATCTCTTTCCCTTTGCTCTAAGAACAAAAAGATGACTAGTAATGCAGATGCTAATGGTTTCAATTCAGGGGAGGAGGTGTCTTCGAGCATAATATTCTGGGACTCTGGTTTGTCACGGAAGGTTCAAGCTATGGAGTTAGGGTGCACCGACCTCCATGTTGGGTGGGTTTCCTTTGTGTTTGCTTGTGAGGGTCCCGTTCTCAACTCTTTGTGGATAAAGGTTACATGTCTAATTTTATTTTCTATTCAGAAAATATTCTTTGGTAAGTTTGGAAGGGACAATTCAAGGGTGCCTGGAATGTTCTTGGTGCTGATAGGTGTGGCTGAGTGTGGAAGAAGAGGTTGATTAGCAGCTATTGTTTTGCACCTTTGTCATATCTCGTCTTTGGTAGGTGAGTGGGGTGTTGGGCCTATAAACCGAGGGTTCTTAGTTTCTTATGGGGGGCCTTGTTGCCGTTTGACATTTTCAAGGGCCTGGAGAAGTTGGTGTCTCTGGTTGTGGCAGGTGATTGGACAGGGTGGTCAATGGTGTTCCCTGAGCAAGGATTGAAAGGTAGCTATAGGATGATCAATGGGTTTTATTTCACACATTTAGCATTTTCATTTAATTTTTATATAGGGAGGATACTTGGGTTTCATTTGTAGAAATGTCTTCTAGATTCAAACTGCTAATTATAATTTACTAAAACAATAGACTTGAATATACTCTACTCATCAGCGGAAACAATTAATTGATCAAGAAATAACCAAGCATATAAGAGAAAGAATTCAATTAACACATTACACAATGATTTCCTAGGGAAAGCCACAGCTAAAAACCCTTTCTATTTGTATGTTTCATTAGTAAAAAAATATTAGAAGATTACAATGTTTTTCTTAAGCCTGAGAAACCTCTGCACTATCTCTATCTATCTCACAGCTTCCTAGACAAGCCTAGGCCAATACTTAACCAAATCTTGGCTTGCCCAAGTCCCTATTTCCTTACATTTTTTACTTGGGAACTAGCCCCCTATTAATTAGGGAAATTCCTCAATTGGAGTTGCGCAATCCTCATAGGCCTTCCTCTAATTGCATGCACCACATGTACAATTTGAATGATTATACAACTGATAGTACACTGCTCTTGAACTCCAATATCAACTGGGTAACTCTCATATTTGACATGCATGGGTTATTTATGAGTGAATCATCAGTTAATTAATTGAACACATGAAGAAACACCCATTGCATGACCTCCTATTAGTTCCTCCATTAGTTGGAACTAGTTTAACTAGCTTTAACTCAGTTAATTTGAATTAATTAATTACAACTCAAAATAAACTCAACCAAGGCTCCTATAAAGTAGGAGACACTCTACATGACTCAAGTTAGCCCTTAACTCAAGTTAACTGAGCCAACTAAGTAAAATTAACTTAGTTAACTCATACAAGTTGTCTTGTGATGTGGAATTACAATTTTATTCCTATTTTAATTCAAGGAAGAATTAAATCAGGATTTTCCTTGTTGCATTTTTAACACTCCCTCTCAACAAGAAAGAGATTATTAGATACTCCAATCCTACCTCTATAGAACTCAAATTTGCCTCTTGACAGTACCTTAGTCCATATGTCTGCATCCTATTCCTCTATAGGAATTTACTCCAGCAACATGATTCTCCTCTGCACACAATCTCGTAGATGGTGATATCGAATATCGATATGTGTGGACTGATCATGAAAAACTGGATTCTCAAAGAGTTTGATACAACTCTGATTGTCATAGTAAATCACTATAGGATCCATCTGCTGACCAAATAACCCAACAAGGATCTTTCTCATCTAGATAGCCTCACAAGTTGCTTGACTAGAAGCCATGTACTCTACTTCTATTGAATTGAGTGCAACTAATATCTGCTTCCTGTTGTACCAAGAAAATTTTGTTGACCCAATACTGAATATTCCCCCTGATGTGCTCTTCCTGTCTGATGGAATCCCTACCCAATCTGCATCTATGAAGCCTTGTAGCTTCACTTCCTCTATCTGTCTGTACTAAAGACCAAACTGAGTGGTGCCTTTGAGGTATCTCAACACATGTTTAGCTTCCTTCCAATAGAGTCTGGTCAGCTTAACCATTGCTTGACTAAGCTGGTTAACTACAAAACATATGTTCGGTCATGTGTTCACCAAATACATAAGTGAACCCACAAGTTTCTTGTAAATAGTAGCCTCCACTACTTCACCTGAAGTAGCATCTTCCTTCTTCCAATTTTCTACTAGAGGAGTCTCCATGGGTTTGTTTCTCTCCATGTGGAACTTCTTCAGTATCTTGTTGGCATACTTTCCCTAAGAGATAAACTATTCCTCATCTCCTTGCCATATTTCCATTCCAAGGAAATAATGCATGAGCGTTAGGTCCTTGAAACCGAATTCTCTCGCAAGATACTCTGTGCAAGATTTGACCAGATTCTCATCACGTTGGAATTAAATCATTGACATATAATACTATAATCAATCATTTACCTTTAACCACAATATTGTAACAACTTTCCTCTACTTCACTTTTGGTGAAGCCCGACCTGGTGAAATAGTTTTCGATCCTGGTGTACGAAGACAAGGTTATTACTTCAATCCATACAACACTCACTTGAGTTTGCACACATGTGAGTCTCTATTGAAGGTCTCAAATCCTTCTGGTTGCTTAATGTACATCTCTTCCTAAATCATTCCTTTGAGGAATTTTGTCTTCACATACATTTGACATATCTTCCATCCCATATGCACTGGAAGTGCTAGAATAGATCTAATTGAAGAGTACCTTACTACTAGAGCAAATGTATCCTTGTAATCAATTCCATCCAACTTAGAGAATCCTTTGGACAAAAATCTAGCCTTGTGTTTCTCAATACTCCCATATGCTACTTGCTTTACCTTGTAAAGCCACCTGGAACTCACCACTGACATGTTTGCTGGTCTTGGGGCCACTTCCCAAACACTGATTCTGATAATGGAGTCATAATCCTCTACCATTTCATCAATCCATACTAGTTGTTGCACTTCTTCCTCGAATGAGGATGGCTCAAATATCTACACTCTCACTCATCAGATCCAGTAGGTAGTGTACTAATATGGTGACCTCCTCTTCTTGTGTTATGATGAGGGTTCTCCCACATTCTCTCTAGCATCATGCATCAATCTGTCAACTTATTTGGTTCACTTCCTTTCATCTCTAGAGGTCTTTGCATGAGTGGGTTCTTCCACTCTCTACTCCTCATCATGTGGCTGCTCCACATCATCTTGAGGTTCTTCTTTTGGAGCTAAAATATCCTCATCTTCATGCAACTGAAGATTCTCTCAAGGGAACATCTCATGGCCTTCTCTTTATCAAACTTCACATCTCTATGAACCACTATCATCTAGTGAGATGCAAGGTACACCCGATAGTTGTGAGGTGTATTAGTATACCCCATAAATATGCCCAACTTAGTTGTAGGCTCTAGATTTTTCCTTGCATCCTTGGTAACATGATAATAAATTGATTAACCAAATATCTAAAGTGTGCCACATCTAGTTTCTTACCTAAAAAATCTTCTTCTGGTGTACACATCCCAAGAATCTGATGAGGACCCCTATTCTGGACATATAAAGTTGTGTTGCATGCTTCATACCACAAGTGAAATGGTATGCCCTAATCATGTAAGATCACCCGTGCAGCTCCCACAAAACTTTTGTTCTTCCTTTCAGCCACCCCATTCTATTGTGGGTTACGGGGTGTTATTAACTCCTGTCGAATGCCTTTTGATGCACATAAGTTCTTGAATTCATTCGAAACATATTCTCCATTGTTATCGCTCCTGAGAGCCTCCAATTTCCTGCTAATGTCTTTCTAAACAAGTGCTTTAAATTCACATGCTTTAAATTCACAAATTTAGAGAACGTCTAATCTTTCTTCTACACAAAGAAAATCCAGCACTTATGTGCGAAATTATCTACGAATATTACATAATACTTGTGCTTGTCCATGGAGGCTATTGAGAATGAACTAGATACATCTGAATGAACTCTTTCAATGATCTCTTGTACTCGACTGTCCTTGTCATGAAAGGTGGCTTTGTCATACTTCCCCAATGTACGCCCTTTGCATGTATCTCTCTGCTATAATGCACCCTTGGGAAGTCCGGTAGAAATATTTTGCATGATATTCAAATTCCATGGTGCAAGTGGCCCAATCTTCAATGCCATAATTCATCGATTTTGCAGCTTTTCACCTTCTCTTCTTTTGTGCTAAAAGTAGCACAATATTGTACATCCAATTTGTAAAGTTTGTTCACCTGAAACCTGATACGCTTCACTTGTCCTATGGATATGTGATGAAAGGAAACCTTTCCTTTGCTAAATATCACATTGTAGCCATGGTCCTCTAACATAGCAACTGAAACTAAATTCTTCTTCAAACCCGGAACATGCATGACATCTTTTAATTTGATTGGAGAACCATAATCCCTATGAAAATTAACAGTGCTAATGTTATTCACGCTATACCTTCCATCATCTCCCATCTCGATGTGCATCTGTAGGCTCTTCTCCTCCAAGTCACTAAAAATTTCTTTGTTGTTGGTCATATGGAATGAGGCTCCATTATCCAAATACCACAAACTACCCATCACTGTTGTCACCATGCATGCAATGAGGGTGAAGTCCAACTCGAATTGTGAAGCAAGAGCTTCACCTGCCGCTTCTTCTGATGGCTTCTTTCCAGTGTTCTTGTGTAGACACTTCATCGCATAGTTTCCCAACTCATGACAATGAAAGTATTTAATCTTTGAAAAGTCCTTCTTCTTGTCGCCTTAACTAGAATCTCCTTTAGATTGGAATTTCTTTCCCTTCCCTTTATTTTCCTTTCTAGCTAAGGAACAATTCACCTCATCATCATGCTTGGATGAGGTTCCATCTCTGGTGCTCCGTGTTATCTCTTCTTGCACCAAGATAGACAAAAAGCACTCCCACTTTGGTGGATGTTCCCTCTCATTTACCAAATCCTGGTAGTTGTACCAACTCTTGGGAAGACATAGAACTTCTAGGCTAACCAGATCATCTTCACGAACTATAATACCAATGCTCCCAAGCTCATCCCAACATTAGGTGAACCTACTCAAGTATTGTGGTATTATGTGGCCCTTCTCGATCTTGATCTTCCGAAGCTTGTCCTTCAATGCCAGCTTCATGTTGTCATTGTTGCTTTGAAACAAGTCAATCAATGCTTGCCACATTGCATATGGTGTATCCTTCCCATGGAGGTTTGAGACAATATGATCTCGAACTCCTTCTAGTATGATCCTTCTTGCCTTTGCAACACATTTCTTCCACTCTGCCAGATCTTGAGCATATGTTGTTTGAGGCTTAGGAATATCTTTGTCTATGAATTCATTCAACCCGTTGTTTTCTAACACTGCCTCCATCTTATCCTTCTAAGTAATATAATTCTAACTACCCTCAAGGGTATATTCAAGTTTCAATCCATAGAACGACATCCTGCTAGCTCTGAAGAATGATCCTGCAAATTTGATTTCACCTACAAAGATAAACTAATATTTTCCTCTTCTAGTGTGATTTCTTCTCCGATACCATGTAGAAATTCCTTATATATTCAAACTGCTAATTGTAATTTACTAAAACAATAGACTTGAATCTACTCTACTCATTAGGGGAAACAATTAATTGATCGAGAAATCATGAAGCATACAATCAAATCCACACATTACACAATTATTTCTTGGGTAAGGTCACAGCTAAAATCCCCTGCTATATGTATATTGCATTAGTCAAAAAATATGAGAAGATTACAATGCTTTGCTCAAGCCCGAGCAACCTCTACACTATCTATATCTATCTCACATCTTTCTAAAAAAGCATAGGCCAATACTTAACCAAATTTTGGCTTGCCCAAGTCCCTATTTCCTTGCGTTGTTTACTTGTGAATTAGCCCCCTATTAATTAGGGAAATTCCTCAATTGGATTTGTGAAATCCTCATGGGCCTTCCTTTGACTGCATGCACAACCTGTACAATTTGGATGATTATACAACTAATAGTACAATTCCCTTGAACTCCAATATCAACTTGGTAACTCTCAGCTCTGACATGCATGAGTTATTTATGAGTGAATCATCGATTAAATGGTTGAACACATGAAGCAAGATCCCACTGTCTAGCTTCCTACTAGTTCCTCCATCAATTGGAACTAGTTTAACCGACTTTAACTCAGTTAAACTCAATTAATTATTTAGAACTCAAAATAAACTCAACCAGGGTTCCTATAAAGTAGAAGACACTCTACATGACTCAAATTAGACCCTTAACTCGAAACTAAGCCAACTAAGTCAAATTAACTTAGTTAACTTGTACAAGTTGTCTTGTGATGTGGAATTACAATTTTATTCCTAATTTAATTCAAGGGAAAATTAAATCATGATTTTTCTTGTTGCATTTTCAACATCATCGAGAAACTGGTTCATTGCATGGAAGACTTCATTTATGCATAGTGTGGAGGTTATCTGAGCTTGTATGCAGCCTCAACAAGGACTCGTTCACAGAGGTGTGGGTCGTCAGGGTCAAGGTATAGGTTACCAAATGGGACGTTGAAACAATGAGGAAGTGGTGGACCAACAACCCGCTAACTCACCCGGGAGTGCAGACTTTCCCCCTCCCTTTGATTCTTTATAAATGTAGATTGATCAAGTTATAGTGTTGGTGGAGAATTTTTATTGATACAGGCATAGTTATCATAACAAACTTATCACTTTTTTGGACAACCTCCTACACAATCAGTGGCATATCATGGATCGATTAGTCTCCCTTCGTCAAGGATAAAAGATGATACAAGAGAGGTTGAACTATTTGGAGGGTAGAATGGTGCATACAGAAGCACATGTGCACAAAACCTTTTGCCCTCCTTTGCCACTTGAAAATGGTTTGGATGACCATTCTCCATGTAATTGAGTTGATTAAGGAATAGTATGGGTTGCATTTTAATTCTCAAGCTTTTTTGGTTAGTTTGGGCATAATTTTTGTGATTTTTAAGTTTACTTTTGTTGTTGTCATGATTATTTTCCATTAATTTCAGGCCAACAATTGCAGTAGGCATGAGGTTGGAAGGTTTGTGAAATCAAGCTTATCACGATGTATCTTCATTATGACTTAATAGAAAATTTTGGACTTACAAAAAAGAATTACCATAATATTTTAAGAAATAAATGTAATTTATTTAAATCCTAATTGTTTTTACAAAATGCTTTTTTTTAATTTGTCCCATACTTAATAGATCATTTTTATGATTTTATGATGATAAAAAACTATTTGAAAATGAATAAAAGTTCTTAGTTTGTGTGTTGAAGTATGCTTTGCTTCAATGAGCTAGGTAATGAAGCTTCTATAAGTCATAGATCCAAGTTGATAATCATTATTGATAAGAATTGAGAGGTGGAATTGTAGACAAGAATAAACTCAAAATAGAAGTGGAGTGAATTAACTCTTCAAAATATTCAGTAACATCCAATTGATTACATAGGAGACAAGGAAGCATAAACAATAAATAACATAAGTTAACTGAACTAGAAATCAACTAGAACTCAACTAACTGAACTAAAATTAAAGTAACTATGACAACTAGAAAACAAGGATGAGATAGTGAGATTAATGCTCTCAACACCCCCTCCTAATCTCAATTATTACTATTATTGGAACTTATAATGCCCTTGTGTTCTCTCTAAAATTCAAAGAGTTTTTCCTAATGGTTTTGTAAAAATGTCTACAAGTTGATCTCATGATCCAAAAAAATCAAGAAATATATCTCCATTATTAACAAGCTCTCAAATGAAGTGAAAGTGTGTGTCAATATGTTTTCTCTTTTTATGAAACACGTGATTTTTGGATAAGGTAATGGTGGAGTTGTTATCATAGAAAATAGGATTTGACCCCTTTTCAATATGGGAAAGATAATTCAATAACCTTCTCAGCAATAATTACCGACAAGTTGTGGAAGTTGCAAATACATATTTTTCCTCTACAAAAGATATTGAAATAATGGACTATTTCTTCGATTCCCATGAGATCGGATTTTTCCCAAGTGAAAAGTGTACCCTAAATGTGCTTTTCTGATCGTCTAATGTGCTTCATAGTGTCCATATTTGTAGCCTGAGAGTGAGAAATCTTTAGAATTCTTGTACAATAAGCCATAGTTTAGTTTCGTTGCAACATATATTAAAATTATTTTGCAACTTTCTAGTGGGAATCCTTGGGTGATTCCATAAATCTAGAAACAAAACTAGCTGCGAACATGAGAAACAAAACTAGCTGCGAACATGATGTCCGATCTAGTTGTAGTGAGATACAAGAGAGAACCAACTATAATTTTATACAGAGTAGAGTCGAATGATGGTCCATCATGTTTACTCAGCTTGGTGCCTCGAGAAATTTTAGTTTCATCTAGTTTTCAACTTATAATTGTAAACTTGTGCAGGATGTCGGTGGCATGCTTTTGTTGACAGACAAAAATACCATTTTCTGAATTTCATTTCCCAAGAAATACTTCATGAGGCAAAGATCAGTCATGTCAAATTTTGTTTGCATGACAAATTTAAATTCTTCTAAAATCAAATTACCTGTATAGAGAAAATCATCAACATAAAGGAAAACAATGAGAATTTACCTTTATTATATGTTTTTCTCTATAAAGTTTGCTCGTGGTTGCTTCTATGAAATCCACTATTGATGGGATAAGATTCAATTCCATTGTACCAAGCACATGGAGCTTGTTTCAAGCCATATAAGGATTTCTTCAACTTATAAACCTTATGATCTTGTCTTGGAACTTAAAAATCATGTGGCTAATCCACATAAATCTCTTCTTCCAATATGCCATTTAAAAGGCATATTTGACATCCAATTGAAAAATTTGTCATTTATTTTGAGATACATTGGTCAAAATAGTTCTCATTGTATCTAACCTTGCTACTGGAGCAAAGGTTTCACCATATTCTATGCCAAGTTGTTGAGAGAATCTTTTGGCAATTAGTCTTGTCTTATGTTTCTCTCTTTTTACTTTTTCATTCAATTTGGTCTTGTAGATCCACTTGACACCAATCTTGGCTTTGTCTTTTGAGAGATCGACTAGTTCTCAAGTTTCATTCTTCTTTATGGTTGTGATTTCCTTATTCATTGTGTCAACCCAACGTTTCACTTTTACTGCCTCTTCAAAGTGGGTTGGTTGACAGGAAAGGAAATAAAATATTTTTCTACTGCAATCATTTTCTTTCTCATATATATATCCTTGATGCTTCTAGTTTTCTAATTATCTTCTAAAGATTATGATTTGTTGTTGGAATAAGTACCATTTTCAACGTGTTGTGGCTCTTCTTGTACCTACAATCTTGGCATTCTTAGTGGATAAGCATATTGATATGAAGGTTCATCAATTTTCTCACACCAAGGTTTTTTTCAAAGAACTTAACAAAAATTTCTTGGCGAGTGGATTGTATAGTTTATAGGATTTTGATTGTTCATTGTAGCATAAAAAGATGCATTTTTCACTTCTATCATCAAGCTTCTTTTGTAATTATTCTATAAAAATTGCATATGATACACCAAATATTCAAAAGTGAGATACATTCACATTCTTACCATCTAAAAATTCTTGAGGTATTGTATTTTTACTATTGGTTTTTGAAGATCTATTGAGAATATATAATGTAGTAGAAACAACTTCAACCCAATACTCATTGGACAATTCCTTTGTGCAAAGAATGCATCTTCCCATATTAATGATTGATTGTTTTTTTCATTCTACTAATCCATTCTATTGTGGAGTGTATCTGGTTGTGTCTTGAATAATGGTTGCTTCTTGTTGAAAAAATGTTGTGAAATTTTTGGAACGATATTCTCCTCCTATGTTTAACCTGAAAATTTTCAAGAACTTGCCACTTTGATTTCCTACTTTTTATTTGAACTCTTTGAACTTTGAGAAAGTATGAAAATTATTTTTAAGAAAATAAATCCATATTTTCTTGTTATACTCATCAATAAAGTTCATAAAATAAAACTTCCATAAATAGATACTATTTGCATTAGCCCATGGATATCTGTGTGGACTAGTTCTAAGGGTTATTTTTCTATGTTGGAATATATAGGTAAGTTGTCTCTTTTGTGCTTTCTAAGAATGAAAATTTCACAATGACAATCTTGTTCATTCACAATAGGGAGATCAGTGACCATCGAATGTTTCTGGAGAATACTAAGACTCTTGAAGGGAATATGACAATACCTAGAATGCCATAACTGTGACTCATCTATCTTTAAAACATTGTGTGCAAATGATTGTGACATATTTGTACCTTTGAGAGTCAAGGGAAACATTCTATTCTTGGTATTTTATGCCTTGTCTATAAGTATTATACTCAGAGGTTTCTCAAAAATATAACAATCCGTCCTTTGAAATATTATATTATAGCCATGTTCCATCAATTGAACTACACTAATGAGATTATGCTCAGGTGTGGAACATGATAAGCATATTATATATATATATATATATATATATATATATATATATATATATATATATATATATATATATATATATATATATATATATATATATATTTGTTTTTATTTAGTAAGAAGAGGCACAATACCTTTCCCTTCATCTCTTATATGTGAATAGGCACCAAGAGTAATTTCAGATTTTATAGAACCATTAATGCTGGAAATGATATTTTTGTTACCTATCATATCGTTGCTGCAACCCCTATCCAAAAACTATAGGTCATCACTGTAATTATCTTCAGAAGCATGGTAGGAAAGAAACATGAATTCAAAGGATTGTACATCATTATTGGAGATATGGACAATTCCTCTATGTTGATCTAACTATTTCTTTCGACATTCATGTTCATATTGTCCAAATTTATTGTAGTAATAGCATTGGACATTAGATTTGTTTCTCCATTTTCTACTTGTTTGCATCTAAATTTGTGAGGTTCTTCATTGCCATAGTTGTTTTGGTGTGAAGCCTTCTACTACATAGTGATTTTTTGTAGATATTCCTCTTCCTCCATCTCACTTTTTCCTTCCTCCATATCCTTTGCTTGTGCCTTTTCCAAGAGAGACTTGTGCTTGGAAAGCTTGTTCCACAAATCCTTTTTCCAAGTTAAGTCGTGTTTCATGTGACATAAGTGATCCATTCAATTGATCTATTGATAATGTTGTAAGATATTTCGACTCAAGAATGGTTATTACAACAATTTCAAATTTCTTTAGCAAGCTTCAAAGGACTTCTTCAGCAATCTTTTGATGTGCAATCATTTCACCAATAAACCTAACTTGACTGCCAATGCCCATGACTCTAGTCAGGTAATGATTAACATTATTTGTTTCATCCATATTACAAATTTCAAACTAAGTCCTCAACATCTACAATTTAACAGTATTGACTGGACCATTACCATGATATGCAACTTTCAGAATATCCCAAGCTACTTTTGTTGTTGTTGCACCAGTTATTTTGTCAAAGATAGAGTCATCAACCAAATTTTTCTATCCAACACTTGACTTGGTGCTATTTCTTTCTTTGTTTGAAAATTGTGTTTCTCTCATTATTTTTATGGATACTAATGCCTCTTGGATTGGCTCTAGAAAATAATTTTGCACTCTATCTCAACAATCTCAAGCTTGTAGAAAAGTCTCCATCCGCAAGGACCGAAATTCATAACTTTTTTCCAAGCAGAATCAATGTTTGTGGCAAAGCAGTGGAGTAAGACATTGTTTATTTATGTATGGAAATTATATATATATATATATATATATATATATATATATATATATATATATATATGCAAAATGGATTCACCTTCACTTTATTAAAAAATACAGGCTAATGGATATGTTTCAAATTGGTGTATCATGAACATAATGGATCCCAACTCATCATTGAGCCAAAACTATAGAATTATCATAGCAACTTATCGTGTACATAATGGATACCACTCAAATACACCACATAAATTTACTTTTCCCCTTTTATTAAAAAAGGGTCAAATTTACTTTTACCTTTTAAAAACTCCATTTTCCCTTTTGCAAAACTCACACCATTATTTTTTCCTTTGTAAAATTAAGGAGTAGTCTAACTAGTGGAATTTTTCCCCATTGGGTTTTGCACCCTTCTCTAGCTAGCAACCATCCTATGGTAACCTCAAATTTCTTTGTGACACTTACGGTATATTCCGTTATGGACTCCACCCCCCAGCTCCATTTTTGTCTCCCACCCACTGTCTCCACACCTAGTGTAACACCACTCTGTTGTATGTAACACTCTGTTAAGAAAAACTAAGTATGACGTGTAACAATGGAAGTAAATACTTTATTATTAAATAAATAAAGATAAATTAATCACTTGGAAAATGAGACACCAAGAGATGAGATTCTTGCCAAATAAAATTCCATTGGTGAATGGGAATGGATAATTCTTTCATGATAAGACTTCTAGATAAAATTCTAGATAAGCTTAATGGATTGGGAGATAAATATCCATTAGGTTTCTTAGCTGGAAAAGGATGCTAAGTTTAACATAAAAGCCTTGTAGGAGAGAAAGGCAAGCTTTTATGGGAAAAGCCTCGCGGGAGAGAAAGGCGAGATTTTCCATGAAAAGCCTAGGCAAATGGATAAAAATATCCACCTAAAAGCAGGACGCCGCTAAAGGAAACCATATCATGAAAGAGGGTATTAAATACCCATTGAAGAGATCAACAAAAGGAAGTTGATCCATGGCATGAATTCTTGGCTCAGGAGTGAACCGAAGGTAGCCAGTTCTAGGTTGGGTGGCAATGCTCGATTTTTCAAATGATGGTTCTTTCAGCTAATCTAGTTTGCTTCAATTGCTTAGGATGTTATGTATGTGGATCCTTACTCTTTATGTTGTCGCATCTTTAAAACTATGAGTATAATTTCACTGTGATATATTATGGTTCATAACTCTTAATGTTGTCGAATTTTTAAGTGTATGAGTGTAGTTGCATGTATAATCTTTGATATGATGGAATAATTATGCATGTGATGACTATTGAATCTAAATTTAATCAAAGTTAAATTGGGGGATGGGAGCCTAGTAGCTAATTGATAATATTGGGTCATGGAGGTATGTGACAAAAGGCATCAAAGCTCTAAGTTCAAATATTGCGGCCTAAGGGCCACTCACCTCTATAGGATGTGGAATGGGTTATACATTTGTTTGATAATAACCAAGGAATTCATGATTGTAAATCAATATAGTATCTAGTACATTATAACGTATGTGATAATTTAAACCCATATCGAAGTGTGATATATAATGAAAAAGAATAGGAAGCAAAAGATATACTTGCGCAGTAGAACTGTAACCTTCTCATATCCCAACTATGAATACAAAGGAGTGGTATGTTAATAGAATTTTTAGTAAGAACTTGGAATAAGTGAAATAAAGAAAATTTATGTAAGCTTGACATAGCTTGCAGTGGATTAAAATGAGCTTCATATTCTTAGTTGTGATATAAAACAATGTTAAGTAAATAAATTCCAAAAGGTAGAGGGAAATCCACCCTAGTGACTCATTTCCCTTGTAAATCGATATTTTCAAGCAAATTGGAAAGGGAAATTTGAACAAGGGATAAAATTCCAATTTCATCACCATTGTGCAAAAGAGAAACCAATTTTAACTTGAGCATGATTTAGTGAATGACGATAAAATTTGAAGCTAAATTGTAAAATTATGTATGGTGAAGGGAATGAGAACTATGTGCGTATAAAAGGCTCTTGGAAAGCCTAAATTGCAAATCACAGGCTGCTCTTGTGATGCCAAATCGTACTCTTCTACGAGAGAGTGGTGACCTTACTTTGCTCATGGGGATTGTGGAGATTGTTGTGCTTATGCCATTCCATTTATTGATAAATGGTATGGTGTGGATAAGAGTGTTGAGCTTCTTGATCATTACAGACATTTTACCGTATCACCTAATGTTTGTAGCATTGATTTCATGTTAGGGAATGAATATGAATACAAGCGTATTGACTTAAAGACCCTGATATTATGAGGGCCATTGATAAGTTCATGATGACTTTTGACTTGCTCATACAATTTATCTCATGCACCTTAATGATTGCAAGTAGCATTCGTGGCCCCGTGGCTCAAGAGATGAGAAGCCCTACAAAAGTGTAATTCTCAGAGGGTTAAACCTTTGGACATCTTGTTCAATGCTAGATCCACGAACGAACATGACACAAATATGGTGATTTCAAGTTTTAATTTCTGAGGATTGTCAATAGGGAAGTCGAGACCCAATCTACCATATAAATGATACGAATATCGATGGCTAGGTGTTGTAAACCTTCTTGTTAATGTATTTGAAAGGTCTAGAGTCCACAAAAGTCTAAAGGCATAGTGTGAGATAACGGATTTAGACATCAGTTCTCGAATATTTTTAAGGAGGCAACTAGTTTTACAATGATAAATGATCATTTTCATTTATCCGTTATATATATTGGTTTGCAGCAGTGAGTATATCTCATTTTTAGAGAACAAAAACCTCCAGGATTATTTCTCTAACATGAAACATGGATTCTCTAAAGTTACAAAAGTATTTAGAAGTGATAGAAATAAATCTTAACCGCAAAATCTTGTTATATCAAAACAATGAACGATAATAAAAGAAAATGCGTGAGGAAGCTCTACGGTCCTGTGAGGGAGATAGATAAGGTTTGGAGATACTAAATCTGACCCGTCCATATTATTTCCATGATGTCGGCCTGAAACCACGATGTTCATTCTCGTATGTATGAATAACTCGACACATTATTTCCAATTCTGCGTGTGAGTGATGTGACGATTGCAAACGAATTAAGATTCCTGAATAAATGACTGTTCACCTAGGCAGGTAATTCATGTTTGGTAATCTTCCATATTAGGTTATAGACAAGCGAAATCATTGTATCTGGGGAGAATGCAACCAGATACTAGCCAACTGAATACCTGTATAGTTAAAAAGATAAGCATATAGCATTTAAGTTTTGATGAGACATTGTCCATTTTGTTCACTTCTCCCTCATGCTACTCGATATTTTCGTACTTGTGACAGTAAAATCCACCTTTGGGTGTTTTCAAGTGATAAGTTATGGCTTTTAGGCATTGATATTTTACCAATTTTAGGTTGCTTCACCCTTGTTCTATCCAACATTAGCTCTAAAAGCCAAGAAGCCATGATACTTCATGCGTTGGTGGTACCAAAGCCCGTATTCAAATTGAGAGAGTAAGGCTGGTTTCAAGTGCTTTCTTGCTTGTTATGCATCTCACAATTTTTACAAAACAAAACTCGCATGCCCCTAAAATGTCGATCAACTATGGTAGTTTTAGGAAGTGGTTGCTATTACTGGTAGATTGAAAGCATAAATGCACCTTCCTATTTGAAATTGGCAGAGAAAAGAACTGGACTGTTGTTTCCTTTTCAAATTCGCAATATTGATGGCTGTTTCCCTTTCGATTCACAAAGGTTCTCTCGTTGAGAATCCACAAATCCTCCATCTATGAAAAATAGTTCATAGGGATAAGGTATATCCCGACCTCCACATTTCCAATGTAGTCATTTCTCTAACTTTCCTATACGTTGTATATTGGAACACGAAGTCTACGCATAGATTGGGATCGACATATCGTGTTAGAAAAAAAAACTTCCTATATCTAATATGTTATTAAATCTGAGTTTACCCTCGATTGTGAGGGAAACATATGAATTATTCTCTTCAAGTTATTTAAGCAGAGTGCAGAAGAGCTGTCGATTCTAACGCACGCACTGTCTTCCTATTGAAATTTCTACATTTCAGTGTTTTATTGGGTCTTTAATGGCTTCCAAGGAAAATGAGAAGAACTGTAGCCATACATAAGAGAAGAAGAAGTGGGAGAATTCGTTGTCTTCACGGGTAGGTCCTTTACATAACATATTTGTTCATGAATCATAATCTGTTTATGCATGTATTGGATGTTGATGCGAACATTGGTATTATTACATGTATTATGTGTGTATGTTTTATTTCACCAGGTCTTTATATATTACAACGCTTGCATCATGAAAGTGTTTTCATCTTTTAATTAACCAACATCCTTCAAACACATATGTATGCATGGTCATAGTATATCAGCGTTAAATGCTAGCCTATAGGTAGAGTGTATATGACTAACAGATTTTTTTGTATGGCTACATAAAAGTAAGGGTTAAACGTTAACCATTGGAAGCACCGATTACCCTTCACCATGACGACGGCTGTATTAAGAGACAAGTATTCCAAATCTCAAATCTCGATCCCTCTGTCGTATGCTTGCAGAGGTAGAGCCGATGCTCCTATTCCTATTCGTCACTCCAGAAGGAGACTGGAACATGGTCAAGGTCCATGGTAACCTTTGGTCGCACAAAACTAGTAAGGTTAAAGGGAATTAAATTATGAGTTGGTTGCCTTAATGCACAACACAAACCATAAGAATAGACCATACCTTCTATTATTTTCCATTAGAGTTGTTAACTTACATTATGCTTTAGACATATGTTGTCCTTCTCATTGCATACGATGAGTAGATACTGTTCCAAACTCATGAAATGATTACATGCATGTGTTTACATATATGTATGGCTCATTTGTGTGGTTACAATGAGATGCAACAATATGCTTACAAGAATGGATGGTGAAAACTTTCATTAATTATCATGTTTTAAAAATTGATTTAAGATATTGTAAAATGGGTATAGTCAAGCTTGATGAATGAACCAGGATGGATTTAATCCTTGCACCTATATTGAATTTCTCAAGTCTAAGTATGGTGGATAATTATAGTAGCATTGTGGGGAGGACCGCGAAAAGCTATATAAGAACAAATAATTCTGCAATATGGTGATGGGTGGAGTAAAGGGTAATACAAAGAAATGACAACAATTAACATGCTAATTATTTTTTTAAGTAGAAATGGTCAACCATAAATTGGTTACTTTTTAAAAATAAGTAGAAATGGTCAACCATAAATTGGTTACTTTTTTTTATGATGCTGACTTATTGAGTGATGTAAAGATTAAATTTTTAATTCATTATATGTGTTGTAGAACGATCTCCAACACTTAGGTTATTGTCAAATACGTTTGTGAGGGCACAAAGGCCCTTTACCATGATTTAAAACTCATTTAAGGTACTTACACATGATAAACCTAGTTTTAAATGTTCTTAGTAGAGTGGGAGGAATGAAATAATTTGTAGTAATTATAAAGTATGATTATTGCAGTGAAAGTTTGGATGATGGGGTTTTGTAGCATAGTCGTCATGTTTTATAAGTATGAAGGCAAGTGTAGAGAATGGCAGATAAGGAAAGTGAATTATTCCATACTATTATCATACTACTTTAAATTATGATTTGTACGATCACTACACAAGGGCATAGCTTAATAAATTCCAACTAATGCCAGTAAGAATAGTCCACTCAAGGGCATAACTTAATGGAATAAAGTTATTCCTATAGAGATCCAAAGAAAGGATGATATATGAAAGAGGAAACGTTGAACTCATATAAGATAACTCACAAACAAAAATAGATAAATTTTCAAGTGTTTTTCTTTCCATAGATCATGGCCAACATGAGGAAAAATAAAAAATAAAAGTATATAAATGGAAATTATATACATCATCACGAAAGAAGTTCATGACATACTATCAACATTAACAACAGTTGATGGTTAATTAAGTCGGTTTCATCCTAGGACAAATTCTGAAGGTTTTATTTAATCTATTCATGAAGGTTCCCATGAAATATCATTAAGCATATCAAACTATGTATTTTTAAAATTGTCTTTCGATTTAGTATGGTTGTGTTGATTGGTGCATCTGCATGTAATGATGCAATCCATTTTGAATGTGGTTTTTCCAATGGTTGAGCCGTTAATTCACATTATTGGGGAAATGCTTCAAATATACACTATTGAAGGGAATTAAACCTCACCAGGTTATTATTAAATATGCATATTTAATTATACATGCCTATTTTGGAACCTACAAGTTTTTTTTAGTAAAACAATCTCAAAATAATTGTAACTAAACTAGATAAGAGGCACAAATTATATTCCAATCTAGATGAAACTAGGGTCAAAGTTGAGAAGTAAATGCACAAATGTAATACAACTCATTATATGCATGTTGGAGAAGACATCATACAGATTATGACTCTAATAAGAAGGTCAATGGTACTGACACCAAAAGTACATCTGGTGTAAATACATAATGGGAGTCTAAAAGCAACTCCCGGTGTTTCTCGATTAATAGTAGTAAGACAATATTAAATACAAACTCAAATTCCAATGTGTAAATTATTCAACTCAAAGTATGCAACCTCAACCTTCACAACATTGATGGGCATATCCATTGAGATATCAATGGGTTTCTACCAATATCTCACAAATAGTAACCTTTCAAATCTGCAGCAAGAAGAATGGTAGATCTTACAAATGTACTTCTTGTGGGAAGTGATAAAATAAAAATGGTCTGTGTGCTTTTACTACATATACACAAAGGGTACCTGCTTTATGAAATGACAAATAGATTATATATGGTGGAGCTTGGTGCATTTGAAAAAAAAAAAGAATAATCCAGAGAAACCTGATTTGGAACATGATTGGTCCGAATTAATAAACAAATCTTGGGTAAAACAAAAAAGTTTCACATTAATACAACTCATGATGATCAAAGGATCTTAGGCTGGTATTAAAGTAATGTATGCATCAAGTGAAATGGAACATATAAAATGTTCTAGATGAGGAAGAAAGAGGATAACAAATCATGCAACAACTTGTTGCTAAATTAAGAAGATGATGGCTAAGTCGCACTAATAATCAGGATTGTGGTGCACAAAGATATTGGGTATATAGAAATCTATTCAAATAAATGGACAACCATATAATTTGAAATGCATATTTTGTACCACTACTTCCTATCAAGTAGTATGGGAGAATTCTACGTGTCGAATTGCTTTGATAGTGTTGTCAGGTTTTGAATATAACAACATAACAATTATTTCATAAACAATTTATGAATTGTATTCTACTAGGTCATGATTTAGTGCTAAGTGGGGTATCAACATGCTAATGACCTAAGTTCAAACCTTGAGTCACATAGTGACTAAAAACTTAACGGGCGTGGAATTGAGAATATTGTAACCTCATGTATGGGAAATGCATGTATTTTCATACTGACTGTTCAATTGGTTTTGGACATACATTGAACTATTCATGGCCAAAAAGGTGTTGGAAGAAGTATAAAAAGAGCAACATCAAATCATATGACATGATTAGTTTATGTATGGAGTACTTTTGAGTACCAAATGATTATTTTCTTGGCTAAAGGAAACCATAGCATGAAAGAGGGTATTAAATACCCATTGAAGAGATCAACAAAAGGCAATTGATCCATGGTAAGAACTCTTGGCTCGGGGGTGAACTGGAGGTAGCAAGTTCTAGGTTGGGTGGTGGTGCTTGATTTTCCAAGTGACGGTTCTTTCAACTAATCTAATTTGCTTCGAGTGTTTGGGATGTCCTTACTCTTTATGTTGTTGCATCTTTAAACTTATGAATATAATTGCATTGTGCTATCTTATGGTTCATAACTCTAGATGTTGTCAAATTTTTAAGTGTATGAGTGTACTTGCATGTATAATCTTTGAAATGATAGAATAATTATGCATGTGATGACTATTGAATCTAAATTTAATTGAAGTTAGATTGGGGATAGGAGCCTAGTAGGTAATTGTTAATATTAGGTCACGGAGGTATGTTACACCCATTAGCATCGATCAGTGTATCTACCAAGCCATGTATCCAATTTAAATTTGAAATTTGAAATTTTAGAGGGCTTGAAAGATTTGAAATATAAATCTGGTCATTATTTACTCCGTGTTTCTTTGACTGGAAGTTGCGAGCAAGAATTCTGTAGAGAGTCGAGTAGAGAGCCGAGAAAGAAAATGAGGGAAGTATTACTTCTTTTTGAGGGGTGTGAAGGAGGCATGCGGTGGTGGAAGGGAGTTGAGCCCTTGCTACCCTATTTTGGCCATCTGGTTGTATATTGTCCATCCCCAGACTGCTCTACAAACGATAACCCCACCCGTCTCCTCCGCAGACTTGCAACCTCTCTTTCCCGATGATCCACAGATGTGAGTGGACAGCATGCAGAGCTCTCTGAAAAATTGGGCCATCAACATCCCTTAGCCCCAATGCTTCCAGTAATCTGATTCTCTGCTTCTGCGGTGTAAGGCTCTGATTCTCTATTTTTATTTTTTTTTAAGCAACAGTTGTTAGTTGTCGCAACATTGTTCGTTGTTGAATATATGTTGCAACAACTCCCTATGGTGTAAACTCCCTTGACTTTGCGGCAACTTGTTGTAGCTTGTTGTAATTGAATATTCAAGCATCGCTGGAAACCCAATCCATATCTGAAGTTTCCTCTCGAAATCGGTATTTTGTGTGTCATGGTTCACGAGGGTTGAATGTGCGTAATTTAGCAATGCGGTGTGTCAGAAGGGAACGATGGTTCCAGCAATGACCGTTTTAGTGATTATGCTATGGGCGCAGTTTGCAGGACATGTGCATTTTGTTTCAGATGATTTACGAGAGTATCATCCGTCATGGAATAGTGTTATAGTGCTCTAATGCCTGGAAAGTTTTTTATGAAAAGTGAGAGGGTTTCTTGCAGACAAAAAAAAATACATCTTAAAATTTCAACGCCTAGGTTTTTGATGTGAACAGTTTAATGAAATTGCAATATGATAGTTCTAATTAGCATGTCCAATTACATATATTTTATCTTGAGGGATGCACTTGTTTTATGTATTTATTGTTGACTTTGTGTAACATCAAAATTCCCATTTATGTTTGGACCTAAAAAAAATTGATTTATGAGCATTCAGTTGAAGTTGTGACTTATATTTTGCATGAATTTGGAGGGCGAAAGCTTTTAACTTTTGAATTATTTAATTAAATAATTACTCTGCAACGTGCTTTGGATCAAAATTTCACAGAGATACCACAAAAAATGAAGGTCACGCCTGGCCAGCCGCATGTTTTTCAGAGCTTTTCTGGTACTTTGTCTCCGATTAAAATATGTTGTTGCAATATTAAGAGTTGAAAATACAAATTTATTGCGTTTGTAAAAATGTCTGATGTGCAAGATGCAAGGGAATAAACCAACATGCCAAAAATCACAAATTTACCAAGAAATAAACGTTTCCAAATTAGAATGTTATGTGAATCAAAATTTTAGGCATGACTCAGCTTCACCCTGAAATAAGTCTTTCAAAATTTACAAAATTAAGAAATAAATCCCTTAAATTTTACAAAATTAACACAAGTAACCCAAAATTTTATGTAAATTTTTTCCCACACAAGAATGATACTTAGCTTTGCCAAATATTTTTTTTTGTAATTAAGAAATAATTATTTTGGTTAGGTTAAAAGTAATATCTTTTTAAGATTTGATGATCTCAAATTTCACCAAAATATAAGTGAATCCAAAATTACAATTATGAAAATTTAATATAAATAATCCAAAAATTTATGGAAATTAACACAATTTAACAATTTTTTTGGTAAAATTGAAAGTTGTAGAGTTTTTCTGATTTTTTCAAACAAAAATGATCTCAAATTTTTCCATTTTCTTTTATTTAATTAAAAAAAAATTGACAAAAGATTGATTATGTGATTTTGCTGAAGATTATCTAGACAACTAAAAAAAACGGTTACCACAATTCCAAAACATACATCTATTTCATAAATGTTATTAATGGGAGGCTTGAACCTATGCAATGAGGAAATAAATTGTTCACCAAACCACTTTAACTAACATCCCATGACATAAGTATTCAAAATTTTAAAATTAACTAAATCAGTTATTTTTTTTAAATTAATAAAATTAACGTAAATAATTCAGATTTGTATGTAGATTTTTTTTCCTCAAGCTAGATGATTATTTGGGTGACGATATAAGTGTTAAATCCTTTAGAATTAGTTTTTCTTTTTCAAATATTAAAAACCATTAATTGTATGTAGATATTATTTTTCAAACAAGAATGATTATTTTGAAAATGGTAAATCTTTCCAGATTAATTTTGTTTTTCTTTTTAATAAGTATGTTTAATTTTTATAGGGATCAAAGTTGTTTGAAGTCTTGGAACATTCATTAATAATGCTTCATCATTGTGACAAACTAGTAAATGAAATTATGAGGAAAAATCATGAGATTCAAGATATTTTTTTACATAGTAAAGTTTTGAAAATGGTAGATCTTTCTAAGATTAGTTTTGTTTTTGTTTTTAATAAAAATGTTTAATTTTTATAGGGATTAAATGTATTTTGAGTCTTGGAACATGCTTTAACAATCTTCATCAATATGACAAGTTAGTAAATACAATTATTAGGAAAGAAACATGGAATTCACGTTATTTCTTTACATAGTAGAATTTTGAAAATGATGGATTTTTTATGATTAGTTTTGTTTTCTTTTTTAATAAGAATGTTTATTTTTTTTTTGGGACTGAAGGGGTTTGGAGTCTTAGAACATGCATTAATAATCTTTCATCAATGTGACAAGTTAGTAAATACAATTATTAGGAAAAAAACTTGAGTTTCAAGTTATTTTTTTTACAGATTAAAATTTTGAAAATGGTGGATCTTTTAAAATTAGTTTTGATTTTTTTTTCATAAGAATGTTTAATTTTTATATGGATTGAAGGTTATTGGAGTCTTGTAAGGTGCATTAATACTCTATCAATGTGACTAGTTAGTGAATACAATTATTAGGAAAAACATGGAACTCAAGTTATTTTTCTCACACAATAGAATTTTGAAAATGGTGATTCTTTTAACATTAATTTTGTTTTTTTAATAAAAATGTTTAATTTTTATAGGGATTGAAGGTACTTGGAGTCTTAGAACACACATTAATAATCATTCATCAATGTGGCAAGTTAGTAAATACAATTATTGGGGAAAAACATGGGATTCAAGTTATTTTTTTTACACAACAAAATTTTAGGCATTGGGTAGTGAGTCTCCCTTTCAATCCCAACAAAGAAGAGACCAAGAGAGATGTGAGGTTGTTCCTACTTGGCCAACCCTCAATATAGACTCATTTAAGAGTGTAAGAAAGTTACTCTATTCCAAAGCATCAACATGTCAACTTAAGAGACTTGAACCTGGGGAGAGGATAACAACTATTCTTCCCAACCACCCAAGATAAACTCAATTAACATGGGATTCAAGTTAATAGATGAAATTATTAGGAAAAAACAAGTGATTATAAATTAATTATACCTTTTCAAGGTTGCAAGTTAGCAAATGAAGTTACTAGGAAATGGGATTCTAAGGATAAATAGTTCACGCTCATACTATACCATATCTTGAAACATTTGTTCAATACTAAATACAAATAATTTATTAGGACTCGTGTTGATCATATGAGGGTCCTTAGCATATGTTCAATTTATGGTGAAAGTGTGGTATTGAATTTACAAGAGGTTTTTCAAGTCTTCCTGAGGGTGGGATAATGGAAATGTTTTGGGAAGAATTCAAGGGAGGTTCCCAAATTAGTGTTTTCAAATATTAGAACTACAAAATAATCATTTTGAGGAGAGGTTTTAAAACTAGTTTGGTTTATTCCAACTCCTTTGGTCTATTTCTAATTTGATTTTATTTCAATTCTATGTGTTTGGTGTTTGATTTACTCTAAAATTTTGGTCCCCTTGAGGTTGTGTGTATCCCCCCTCTCTCTCTTTCATACCCTAGTATCCCATTTTACTGGTCTTTAGTTTTGGTGTTTTGTTACTGTAAAGGATACTGCCAATTTCCAATAGCATTTTTCCCTTTGTATTAGATTTCTTTATCTCAAAGTTGGTTTTATTTCACTCCTTCATATTTTCCATCTATATAAGGGTGCAAACATTGCTGTTAAAAAACTTGTTGTAAAATTGCATATTAGGAATATCTTCTAATTCGTGCATGCTTCCCAATTTTATTTTGGTCAATAGAGAGAGAAGCATGTCTCCCAAGTCTCTTTACTTGACATGTTGATGCTTTGGAATAGAGTAACTTTGTTACACTCTTAAGTGAATCTATATTGAGGATTCACCTAGTACCAAAAACCTCACCTCTCTCTTGGTCTCTCTTTCCTTGTAGCTCACTACCCAATGCCCAAAATTTTATTGTGTAAAAAAAATAACTTGAATCCCATGTTTTTTCCGAATAATTGTATTTACAAACCTGTCACATTGATGAAGGATTATTAATGTATGTTCTAAGACTCCAAGAACCTATAATCCCTATAAAAATTAAACATTCTTATTAAAAAAAAACTAATGCTAAAAGATCCATCATTTTCAAAATTTTATTGTGTGAAAAAAAAATAACTTGAATCCTATTTTTTTCCTAATAATTGTATTCACTAACTTGTGACATTGATAGAGTATTAATGCACGCTCCAAGGACCTTCAATCTATATAAAATTATACATTATAACTAAAAAGATACCAAAACTAATATTAAAAGATCCACCATTTTCAAAATTTTAATACCTAAAAAAACTTGAAACCCAAGTTTTTTTCTAATAATTGTACTTACTAACTTGTCTAAAGGATTGTTAATGCACTTACTAACTTGTCTGAAAGATTGTTAATGCATGTTCGAAGGCTTGTTAGTGCACTTACTAACTTGTCTGAAGGATTGTTAATGCATGTTCGAAGGCTTCGATAAACTTAAATCCCTTAAAAAAATAAACATTCTTATTGAAACCAAAATCAAAACTAATCATAAAAGATTAACCATTTTAAAATTTTACCATGTAAAATAAGTAACATGAATCCATGTATTTTCCTAATGCACTTACTAACTTGTCTGAAAGATTGTTAATGCATGTTCGAAGGCTTGTTAGTGCACTTACTAACTTGTCTGAAGGATTGTTAATGCATGTTCGAAGGCTTCGATAAACTTAAATCCCTTAAAAAAATAAACATTCTTATTGAAACCAAAATCAAAACTAATCATAAAAGATTAACCATTTTTAAAATTTTACCATGTAAAATAAGTAACATGAATCCATGTATTTTCCTAATAATTATATTTACTAACTTGTCATATTGATAAAGGATTATTAATGCATGTTCCAAGACTACAATTACCTTTAATCCCTATAAAAATTAAGCATTATTATTAAAAATAAAAACAAAACTAATCTTAAAAAGATCCACCATTTACACAGTTGTACTATGTAAGAAAAGCATCTTGAATCTCATGTTTTTTTCTCATAATTACATTTACTAATTTGTCACATTAGCTAAGCATTATTAATGAATGTTCCAAAACTTCAAACATCTTCTATCCCTATAAAAATTAAACATTCTTACTAAAAAGAAAAACAAAACTAATCTCGAAAGATCTACCATATTCAAATAACCATTCTGGTTTGAAATATAATATCTACATAAACTTAATGGTTTTTATATTTGAAAAAGAAAAACTAATGGTTTTTATATTTGAAAAAGAAAAACTAATCCTAAAGGATTTAGGACTTCTATCCTCACCCATATAATCATCTTTGTTTAGGGAATAAAAAAATCCGCATAAAAATTTGAATTATTTATATTAATTTTATTAATTTTTAAAAAATAAGTGATTTGGTTAATTTTAAAATTTTAAATAACTTATGCCAAAGGATGTTAGTTGGAATGGTTTGGTGAACCACTCATTTTCCCATTGCATGCATTCAAGTCTCCCATTAATGAATGAAATATATGGTGTAAAAATGATAACTAAATTTTTATTTTGATTTTAAAAAAAATTAACACTTTTAACATTAAAAGAAATCATTTTTACGAGAATTTTTTTTTGTTAATTTAAATTAAATTGTGTTAACTTACATAAAATTTTGGGTTACTTTTATTAAATTTTGTTAATTGTACTTTTGGATTCACTTAGGTGAAGTTTGAGATCATTAAATCTTAAAAATTAGTAATTTTAACCTAATCAAAATAATCATTTTTCAATTTAAAAAAATTATTTGGCGAAGCAAAGCTTTATATCATTCTCGTTTCGAAAAAAAATTACAATTTTTTTTTGGGTTACTTGTATTAATTTTGTAAATTTTAAAAAACTTATTTCCTAAATTTGTAAATTTTAAAAGACTTTTTTGAGAGTGAAGGTCAAGCATGCCTAAAGTTTTGATTCACATAACATTTTAATTTGGAAACCTTTATTTCTTTGTAAATTTGTGATTTTTGGCATGTGGGTTTATTCTTTTGTCTCTTGCACATCAGACATTTTTACCTTTACCTTCCATTACAAACATAATAAATTTGTATTTTCCACTCTTAATATTGTGACAGCATATTTTAATATGAGACAAAGTACCAGAAAAGCTCTGAAAAACATACGGCTGGCTAGGTGTGGCCTTATTTTTGTGGTATATCCACAAAATTTTGATCCAAAGCACATTGCAGAGTAATTATTTAATTAAATAAATAATTTAAAAAATTAAAAGCTTTCTCGCCCCAAATTCATTCAAAATATGAGTCACAACTCCAACTGAACGTTCATAAATCAATTTATTTTAGTTATAAAACATAAATGGCCATTCTAATGTTACACAAAGCCAACCATAAATACATAAAACAAGTTACTATAATAAACATAAATGGCCCTTCCTTTTTTTTCGTAAGAAAAAAACACTAAATTTATATATAAAGTATAAATCAATACCTTTCTCCAAGAGAAATATAGTCATTAGCACTGAGCATATCATCAAATAGATCACTCATCTGATATGAGAGATTCTAATATATCACTATACAATATCAAACATGTATACAATAATGAAAATGACATCCTATAAAAAAGTTTCATACTTCACAGCGTATCAGTTGCCAATGATCCCATATAGTAATTCATCGATTCCAAAAAATCAAAAGACCATGCAAATATGCCATAGAGAAAAATAAAAGAGGCATATCATAGATATGTTATCCCGGGAGTGTAAATCCCCGCATTCAAAATATTGTCGCGCAGTTTTATCTCTATATACATCCAGTAATCCCATCTTTGATAGCTTGTCGGCATTTTGGTTGTATTCCCTCCCAATGTGCTATATCGTGTAGTCACTAAGGGAGCCCCATATATTCCCAATCCGACTAAGCCATCCATGTAGATGTGGTTGATTAATACTGATATTACCCTGAATATGATCAATGATAGCCATTGAGTCCCCAAATATATGGATAGAAGGGATGTCCAAATATGAAGTGAAAAAAGGAGACCCCATAATGAAATAATTTCATCCTTCATATTTGTACCCTGACCAGCACCCCAGTGTACCCAGAATTCCTGTTCCTTCGATATTCTGACCCAAAAACCACATCCAAAAATTTCCCTTTGTGCCGCTCCATCGAAAAATGCCATCAGATATATATCCCTAGGTCCAAGCTTCTTAGAAATAGTACGCATGGGGCCCCTGCTATTGTCCATTGAAAAATGATACCAACCAATGATGTGATCGTAACCTGAGTTGCATGTTCCCTGAAATTTTCAAAGATAATCCTGTTGTGCCATCGCCATATTTCCCAAAAGAAAGTTAATGGAATAGTCCGCCATAATGTATTTTGTTTGCTCCACCAACTTAAGCATTCCGGGATGTTTGAGAAATTTTTGAGTGGGAAATCAATATAATGTGCAATATAGCACTAGATCTTCATAGAAATCGGGCATGTGAGGAATATGTGTTCATTATTTTCCACTGCTTCCCTACACAAGACACATACTCCTGGCCCTTGCCAGTTCCTCTTTTGTAGATTTTCCCATGTCAAGTTCTTGTTTTTCCAAACAAGGCATACAAATAATATGATCTTAATAGGGATTTTTGTTTTCCAAAATTTATAAAAGTCACATACCTCATTATTGTGTGCCCCTTGCAAACAAAAGGTATTATATATATCCGCCACAACCACACTACCAGCCTTCATCTTTCCCTGCCAAGTGATCCAATCTCCACTAGCCTCCCATCCGATGCCAACCCATTTCAATTCGGTTCTAATCCGCTCCCATTCCCCTACTAGTGGACCTTTCAGCCCCATCTCATCCAACCTTTTCTAGATAGGATAGTGTCCATTCCATGTAGAGATGGCCTAGTTCCAATAGAAAATACCCCTATTGTGTATGCAATGTATGAGCTCATCCGTGAGGGTAAAGTTGCTTCTAATACCCAAAATGTTGTCCTGGCCAATCAGAATACGATGTCTAGAACCAAAAGCCCAACATAAATTCTGTAGGAAATAGTGTCTAATCTTTAAGGAGTTTAGACTTCTGTGATCCATAACATTGTATAGATAATCTTCGGCAAAATCACATAATCAATATTTTGTCGACGCGTTTCGAACCAACCAGTGTGGTTCATCGTCAGGACAAGTTGAAGACCAATCCGGCTTAGCTTGATTAAATAGAGTGTGCAGAGACTCCAACAGCTATAATGCTAACGGCTAATTTTGACCAATGATCATGGTCAAACCTCTAAAATGGTTAATAATATTTCTCGACAGAGGCCCTGGAGATTGAGAAAAGGCCGAACAATCTTAATAGGGATGATGGCTGGAGGATTAGCAGTTGCTGGGTCCCAGCCTTGTCTTCCTAGCTTCCTCGTCCCTTTTGTTAGGTCTTAGGATTTCTGTCTTCCCCCTCCTTTAATTTTTTCTTTTGGCAGATTGGTCCTATTATTTTGGAGTGTTTGAGTCGTTAATTTGTTATGAATTAATTTCGGGCTAATTACTGTATTAATCATTGATATTTATGTCTATTATAACCCTAGAATTGAGTCTCCCTTTAACTATTGTCTGAAAACCCCTTTTAAACCTTATTGACATAGTTAACCGTAATATTAAATATGGATAAATTATGATATACCTATAATATTAGTTATAGTAATAAACATAGACTTTATCAACCCTGAATTATGGTATTTATCCTGTAGTAATAACATATTTACCTAGGGTCTTAGTTATCTTTAATATTTTATTGGAATTAATAAATATTGAACTAATATTGATTATTTGACCATTAAGTTTATAAGATAAACTATAATATTCCAATAATATTAGGTATTCTATTATTAATAAACTTGGCTTTAACAACCCTATACGAGGGTATTTACCTATTGTGACTAAATTCTAGGATAATATTGAATTATAAATTATTTAGTAGATATAGATTATTTAATATACATACATTATTGTTTATAACTTATTATCTTGATGGACCATTTTATTTAAATAATGAATATGATATACTAAAAAAAAAAAAAAAAAAAAATGCAAAATAATGATGATATAACTTACCAAGGACCATTGAATCTTTATCACACAGCTATCTAGGTAACTATTTTCTAAAAATAATTGATTACCTTTTACTTGTATTTAAATTATATTGGATTAATATTAAATTTAGATTATTTAATATATATAATTTATTAATAACCATTATAATTAAAATATTAATATTATAATATGAATTCTCTTAATATTTGAGATAATAATAATAATATATCTATTTTTAATTAACAATTGAATTCCTTTATTTACCTTTGTCGAGAAATATTATTAACCATTTTAGAGGTTTGACCATGATCATTGGTCAAAATTAGCCGTTAGCATTATAGCTGTTGGAGTCTCTGCACACTCTATTTAATCAAGCTAAGCCGGATTGGTCTTCAACTTGTCCTGACGATGAACCACACTGGTTGGTTCGAAACGCGTCGACAAAATATTGATTATGTGATTTTGCCGAAGATTATCTATACAGTGTCTAATCTTATTGAAATTGTGCCATATGGCAGACCCCGAGGTAGTCTCGATGAGGTCCCAATGCATCCAAACAACGAAATCCATGTCCTTTAAATATTTGTGTCTAATAATCCTGCCCCATATTCTGCCTCCAAAGATACCCCTCCACAGTGCTTTTTGTAACAACGCCCATCCAAATAGCCTCATATCCAGTATACCCCACCCTCCCATTCTTTTTGGAGTAGTGATAGTGGCTAATTTAGCCAGGTGATATTTATGTTTGGAGATACCACCTGACCAGATATATTGTGCCATGATTCTATTAAGTTTCTTGATGATGGAACTTGGGATACAATATAAATGAGCCCAATACACACCCAACTATGTAATCACAGATTGTGAGAGAATAATACGTCGCCCCAGTGAAAGACATATGTTCTCCCACCTTGAAATATTTTTATAGTACCGATCCACTAACCACATCCAGTCATTAAGCCTGTATTTGTTGGGTTTTATATGATATCCCAAGTATTTCATGCCCCCCTCCAATATCTCAGCACCAATACCAAATAAGTTTTTGATGTAAGAAATATCCTCCAACACGCACCTACCATATAAAATGATAGACTTCTGTAGGTTCATAAAGAGCCCCGTAGCATTCTCGAATCTGAAAAAAATATGAGATAGAGCCATCCAAGCGATCCTATTTATCATGCCCATAATCAAAACATCATCCACAAAAAAATGTGAGAAATCCTGATGTTGCAGCCCATAACTAGAGGACATAAAATACCTGCCACTACAACTTTTTTAGTGTGTAAACTGAGATAATCCATAGCCAATATGAAGAATAACGGAGATAGGGAACAACCCTGTCTGAGCCCTCGGTCCACCATGAAGAAGTCAATGGGATATCCATTGATAATAATTGCATATCGAACATTAGTTATACAAGCCATGATCCATTCCACATTTCTGCCCTGTAAACCAATTTTGTGTAAAAGCATCCTCAAATATCCCTAGTCAAGACAATCGTAAGCCTTTTGTAGATCGACCTTCATGACAACAACATTAAGTTTTTTGATATGTATGGTATGTATGCATTCTTGAGCAATGGCCACAACATCATGGATTTGCCTGTTCTGTAAAAAACCAAACTATTCAGGAAATATGTACTGAGATAGAGTGTGCTTCATCCTGCCAGCAATAGTCTTTGATATAATATTATATATAAGATTGCACAATGATATTGGTCTATAATCTGAGAAATTCCTAATGGATGTCCCTTTTGGGATGAGGGCGATATAAGTCGAATTTATATAGGGATGGATATACCCCCAGACTCTTGTTTCTTCTACCATAGCCAATATGTCCCCCTGAAATATGTCAAAGAAATGGGTAAATAACTCAACTGTCCATCCATCAGGACCCAGACATTTATCTTTCTTAAATGATTTAAGAACCCCCATGATTTCCTCCCCCGTGACTTCCTTGAATAAAGCCTCATTTGCAGCATCATCAAACATATTGGGGTATACATCCACCCCACGAATTTGTTTCCTGACATAGTTCGCCACCCTTTGACCATATGCCATTTCAAAATGTTGTACAACTACATTACAAATCACTTCTTGGGTATAACATCTGTTACCATTTGAATCCTTAATCTCCCATATGGAATTTATGTTCCTTCTGTGGTTAGCGAATCTATGAAAGAATTTGGTATTTCGGTCTCCTTCTTGGATCCAAATAGCCCTGCTCTTTAGTCACCATGTAGCCTCCCGAAGTTTTAGAATTTGATTTCTCTTCAGTTCCAGTGTATGTATATCCATCTTTAATGATATCGGGGGATTATGTAATAAGAGAAGTGGACTCAACTTCTCCAAAGCCACAAAAATATCATTTAATTCATTTTTCATTAGGGCCTTCTTCCGCCTGTCCCATTTCTTAACCACCTCCTTTAGAGCCCTGAGTTTGTTTATAATATTAATCATAGGGGATGAATCTCGAGTCTGACCCTTATGCCAAACCTCCCCCACAAGAGCATCGAATTCAGGGTCCATCAGCCAAATTTGATTGAATTTAAAAGGAATTCCATATCTGAGGTCCTCTTGTCGCCATAGAAGAATAATGGGTCAGTGGTCAGAAATATAATTACTTATGATGCCAGATTCTATGGGCCCAAATTTATCCACAATATTTTTGTGCAAAAAGGAATATGTCCAGTATTTTTCCACATAACCATTACCCGCCCACCTATTATCCCATGTAGGGGTGATCTTGGATGGCCAAATATCAACAAAATTGTGATCGATTATGATATCTTTTATCAGTTTAGCGATGGAATCATCATTTCTGGTACCTCCCCAAATTTCATCAAGACCAATAGTTCAATTCATATCTCCAGCCATGATAAGGGACTCAAGAACTAAGACCTTAGATTCAACCAACTTTTCCCAAAATATGAGTTAGTATTTGTACCGGGCATATATGTTTAGAATATGTATGCGCCATGGGAAACCTCTAATATTATCGATTTCGAGAGGAAACTTCAAATATGGATTTAGTTTCTAGTGATGTTTGAATATTCAATTACAACAAGCTACAATGAGTTGTCGCAAAGTAAAGGGATCTTCCACCATATGGAGTTGCGCAACATAGATTCAACAACGAACAACGTTGTGGCAACTAACAGCTACAACAGAGAATTAGAGCCTTACACCACAGAAGAAGAGAATCAGATTACTGAAAGCATTAGAGCTAGGGATATTGATGCCCTGGATTTTTAGAGAGCTCACATTTACGGATCGTCCACTCACATCTGCGAATCGTCAAGAAGGAGAGGCTGCAAGTCATAGGAGGAGACGAGCAACGGAATTGTTTGGAGAGCAGTCTAGGCAATATCTTGATGACAATTCAGAAGCAAAAACATGCATAAGAATAAAATAGAAATATAAGTGGAGAAAACTAGCTCTTAAAAATATTCAGTAACAACTAAATATATTACATAGGAGACAAGGAAACATAAAAAAATAAAGAACTAGGTTTAATTGAACTAGAACTCAACTAATTGAACTGAACTGAAACTAACTGTGGGTAAACAAGGATGACACAATGAAATTAATTCTCTGAACAATTATCCCAGTGGCTGAGTATCGAATAAGGCTAAGTGTTAGTTTTAAATGATGTTAAGGTAAAAACTGTTTAGCGAAAAGATATATTAATTTTTATAAACATTAGTTAATCCAAAATATTGCTACATGCTTGGTACTAAATTGACATATTGTTATAAAGTGGTAGAGTATTTGATTATAAAACAATGGTGTAATGGTAAACCTTTTATATGCATTTTTACAACGTGTTGGATATTTTCTAAGTACCAAGGAAGTGTTTAACCAACCACCATATCTCTATGAATCTATTTCTATTTAGTACACGAATCTACATTATAAAAACATGAAACTAACTATTCATTCAAATTAGAAACTCATAATTTTACTTAATGTAATGAGAAACATGACATTGCACCTAATCAGAGGGATTGGGTGTACAGATGTAATTAATATAAATAAATAATAGAGAATATAGAGAGTCATCGGGAGATGAACTGAACAGTCACTCCCTCTTGTATATAAAAATGAACAACCTGAATGAATAAGATGAGTTTTGATTTGAAGAGTTACCTCCTCGTCTGGCATGGTATCAGAGCAGGCGCCATTTTTTGGCTTCCTCTTTAATTTTGTAACTCCTATTCTATTTTTCCTTTGTTTTGAATCTTTTGCAGGCTGACATCTCTGTCAAATCCCTGTGAAATCTTATTTATCGTTTAATACATTCGTTGAAGCATGTTGCATTGGAGCTAGCTGTTGAAGTCGAAGGTGCTATAATGAATTGGATTTCCTCTGAGTATGGTACATATACCCTTTCATATTGAAGAACCATATATCCTCTTTCGTATTCACATATATCCTTTTTCGTATTCCCTTGAGCCGGATCTCAAGTATTATAAACCCATATATATAAATATCGTCGGGTCCACTTTTTAATCGCATATCGCAAATCTCTTGCCCTGATCAATACCACTGCATGTTTGTGATGCGATCATACCCTTCATTAAACCCCCTCGAACACAGTTCCCAAGGTTTCACTTTATCTGGCTTGTTCTCCTCCGTTGATCTCAACCTCCAGATATGACAGCTGACATTGATTTCAGGGGGGACCACTTGCACGGTGGTTATCTGCCTGAAAAGTGCCTTTTAATCTCCACAATTGATCTTCACCTCCAAATCTAACGGTTTATAGTGATTCCGGGTGCATTAGTTGCACGAGAGTTACCCGCCCGATACGAGCAATTTTTCTCTCTCCCCTAATCGCTATGTGTCCATCGCTTAGTGGAATCGGGCGCTCCCCTCTCAATACCACTTACCTTTTTTATCCACTTGAAATCCCACTTATAACCTGAAATCCGCCTTTAGCCGTGGTTATCACCCCGACTTGTTTTGCTTGCGATAACCATTGATCTTCTACCATCAACGGCTCCACGAATCAGCTTCCGATGACCGTTGATTCCTTTCCACTTGAACGAAAGCTCATCTTTGCCGTTCATCTCTTAACACCGTTCATCTCTCCGTTGTTCATCTCTTAAACGTCAAACTCTTGTATACGGGTGAAAGAAGGTGATACCAGGTTGAACGCTGTTGGTATAATGCAATTGGTATAACGATATGTGTTCAATCATATCTATTATGGGAGTAGTTCTCAATGGAAAGGATAATTATCATGAATGGTCGTGGAAAATCCAACACACTCTCATTTTTAATGAGCTATGGAAAGGAGTGTGTGTTGGAGAAGGAGATGAAGTGCCAGTCCAACCTACCTCAGACAAGGAGCTCACAATTTGGGAAAATAAGAACAACAAAGCCTATGCATTGATTGCAGCATCAGTAAGCGAAGAGGTGAGTCAACATATTTCGCCATTTTCAAATGCTTTCGAAGCCTTACAAGATTTGAAAGAACTCTATGACTCGCACTCAGCACTTGAAGTTGTTAAAATCATGATTAAACTCTTCACCCTTGAATTAAAAAAATAATGATCCTTTTGCTCTTGCATCCGAATTAAAATCTATAACGCATGATATCAAAGTCACTAAGGTTGAATTGGATATTCCTCTGATCGCTTTTCTCAAGGCACTTTATCCTACTTACTCCAATTATCTTGAGTCATTGCAAGCAAATGGAAATCTCAAAGATATTACCTTTGACTCTCTTGCGAAAAAATTTGCTGAAGGAGAGAAAGATTTTGGAAAGAAGACAACCCTTGAATCTTCTGAAGAGGCTATGTGCCTTGCTCATAAAGAAAAGAATATTGCCCAAGATTCTTCCAGAGGAAGAGGTGGTCGAAGAGGAAGAGGAAGATATTTCAGAGGCAGGAGGGGCAGACACTCTCAAGGAGAAAAGTCAGATTTTCACTGCATACGCTACAAAAGAAATGGATCACATGATGCCTCCACATGCAAGTTACCTTGGGACAAAATTTCGCAGCAAAGAAACCAACCCAATGGTAAAACTAATGACAATGACAAAGGTAAAGCACCTGAATCCACTCATTATGTTGTGGCACAATGTAATATTGGAGTAAATGAAGACTTATTTAATGCTTCACTTGCTTCTTCAAAAAATGATTGGTTGCTTGATTCAGGAGAAACTTGCCACATGACTCATAGAAAAGATTTTTTTGAAGAATTTACTGACAATGTTGATGGAGCAGTATACTTTGTAGACCAATCAAAACTAAAGCCATCAGGGCTTGGCACAATCAGGCTTAAATTGCCTGGTCTTCCAGACTTTCTTCTGCATCATGTTCTATATCTCCCATAGCTGATGAGAAACTTGTTGTCCTTGGTCCACATCCACTAGCAAGGTCACTCCATTCATATGTTTGATGGCAAGCTTGAGGTGAGAAAATCATTTGAACATTCACTTGTCATGACGGGGATAGAAGAAGAAAGGCTTCTCAAACTGCAGGGTACCTCTGCTCGTGCTGAACATTTCTCATACAATTCTCATTATGAAGAAGGTACATTTCCATCAAGTTTATTATGGCATGCTATATTTGGACACTTGAACTATGACAGCCTCCACTTGTTGAAGAAATCTGGGGTTACTAGTTTGCCTACAATTCCTAGGAAGCTTAAGAAATGCGATGCTTGCATTCTAGGAAAGCATAGGAAACATTCCTTTCATGATTCACACTCCGAAGCACATAGAAAACTTGAACTCATTCATTTCAGATTTATGTGGCCCAATGATTGTTCCTTCTGCAAATGGAAATAAATATATGATGACATTTATTGATGACTACACCAGAATGTGTTGGGTTTATTTATTGAAGAACAAATCTAATGCTTTTCAAACATTCAAGAACTTTCATGCATGGATTGAAAGTGATGCACAATCTCATATTGGCTCCATTCACACTGATAATGGAAAAGAATATACTTCAAATGAATTTGAAAACTATCTTCGCCAACATGGTATCAAACATCAAACAACTGTGCCTTATAATTCCCAACAGAACGGTGTAGCTAAAAGAATGAATATGACATTCTTAAATATGGTATGCTCCATGTTGTTCTTCAAAAATGTAAAAATGATTTTTTGGGCTGATGTAGTTCTATGTGTTGTATATGTAAAGAATAGATGTCCATCTAATGCTATTAGAAACAAGACTCCTTATGAAATGTGGTATGGGCACATTCCTTCGGTAAAGCATCTTAGCATCTTTGGTTCCACCTGTTATGCCTTGATACCAAAGGTACATAGAAACAAACTTGGTGCAAGATGTCATAAGTGTATCTACCTGGGGTATTCAAACAACTCCAAAGCATACAATCTCTATGATGAAGTCAACAAAAAGTTTGTTGTATCTAGAGATGTAATCTTTCTTGAATCATCCAAAACTGACGATGTTGTTGAAAGGAAACTTGATTGCTTGGATAGATTCAAAAATGAAAAATCATTTCAAGAATTTGATAATCAGATTCCACATCTTGAAGGGGGGATTACTATACTAGATCAACCTGTGGAATCTTCTTCTGAAGCATGCTCTCCCCTACATGAAACTCCAACAATGGATGATACTTTGAGTGATGTGATTGATAGAATTGGGAGACTCAATCTTGATTCAGTCCCAACTCAATCAACGGAGAAGCCTAGACCATCTAAGAAAGGTCCCCCAAAGTGGCTGACAAAGACACTTGAAAGTGTTCATCCTAATGAGGTTGGAAAGACATGAACTATAAATTCAAACTGGAAAAATGGAGGTAATGTAGATGACTTTGATTCACCTATTGATATGGATGTTTCTTATGATTGTGAATTCAATTTGTCTATATATTTTGAACCAACTTCCTTCAAAGAAGCTGCTTCTTATGATGAATGGAAAGAAGCAATGCAAAAGGAGTATGATTCCCGGATAAAGAAGGGCACTTGGAAGCTGGTTGATCCTCCATTAGGAACTAAACCAATTGGATACAAGTGGGTCTACAAGAAAAAGTATAAAGTTGATGGCTCACTTGACAAGCACAATGTCAGACTTATGGCAAAAGGTTTTGCACAGAAGGAAGGGGTCGATTATGATGAAAATTTTGCCCCAACACCCAAATGAGCTACCATCCGGACACTCTTTGCCTTAGCAGGTTAGAACGGTTGGACAGTCCATCAAATGGATGTAAAAATTGTTTTCTTGAATGGAGATCTAAAAGAAAAAAAAATTATGTCCCAGCCCGAGGGATTTTCTGTGAAATGACATGAACATAAAGTATGCAAACTTGTGAAATCCTTGTATGGCCTCAAACAAGCACCATGAGCCTGGTATGAAAAACTGACTGAGCATCTTCTGAAACTCAATTTCAAACATTATGATCTTGATGATGCAACTTTGTTTGTCAAGAAAGTTGGAAAAATAGTTGTATATCTTGTGGTATATGTAGATGATATTTTGATGACAGGGAACACTAAAAGCTACATTTCATCCATAAAGAAGGAATTGAGAAAAGTTTTTGAAATGACTGATTTGGGCTATGTTCATTACTATCTTGTTATTGAAGTAACTCAACATCCGAAGTCCATATTCATTTCTCAAAAGAAGTACATTGGAGATCTGTTAAATAGGTTTGGCATGACTGAGTGAAATCCTCTGACTACTCCAATGGAACAAAACTTTAAGCTCACATCCATTGAAGGAAAATAATTTGAGGATGCAACAAAGTATAGACAGATTGTAGCAAGTCTCAACTACCTAACTACTACCAGACTAGACATTTTGTTTGTTGTTGGAATCCTCTCCAGATTTATGCAAAAGCCTTGTGAGGGACATTGGTCTACTTCAAAAAGAGTTCTAAAGTACTTGAAGGGAACTCAAGACTTTGGAATCAGGTATACACAGGTGGGTGAGTTCAGCTTTATTGGATACTCTAATTCAGACTTTGATGGAGACAAAGAAACTGGGTTATCTACTTCAGGTTATGCTATGAGTCTTGGATCAAGAGCTGCCTCCTGGAGATCACGCAAATAATCAGTTCCAACAGATTCCACAACAGAGGCAGAATATGTGGCAGCAACTGAGGCAACGAAAGAAATTGTGTGGCTTAGGAAAATTCTTGAAGATTTGCAAGTAAAACAAGTACAATCGACTCCAGTCATGATTGACAATACCTCTGCAATAAAGTTGGCCAAGAACCCAAACTTCCATGATCGAAAAAAACACATCAATATGAAATATCAGCTGATTCGACATCATGTTGAGGCCAAAACAATCCATCTCCGCCATTGTTCCACTAATGAGCAAATTGTAGACATCTTCACCAAAGCACTTGGAAGAGAAAAGCTTGAAAAATTCAGAACGATGCTTGGACTCACCAACATCCCTTCAGATTAAGGGGGGGAATGTTGACACCTAATCAGAGGGATTGGGTGTAAAACTGTAATTAATGTAAATAAATAATAGAGAAGACAGAGAGTCATCGGGAGATGAACCGAACAGTCACTCCCTCTTGTATATAATAATGAACAACCTGAATGAATAAGATGAGTTCTGATTTGAGGAGTTACCTCCTGGTCTGTCTACATTTTTGAAATTTAAATCAAACACATCAAGGGAATACGAACCATAACATCAATATGTTAGATTTGTTTAAATAAACATGACTCACTCTTGTTTCTCATGATCCTAACAACTATTCAGAGAGATGATGGATCGAGGAAGAGAAATGACAAGGAGGTTGTCAAGTGTAGTGGGCCTCCAAAATCTCCTATCAGAAACTGGAGTTGGAATTCCAACTAGAGTGAATAGCCTCCTTGCCACTAAAGTAGATTAAGGCATGTGATTTTTGGAGGCTATTGGGGTCCCAAAGTCACAATATGTCGTGCTATAATGCAGATCCTGGGAACATCTAAATCTCATTTTAATTCATTGTTTATGTTTTTGTTTTATGTTGAAAAATCTATATGCATATCACCTAAGTTTTCTTGAAGTGTATTTCTACTTTTTTAGGTCATGTGTTTGATTTATTGGTGTGAATTTTCGACATGAAAAATAAAATATGATGGACAAGTTGTGCTGAATTAAATCAGGGATTATTTCTGTTTATTGTGAACATTGTTCTGCTAAATGACTGTGTAATTTTTTCTTTTAAACCATTTATATTCTCTATGTTTATTTCGAATTTAGGTTCCATGTACTTTAGTTTCCTTCATACAATTTTGTAATAAAAATTAAAGAAACATAGAGAGTTTGATTCAAGCCAAATTCTCAATCTATGTTCATATGTGTTTGTTTATGTTATAATACAGTGAATATTACTCCAAATTCACATGATATTTGTTATATATATCTTAAATAAGAACATCTCATATATTCTAGCATTCAACATTGGTTTTCACAATAAAGTGTAAGTTACGATGAAAAAATTCCAATCAAATCAAATTTTCAATTTCTTCTTTAGAATTCAAATTTCTGATGAGAATCCAGGTAAGGGGAAAATGTCAACAATTCAAATGCCTTTATTGGGTATGATTTCCACTATTTTTTAGTTATAATATCCAAATGACTTGGGTTTGATATAAAAGAAATAAAAGCGGTTAAATAAGATAAAAATGAAGAATAGATCTTAACAAATTAAAATGAGAAATTCATAATTCATTTCATCTTGTTAAAATCAAATGGACAACTGAGAAATTAAGAATTTAGGTGTAATAAAACATTGTAACTTTATTTTTTGTATTTTCATTTAAATCCCATGTAAAATTTCATCAAAATAATTAAGATACTCTTTCACAATGTTGATAAATTCGACATAAATTAAAGAAAACAATCATAATATTTCTCAATTAACAATCACATTTCAATTTTATAACAAACTAGGTTTATAACAGAATATATGATGAAAATATTTGCAATTTTATTATCATGCTGGAAAAATCAAATAAAAAGGTGGGTTTTATAGTTACATGAAAAAGATGCACTAACGGCCCAACACATCCTTGAGAATTCCTCGTTACAAGAACTTCAAAACCCTTAGTAGATTATAGGAAAATTTTGACATATTTTCCTTGAAATTCAGAAAATTTCTCCCCTAATTACATCAAAATGAGGCCTACATATAGAAACTCATGACTCAATACCTTGGCCATAAACCACTAGTGGTATTAAAAAATCACTAAGAATCTTTTACAAAATGAAATCTGTCTTACAAATAAATTCTTCCAAAATTTTCTAAAAAACTATGTCAACTGTAGGGTAGGTCCCATCTGATTTGGCTATAGTGGGTTGGTATGTCTCTTCATTTGGTGTTGGATGGGATTTGTGATACCTTGGTTGGGTTTTCGGTTGTTTTGTCATAGAGTTAGAGCCTACTTTTGCTAGATATGCCTATGGCATTTTTCCTGCAACATAGGATTATGAAAGTTTCCTTTGAGTGGCTAATTTATATAACTCCATTAAGCCCTTCCACTCCTTACCATAGGGAATTTCACATGATTTTGCATTTATAATAGTCCCTTCTGAATTGGTGACTACCTCATAATAAACTTTGACTCGTTCTTTAAAAACTATTTATAGCATGAACAAAATTTCAAAATGATCATCACACAAGTTCACCATTTATTTCCCATGCAAGGTGGAATCCTCCTCCCCAAAGCCTTTCCAATATTATTTAATTGTATTCAATATTTTATCGAAGGAATCCTTGATCAAAGAAAGCTAGAAATTTCTTCTTATAAAGCACCTTACATTTGTCTTTGAAGCCTTCTATTTCCTTTGCTAATGCCTCTGTTTTCTTCTCAACTAGTATCACTAATTTGTGATTTAATTTCTTTTGTTATCCCTTGCTACGTATTTAGAGTTATCAATGTTTTCCTTCACAACATCCTCCTTGAGCATTCAATTAAGGAAATGTATAATCACTCTGGCATTGCAGGTGTTGGAGAATGTAGTAGGGAAGCTATTTTAAACAAATTTTCCTTAACCTTAATTAATTCCTTATGAAATTTAGTTATATTCTTATGTTTCTTTATTATATCTTCTAATTAAACAATTATCAAGAGAAAAAACAATAAAGACAATGGACACAAGAAGTAGGCTTCAAGCCAGGGAAAACCCCCTCCAAGGGGAAGACCTAGAAAAAATATCTTCTCTTCTTATAGAATCTACTTCAAATGATAAAACCAAGACCCAAACCTCAATATCAAGACCTACTCCAAGCACCAAGTCATCCCTTCAACAAAGTCCCTCCAACTAGTCAAAGTCAAACCATGTCAACTAGATTCAAACCCTTCCAGAACTACTCAAAACTTAAAATTTCGGTCCCTGGCAACTATATTTTGGACCTACAGTAGGTTTCAAACTTCGACCCCTACAAAAGTCTAGTAACTTCGTAGGTGTGAGAGAAATTAGGGAAAAAACTAGATCATAAATCCGATTTCCTTCCTTCTTGCTTCAACTTCTCTCTCCTTGACTTTCTAAACATATTCCTTTTATTCATCACCCCTTCTTGATCAAATCAAACTTGCTTGTCATGGTGATATGATGAGGTCGAAGTTGTATCTATATATACCTTCTTCATGAGGTTGAATTAGCCCTTTTTGGGTTGAGTTTTACTAGCAGGGCCAAGTTGGACTTGGAGGACAACTTTGGCATTTTTGACACAATAATAATGTTTCTTTCTTGATACAACTTTCCCAATAGGGTCTTATATATATGATATTGAATTTTTTGACTCATTACAATAATTCATATGACATTAAAAACCCTATAATCATGAAGAACGTGCTAACCTTGTTGGCCATTCAAAATAATCATGAAACCCATGCTTGAAAATAATTTTTCTTTCTTCTTTTACTTCTTTTATAATATATACATAAGTACATAAGTACAATGGCGATTATGAAAACCAAAACTAGTTTCATTTTCCAACACTCCATCTTAACTAGGGAGGTATTCATAATAGTACAATTGGTACAGGGTTATTATCAAACTCAAGAGTTCTCATAAGAAGAGTAAGACTGGTAAGCCATCATTAAACATCAATATCATAACCAACATTCTCAACATAGTAAGGCCTTAAATTGACAACCTCCTCTTATATCAAAGCATAATTCTAAGAGGCTTTATGTGAGATACCACACTACCTCTTTAAGGTACATACCTCATCCATATGTTTACTAGGTATGTCCTTTTAAGACTATTCTTATCTTGGATTCCCAATCCTCAAACAATATCGGTCATCTTCAACAAATCTTATCTTAGATACATGTCCAATCCTCAAAGAGTGTTGGTCCAATTCAAATCTTGTATTTTCTATCCACAAGGAAATATTAGATCCTTATCCAATCCTCCATTCTCCCTATCATGGCCTTCACTTAGACATATGACTATTAGTCTTGGTAGAGTGCATGCCACGTGATAGAAGAGAATACAATGTCCATCATCACTCCCTCTTAACTAGGGAGTATATCCTCATTCCCACTTTATTAGGGAATATATTCTTCATCCTTTTCAATTATTCAAGGAGAATTCCTACTCCTCTAAATCATAAAGGAGATTCTTTCACTTCCTTTCAATTTAGAAGTCATCACCACAATCTTTCTAGATTGTCTTCATAAGTTTATTAGCTATAACCTCTTCATAGAGATAGTTGCATGACTCCTTCCTTCCTTTGTATCTCATAATATTGAGATTCTTTTCTTCCTGGATGTTGTGGAGCCATATTCTTCCTTTAATCTTGTGACAGGGTTCAAGCCATCAACCTTTCATATCACTTTCCTTTAGTCATCTTCAACGAATGAATTATACCGAGTCTTCCAAAATAGAGTTAACGATAGACCTCTCTATGAAAGTGATCTTTATGAACATTAGGTTATCCTCTTGTACTACTACCTTTGAATCCTGAGATGATGATGTAGATATCTTGACTATAGTAATATTTGAAATATTTTCAAAACCATTCACTCAATTCATATTTTCTTTGAATCGAGTTTAACACCAACCTTTGAACTTGCCTCAATTTTCATAATGTATCTCTGCAATAATCTTTCTTTGTAGAAAAACAATATGTTAACTAGATAACCAAAACCAAAACATTATTATCAGAGTTACCTTTTCATGATGGCCCTTTGATTAAAGTATTTTCTTTGAGATCAACATTCTTCTACATGATCCATCTCCATGTTGTATAAGAATATTGATCCATGCAACCAATTTTAATCAAGGTTCCCATGGATCAAAATTTATTACCAAGCTACAAAATCTTCCTTGGAGTTATAATTGTTAACTCTCTTTCTTTCTTCCGAAGACTATACTTGATGTTGATCAATATAATAATGTTATTTGGTGAAAGCATCCTGATCTCTAGCCATTCCAAAGCATGTAAAATTTATTATTTCAAGCATCAAGTAACCACATGGAAGAATTACTGAGCACATTCATAACCAACTATTTAGCGATCCGTTCTTGAATGAGCCTGCTTCTTGCATTTGTCAAAGATAAGTTTCCTTTCCCAAGAAATACTACAACTTGACCATCTGCATTCATTCATCCTTCAAGAAAATTATTTCCACACTAGATGGAATATATACCAGTCATAATGTGTAACACCCTCTTCCCACATCTACCCATGAAACTGGCTAGCTGGGGTAAACATGAAACGAGAGGCCACTATGATATGATTTGATCTCCTAAGTCACGTTAAGGAAGTGGAACCGACAGAAAAACACCATACAAACATTCAACATCAGCTACAAGATCCTCAGGATCTAATCCAATACTTTAGGTACCTTTCCCTTGGGTCTCATTGGTCTTTTGGACAACTTAAGCCTTAGTCACTATCATGCTATAGGCATGAGAACAACCAGAAACCCAAAGTCGCTCTCACAGGATTTCGGTATCAATGATTAGAGACTAAATTTGTCAGTACTATGCCAAAAACTCTAGGATTTGAGCCACTTTTTCAGACCCAGAGCCAAGGTCACTGCCCATAATTGAACCATCTCTTAAGATCAGTAAAATAGCATGGAAATGACAGTACTAAAGAAAATACTTATTTAAGACCTTGACTAGACCCCTGCTAGCCATGACAAGCATTTCCTCAAACATATTGAGAATTTATAATCTATAGGTGTAAATAATAGTTTTGAGCATAGGGGTCTCATACTTAGCTGAGAATCGCTAAGAACCATTGATGCCTCAACACATCAACTGTCATTCCATTCATTAGGTCATAAATACATTGATCATTCAATTACAAGTAAAAACATGATGAGATCCACACATGGTTGCTGTCATAAAACACATACATAACCAACATCGTAGCAACATAGATACTCATGAAAATATAGAACACCATATAATCCATTTAAATTCTCATCAAAATACAAGGAGAAATAACCTTTCATTAATGATGCAAAATCCAAACCCAGGATGGGACTTCCACATTCCACCCGGTCGTAGGATGGCTGAGCCAAATGTCTCTTCATCCATTCACTCTCGTGCCATATTCCAAGCATGAATGTGGGATCACCTAGAACAATTCAATAAAAAAACATCCAAGGATTCCAGAGACCATCCACGTCAACCCATCAAACAATGATTCCATTTCATAGTTAAACATCACCAAAACCATCATAAGATCAGTCTTTATCCCAGCCGTACAAGGCTCTAGAGCATTTGTCCAACTAAGGCTATATGAGGAGTAACTCAACCCACAACTTTTACCAAATTCCATAGCATTTGTCTAACCAAGGCTATGAGACTAGCAACTCAACCCACAACTTTTACAGGGCTCCAGAGAGTTTGTCCAACCAAGGCTATAGGACTAATAAATCAACCCACCAAGGGCTCCAAAGCATTTATCCAAACAAGGCTACGAGACTATTAACTCAACCCAAGATGTTTCAAGGCTCCAGAGCATTTGTCCAACCAAGGCTACAAGACTAATAACTCAACCCAAGCTAAGGAAACATGAGAACCAACCAAAACAAAACAATGAAAAATGAAACCACAATCACCATGGTTTTCTAGGTAATGGCAAAGCTAGGCAATCCACTATCAATCTCGGTCATCTTGCATGCCAATGAAATATCACAACCAACAAACCACATGCATATTCCATGCATGTAAAAACTAGTGAAGAAAACATACATACAACTCAATACTTGCAAGCTAATATGATGTAGCTGTTGATCCCAATGCCCTCCGCCACTTTCATGCTTTTCCTTTTCCTTCTTGCTCCAAGAATCCAAGTATGCCACACCCTCCAAGAGTGCTCCAAGAAAACTCTAAGTCTCCAAGAGTATGAGAGAGAGCTCGAACACTGAACTAATAAAAGGTTACCAACTGATCCTCATAAGCCTTTTGTTGGAAATAATACTGAGAGGGTGGGGGGGTGAATCAGTATTAGTCAAGTCAATAATCTTTTTCTTTTCATACTCAAATTTATATACGCAACTTCAATGAAGGTAACCTGCATGTACACGCAACTGTGTTTAAGGAAACCAATGTATATCCAACAAACTTATGATTTAGTTAATTCATCATATGTTTATCTTTAATTAGTACTTCATTAACCATATAAATAGTAACCATGTGCAGTAATATTAGAACAAACCATCACACATAAGAAACACACATGAACACCAAGATTTAAGGTGGAAACCCAATGCGGGACAAAAACCACCTACTGCTATCTTCTTTTAATATAAGAAAAACATGTTTACAATATTGTATTGGTGCAGACTCATACTAGTACATAGGCACCCACCTATAGAAGGCTACAAACTTCTCTCGTTCATCAGCTACCACTGGAAGGGAGCTACAACCCCCTAGCTCTTGTACTAGCCGATCCGTTTACTAGTATGTAGGCATCGGCCTACTAAAGGCTCCAACCTTCACTCATTTTCTAGCTGCTACTGGAAGGGAGCTCCAACCCCCTGGCTCTTGTACTAGCCGATATGTTTACTAGTACATAGGCGTCGGCCTACTAAAGGCTGCAACCTTCACTCATTTTCCAGCAGCTACTGGAAGGGAGCTCCAACACCTTGGCTCTTGTACTGGCCGATATGTTTACTAGTATGTAGGCACCAACCTACGGAAGGCTACGACCTTCTCTCTTCCTCCAGGGACCACGTTTCATAAATTTTTAGAATGGATACTCGTGGAACACAACACCACACTCTGAAGGCCACATTTCATCCAATTTTCATAATGGACCCATCAACAGCGTTAAAGCTCAAAATCAATCACCACTGCAATACAACCATGAAATACATCTGTATTAACCAATCATTGAAACTCAATCATCAATCTCTAAATCACCCACAGCTGAATCACTGAAGGCCCATCATCATAATACTATCATCAAAATACAGTCACCAGAACACAGAGAAGAACCCAGAACTCTGCAACACCCATTAGAACTGACTGCAAATTCGAATATCATATTCATAATGTATACGCTACTCTGATGAGCAGAACCAGCGTGTATACGCACTTTTTCCAAAGCGAACCAACATACATATCTACAAATACTAACTTCAAAACTTCACAGCTATTTCGGAATTCAGTGATACCCAGATCACAACATTTGCAGAATAAAACATGTGTGAGTATTCAGATCTAGATTATCCATGATCAAACCACATAATGATAATACATTTCAGGTCTTATGATCCCGATCGATCATCCATCATCAACCACATAGGTGCATCATTAGCATCAGAAACCCATAACCCCCATACTTGATCTCACACTTCATCAGATATTCAATACTTGCACACCTGTCCTAATGATCTTCTCCTCCTTATATAGTTTTAGCCCTCTCTTAATACCATGGACCAAAACTACTTAGGATCAATACCTTGGACCAAATACATTGGGTCAATACCTTGGACCAAATACCTTGGACTAATACCTTGGATCAAAATACCTTGGACCAAATACCTCGGACCAAAAACTTAGTTTTCCAACATGTACATGCTTTTACTCTTATGAAAGTGCATGTATATGTTATACGCTTCTTTTGTTCTATTAACCCACGTGTATATGCTCCTTGGACAAAGTGAACCTGCGTATACCCCTCTTTCTTCATTATTTGGAGTCTGATCTATAATCCTTTGCTGTTGTACTGTGAACTGTCATCTAAATGAGTTGCCATCAAGGACAACACATGTATCATAATGCCAACAATCTCCCCCTTTGGAATTGATGGCAACAACAACACCAAGACACTCTCCCCATTTGACATCAAGGGCAAAGGGCGGATCAAGATATCCTCCCCCTTTGATATACATTATGTTGTCCATGCTCCCCCTAAGTACATGGTGAACTCTCTGATTGAACTCCCCTTTTGTACGTGCTGAGATGCTCTGAAATCGTCCATGCTCCCCCTGAGCACAAGCCGAGTCCGCAAAAATATTTTCCAAAAGAATAAAATGAATCTATAACTCAACTATGTGAGTATGACCTTCCTATCACCGATGACTCATACATATATCAATCTCCCAACCAAGTGGGGATATATCAATTGTTTATACATGACAGAAATATAATTACATCATGGGTCTTTATATGACCTTTACATCGAATGATATACATGACATTTATAACAAAGACCAAATATCTAAACAAGACCATGATAGTCATCAGCAACTATCATACACCATGTATGATCTGAACCATAAGCATCTGTCAATAGCATCCAGACCTATAACCTGTATATGTCCATCATTAGTTCCAAAGATACGACAAAGTAAATATCATCAACCTGTGACTAAGTATGCCATATATAGATATAAACTCATCCTCTTGATCTCATCAAGATCAACTTGCTTCATTTCCTTAGTAGAAAGAGCCTTATCATAACCTTCCACGAATCAACTAAGCATATGTCAGTAACATAAAATCATTCACATCATACATATGTGAAAACACCATATTTATCACATCATCATTAAGAACTACATGATCTTTCACAAGAACCCTTAATATATCAACCATGTATTATCACTAGGGAACATCCCACATCTGATAAGCATCAACCATGATAATCAAAATATGTGAGTATCAACCTATCATCATAAGGTAAGAACTCATCATTATTGATTAGGTACCAAAGACTTCTAAACATGATGCCAACACCTTTTTATGAATGAGGCCTCTATTTTCTTCACTTTCCATTATTTTCCTTCATTTTTCTCCTCACATGCAACATGTGACCTTTCACCTCCCTTTTCTCCTAATTTCCATTATTTTCATAAATAAATGTGCTAAAATGCCATTTTTCCTTTCCAAAGCCTTAACCATTGCCTTTGCTAATTTCCTTCGCCATAAACAATCACAAGTGATCCCCATCACTAGGATTTTTCCCAATATTTAGATTGGAATAAGTGTCCCATCATCAGTGGTTATTATTTTGCCTTTATTTACGATATTGATGATTCCTTTTTGCAAAATGGTCGCCTCTAACATGATGTTAGAAGATTATTGGATAACCAATAATATGCAATATGGTTTCAATCTTCTCATTTCATTTAAATTAGATGATGCTTCCCAAACAAAATTGATCATGTAGACTCTAATTCCTCTACTATCATATGCTTCTATCTATGATGCCATGCTTCTAAAAAAACCAAGATTCTTCTATAGAATGCAATAATGCATGCTAATCTACTTTCTACCTAATAAAAGAAAGTAAAATTGCATAAAGATCCTAGTACAGATGGGGATTCCTTCAATAGTAAATATCCTTGGGATATTTTCCTTTTGTATTCTTCTTAGGTTCTCCCTTTTCTTCAGCTATGTGAGCCTCACTTCTTTCCTTTCTTTTTTTGTTCATATTGTTTGGACCATTTTGATAATTTCTCTTAAAGTGTCCATACTCATTGCATCCAAACCATTGAATCTTGGGAATATATGGTTTTCTTTTGGACTTTTCAAACATCCCTTTCTTCATCTTCTTGGACCTTGAAACAAAGGCTTTTGATATTTCATTTGATTCGCTACCATCCTTTAATTTATTCTATATTTTTCCAAGATACATTGAGCCCATAACTCATCAAAAATGTGTAGTAAAATTTTTAGAGTAGATACTAGTTGCAAAAATGCTCCAATTAGATGGTAGAGAATTTAATATACAAGTAGTAATTTCATAATCAAAAAAGAAATCCCCAAGCCCTTGCAACTAGTCCATTATTTTCGATATCTTCATAAGATAAATTACCATATCTTCATCTTTTGACTTCCTTATTTTATAGTGTTGATTACTCAGGGAAATATTTGGACTTGATGTACTTGTAGAGTACAACTTTACAAAATTATCATACATAGACTTAGATGTCTTAAAATAAAAAAAAGGGAAAAATATGATCTTTAGTGGATTAAAAAATGATCCTTTGTGCTCTTACTCCTCCCTTCTTGTATTTTTCTAACTCTCGAGTCTTCTATTTGTCTAGTACAACAACTTAACAAAGGACATATTCCTTGACTTCATTTTCTATTTGTTCTAAGTCAATCCTCTTCTTTCATGCTAGGAAATTTGTTGATCATTTCTTTCCTTGAAAAATGTAGCCATATGATTTTTATATTGAGACATAGAAGACACTATGATACTTACTTGTCAACCAAGAGTCTTTTTTTTTTATAATGTCTACAACTATCTTGATGCTTTCAAGAACTTCAAGGAGACTTAAAAAAATCCCTAGAATTATGACTTCTAGAATCCATTCAACAATAGTGTCTTCAAACAATGTCAATGAGAGGTTGATGACCCGAAGACTATTTGATGCTTCCTTCTCTTCAAGATGAAGTACCCTAGAAAATATTTAACAAGAGTTTATCCTTCCTTCCTTTAATGAGAGCTTGATCCTTCTTGAGACGATGGGCTCTTTGATGAAAGTTTGAAGTAGTAACCTGTTGACAGTGCTATAAATTTGTCAACTAAAGGGGTCTCCCCAATGTGAAGTCTCAATTAGAACTCACATCATTTACAGTAAGAGCCTCATCCAGAGTATCGACATGACTGCCATGTATTCTTGTAGATTTCCCTGGATACAAAGTTCATCATAAGAGAGTAATACACATGTATCTTCAAATTAGTAAGAGAATATGCCTTGTGAAATGTTCAACTATGGAAATTACCAAGGTCCTTCTTACGAAAGGGAATAGAAAAGTGGGCCCTTTAAATACGAGTAACAGTAAATGTTAGCTCCGCTACATGCTGCTGATTTTCCAGGAGAAGGAATAGGTTTGGTCCTTGGTTGCTGGCTCAGAGATGGTTTATAATGGTTATCATGGTCTCTCCCTATTTTCCTATTTTCCTCGCTGCCTCCATTTCATCCTTCCCTTTCATTTTCCCTTATTTCCCTCTGAACCCCTTTATCCCTGTTTTGGCCTCAAAACCCTTCATAAACTCTTTTTCGGGCTCCCGGGCTTCTTTTTTGTTTAAAACCTATAAATCCCTATTTACCTTTTATAAACCCCATACTAAATTAAAAAACCCCCGATAACCATGCTTAAGCCTTTTTACAACTCCCGGGCATTTTGTTTTTTAACCCTTTAAACCCCGTATAACCCATTTTCCTTTGGTCCCAGGCGTGAAGCTAAACCTTATAACTTTTGATTATATAACTGTGCATATAATAAAAATCATAGCCTGGAGGGCTCGTGCCTATCACATCACCTCGAAATATGTGCATTCACCTGCAGTTGTCCGATCATCTCTTGCAAAGATCCAATGGTGTTTGCAAGCCCCGCTCCCGTTAATCGCTAAACCATTAGCCCGCAGGAAAGTGGTTTCCCCTGCCGTCCCATCTGTCACGTGGCGTTTTGTTATTGCATCGCACCCGCCTATACGTAAACTTCCATTCCTTAAAAGCAATGCGGGGAAATCGCTTACCACCCTTCCGGTACGATTCCCTGCTCATTAACGCGTGTTCAACTCCACCGCTTGTCAACCGTCAGATCTCCTCAATCATGATCGGATAGCCCTCGATCCTCCTGTTCGAATTTCTTCTCGATAGCCTCTCAGATCCAATCTACACCATTCGTTTTCACGATCCGACAACTGTTATTGATCCCTGTGCCTCTGTGTCTTCCAATGCCTCACGCAATCAGATCTGGGCCGTCCATTTTGTCATCCAATGACCAGCATTCCTCCTCGGCTCTTCGTCCATTTTTTATGTATTTTGCTGTGTTTTTGGCCTATTTTGTGCGTGCGAAGAAGCAAGAGACAATTCGGTTTTCAGTGCATGAATTCCTCAGCTACCACAGTTAAAGAATAGCACGGTCAAGGATAAGAAGGACGATCCTCGAGCAGTTCAATGACTGCAACAGTTATTAAAAGTCATGCAAATAATACTTCACCTGCAGGAAGGACATCAAAGTACATAAAGAGCCATTTTGTTCATTAAAAACAATCAAACTATTATCAGAGACCCATATCTAACTGTAAATGCAGTTGGTGGTCAGTTATGACCCCTCCACACATAGGTTTGCAAAGCATTTTTGCAAACAAACTCTATATGTATTCAGAAAAAAAGGTGTAATTAGGTTGATGAGTGTTATTCTGTTGTAAGCTTCAACTTCTAGAGACTGTAACTACTGTGTAACCTGCAGCTTCTGGTCTTCATTTCCAGCTAATACAATCCTTTTTTGCTGTTGATTGCTCACTTTCCACTTCTTCTTCTTATTCTAGGCTGTGCCTGATTTGCATTATTTCATGTGCTGTTGATGTTTAACATCAGAGGGGCTATCATCCCACCTCTGTGTTAGGATTTAGCATGTATCATTGAATTTGTTTGCAGGTTTTTGTTATTTTAATGCCAGAGAGTTTTCATCCTGTCTATGTATTAGGCAAAAGATTTATAGACCTTTAAACTGGTTGCAGCTGGCCATCACAGGGTCCTGTGCATTTGCTGGTGTGATCAGTGTTCTCCATCATCACATTTTATTTAAAACTGTGAGTAATTGGTGGTTAAAAGCCTTGTAGTCTGGGGGTGTTCACCCATGTCTGGGGTCAAACATAGTAGAAGTGGTTATCTGGCTTGAATATGCAGCATTTCTTTCATTCATCCACCATTTACCCAACATTTTGTTGAGTTTGTAATGTTCCCGAGCATCTCTGATATAAAACCTAGGAGAGTTTCTTGGGGTGATAACATTAATTGGCGCCGTTGCCGGGGACAGGAGAACTGAAGCTCAGCTTCCCTGGGAGAACGACATAGCTTCAAGCTTTGATGATAAACAAGGTTTGAACACAGTTTCTGGTTGTAATCATCTATCTGGTGACTCCATTGGAGGAAGACCATCATTTGGCAACTCCATATTGAAGTTCTGGCTCAATTTGTGAGACACACTCGAAGAAATCCTCAGAAATCACCTGCTAAATCAGTGCCTGAACCTAAGAGGACTGTCAAAGAAAAGAAAGCTTCACAGAAAGGGGCATCAGGATCAGGTAAGCCTAAAAAGCATCATGCATCTCTGAAAGATAAAGTTGTTTCTGAAGATTTATAGTTAGAAGATTTAGAGCACAGCTTCGTTAACAAGGAAAGGACTTCAGAGATTAGTCCAGCCCCTTATTCAGTTAGTTCTCCTTTGAATCTCAGTCCAAAGAAAGGTTCCCATTTAGTCCAAAACATCCCTTTATCTCTGCCATCCATCGCATTTCTCCCTACCATTCAATCTACTAGTATACTTCCAAATATTCCAATCATGGCAGGGCAGCAAGTACCTACGAGGATAGAAAGAATTGTAGTTGCCAGATATGGACCATTGGTATTGCCCGTGCCTTTAAATCCTATGCCTGTGGGAGGATATCAAAAATAGATGCCTAAATTCACTAGTACAGAGGGAGTAACAACATAAGAACACCTTGAAGCTTTTTACAGTTATGCTGATAATTTAGATATAAGTGAAAATGATGTGTGGATGAGAGTTTTTGTCCAGAGCCTTGACGGAGAGGCTAGGAAGTGGTTCAGAGAATTACCCCAGAGATCTATAATTGATATTGAAGCATTAGATGATGCATTTTTGAAGCAATGGGGAGATAAAAAGGACTGCTATATTACCATACTGAGTTTGGTAATCTGAAGAGGGAAAATGGGGAATCAATACCTGATTTTAATAAAAGATTCAATCGAATGTATAGTAAGATATCAGCTGAGGTAAAGCCTACTCCTACCTCTGCCAAACTCACTTATGCCAATGCTTTTGACTCTGATTTCTGCTTGTTGTTGAGAGAAAGGAGATGTGCCACTCTAGCAGACATGCAGGGTGCAACCTTAGAAGTAGAATCTAATATCATGGCTGTAGAGAAACTAAAAGGTCAAGCTGACAGAAGGAGGTAGAGAGGTCAGGCTTCTACTTCTTTTGCATCATATTCAGAGCCTAAATTAGATAAAATGACTAAGATGATAGAGCCATTGGCTGCTGAAATTTCTAAGCTGAAAGTTGAGCAGAATTCAGGGAAAACAAGGCAGCAAAACACATTTGCTCCAAGGAATCAGAATCCTTTCAGAAGAGAAAATGAGCAGTTACAAATTATGCAGAGGGGTGAAGAATCAAAAGAAGAACAGAAAGTCAAAGCTCCTTTCCAAAATGTAGTCATGGAGGAGGAACAATTTGAAGAATATGAGGATGAAATTTACTGCATGGAAGATAAAGGCAACGCTACATTTTTGGCATTGGCTGAGTATGAACAATCATTGCTGCAAGAACAAGACAGTCAAGAATGGGATAGAGAAGCTGACCTACAAGTTGAACAACAACATAGATATAACTTGAGTTTGAATGCAAAGAATGTCAAAGAAAATCCTGCACAAAGAGCTACTGTCCAAACAAAACCATACAATAGCAGGCAGAAAAGACCAACAGCTGATCCAGTCATTCTTAAGGCTCCAGTTCAAGAGGTAAAAAGTTCTGATAAATCATCTTCTTCATTCAGATTTGAGTCAGAAGTTCAGAAATTGAAAATATCTGTGCCTCTAGTTGAGTTGGTGAAGAGTAAAGTATTTAGGAAGGCTATCCTTGAAGCCCTTGAGCTAGAAACCAAGCAAACCTCCACTGACTCTGTCAATTTGGAAGATGACAAACCTGCCATTGTGCTAAGCCCCATGATTGAACCTGTTGATAATAATTCTCCATATTTTTATGTCTCCTTGACCATTCATGACAAAATACTCCACAATTTCCGGCTAGACACAGGGGCCAGCCATAATCTAATGCCTAAAGCTGTCATGGAATAGTTAGGCCTTGATATCAGTATGCCCATGAAGAGTATGATGATGGATATTGTGGTAGTAGATGTCCCTCCGAAGTTTGGCATGCTGCTGTCCAGAGGGTGGATTAAGAGACTAGGTGGGACATTATAGAATGATTTATCTTATGCCACTGTATGAGTGTTTGGAGGAGAAAGCAAGAGATTTTACAGAGAAGCACAGTTGGCATATATCATCAGTGTTGAGAAGAATCCTACAAGTCATCCCATTTATGCAGTGGACACTGATTTTGAAGCATGTATTCTCCAAATAGAAGAGTCTCAGAAGGCCGAAATGCAGCTCAGGAAACCAATAGTTCAAGCCGAAGAAGAGCAAGGAATTCAAATTTAGGAGATGTTCTTTGATGGAGTGTGTTCCAAGGAGACTGCAGGAGTAGGGGTGGTGCTTGTATCTCCAAAGAAAGAAAGCATTTAACTGTCTTTTAAGCTAGTTTTTCAAGTCACTAATAACATAATAGAGTATGAGGCTTTGCTGCTGGGTCTTGATGTAGTGAAAGACAGAGGAATCAAGAGTCTGAAGGTGTTTGGAGATGCTGATATGATTATTCAGCAAGTAAATAAGACATTTCAAGCAAAGCACTCGAGGTTGAAGGCATACAGAGATGAGGTATGGAGAATCAAATATTCCTTTGATTATTTCTGTATTTCATATATTCCTAGAGCCCAAAATCAGCTTGTTGATTCCCTTGCTATTTCTGCTAGTCTATTTATACCTCCTTTGCCTCCCAGACTAGTTTATGAAGTTCAAATGAAGTATAGACCATCCTTGCCCGATAATCTCCACCATTAGAGAGTCTTTGAAGATGATGATGAATTAAATAGGTTCCTTCAGGTCATTGATGAATTTTCATAAATGCAAGTTGACCAAGAAAATGAAGCCTTGTTAGAAAGCCTTCAATCCCAGCTTAGAAGTAAAATTGGTAAAAACAACATTGTCCAGCTTCCTAGAAACCATATTCCTAAGGATCTAATTCCTCTTGAAAGACTGTTTGACCAGAATGATGTGCCTTAAAAATCTGCCCAAAAAGAAGACCAATATGCAGTCTGTAAGCATGATATAGGAAGTCCAGGTCAGCCTAGGTATATGAATTTGTCCACTCACTTGTCTGCTGATTAAAGCGCTGAATATTGCAATTTAATGAGGAAATTTGCTGATGTGTTTGCCTGGGAGTATAGTGATCTGAAAACATATGATAAGAACATAATTCAGCACAAAATCCCTCTAGAGAAAGACACTATTCCTTTAAAACAGAACTGAGACCAATAAATCCTATGCTTCTTCCTCTAATTGAAAAAGAAATTAAAAATTGCTGGCTGCCAAGATCATAGTACCTCTTAGACATTCAAAATGGGTGGCCAACTTAGTGATAGTAAGGAAGAAGAGTGGAGAAATCAGACTGTGTGTTGATTTTAGAAATTTAAACAAATGCTCAAAGAAAGACAACTATCCTTTGCCAAAGATGGAGCATTTTCTACAAAAAGTCTCAGGTTCCAAAGTAATGTGTTATGAAACCAGCTCAAGAAAATATAGAAAAGATAGATCAACGCCTTAGAATTCAGCCTCTTCAAGGGGGCAACCTCCTTTACATTACATGAATGAACAATTATTCGATGATACAAATGATAAAACCTCCTTTCTATATAGGAGTCTAAGGAGTCACAATATAATCCAGCCGACCTAACAATAATAATATAAAGCCACAAAAATAACAATAGAGGGATTCTATGGGGCACAAAAATAACAATATGGGGGTAATAGGGGCACAACAATATAAATAAGGGTATAACTACAATAGTAATGGGGTAATCACTAGTATAATAGGAACCCAACATGCCCCTCTCCTTCAAAAAATTGTTGTCCTCAACGCTTGAGCAGTTTTGGATACTTCTCCATAAAATTCTCATCCTCCCATGTGGAATCTTCAGCGGATAAGTTCTTCCACTTGATAAGATACTCTGAAATTGATCGATTTCGTAGCTGTCGAGTTCTTGTTTCTGTCACTGCTTCCGGTTCCAATATAATTTTTCCTTCCTCGTCAAGTTCTGGCAATATTGTTTGAACTGGGAGCTTGTCGCCTATAACCTTCTTTAAACATGAAACATGGAAAACTGGGTGCAATCGAGAAGCTGCAGGAAGCTCCAATTTGTATGCCATAGTACCAATCTTTTCCAACACCTTGTATGGACCATAATACTTTGGTGATAATTTATTATCCTTCTTAGCTTGCTTTAGGGACATTTTCTTATATGGTTGTAGCCGTAGGAATACCCAATCACCTACACCAAAACTTCTTTCACTGCGATGTTGATCTGCCTATTGTTTCATTCTATTTTGTGCCAACACGAGGTTATCCTTTAAGGGTTGGAGGACTTGTTGTTGATGTTCGATGTGATGTTCCACTGCCTGAACCTTAGAATTTTCTCTTAAATATGATGTGATTGATGGTGGTTGGTACCCATAAAGTGCCATAAATGGGGTCATTTTTGTTGTTGTATGGAAGGAAGTGTTATACCACCATTCAGCCAGAGCCAACCATTTGACCCATTGTGTCTGTTTCTCAGATACAAAGCAACGAAGATATCCTTCCAAACATTTGTTTACTATCTCAGTTTGCCCATCAGATTGAGGATGATAAGATGAGCTATGAGCTAACTGAGTACCAAGACAAGAAAATAATTCTGTCCAAAAATTTCCAGTGAAAATGGGATCTCTGTCACTTACAATAATCTTTGGGTTTCCATGTAGCTTTCGAACTGTTTCCATAAATGCAGTAGAAACTGTACTGGCTTTAAATGGATGTGATAATGCACAAAAGTGTGCATACTTGGTAAGTCTGTCAACTACTACCATGATGACACTCTTTCCCTCAGACTTGGGTAAACCTGTGATAAAATCCATTGAAACCTCCTCCCAACGTTGGCTTGGAATGGATAAAGGTTGTAATAGACCCGGTGTCTTAATTGTTTCAACTTTATTTTGTTGCCAAACCAAACATTCCGCCACAAACTTTTGAATATCTGATTTAAGGCCATCCCAAAAAAATTCCTTCTTAACCCTGTGGTAAGTTTTTAAAAATCCTGAGTGCCCTCCTAAGGGAGAAGTGTGCAATTCCATAAGAATCTTTTGTTTTAGCTTGGAATTCTTACAGAGGTATAAGCGATCTTTGTACCATAACGAATCATTTTGCCAGCTAAATGTATCAAAAGTACTGGAATCTTATTGTAGCTTTCGAATAAGTTCCCACACTTCTTCGTCATTCTTCCATTCCTCCTTTGCTTCGTTTATCCAATCTGGTTGGATAATAGAAATGGCACACAACAATGCTTCCATATCCTCATCCTTTCTTGAGAGTGCATCTGCCACCACATTTTGCTTCCCTTTTTTGTAGATGATTTCAAAGTCATAACCCAACATCTTTGTGACCCACTTTTGTTGCTCTTCAGAGGATAATCTTTGTTCTAAAAAGTATTTAAGGCTATCATGATCCGTTTTTACCTTGAAGTGTCTTCCCATTAGGTAGGGTCGCAATTTCTTAAGTGCATGGAGTATTGCCAACATTTCCTTCTCATAAATAGCTTTGCTTAAAAACTTTCCCTTGAGTGGACGACTTTCAAAAGCAATGGGTCTATCATCTTGCATTAGAACAGCACCAATTCCATTTCCTGAAGCATCACATTCCACAATAAAGGTTTTTGTGAAGTCCGGTGTAGCTAAGACCGGTGCTTGGCACATTGCCTCTTTAAGATGTTTAAAGGCCTTTGTTGCTTCCGGAGTCCATGAAAATGAATCTTTCTTCAATAATGTTGTTAGAGGTGCTGCTACTCTCCCATAATTCTTAACGAACTTGCGATAATACCCTGTCAACCCAAGAAATCCTCGCAGATGCTTTATGGATGTGGGGATTTTCCATTCCTTAATGGCTTTAATTTTGCTAGGGTCTACCTTAACTCCTTCATGAGATACAATATGACCCAAATATTCCACCTCCTGGACTCCAAAGAAACATTTGGATCTTTTTGCATATAATTGTTTCTCCTCCAATAGTTGTAGCACCTTGTCAACATGTTCAACATGATCCTTCCAAGACTTGTTGTAGATTAGTATATCATCAAAAAATACCAACACAAATTTTCTAAGGAATGGTTTGAAAATTGAATTCATTAAACCTTGAAATGTTGAAGGTGCATTGGTAAGGCCAAAAGGCATGACCAAAAATTCATAATGACCCTCATGAGTTCTAAATGCCGTTTTCGGAATGTCTTCAATCTTCATTCTGATTTGATGATATCCCGAACGAAGATCCAACTTGGTGAAGTAAATTGATCCATGCAATTCATCCAGTAATTCATCAATGACAGGAATGGGGAACTTATCTTTAATAGTGAGCTTGTTGAGCTCCCTATAATCTGGACACATGCGCCATGATCCATCCTTCTTATGCACCAATACTACTGGAGCTGAGAAAGAACTTTGACTTGGTTGAATTATACCAGCCTCTAGCATTTCTGCAACCATACATTCAATTTCACTTTTTTGGACATATGGATATCTGTACGGCCTTATGTTTGGAGGAACACTTCGTGGAATCAGATGAATAGCATGATCATGATCATGCATAGGTGGGAGACCTTTGGGAGTCTCAAATACCTTGGAATGATTGTCCAGGACTTTTTGGAGATCTGGAGAAATAGATGATTCCAATGTGGAAACATCTAGCGAACATAATTGTGCAATTACACCTCTTTGCTCCTTTTTTAGAAGCTTTGTCATGCCATTAGAGCTGATTATATTTCCTGGTTTCCCTGCAATACCCCTTAATTCAAATTCCTTTCCTTCCACATAAAATTTCATGAAAAGTTCTTGAAAATTAAAAGCTATTGTACCCAAGGATTGTAGCCATTGGACTCCTAGTACAACATCAGCACCTCCCATTTGAATGGAAAGCATTGGGCTAGTCAATACATATTCTCCCATGGATAGCTTGATATTATGGCACTTTCCAGAACAATTTATTGTTCCTCCATTTGCAATCATCACTTGACACTCTGGTGCTGGATATAGGAAGCAATTCAATTCTTTTGCTACCCTACAATGAATAAAATTGTGGGTGCTTCCTGAATCAATCAACACTATTACCTTTTTCTTCTTGATGGTTTGAGGAGTGGTAATTCCTGCCAATGCATTACAAGATATGGTCGGATTTATTTTTTCTTCATCTAGGCTTTGTTCCTGGAATATATCCTCTTCTTTTGACCTTTCTTGCCCTTTTTCTTCTTCCTCTTCACAATCTATGTAGAATAATTTCTTCTCAGCACACTTATGACCTTTTGTGTATTTGCTATCACAATTGTAACAAAGCCCTTTTGCTCTTTTTTCTTCAAATTGTTGTGGTGTCAACCTTGTAGGTTGTGGAAGACTATGGGCAACAACACTTCCATCTTTATAGTTGTGAATGGTATGCTTCCTAGTTGCCATAATTCTGCTTTCCATTTTTCTTGCTAACCTGAATGCCTTCTCTAATGAATCAAATTCCCAAAGGCGCACATCATGTTGGATATTATCCTTTAAACATCCTATGAACACATCAATCCTATGCTCCTCTGGAATATCTTTTACCCTTATGTTCAATTTTTGGAACTCCTCAATGTGCTCCATTATTGAACCCTTTTGTTTGAGACTTATCAATTGGCTAAAAAAAGTGTTGCTTTTTGTATCCTCATAATGTGCTATCAATTCTTCCGTAAAAATTGCCCAAGTGATAAATTGTTTACGAGAACAAAGCCATTGATACCATACAAACTGATTTGGTTCCAAATATAAAGTTGCCATACATACCTTTTGTGTGTTTTTCACATTATTGAGATCGAAGAATTGCTCCATCTGTAATATCCATGTGGTGGGATCCTTGCCATCAAACTTCCTCATATCGATTTTTGGAACATGGTGAGTCTTCAATCCAACATTAGCATCTATGGTATCATGATTAACATTTCTTTTGTTCTCATCATGAGTTTCCTTTACTACCTTTTCACCATTAGTGACCCTTTCTTGTAGCAACTTCTTCAATTCTTCCATATCTGTCTTCAAATTTGCCATGTCTCTCTTCAAATCTATCTTCGAATCATCCATCTTAGCTTCCATGCCCTTTATCTTAGATTCCACGCCACTTATCTTAGCTTCTGTTAGCTTTTGTGAGCGTGACATTTGTTGCACTTGTTCTTGTAATTTTGATATATCATGTAGCATTTCTTCTTCTTCTTCATGAGTCATGCTAGAACTTTCAGGTTCCTTACTAGGTGTTTGCATTTTATTTCCTCGGGGCATCCGTTACCGATAATAATGCTTTACTATGCCCTTTGAATTCCGTTAAACCAAGCTTACACAAAAATTAAAAAAAAAAAACTACACACCTTTTTTCACTTTATAGAAGCCTGATATTGAATCTGATGTATCTCTGTAATTTCGGATCATCCAGTTCTGAAATTGCTACCTGCAGTAGCCTTCTGCGTCCTCTTTCCAATGCCACAAGTCTGAGCCAAATTGGATTCTCCAAGGAAGAGTTATGTGAAATCTCCCACAGTGACTTGCTTTTAGACTGGTTCAGTAAAGCAAACTTGTACGACGTGCCACGAGTCACTGTTTCAACCTTTGAATCTAAAACACGCATACAAGAAACTACAGTCCGTCCTCTTTCTGTACCTTTTTACGAAATTTCAATCCGATCCTCAGAGAGAGAGTTATGACGATTTTCCCCAGGTCACCTGTTTTGAATGTAATTCAGGAGTCTGCAAAAAGGCCAACTTCCTCAGATCATATCTCCGAAAATATCGCGCGAAAAGCTCTGAAATTCGGACCCAAGGTTCAATGCCAATTCTTCTCAAATAGGTTTTTTTGCGACTTCTGAAACGTCACAGAAAAAAGTTATAGCGAAAATGCAACGATGACCTGTTTGGAGCAGCGAAACCTTAGAATCCAAAGCTCTGATACCAAATGTTATGAAACCAGCTCAAGAAAATATGGAAAAGATAGATCAACGCCTTAGAATTTAGCCTCTTCGAGGGGGAAACCTCCTTTACATTACATGAATGAACAATTCTTCGATGATACAAATGATAAAACCTCCTTTCTATATATAGGAGTCTAAGGAGTCACAATATAATCTAGCCGACCTAACAATAATAATATAAAGCCACAAAAATAACAATAGAGGGATTCTATGGGGCACAGAAATAAAAATATGGGGGTAATAGGGGCACAACAATATAAATAATGGTATAACTACAATAGTAATGGGGTAATCACTAGTATTATAGGGAACCAACATAATGTCTTTCTTGGATGGATTTTCAGGCTTTAATCAAATTATTGTGCACCCAAATGATCAAGAAAAGACTGCATTTACCACTCCTTGGGGCACTTTTACGTATGCCAAAATTCCATTTGGGTTGATGAATGCTAGAGCCACCTTTCAGAGAGCTATGGACATAGCATTTGTGGGAGAGAAGGACAAATTTGTGCTTATCTAACTTGATGATATAACAGTTTACTCTAGCAGCCATCAAAATCATTTATAGCATTTGAAAAAAGTATTCTTGAAGTGCAGGAGGTTTGGAATCTTAGTCAATCCCAAAAAATCACAATTTGCTTTGAAAGAAGGCAAGCTGTTAGGACATATTGTGTCTGTTGCAGGTGTTTAGATTGACCCAGAAAGAGTAAAATCCATATAAACTTTGTATGTCCCTAGATCAAAGAAGGATATTCAGTCCTTTTTGGGAAAAATTATTTTTTTTAGGAGGCTTATTCCAGATTTTGCAGAATTGTTTAAGCATGTGACCTCCATGTTGAAGAAAGGATCAGAGGTAAGATGGACTGATGCAACAAGAAAATAATTTGAGTCTATTAAAAAGGCTATTATGGAGGCTCCTACTTTGATTAGTCCTGATGACAGCAAGGAGTTCCATGTATTTTCTTTTGCCTCTAAAGACACCATTGCAGCAGTTTTATTGCAGCAAGATGAAGAAGGTTCAGAACATCCAGTAGCATTTTTCAACAAGAACTTGAGGGATGCTAAGCTAAGGTATGATATTATAGAAAAAGAGGCATATGCTCATATTAAATCCTTAAAGGCTTTCAGAGTTTATATCTTGCATTCAAAAAAATTGCATATGTGCCTTCTGCTGCAATAAAGGATGTCTTGACTCAAACGAATGCTGATGAAATAAGGGAAAATGGATTGCAAAGATGACAGAATTTAACATAGAGCTAAAGCCCACTAAACTGGTCAGAGGTCAAGGTCTTGCCAAACTATTAGCTAAAGAAAATTGTAGGTATTTAGACATTGATTTCTTGTATGCAAATGCAGAAAATGGTCAGACAAATGAAGAAGAGGAAACAGTTAAAACAAAGGGAAAGCGGTCAGTGGTCAAGAGTCTAGCTTCATGTAACTGGTATGCTGAAATAATTAATTTCTTGCTGAAGCTAGAAATCCCTTCAGGATATACTCAAAGTCAAGCTAGAACTTTAAAACTTAGAGCAACAAAGTATTGCATTATGGAAAATCTGCTTTATTGGAGGGATCCATCTGGAATATTTTTAAGGTGTCTGGACAAAGAACAATCAAAAGAAGTTATGCAGCAGTTTCATAACAACATGTGTGGAGGGCATCATTATTGGAAAACTACAACCCACAAAATTCTCAGAGTTGGGTAATATTGGCCCACTTTATTTTCTGATGTGTTTGCTTTTGTTAAATCTTGTGACAAGTGCCAAAGATTTGAAGGAAAGCAGTAGTTGAAATCCCTACCCCTAAAACCAATTTAGGCAAAAGGACCTTTTCAGCAATGGGGTTTGGATTTCATTGGAGAAATCAATCCACATTCCAGTGGCCAGCACAGATGGATATAAGTAGCCACTGATTATTTTACTAAGTGGATTGAAGCAGTCCCTACCAGGAAGGCTGATCATAATGTGGTCATGAAGTTTTTGACAGAGATTATCTTCAGCAGATTTGGTTGTCCAAATAAACTAATTACAGATAATGGAGTAGCTTTCAAGGCAAAAGAACTGGTGGAAATGTGTGATTCAATGGGTATCAAACTTGTTCATTCCACCTCATATTATCCACAGGGAAATGGTCTAGCAGAATCCTCTAATAAAAGTTTGGTCATGACAATTAAAAAGCTATTAGAGGACAATAAAAAGAATTGGGATTCAAAGCTCAAGTATGCACTGTGCGCTGATAGAGTGACCATTAAAAAATCCACAGGCAATTCTCCTTTCAAGCTGGTATATGGCACTGATGTTGTATTTCCAATTCAGCTAACTCTCCCTGTGGCAAAATTCCTTCAAACAGAGCAGGATGAGGAAGAAGATATGGCAAAGAGAATCATTGATTTAGTAGAAATACATCAGATTAGAGAAGAGCTGGTTGAAAAGGCTACAACACATCAGAAAAGGATCAAGGAAGCCTTTGATAAGAAGGCAAAAATAAGTAATTTTCAGGTTGGTGACTTGGTTTTGAAATGGGATGCACTAAAGGAAAAGAAAGGTAATCATGGGAAATTTGATGCTTTTTGGATAGGGCCTTTCATCATTTCACAAATTCAAGGGAACAACACCTTCATACTGAAAAGTATGGGAGGAGAAGCAGTTTTTGATGGCCCAGTTAATGGGCAGTTTTTGAAAGTTTATGTTGTTTAAGGTCTTTGGCCTTAAAGGTTGTAAATATTGTTTTTTTATCAGCTTTGGTATAGATGAAGTAGACTCCATGCCCAATGGAACACCAAGAATTTTGACTAATTTGCTTTTAGCTGGAAAGGCAATGGTCTGCAGGTTCTTGAGACCTCGGAGGGAGGCTCTCATCCCCAGAAGGAGCCAGTGTTAGCTCCACTACATGCTGCTGATTTTCCAGGAGAAGGAATAAGTTTGGTCGTTGGTTGCTAGCTCAGAGATGGTTTATAATGGTTATCATGGTATCTCCCTATTTTCCTATTTTCCTCACTGCCTCCATTTCATCCTTCCCTTTCAATTTCCTTTATTTCACTCTAAACCCCTTTATCCCTGTTTTTCCCTCAAAATCCCCCATAAACTCTTTTTCGGGCTCCCGGGCTTCTTTTTTGTTTAAAACCTATAAATCCCTGTTTACCTTTTATAAACCCCATACTAACTTTAAAAACCCCCGATAACCATGCTTAAGTCTTTTTCCAACTCTCGTGCATTTTGTGTTTTAACCCTTTAAACCTCGTATAACCCATTTTCCTTTGGTCCCAGGCGCGAAGCTAAACCTTATAACTTTGGATTATAATCGCACATATAATAAAAATCATAGCCTAGCGGGCCCGTGCCTGTCACATCACCCAGAAATATGTGCATTCACCCGCAACTGTCGAATCATCTCCCGCGAAGATCCAACGATGTTCACAAGCCCCGCTCCTGTTAATCGCTCGACCATTAGCCCACGGAAAAGTGGTTTCCCCCATCGTCCCATCTGCCATGCGACATTTTTTTATTGCATCGCACCTGCCTATACGTAAACCACCATTCTCGAAACGCAGTACGGGGAAACTGCTGACCGCCCTTCCGGTATGGTTCCTTGCTTGTTAACGCGTGTTCAACTCCACCACCCATCAACCGTCGGATCACCTTGATCATGATCGGATGGCCCTCGATCCTCCTGTTCGAATTTCTTCCCCATAGCCCCTCAGATCCAATCTGCATCGTTCGTTTGCGCGATCCGATGGCTGCTATTGATCCCTGTGCCTCTCTGTCTTCCATTGCCTCATGACATTAGATCTAGGCCGTCCATTTTGTCATCCAATGGCCAGTGTTCCTCCTCGACTCTTTGTCCATTTTTGTTGTATTTTGCTGTGTTTTTGGCCTGTTTTATGCACGCGAAGAAGCAAGAGACGATCCGGTTTTCTGTGCATGAATTCCTCAGCTACCACAGTTAAAGAACAACATGGTCAAGGACAAGAAGGACGATCCTCAAGAAGTTCAATGACTGCAACAATTATTGAAATTCATGCAAATAATACTTCACCTGTTCAGGAAGGACATCAAAGTACAAAAAGAGCCATTTTGTTCATTAAAAACAATCAAACTGTTACCAGAGACCCATATCTAACTGTAAATGTGGTTGGTGGTCAGTTATGACCCCTCCACGAATAGGTCTGCAGAGCATTTTTGAAAACAAACTTTATATGTATTCAGAAAAAAGATGTAATCAGGTTGATGAGTGTTATTATATTGTAAGCTTCAACTTCTGGAGACTGTAACTACCGTGTAACCTGCAGCTTCTGGTCTTCATTTCTAGCTAATACAAGCTTCTTTTGTTGTTCATTGCTGACTTTCCACTTCTCCTTATTATTCCAGGTTGTGCCTGTTTTGCATTATTTCATGTGTTGTTGATGTTTAGCATCAGAGGGGTTGCCATCCCACCTCTGTGTTAGGATTTAACATGTATCATTGAATTTGTTTGCAGGTTTCTGTTATTTTAATGCCAGAGAGCTGTCATCCTATATGTGTATTAGGAAATAGATTTACAAACCTTTAAACTAGTTGCAGCTAGCCATCACAGGGTCCTGTGCATCTGCTGGTGTGATCAGTGTTCTCCATCATCAGATTTTCTTTAAAACTGTGAGCAATTGGTGGTTAAAAGCCTTGTAGTCTGGGGGTGTTTACCCATGTCTAGGGTCAAACATAGTAAAAGTGGTTATTTGGCTTGAATATGCAGCATTTCTTTCATTCGTCCACCATTTATCCAACATTTTGTTGAGTTTGTAATGTTCCCAAGCATCTCTGATATAAAACCTAGGAGAGTTTCTTGGGGTGATAACTGTACAAATCTAGAAAAGGCACACAAGCATACACATATGAATGAATCATTGATCAACCAGTGAAATAGTTCACAAGGAAGTAACAATTGTGAAAGAAAATGCAACACACCACCAACAAGATAAGCACCAAATCCATCAAAATAGTTCATTTTCCTTAGTATAGATGAAAACAACATACATTGAAAACATTCAAATAATAGTCTTACAATATTCACGACATATGCATGAAATTCTCCTGGCTTAACGAGCTTCAGAATTAAGGTAAAGTTCAAAGATATGTCAAGATAGTGAACACCACTATCCCCAATAGTGGAGCATTAGAGTAGTCACTTTCTTCTCCAAAACAACTATCTTCATCTCCAATGCCTAGTAGGAGGAACCAAGGTGAAAATTACTTTGCATCAACTATGATGGTGTATATATAACAAATGTGGTGACCATTCACCTCCTTTGTGACTCTTGGACTACCCTCATGACCGTTTGACTTCTCTATGTCTCTTTGACTCCTTCATGACTTTTCACATTCTATGGATGACTTTCAAACTTCCAATTTACATTAAATTTTTTCCTTTGATTTTGATATTCATAGCATTACATCGACAAGAGATGTGGCAAGACGCAAGGACATACATGAAATTGTGGCTACACTTGCATAAGTCACAACCCAACAATGATAAAATGGACTTCATGATAAGGTGGTAGAGCCAAGTTGTTCCTCTTGCTACTTTGTCTTCAATAAGATATGTATCCAATACTTTGTCTTCATGAGATATATTCTTTTTTATTCATATGTTCCCTCCAAAGGGTTGTGAATCAGATGGAGTCTTCATGTGGTCCTAATCATTGGTCTTCTGTTGTAATCCAATGTTCCTTTGTCCTTTTGCGTGATGATCATATTATCTCCTTAGCTCCTTAGGTGCCTTCTACCATGGTATCCTTCTCCACCCCCTACATACTCATCCTATCATGACATAATAAAATACATGCGACTGTAATCTACTCATGACAAGACGATATTAGTTCGATAAAGCCCTAATCTAACATGCTTTATCAAATCCCTTGTTAGTGATGGAACTAGTGACTGGTTGAGTGTTTGACATAGGGATTTCATAGTTCTACAGGCCACGGTTTGGGATTGAGGCTTGATACTATGCAATGCATAGTTCAAGATGGCCAGGGTCAAAGGATTGCAAAGTTGAGGGACTCAAGAGTTCAGGATGGAGGCTTGAGCCTTGATATTGCACAATGTGCAGTTCTAGAGGCCTGGGCAGAGGGAATGCATAGTTGAGGGACTCAAGGGCTCAAGATGGAGGCTTGAGACTTGAGACTGTGCAATGTATAGTTTTGAAGGCCTCGGCTAAGTGACTACACAGTTGAGGAACTCGAGAGGTCAAACTTGAGGCTTGAAGTTGCCCAATGCGTAGTCCAAGCATGAAAACAAGCTGGGAGATTATGCAGTTGAGGGGTTGAAGGCCTCAAACTTGAGGCTTGGGGCTTGAAGTTTTACAATGTGTAGTTTTGGAGGGAGAGAGGCCAAGTGATTGTGAAATTTCATAGTTCAAGAGCTCAAAGCTGAGGCTTGATGCTTGAGATTTCACAATGTGCATAGAAGGCAAGTTGGAGGCAAGTATTGCGTAATTCTAGAACTCAAGGACTCATAATGAGCACTGAGACTGTGTAATGCACAGTTCCAAGAGGCAAGATAGTTCTTGAAGCTTGATACTACATAATGCACAGTTCAAGAAGGTTGAGTCGAGTCAAGTTTCCCAGGAACGAAATTTTCTGGATAAGACTAAGTGTGGGATCAATGAGGCTCAAGCGAGTAGAGACAAAACTAGATCATGATCACACACTCGGAACAATCGATGACACAACATTGACCTCTCAAAAAACAAGAACAACATGATGCCCTCACTGTGACAACAATGCACCATACCTCTCCAAGTGTGACACAAAAGATACACTTCACAACAAATGTGATGACACTTGTGCAACAATGCATGAAAATTTGGGAATGAGTGTAAGACATGTCTACATGAATATTAGGACTCATTAACACCAAATTTACCACTTGAAACAAGAATAGTTACACTATAATCCTGCACGACTTGTTCTCTCAGTGAATATTTACTGGCTCACTCCAGGGCACACTCCTAATGTGAATATAATTCCATCTGACAATGCTAATGACCAAAACATATCCATACCCAAACTTCCCTTCTCTTCTACACAGTTCCATGGGAAATCTAGTCACCCCCTTCTATGCAGTCACACAACTTCCAAGTTCCACGGGCATCCCCTTCTTTGCTACATAGTCCCTCGGGTGACCCCTCCCTTTTCAAGGTTTCCTCACATTAGAATGTCCAAAACCAAAGGCATATCCTTCCCTCAAAATCATCATACCATTCATATCATGCTCATGGAAATCAATGGAAACTATTGGGTACTAGTGTCCCACAATGACCCTGATCCTAAAGGGCTTTACCAACATAATTCTTAATGTTCCAATCCCTTTTGTTGTTGTTTCTAATGCTTGCAATCAGTTTCAACCAACCAAACGAGGAATTTCCATGTTTTCCTGTACCAATCAGATAATTTCCATTAGATTCAAAATAAATTGAAATAAATTCAAGTCACACCTCATTGGTTTCTCGTCAATAAGGTACACTTTCAATTATGTTCACTTCTTGTCACAACAAGTTAAACTAGATCTTGACCAAATCCTCATGTATAAACATATCACATCAGGTTATCTCAAAACACAACCATCATAGATCAAGATCAATAATCGCATGAGATCATCATAAACCAAAATCATAGATCACATGTAACCATCATAAATTAGAATCATAGATCACATGCATAATAAAATTGAAATAAAATACTGATACTTATCCATTAATCAGTCAATTGTCTTTTTTGTACACACATTGAATCAATTTCCAAACTCGGAAATCACTCATGTCCTTCACTTCTCTTAAAAATTGTACACATACACAGAATGTACATCACATGCATACACCCAAACATAGTACACTACCCAACAAATACACCTACTCCCATTGTACCCCACAACACAATACATACACCTACACACAACGTACAACACAACACATACACCTACACCCGGTGTACAACAAAACACATAACCCTAAACCTAGCATACATCACCACACATAAGCCTACACTTGGTGTACAACACCACATAATACATACACCTACACCTGATGTACAACACAATACATATACATACAAAAATTACAACACAATGAATACACGTCATGATACAACAACTACACAGAACATAGTACTACATGTATAAAGCACAACGTGTATGGTATGTACATAATACCATATGTAAATCAACATCACATGTACAACATGTACATGATACCACCTATACATAGCACCACCTGCACAACGTGTACTCAACACCACATGTACACATCACCACTTGCACAATGTGCACACAGCACCACATGCATAAAGAACCACATGCTCAATGTGTACATAGCACCACATGTACACATCACCACATGCATGACATGTACACAACACCACCTGCACACAACACCACATGCACACAACACCACATCTACATAGCACCATATGTACAACTTGCACACCATGCCATATGTACACAACACCACATATGAAACATGCACAAGGCACCATATGTACATAACACCGCATATCCAAGATGTGCACAACAACTCCTATCCAGAATGCGCACAATACCATCTATACACAACACTACATAGACAACATGTACACAACACCATCTATACATAGAATTGCATAAACAACATGTACCCAACACCATTTGTACATGGCACTGCATAAACAACATGTACTCAACACCATATATACCCAACAATAGTACCACACATCTAAAGACCACACTGTCACTACTAGGAAACCTTGCATCCAATGTCTTTCCACCATCCATTCTTGTCCTAGAATGTCACATATCATACTTCTTTCATTTCGTTAATGTATCCCTCAGCATAGCCTGTCCATAACATAAAAATAGACATAATACAAGCATATAATATAAATTCATATCCACATGATACTAACCTTGTAGATCTGTCAGGGTTACTCTTCCCACTTTATTCCTCATAAAATAGGAACCTCTTCATGCTATTCACTTGCATAAGCAATCATTCCTCCACAAGAATGATTCCTGATGATCCCGTCGGATAAAGACATACATACATACATACATACATATATACATATAAACATCAACATAAACCAATCATGATCCCTGATGACCCTCTTAAACAAAAAAATACATACATACATATATACATATATAAACATCATCATAATCATAATCACAACATAATTACCAGATGTCATAAAGTCTAGGTTAAGAGACTCCCTTTATTCATGCACAACATTCACAACATTGAGAATAACAGTTTCCAACAAGGCATCTGATGCCTCAGATCCATTTACTTTACCTTTCCTGTTACATTTCTCATGAATGTCCTACCACCATCCTTTTATCCCAATGGACCCAACCAACCAGTCCAACTAGTTGTCATATTCATGCCTTCAACGACCCTTTACTCATGCACCGAGCTTCATCTAGGTTTTACATTACCTGTTGGGTTTCATTCAACTCTCCCGAAGCTCCATTAACTTCCTCCTTCCCGACCAATTCCCAAGACCCTAAAAACATAAAAGTAAAGACTAAGAAGCATAAAAGAGAAAACCATCAAAAACCAATAGCAATATGGCACTACAAGCAAAGTGGTATAGCCATACACTAGACATAAACAAACCGAAATCAAGGGAAAACAAATCACAAAAGACCATAATCACAAACTAGTAGCAAACACCATGACTCAACCCCATGGGTTCCTAATGCTTTCAAGGGAAGGCTCAACCCGAGCCTTCAAGATTCCACTAAAATCTCTTTTTCCATGTAATCTTTGCATCATAATTCCATAAAAGAATAACTTTTAGTGCATAAATAAACATAATAATACATTGGTTACCTTACCTTGTTATGCCAAGCACACTACCTTGTAACTAAGCACGTGCACTTCTCACGGAACTCCAATTCATTGATGAATCCAAGTATAACTAGAAGGCAACTATTATTCCTTTCAAATACATGTTTATGAATCTAACACATATCCATATAATCTCAGACAAAATCAAGGTTAAGAACACTTCTTGTTTCCATGCAAAGCACTCATTCTTTTAGAACTTCGGTTTCCAAACATTGCCAAAGGAATTCTCACCCAATTCCTTTCTTTTACCTTCTTCTGTGATGTAATTGAGTCTTACTATATACTATCACATCACCCAACTATTAGTTATATAAAAAAATCAAATGTTACCTTGTCATGCTAATGCCAAACATGTTTCCGTGCAACTATTCACATGTTAGCCATATGTTCCAAAGATCAAGACATCGTATCTATTTATTTGAAATCAACCTTTACCAAGACAAACATGTATGTCATAATTTATTCACATTCATAGTCATAATACTAAAAGTAGAACCCACTAGAATTCAAGTACATGTCAACTGTCTTAACACATATTGTGTTAGTATAACCATGTTAAAACAAGAACATTCCTTCATTTAATAGTATAGACACACATACTCACATCATGCAATTAATCAAACATTCAAGCAACCTATAAGCTTATCATGTTAGATAAAACAAGTAGAGTGACATAAAAAAATTCATACCTCAATTTATATCAGGGAAGGCTATCACATTTGCAAAAATTAGTCCATACTAGTACACCACAATATCACAAATATATCGACACATACTTGTATGTCATAACCAAAACCATCTTCAAAGGCCAATCCAGATTAGCACGATACATATAACATCAACATCTTAGCTAGAATGACCATAACAATCATGTGTACTACCACAATTCATATAACAACAAGTTAGTATAATTCATGACTATTTGACGCATGTGCACATGACCACATTGATTAACTAGCATCTATCATGCATGTAATCACAACAAGCATAGAATGATAGGCATATAAATAACCATTAACCAACGTACCTGCATACCCAACATACAAAGCTATAGGATTATCTTATCTTACTACAAAGTCTAGTGCTACAACCTCACTTTAACAATCTTCTCCTCCTCCTCTATCTTAGCCAACATATCAACATCATATCTTATCAACAAATTCATGATGACATAAAATACATAATGACCACCACGATGCATGCTAGGCGTACCATGCAAGCATAACCATAACCATGGAAATGCATGCATAACAACATATAGACATTGATATGCATAACAAATGCATATACAACTGACATGCATTCATGACAAACATATCCCAACATCGACATTATCAACTCCGACATGATAACACAACTAAAACTATGACCATCACCACACATGCATTCATGAAAAACACATTCTGCCCATCCTATCCAAGTGTTGAACCATGCTACAATATCATTTCATAGTATTAGATATCACCTAAAGAGAATGGAAACTAGACACCACCCAAAGAGAATGAAACTCGTTGTGATACCACTCTGTAACATCCTACTCCCACATTTACCCAAGCTAACTAGTTCACTGGGGTAAACATGAGATAACGAGTTACTGTGATGTGATTCAACTCCCCATGTACAATTAAGGAAGTAGAACCAACCCAAAAAAATTAATCTGACCTTTCTCAGGAGCTACAAAACCTTCAGGAGACAACCAACCCTTCTAGGTGCCCAACCCATGAGACAAATTATCATTTTGATGATCTAGATACCCATTCAATCCCATGACAAGCCTTCCATGAGATTGAAACCCTCCAGTCTCTCCCATAATAAGGCATGCATGTGACTGTGGCCTTTTTGAGGAAGTTCTAAGCCAAAGACCTCAGATTTTGTGCCACTTTTTTAGAGCTAAGTCTCAGGTCTCTTCCCACAACTTCATGGAACTTCTAGAAATGATAAATAATGAATTAAAGCTGCTAATGTAAACATTGGTACAAGGACTTGACTTGACCCTTACTAGCCATGAAAAGCATTTTGTCAAACATATCACAAACATGTAATCTACAAGTCATAACCATAGGTCTGAGCACAGGGGTCTACTTATTTGAGCATTGTCAAGAAGAATTGATGCCTTATTACAATAGCTACATTATCATCTATTAAATCATATAATCGTTCACAATTCATGTACTAATTAAATCATGATGAGAGCCATAACCAAAGTCTGTCATGAACCATACTTATAATCAACATATAACCAACAAAACAACAATAATAGAAAAACCATTAGAGCCACACATTAACATGTACATTTAAACATGAAATACCAAAGGAAAAGTAGTTCCTATTAATGTATGCATAAGCCAAACAAGTCAGGGACTTCCATGAACCACCTGACAATAGCTTGGGCTAGACCAGATCTTTCTTTCAACCAATCACCCCTGTGCCATATTCCAAGCATGAATGTGGGACTCGCAACAAAACCATCCAGGGCTTCCTCAGGATTTACCATATATCCTACCAAGGGATTCTTAAGCCCAAAACCCTCATTAATAAAACTAGGCTTTACCACAATCCCGTTGGATCACTGGGCCCTAAAAAATCATGGATTCCTTCACATCTCTCCACCTAAAAAATGAGGAATTTGTCTATCTCCACCTCTAGACTTTATTGTATATCATGCCATTCATCAGTTAAGGATTCGTACACCCAACAAGGCTCCATCCTCTAAGCTTTATCGTATATCCCACCATTCACCAATCAAGGATTCTAGGCCTAACGAGGGCATACAAAATCAGGATTTACCGCAATCATGCCTTCACCAGTCCAGGTATTCCTAGTCGTAGTGTTTCTCCCATGAGACTGCCCCACTCAGTTTCTAAAACCATCTGGAAATCTAGCTCATCCAAAACAAGAGAACCCCATCACACCATGGCTATCCGGAAATGGAAAGGCAAGGCTGAAATTCACTGTTACACCTAGGAAGACCCATGGAAGTGACAACAATGGAACCAAAAAACACACATGTATGTGCCATGCATGCCAAAACTAGCAAGGCAATCATACATGCAACTTAAAACCTGCAAGTAATCCTGCTATAGCTACTAGATCTCGCTCTTCCTTGCTTTATCTTTTCTTCCCTTTACTTTCTTGTCGTTCCTTTTCCTTCCTTCCTCCAATGCTAGAGTTCTCCAAGAATACTCTAAGTGTCCAAGAGTATGAGAAAGTAGAGAGAATAGAGAGAGCTCCAAAAGTGAACTGGAAAAAGGTTAAATTGACAAAAAGGTTGTGAATTAATCCACATATGCCTTTTTATCAATGAGCCCTCTATTTTCTTCATTTTCCATTATTTTTCCTTCATTTTCCTCATGCAAATCTGTGAGCATTAACTTTCCTTTTCTCCTAATTTGCATTATTTTCATAATTAAATGCTAATTAATGCCACTTACCTTCTCAAAGCCTTTTCATTTCCATTTGCCAATTTCATTTAGCCATAATAACCGAAATGAACACCCACTAGGATGTTTTGCCCAACCTGAAGCTTGGAATACGTGTCGCATGACCTTGGTCTTATTTTTTCCTTTATTAACTTTATTACATGGAATTTTGACCAGGGTTGTTACACAACCTTCCCCCTTGGGGGAACACCATCCTCGATGTTCAATGACACCTACAACTAGTAAGACTGTTGAAATGAAAAACATGCTTCCCATGGAGCTTTATAAGACAACTCATTGCAATATTTACAATTACCACTACTAAAAACATGACAAGCATACCATTTACTTGATCTTTATAACACAACTCATTATGGTATTTACAATAACAACCTCGTATACTCCCATGCACATTTTATTAAACCAACAAATAACCATTTTGTTCATGGATCTTTATAAATCCATCTCGATACAATATTTATAATGCTATACGCAAATACACATATACACATATGCACATTTTCTCTAACTATAAAATAAAAGGATATGATTCCTACATTCACAATAAGGAAATCCAGAGGCTGACACTCCACCCTCAAAAGTAGTACCATGATTCACCTCCTTCCCATGAAGTCTAGAATCCATTACCAAAGTCAGACCTGAAACCAATGTCTAGTGTTGTAATCTTATACCACTTGTTCTCTCAGTGAATAATTACCAGCTCATTGTTCCAGGGCACACTCCCATTGTACATATGATTCCATATGGCAATGCTAATGACAAAAAAAACCCATACCTGACTTTCCCTTCTCTGCTACACTGTCCCTCGGGTAATCCAGGCATCCCCTTCCGTGTAGTCACGCACCTTGCAGTTTCAGTAGGCATCCCCTTCTCTGCTACACAGTCCCTCAGACGACCCCTCCCTTGGAAATCTTTCCTCGCATCCGAAGGTACAAAAACCAAGGCATATCCCTACCTCAAAATCATCATACTGGTCATAGCATGTTCACGACAATCAATCGACACTATTGGGAACTAGTGTCCAAAAATGTCCCTTCTCCTGAAGGGATTTACCAACATACTACTTCCTCTTCCAATCTATTGTGTTGTTGCTGCTAATGCTTGCAGTTAGTTTCAACCACCCAAACTGGGCATTTCCATGCTTTCCTATACCAAGCACATAATTCCCATTAGATTCAAAATAAATTGAAATAAATTCAAGTCATACCTCATTAGTGGCTCGTCAATAAGGTACACTTGCAATTTTGTTCACTTCCTATCACAAGTCAAAATAGGTCTTGACCAAATCCTCATGTATAAAAATATGACATCACGTTCCCTCAAAACACAACCACCATAGATAAAAATCATGAATCACATGCAATCATCATAAAATAGAATCATAGATCACATGTAACCATCATAAATTAAAATCATAGATCACATGAATAATAAAATAGAAATAAAATACTAATACTTATCCTTTAGTCAATCCTTTGTCTTTTCCTTACACACATTGAATTGGTTTCCAGACCCGGCAAGCACCCAGTGCCTTCGCTTCTATTCAAACATGTACACATATGCACAATGTACATCACACACATACAACCGCACATGGTGTACTACCCAACACATACACCTACTCCCGGTGTACCCCACAACACAATACATACACCTACACTCGGTGTACAACACAACACATACACCTACACCTAGTGTACAACACAACACATAGCCCTACACATGACATACAACACTAGACATGCACCTACACCCAGTGTACAACACCACACAATACATACACTTACACTTGGTGTACAACACAATATATACAACTACACAAAGTACAACACAACGAATACACATGTCACAATACAAGGACTACACATAACATAGTACCACATGTATACAACACAACGTGTATGACATGTACACAATACCACATGCATGACATGTACACAACACCACCTACGCACAAAACCGTATGTACAACATGTACACAACACAACATGTATAATCATGCACACAACACCATATGTACAACATGGACACCATGCCATATGTACTCAACACTAGATATGAAACATGCACAAGGCACCATATGTACACAACACTGCATATCCAACACGTGCATAACCCCATATGTACACAACACCACAAATCCAACATGCGTACAACACCATCTATACACAACACTGCATAGACACTATGTACACAACACAATCTATACATAGTATTGCATAAACATGTACCCAACACCATCTATACATAGAACTACATAAACAACATGTACACAACACCATATATACCCAACAATAGTACCACACATCTAGAGACCACACTGTCTCTACCAGGAAACCTTTCTTCCAATGTCTTTCCCCCATCCATGCATGTCCCAACATGTTGCAAATCATAATTCTTTCATTCCGCTAATGTATCCCTCAAAATAACATGTCCATAACATAAACATAGACATAGTACAAGCATATAATATCAATTCATATCCACATGATACTGACTTTGTATATCTATCAGTGTTACTCTTCCCACTTGATTCCTCATAAACCAGAAAGCTCTTCATGCCATTCATCTGCATAAGAAATCATTCCTCCACAAGAATGATTCCTGATGACCCTGCTAGATAATGACATACTTACATACCTACATATAAACATCAACATAAAACAATCATGATCCCTGGTGACCCTATTAGACAACAACCGTTAGGGGAATTTTGAGGTCTAAAATGGGCCTCCTAAGAAAAATGTACAACCAAAATAAACTTTATAAGAACCAATAACATTCAAGTTGATGATGTCAACCATGGGGGGTGATTCAACATTTTTGGAGTTAAAATCCAAAAATATTAAAAAATAATAAAATAATAAAAGTACGTTTTCAACTTATCTCCCTAAGGTTTTACTCACATTTCGAGCAAGAGCACTCTTTGGATGAAAACTTTAATTCCTCATCCAAGGAGTACCCATGTTGCATACTTTCGTTGGACCCTGCTACATGAAAAATGAGAAATACATGAAAAAACGTGATTGCAATCACATTTTTCATGTATTTCTCATTTTTCGTGTAGTATAATCCATCAAAAGTATGCAACATGGGTACTCCTTGGATGAGGAATCAAAATTTTCATCCAACAAGTGTTGCTACTCGAAATTTGAGTAAACCCATACAGAGATAAGTTGAAAATACAAGTTGAAAAAATAGTTTTTTCTTTTTTCCCTCTAAACTTTGATTATGTAATATAATCTTATTTTATTATTTCCACTATTGTTTTATAATTTCCTTAGCAGGTCCATTTTATACCTCAAAATTCCCCTAATGATGTGTACATACATATATACATATATAGACATCATCATAATCATAATTACGACATAATTACCAGATATCATAAGGTCTAGGTTAAGAGAACTCCCTTTATTCATGCACAACATGCAGAACTTTGAGACAAATAGTTCTCAAGAAGACATCTGATACCTCAAATCAATTTAATTTACCATTCCTGTTACCTTTCTCATGACTGTCCTACCATCAATCTTTTATCCCATTGAATAGTCCAACTGGTTGTCATATTCTGACTTCAACTTCCCTTTACTCATGCACCAAGCTTCATCCAAGTCTAACATTACCTGTTGGGTTTTATTCAGCTCTCCCCAATATCCATTAACTTCCTCCTTCCCAACCATTTCCCAAGACCCTCAAAACCAAAAGGAGAGATGAAGAAGAAAACAAGAGAAACCCACGAAAAACCAATAGCAATACAACACCACAAACAAAGTGGTATGGCCATACACCAACCATAGACAAAATTGCAATCAATTGCAAACAAATCATAAAATACCAAAAACACAAACTAGTGGTGAACACCATGACTCAACCTAATGGGTTCCCAATGCTTTCAAGAGAAATCTCAACTTGAGCCTTGTTCAAGATTTCATGGCAGTCACTTTTTTCATGCAATCTCTACATCATAATGGCATAAACACACAACTGTCATTTCATAAATAAGAATAACAATACACTGGTTACCTTACCTTGATGTGCTAAGCACACTACCTTGTAACTGAACACATACACTTCTCAAGGAACTCCAATTCCTAAATGAATCCAACTATAACTAGAACCTAACCATTATACCAATCAAATACATGTTCATGAATCTAGCACATATCCATATAATCTTATACAAATGAAGGTTAATAAGACTTCTCGTTTCCATGAAAATCACCCATTCGTTTGGAACTACGGTTTTCAAACATTGCCAAAGGAATTCTCACCCAATTACTTTCTTTTACCTTATTCTATGTTGCAATTGAGTCTTGCTATGTATTGCCAGATCACCCAACTATTAGTTGTATAAACAAATCAACTATTGCCTTGTCATGCTAATGTCAAGCATGTTTCCCCGCAACTGTTCACACATGTCAGCCATATGTTCCAAAGATCAAGACATCGCATCTATTAATTTGAATCAACATTTACCAAGACTAACATCCATGTCATAATCTATTCATATTCATAGTCATAATACTAAAAGTAGCACCCACTAGCATTCAAGTAAATGTCATCTGTCTCAGCATATATCGTATTAGTATAACCATCATAAAACAAGATCATTCCTTCATGCAATATTATAGACACACATACTCACATCATGGAATTAATCAAATATTCAAAAAATCTATAAACATATCATGTTTGATAAAACAAATACAATGACATAACCAAACACATACCTTAATGTATCTTAGGGGAAGTTATCACATTTGCAAAAGTTAGTCTATATTAGTACAACACAATATAAAAAATGTATCGATTCATACCTAAATATCATAAACATAACCATATGCACATGCCAATATAGATTAGAATGATGCATATAACATCAATATCTTAGCTACAATGACTTCAAACATTATGTGTACTACCACAATGCATATAACAACAAGTTACTATAATTCATGACTATCTGATGCATGTGCACATGGCCACACTGATTAAGTAGCATCTATCATGCATGTAATCACAACAACCATAGAATCATAGGCATAAAAATAACCATAATGTATACAACAATCATTAACCAACATACCTACATACCCAACATACAAACCTATAGGAAAATATACTCTTACTCCAAAGTCTAGTGCTACAACCTTGCTTTAATAATCTTCTTCTCCTGCTCTACCTTAGCCAACATATCAACATCATATCTTATCAACAACACCATGATGACATAAAATACATAATGACCACCACGATGCATATATGGCCTACCATGCAGGCATAACCATAACCATGGAAATACATGGATAACAACATATAGACACTAATGCATATACAACTAACATGCATTCATAACAAGGACATCCCAATATCGACATCATCAACTCCTACATGAAATCACAACTAAAACTATGATCATCACCATGCATACATAACAAGCACATATACAACCTACATGCATGCATGAAAAACACATTTCGACCATCTAGCCCAAGTGTTGAACCATGCTCCGATACCACTATGTAGTATTAGATATTACTGAAAGAGAATGAAAACGAGACACCATCCAAAGAGAACGAAACTTTCTCTGATATCACTCTGTAACACCCTCTCGCATTTACCAAAGCTAAATAGTTCACTGGGGTAAACATGCGATGAAGAGTCACTGTTATGTAGTCCCCACATATAGTTAAGGAAGTGGAACTAACCAAACAAAACTAATTTGACCATTACTAGGAGCTACAAAACCTTCAAGAGACAACCAACCATTCCAAGTGCCCAACCCCTGAGACAACTTGCCATTTTACTGAGCTAGATCCTCAGTCACTCCCATGATAAGCCATGCATGCAAATAAGACCCTCCAGTTGCTCCCACAAGAAGACATGCATGCAACTGTGGCCTTTTTTAGGCAACTATGAACTAGCGACCCTAAACTGTGTGCCACTTTTTCAGGGCTAGGTCTCAGGTCTCTGCCTAGAACTTCATGCGACTTTCAAAAATGATAAATAACAATGAATTAAATATACTAATGCAAACATTGGTACAAGGACTTGACCTGACCCCTATTATCCTTGACAAGAAATTTGTCAAACATATCACAAACATGTAATCTACAGGTCATAACCATAGATCTGAGCATAGGGGTCTCATACTTATTTGAGAATGGTAAAAAATAATTGATTCCTTATCAAAATAGCTTCATTATCATCTATTAGATTATATAATCATTTACAATTCATCTACTGAACAAATCATAATGAGAGCCATAACCAAAGTCTATCATGAACCATACTTATAACCAACATATAACCAAGAGAATAACAATAATATAAAATTCATTAAAGGCACACATTAACAAGTACATTTACACATGAAATACAAAAGGAAAAGGATTTATTATTAATGTATGCATATGCTGACCAAGTCAGGCACTTCCACGAACCACCCGACCATAGATTAAGCTAAACCAAATCTTTATCTCAACTAGTCACCCCCATGCCATATTCCAAGTATGAATGTGAGAATCACAACAAAACCATCGAGGGCTTCCTGAAGCTTTACCATATATCCCACCAAGGGATTACTAGGCCAAAAACCCTCATCAATACAACTGGGCTTTATCGCAACCCCACTAGATCACTAGGCCCTAAACAAGCATGGATGCCTCCGGATCTCTCCAACTAAGTAGTGAGGAATTTGTCCCTCTACACCTCTAGGATTTATCGTACATCCCGCCATTCACCAGTCAAGGATTCATAGGCCAAATGAGGCTCCATCCTCTAGGCCTTACCGTAGGTACCACCATTCATTGTTCGAGGATTCCTAGGCCTAACAAGGGTACGCAAAATCAGGCTTTACCACAATCGCACCTTCACCGGTCCATGGATTCCTAGGCCTTATGTTTCTCCACTAATACCACCCCACTCAATTTCAAAAATCATCCGACAATCTAACTCAACCAAAACAAGATAACCCATCACACTGTGGTTATCCAGAAATGGTAAGGAAAGGCTGACAATCACTGTCACACTTGGAAAGACCCATGAAAATGAAAACAAGAGAACCAAAAACACACATGCATGCCAAAAATAGCAAGGAAATCATACATGCAACTTGATATCGGTAAATAATCTAGTTGTAGCTGCTAGATCCTACTCTTCCTTATTTTATCTTTGGTTCCATTTGATTTGTTTTCCTTTCTTTTCCTTCCTTCCTCCAATTCTAAAGTTCTCTAAAAATACTCTAAGTGTCCAAGAGTATGAGAGAGTAGAAAGAATAAAGAGAACTCCAAAACTGATATGAAAAAAGGTTAAAGTGACAAAAAGGTTGTGAATTGATCCACATAAGGCTTTTTATCAATGAGGCCTATATTTTCTTCAATTTCCATTATTTTTCCTTCATTTTCCTCCTCATGCAAATCTATGACCTTTCACCTTCCTTTTCTCCTAATTTCCATTATTTTCATAAATAAATGCCAATTAATGCCACTTGCTTTTTCAAAGCCTTTTCCTTTTCCTTTGCCAATTTCCTTTAGCCATAATAACCGAAATGAACCCCCACTAGGATGTTTTGCCCAACTTTTGACTTGGAATACAGGTCCCATGACATTGGTCTTATTTTTCCCTTTATTAACTATATTACATGGATTTTTGACCAGGGTTATTATAGTGAAGGAGTGCGGAGCTCTGCAAAATTCTCATTAGCTTCACTATCTATTTCCGTGATTACTTTTCCCAAGGAAAAACAGTTTAAAGAAACTTCACAACTTTTACACATTATTGTATTATGATAAGTTATAGGAATTCTATGTTCTGTAAAAGGCAGGGACCCATCGAAATAACTGGGAAGATACCAAACTGAAAGTGACCAAGATCTTTTTGGCAAGGATAGTGGTTTGAACATTTTAATTCTACTATATATTAGAGTTTCCAAACTATGTTAAATTAATCAACAAAGTATATCACTTTTGAGGCTACTTGTATATTTCTTTTTATTTTTATTATCAAGTTTTAAGACTTTTAAATACTAGGCTTAATTTATTATTATCAGTTTTCAATTTAATTATCCAAGCAACCAAAATATCAACTAAGGAGATATTCTCTCTAGATATTAACTGTGCGGTTATATGTTTGGTTTTTTCATGTAAAAATGTGTTAAAATTTAAATTGCTTGACTATAATTTGTACATTCTTATTAGTACAATGGAGCATGTTGTGAGAATATCTTAAGAGCATAAGCTTTCAAAGTTAGAGGTGCTCCAGGTGAAGAAGCCTGCGATCCCTTCATCCAGAGGTCCTAGAAGCTCGCATAACATATTTTGAGGACCATGACGTAACAAATTGAAATGTGAATTGAATTAGATTTGTTTAGTTCCTATCACTATAAATGGATCAAGAAAATTAATTTTCTATACAGGACCGCACCTACATATTTATGGAACTTAGTATGTCTAAAACTAATTTTTAACTTTTATGTAAAAGTAACTCATTTTTAAGTTTCATGTATCTTTTTTTAATAAATAAACATCTAGATCATTTCTTTGTTTGTAGGCTATTACATTTTGATATAGTTTCATACAAATTCAAAATTGCTCTGGTGGGAAGCACGGTGTATGTTTTCTATATGCACCAAAATGATTCTCTTAGTCAGAGAATGTAAGAAAGAAGAATTGTAAACAAGAGAATTTAGGTCTAGAGAATGGTTCATCACTTCCACATTGCTTTAATTGCAATTGGATTTTGTAGAAGGTTATAATTATGATGAACGTGTGAAGAAATTAAGAGAACAACAAATTGTCATCACAATGATGATGCAGAAAAATACATTGTACAGAGTGTGGAAGCTTCCTCCACATAGTAAAATCTTTGCACAAGGAAACATAATTCATTCTCAATCAACACTGCCTCCATCCCCACACCCTCCCCTTGCCCCCGCACTCAACACAGTTACTTGGAGATCTGTTTAGTATCTATGTAAAGGAACTGCAACCGTTTCAATTCTGGCATCATTGGATAGTGCAGTCATAACCATGTCATTGTTAGAGCACTCACCGATGGAATGGACACACACAAAATTAGTCTTTTTCCGATTTTAAAATTATTTATCGACCACTGAAAAATACCAAAACTAAAAAGTCTTCATTGGGAAAATTATGTCCCATAAGAGTTCAATCATCCAATAGAAAACTAGAAATTTATTTTTAAATTTACAAAAAAATAGGAATATTAAGAATTTTCTACAAATTTTGGTTAAGATTGCAATAAACTCAAAAGATATTGAAATTCAATGAATGTGAGATGGTTTCTATAGTTGCACGGAATAATAAACCTCTCAAGAGCTGGACCAAACATAATCGAGATACATGGAGTACCAATTCTTAATTGTATTATGCAGGTGAAAATACTCTTTTAATGAGGAAAGAAAAAGGCATGGGTCAACTTGGATACAATTTAGAAACTTCATAACTTTAAATACATAGAAAAATAATTGACAATGTATATATACCTCAGATTCATTTGAACTAATAGATTGCATTATGCACGTGAAATTATTATGTACATAAAATATTATGGAAAAAAAATATGGTGCACATGGAAGACAACTCTACCTAACCTTAAACCGATTAAAAATAATTGAAGAATATAGAACATTTTTTATGTGTCTAGGGAGAAACATACAAAGTTATCATGCTACCACTAAAATGGTCCTGCAAAGAACCTATCAAACTTATTTTTATGCCCACTATCTTTCAAGAAAAAAGGAGATTTATTTTTACGCTAGATTTCTTTCACTGTATGTTTTCTCTGGGGTCAGTTTGGTGGCTTTACATTTTCCCTACTTCCAAAATAAAAAATATATTGTGGTTGGATGTTTTCCCTCCATAATTTACTTATTGCTTATAATATTCCTTATTAAAAATGGCTTGGGATCTTTTTATATGATTTTCCACAGGCTTTTGTTTCATTTGGTGGAAAACATTTTTTAGTTTGATAACAAATACAACTCATTTCTTTAGGTGTTAGTGCGATCCTTGGTGGTTGATTAGGATATGGCTTGGGATCCTTGGTCATTGAAGAAGTTTTGACAACAATGTATGTTCTCAACAAATCTTCAACAACTAGTCTCTAAGATATAGTACCTCAAGAAGCATGGGATGGTGAAAAGGTAAATGTATCTCACTTTAGAATTTTTGGATCAGTAGCATTTTCACATGTTCCTTAGAAGCTAAGAAAGAATCTTGATGATAGGAGTGAAATATGTATTTTCTTAGGCTATAGTGAGCAGCCAAAGGCATATAGACTTTACACTCTAGTTACCAAGAAGTTTCTTTTAAGAAGAGATGCAATTTTTTTCGAAAATAAATCATGGCCTGATCATGTTGATGAAGCTTCAAATCAATCTTTGTATCCACCACTACCACCAATATTGTAGGTTGAAGAAGAGCCATACCATTCTGAAAATGGTACATCTTCAAGCAGTGAATCCACCAGTGACTCAACATCTTCAAAAGAAAGTTAGAAAATAAGAATATTCAGAGAAATATATGAGCAAGAGCATGAGTTTGACCAGCATAATATGTTTGTATTTATTGCATCTCAACCAACCCATTTTCAAGAAGAAGTTAAAGAAAAGCATTAGGTTGATGTAATGAACCAAGAAATTTCTTCCATAGAGAAGAACCAGACTTGGGAATTAGTTGATCTCCAAAGAGACAAAAATAGAATTGGTGTAAAATGGGTATATAAGACCAAACTTAATGAAAAAGGAGAGATTGAGAAACATAAGGTAAGGTTGGCTTCCAAAAGATTCTCACAAAAAATTGGTGTTGACTATGGTGAAACCTTTTCTCCAATAGCAAGGTTAGACACTGTCAGAGCCATTTTATCCACAACAACTCAACACAAATGGAATTCCTATAAGCTTGATGTAAAATCTACCTTCCTAAGTGGTATATTGCAGGAAATATTTTATGTAGAGAAGCCTCTTGGTTTTGAACTTTTAGGATAGGAGCATAAGGTATACATATTGAAGAAGGATTTGTATGGTTTGAAGCAATCTCAAGAGATTGGTACAATCACATCGACACCTATCTAATCAAAAGTGGTTTTTGTAGAGGAAACCATGAGCCAATTTTGTATACCAAAGCTCATGAAGGTAAAATTCGTATTGTATGCCTTTATGTAGATGATCTTCTTTATAATGGAAATATGATGTTATAAGACTTCAAATCAACAATGCAAACAAAGTTTGATATGACAGATCTAGGGGTCATGAAATACTTATTGGGCATTGAAATTCACCAATCTGCTAATGGCATTTTTGTTGGTAAACAAAAATATGCCACTAACATAAACCAAAAGTTCAAAATGAAAAACTAGACTTGATATCATGTTTGCAGTAAGTTTTGTCTCCAGGTTTATGTAGTCACTTAATATTTCCCATTAGAAGGTTGCAAAAAGGATATTAAGGTATATTACACAGATCATAGACTATGGTTTGTTTTATACACATTCTGATAATTGTTCACTTTCAGGTTATATAAACAAAAATTACGCAAGGATTTTAGATGATCGCAAAAGCACCTCATGGTATGCTTTTCATCTTGGAACCAATCTGATTTCATGGGCATCCAAGAAACAATCAATAATTTCAATATCTTCCGCAGATGTAAAATATGTAGCAACAAATTCAACAACTTGTCAAGCAGTGTGGTTCAGAAGATTATTGAAATATCTATCAAATGTTCAAAAGGAGCCAACTCCAATTTACTGTGATAATAGTTCAACAATTTCTTTATCAAAAATTCATGTTTTCCACAAAAAGAGCAAGCACATTGACACATGTTTTCATTTCATCTGTGAGCTTGTCAATTATGGGGACAAAGTACTTTCTTTTTGTGGTTCGAAAGACCAGCTTACATATATCTTCACAAAGCCATTGGCCAAGAATATATTTGAATTTCAAAGAGAACAATTAGGCATTGTAAGCGTCTCTACATGTAACAATTGATATTAGGAGGGGATGTTGAGATATTAATCTCACTTTCTGTTAGGTGTCATCACATTTGATTCTTTTATCTGCTAGGTGTCATAGACAATTCAATTTTACTTCAGTTATTCTCCATAGATGCTGAGCTCTACTTCAGTCATTTATTATTGATGTTTACAATGTAATATATTTAGTTATTTTGAATATTGAGAAGAGGAATCTCTGTTCCACTTTTCATTTTCATTCTTTGTCATCTCTTAGTAAGAGAATGTAACCAAGAAGAATTGTAAATCATAGAATTTAAGTCGAAGAATAGCTCATTACTTCCACATTGCTCTAATTGTAATTGGATTTTGTAGATTTGTCTTAATGTTGATGAATGTGTGAAGAAATTAAGAGAACAACAAATCATCATCAATGATGGTGAGAAGAAATACAATGTATAGAGTGGATGCTTCCTCCACCGTTGGGTCCCTATAATATTAGTGTATTCCCTCATTGTTATTTTCAATGTAGCTCCCTTATTGTTATTGTTCTTCCCATGTAGTCCCCATATTCTTATTATTGTGCCCCATAGAAGCCCACTATTATTATTGTTGTGCCCTTACATCATTATTGTTATGTCGGCTCTGATTATATTGTGACCCCTTCAACTCCTATATATAGAAAGGAGGTTTTGTCATTTGAATGATCCAAGAATTATTAATTTGTGTAATGTAAAGGAGACTTACCCCTCAAAGAGGATAATTTTGAAGTCATTTATCTATCTCTTTTTTTATTTTGTGAGTTGGTTGCATAACATTTGGTATTAGAGCTTTGAATTCTAGGGTCTCGCTTCTTCAAATAGGTCATCTTCGAATTTTCACTACAACTCTTTTTCTATGAGGCTTCAGAAGCTTAAATTTTTACCACATGAAGCCAAAATCTCAAAGAACTTCGTGTAAATATTTCAGATCTTGGTTTTCTATATTTTCGAAGATATACTCTGAGGAATTTAGGATTTTTGATAGCTCTAGAATTCTGTCTCAAAATATTGACCTAGGGAAAATCGTCATAACATTTTTTCTATGATACTTTAGAAGCTAAAAGTTTTACCACGTGGAGAAAAAATCACAAAAAACTTCATGTAAACATTTCAAACGATGGCTCACTATATTTTTTGAGATATGCTTTGAGGAATTTAAGGTTTTATCGGGCTCCAAAATTCTGTCTCAAACAGGTGACTTAGGGAAAATCGTCATAACTTTTGTTTCAGACATAGGTTTTGAATTTTGTAAAAAGTTACTGAAAGTGCATAGACTGTATTTTTTTGGTAGAAATTTTAGGGCCGAAGGTTGAAACTGTAACATGTGGCATCATGTACAATTTCATTCTACTAAACCAGTCCATAATCAGGTCATCGTGGGAGATTTGACATAACTCTTTCTTGAAGAATGCAATATCGATAAGACTTGTGGGGTGAGAAAGAGGACTCAAGTTCGAGCTCCTAAAAGAAAGAAAAGTATTTTTTTTTAAATTGCATAACTTTTGTTTGAAAAATTAGTTTGAAGTGATTCAAATGGCATAGTGAAGCATAAATATCATTGTTTAATTTCAAAATTACTTGAAGCAAGAAAATGGAAATACCTAGTAAGCAACTAGAAAGCTCTACTATGACGCATGAATAAGAGGAAGAAATGCAACATGATATATCAAAATTAAGTGACCAAGTATAACAAATTTCTCTCTTGCAGAGAGTAACCAAAAATGAAATGGAAGCTAAGGTAGATGGTTAAAAGAATGGTATGGAAGCTAAGATTGATGATATAGATGAAAAAATGAACTGCAACATGGAAGAATTGAAGAATGCTTTAAAAATAAACATGGAAGGTTTGAAAAAGTTTCTATAAGAAATGCTTCCTAATGAAGAAAATGTATTAGATGAAAATCATGATGAGAAAAAGACTAATGTTAATCATGATTCCATAAGCTCTAATTTTGGATTTAATACCCACCATATTCCAAACATTGATATGAGGAAGTTTGATGGCAAGGATCTGGTAACATGAATACTATAGATGAAGCAATATTTCGATCTCTGTAATGTGCAACACACACAAAATGTATGCATTGCAATTTTATATTTAGAATCCAATCAGTTTGTATGGTATCAATGGCTTTGTTCTCATAAACCACTTGTCACTTGGTCAATGTTTATAGAGTAAATGATATCACATTATGAGGATACAAAGAGCAACACCTTCTTTATCCAATTGATAAATCTCAAACAAATAGTTTCAATGGTAGAACATATTGAGGACTTCCAAAAATTGACTATAAGGGTAAATGATATTCTAGAGGAGCATATGATTGATGTCTTCATAGGGACTTTAAAGGATAACATAAAACATGAGGTTTTCCTTTGGGAACCTGATTCATTAGAGAAGGCATTCATGTCGACAAGAAAAATTGAAAGAAAAATTATGGCAACAAGAAAGCCTACCACTCACAACTATAAAGATGGAAGTGTTGTTGCTCCTAGCATTCCAAAACCTAAAACGTTGACAACACAACAATTGGAAGAAAAAAGAGAAAAAGGGCTTTGTATAGTTGTGATATAAAATACACTAAAGGTCATAAGTGTGCTGAGAAGAAATTAATTTACATAGATTGGGAAGAGGAGGAAGAAAAGGAACAAGAAACATCAAAAGAAGAACATATACACTAGGAAGAAACCCCAGAGAAAGAAGAAATGAATCTGAACATATTTCGTAATGCATTGGCAAGATTTACCACTCCTCAAACACTCAAGATAGAGGGACATAGCAAGAAGAAAAAGGTAATAATGTTGATTGATTTAGGTAGTACCCATAATTTTATTCATTATAAGATAGCCAAGGAAATGAATTGCTTCCTATATCCAACACTAGAGTATCAAGTGATAGTTGCAAATGGAGGAATCATAAATTTATCTTAAAAGTGCTATAATATCAATTTATCCATGGGAGAATATGTATTGAATAGTCCAATGATTTCCATTCCAATGATTGGTGTTGATGTTGTACTAGGAGTCCAATGGTTACAGTCTTTGTGTACGATAGCTTTTAATTTTCAAGAACTTTTCTTGAAATTTTTTTGGGAAGGATAGGAAGTTGAATTAAGGGGTATCACAGGAAAACCAAGAAAGGTAATTGGCACTAATGGCATGACAAAGCTTCTAAAGAAATAACAACAGGGCGTAATTTCATAACTATGTTCACTAGAGGTTCAAACATCGAAATCATATATTTCTCAATATCTCAAAAAAGCCTTAGACAATCATTCTAAGGTTCAAGCAATGGAAGAACACCTTGAGCATCAACAACAAGTTATCCAACTCTTTGATAACCTCACTTTGGCATAGAATAGAATGAAACAATAGGCATATCAACATCACAATGAAATAATTTTTGATGTAGGTGACTGGTTATTTTTACGGCTACAACCATACAAACAAATATCCCTCAAGCAAGCTAAGAAGGATAATAAATTATCACCAAAGTATTATGGTCCTTACAGGGTGTTGAAAAAGATTGGTACTATGGCATAGAAATTGGAGCTTCCTGCATCTTCCCGACTGCACTGAATTTTACATGTTTCATGCTTAAAAAATATTGTAGGTGACAAGCCCTCAGTTCAAACAATATGTCCAAAACTTGACGAGGAAGGAAAAATCATATCGAAATCTGAAGTAGTCACGGAAACAAGAATGCGACAGCTACGAAATCGATCAATTTAAAAGTATCTCATCAAGTGGAAGAACTTACCTGTTGAAGATCCCCACATGGGAGGATAATAATTTTATACAGAAGCATCCAAAACTACTCAAGTGTTGAGGACAACACTTTCTTGAAGGAGAGGGGCATGTTAGATCCCTATAATACTAGTGTATTCCTTCATTGTTATTGTCAGCGTAGCCCCCTTATTGTTATTGTTGTGTCCATGTAGTCCCCATATTGTTATTACTGTGCCCCATAGAAGCCCAGTATTGTTATTGTGCCCTTACATTATTATTATTTTGTTGACTCTGATTATATTGTGACCCCTTAGACTCCTATATATAGAAATTGGATTTTTTCATTTGAATGATCAAAGAATTGTTCATTTGTTTAATGTAAAGGAGGTTGAACCCTTGAAGAGGCTAATTTTGAAGTTGTTGATCTATATCTTCTTCTATTTTGTGAGTTGGTTGCATAACACCTACACAGTAAATGTTTTGCATAAGGAAACATAATTAATTCTCAATCAGTAACACCCCCATCCTTGCCCACTACTCCCTCGCCCGACATTCCATACAATGACTTGGACATTCATTTATCCCCTGTAAAGGACCTACAACTACATTAGTTCTGGCATCATTGGACAATGCAATAGCATAACAGTGTCAGAGCACTCACAGATGGAATGACCACTCATAAAATTTGCCCTTTTCCGATTTTAAAATTAACAGACGGAATGACCACACAAAATTTTCCCTTTTCCGATTTTAAAATTATTTTTCACGCACTGACAAATACTAAAAAATAAAACAACTTCACTAGGGGAATTATGTCCCATAAGAGCTCACTCACCAATTAAAATTACCAAAGAATAATTTTTGAATTTACAAAATAAAAATATTAAACATTTTTCTACAAACTTTGATTAAAATTGTAATAAACTAAAAAAATATCGAAATAATAGACGTGAAAAATAGCACGGACTAATAAACTTCTCAAAGAGATAGACCAAACATGATCCAATAAGTGGAGTACCAATTGTTAATCGTAGCACAGTATGGGGTAGTTCTCACATTGTGAAAAATAGCACCGACTAATAAACCTTGTACCAATTGTTAATCGTAGCATAGTATTGGGTAGATCTCACATTGTGAAAAATAGCACAGACTAATAAACCTCTCAAAGAGATAGACCAAACATGATCCAATACATGGAGTGCCAATTGTTAATTGTAGCACAGTATGGGGTAGATCTCTCATAAAAACCTAAACGTAAATGTAAACAACGCAGTATGGGGGTAGATCTCACATAAAAGTGCCCAGTATGGGGTAGATCTCACATAAAAATGTAAACGTAAATGTAAATGTAAACGACCATGGGGGTAGATCTCACATAAAAATGTAAATGTAAATGTATATGTAAACAACCCAGTATGGGGTTAGATCTCACATAAAAATGTAAATGTAAACGTAAACATAAAGTAAAAGTAAATGTTAAAGTAAATTAAATGTAAACTACTAAATGTAAACATGTAAACCTAAATGTAAGTGTAAACAAGGTAAGCTTAAATGTAAACCCAGTATGGGGGTAGATCTCACATAGAAACGTAAATATGTAAACAAATATAAAGAGGTTTAAGAACACTAAAAAAAATGTATGGTAAATAAATAAAAATATAAATAAACTAGAGGTATGGTAAATAAATAAAACTTTTTTATATTTGTATAGTAAATAAATAAAAATATAAATAAACTAGGGGTATGGGAAATAAATAAAACCTCCTTTTAGATTTATTTCATAAACCTTTTTATATTTACAAAAATTAAAAAAATGTGTTTTATTTAGATGAACCCTATGACCCAAATATCATGGGAAAAATAATTAATAATACCATGGGCCAAATACCATCTGTCAAATACCATATTTATAAAAGAGGTATGGTAAATAAATAAATATAAACAAGGTATGATAAATAAATGAAAATATATCAAATAGGATTAGAAATCAACATCTAATTATATTTCAAGCCTATGGACCAAATACCATGGTAAATAAAAGAGATATGAGAAATAAATAAAAATAAAAAATAAAACCTCTTTTTATATTTACTCCATAAACCTCTTTATACTTTTAACACTCAAAAAGGAGATTTTATTTAGGTGAAGCCTATGGGCCAAATACCATGGTCCAAATTATTAGTAATACCATGCAAAAAAAACATTATTAACCCTAATATTAATATTATTATTAAATCAAATATTCATATTAATATTATTAAATTTAACAAATTTAGATTAATACAATATTAAATTTGTTATATTATAATATATATTAATATATCATAATATTTATTAACTCTAGATACATATGAGAGGGAAGAACAAAGACATAGAGTGATAGAGGTGGAGAGATACGGGGGTGACAAGGGATAAATGGAGATAGACTTAAGGAAAGGGGAGAGGAGGAATGAAGAGAGAGAGAGAGAGAGGGAGATGAGTGTGAGAGGTAGAGAAGGGTAAGAGAGGGAGAGGGAGGGGGAGACACAAATATGGAGTGGGGAGAGAGAGAAGGAGAGAGGAATGGAAACAGTGAGAGGAATGGAGGGTAGAGAGAGAGAAGGAGAGAGGGAGGGAGATAGTGAGAGGATTGGATGGAAGAGAGAGAGAGGGATGGGGAAGAGAGAGGAAGGTAGGAGAGAAAGGGAGAGAGAGGACTTGCAAGAGAGGAGGAGAGAGAGAAGGAAGAAGAGATACACATATAGTGAGAAGTGGAGAGAGAGGGAGTTGCAAAGGAGAGATCGAGAGAGAGTGTGTATGTTTAGGGGTGAGATATAGAGACGAAGAAAGAGAGATAGAGACAAGGGGGAGAGAAGGAGAGGGAGGGAGATAGTGACATAGAGAGAGAGAGAGAGAGAGAGAGAGAGAGAGAGATGGGGGAAGAGAAAGGATTGGAGAGAGAGGGGATCAGAGGGCAGAGAGAGAGAGAGAGAGAGAGAGAGAAGACTTGAGAGAGAGGAGGAGAGTGATGGGGGAAGAGAGAGGAAGTACGAGAGAGCAAACTTGAGAGAGGGAGGGAAGAAGAAATACATAGAGTGAGAACTGGAGAGAGAGAGGGTGAGATGGAGAGAGAGTGTGTATGTTTGGGGGAGAGATGAAGATACAAAGAAGGAGGGATGGAGAGAATGGGGGAGAGAAGGAGAGAGGAGAGAGGGAAGGATATAGTAACAAAGTTGGAGAGAGAGAGAGAGAGAGAAAGAGAGAGAAAGAGAGAAAGAGAGAGGGAGGTAAAGAGAGATGGAGTTGGAGGGGGAGAGAGGGAGGTAAGAAGAAAGAATTAGCGAGATAAAGGTGGAGAGAAAGAGAGAGTGATAAGGAAGATGGAGAGAGGGGGAGATAGGACAACAAAAGGGAAGAGAGATAGAAGAAGGGGAGAGGGAGAGAAGGGGAAGAGAGAGAGAGAGAGAGGGAGAGGAGGAGGGAGGAATAGATAGATATATTTGAGAAAGAGAGTGTATGTTTTGGGGGTGATATAGAGAGACAAAGGGAGATATATATATAGATGAAAAGTGAAGAGAGGGAAGAAGAGATAGATGGAGAGAGAGAGGGAGGGACAGAGAGATTGATAGATATGGAGTGAGAGAGCAGGTGTGTTTGGGGGGTTGAGATAGAGAGACAAAGAAGGATAGATGGAGGGAGATATAGATATAGATGGAGGGGGGAGAGAGGGAAGAATATTTATTGCACTAGATGCATTGATTTTAGTTTAGATGGTGATTTCTAATCATATTTCATTGCTTGCACTAGATGCATTGATTTTAGTGTAGATGTTGATTTCTAATGATATTTGATTGCTTGCACTAGATGCATTGATTTCAATGTAGATGATTTCTAATCCTATTTTATTGCTTTCACTAAATGCATTGATTTCAATGTAGATGGTGATTTCTAATCCTCCTTGATTGCTTGCACTTGATGCATTGATTTCAATGTAGATGTTGATTTCTAATAATATTTGATTGCTTGCACTAGATGCATTGTTTTCAATGTAGATAGTTCCTAATCCTATTTTATTGCTTGCAGTAAATGTATTGATTTCAATATAGATGGTGATTTCTAATCATATTTGATTACTTGCACTAGATGCATTGATTTTAAGGTAGATGTTGGTTTATAATCCTATTTTCTTACTTGCACTAGATGCATTGATTTCAGTGTAGATATTGGTTTATAAACTTATTTTCCTAGTTGTACTAGATGTATTTATTTGAGTGTAAATGATGATTTCTAATCATATTTGATTGCTTGCATTGATTTTAGTGTAAATGTTGTTTTTTACACTAGATGTATTTATTTGAGTGTAAATGATGATTTCTAATCATATTTGGTTGTTTGCATTGATTATAGTGTAAATGTTGTTTTAGATTTTTTGCATCAGATACATTGATGTCAATGTAGATGTTGATTTTTCTCATTTGAGGTAATTGGATGTATGATGGTACATTATTTTAAAGTGATTGGATTAATATTGTGCATTGATTTTAGTGTAAGCATACAAAATTATTTACAATGTACATTGATTTTTGTGTTATAGTAATTAAGCCTATTAATATTGGAGAGCAGAGAGACAAGGTATGATGTTTACTACAATATCTCCAGCGAGTTAAATGGTTTACGATTTAACCTGTCTTTTCATAGAATTGATATGAAAAGACACAAAGGTAACAAGGGTGACAATAAGAATAATAGAAGAAAATAGTTTGAGATTAATCACAACGAGACTATTTGTAATTTACGATATTCTTATTATTCACATTTTCTATCATTCAACACTATTACATTGTCACTTTACATTGAAAATTTTTATTTGATCATTTTTCATAATTAAAATTATTCACAATGTTTATCATTCAACCCACTGAGGTAACTAATAAAATTTAAAATTAAAATGACCAAATTAATCTATGACATATTTAGCATATTTAGAATGATTACAATAATATTAGATGATTTTACATATTTTTGATAGAATTAATCATATTTTCTTTGGTAGCACACGACTAAAACCAACCTACATCCATCTCAACTCCGGATCTATCAAACTCCGAGAGGGATCAAATCTCTCGAAGGGAAAACCTTTCCTCAAATTTTGCACTCAGAAAGGAGATTTGCACCTTGAGAGATTTGATCCCTCTCATAGCTTGATAAATCTGGAATTAAAATGAATCTAGATTAATATAAGTGAAAATAAAAAATTCAATAAATGTGAAAAATAACACGAAACAATAAACCCATCGAGAGCTGGACCAAACATGATCCAGTACGCGGAATACCAATTGTTAATCGTATTATGCAGGTGAAAATACTCTTGTCAACGACGAAAGAAAAAGGCATGGGTCAACTTGATACAATTCGGAAACTTCTTAACTTTAAATACGTAGAAAAATAATTGAAAATGTGAATCATTATATTTATACTTTATTGAAACGTGTTTGAATTAAGAGGTTGCATTAACGTGAAAATATTATGTATATAAAATATTATGAAAAAATAAAATATGGCATCGGTGCACATGGAAGACAACACTACCTAACCTTAAACACGTTAAAAATAATTGGAGAATATAGAACATTTTATATGTGTCTTGGGAAACGCATACCCAGTTATCGTGCTGCCGCTAAAATGGTCCCGCAAAGAACCCACCAATCAAAAAAGAGAATTATCTTTACGCACGATTTCCTTAACTGGATGCTGCGTTTCCTGTAGGCTTGGTTGGTTACATTTTTCGTACTTCTAAAATAAAAATATATTGCGATTGGATGTTTGCCCTCCATAATTTCATTATTGCTTATAATATTCCTTATTAAAAATGGCTTGGGATCTTCCTACATGATCTTCCACAGGCTTTTGTTTCGTTTGGTGGAAGACATTTTTCAATCTGATAACAGATCCAACTCATTTCTTTAGGTGTTAATGTGATCCTCGGTTGTTCATCAGGATACGATTCGGGATTTGTACTTAGCTGGAAAGGGGGAGTGATCGAATACTAATCTTGTTGCAGAATATCGCGGACCCACTCGCTGGTCTGCAAATTGTTGGCAAAGTTTTCGTAATTTTCAAATGCTGATTAAGGCTTAATTAAAGGTCCTGCTTCATCGCATTCACCATTTCTTGCAATAACGACCTCACCAACAAATTTGATGTCTAATGTGTATCGTGTAATTGTAATCCATTTCTACCAAATGAAAATCTTCGGGTATGTTTTTTCATGTTCAATATGTAGGGTTTCGAGATATCCACAGTATTCTCTATGGTTTTATTGATTGGAAATTTGATGTTCTGTTGTGCAGGGAAAACCACTGTCAAAACAAGTACTGGAAGCTGTGAATTACGTTGGCCATCTACAGCGAAAAATCGAAGACATTTCAGCCCAAAGAGAGAAAATGAAGGTTAACTCTGATCGAAATGCAAATGTTTCTTCCAACAAATTTTGCAATAGAACTCCGCTGTATGGAGGGTCGAATCGGGAACGCCCTGTAGAGAAAATAAACTATGTGGGTTCGGGCGTTCAGATCTAGACTAACACTTTGGAAGATGAGACTGTGTATATTCTATTGGCGTTAGAAGAAGGTGGGCTTGAAGTTGTGAGTGCTCGTTCATCTGCCTCCAACAACAGACTTTACCACACCGTAAATGCCAAGGTAATTTCTTAAAGTCTGGTCAGTGATAACATTTTAATGTGGATACAAGCAATAAGAAAGTAAGTTTATTATCAATTTCTGTTTCCGGAATTTTGGTATTTGAAATCTATTTACAAGTAGTCTAGCTCTTGTGATAAGATAATCTTAAAAATTAAAAATATTTAAATGAAAACCATTTATTCTGCTAAAACTCCGAGGCTAAGAGAAGTCATGGTTTTATGCACACCTTTTGCATTGCTAAAAATCTAAAGTTTTGGAAGAATTCCAGCTCCTTTTTGTAGATAAATAGTAGGACGCCTTTTATGCACACCTTTTGCATTGCTAAAAATCGAAAGTCCGTAAGAATTCCAGTTTTTTTTGTAGATAAATAGTAGGACGCCTGCTTTCTATTAAGGTTATAAAAATTTTACATCGACATCTCTTTCGCCAAAGTATAAAAGCACCTGCTTCTCTTCCTGAATGGTTTTTTTAACGATGTAGGTGTTTCATATGTATACTTTTAACATCCACACCCTTTAACAGAATGTTTAGCCTTTTGATAAGTACATACCACACCAAGAATCAAGATCCAAGGACCACAAAAGCTCGAGCATAATGCGTCTATACTAAATAACAGATTTGTCGGAAATGATTTCTTGATAATCCGAATAAGAGTCGTTGGAAGTGAATATCTAGTGATAGATCATTCAAGGTTGTCAGAAGTGTTTGAATAATTGGAGAATGAAACAGACAGTACAAAAATTAGTAGCGACCTTAGTAGAGACTGGTACGATTCAATTCAACGTTTTGATTCGTTCGGATTCAATTGTGTCATATCTACATACTCCCTCTTTCTTTAATATATAGTTTATCGTTGAATGATAATGCCATTGCAAAACCCATAAAAGGAATAGTTTCCCATCCAGAAGCTACTTTACCATACTCTGAATTAAGCGGTTTTAAGGACGTTTTTACAAGGGTTTCTCTTGGCGTGGTTTTGGAAGTATCGGCGAACGGCTATTTTTCGGACACGGGATATTCACCCACTCTCTATTCCATCATCTGGCTTATATTCACAGCTACTTTAGCATTGTGTTAAAATTCACATGATCTTTTTGTTAAGTGAAAATACTTTTTTTTTTTTTTCACAGGATGAGATTTTGGGTCTAGAATTAAGATGATAAAATATAGTCATTGAATTTTTGATCATATTCACCTCCTTTCCATTTTGAATTAGTGTAAAAACTTAAATCGTTCAAATCTTTATCACAATATTTATACTAAAATGATAATTACCCTTGATTTATTGAACCATCTTTTTTGTAATCTTCAAGCGGATCTCGCCAGACACCTTAACAAAAAGGGAAATATGATACGAGGTTGAATATGAATTAGATAAATAAAGATACAAAGAAGGTTCTTATTTTTGGAGAATTATATAGTTTACATTTTTTATTCTGAATTTTTGTAATATGTTTATTACTTATTTAAGTTGAGAAAGGGAACTACCATTATCTTTTTCTAAGGCCTAGATGCTTAGAATGGAATGCAATAAATGAAGATTGGTCATTTTAAATATATGTAGCTATTTTTAAACATGGAACTAAATCATGACTATCTCTAATAAAGACAAAATCATGACTATCTATTAATGAGGCATTGTCATTATCCACTAATGAGTTGTCAAAGAGATTTAGGTGTGGAGGTGGTTAGTTACATGCTCTATATATTTACAATATGACATCAATACATGCTTTGAGTGTTAATATGGGTGAGTAGATATTATTGCACACAAATCTCTGTAGCACTCCATTCCACAATGTAATTTTACAAATATAAATAGATAAAATGTTGTGTCAAATTAGGAAATTTTTGTTAGCAACATTTATTTGGTTGAACAAATATCTCAACCAAACACCAATCTAGGAAGCTAACTAGTTTGAGAGAATAGATCAAACCAACTAGACCTCAATAACCTCCTAACTAATAGGAACATGGTCCTTCTCATAGAGACTATACCTTTAGTTGAAAAATAATTCAATAGTTAAATATATGAGCACACCAGCCAGTTGGATTTGATCCTGGGCCTGCCCAGGATAACTCTCACCAGTTACCGATTGTCCTAGTGTTAAAAAAAAAAAAAAAAAAAATATAAATATATGAGCACACCCATAAGACAAGTGGGAGTTATATAGTCTAACACTTCCCCTTAAGAATTACTTTTCTTAATCTACAACAATTGAGGTCTTCATCTACATCTTTACCATGGTACATGCTCCACCACAAACTGAAAAGCCTCCTGATTAGCAAACTCTACATCTGGTCCAACCTTTCATATTTACTCTATACCTCAATCATGCAAACATCACCAAACTATTGATGTCCATACAAATAAACAACCATCCACCAGAATGATTGTGTACCTAACTGTTGAAACCATTGGTTATCTAGGATGTCCCTTGACATACATGGTTCATTCAACTTTTTGATAAACTCCCCCTAAATGTAAAACTTCACCTCTCATATTCTGGAACCAACACATAGCCCACTCTTCAAAGTGTTAAAGGACTTCCGAACATAGGCTACTAAACTAAAATAGGAAAAGTCATTACTAGGGACACATGATAAAGCGATGTGCATTCTTCTCTAGGTCTTACAACAATATGCCCTTTACAAGTTACATAGATATAGCTATAATACATTATCCAACTCATGGTGATACAACGTACAAACTACTTCAAGGGTTATCCCACCAATTCAAAAATATCATATAAAAATGCTATAACTTCAATGTGTGAATCACTTTACAACATGGTCATGAGCATGTTTTATTCAACACACCATTCAAACTTTTTCCTCTATTTTTCCATCATTTCACTTTTGTTATTTATGTTCCAACAAATATCCTATATTTCCTTCCTCATTGTTTCCATAACCAATGTCATATGTTTCCATAATGCAACATTTTCAAGTGCAACTCTTGTACCAAACTCGAATGATCTCTTTAATATATCTAAGAATTCTCTGACCTCATTACTACAAAATTATCATTCCAAAATATTATTCCTGCAACCAACACTTGGTTTCTCAAATGAGAACAATGCAGTTCATTTTCACATCAAAAAGTATCCATGCTCCTCCCTTCATCCGAGGAATTATGATCATGTACTAGTTGGAAAAAAATCTTACCAGTGATACCTCAAATCGATCGAGAACCTATTGTACTCCAATGCCTAGCATCAATATGACCATGAAGACTAATTATTTGGCCATCCTATGGACTTATTTCTATCTACCAAGATACATGGGTTCCATCCACTCTAGGAAAGTAGCCTAGATACATGATGTAAGCATATTATTCTTACATTCTCTTTGCACTTACCAATCAGGCCTTATAGTGCACCATTCGAAAAATAGTTTAGGGAGAAAAAACTCATAGCTAGAACAACCTTCCAACTGCAACACCTTATACTATGTAGACTCAAGAATGATTTTTACATCTAAAAAAATTGTAGTTGTAGTACATGCATCAACAAGAGTTAGTAACAGATGAAAGGAATACCATTTTATTTCACACTTACATATTGAGCATCTTCATCTTCAACTTTAGCATAGTGGTTCAATCTTTATCTTAGTTTTAGTGATTATCTTTGAAATCCATGTTTGACTTGTTATTTCTTAGCGTGACAAATTCTAATAAAACAACTCCACATTGAGATCGCTAATCTCAATATGTACATTCACTTTGATTCCAAGACATAAACTTTAACATTACCTAGATTACCAATTTTTTTTTTACCACAATTGTATTAGATTTTTTGCCACGACTCTTCTTTACCTTGAAAATGAGGTTTCTTTGAGATTTTATCATGTTGCAATTGGATCCTTAATTCTAGAATCTTTCAATCTCAACTTTTCCTCTAAAGATGTAGATTCCCCTCTATTAAATCTGAACAATACCAAATACCATCATAGACAACATTATAAGACCCAAGACCCTTCCCCTACTTGTTATCCAATTGTTAAGTCTTACTATGGAATTCCATAGTCCAAACTATAAACATCCATTTCCAACTTTTGGATAACACTGTTGCATGTGCTACTTCCACTATTTCATGCCACCAACAAGAAAACATGCTTGATTCCTCAAGCATTTACATTCCCCAAGATCAATTGTATGCAACTTTTTTCTCATCCTTCTACATGCTAGATTTTGCACCTTCTTCCAGATACTTGTCACCTCGTTACAAAATTCTATCCAATAACTCACCAACTCTCTCCAAACATCAATTTCCATCGCAGTTGTCATCTTGGCTTTAAGATGATTTTCAATCCATCATGTTGGCTTTTGATTTCACCTTTGTAACCCTTGACAAAGCAGATGTGGCTTAAATGGCCTCTATCAACCATAAACTACATGGGTTGTATAGTATGAGACATAGGATATGCTCAACTATATTCAAACAAACTTGAAACATTCCCATTAGAATTACCCGCCTCCACATCTTGACCATAATAAGGAAGGGGGAACTCTCCATTTTTAACAAAGTTGTTGCTATGTGAAGGCATAGAGTCTGTCCCATTTCTATAAGATCAAAACATAGACAAATAAAATCTTAAGTTAACATTGAAGACTTATCACGTCATCCAAAACTAGACAATGCTTGATGCACAAATTGTTCAAGGAAAGACATTGGTAGCATTATAAAAGATCTTCCCAATCTCGAATCATCTCAATACCACAGAGTGCCAGCCTCTCCAAGGCTTGGTGATAGGAAGACTGAGGACTCAACATTGACTCAGGCCAATCAAAACCAACTCCTCTAAATTCTTACACTCTCCCAATGTAAGGAAAAAATGGAGATAATTTGCCTTTCTACTTTAACTGATGCAGACTCACATCAACCATTAATTCTATTTTCTCCATAGAATGATGTCTCATCTACTTTTTGGTAGAAATGACTTCAATTACGAGTAATGGACAAACACATTAATAGAAAATTTACTATGCTCTCCATGTCCTAAGGCCTCCCTCCCATGCTCTGATACCACATTAAAATGAGATACTAGAGATTATTGCACACAAATTTATGGAAAATTACATAATTGTGTAAATATAAATACATAAAATATTATTTTAAAACAAGATTTATTAGATACACAATTATTTGGTTAAGAAAATATCTCAATCAAACATCAATCTAAAAAATTAATTAACTAGAGAGAATCTTTCAAACCAACTACTTTACACTAATAAGAACATACTCTTCATAGAAACTAAACTCTTCCTAGAACATAAAATTCTCTTCCTAGAAACTAAAATTTTACTTGACCAATAATTTAATAATTAAAATGTGATGACAAAAATGTGAATTAAATAAAAATTATAAAATCTAAAATAATAAATTAATCTTTTGTTTCCATATTATTATGTCTTGATTATAATCTATCTTCACATGGTATAAAAAACTCATAAACTTACATCATAATTTTCCATAAAATATATTAGAACTCGAAAATAAAAACTCCTTAATCTTATTAAATATTTTAGAACTTGAAAATATATAGAACTTGAAAATAGCTGATTAAACATGAAAAACTCCTTAATATTAAAAAAATTTAGTACTTCTCTCTTCATGATATCATCGATAAAGATGATAAGATAGTACAAATCTAGTTGTCATTACAATAGATCTCTGTGTTGGAAACATAGTAGATAGAAATAATATAAAAGACAAAGACAAAGGAACAAGCTGCATCCAGAATGTAGAGTTAAGAAGTTCCACTTGAAAGCTCCCCACTGTCAAGTTAGGAAAATTTAGGAAAAGTTGTGTCAAGTTAGAAAAATTTTCTTAGGAACAATTATTTGGTTGAGCAAATATCTCAATCAAACACCAATCTAGGAAGCTAACTAGTTGGAGAGAATAGATCAAACCAACTAGACTTCAATAACCTCCTAACTAATAGGAACATAGTCCTTCTCATAGAGACTACCTTTAGTTGAAAAATAATTCAATAATTAAATATATGATCACACCCTTAAGACAAGTCGGAGTTATATAGTCTAACACTTCCCCTAAAAAATTACTTATCTTAATCTACATCAACTGAGGTCTTCATTTACATCTTTAACATGGTACATGCTCCACCGCAAACTGAAAAACCTCCCAATTAGAAAACTCTACCTCTGGTCCAACCTTTCACTTTTACTCTATACCTCAATCATGAAAACATCACCAAACTATTGATGTACATATAAATAAACAACCATCCACCAAAACACATGGGTACCTAACTATTGAAACCATTGGTTAGCTGGGATGTCCCTTTACATACATGGTTCATTCAAATTTTTGATGAACTCCCCCTAAATATAGAACTTCACCTCTCATAGTCTACAACCAATGCGTGGCCCACTCTTCAAAGTGTTAAAAGACTTCCTAGCATAGGCTACTAAACTAAAATAGGAAAAGTCATTAGTTAGTAGGGACACATGATAAAGGGGTGTGCATTGCTCTCTAGGTCTTACAACAATATGCCCTTTACAAGTTACATAGATATAACTATAATACATGCTCCAACTCATGGGGATACAATGTACAAACTACTTCAAGGACTATCCCACCAATTCAAAAATAGCATATAAACTTGCTATAACTTCAATGTGTGAATTACTTTACATCATGGTCATGAGCATCTTTTTTTCAACACAACATTTAAAAATTTTCCTCTATTTGTCCATCATTTGACTTTTGTTGTTTCTGTTCCAACAAATAACCTATAAATCCTTCTTCATTGTTTCCATAATCAATGTCATATGTTTCAATAATGCTTCCACAAGCATTATCAAGTGCAACTCTTGTACCAAACTCCAATGCTCTTTAATATATCCAGGACTTCTCTGGCCTCCTTACTACAAACTTATCATTCCAAAATATTATTCCTGCAACCAACACTTGGTTTCTCAAATGAGAACAATGCAATTCATTTTCACCTCAAAATGTATCCATGCTCCTCCCTTCATCTGAGGAATTATCACCACGTACCAGTTGGAAAAAAATCGTACCAATGATACCTAAAATTGATCAAGAACCTATTGTACTCCAGTGCCTAACATCAATTTGACCATGAAGGCTAATTAATTGGCCATCCTATGGACTTACTTCCATCTACCAAGATACATGGGCTCCATCCACTCTAGGAAAGTAGCCTAGATAGATGATGTATCCATATTAGTCTTACATTTTCTTTGGACCTACCAATTAGGCCTTATAGTGCACCATTTTACAAATAATTTAGGGAGAAAAATCTCATAGCTAGAACAATCTTCGAACTACAACACCTTTACTATGTAGAATCAATAATGATTTTTACCTTTAAAAAATTGCAGTAGTATATGCATCAATAAGAGTTAGTAACAGATGAAAGGAATACCATTTTATTTCACACTTACATATTGAGCAGATCTTCATCTTCAACTTTAGCATATTGGTTCAATCTTCATCTTATTTTTAGTGATTATCTTTGATATCCATGTTTGACCTGTTATTTCTTAGAGTGACAAATTCTAACAAAATAACTCCACATTGAAATCGCTAATCTCAATATGTACATTCACTTTGATTCCAATACATAAACTTGAACATTACCTAGATTACCAATTTTTTTTACCACAATTGTATTAGATCTCTTGCTAAGACTCTTCTTTACCTTGAAAATCAAGTTTCTTTGAGATTTTTTCATGTTGCAATTGGATCTTTAATTCTAGAATCTTGCAATCTCAACTTCTCCTCTAAAAATATAGATTCCCCTCTATTAAATCTGAACTATAGCAAATACCATCATAGACAACACTACAAGACCCAAGACCGTTTCCCTACTTGTTATCCAATTGTTAGGTCTTACTATGGAATTCCATAGTCCAAGCCATAAAAATCCATTTCCAACTTTTGGATAACACTATTGCATGTGCTACTTCCACTATTGCATGCCACCAAGAAAAAAACATGTTTGATTCTTCAAGCTTTTACTTTCCCCGAGATCAATTGTATGCAACTTTTTTTTTCATCCTTCTGAATGCTAGCTTTTGTACCTTCTTCCAAATACTTGTGACCTCATTACAAAATTCTATCCAATAACTCACCAACTCTCTCCAGACATCAATTTCCATTACAGTTGTCATCTTGGCTTTAGAATGATTTTCACTCGATCAGGCTGGGTTTCGATTTCACCTTTGTAACCCTTGAAAAACCAAGCGTGGCCAAAATGGCCTCAGTCAACCATAAACTACATGGGTCGTATAGTATGAGACAGGATATTCTCAACTATACGCATTCCCAGTGGAATTACCTGCCTCCACATGTTCACTATAATAAGGAAGTGGAAACTCTCCAATTTTAACAAAGCCATCACTACGTGGAGGCATAGAGTTTGCAGAGAAAATTGATCCCATTTCTATAAGACCGAAACACAGTTAAATAAAATCTTAAGTTAATGTTGAAAACTACATCTCATGATCTGAAACTCGACAATGCTTGTTGCACAAGTTTTTCAAGGAAAGACATTGGCAACATTATAAGAGATCTTCCCAATCCCCGATCATCTCACTGTCACAGAGTGCCAGCCTCTCCAAGGCTTGGTGATAGGAAGATAGAAGACTGAACATTGATTTAGGCCAATCAACACTAACTGATCTAAATTCTTACACTGTCTTGCTATAAGGCAACAATGGAGATAATCCTCCTTTCTACTTTAACTGATGTAGACTCACATCAACCATTAGTACTATTTTCTCCGCAAAACTATGGCTCATCTTCTTTTGGGTAGCAACAACTTCAATTAGGACTAATAGACAAACACATTAATAAACAATTTACTCTTCTAAAGATTATTGCACACAAATTTATGGAAAATTATATAATTGTGTAAATGTAAATACATAAAATATTATTTTTAAACAAAACTTCTTAAATACACAATTATTTGATTAAGCAAATATCTCAATCAAATATCAATCTAAAAAATTAATTAGGTAGAGAGAATCTTTCAAACCAAATGCTGAACACTAATAAAAACATACTCCAAATGAAAACTAAAATTTTACTTAACAAAAATTTAATAACTAAATATGTGATGACACGAATGTGAATTAAGTAAAAATGATATAATCTAAAATAATAAATTAATCTTTTCTTTAAAAATGATATAATCTAAAATAATAAATTAATCTTTTCTTTCCATATTATTATATCTGGATTATAATCTATTTTCACATGATATACAAAATCTCATAATCTTACCATCATAATTTTCCATAAAATATTTTGAACTTGAAAATAGCTGATTATACATGAAAAACTCCTTAATCTGAAAACCTATTTAGTAATACTCTCTTCGTGATATCATCGACAAAGATGATAAGATAGTACAAATCTAGTTGTAGTTACAACAGATCTCTGTGTTGTAGTCATAAAAGATAGACATAATATAAAAGAGAAAGACAATGGAACAAGCTGCATCCAGAATGTAGAGTCAAGAAGATTTCCACATGAGAGCTCCCCACTGTTGTCATTAAATATATATGCAGGATATTAAGAAAATTGACCAAATGGTTTTTATATACCATCTGTATATATTAAGAAAATTGATCAAATGGTTTTTATATACCATCTGTCAGCCTTAGCAACTCCAATTCATTCGTGTGGATCAATATCTATTCGCACCAGATCTGCTTCTACTCTATATCAGGGGTCTGCTCTCAGCAAAGTAGACCAGGTCCTTTTTATTGGGTTCAAATTGTTTTTTTTAAGAGAATATGTTCAGATCCGTTTTATTATGTGGCATGGAGCCTCGATATAAGAATGAAGGAGTTTTAAAGGTTGTCGATAGTTATTGGTGTCTCGTCCTAAATATTGCAGTTTGATGAGAGACAAGAAATACATTAAGATCTGATTATTTCTAATGATGTGTGGACCGTGTGATCTGCAGGAAAATTGGGAATTGCATTTGGATGAAGAAGTTGTAGGCTGAAATCCTAGGCCCAGTAAGATCGATCGGCCTATCCAATCGATCTCCAGCAGAGGGTACTCCTTTACACGCCTGTATCAGTGGCCTTTCTATTTGCAAATCGTGGTTTTGTGGATTTGTTGTATGGTGTCTCTTTAGGGTTCCACTTATTGCTCACTGTCATTAACGGTCAAAAGACCACGAGGTGCCTGCACAAAACATAGATTATGTCTGTATGTTATAAGCTATAATGGTGATTGATATTTCTGAGCTACAGTTTATGTCTGTATGTTATAAGCTATAGTGGTGATTGATATTTCTGAGCTACAGTTTCATTAATGCAGAGGTAAATACAAATACAAAATCTAACCAGTAACATATACTGCCCTATATATTAATAGAACTATAGCTTGCCCACTATCGTTACCTCCCACGACTCCTTTCATGTCACAACAGCTGGACAGAGAAAAACAGACTGCCCTATATAATATTAGAACCATAGCTTGCCCACTATCGTTACCTCCCACGACTCCTTTCATGTCACAACAACTTTTCATGTCACAACAGCTGGACAGAGAAAAACAGACAAACGAGGATTGTTGTACTGTGTCATCCACCTTCAGTAAGTCATGAAGTATTCCCAAAAAATATCCGAACAACTTTTCATGTCACAATAACTGGACAGAGAACGGACAAACGAGGATTGTTGTACTGTGACATCCACCTTTAGTAAGTCATGAAGTATTCCCAAAAAATATCCGAAGACCCATAGTGACCCGGCCGACGCCTATCCTTTATATACATTCTCCTTAAATGTGAGCTTTAAGCTTCCGCCTACAGATGACCTGGTCTAATGAGGTTATAAATTGTACAGTACGGTTGGCTGACAGCAGGTACAGATGACCTGGTCTGATGAGGTTATCAATTTGTTTAGATGGTTAATTTTTTTAATTATTTTTTTCTAAAAAATTAAATATGGGAATGTTTGAATAGGTTTTTTTTAAGGATTGTAATAGATTGAGCACCATCAAATAAGTGTGTAACTCAAAATTTTGAAGCCTGTAATTATAATTAAAATTTTCAAATTTTTACCAAATTTTCTCAAAATAATACCAAAATTTCCACTATTGTCTGATAGGCTCCTCTATTACCGGGAGTTGCCACTTATGACAGATCTCGTTCTTGGTCAACGGTCTCGTCTTGTGCTTCAACTAATGATCTCAAAATTCAAAGCTATTTCTTGCCATTTACTGCTGGATTGACACTAGCCCACCAGGCCGAAGTTCACCACGTGCAATCCCCAGCTGTAAAAGAAAGAGAAAATTCGTTGGCTAGTTTAACAATATTATCCGATAGATCGGTGGCCAGTCAACATAAACATGTTTGAAGTCACCAACGGAGATGCCAGGTAACTCTTTATGCCCAACGAAATATTCAGTTTTATCGGTTGTTTCTTCATTAATTTTTCACTAATTTTTTCTTTCTATTTATGTTTATTTTTTCTTTCTATTTATGTTTATGGATTGCAAACAAAGGTTATTTGCATGAGTCTATTTCTTTTTCAAAGGTTTTTATTTTTATTACCTGCATATGCAGAACAAAATTTATCTACACTAGTACATGAGACTATTTCTCCTTTTAATTTTGATTTCCTTTTATGGATTGCAAATTAAAGACATCTACATTGGTGCATCAGGCGATTTTCCTTGCTTTATAGTTGGATATGAATACCTTAATTCGTGTAAACATGTTTGGATAGATTGTTGGAAGTTGTACTAAGTGACCCAATGAAATTTAAAGTAAGATAAATGATGTTTTACTTTAAAATCTTATAATTGACTAAATGTAACGATTATTTTTAATAAAAGATTTAAAGATTTGTGGGTTGTATTTATTTTTTTAAGAATTTATTTTCTTTAGAAAAATGGAGAAAAGGGATGGTTGGAAATATTAAGAGGAAAGTAAACCATTATTTTGTAAATTTCTACAATTTAAGTATCAAAATAATTAACCAATAATATCACATTAAAGGAACACAAGATATATATGAACAATATATTTATATTACAATGGAAGTTAAAGGGTCAAAACCCCAAGATATACCAGCTCCCGCTAGAAAGAGAGGACCACTTTCTGCAAGAAGCTACAACTTCTTTTCCTAGCACTACCTTGCCACCTTATAGAATAAAAGATAAACATAGAAAGAGAGGACCATTGTCTGTAAGAAGCTACAACTTCCTTTCCTAGCACTACCTTGCCACCTTATAGAATAAAAGATAAACCTAAATTTTCCTTCGCTCATGTACCAAGGACAATGACCCAATTACAACTACATCCAAATCCTCAAATGATTAATGCAAGTTCCTTCACTCTGTATTTATGTCAAATACTTTATCCAAGACTTCAACACGGGTTTCAATGATCTACTTTGCTATAATTATTAAAGTTCATTTCAAGAAATGATCTGCTACAAATTCAAGATTTGCTCAAAAAGTATGCTACAAATGTTGCGTCTGACTTGCCTTAACACATGTCAAGGGTTTGCTTCAATTCATCAAAGGTCTACCACTATTTATATGTCAAGGTCCACTCTTTGCTTCAAAACAAATATTAGAATTTGCATCAATAAAATTCAAGTATAGGTCAACAAGTGCTACTTTATCTTTTCCACAAATTTTCTACAAGGGAAAACAATAAAAATTGCTCCATAACATGTGAAAAATATGCACCAAGGGTTTTCTCCTCTTTGAGAAGAGTACCTTCAAGGTGACATCAAAATTTGGCTTCAGAAGTGCCCTAGCTAGGGTCGAAAAATTGCCAAGATCTTGACCTTAGGGTGATGCCGAATTAGACCTTAGATAGGTTTAGTGAGGAATAAAAAAAACTCCTTTTTTGGTCAAAATTCCTCCCAGTAATTATACTTTAGACATAGGATGGAATAGACTCGAAAATTCTTACGAAATGCAGACAACATTAAACTTATTTCAACCTTCCTTTTTGATCTAGAACTCGGCGTATGTATCAACTACAAAATTCAGCTTATGTCTCTGCTATAACGCTACATTAGGGCCATAAAATAGGCCAATAATTTTCTAAGATACTCAGTCTTCCTCAAGGACATGAGCTAAGTTGAACTTGGGTTAGAAATAACTTTAAACTAGTTTAAGACTAAGGTTTTCTCCGTGATGTTGTATTAGAAATGTTTCACAAATTTGGCCTTCGTTAGATACTTCCCTATAACATTCGGCCTATGTTAGAGTAGAAAAAGACTTATCCTTGATTCAATTTTTTCCTACTAATTTGGAAGCCACAAGTTGGATATATATATATATATATATATATATATATATATATATATATATATATATATATATATATATATATATATATATATATATGTATATGTATGTATGTATGTATATATATGTATATATATACATATACATATACATATATATGTCTCTTGGAGGATCCCTTAAATGGGGATGACTTGAGAAACATAATGATATTCTTTATGAAATGACATGAATTATTGAAACCAACCTATTTAGAGGAGACTTTAAGACACTTAAAGAATCATTTTTTTCTTTTCATATAATTTTTTTTTGAGGAATATTTCGACTCACGGATTTACGCCTCTTAAATTATAAATTTTGACTTTCTTTAAGGAAACAATGAATCTTAATCCATAACACTTTGGGTAAAATGTGTTGGTGCTAGAACCATCTTTGGGGCATCAAATTTCAAAAATTAAATATCTCCAACCAAGAGGACCCATAAGGCATGCCACCTCTCAAACAAAATTGCATGACAAGGGTTACCAATCTAGATGTCCCGTATACCCAAATTCACTTGATTTTTGCATGCAAATGACAAAACAATTGTTGGCCCATTCACCCTTTGACATCAATGACACTTTTTCCAATAGGGAAACATGCAAAGCCTTATTGAGATATTGACTTTGTAAAATATTTTTTTGTTAAAAATTTTATGTTGTGCTTTTAAGTGTTAAAGAGATAGTTGTATTAGTAAGAGTAAAAAAATGTATTTTGTTGTGGTTGTGTTACAAACCTATCACAAAATTAGAATAAAGGGAACCTAGGCACATCTTGTTCACGTATGAAAATATGCAAGATTTTTTGGACACTTCTAATATTTTGCGTCTAGTTCAAATTTTAAATTTAGCAAACAATAAATACACATACAAATTAATAGAGCATACCAATCTTGATCATTCAAAGAATCTAACAAAGAATAATAATTCCTAAAATCTTCATTGACCATTGTCAAAATTCAACGACCATAATAATTTATAAATCGTGTAAAATATTTTCTTAATTAATCCATAATAAGTTAGTTCAAGTATCTTTTTGGCCTTGGGTATGTGATTGAATCAAGGATAGATTTGTAAACCTTTTGCAAAGTCTTGCTTGAATTGACTAAGTACATTATTTTCAAAATCATTGTAATAAGCTTTGTTGTGCATGATTGGTAATATTTGAAACTTTAAGGTTGAAAATAAGAGCATGCAAGCATAACATAGTAAATGAGTGTGACTAAAAAGAAATACATACAAACAATGTGATACGCTCTGTAACACAATTAAAAATAAAAAAAAATAAAGGAGAAAAAAGAACATTTGCAAAATAAAAGTCATGAAATCAAATAATTTCAATATTCCTTACATTAATTGCATAAATGAGTTGTTGGTTTTGAAAATTAAATTTATATAAAGAATAAATTGTTTGAAGTGCTTCAACCAAAATAAATAAAAAATGAGCATCAAATTGAGAACATGAATGATGCAACCTATAGATGATGTCATAAAAATGTTTGATGTTATTTGTGATACACATGACCTAATGGTTGATACTTAGGTATCAAATGACATGGATTATGATTCTTTGAATAGTGATGAGATGGAAGCATATGGCGAATTGTTGAAGATAAGTCTTTTTTAAGATGATTCAAAAGTAAAAGCGTAGAGTGATAGTAGCAACACTAAATGTGAATTTTAAGTAACAAAAGAAAACATTTATAAAGAATATAAGGAAGTCACTAAATATGACAAAGGAAATAATTTTCATATTCTATAAATAGGTTTGATTTATGAGTATAAATCGTTTTGATGCAAATTTGAATAATATAGAAGTTAATGAAGATGTTAGTAATGTTGATAGTAAATAAAATTAAAATAATTCCTAATAGGAATCAACATTATCATCATGTTGGTCTTATGGAGACATCACATTTTGATCTCTATCATTTTCCTCATTGTCGGCAGACAAATCGTCATTTAGAAAGTTATTAAAAGAATAAAAGTAAAAAATAAAATTCATTATGTATGGATAAGTTCCTAAATATGGAATTTACATGTTAAGAAATTTTGCAAATATTATCATCTAAGAGGAATACAAATAAGACACATTTGTGTGGTGAAATAAAAAAAGAGCAATGATTTCAAATAGGTATCCATGATGAATATTTTGGACATTAATTTGGTCCAATTATACATGTCTTTTTAAATTGAAACATGAATGAAATATAATGGTACTCTCTTCATATCAAGGGGGGAGTACATCGATGGAATAAAATTGGTTAGTGGTTAAAAAAGACCACTAGATTGATCAGGTAAAAAGCGTTAGTAGTCAACCAACAAAACCACTAGATAAAAAAGAAATGAAAGATATGAGAGGATCAATGTTGAATCCCTTCATCAATATTCTTATTGTGCACCTAAGAGTGTGTAATATCAAATATCAATGATAATAATTAGGCTTCAAGTCTCCAAGTCCTAATAAAAAATATCAATCAACATTTGATAAATCCAACATGGCAACTATTATAACCCATCCCATGCCAATCAATACTTGAGTCTTCCTTTCAACACACCATTTTGCACAAATATTCTCATAGGCCTTTCTCACATATTATCATCTATTATAATACCTTATATATTTCTCAAATCATCTGCATTCCTTTTTAGCCAATTCCCTAAATTCTTGAAATTTTCAAATAAATGATCTTTATCCTTCAATAAGTATACCCAAATATACTTATAAAAATAATTGATGAAATTTAAAACATATCTTGAACCTAAAAATTATGGTTTTGTCATAGTTCATAGGTTATTATGGAGAAGTTATTTTTTATTCTTCTCTCTCCATAGCTTGCTTGTTTGAAATTTTGTCTAGTGATGCTCACAAATCCCACAACCTTCAAAAATAACATTAGGAGGAATAATATTAGGTAGTACACTAATCATTTTAAAATTGACCATCAACTTCATAACTCAAAATTTAGGTGTTTGAATCTTTCATGCTAAATTATAATATACTCTTTAGTTTAGAATATGACTATAGTTTGTCTTGGATCCACATGGTATTCACTTAGCCTACCTATGAAATAGCATGTTCATTCACGGGATATTAAATATATACACCTAATTTCACTGGATACAAAAAAAAAAAAATCCTTTCATTCAACCCCCTTCCCAATATATCTATCTAATTAAAAAAAAAAAAAACATATTTTCACAAAATATTTTAGATATCCTTTTTTTGTAGAATTTTTAATACTCATTTTTATTTCTACCTTTATTTCTTACATGAGCCAAAACTCTAATGACATAGTAAAGAACAATGGAACTGTAGAAGTGAAGAGATAATTTAAATGAAGAAATGGTGTCTACAACACTAAAGAGAATGTAAGAATAAATTAACATATAACTTGGATATCACACAATAGCTAAAATATTTTATGATTCACCATAGTTTATTACATAGGTCCACTCTTCTAATTGACCTTTGATTATTGAATAACTATCTATAGAGATCTTATACTTTGATGAACCGATTATTCTACCATATTGTAGTTGTGATCTTGCATTTGGATCGCTATTGCAGGTGCACATAAATAAAATCACACATATATAAAAGACAAACATACTAAAAATTAATTAAGAGTAGACATACATGAGGATAGAGCTACTATACTCCTCAGGATTGAGTGTTAACTTTTTTTTTTTTGTAATTGTAGAATCATAGTTTGTATCTCTAAGGTGGGAAATGGAGATGAAAATGTTAAAGTATTTAATGGATATACAATCACCTTTAAGGAAAATTTTAGTCTTCCATTCATATGACCAAGAATTCCTTAAATTATTTTCTAGTCTTATCATTTACATTTATCCTTAATTACCATCCTATTGGATGCATCTAAATATTGATGTAATATTACCTTAAACCTTTTGGTGTATTAAGTGAAGCCCCACAAATCAACAAGGTTTCATCTTCAAATTATGGGTGATTAACTTCTTTCATTCCACCAATGATCTACATTCCTTGCAATAGTTTGTTGCTTCTTTCTTATTCCAATTCTCTTTTTAATGCTTCATTAATAATGGTATATAAGGATGGTGAAAGTGGGGATCCTTTCCTAAATCCCAATAATCCTTGGAGGAAAGAAATTAATCATCCATTTACTAATTATTTAATCCAAGGGGTATTGAAACAAACATAAATTGAGCTAATAAGGGCAAGGGAGAATGTTGGGTCCCTATAATACTAGTGATTACCCCATTACTATTGTAGTTATACCCCTTATTTATATTGTTGTGCCCCCATTACCCCCATATTGTTATTAATGTGCCCATAGAATCCCTCTATTGTTATTTTTGTGGCTTTATATTATTATTGTTAGGTTGGCTAGATTATATTGTGACTCCATAGACTCCTATATATAGAAAGGAGGCTTTGTTATTTGAATCATCCAAGAATTGTTCATTTATGTAATGTAAAGGAGGTTTCCCCCTCGAAGAGGCTGAATTCTAAGGCGTGGATCTCTCTTTTCTATCTTTTTGTGATCTGGTTTCATAACATTTGGTATCAGAGCTTTGGATTCTAGGGTTTCGCTGCTCCAAACAAGTCATTGTGGCATTTTCGCTATAGCTTTTTTTCTGTGACGTTTCAGAAGTCGCAAAAAAAATCCATTTGAGAAGAAATCGCGCTGAACATTGGGTCCAAATGTCAGAGCTTTTAGCGCGATATTTTCGAAGATATGATCTCAGGAAGTTGGTCTTTTTGCAGACTCCTGAATTACACTCAAAACAGGTGACCTGGGGAAAATCGTCATAACTTTCTTTCTGAGCATTGGATTGAAATTTCGTAAGAAGGTACAGAAAGAGGACGGACTGTAGTTTTTTTTTATATATTTTTCAGAGTCAAAGGTGGAAACAGTGACACGTGGCACTTCATACAAGTTTGCTCTACTGAACTAGTCTATAATCATGTCATTGCGGGCGATTGTGCATAACTCTTTCTTGGAGAATCCAATTTGGTTCAGACTAGTGGCATTGGAAAGAGGACACAGAAGGCTACTACAGGTCACAATTTCAGAATTGGATGATTCGAAATTACAGAGGTACATCAGATTCAATATCAGGCTTCTACAAAGTAAAAAAAGGTGTGTAGTTTTTATTTTTTATTTTTGCATAAGCTTGGTTTGAAGGAATTCAAAGGGCCTAGTAAAGAATTATTATCGGTAACTGATGCCCCGAGGAAAGAAAATGCAAACACCTAGTAAGGAACCTGAAATCTCTAGCATGACTCATCAAGAAGAGGAAGAAATGCTACATGATATATCAAAATTACAAGAACAAGTGCAACAAATGTCACGCTCACAAAAGCTAACAAATGCTAAGATAAATGGCGTGGAATCTAAGATAAAGGGCATGGAAGCTAAGATGGATGATTTGAAGATAGATTTGAAGACAGATTTGAAGAAAGACATGGCAAATTTGAAGACAGATTTGAAGACAGACATGGCAGATTTGAAGACAGATTTGACAAATTTTCTACAAGAGATACTTACTAATGGTGAAAAGGTTGTAAAGGAAACTCATGATGTGAACAAAAGTAATGTTAATCATGATTCCATAGATTCTAATGTTGGATCGAAGACCCACCATATTCCAAAAATTGATATGAGGAAGTTTGATGGCAAGGATCCCGCCACATGGATATTACAGATGGAGCAGTTATTCGATCTCAATAATGTGCAAAACACACAAAAGGTACGTATGGCAACATTATATTTGGAACCAAATCAAATTGTATGGTATAAATGGCTTTGCTCTCGTAAACAATTTATCACTTGGGCAATTTTTACGGAAGCAACAAAGGCATTTGAACATCTTAAAGAGGCAATGTGCCAAGCACCAGTCTTAGCTACACCGGACTTCACAAAAACCTTTATTGTGGAATGTGATGCTTCAGGAAATGGAATTGGTGCTGTTCTAATGCAATATGAAAGACCCATTGCTTTTGAAAGTCGTCCAATCAAGGGAAGGTTTCTAAGCAAAGCTATTTATGAGAAGGAAATGTTGGTAATACTCCATGCACTTAAGAAATGGCGACCCTACCTAATGGGAAGACACTTCAAGGTAAAAACAGATCATGATAGCCTTAAATACTTTTTAGAACAAAGATTATCCTCTGAAGAGCAACAAAAGTGGGTCACAAAGATGTTGGGTTATGACTTTGAAATCATCTACAAAAAAGGGAAGCAAAATGTGGTGGCAGATGCACTCTCAAGGAAGGATGAGGATGTGGAAGAATTGTTGTGCGCTATTTCTATCATCCAACCAGATTGGATAAATGAAGCAAGGGAGGAATGGAAGAATGACGAAGAAGTGTGGGCACTTATTCGAAAGCTACAACAAGATTCCAGTACGTCTGATATATTTAGCTGAAAAAATGATTCGTTATGGTACAAAGATCGCTTATACCTCTGTAAGAATTCCCAGCTAAAACAAAAGATTCTTATGGAATTGCACACTTCTCCCTTAGGAGGGCACTCAGGATTTTTAAAAACTTACCACAGGGTTAAGAAGGAATTTTTTTGGGATGGCCTTAAATCAGATATTCAAAAGTTTGTGGCAGAATGTTTGGTTTGCCAACAAAATAAAGTTGAAACAATTAAGACACCGAATCTATTACAACCTTTATCCATTCCAAGCCAACGTTGGGAGGAGGTATCAATGGATTTTATCACAAGTTTACACAAGTCTGAGGGAAAGAGTGTCATCATGGTGGTAGTTGACAGACTTACCAAGTATGCACACTTTTGTGCATTATCACATCCATTTAAAGCCAGTACAGTTTCTACTGCATTTATGGAAACAATTCAAAAGCTACATGGAAACCCAAAGATTATTGTAAGTGACAGAGATCCCATTTTCACTGGAAATTTTTGGACACAATTATTTTCTTGTCTTGGTACTCAGTTAGCTCATAGCTCATCTTATCATCCTCAATCTGATGGGAAAACTGAGATAGTAAACAAATGTTTGGGAGGATATCTTCGTTGCTTTGTATCTGATAAACAGACACAATGGCTCAAATGGTTGCCTCTGGCTGAATGGTGGTATAACACTTCCTTTCATACAGCAACAAAAATGACCCCATTTATGGCACTTTATGGGTATCAACCACCATCCATCACATCATATTTAAGAGAAAATTCTAAGGTTCACGCAGTGGAACATCACATCGAACATCAACAACAAGTCCTCCAACTCTTAAAGGATAACCTCGTGTTGGCACAGAATAGAATGAAACAACAGGCAGATCAACATCGCAGTGAAATAAGTTTTCATGTAGGTGATTGGGTATTCCTACGGCTACAACCATATAAGAAAATGTCCCTCAAGCAAGCTAAGAAGGATAATAAATTATCACCAAAGTATTATGGTCCGTACAAGGTGTTGCAAAAGATTGGTACTATGGCATACAAATTGGAGCTTCCTGCAACTTCTCGATTGCACCCAGTTTTCCATGTTTCATGCTTAAAGAAGGTTATAGGCGACAAGCTCCCAGTTCAAACAATATTGCCAGAACTTGACGAGGAAGGAAAAATTATATTGGAACCGGAAGCAGTTATAGAAACAAGAACTCGACAGCTACGAAATCGATCAATTTCAGAGTACCTTATCAAGTGGAAGAACTTATCAGCTGAAGATTCCACATGGGAGGATGAGAATTTTATGCAAAAGTATCCTGAACTACTCAAGCGTTGAGGACAACACTTTTTTGAAGGAGAGGGGCATGTTGGGTCCCTATAATACTAGTGATTACCCCATTACTATTGTAGTAATACCCCTTATTTATATTGTTGTGCCCCCATTACCTCCATATTGTTATTAATGTGCCCATAGAATCCCTCTATTGTTATTTTTGTGGCTTTATATTATTATTGTTAGGTCGGCTGGATTATATTGTGACTCCATAGACTCCTATATATAGAAAGGAGGTTTTGTTATTTGAATCATCCAAGAATTGTTCATTTATGTAATGTAAAGGAGGTTTCCCTCTCGAAGAGGCTGAATTCTAAGGCGTGGATCTCTCTTTTCTATCTTTTTGTGAGCTGGTTTCATAACAGAGAAGCCATAATTTTCTAATGTTTTCCAAGGGGGTGAGGATGGCAGAGAAATATGTGGGAAAGGAATGTTAAACAGAGATGAAGGGAAACAAATAAAGTATATAAATGGATGGAAGAAATGTTAAGGTAGAATTCCAAAATATAACAAGATTCTTCCTATGATAGGGATCATGATGGAGGAAGAGACTAACAAAAGGAGGAATCCTATGCAAGGATTTTATGCTCTCATATTCCCAAGTATGTCTAGATTGAAATATTTGAGGTCGAAAGGAAAATTACAGGTCAATGTTGTTGCTTACCTAATACAGAGGTGGTAAGTGAAATTAATGACGGGGTTTCTAATGTTGACCAAACCCATGGTTGGCTCATTAAGTATATGTACATAATGTGTATCTATTGGGACTTAAAGATGTTGCTAGGGAGGACCTAGCTAGAAAGAAATGAAGCTAAGGAGAAGATCCTCCTTATGCTTTATTATCTCTATGCATGGTTTATATAGATGTATCAAGAATTTTGAAGCTCATTTTGGCCTCCCTCGAGACCTACTGTGCTACTAGGAAGTAAAAAACAACAAATTGCAATAAAATAATTGGACTCCCCCAAGACTAGATGATGGTTCTATTTATTTCCCTTTAGCTCATTTTCCATGTTGGTATTTTATTTTTCACTTTATAGTTGGAATAGTAGATTATATGCCTCAGAACATAATTGATATAATTCTAATATATATACTCTCTACTAATTTTTCGATGTTAAAAAAACTCTTGTTTTGCTACTAATCTAGTTTCCCTTGTGGTTGGCTAGGGAAAACCACAATATAGTTTTATGAGTGGATTTAAGAAATGAAATATTCTTTCTTACAAGGAAAAAATTGTAGATCCTAACTAGGAATGAGGTGTTCAACTAGCTGTTGACGGGGATCCTAAGGAAGATGTATCCCCATTTTTTTGTTAGATTCAAGACCATTTTTTAATCTCTAACTATGATTTTTCCTTCATTCATAGAGTTTTACCTAAAGTACCTCAAATACCCCAAAATTATCTCTTTTCCAACAAATAATTAAGATAATAGATAGTAAAGGTTATTAAAATATTACCTTCTTATTTATCCTCAAACTAAGGTGCAAAGGCAATACTAGTTTTCCACTGAGTACAATAGATCCATCTTTGATGAGTTGTACATCAATTATAAACCCATAGACACTTATTTAACACTGATTTGTAAGTGGATATTCATTTTCAATATTTTGTTTTGTGTATATTTCATTTCATTTCTTTCTAGTTTTGCCTCTTAAAGAATAACTCTTTTCCATTTGAGAGCATATTAGCATTCTGATAGAGTCTTTATTCTTAGTGGTGCCTGATACTCAGAGGTTGTATGAGATTATCTTCATTATTAATTTGGGGGGTTTTGTGACTCCATTAAACACATATTATATGGTGCTTGAATTCCAAGTGTGTTCCATTTGTTTACCTCTTCCTATTTAATTTATGTGTGAGATTTTAGCTCAAGCATTAACATCCCCTTATAGGATTTAAAGCATCCCACTTTAGTGTATTATTCATAGATGGTAAGGTTACAAACAAAAAATTATTGAGAGAGGGAGGGTGAAGGAGATTCTAAGGGAAAGAGAAATTATTAGAGAAGGGAAGGAGGTTGGTAGCCATCATTGGAGATAGGGAGGTAAGGGGGAATTTGTTCTAGTGTAAATGACATGGAGGGGTTGAGTAACATGGATGGGAAGGAGGAATGATTCTCATCTATTTATGATTTCCACTTGAGAGGGTATTTGGGGAAGATATATGAGAAGGGGAATAAGGTAGATAAGGGGGTGACATAACTTAGGCTTCTAGGGGAATAATCATTGAAGAGTTCAAATATACAAGTGAGAGTTTAGAATATCAAACAAATTAAACATATGGATCATTTTTCAATGGTTTTTTGGGTTTTTAAATGGTTTCTTTGTGCTTCCTCACCTTTACTCCAAAACACTAGATAAGAGTGGGAAATGTTCGGATTTGTTTGAACATTTTACAAAGAAATTCATGTATATTGTTGTCAGACTTGCATTTAAAAGGAAAAAAATCATAATTAAGATTCTAGATGTGGATTTTCCTATATAGATTTGTTGTAACTAATTTTGGAATTTCAATTTCTATATCCACTTCTATGCAAATCTAGGCATATGAATGTGATCCTTGCTTGGGAGTAGTTTTGTGAACACACATCCCCAATGAGTTTTCCATGCTTTCCAAAACTCTACCATCCCAAATGATCATAGGGAAGTAGGGAAGATTCAACCATGTCAAGAATACTTATGGAACATCAACTTATAGATAAAAATATAGAAATTAAATGTTTATATAGATACATCTTAGCTTACGATGCACGGGTCACTGGGAAACATGAGATCTCAATCTTCCTTTAGCTCAAATTAGAAACCATAATATCCACTTTCACAAAATGGATTTGAATTCTTTGTTTTGAAAGTATGAACTGATGGTTAGCTAATCAGGTATCCATTATCTTTAGGAATGACCATATCCCACTTATTGAGTAAGATATTTAATGATAGTAGAGGGTGTTTCTCCTAGATAATGCATGCACGAAGAAAACACTGGGATTTATTCAAGCCTTTTCAGCAACATTGATTGTTGCTAAAGGGATGATAATTTTTACTTTCCCTTTAAGGTGTATAAAACTTTCATGGCCATAAATTTATTTTCAATGTAGAACATGTGGGGCTATAAGAATCCTCTTCTTTCATGGTTACCGCAATTTGCTAAGAGATCTAGCTTTTTTCTTACAACTCCACATTAACACTCAATCATGTGTTTAGAAATTTAGAATTTATTGCTAAAGACAATAAATAATAAAAATATATGAAATGTTCCATTTAGTTTATTGGACTAAGGATATCTATAGCCCTATATAGGTGAGTAGTGCCTATTACATGAAACATTATATCAAAAAATAACAATTATAAAAATATTGCACCAAGAGGCACATTTTACAACCCAATATGAGGGTGATGTGTGATTTTGTCTATGCCCAACGTGGAATTTACACATGTCCCTCTTAACATAAAAGTAAAATATTCCCTAAATAAAAAAAAACAATGTTTTCTATAACAAAAAACATAAATAAATATACTTGGTTGGTAAAAAGGAGATGTGGTAAAATTATTTCATGTCATTCTGAACATCAATTAAAATATTTCAATGTCCATGTGAAACAACATAATTTATATTATCAAAATCACTAAAAGTAAAAAAAGCTTATATTTTCACTTTTAAGTGTGAACAAGATGTATAAAATATTTTAAAATAAGTACTATTTGAATATCTATACTAACTAATTTATTTGAAGATCACATTTATATATATCTATATAGGGAGAGAAGGTATTAAAAATAAAAAAAATAAACATATTTTAATGTTAACTATAATAAAATATTTCAATGTATAAAGAAAATAAGTAATTGAAAGTGAAAAGTTCATTTATTTCCTAATAAAGCTAATAAGAATTAAATGTGTATTTCATTTAATTTTGAATATAAAATTATATAACTAATGATAAAAAAATTCAAGATAAAATATTGAACAAGAACCACTAAGTATATATTGTATAAAGCAATTTAAAAGACAAAATTTTATGGTTAAAATAGAAATCCAAAAATAAAGGCTTAAGTTTTGTAGGCTACACAATCAAGTGGCCAAAGAACTTTTGAAGGCATGAATTCGTTTATGCATTTAAAAATGTATATATATATATATATATATATATATATATATATATATATATATATATATATATATATATATATATATATATATATATAGCCACTGGTAATCATTGGTCTATCAAGGTAAGGGGTACCAAATCTTTCCAGCTGCAATTTTGTTTTTTAAATTTTGCACATCAAACAATTTGATCCCTCTAGACGCTTACTGGATCAACGATTAAGATTGATCTTCATTGAGAAAATAAAGTGAAAATAAAAAAAATAATAAAGAGTTTAAATTCAAACTTGAACAAAGCATCGCATAAGGATAACTATCCTGTCCCGTCTATGGAACACATTCTTCAATGTGTTTTTGGGTCTGAAATGTTGTCCCTATTGGATGGTTTTTTGGGATATAATCAAGTGTTGGTATTGAATGGAGATCAGCTTAAGACAACCTTCAACACTAAATGGGGCACGTACACATACCATAAAATGCCATTTGGACTTATTAATGTAGGCGCCACATTTCAGAGAGCTATGGACATAGCTTTCTGAGGATTGATTAATAGATCAGTAGTGGTTTACATGGATGATATTACTGTGTATTCTTATCGCAAAAGGGATCATATTTATCACCTGAAATAGATTTTCGAAAGATGCTGAAGATATGGAATATCGTTGAATCCCAAGAAGATCGTCTTCGTAGTTACAAAAGAGAAACTACTGGGTCATATCCTCTCTAAAGAATAGGTTGTTATTGATCTTGAAAGAATAGAGACCATCATGAGAATACAACCCCCAATATAAAAGGGCAATGCAATCATTTTTCGGGGCGATTAATTTCGTCAGGAAATTGGTTTTAGGCTTCACAGAAATGGTGCATCCCATTCAGTTGATGATGATGAAAGACATCGTGTATAGGTGAAGCAATGAAGCTAAGAAATCATTTCACCGAATTAAGAAGGTCATCACAAAAGCTCCTGCGTTGGTCAGCCCTAATTTTGACAAGGAATTCCTTTTGTACACTTTTGCTTCTGATGTTTCATATGCCGTATTCCTCACCCAGAAAAATGATGATGGCAACAAAGTCCCCATTTCCTATATGAGCTCTAATCTTCAATGGGTAGAATTGAACTACCCAAACATGGAGAAACAAGGTTTTGCGGTTTTTAAAGTTGTGAAACATTTCTACCCTTATTTATTAAAGGCCAAGACTAAAGTAATCGTTCCCCACCCTGCTGTAAGAACCCTCTTCGTGCAGAAAGAAATGGGTTAAAGGAGAGGAAATTGGATAACTGCCCTTCAAGGATATGACCTTGAGATTAAGCCGACGAAGATAGTTCGAGTGTAGGGATTGTGTAAGCTCGCAGCAGAAGTCTTAGTAGATAAAGAAGGGGTTTTCGAAGAACTAGAAGTGCAGACCATACAGAATTCACAAGTTGAATTCAGGGGGGAGCCCCTATGGATTAATGAGACGCTGATGTGTGAGCGTGAAACATTGGAAGCCCCTTTGGACCCTGAGTCATGGTATTGCGACATACACTTTTATTTAACACGGGGATCATGTCCTGAGCACATGGGTGCATCATGAAGGAGAGCGATCAGATTGAAATCTAATCAGTATCACTTGGCCAATGACACATTATACAAAAAAAATTGTGATGGAGTTTGGCTGAGGTGTTTGGAAAATGATGATGCCAATCATGTCTTGAAAGAAATGCACGACGGCTCAGTAGGTGGTCACTATGGAGGAGAGACCAATGCTCACAAAATATTAAGAGCTGGATATTATTGGCCCATAGTGTTCAAAGACTCACATGCCTACGCACAGAAATGCAAGGTATGTAAAACTGCCGCAGGACGAGAAATAAAGCCAGAAATGGGGTATAGATGTCATAGGTAAGATCACTCCAAACTCTTCACAACAGCATAAGTATATAGTCACGACAACCGACTACTTCACCAGATGGACCGTAGCCATCCCGCTTCGAAAGGTTAACAAAGATGAGGTAATATATGTTATTGAGAAATTTATTATCAATAGGTTTGGCATCCCTAACACTCTCATATTTGATAATGCTTCTTACTTTTCATCACTGAAATTGACTGAATTTTCTATCGATAAATTAATTCGCATACGGTATGCATCAAACTATTACCCCCAGGGAAATGGAGTTGCAGAATCCTCAAATAAAAACCTCATCTGCATAATCCGTAAATCTATTGCCGACAACCAACGGAATTGGCACAACCCTCTAACAAATGCCCTTTAGGCCGATAGGGTCACCCCAAAAGTAGCATTAGGAAACTCCCCATACTTCCTTGTGTATGGATAGGAAGCCATCTTTCCTCCTAACATTACCCTTCCCTCTTTACAGCTTTCCCAAGCTTTGAGAGGGACCCCTTCAGCCTTACTTCAAAAAAGGATCAACAAACTGGTGAGGTTGGAGGAATTGAGAGATAAAGCCAGAAATAAATTTAGAAATCACCAAATGATTGTGAAGAGATGGTTTGATCGCCATCTAGTAGGGGATAAAGATTACCAAGTAGGAGAGCTAGTCTTGAAATGGGACAAGTTGAGTGAGCCAAAAGGTAAGCACACAAAATTTTAACACTTATGGTTAGGCCCATTCCAAGTTGAGGAAAAAATTGGTCAGGGAACTTACATATTGAAAAACTCCCTGTTAATGGACAACATCTTAAGAGATACTTCTAGTAGCCACCACATGGTGGTTACCTCCTGAGTAGATTAGGATTCATTTTATTTTTTGCTGTTAGGTTAAGTTATATTTTCGTCCCATTCGTTCTTGTTTTTTTTTCGCAAAGTTTATTTTCCTTATGTTTTGAATTTCAGTCCTTTTCATCCAATTGATTCGGTGCTTGAGTCTCGTTTTCACCTTTATAACTCTCTTCAGATTGCCCTCATTCCTGGTGACTATTCATATTCTCTATTATTTATTTACATCAATTTCAGTTATTCACCCAATCCTGATGATTAGGTGTCAACATTCCCCCCCTTAATCGGAAGGGATGTTGGTGAGTCCAAACATCGTTCTGAATCTTTCAAGCTTTTCTCTTCCAAGCGCTTTGGTGAAGATGTTTGTATTTTGCTCATTAGTGGAACAATGGCGGAGATGGATCGTTTTTGCCTCAACATGATGTCGAATCAGATGATATTTAGTATTGATGTGCTTCGTTCGATCATGGAACTTTGGGTTCTTAGCCAACTTTATTACCGAGGTATTTTCAATCATGAGTGGAGTTGATTGTACTTGTTTTACCCGCAAATATTCAAGAATTTTCTTGTGCCACACAATTTCTTTTGTTGCCTCAGCTGCTGCCACATATTCTACTTCTGTTGTGGAATCTGCTAGAACTGATTGTTTGCGTGATCTCCAGGAGACAACTCTTGATCCAAGACTCACAACATAACCTGAAGTAGATACCCCAGTTTCTTTATTTCCATCGAAGTTTGAATTAGAGTATCCAATCAAGCTGAAGTCATCCACCTGTGTATACTTGATTCCAAAGTCTTGAGTTCCCTTCAAGTACCTTAGAACTCTTTTTGCAGTAGACCAATTTCCCTCACAAGGCTTTTGCATAAACCTGGAGAGGATTCCAACAACGAATGAAATGTCTGGTCTGGTAGTAGTTAGGTAGTTGAGACTTCCTACAAGCTGTCTATACTTTGTTGCATCCTCAAATTCTTTTCCTTCAATGGATGTGAGCTTTAAGTTTTGTTCCATTGGAGTATTAAGAGGATTACATTTTTTCATGCGAAACCTATTCAACAGATCTCCAATGTACTTCTTTTGAGAAAGAAATATGGACTTCGGATGTTGAGTTACTTCAATACCAAGATAGTAATGAACATAACCCAAATCAGTCATTTCAAAACCTTTCCCCAATTCCTTATTTATGGATGCAATGTATCTTTCATTATTCCCTGTCATCAAAAGATCATCTACATATACCACAAGATATACAACTGTTTTTCCAACTTTCTTGACAAATAAAGTTGCATCACCAAGATCATAATGTTTGAAATTGAGTTTCAAAAGATGCTCAGTTAGTTTTTCATACCAGGCTCGCGGTGCCTGTTTGAGGCCATACAAGGATTTCACAAGTTTTCATACTTTATGTTCATGTCCTTTCACAACAAATCCTTCAGGATGGGACATAAAAACATTCTCTTTTAGATCTCCATTCAATAAAGTTGTTTTTACATCCATTTGATGGACTTTCCAACCGTTATGAGCTGCTAGGGCAAAGAGTGTCCAGATGGTAGCCCATTTTGTTGTGGGGGAAAAAGTCTCCTCATAATCGACCCCTTCCTTCTGTGCAAAACCTTTTTCCAAAAGCCTGGCTTTGTTCTTGTCAAGTGAGCCATCTGCTTTATACTTGTTCTTGTAGACCCACTTGCAGCCAATTGGTTTGGTTCCTAATGGAGGATCAACCAGCTTCCAAGTGCCATTATTTATTAGAGCATCAGACTCTTTTTGCATCGCTTCTTACTATTCATCATGAGAAGCAGCTTCTTTGAAGGAAGTTGGTTCGAAATCTGTAGACAAATTCAATTCACAATCATAAGAAACATCCATATCAACAGGTAAATTAGAGTCATGTACATCACCTCCATTTTGCCGGTTTGAATTTATAGTTCATGTCTTTCCAACCTCATCAGGATGAACGCTTTTAAGTGTCTTTGTCAACCACTTTGGGGGACCTTTCTCAGATGGTCCAGGCTGCTCTGTTGATTGAGTAGGAACTAAATCAAGATTGAGTCTCCCAATTCTATCAATCACATCACTTAAAGTATCATCCATTGTTGTAGTTTCATGTGGGGGAGGGAGTTCTTCAGAAGAAGATTCCACATGTTTATCTAGTATAGGAATCCCCTCTTCAAGATGTGGAATCTGATTATCAAATTCTTGAAATGATTTTTCATTTGTGAATCTATCCAAGCGATCAAGTTTCCACTCAACAACATTGCCAGTTTTGGATGATTCAAGAAAGATTACATCTCTAGATACAACAAACTTTTTATTGACTTCATCATAGAGACGATATTCTTTGGAGGTGTTTGAATACCCTAGGAAGATACACTTATGACTTCTTGCACCAAGTTTTTTCTATGTACCTTTGGTATCAAGGCACAAAAGGTGGAACCAAAGACCCTGAGATGCTTTACCGAAGGAATGTACCCATGCCACATTTCATATGGAGTCTTGCTTCTAATAGCATTAGATGGACGTCTATTCTTTATATATACAACACATAGAACTGCATCAGCCCAAAACATCAACCTTACATTTTTAAAAACATCATGGAGCGCACCATATTTAAGATTGTCCTATTCATTCTTTCAGCTACACCGTTCTGTTGAGGATTATAAGGCACAATTGTTTGATGTTTGATCCCATGTTGGCAAAGATAGTTTTCAAATTCATTTGAGGTGTATTCTTTTCCATTATCAGTGCGAATAGAGCCAATATGAGATTGTGCATCATTTTCAATCCATGCATGAAAGTTCTTGAATGTTTGAAAAGCATCAGATTTGTTCTTCAATAAATAAACCCAACACATTTTGGTGTAGTCATCAATAAATGTCATCATATATTTATTTCCATTTGTAGAAGGAACAAGCATTGGACCACATAAATCTGAATGAATGAGTTCAAGTTTTCTATGTTCTCTTGGATGTGAATCATGAAAATACTGTTTGCTATGCTTTCCTAGAATGCAAGCATCACAATGCTTAAGTTTCCTAGGAATTGTAGGCAAACCAGCAACACCATTTTTCTTCAACAAGCAGAGGTTGTCATAGTTCAAATGTCCAAATCTAGCATGCCATAATAAACTTGATGAAAGTGTACCTTCTTCATAATGAGAATTGTATGAGAAATGTTGTGCATGAGAAGAGGTACTTTGCAGCTTGAGAAGCCTTTCTTCTTCTATTCCCCTCATGACAAGTGAGTGGTCAGATGCTTTTCTCACCTCAAGCTTGCCATCAAACATATGAATGGAGTGATCTTGCTGGCAGATGTGGACCAAGGACAACAAGTTTCTCTTCAGCTATGGGAGATATAGAACATGATGCAGAAGAAAGTCTGGAAGACCAGGAAATTTGAGCCTGATTGTGCCAAGCCCTGATGGCTTAATTTTTTATTGGTCTACAAAGTATATTGATCCATCAACATTGTCAGTGAATTCTTGAAAAAAATCTTTTCTATGAGTCATTTGCTCCTGAATTAAGCAACCAATCATTTTTCCAAGAAGCAAGTGAAGCATTAAATAAATCTTCATTTACTCCGATATTACATTGTGCCACAACATAATGAGTGGATTTAGGTGCTTTACCTTTGTCTGTGTCATTAGTTTTACCTTTCTGTTGGTTTCTTTGCTGCTCAATTTTGTCCCATGGTAACTTGCATGTAGAGGCATCATGTGATCCATTTCTTTTGTAGCGTATGCAGTGAAAATTTGACTTTTCTCCTTGAAAGTGTCTACCCCCCGCCTCTGAAACATCTTCCTCTTCCTCTTCGACCACCTCTTCCTCTAGAAGAATCTTGGGCAAGATTCTTTTCTTTATGAGCAAGGCACTCAACCTCTTCAGAAGATTCAGAGGCTGTCTTCTTTCCAAAATCTTTCTCTCTTTCAGCAAATTTTTTCACAAGGGAGTGAAAGGTAATATCTTTGAGATTTCCATTTGCTTGCAATGACTCAAGATAATTGGAGTAAGTAGGATAAAGTGCCTTGAGAAAATTGATAAGAGGAATATCCAATTCAACCTTAGTGGATTTGATATCATGCATTATAGATTTTACTTCGGATGCAAGAGCAAGAGGATCATTATTTTGTAATTCAAGAGTGAAGAGTTTAATCATGAGTTGAACAACTTCAAGTGCAGAATGTGAGTCATAGAGTTCTTTCAACTATTGTAAGGCTTCGAAAGTAGTTGAAAATGGTGAAATATGGCGACTCATCTCTTCACTTACAGATGCTGCAATTAATGCATAGGATTTGTTGTTCTTATTTTCCCAACTGGTGAGCTCTTTGTCTGAGGTACGTTGTTCTGGCTCTTTGTCTCCATCTCCAACACACACTCCTTTCCACAACTCATTGAAAATGAGGGTATGTTTTATCATCCAGAACCACTGAGGATAGTTCTCCTTGCTAGTAAGAACTATTCCCACAATAGATATGATTGAATGCATATTATAAAAAAGAAAAAACTGCTGGCAAAAACAATTTGTGTACTGTAAAAAATACTTTTGTTAGGAAAATGTGCTTCAAAAATAATGCGGCCTTATCCTTCCTTCTTGATTTAATATACAAAGATCAAAAATATGTTCTATGCATATAGAATATCACAATTTTTTTTTTATATTACAATATGGTTGCAATTCAAGAGAAATGATATCAACTGCTCAAAAGCGAAAGAACACCTACCATGACTTGAATTTTGATGTAAATCAGAATTTGCCAAAAAAAACTTGGACGGATGCTTTTCTCATAAGTGAGTGGTCAGATGCATGAAAACTCAAATCCTATGCTTTACGCTTGATACCATTTACAACATTTACACCTTGACATCGCACTGATTCAATTGCCTCCACCACTGTTGCCGTCGCCACCAGCACCATCTTGGGTAATATATAATATCACTCTCTTCATCGCACACAGTTATAGTTAAGTGCGTTGATCACGCTCTATTATCATGACAGTCTCTCACAATGGACTCGTTTCACACTGTTCCCATGGGATATGCTCTTAGAAGGTGCAGTATTAAGGCAGAAAGGCAAAATAAAAATCCCAAAGTAACAGAAACTATTGCAGATGCAACACCAAAACACCTATGCCAGAGAATGGATTTCTTGAATTTGTCCTTGATAAGCTTAAGAAAAAGATACTTATGGTGTATTTTCTAAGCCTGTGGATCCCAACGAGCTCCCATATTACCATGAAATCATACAAAACATAATGGATTTTGGTACAATAAGGAAGAAGCTTTCAAAAGGAGCATATGTGTCTTTTGAATAGTTTGAGAAGGACACCCTTTTGATTACTACCAATGCATTGCACTATAATGCATCAGATACCATCTATTACAAATAGGCTCGCACAATATAATAGCTAGCATGAAAAAATTTCAAGACAAGAACACGCCTGGACCATGGCCACCAAATCCCAATGGAACCCTTACCCCATGATACAAATCTCAACCCTAAAGTGTTGAAGATAGGGCTGCAATGTGGCGCTGAGAAATCTGGAAAAAAAAGTTCTATGAAAAGGTAGACACTATAACTATGCTCATCCAGCGATATTCACCCAACAGAACGGTTTGGAGGGAAGACTATTCACTGCAAGAATAAAAAGTATACCATGCATGGATTAGGCTTTAGGCTACTGATACCATCAGTAGTTCACCACAACGTTTACCATAACAGTGAATTATATGGGAAATGAGCAGCATACTATATGTTAGAGCAGAGTAGAGGAGCAACGTTTTTATATGCAGGTGAATATGAATATGAATAAAAGACAGAGAGCAGTGTTTTGTATGCAAGGTAGAACATAGGCAGAATAGGGAGCTACAAAGTAGAGGGAAGCCAAAAATGGCACTGGCTCTAATACCATGTCAGACCAGGCAGTAACTCCTAAAAAAAATTCATTGATATTCATTTAGGTTGGTCTTTATTATATACAATAGGGAGAGACTATTCATTTCATCTCCTGGTGACTATCCATATTCTCTATTATTTATTTACACCAATTTCAGTTATTCACCCAATCTTGATGATTAGGTGTCAACAAGCCTATGAGAACTGGAAAATCATTGGTGAAATTCAAATCAAACCTGCTCATTCTCATCTGTTGGGAACTAGGTAGGATCTGTTGATAACCTGGATACCCGGAGCATGTAGGGGCATCTTTATAAAATGAAAAATGTGTAACCATAGCTAGATTGGCATGGCGGAACACTGCATTTTTAAAATCCCATCCAGACCTAGCCTATACTTGTCTATGAGGTGGGTAGTCAATATCCATTGGTTCTGTCCACCACACTAAAACTTTCAATATATGTCATCTACAAGTAAACTTCCTCTCATGGGCTAAGCTCACTGTAATATATCCTCTGGAAAATTTAATTGTACTCTAGTCCTTGTGTCTGAAACTAGAAGGACTTATGTAAAAGAAAATGAAATGTTGAGTCCTTGTGCCAATCTGGAAGGACAGGTTGTTTGGGAAGCCGATTGGAGTAGGGACTATTGCTGGATTCAGAGTACAGGTTGACATAGCAAGCCCAGCCTTGCTTAAGCAATTTAAAAATATAGCATGATTCATGACTGCGCCCCATTCAATCACATGAAAACATAGCACTAAAATTCTTACATAAAGTGCAGATAAACATATCTACATCAATTTTGATGAGCTGAGGTACACACCTAAACAGGTATTGATAGACTGGTGATGGCCCCGAAAGGATTTTGAAAGTAGGAAATAGGTAAATGAAGGTCAATAAATCCCATAATACAACCATTGGAGAATGCCTGTCAAAATCCTATCAGTAAGTAGAAGCTATTTGTCTTTATCCTTCCTAAAGCTATTAATACTGAAGTGGAACCCATGCCTATCCGTCTATACAGTTTGCATTTCAAGTTTATCTTAACACCCTGATCTTCTGCTGATCCAAAGTTTATTTGGTAACAGAGATAACTGGTTCACCTAATGATTCACCATTTGTTGTGGCCACAACCACCACCACAATCTGTTTTTATCCCAGAGATTTTAACTCTCTGCTGCGTTAAATCTTCAATTCTTAATGGTTAAGACCCCTTGAATAACTCTTTGCGGCATGATTCATTTATAACCCAATCTAGCCCTTTCATTCATATCCTTCATCAAGACTTTTCAATCCGCATAACCCTTCATGGTGCTCTATGCCCACACATATAACCAACCCCCACTCTTTACTATGGGTGTATATGGACTCAACCCTCAAAACCTTCTATCATGTCCTTATTTCTATAACAAGGCTTTGATAATAGAAATACTGTACAAATATGCATAACTTACCCTTTTCACATTCCCTCGGTCTTTAGACATCTCTTGATGCATGCCTTCAACGATCACTTGACCACTCCTCCATCGCATATCACTTTTTGCATTGGTAAAGGTCTAAGGTCTATCTCCCACGAGTTACTGCGATGCTATCAAGTCTCTTATCGCACCAGATGTCACAATAGAAACTTTCAATGCTGATACATAAGGTGCACTAGAATGGCGGACCCGTCAGAATTATTAACTGCAGTGCATATATTTTTTGGGTCTGGCCTATCACAAATCGCAATCGGCGAAGCGCAAGGCTTATACATAAGACATGATGTGATATGGTGGATCCACTGGAATTACTAACCAAAGTGCATATATTTTTTGAGTCCGGCCTATCACAAATCGCAATCGGCAGAGCCCAAGGCTTATACATAAGGTGCGATGCGATATGGCAGACCCGCTAGAATTATTAACCGTAGTGCATATATTTTTCAGGTTCGGCCTATGGCAAATCGTAATCGGCGGAGCCCAAGGTTTATACATAAGGTGCGATGTGATATGCCGGACCCACCGAGACTATTAAACACAACTTATATATTTTCAGGTTTGGCCAATCGCAAGTCGCAATCGACAGTCCTTGAAAGTGAAGCAACATGCGATATGCGAAGGGGCGATGAGCGGACCTAATAATAATTATAGATCCTGGTGTATGGTATTTGAAGTCCAGCCTTATGGGTGGGCTACGGGTTTTCTCGTGTATTCCCATGTGTTCCAATAAAGTGTTGTGGTCTGGGTTCTTAAAAGAAAATCCGATAGAGTGAATGGTCTGCTTCTGAAGCATTGTCAAGTGATTCTTGAATAAAAATGAATACTATGGGCAATGAGAATACATGTTACAACAAATCCAGTGGTTTAATAATTATAGTTGCTCTTCATTGTGAGATTAAATAGAAACTGTGACTAAATGCAAGGTTTGTTTGTGGGCATGTTTGTCATATTTCTCATAATCATAGCTAATATGAATTATTTCTGCAGACAAGGACCAAGAGAAGAAAGGCGAATTCGAGTGGACCCGATAAGGGATAAATGTGATTTATATCAAGACGACACCTCTGCACCACCGACACCGATATTACAAAGACATACTCAGCAAGAAAGGGATACGAACCGCCATAGTGCATAATAGAGGCACGCTCTACGTCAAGAGGAAGCACTCATGACAGCACTGATCCATCAAGATGTTGTTACCTCCAAACACACCTTCAATCATGCCAGATGTGGGATGATGAGTGCAGTGTCTTCAGTTCCCTTCAGGAAATAATAGGGAATAATTTCTGCTCAATATAGGTGTGAAGAGATGACACACAATCATTCTCTTTTAATCAACATCTATTCATTTCCCCAGGAAATGAAGCACTCCAGCAGATATGCCCTCTACGTGTCAGTCGTTTCATCGATTGATTCTATTTCTGTATATTTTAATGAGTATATGGAAAAGAGCAAGAAGGTGGAAAGTCGGGGGCGGGAAGACAGAGGGTCAGTATTTTATGCATAAGTATTACCTCTGGAGATGGGTAGAGGACATTTTTTGGCAGAACAAATTTTGATTTATTGTGCTAATAAAGAAGACTATTTGGGTCAATAAGGAGCCTTTTTCAAATTTATTTTCCTCTTCTTTCATGTGTTTAGAATCAGGGTGTTGTTGCTGGCATAAATATAAATGTGTTTTGTTTTGTGCAAATTGATAACGATACAGCTTATGACTAGTCTTGGTTATTTGAATGTAATTCTTTATCATGGTTAACTCATGAGTGCTCCCTGATTCGAAACTATATTAAACATCACTTGCAAGTTTATTTGTAGTAATACAAATGTGCATTCTTGTATGAATAATTAGATTGCAATTAAGCTTTACTATAGCCTTGCTCATCTGTGAACTTAGTAATTGATTCATTTGGAGTTGGAATCTATATATGATGTTTAATCTCTTTTATTATGCTCCTACATGATAGATTAGAATAGTTAAGATTAGTATAAGTAGGTGGAATTAGTATATATAGGACTTAATACATATAGGTTAGCTGTTTCTTTTGTTGATTTAACTGAAGTCTTCCTCTAGGGAGCAATCTTTCAACACCTATAACAGTTTATGGGATCCTTTAAAACCTGTTGGAATTAGCCACTCCTAACGAAAGTAGATCTAATTGAGGCCTGCGATCGGGTTAGTTCCCCTTGTTGGCATAGTGAAAATTTGCCGCATCAACAAGCCCTTCTCACAAAGATGACTCAGGGAGTATAGAAATTCAACTTCTCAAAGTTCCTTTTGAAAATTCCTAAAACAATTTTCCAATCGTTCTATTGAGAAAAGTATGAAAGTACAATAGTGCAATCTTTTGTAAGCCTTTCTTCATAAAACTCTGGACCTTAATTTCATACAAAAAGTAAGCTTAAATAGCAAAAAAATAACTGAATGTATTGTATAGTGCATTGAGAGCATTTAAACAGATCCCTTAAATAATGCTTAAAGAAAAACAATTTTTCGGTAGAAATTTCTGAATGTGATTTGCTGTCTTCATCGAATTTGTTTGTTCCATGTTATTATCTTGATGTTTGTCTATCTGTTTGAGTTGAAATTCCACTTATAAGCATAGTTGTCTTCTTCTATCATGGATCTGAACATGGAAAACAAGAATCAATAAGTAAAAATTAAATGAGACTGATAAGTGAGTTTTATTTGAAGCAAATCACGTTTTGCAAGAAATCATGAAACAATGTAGAGCGTAATAAATCCCAAACACAACCATCATGGAGAGGAATGCAGAGTGAGGTCTATTGGTGAGAGAGGCAGACTTTACAGTCCTATCACATATGCTTTTAGACCGGGGGTAGAACGCAAATAAAATCTCAATCGTAATCACGAAAAGGTGGATGGCTAACGATTTTTTTGAAGGGGATCGAAAGTGGTAAGTGGTTTGTGAAGAGGGGGGTCCAAAAGAACAAAGGAGTGACACATGGATATATGGATTGGATGAAAAACCACTTTTTTGACCCCCCACTTGAGAAAATTAAAATGAGCACAGGGGGATCTGAAGTCTTATCCCTTATTGATCTGCGAAAATCTGATGCATTTATTAAATTAAGGCAAGTCGAGCTTTTATATTGCAATTAGTGTTCGGAGCTTGATCACATATCGCAATACTTGAGAATATCGCAATCGGAGTTAAGGAGGGGAAGACTTTAATAGGTGACCAAAAGTCTTATGATTTGCGATATGCAGGATGATGTGATGGCAATGCCACTATGACGTGGCAGATCTATGTGGAATGGTGGTGTGGCAGATGACATGGAGGATGACGTCATATCGCAATAGACATGAGGAAGGATATCACAATTGTAATTCAAATGAGGCATGACTCTTAGAACTTTGCGATTGCGCGGACATGATATTAACTTAGATGTGTTTTATAATGACGGCGGGTCTGTTTGTATCGCATATTGCAATCGGGAAGGGGCAGAGTGCTTGGCCTAATGAAATTTGCGATAGCCTACGGATGTGGGATTTTATAAATTGCAGCTAATTTTCCCGTTGGGTCTGGGCCTTATCGCAGATCGCAAATTATCAAAGATAATGGGACATGGACTTATATGATAGTAGATTACGTGATTGCGATGGACACGAGATTTTTTAGAAATGCATTAGTTCTGTTGTCAGGTCTGTGGTCTTTGCTTTATGTTTCTTTTTTTGGATAATCAATGTTCAATACTTGGGTTTTGGTTAAAAAACCTAGGTATTAAACTTTGGCTATAGGACTTTATTAACAATTTTTATGTTGATAATTTTTATTTTTATTTTTTTTAAATAAAATCGAAGGTTTTTTTAAAACTAAAGCGTATCTATTTTAATATAATAAATTGCATAGGAAATTTATAATATATTAAAATTAAGGTTGTTGAACAATACAACAGGCCCTTGGTCAAAAATTTTCTATCGGTCTTCAATATTTTTAAAGAAAACCAAAGAATAACCCTTAAAAAAAATTACAAATCTATATTATGGAACCAATTCTAGTAAACCCACTCCTAGAGGGAAGATGTCAAGGGAAATAAGGCATTGAATTGACATATAATCGTCCATTGTCTATATTCCTTCGTCCCTATATTGTAAATGGTATAATTCACCTTAAATGTTCGGGTCTCCGTAGAGTATTCCACTACAAAAGCTTGACCTTAGAGGTCCTTGGGTGTTTGAGAGCATGGTCCTAGCCTTAGGGCATCCTTGAAAGACAAAGTTTTTGATGGCAAAGATGCCCTAACACTCCTAGCACTACCTTTCAATCATGCAACTGTAGAGATAGTGGCATCCCTTTTGATTTCATAATATTTGAGATATTTTTCCATTTTTAGTTTCCTCCCTTCGTAAAGGAGCTTCATCTCTCCCATAGGGATTCCCTTCCAATGTTGAATGTTGTTAGCTAGCTCAACTACAACATATAATTATATGCACATTAAATAAAGGAATTATCTAAACATGGACCTAATTTTTTTTTGAAATTTTAGTAGATCTAAGTCCCTAACACTTTTCATTGCTAGATCCAAGATCATGCTAGAAATCAATGTTCTAGTTCAGGAGGTAGGCATTATGAAAGTGTCAAAACCACCCTAAGAACCAACACTAGTTGGAAACTTTTGTCAAACACTTTTCAAATGCTATATCCAAGTACCTCTATGAGCTTAAGGATCGCACAAAGGTCAACAATAGGGAAATCATAGAAATCTGCATCAGTAACTCCATTGTCCATGTCAATATATGCTTCTTCACCTAGTCTGTGTTTCTCCATGTAATCCACCATCTATAGATTACAGACAAGGGATAGAGGAACGATTAAAACCACTTCTAACTCTAAGTTCGAAGATTAATCTGCATAACCCCAAATGAACAACCATTTCACTAGCCAAGGATCGATGAATTTGGAGGATCCTGCACTACAGACTAGTCTCCCGCTCGTAGTATTCACCATTGAGAAATTTCTCCCTGAGATATTTCAAAAGATATAGTTAATAAACATATGAAAATCTAATATTTACAATAAAATCATTCTCTAAACCCATTATCTCTCTCTAAAACCAAAGCCACGCATACCACAAAAAAAATGAAACTAAAAAAAATTGTACAACATGCCAAATAAAAATCAATGACATGCATATCACATCAAAAAAATAAAACTAAAAAAATTATAAAACATGCCTACGAAAAATACCAAGCTCACATATATGTAACTATATGGGTTTTAATAAAATTAAAAGTAAGAATTTCCATAGAGATGTGAAATTTATACAAATATAAATAATATTGCTAAAAACCAACATAAATTCATCTTAACTTTGCATCTTTCAAAAGTAAAGAGGAATCAAATCTCTTTATGTTTAAACATTTCCTGAAATTTTACACTAAAAAAATTTACATTTTGAAAGATTTAATCCACTAGATACTACACTAATAGATACAAGAAAAAAATCTTAAAACCATTAGGCCCACCTAAAGTGTTTGTTGTACCAATAATAGAGTGTATGATGAAGGTGAAAATACTCTTATGAAACATGTCAAAGAAACATATCAACTCATATGTATGTTGGAGAATCTAATTCCAACCACTTGCTAAGTATCAAAACTATCCATCCAAGTGTCCTAGTTCAATTTCAATTAGTCTAGTTCAGTCTCACTATAGGCTTTTATTGTCAATTTCTCTAATGTAATCTTATTTAACTGATTCAATAAAACTATCCATCCAAGTGTCCTAGTTCAATTTCAATTAGTCTAGTTTAATTTAGTCTCACTGTAGTCCTTTATTGTCAATTTCTCTAATGTAATCTTATTTAACTTATTGATAATATTGAGAACAGAAATCCTATTCTCCATAGTGTACATTTCTTGTCATGTTATCAGAGCTAGCTTGCATAAGACTCCTTGAGAGAGAAGTAATGTGAGCAAAGTGAGAGCAACAGAAAGAAATAACAAGCCTGCATAAGACTCTTTGAAAGAGCAACAAAAATTTGAAGAAGTTTGAAAAAGCTTCATACAAAGAAGAAGAGAAAAATTCAATTACACAAATTGAGATTTAAAAAAAAAAAGTTTAGTGTTACCCATGTTCACATAAAAAAATGTTGAACTTAAAAAAGTTACGAAATTCACTAGAGAGAAAATATGTTGAACTTAAAAAACTTACCAAAGTCACTAAAAACGATTCAGCGCTGCCATTTAACATCATGAAGTGCGTTGATCCTTTACAGCGAACGCTGTGTCCGGAGAAACCACAATGCAACTTCGTTTATAAGAATTCGACGACTCCACCAAGTCGTTCGAAGTCTTCAATGCCAATAGGTCCATGGCCTCCACAAATTTTAAAAGGTCCATGTTATTCAATGTTTATTGACGTTAAATGCTGATAATTTTTTAATTTTTAAAGAGCTCTGGCCTCCACAAATTTTAAAAGGTCCATGTTATTCAATGTTTATTGACGTTAAATGCTGATAATTTTTTAATTTTTAAAGAGCTCCAGAGCATCCTTTTAAAATAGTTATTTCAAATTTATTTTTAAAAGGTGGCATACTATTTTTTCATGTCTTCATTGAATAGGCTTTATTCAAAGGAAAGCACAAGGTTTTATTTAATAAAAATGGGCTTAATATAATATTTGAAATGCGGTGATATTGTTAAAGGGGTCATGTGATCTATTAAAAAAGATTCAATATTTTTTTTTAACGTTATACTTAATTTTCTTCTATGTTATACGTAAAATAAAGAAGAACTATTATTATATAAAGTTTTTACTATCGAAGAGAAGGAATTTGTTATTGAAACAAAAAATGGCTTTTATTAAATTTTTTTAAAAGGAAGAGGGTGTTTCATTCTTTTGGAGATTTTTTTTAAAAAGAAATTTGTTTTAATTAAAAGGGTTTAAGAGGATTTTTTGAAAATATTTATGAGACTATGGTTAATGTCAGAATGATTGGGTAAGAGGATGAAGTAAAGTGTGTCATTATGGGTCACAATCACAATCATTGTTGTTAGAGCTAGAGTTAAGAGCAAATAAATAGCTATGTTTGCGATTCAATTTGTTTGTTGAGCCACAACAAATGGGAAAATGATAGTAGCCTTCCTCTCATCGCAAATGCAAAGACATCTAAGGAAGTCTGAGATACCATTAAGAAGAGTTTTCGTGTAAGGGGGAGTAATCCAGTTGAATATAAAGAATTTGGTGAATCTCATTGTGTTCAGCCACAAGTGGATGATGAGTGAAGAATTTGCAAAAGAAGCAGAGAAGGAGCACATAGATGCTCATGAACCCCACTGTGCACAACCACAAGTAGATGAAACTTTGGTGAATCTAGCAACTAGGCTTGTTGATGACAATTTGGTGAATCCAACAATAGAGCTCTTTGATGAAAATTTTGTGAGTCCAACAACAGAACTTGCTAATGACAATGAAGCTGCCATTGGAGAAGTCAATGTTATGGTTAATCCAACAATTCAATTTGTGAAAGTTAGATTTGATGAAAACTTGTTACTTAATGATGATGGTTGTAGAGGATGCAACAAAAACATGATATCAACATGTTGATATTTGGTGAAAAAATCCCACTTGAGTATGCAAACCAAGTGGAAGAAAACCTCCTTGAAGCAGTTGAAGAAACAGATGAAAAGAAGGAAACCCACAAAGAGAAAGCAATAGAGACAGAGACAAAAATAGAGGAAAAGAAGGAACCCCACAAAGAGAAAGCAATAGAGACAGAGGAAGAGGCAGAGAAGAAGAACAGATGTGGTTCTGCAGATGTTTTTAGACTTACCATTGATTTGGAAGCCCACAAAGAGAAAGCAATAGAGACAAAGACAGAGGAAGAGACAGAGAAGAAGAACATATGTGGTTCTGCAGATGTTTTCAGACTTACCATTGATTTCCAATGTGCAGGTAAATAAGACAATTATGAAAAACAATTAAATTTCTTTGAAGCATGGCCTGTAACACCATCTCTAGATAAGGTCTCCATAGAAGTTGCAAACATGAGTGTTGAAGACAACATGCATGATGAACACATCAATGAAATTCTTAGGTATTGGAGTTTTGAAGAGATAAGTTTTTATTTTCATCTTATGTTGCAACACATTCATGATGAAAAACGCACTACATAAGATAATATGTGGCAACAACCCACATACAAGCCGTTTTTTTAAGAAGTCCAAGACATGCTTACAGAGTTTAAGACTTGCACCAACAAATGAAGAAACTAAAGTTTGAAGAATACAACAAGAAGAATACATCTTAATTAATTTTTTATGTGGCTGTAATTAAGGAGGAGTGTTGATAAATCTAATTCCAACCATTTGATAGGTGTCAAACTATCCATCGAAGTGTCCTAATTCATTTTCAGTTAGTCTAATTTAGTTCAGTGTCCTAGTTCAATTTCAGTTAGTCTAATTTAGTTTAGTGTCCTAGTTCAATTTCAGTTAGTCTAATTTAGTTTAGTCTCATTGCAGTCATTTATTGTCGATGTCTCTAACATAATCTTATTTAACTGATTTGTAATATTGAGAAAAACAATCTCTATTCCACAGTGTATATTTCTTATCAATATATCTAATTATATAAATTTTAATAAAATTAAAAATAATAATATTTTGTGAAATTTATATAAATATAAATAATATTACTAAAAAACAATATAAATACATAATAACTCAACATCTATTAAATGTGAATAGCATTCAAATCTTTCTAAATTAAACCATTTTTTAAAATTTTACGCTAAAAAATATTTACATCCCAAAAAATGGATGGTCTAAACACTCATTACACGAAGAAAATAAAAACTTAAAACCACTTTACCCACGTACAGATAGTTCAGAAACGCGTTTCTGGTATCAATATTAAATTATATGATGCACATGAAAATACTCAAACAAAAGGATATGGCATCGACGAACATGGTATACAACTCTTCAACTACCTGACTTTGAACACACGTTGAAATATCGATCGGTTATGATTATAATATCCTGTCTACGCATAACGAGGATTGATCCTCGTTCTTCCGCTAAAATGGTCCCATAAAGAAATACCACGTTTCTCGCGATGCCCGCTAACGCTTAAGCAAAAGCGAGATTTATCTTTATTCCAGATTTCTTAACTCTAAGCTGCTTTTGCCATCGATTTAGCTGCTTTACATTACCCTACGTCCAAAATAAGAAGAATAAAAATACGTACCGTCAATGGTTTCCATGTAGCTTATAATATTCATAGTTGTCGCATCAGATTGAGTTGTGAGCCGTATTTTCATATAGTTAAATTATGATGTTCACACATGATCTGAGACACGCTCTTGTTTTGTTTGGAGGGCATTTTCTTATTTGAGAAGAGATCCGTATTTTCCTTATTTCTTTATGTGATGTTGGGTTGTTTATCACGAATCGATTCGGGATTTTGTACTTTACTGAAAGCCGGAACTGATAGAGTACTAAAGCAGGTTGCAGTTGATCGCGGACTCACACGGTTGTCTGTAAATTTCTGGCAAAGTTCTTAATTTTGAAATTAGGTCAATTAAGTTTTAGTTAAAGTCAAAGATGAGCATTCCTTCACCATTTTTCTCTTATAACGATGTTGCGAACAAGTTTGATGTCGGAAGCGTATCGAGTAATCCCAATCCATGTATATCAGCGCAAGATCCATTTCCATCGAGTTATAATATTGATCATTTTGCCCACAGATTTAATTTATTTGGTACCCACGACTCGGAAACCCTAGAAACCCTAGCCGGCTTTTCCAATCCCCTAATGCAAACATTCTGCAATTCAAGTTCTCCAACTGATAGTCTGTCTCGGAATAGATTAGCAGGCTCCGCCACGGAAGACAAAAGAAATCACAAAATGATTGAAAGACAACGTCGTAAAGAAATGAAAGTGCTTTTTTCACAGCTTAGATCATTACTCCCGGAAAAGAATCTCCGGGTATGTTTTCTTCTGCTCAATATCTAGGGTTTTGAGACACGAACAATATTCTGTATAGTTTTATCCAATGAAAGTTGAATGTTCTGTTGTGCAGGGAAAACGAACCGCGGCAGAACAAGTACTGGAAACTGTGAATTACGTTTACCATCTACAGAAACAAGTCAAAGAACTTTCAGCCCAAAGAGAGAAAGTGAAGGTTAACTCTGACCAAAATGCAAAAGTTTCGTTGGAGAAATTTTGCAATAAAACTGTGTCGTTCGGAGGATCGGATCGGGAAGACCCTGCAGTGAAAATAAACTCCGTGGGTTCGGGTGTCCAGATCTGGACGAACATTCTGGAACGTGATATCGTGTACTCTGATATTATTTTGGCTTTGGAAGAAGATGGGCTTGAAGTTGTGAGTGCTGCTTCATCTGCCATTAACAACAGAGTTTATCATACCATACATGCCAAGGTAGTTTCTTATACTCATTGTCACTGGGTAACATAACATTCTTCTTCTACGAATAAGATAATCTTAATTCTCACCACAGGAAAACATTTACGCCGCTAAAAATTCAGATCCATAGTTTTTATGTGGACCTTTTGTTGGCTTGAAAAACAAGGTTAAGAAAAACTCTTGTTTTTTTATTAGGACGCCTTCTTTTTTTATTAGGTTCACACATTCTACATGAACATGTCATTCATCCATAATTAAAAGCACATGTCTCCTCCGCCAGCAATAAGCACATATGTTTATATGGTTTTTTTAACGATGCAGGTGCTTGATCTCAATACTTTTAACATGCACACCCTCTACCAGAAACTTTGGCATTTGATGAGCACTCACCAAACCAAGAATGAGGATTTAAGGACCATTGAAGCTCGCCCATAGTGTTTTGTAAGGCATTCATGAATGTTTTCAAAGGTCGGTCAAGCTTATATTATGCATCTAGCTTAATCTAAATACCTATCTGTCTGAAGTGTTTGGTTGATATGGCGAATCACAGTTTTGTCAGAAATGCATATTGAGCAATCAACTCGTTCAAGGTTGTCAGAAATGTTTGGTTAATGAACTGAATCACATACTGGTTAGAAATGCATATTCACTGATTGAATTATTGAAGGTTCTAAATAAATAGAATAAATTTGGTCACTCGAATAGCTGATAGATAAAATGGAATTTGAGGGAGAATCGCAGTCATGTTTGAATTTAAATAGATAGAGTATTATTCATTTACCATGTTTGAAGAAGACAACCTAGGATCAAAGAAATTAGTATGCTGGAGCAGAAGCTTTTTTAACAAGATTGGTACATTAAAAACCTTCCGGACATTTTTGGAAAAGCTAAGATGCGCATGATTATGTTAAATGAACTAAGCAACTACTATCCGTGAAGAAATGAAAACAAATGCAGTATATACCGTGAAGAAAATCCTTTAAAACGGTTACATAGGACAGTATCTTTGAACAACTGCTTTGCGAACAAAGCCACATACAGCCACTCGGGAGGGTGTCTCCCATCTCTTTACGTTTCTCTCCTGCCACATTATAACAAGACAGACTTTTTACTCGTTTTCCAATTAATAAAGTTCTAACTAATAAATCGATGACATGCCGGAGGAATGAATATTGATGTCAAAAATATTATTATAAGAATGGTTCATGATATTTACACTTAAAAAAACACAATTATATGATAATATAATATTAGTTCTAGATTTAGATTATACAGCTATACAATAAAATAATATTAGTTTTAGATTTAGCTTATAAGGTTGGAGGTTTCTTTAAGAGTTTAAATTATTTGTTTGAAATAAAAAATTTGCAAACACTATTACAAATTCTATGGCTCTTGTTTTATTTTCTTTCATGTTACTTCAACCTTTATTTTATTTTTCCTTTCAAATCATTTCCATTTAACTTCCATTTGTTTCATATAAGACGTTTTTTTCTCTGTACACAAATTTTCCTTTAAACATTTTGTCTTATACTTTAATAACTTCCATAATAAAACACAATTCCTTTAAATAATTTCATTCCCTCCTATTTTCTATGGATTAATCAATTTAAAAATGTATCCTTGAACCAAAACATGCCCCATATTCCAATTCACACTTTGTCTTTAAAAAGTTAATAATAACTTTTTAAATAAGAGACTTTGTCTTTAATAATTACTTTTAAACAATGGACTTGTAGCCCACTCACTTCGTCTTTAATAATAACTTTTAAACAATAGACTTTGTCTTTGAAAATGACTTTTAAACAATACACTTGTAGCTTACTCAGATCAACACAAATACTGTGTGGAAATTTATTTATAAACTGTCTCTTTATTCCCCGCTACAAGGCCTATTTTTCCATCTCTACAAAACTACTTAAAACTTTAAGTTGGTTCCCTACTTAAAACTCTAAGTTGGTTCCTTTATTGTTCATAGACATGTGGGAGCATATAAATTGTTTATGCTTCTTTTCTTCGAGCTTGCTCCTACTATGGAGATATGTAGAGGTAGTTTTCTTGCGTTCTTCTCTACATAACCTATTAGTTAGGTAGTTAGGTGGTTAGGGTAGCTAGCAGACTTTCTCTTTGTTTTAAGAATACAAACATCCATTCCTTTCTTTTCAATATGCATTTAGTTACAATATTTGAGGCTCTTTTAAAGCATAGAAGGAAAAATTTTAAGAAGTTATGTCTTCTATCTTCCCTGACACCTAAATTCTCTAAGATAAATAGAGTTATGTTGAATTCCTAGAAGATCTTTCCTGGCATAAAACATAGCATCGGGTACTATGTATGGACCCAAAAAATATATAACACTATCTTTTACCATCTCCCCTGGCTCTTCCTTTATAACTTTGGTTATGTTCTTCAACATATTATAAGAAATATATGTTAGCTTAGTTTTCTCTCTAATTCCTGTGTTCTTTTACTTCCCTTTTTGTCCAAGCTATCTTTTCTTGAGACATTTTTTCTTGTTATAAATTCCAAGTAGCAAGGAGTTGTTGTGACTCTCCTTCCTATCTCTTGTTGCGCTTAGGTTTACTTTTTCAGTAGTCTATGAAACCCAATGCTATTGTGATTGCACCAAGAGGCACTCTACAACCCAGTACATGAGGTTGCACCTAGGTTGATTCTTTCACTAGTCTATGAAACCCAATGCTATTTTGATTGCACCAAGAGGTGCTTTACAACCCAGTACATGAGGTAGACATTTTCACTTATTACATTAAAAAAAAATTAAAAATATATGTCAACTAATTAAAAAAAATAAAGAATATGAGGGAGATGTTGTCATTAAGTTAAAAATTAAAAATAAAAACATATGTTAGCTAATTATTGAAAAATAAAGAATAATATTGAATATGTTGCTTAATTAAACTTTTAACAAAAAGAACATATATGCAATTATATGTTAATCTCAAAATGGATACTAAGTGTGGAAAAAATTCATGAAAATAAAAAGAGTATAACATTAAGGTATGTTTCATCTTCAAAAGCTCCTAATCTATATAATCTATAAGCTGTAGTAATGAATTGAGATTATCTATTCACACTGGGACAACAAACTCACCAAATCTTATGAACACCCTATTCCTCATTCCAATTAGATTGAGTTTAGATTGTAATGTAAAAAACCGTTATATTGGTATTTGTCAAAATGTGAAACTAATAAAACACAAGCATCTCTTATTACATGTAAAATGTTGTGTGAAATTGAATTGGAATTGGAATACTTACAAAAATAAAATGTTGCACAGAAAAATAAAGTTTGTGTGAGGTAAATTTTATCAAAATAATTAGCATATCATAGTTAAATATTTTCTCAAAGTAAAAAAAATAAATATTTTCAGCACAGATCCATCTTAACTCTTGATCTATCAAGCCTCCAGAGAGATCAAATCTCTCAAGGTGCAAACCTTTCTTCATGTTTTGCCTCCAAAGGGATCAAATCTTTCAAGGTGAAAACCTTTCCTCAAGTTTTGCACTCAAAAAAAAGGTTTGCACCTGAAGAAATTCGATCCCTCTTAGCACGTTTATCCAAATTTAAGATGGATCTATGCTTGTTATATTTCAAACACAACATTCAGTCCATCCAACAAGAAGAAAAATTATCACACAACCCAAAGGTTTTAAACCATAATTAATTGTACCACTAAGAAAACGAACATGTCATTGTACAAATAAGAAAATTAGCATATAGGTAACTGACTAGATAATGTTATAACCCCATAAAAAGAAATGTGATCTAGTTTTTTCTACTCCGATGAATTGCTTACATAGAAATAATCTTTAATACATATATTGTTTACATTCACTCTATCTCAACAACAATGTCATTAATATAACAACCTTTATAAACAATAACAATATATCATCCAACATTTTTTTAAATTATCATGAACATCTCAAAAACTCTCTCCAAATTCATTAATCTTTGTACACCAACATTCCAAACATATTAAAAGGAAAAAAAAATTGGGAAAATCTTGAACAACAACTAAAATGCTCATATTAAAACTTTTGCTTCTTTCCAATATTTTTTCAATAATCATTATCATAATTCAAATCCTCTCATTAGAATGATTTCTTATTACTTTCTTTTTCGTATGGATTTTTTTAATAACGAAAAAAATATTAAAATTAAAATTATATATATAATATAATATAATATATTATATGATCATCTTATATTAAATTGATTGATAAATTTGTATCAACACTTCATTATAAACTATTTAAACCGGTGTAATTGAATACTACATTTGATGTCTTTTAGTGGCCTTGGATTTAATGGTTCAAGCCTTCTATTGGATGGTTAGAGAGAGAAAATTATTGTGCGATTCTAATAATAATGGGAAATTTTAATAATTCCAAATGCAGTCGATGGTTCAATGTTTTTGGATTGATTCAATAGCTGTTTACAGGTGATGGTTTCCGGGTTGACTCAATAGCTTTTGGCGAGTGAGGATTTCTGAGTTGTATCAATAGCTGTATAATTTGCTTATGGTTTGTGAGTTACATGCATAGATGCTTGCATTGTAAAAGTACACTTATGATAATGAAGCATAAGTAGATTTCATAATTTAAGTTGTATAGTTTTTAATGATATGGTGAGGATGCAAGGAAATTTCAATACTCATCATAAGCTTAAAGTTACACCCAGATACGAACAGTGCGTTATGAACATTTTGTGGAAATCCAAATGGTAATGAAAACTATTGCTAAGTGCACGATTCATTCAATTAGTAAGAGCTTGGATCAAGCATATAAGAATAATTGCTCACCAGATATTATTAGGATGTTAATAGATGAATAGAGAATCGGAGACTGTTAGAAGAGAGAGCCGGGGATAACAATGCCAAATTAGAATGGGTGTGAGAAAAACTCGAAATCCCAGCTTTGAATCTCATCTTAATATCGGAAGAGGAATTATTTACACATCCAAATTAATAGTCTGAAACTGTATTCTCTCGATAGGCAATTATTTGTGGAATGTGAACCTCAGATGCTAAACAATTGAATTTCAGTAGGTCAGACAGAAAAATAATATATTCATGTAACACCAGAAAATCAAAGGGCACCCACAAATCAGAGGAAAATCACAGACAGCACTCGGTTGCCAACAAATCTATTACATCCAGACATTTGAGATAGATAAATAAAAAAGCGCACTTTAAAATGATGATTGAATTAGTTCTTGCACCATTCTTTCCACTAGACAAATGGAAGTCTTACACTGTGGGTAGTTTGAGATTTTTTTTTTTATGTGTATTTTGAATGATATTTTTTACTATAAAATGTATGGATTATTACAATTTTATATGGATTATTGCAATTGTTATATGAGCTATTGATTGGGTAATTAGTCGGATTTGGGAGATTTATTCTAATTAAAATAACTCTTAATTAATATTTACTTGAAATATTTTCTTAATTAATTAATTATCTGATTAACACACTATTTATATCCTATACCAATACTTATATATTTATATATGTGTAATTATTGATCCTTGATATAAAAAAACAAAATATATTTGTGTATTTTTTATTTTTTTTTTAAATTGATATTAGAGTTAATTTTAGGTGTAACTCCAAAACAGGTGAGAAATCTTGTTTTTTTTTTTATATAAATAAGAATAATTAAATATTATAATTAAATTAACATTAAATTACCATAAAAGTAAATCTAGTTGTCTTTAGTGAGTCTTTTTGGAATTTTATCCTGTGGGTTTTTCTGGTTTAATTTCTCTAAAATCAAGCAGGAATTTATTGAAATCCCAAGCTTGATGGGTAACCCCTGTACAATTGAAGTGCCCTAAGGGTTTTTCAGGGTGCTGAATCCATATACACAGTCAAAAAAACAGTTTAAATAACACAAATCATGATTTCACGTCAGATTTTTCTGCCAGATTCCAACACAAGAAAATCCAAAATCTTACACTAAAAGCAACTCCTAAGTAAATACATTAAATCGCCATAAATGTGTGAGAAGTAGATACATTTTTTTGTGTAGTTTGTTTGTGAGAAATATACCGGAAGAGTCCATACTAACTTAGCAACAACAAACTTGGATACTGTGTGTGTTTTTTTCGTCAAGAATTCATGGGTTTTCAATTCAAGTTAACACACCTCAAATAAGCTAGAAGAGAATAAATATTTTTGACCACCAGTAACTTCTGTTCAGACATAGTATAGGCTGGATTTGTAAAGACGACAAACCATGGGCTTGGCAATATATTTTTGCAACAGAGTAGATTATTAGGAGCTCTTCCGAATTAAAAGCTGAAGAAGAAAAGAACTAGATTCGTGTGTCATACGTTGGCGCATATATTAAAGGAACAGAGTCGCACGAGTTCTTGTTCCCAATGTTTGGAGAATCACGTTTCTTCGGCTCATAGATTTGAAAGCATCGATGGAGAATCGCGTTTCTTCTGATAATACATTTGAAAGCATCAACGATGACAGATCGATAACTGCCAAGTTTGATGATTCTCATGGTGGCTTCCAATGCAAGTGCTGGCGATGTCCATCCTCTTTACAGTAACTGTGAGAAAACTAGTTGCGTTGAAGAGACTTCTTTCAACTTGCAAAATTCTGGTAAATGGTGGTTCCATAAGGTGTTTCTTTGTTAGCAGCACAGTACAACTTTACTGTTGTCAAATAGATATGCAAGGTACTGGAACTCAACACCTAGGTCAGCGTCAATTCAAACTCTGAGTTCTTGTTCTCTTGATTCATGGTAATGGAAGACACACATCAAAAATAGTATTTGCAGTAAAGCATTAAGATCTTGGCGGTGTAGCTAAATTAGTTTTAGAATGAAAACTTTATTAGTGTTATTTTTTATTGTAAAATAAATGATGATAATTTTTTACGCTCAAATGATTTTGGTACATTCTAAACTCTTTTTTCTATATAATAGGCCAATATTGACCCCTAGCTCCCTATTTCTATATAATCGGCGAATATTGACCCCTAGTTCAACAGGGAATTGATGGTAGTTGGGGGCAATTGTAGTTTTAAGACATCAGGTGGAAGTAATGCTCATTATGGATGGTTGTTTAATTAATTTGGAAGTCTTGAATCCAGATAAATATTTTTTAAATATCTTTTATTAGTTGTAGGGATTTGCATATGGATTGTAGTTTGCTAGTTAGGTTATTTAACAACTTATAGATGATGTTGAATAATTAAATTTGGGAGATTTAGAAATTGGAAGTGTGGAAGTGTAACTCAACAATTCAACATGCCAACTACACCTTTATAGAGATAGCTTGATGGAGTTCTCTCTACAAGATTTCAAAAATGATTAGAGATACCAATGAAGACTTTGCTAGATAAGAAGATCCAAGATAAGTACTCATTAAGAGAGAGTGTAAGGATATTAACTTCTACTTGTCTTGTACATATTAATTGATATTACTAATAACAAAATGTATTGGCTATTATATTTATTTGTTAGTTGCATTTAAATTTTTTATTAATTGTTGTTAATTGGATTAGAGAGATTTAATCCCGCTAAAATAACTCTTGTTTAGTTTTTGGTTGACATATTTTCTTTTCTTTACTGAAAAAGGTTGAATTAGTATTTCCCTGATTTTTCATAATTGGTTAGTCTTTCATAAATTCATAGCTTTAAAATAAATACACAAGTCATCACCAGATCAATGGAGAGTACACTAAAGATTTGTCTCAGCCAAATGCTATGTTATGTATGATGTACATACAAATTTACCAAATAAATATGGAAGGAAGTACAAGACTCCCCAAGGGTTTTACCATTAAAGCTGAAAGGAATCAAATGGCCTTAGAAAGGATTTTGGCTCTCATGCCAAGGATAATGGCACAACACAATCAAGCTTTAGCTTCTACTGCTGCAATTCACTGCTACTACTCTTGTCCACTACTACTACTAGTGCTACTGCTGTCTACCATTACTGCTATTGCTACCATCCCCCACTCCTATTGTTACCATAGTTCACATTCACTGTTGCTACTACCACTACTATCATTGTGCACACTCATTGTTGCCACTATTCACACTTACTATACTTCACCTTTTACTCTTATCATCAAGGTCATTGCTTTGTCACGTGGCTATTATACACCAAGGGTCATTGTTGTACACAATGTATCACTTTCATGAATCACTCAGCCACAAACTCTGCACATGTACATGGGTCCTGATCACTCTTTACAATACAACACTATCATATGCTCAAAGCATTAATGCTGTACCATTGCAATATGACTCATAGCATATTAACAGTGCTCTACCAAGTTTTCAACAAGGTTACTCTACAACCAAAATATATTGATTGTCATTATTATATATATTGCCTGGTCATGCATCAAGAATGTCGTCACTGGTATTAGTGCAACACAACTATCTTTTGTGACCTTCTTCACTATATAAGTCACTGTTGTAGAATATGTTTTCTTGTCATATCACACTCTTGTGTCTCCAAAATGTTGTAGAGTAGGTTTTCTTGTCATATCACACTCTTATGTCTCCAAAATGTTGATCTCATTGCCTGCTATAGTTTTTGAATGCTCAGTGAAGCTGCTTATAAAACCCTATCTTCAAACCATCTTGCAAAGTGATTTTTCCTAATTACAATAGGTGACAACATGCAAGTACCTTACTCCAGTTTCAACTTATAAACCCTTGTCAATGCTGCTCCAACCTTTGCTGAATGAATACTCGCTGGAAGATGAGATACTTGACAAATGTGCTTATGCAAACTGATGATGATGATACATTCAATGCTAACTTCTAACACTATTGTGATTTGTAGGCCACACAATACCTATGTCCTAACAATGACTGTGAAATATTTCTTACTGCTCCTTTTAACGCTGCTTCATACTAATGCTGAAGATGACTCCTCTGAAATCTTGATTATCTTTGTCATAACATATTTCTCAACTAGAGGAACTAAGCATACCTTTCATGCAAACAATCTCAGTCCCGTGTTGTCATTCTCTGCAATAATGAATGCCAATTTATCTTGCTGAAAACCCTAGGTCAACATATGCATGCCTCTGTATCTTATTCGTCATCAAACAAAGATAACAATACCACCATCTTTAGTGTTCTAATACCAACTCAATTCCGCTCAATTTCAAGGCTAGGACTTATGAATCCAAGCAATCTATTATTTAAGGGCTACAGTACACACTATCATAATGTGAGCACTCTGCCATAGACTGTCACCAAGGTTATTTCAAGGTCACTGTACCTAACATAAGATGTTGACAACAACCTTCAACAATATACATTTCACGGTAATGCATAAATATTACTACATCATACAACCACCCTAGTTTTTCCACACTGCTACTCCTGGCGGTCTCTCATTTCCTAGCCATGGGTCACACAATACATAAAGGTCACTGTCATTTTCCATATAGAAACAATGTTTTTGTCAAGTAGCTCATTGTTATGCAAGAAAATCAATCATACAGACATGTCTATGGAGATCCCTCTCAAATCCATAATAGTTCATTGTCAAACAGAGTTTTACCAAGGTGAGATCAGTTCCAGACTATCCTCAAGCTTCTGCTATGAATCACCATACTTTATTACAGCTACAGGCATGTGCTCAGTTCAGGTTTCTGTACAATACTTGTTTACCATATTATTTGAAGTGCCAAATCATTCAGAGTAGAACAATTATCGCAGAGCAAACTTTCTGAGCCAAATTTTTAACGGCGCAAAGGTTTCCAATTAGTCTGAGCGAGATACTTCTTCGCTGCCCTTCCAGAGTATTCCTTCACTTTAAACCTTTCAAGTTCACACAATCGCAAGTCATTTTAGAGCCCACAAAAAAAAATCATTCGAGATTTCCAGCTTAAACAGGGCCGCAAGGTTGCCACACAATATCGAACAAAACCATGCACACGATTCCTCAAGAAAACAAACAAGTTAATCAATGAATTTTGCTTGCTTTAAGATCTGTGTTTAATGTATTGTCTATGGAGCGAAGCGCAGCTTCAGGAAATCAACTCCTGATGAGAAGATTAGGTAGTTTAGATTTGTTTTAGTTTTTTTAAAATAATATATAGATAGTTTATATTAAATAATTTTCATAACATTGAGACATTTATTAGCTATTTTTTGTTCCATTTGTAGACACTAATGGAATTATATATTATTTTGGAATTATATAGCACTTGGGTTGTAGAATTAATTTTTGGATTTAAAAATTTATAAAATTATTATTATAAATTAAGAAGCAAAAATTCATAAAATCATTATTATAAATCAAGAAGCAAATTTTTAGAAAAAAAATATTACACGGTAAAATAAACCTTTCAACCTAAAAATTCATGAAATCATTATTATATATCAAGAAGCAAACTTTTAGAAAAAAAATACCTTTCAACTCCAAAAAAAAATTCATGAAATCGTGATTATAAATCACAAAACAAATTTTTCGGAAAAAAATAAATGAAGGCACTTATTTTAGGAGTTGTCTATAATGCGATTTTTTGGAGATTCCAGTGACGGAATCCGGCGGAAGAAATTGAGGTTAAATCTTGATTTGTTGCAGTTAAAATGGTTTTTTAATTGCATATTTGGATTCAGCACCCTGAAAAACCCCTGGGATGCTTTGATTGTGCAGAAACTAGCTATCAAACTTCATATTCCAATAAATTGCTGCCGGATTTTGACCCGAAAAACCCACCGTAAAGGCTTCCAAAACGTCGCATTATAGACAACTCCCTTATTTTACATGCGAAATCATGTAATGCGAGTTCCCAAACATTTCTACGATGGGATCTATCGGCTGCGTGCGTCCTTTCAACCATTCCTAGATGTGGGGCCAAGTTAATGCCAAAGGGCGGTGAAAACCAGACTCAATACCTTATTAGAAGGTTTCTAACTATGTCGATTCCATGACTATTGGGGTATGGCGCAGAATTCTTTTTGGTTTTCCTATTCCGTCATCAAATATTGTAAAATCAAATTCCGCCGTGAATCAATTAATTGATTGATTTGTGTAGGGCATTTTTATCTCGATTACGAATTTTTCAAGTTCTTTGGTACATAGCTTGGAACTTGGAATTTGACGATCAAGAGAGAAATGCAATCCACTTCAGCAATTTGGATACAAGTATTTTATTTATTTGTTAAATTACTGTGAGTTGTCACTTTTTTTTTGGTTGAGGTAGCTTAATATGAATAAACTTTCAAGGTTGGTCAGTAACATTCCAAAAAGCACTTCATTATTACGAAGGATTCATCAATTGGTCAAATTGTTATTTTTGGTGTATGATTTGGGTGGAATTTTTTTAAATAAAAATTACGGTTATCAAGTTTTAGTATTTTGGGTATTATTAAATTTTTGATGGTGTTAAATTTACTTTCGCTATTTAAAAATTTTATTGTCAAATTTTTTTAATAATTTATTATCCAACAAAAAAAATCACCCAGGCTAAATTATGTCCTCATTAAACAACGCCCTTTTGGTGGGGAGTGGTTGCTGGGAATGTGCTTCTGTGCAAAAAAATTATTTCTACACCGTTCCTCTCCGAGTTTTCCATCCAAACTATAACTATGTTGCGTTACACAACGCCCTTTTGGTGGGGGATGGTTGCTGGGAATGTGCTTCTGTGCAAGAAAAAAAACAAAACTATTTCTAGACCGTTCCTCTCCGAGTTTTCCATCCAAACTACAACTATGTTGCTTTTTGTCATTTTCAATTGGTACAGGTTATATTTCTGATCTTCTTCTTCTTCTTTTTTTTTTTTTGGGTATCTGGACACGCAAGTTGGCATTAGAGCAATTATATTGCTTCACTTTAATGGCAGCACGATCTGCCTGTGGGGTCTACAATATAAGCTCCATCAATGATTGTTAATATATTATAGGTTTTGGAAGACATCCCCTCCACACTGCTACTTCAGAAGAAGCCAGGGCAATATTAATATCTTAGACTTGTGTTAAGACCTATGTAACTCCAATTAAATATGTTTTAACGAAATTAGACAATTACTTAGTCAAATATTTCGATCTCGTTCACTATTGAGCTTGTGAACTCAAGGGCTTAATATGTGTGAGTTTCATTGTTTTTGTTGGTGTTTGATTGTCCACTTCATTTGTTTTTCTTTTCACAATTAAGGTAAGAATGTCTTTCACAATTGAATTATATCTTTGAATTTGTCAAAACAGACGCGTCTAAGTTTTTGATTATTACATATTATTTTCTGAATAAAGACCAAACACACTGCATATTTTTTTAGTTTATATTTGTTATATAGAAATGATTAAGGTGCTGTTTTTTATTATTAAATATTATTTTCTGAATTAAAACCAAACGCAGTACATATTTTATTTTTTTATATTATATTTGTTATATAGAAATGATTAAGGATAAATGCACATTTTTTTTTGAGAATTTATAAAAGATAAATAGAGTTTTGGGGTTAGTTTAATTGGTCGAGTTTCCAATACTAAAGTAATTTGCTCTATTGAAAGGTCACACGATTAATTCTCTTTGACACTTTTGGGATTAGGCTCTGTTAATTTAGCCAACCAAATGTGTTTCCTTACCAGAATATGATTCCTTGCCATTGGGAGGTCATAGAGTTTTCCTTACCAGAATATGATTCCTTGTCATTAGGAGGTTAAAGGGTCAATTCTCCTCAACACCCTTGAGGTTAGGCTCTACTAGTTAACCAACAAAATGTGATTTCTGCTATTGAGAAGTCACGTAACACCCTTGGGATTATGCTCTGCTAGTTTAACCAATATAATGTGATTCTTTACCATTAAAAAATCACATAATCAATTCTCTACCCTCAAATTAGACTCTGTTAATTCCCTTCTACCCCTCGAGTTAGACTCTGTTAATTTTAGCCAACATAATGTAATACCTTAATAAAAACAAAACACAAATACAATATAAAAATTGAAAACACACCAATATAATGTAGGTATTCTCCCTCCCTCCAACTGTAGTACAGCTTGGAATTTCTGCGAAAAGGTTAATTATCGAATATTTCTCGTTGTTTATTTCCGTGCCTTTATTTTCCATTTTCATTCTTTTGAGAAAAAGCTCTATGTTTACAGAAGAGGCTTCTTTTCAGAAAAATAAACTGTAACTTGCTTTTGAACAGTGCAAATGAGAAACTTCTTATAGCATGCACTTTTCTGCGATAGAGAAAACGAGTGTTTGTTAGAATATCATTCCGTATGTTTATCCGATTCTCAATTTATATTCAAAAATCATGGGAGCAATTTCCTTCATAACCTTTCAATATCAATGTCAGGTTATTTTTGGGTTGCTTTATACCATGATGCATAAACTATTAGGTTTCACTTTTGGAAGTGTCTTAAATAATTAAATTGTCTTACCATAAATATTTTGTTTATTGATAATAATTAATATCTTAGTTATGACAATTATTTTTTTATTGATAATAATTAATAATTTGTTATTTGAAAATGATGATATTTTTATTAATTTATATATTAAATGTGGAATTATTAATTAATAATTAGGACAAATTTTATTGATTATACCATAAATATGTGTTGATGATTTATTGTTTTATTTTAAATTAATAATTTATATATTTTGTGATAATATTTAATTTTAATTTAATATCTAAAAACCAAATACAATTTTAATAATAATTTAATATTTTATTTTAAAAAAATTATAACTTATTTTTTTTACTAAATTTCAATTCATTACCATAATATTTCACTTGATGGGGTGAAAATGGGTGAAAAAGGGGGTTAGGATGGGGTAATTAATCCGTCCCATGTGACAATTAATGTGATGACGCATGTTGGGGAAGCCATTGTTGGTGAGTAGGCTATGAAGGTTCATGATTGAGTCATGATTACAAGTGTTGTTTGGTTCACGGTGGTTCACGATTGCGACTTTCAGGGAATGGGCCGTGAGACATTTGTGGGAGTTTTCTTTCATGGAGCATTGGGTGGCTATTTGTTACAACCATCTCTTTCCCTCTGCTCTAAGAACAAAAAGATGACTAGTAATGCAGACATAATAATCTGGGAATCTGGTTTGTTATGGAAGGTTCTGGCTACGGAATTTGGGCACACCGGCCTCTAGGTTGGGCAGGGGGCCTTTGTGTTTGCTTGCAAGGGTCCCGTTCTCAACTCTATGTGGATAAAGGTTACATGTCTAATTTTATTTTCTATTCAAGAATTTTTCTTTGGTAAGTTTGGAAGGGACAATTAAAGGGTGTCTAGAATGTTCTTGGTGCTTACCGATGTAGCTGAGTATGGAAGCAGAGGTTGATTAGCAACTCTTGTTTTTCACGTTTGTCGTATTTTACCTTTGGCAGGTTAGTGGGGTGGTGGGCCTGTAGACCCAGGATTCTCAGTTTCTTATGGGCGACCTAGGTTCTATTTGATGTTTTTGAGGGTCTTGAGAAGTTGGTGTCTCTAGTCGTGGTAGGTGACTAGAGAGGGTGGTCGTTGGTGCTTCCTAAGCAGGGATTGAAATGTAGATATAGGATCATTAGTGGGTTTTATTGCAAACATTCAATTTTTTTTCATTGAATTGTTATATAGGGGGGATCACTCGGTTTCATTGAGCAACTGGTTCATTGGGTGGAATACTTCATGTGTGTTTAGTGTGGAGGTTATATGAGTTGGTATGCATCGTATGTGAGGACCCATTCACAGAGGTGCAGGTCATCAGGGTCAAGGTATAGGTCACCGAAAGGGACACTAAGACGATTAGGAAGAGGTGGACCAACAACCTGCCAACTCGCCTGGGCGTGCAAACTTTCCCCCTCCCTTTGATTCCCTGGAAATGCATATTCATCAAGTTATAGTGTTGGTGGAGCAGTTGGCTTGAGACAAGCATAATGACCATAACAATATTATCGCTTTTTTGAATGAACTTCTACACAACTAGTGGCATATTATGGATCGATTGGTCACCCTTCGTCAAGGAGAAAAGGCAATATAAGAGAGGTTGAACTATCTGGAGGTTAGAATAGTGCATATGGAAGTGCCTGTGCACAAAGCCTTTCTCCCTCCTCCACCACATGGCAATGGTTTGGATGACCCTGCTCCATGTAATTTAGTTCATTAAGGATTACTATGGGCTGCATTTCTATTCTTAGTTTTTTTTGGTTAGTTTGTGCATAATTCTTGTGGTTTTTAACTTTACTTTTGTTGTTGTCATGATTTTTTTCCATTACCTTCTGGCCAACAAGTGTGGTAGGCATGAGGCTAGAAGGGTTTTGCAATCAAGCTTCTCACGATGTATCTTCATTATGACTTAATAGAAAATTATGGACTTACAAAAGGAATTACCATAATATTTTAAGAAATAAATGTAATTTATTTAGATCCTATTTTTTTTTGCAAAATAAATTTTTTTAATTTGTCCCATACTTAATAGATCCTTTCTATAATTTTATGATGATAAAAAACTATTTGAAATTGGATAAAAGTTCTCAACTTGTGTAGTGAAGTGTGCTCTACTTCAATGATCCAAGTTGATAGGAATTATTGACAAGAATTGAGAGGCAAAAATAGAGACAAGAATAAACACAAAATAGAAGTGGAGTGAACTAGCTCTTCAAAATATTCAATAACAACTAAATTGATTACATAGGAGACAATGAAGCATCAACAATAAATAACTAAACTTAACTAAACTAAAACTCAACTAGAACTCCTAATTGAACTAAAATGAAAGTAACTATGATAACTAGAAGACAAGGATGAGGCAATGAGATTAATGCTCTCAACACCCCCTCCTAATCTCAATTATTACTATTATTGGAACTTACAATGCCCTAGTGTTCTCTCTAATTCAAATATTTTTTCCTAATGGTTTTGTAAAAATGTCTTCAAGTTGATCTCGTGAACCACAAAAATGAAGAAATATATCTCCATTATTAACAAGCTCTCGAATGAAGTGAATGCATGTGTCAATATGTTTTCTCTTTTTGTGAATCAAGTGATTTTTGTATAAGGTAATGGTGGAGATGTTATCATAAAAAATAGGAGTTGGCCCATTTTGAATATGGGAAAGATAATTCAATAGCCTTCTCAGCGATACTGCTCAACAAGTTGTGGAAGTTGCAACTACATACTTTTCCTTTGCAAAAGATATTGAAATAATGGACTATTTCTTCGATTCCCATGAGATCAGATTTTTTCCCAAGTGAAAAGTGTACTTTGAATGTGCTTTTTTGATCATCTAAGTTGCCTGCATAGTTTCCATCTCTGTAGCCTAAGAGTGAGCAATCTTTAGAATTCTTGTACAATAAGCGATAGTTTAGTGTCCCTGCAACATATCTTAAAATTCTTTTTGAAACCTTTTAGTGGGAATCCTTGGGTGATTCCATGATCTCTAGTCTAGTTGTAGTGAAATAAAAGAGACAACCAACTGGAATTTTATATAGGGTAGAATGAAATGATGGTCCATCATGTTTACTCATCTTGATGCATAGAGAAATTGGAGTTTCATCTGGTTTACAACTTATAATTCTAAACTTGTGTAGGATGTCAGTGTCATACTTTTATTGACAGACAAAAATACCATTTGTTGAAATTCGATTCCTAAGAAAGATTTCATGAGGCCAAGATTAGTCATGTCAAATTTTGTTTTCATGACAACTTTAAATTCTTCTAACATATGATTACCTGTATAGAGAAAATCATCAACATAAAGGAAAAAAATGTTTTTGTATAAAGAGTTTGCTCATGGATGCTTCTGTGAAATCCACTATTAATGAGATAAAATTCAATTCCATTGTACAAAGCACATGGATCTTGTTTCAAGCCATATAAAGCACGTGGATATTGTTTCAATCCATATAAGTCTTTATTTAACTTATAAAATTTATGTTCTTGTCCTCGAACTTCAAAACCAGGTGGCTAATCCACATAAATTTCTTCTTCCAATATGCCATTTAAAAAAGAAGATTTGACATCCAATTGAAAATATTGCCATTTATTTTGAGATAAAGTGGCCAAAATAGTTCTGATTGTATCTAACATTGCTACTAGAGCAAAGGTTTCACTATATTCCATGCCAAGTTGTTGAGAGAATCTTTTGGCAACTAGTCTTACCTTATGTTTCTCGATTTTTCCTTTTTCATTCAATTTGGTCTTGTAGACCCACTTGACACCAATGTTGGTTTTGTCTTTTGGGAGATCAACTAGTTCCCAAGTTTCATTCTTCTCTATGGTTGTGATTTCCTAATTCATTGTATCAACCCAACGTTTCTCTTTTACTACCTCTTCAAAATGGGTTGGTTGACAGGAAAGAAAGGAAAAAATATTTTGCTACTCCAATAATTTTTTTTCTCATTTATATCCTTGATGCTTCTAGTTTTCTAATTATCTTTTGAATATTATGATTCACTATTGGAAGAAGTACCATTTTCAAAGTGTTGTGGATCTTCTTGTACCTACAATATTGGCATCCTTGGTGAGCATATTGCAGACTCTATAAGATTTTGATTGTTTATTATAGCCTAAAAAGATGTATTTTTCACTTCTATCATCAAGTTTATTTTGCAACTTTTCTAGAACAAGTGCGTATGATACACCAAATATTTGAAAGTGAGATACATTCACATTCTTACCATCTCAAACTTCTTGAGGTATTGTATCTTTACTATTGATTGTCAAAGATCTATTGAGAATATATATTGTCGTAGCAACAACTTCAACCCAATACTCATTGGACAATTCATTTGTGCAAGGCATGCATCTTGCCATATTGTGGATGATTGATTGTTTCTTTCATTCTACTAATCCATTCTATTGTGGAGTGTATCTAGTTTTGTTTCACATAATGATGTCTGGTTGTTGAAAAAATGTTTCGAAATGGTTGGAACGATATTCTCCTCCTATGTTTAACATAAGAAATTTCAAGATCTTGCCACTTTGAATTCTTGCTTTTGCTTTGAACTATTTGAAGTTTGAGAAAGTATCAAAGTTATTTTTAAGAAAATAAATCCATATTTTATTGTTATAGTCATCAATAAAGGTCATAAATAAATACTATTTGCATTGATCCACAGATATTTGTGTGGACTAGTTCTAAGGGTTCCTTTTGGATGTTGGAATATGTAGGAAAGTTGTCTCTTTTATGCTTTCTAAGAATGAAAATTTCATAGTGACAATATCGCTCATTCACAATGATGAGACCAATGACCATCAAATGTTTTTGGAGAAGACTAAGACTCTTGAAGGGAATATGACCATACTTAGAATGCCATAATTGTGACTCATCTATCTTTGAAACATTGCGTGCAAATGGCTGTGACATATTTATACTTTTGAGAGTTAAGGGAAACATTCTATTCTTGGTATTTTATGCCTTGACTATAAATATTATACTAGGAGGTTTCTCAGAAATATAACAATTTGTCCCATGAAATATTACATCATAGCCATGTTCCATCAATTGACCTGTACACTAATGACATTATGCTTCGGATGTTGAACATAATAAGTTACATCATGTATATTTTTTTGTTGTTTTTCTTTAGTAAGAAGAGACACAATACCTTTCCCTTTAGCTTTTATATGAGAATGGTCACCAAGAGTAATTTTAGATTTGATAGAAGCATCAATGCAAAAAATCATATTTTTGTTACCTATCATATGGTTGCTGCAACGACTATCCAACAACCATAAGTCCTCACTGTAATTGTCTTCAAAAACATGGTAGGAAAGAAACACAGCTTCAAAGGATTCTCCTTCATTACTGGAGATATGGACACTTCCTCTATGTTGATCTCACTATTTCTTTCGACATCCATGTCATATTGTGCAAATTTCTTATAGTAATAGCACTAGACATTAGATTTGTTTCTCTATTTTCTACTTGTTTGTGTTTGATTCTATGAGGTTCTTCACTGCCATAGTTTTTTTGGTGTGAAACCTTTTGTTGCATGATGATTTTTTGTAGATCTTCCTCTTCCTCCATCTTACTTTATTCTGCCTCTATATCCTCTTCTTTTGCCTTTGCCGAGAGAGACTTGTAACTGGAAAACTTGTTCAATGAATCATTCTTCCAAGTTAACTTGTGTTACATGTGACAAAAGTGGTCCATTCAATTGATCTACTAATAATGTTGTAATATCTTCCAACTTGAGAATGGCTATTACAATAATTTCAAATTTCTTTAGCAGGATTTAAAGGACTTCTTCAACATTCTTCTAATTTACAATCATTTCACCAATAAGCCTAACTTGATTTCCAATGCCCATGACTTTAGTCCGGTAATAATCAGCATTCTCTGTGTCATCCATCTTACACATTTCAAAACGAGTCGTCAATGTCTACAATTTAATAGTATTAATTGTATCATTACCCTAATATGCAACTTTGAGGATAACCCAAGCTACTTTTATTCTTGTTGCACCAGTTATTTTGTCAAAGGTAGAGTCATCAACCAAATTTTTGATCCAACACTTGGCTTGGTGCTATTTCATTTTGTTCATAAATTTTGTTTTTATTTTTATTTTTATGGCTACTAATGCATATTGGATTAGCCCTAGAAAGTCACTTTGCACTGTATCTCAACAGTCTCAAGCTTGTAAAAGGTCTCCATCCACAAGGACCAAAATTCATAATCTTTTCCAAGCAAAATCAATATTTATGGAAAAACAATGAAAGGAACCATTATTTAACTCTCTATAAATAGATTCAACTTCACTTTATTAAAAAACATGCTAAAAGATATGATTGAAATTGGTGTATCATGAACATGATGGATCCCAAACAACATTGAGCCAAAACTATAAAATTATCATGTCCATAATGGATATCATTATACACCACTTAAATTTACTTTTCCCCTTTTATTAAAAAAAAATCAAATTTACTTTTACCTTTTTAAAAACTCGATTTACCCTTTTGAAAAACTCACAACATTAATTTTGCCTTTGCAAAATCAATGTCTATAAACACGTCTCATCATGTAACGTCCTGAGGTTCCACCCGGGCGTGTGACACGCTTGGGCGATGGGCGAGCCGGGCACGCGTGCGGTTGAGGGCGAGCTGCGGTTATGTGATGGGCATGCAACAAACTTGCGATGAACTTGCGACGATAACATATGCGAAGTAATGGAAATGCGATGGAGTTATATGCACCTTGGAGTGTTGAACATGTGCGTGCGGCCGACCTACGATGGGAAGGGAAGCCGACGGTGTTTTGGGCGTTTGGAGGGTGTGCACATAGCGTTGGGTGGTCGGCTGGGCGAGCCACCACCCCCACTTACGATGAGTATATATTGTAGTGCGTTGGAGCACTTGGAAACATTCGATCATCACTTGTCATCTTCACACAAGGAAGGAAGTGCGCAGATTCTAGTGTGCAGTACAAGAAGTGAAGGCACACATCTCATGCACTATTCTTGGGTGAGCGCACGGTGGAAGAAGTCGCAGTTGGTGTTGGGTGAAGGTGCGGGTGAAGGTGTGCCCGGTGGTTGGTTGAGGCGTGCACGGGTGTGGCACCCAGTTTGTGCGAAGGCGTCCGAAGGTGAAACGGAGGAGCACCCGTTTGTGCGACGGCTTGGCGTGGGTGTCTTGGCGACTCGGGTGAGCGTCTGCCCATCGTGGAAGTGTGCACGAAGACTTGTTGGTGTGTTGGGTTGTGAACGTAAGTGTGTCTTGGTTAGAGGCGCCTGTGTGTGGCGACTTGGAGGCGCGCCCAAGTTGGGCAAACAACACGATCGTGCGACGAGGTGAACGAAGGGTTGGTGAGTCGTGCGGCGACCGTGCAGAGGTGCCGACGAGCTGGGCAACCGAGTTTTCCGAAGTTGTGAAAATTGACTAAGTGTAAATTTGGGGTTTCCCAAGATTTAACTTGTCCATTGTAAAAGTGAATATTTTATAATATATTGATATCGGGCAGACTCATATTGCAGAGAGTTTCCCCTCCCTTTATACTGTTGTGCATTTCTCTTGTATAATGCTGTTGATAATGAATGTGTATGGGTATTCATTGGTATAAAGGAACACATTAATAATACTTGGTTGCGAAACATAAACTAAGTAGGATAAGTGGAATGTTAGGCATAGTCCACGAACATAAGTATTGGTGAAAAGAAAGTGTTTGGTGGTGCTGCATCTCGCTATAAGCGGTTGAAAGATTACCGCAGGTGTAGGGGCGTGACAGGTGGTATCAGAGCAGCTGATTCGGGCATTGAAAGTTGAAGCTGCTACACAACTTCACCCAAGTGAAGTTGGTATCAGAACTGGTACGTGACGAAGTGCATGTGTGGATGCACTTGACAGCTGATGACAGCGGAAGCAGGTACTTGCAGGTGAAGGAAGTTGGTTTCACATACAAGTGGAACAAGGGCCGGTTCATGGTTGCAGGGAACTTGGTGAAGCTGGTGAATGGTGAAAAAAGTTTAGCAGAGGTGAAGCTCAGTGCTTGGGCCAAGCTGAACAACAAGGCATGGCAAGTTTGGAAGAATGTGAAGGGAAGCTCTTGCTTACCTTATACAGGTTGAAGCAGATGAAAGAAGAGAATCCCCGGATTCGGAAGGAACTTGAAGTCTTGGAAAAGAATGTTGAAGATGAACTTCTTCAACTTGGTTGGACAATGGAGCAAGATGAAGTTGCAGATTGTGCTAACCGAGAAGAGGAAGTCGTGATGATTGAGGATGTTGTAGATGTGACAACGATGGAGGATGAGCTTGAAGTCATTCAAGATGGACCAAGATCGTGCAGTTTGTAGACATGGATGGATGAGGATACTCACATGGAGGAGCCTCATGATGATGAAGTAAGTATTGATACTTGTGTTTCATTCGAGCATTTGGTAGATGGATCATATGCAGGGAAGGGCAAAATCAGTTTGCCGATGCTAGGGAGCATCTTACCATGGATGACTATGATGAGACCTTGTATGGAGAAGCAAGGATTATTGATTGTTGCAGGACTTGTTGGGATTGTTTGTGACCTTATGGTAGAAGGTACAAAGGCCCGTGACAAGGGAGGAACATGATGATCGTTGTGGAGGATTGGGTCATGCTTTAGCCACATGGAGAATTGGCTAAGTGCTCGTCATGACTCATGGACAGATTGGAGGGCACACACTAGAGGTACGATGATGCTTGGGTGGACTTCTCATGGCCGAGACCAAGAGCAACTCTTGGTGAAACCTTCAGTGGAGGAGCCATGATGGAAGGGACTCGTGATTTGATGATGATGATATGGTTAGGTGACCGAGTTCACTAGACCGAAGATTGTAGACTTGGATGAGGATGACTGATTGTTGTGATGGGTCTACTTGGTTGGACTACATGGGCAACTTAGTCATGGACATCAGGTTGGAGACATGGAGCATGGCAGTCTTATGCAGGGACGTTATGCCGGAACACTTGTAGAGGTGTCACTTATGGGCATCCAATGAGGAGTGCCAAGGCAGGGATGTTGTGCAGGTAGATTTGCTGATGTGACATGGAGACTTATTATTTATGAGCCGATGGAGAGGTTGTGCACTTATGTACAACAAGGCCATGGACATGGATAGATTTGTGAGCAGACTATGGAGCATTCCTACTACATGGAGAGCTGAGGCATCTTGTAGAGACCTTTGGGCCGAGACTTGTATGCTTGCTGAGATGTTGGTTGGAGATGACTCATGGAGCTCATGATGACATGAGGTTGTGACTTCCAGGGAGACTTCATATATGGTGGACTTGGAGGATCTGATGCATTGAGGAGCTGAGGTCAAGGACTTTGATGCAGGTGCATACTTTCAAGTACATCCATGGGTGTGGCTTGGAAGAGTGACTTGATGTGGAGGATCGATGTGAGACACTTTGGAGTGATGGAGTTACAATGATGATGATGATGCCTTGGTGGCAGCACTTGGGCATCGGTTGAGACGAGACTCAACCACTTTGACACATGGGAGTTGATTGATCTGTGATCACGGGCAGCACATGGATAGATGAGACAAGTAGATCCTTGTTTCTATGGCAGACTTGAGGGATGACACATTGCAGATATGATGGGGTTGCTTCATGGACCTTGATGTGGCACACCGAGAGTTGGAGATTAAGGATCCTGACAGATGGATCGAGTTGATTAGTGAGGAAGAGCCTGCAGGCTCTACTCCCTCCACATCTTCTTAGGTGGACAAGAAGATGGGGCTCATTGTTAGCTGCTCATGGCAGTGAGTCCTTAAAACAGGATGAGCAGGTATGACTGATGGTGCAGGGATGGCTTGGCATCAAGCATCATGACATGTTGCAGATGGGATGGAGTTTCCATGGACCTGAGCATGGTTTACACTTGTATGGAGATGGATTCTTGATCGAGTTGAGGACGTGACGGGATGTTTTGAGAAACAACTGATGGTGGCATGAGGATGTGCATTCTCATGGCTTGAGTGTGACAGTTGGATTAACTACTCGACTAGTTCAGACATGGGGGCCGGCATGTACAGAGATGTGTTAGCATTATGTTGGAGTATCATGGCAGCAGTTCACATGATGACACATGATGAGGTCGACACGAGATGTTGCAGTGGGCATGTAGCTTGAGATGGAGGGACCAGCCTTCCATGGCAGAGAGCAGCATGTGGAGATTGTGACAGGGTGATCGATGGTCATGGATTGAGATGATCTCTGATGTATGACATACCAATGAGGTGTATATCTTGGTATGGTGATATTGGTGACAGAGGGTTGCCGAGGCGAGACATGGTGGAGACGGTGGTTCTACATACATTGCAATGATGGTTGCAGTATGTGGAGGAGTTGATATCATGGATATTGATGATCTTGGTGGATGACTACCAGGATGATATGTTGTCGGGGACGACAACGATTTCAGGTGGAGGAGGATGTAACGTCCTGAGGTTCCACCCAGGCGTGCGACGTGCTTGGGCGATGGGCGAGCCGGGCACGCGTGTGGTTGAGGGCGAGCTGCGGTTATGCGATGGGCATGCGACAGCCTTGCGACGAACTTGTGACGATAACATATGCGAAGTAATGGAAATGCGATGGAGTTATATGCACCTTGGAGCGTTGAACATGTGCGTGTGGCAGACCTATGATGGGAAGGGAAGCCGACGGTGTTCTACGCATTTGGAGGGTGTGCACGTAGCGTTGGGTGGTCAGCTGGGCGAGCCACCACCCCGACTTACAATGACTATATATTGTAGTGCGTTGGAGCACTTGGAAACATTCGATCATCACTTGTCATCATCGCGTAAGGAAGGAAGTGCGCAGATTCTAGTGTGCAGTACAAGAAGTGAAGGCGCACATCTCATGCGTCGTTCTTGGGTGAGCACACGGTGGAAGAAGTTTCACTTGGTGTTGGGCGAAGGTGCGCCCGATGGTTGGTTGAGGCGTGCACAGGTGTGGCGCCCGGTTTGTGCGAAGGCGCCCAAAGGTGAAACGGAGGAGCACCCGTTTGTGCAACGGCTTGGCGTGGGTGTCTTGGCGACTCGGGTGAGCGTCCGCCCATTATGCAGGTGTGCATGAAGACTTGTTGGTGTGTTGGGTTGTGAACGGAAGTGTGTCTCGGTTGGAGGCGCCCGTGTGTGGCGACTTGGAGGCGCGCCCAAGTTGGGAAAACAACATGATTGTGCGACGAGGTGAACGAAGGGTTGGTGAGTCGTGCGGCAACCGTGTGGAGGTGTCGACGATCTGGGCAACCGAGTTTGCCAAAGTTGTAAAAATTGGCTAAGTGTAAATTTGGGGTTTCCCAAGATTTAACTTGTACATTGTAAAAGTGAAGATTGTATAATATATTGATATCGGGCAGACTCATATTGCAGGGAGTTGCCCCTCCCTTTATACTGTTGTGCATTTCTCTTGTATAATGTTGTTGATAATGAATGTTTATGGGTATTCATTGGTATAAAGGAACACATTAATAATACTTGGTTGCGAAACACAAACTAAGTAGGATAAGTGGAATGTTAGGCGTAGTCCACGAACATAAGTATTGGTGAAAAGAAAGTGTTCGGTGGTGCCGCACCTCACTATAAGCGGTTGAAATACTACCGCAGGTGTAGGGGCGTGACACATCAGGTCTCATGCATCGTATGCGTAAATACCTTATGACATGGGCAGGGATGGAATTTGATGGGCATTTTGCCTGGAGTTGACGATTGAAACTTGTGGGTGGTCGTTTTTCATGATGTGCTTGGAATGGTGGAAGACATATTTTTGACGTCCAAAACATTTTCCAAAACTTTATTACGCCCCCTTTATTTTCCATCTGATAGTTTTTTTGGCAAGTTGCCTCTCACTGACCGACGCAATGGCAAGCTACCTCCTCAATGAACGACGCAACTAGAAAGTTCCTCTGCAGCCAAGATCGATTTGCAAGTGGATTAAAAATGTTAGTGAAAGTTGTATTTTTTGGCAAGTCTTGCAACTTCCAACTTTCTGCTACTTTTACAGAATGTACATGGCGGCACCACCTTGCTTTTACAAAATTTTTGCAAATCAACTCCAATGTGAAAGCCTTGTTAATATTGTTGGTGGTTGGCTTCATCCTTGAATTCCACATGCATAGAAGAGCTTTGGGTCATCTACTTCCCTGACACACTCTCTCTCTCAAGGCATATTCCCATTCAGAGTTATGCCCAACTCAAGATTGGCTCCAAGGAAACAACCAGCAAACTGCAAATTGGCGCTTCAGGTTAGGAAATGTTTTTTTTCTTCAAACATTGTGGGTCTAATTGCTCCTAGGTTTTAATATTTGATTTCATAAGTGATTTAAATTTTTATTTCATAAGAGATTTGGATATGTGTAACTTCTTACCGCTCTTTAAAACAGGGGTTTATCACTATACATAATATGGTTCCTTGGGGATTTAATTTTTTTTATGAAATGATTGTCGAATGTTTCACTGTCTAAACATCTCTCCCAAAATTTACTTAATCCACCTTATTAATTTTCTTATTAAGGATCTTCAGTGTCGTGACTCGTTAAGGCTTTTAGAATGAAAATAACAACAATGTCAAATCCCTTTGCCTACACGCCTCTTCCAAAAATAATTTATTCCACTTGTTAATTTACTTATTAAGGATCTTCAGTGTATTCCCATCTAAATGTGTTCTTGCCTAACCCTGGTGTGACCCGGCAGGTCTGGGATTAAGGTGTAAAGCCAAACCAATTCTCAATGAATACTTCATGACGCTTAACCCAAGTGAGATGGCTTACCAAGCTATCGTGTCTTCAAATGCGCCACTCATTCTAATGACCAACGGAATGTGACATTGGATGAGTATTATCAACCTGCATGGGTCAGTTCTCCATTTGGTTTGAATGATTTCCTCAGCGACGTTCATCGATCTTCTCTTCTAGAAGGTCTCGGGCCATCCCTCCACGAATTCTGATTTGTTTGTTTCTATTAACAACAATATGTAGACTTGGTTTTTTGTGGGTTTGAAATTTTTTATGAATTGATTGCTAATTATTACAGTGGCAAATCCCTCGGCCACTCATTCTAATGACCAACTAAATGTGGCATTGGATGAGTATTATTGACTTGCCTGGGTTGCTTCTCCATCTTATTCGCATTACTTCCTCAACGACATTCATCGATCTTCTCTTATGGAGGGTATTTTGTCTGCAACTAAGAATGGCATTTTCTGCAAGTTTTCCATGAAGGGAAACCCAACCTACATTTACAAAATTGAGGAACAAGGGTGGTATTTAAAATTTCTATGATAAGAATGTCTCATTTCAAATTAAATAGCGAGTTCAACTTAACATTATATAACTTATATAAAACAGATTCAATAAAGGTAGTTAATGGATTTGTTTGAGCTTAAATGTAAGTTTTAAACTATTAATGGTAAATCTCATTAAAGCTAAACACAGGTTTAGAATTCAATTGAAAAAAGCAAACAAAAAATATGCACCCTATTCTTAGAAGTCCTTCGTAGAAACAAAAAAATTTAAAGATTTAAAATATAAGGAGGAAAATCTACATGCTTTAGTTTTATATGGTATAAAAATGTGGCATAACTTTTCAAGAACTCAAACTAAAGGGAACCAAAATCTACATTATTTATTTTTTCAACCTAAACCCACTTTTCATAACTTTTCAAGAATTTAAACTAAAAGGAACCAAAATCTACCATATTTCATTTTTCAACCTAAACTCAGTTTTCAACATTCTTTTAGAAAATTTACAGCCGGAATGAAGGAAAGCAGTTATGAGCATAAACCACAAGTTTTAAAACAATAATGTCAGATAAATTTTGAAAATATAAATTAAAACTAACAGGGATTTGTAAAAATGGACAACACCAGCCATAAATAAATATTAACAGAGAAGCATGTGTATCTACAAACGTGAAAGAACTATTGACACGAGCAAGGCGAGCTAGGGAAGATATACAAGACAAGTTAACTTTTTGAAATAAATTAATTCTTTCTCATGTCGATCATGTTCAAATGATAATTTCAACTGTAGCACCAAAATTGTCATGGGATTTGTTAGCTCTTTTTTTTCTCTTTCTTTGCGATGCGATCTTATCGCTATTGCAAATCGCATCCACACCCTGTTGCCTTTGTTACGCCCTGTGTTTTCTATCGATTGCGATTCTGCAATGCGATCCAATCGCAAATCGCAAATCGTACCCATATGTTAGTTCTCCACTTTTCTTATTCTGCCGACGCGACGTTGCGATGCGATCCAATTGCAAATCGCATATATCACCTTCTTCAAACCGATCTCAACCGTCCAATTAAATCAACAGTTGATGTACAGGCTTGCAGCAATTTACGTGACGTGAACTAGAAGTTTCATTGACCGCCAGTTTTTGTCAATAAAGTAACTTACTGAAATTTATTGTGGTCATAGAATGTAGGTAAAAGTTTTAATTTTATTGTTTTTTATTTTTCACGGGAGTATGGAACAGTAAAAATGTAATGTCCTGTTTTATTATTTATTGAACATGAAATATAAGTGTAGACGCACCAACATGAAGGGAAAAAAAATAAAAATAAAAAAATAAAAATTTACGCACAGTAGTGCGAATGTAAGGTGTGAAGAAAAAGAAATTGACACACAGTAGTGTTAATGTTAAAACAGAGACGGAGTTCTCCTTTTGTAATGCATAGCAGTGTTTTTATTTTCTAGCAGAGACAGAGTATTTTTTTTGGGACTGCCTCTGAAGCAGGCTTGGCGAAATCCCTCTTGAATGCAAAGTTCTTTTGTGTGTGTTACTGAAACTCTGTCTTCAGAAAACAAATTTTTAGTTCTGCTGTGGTAAAAATAGAGCATCATTCTCTATTCTATTCTGTTTGTTTGTTTTGGAATTATTAGAAATTCCCAACATGGTATCAGAGCTTGTCCAGGCTCTTTGAAGGTGTCAAAGAAGTTGAAGGAAGGATTTCTTGTTGCAGTAGCTTCTCCAGCAGTGTGAAGAATCAGTCAAGAAAGAATCCAAGGTATTTCTCAAGTTTTTTTTGTGTTACTATTGAAGACAGTTAGTTATTTCAAATACACAATCAAGTATTTTTAAGCATAGTTAAGAGTGCAAGAATGGCTGGAGCCAGCACTAGCATGGGTATCTGTAATACCCAGCTCCCACAATTTAATGGGAAAAACTATGACTATTGCGCAATAACTATGAAAGCTTTGCTTGCTTCTCAAGACTTATGGGAATTTGTTGAGGATGGTTTTGAAGAACCAGCAGATGAAAATGAGTTTAATAATTTAACTCAGGCAGAGAAAGATCTATTGAAGAGCAATAAGAAGAAGAATTCTAAAGCCCTCTATTTTTTGTATCAAGCAGTGCATGAGAGTGTGTTTCCAAGGATAGCAGCAGCTAAGAGATCCAAAGAAGCATGGCAAACTCTCAAGACAACCTATCAAGGCATGGAAAAAGTGAAGACAACAAAACTACAGTTGCTAAGGGGAGATTTTGAAACTCTCTACATGAAGGAGTCAGATAATATTGACTCATTCTTCACACATGTGATTGGTTTGGTCACACAGATAAGGTCTCATGGAGAGATTCTTGAAGAAAGGAGGATTGTGGAGAAACTATTGAGGATCCTACCCTCAAGGTTCGATGTGATTGTCACCACCATAAAAGAGACAAAGAATCTCACAAACTTTTCAGTTGATGAACTACATGCATCACTGAGAACACATGAGCAGAGATTGAGTAGAAATGAGAACTCATCTATAGAACATGCCTTTAAGACCCAGATGTTCTTTGGAAGAGGAAGAGGTCAAGGCAGAGGAAACAAGAGAGGAAGAGGCAGAAGCCAAAACAGAGGTGGAAGAAACAGTCCAGCGAATGCTCAAGGAAGAGTCAGCAATCCAAATCAGAACCAAGGCCAAGGCAGCAACCAACAAAGTGGACAATATCATGTTCAAGGACAAAGGTATGATAAATCCAATGTCCAATGTCACTATTGTAAAAAATATGGGCATTATGCAAATGAATGTAGGAAGAAGCAGCATGATATGAGTAATAGAACTAGTGCAAACTTCACTAGAGAAATTATCAGCCAAAATAATTTGTTTTTAGCTTGTAATATGGCTGAAGAAGAGAGTGAAGATGTATGGTCTCTAGGCTCCGGTTGTAGTAACCATATGACAGGAAACATAGCCCTGTTTTCTATGTTAGATCAAAGTGTGAAGTCACAAGTCACACTAGGGACTGATAATAAAGTTTCTGTTATGGGAAAATGAGAAGTAAATGTCTTAACAAGGAAAGGTGAAAGGAAAACCATAGCAAATGTTTATTATGTTCTTGGAATGAAATCTAACCTCTTAAGTATTGGACAACTTGTTCAAAAGGGGTACAATGTTTTCTTTGTCAATGATGTATGCACCATCATGGATAAAACACCCAGCAAACAATGTATTGCTGAAGTGAAGATGACAAGGAACAGGATGTTCCCTCTCAGAATGAAAGCAGACTTAAAAAATGGAGAAGAAATTGCAGCAGTGACACAAGAGGCTTTCCAAAGCGAACCAAAAGATGAAAATTGGTTGTGGCACTTGAGATTTGGATATCTCAACTTTGGAGGTCTTAACTTGTTGAATAGAAAAGGAATGGTAAGAGGATTACCATTGATAGAGAAACCAGACGGCCTTTGTGAAGGTTGTATCTTGGGGAAACAACACAAAGAAAGTTTTCCATCTGGGAAAAGCATAAGGGCAAAAGCACCCTTAGAGATTGTCCACTCAGATTTATGTGGACCGATGCAAACTCCATCACTTGCAGGCAGCCACTATATACTAACATTTATTGATGATTTTACTAAAAAAACTTGGGTTTATTTCCTGAAGAACAAAAGTGAAGTGTTTGAAAGATTTTGAAATTTCAAAGCATTTGTAGAAAACCAAAGTGGGATACATATCAAAGTTCTAAGAACTGATAGAGGAGGTGAGTATATCTCCAAGGAATTTCTATGTTTCTGTAGAGAAAATAGAATTCATAAGTAGTTTACCACTAGGTACACTCAGCAACAAAGTGGAGTTTCTGAAAGGAAGAATAGGACAATCATAGATATGGCGAGGAGTATGTTAAAGGCAAAGCATTTGCCAAATGATTATCGGGTTGAAGCTATACACTGTGCAGCGTACATTTTTAATAGATGCCCTACAAAAGCAGTCATGAATAAATTGCCAGAAGAAGCATGGAGTGGGACAAAGCAACGAGTCACCCACATGAAAGTTTTTGGATGTGTGGCCTATGCACACATTCCAGATCAACTAAGGAAGAAGTTGGACAACAAAGGGGAGAAATGTATTTTCATTGGATACAGGGAGGAATCAAAGCTTATAGGTTGTATAACCCATCCACCGAGAAGCTTATTGTGAGTAGAGATGTTCAGTTCATTAAGGAGGAAGCTTGGGATGGAAGCATAGAGAAAATAGTGAATGTTAAAAACTCTTTGTCTCATGATGAAGATGATGAGGAGATGGCTGAAATACATCCCCAAATAGTAGCACCAACACAAGGGCAGCAAGAGACACCCTTGAGGAGAAATGAAAGTGCTTCTCCAAGCACACCACAAGGAGGAAATTCAAGTGCTTCTTCAAGCACTTGTACACCAAATGAAAGAGGTAAGAAGTTCATAAATTTAAGTGATATTTATGAACAAGAAGCAGCAAATAAAGGTATGAACTCTTTGTTTGCTTTATCTTGTCATGTTGATGACCCTGTTCATTTCGAAGAAGCAATTAAGGATAGGAAATGGATAGAAGCTATAGATGAGGAGATCAATGCCATAGAAAGAAACAAGACATGGGATTTAGTTGAACTACCAAAAGGAAAGGAAGTCATTGGAGTTAAATGGGTCTACAAGACCAAGAGTAATGTTGAAGGCAAAATAGAAAAACACAAGGCAATGCTGGTTGTCAAAGGATATAAGCAGTAGTATGCGAGAAACTATGAGGAAACTTTTACACCGGTTGCTAGAATGGAAACCATGAGAGCAGTGTTGTCCATAGCAGCACAAAACAAGTGGAAAGTTTACCAAATGAACATGAAATAAGCATTCCTAAATGGAGTGTTAATGGAAGAGGTTTATATTGAACAGCCTCTAGGCTATGAAAAGAAAAGAGAAGAGCACAAAGTGTGCAGATTGAAGAAAACTCTTTATGGGCTAAAGCAAGCACCAAGAGCATGGTACAGTAGGATAGATTCCTATCTACTGGAAAATGGATTTGAAAAGTGTGAGGGAGAACCCACGCTCTACATCAAAGAAAAGGATGGTAAAATACTAATTGTTGTGTTATATGTTGATGATGTTATTTTCACAGGTAATGATGATTATCTTATTAAAAATTTCAAAACAGTCATGAAAGAAGAATTTGAAATGACTGACATGGGTTTGCTGAGATACTTCTTAGGAATAGAAGTAGAACAAAATGAAAATGAGATTTTTATCTCATAAGCGAAATATGTTAATGAAGTGTTGGAAAGATTCAATATACATGAGAGAAAAGCAACAATCACTCCCACAGTGATGGGATTAAAACTCATGAAAAAGGACAATAGCAAGGATTTTGATCCTAGTTTGTACAAAAGCATACCTAGTAGCCTCATGTACTTGACTGCAACTAGGCCGGATATAATGTATGCTGTTAGTTTAATTTCCAGATTCATGGAGAGGCCAAAAAAAGCACATTGGCAGGCAGAAAAAAAGATTCTGAGGTATGTTAAAGGTACTAAAAGGTTTGGCATTTTATATACTGTTTTAGAATGTTCAGATTTAATTGGATACACTGATAGTGATTGGGCTGGAAGTGTAGATGATCGAAAAAGCACATCCGGTTATGTTTTTCACATGGGTTCAGGGGCCATTTCATGGGCTTCTGAAAAACAGCCTATTGTAGAATTGTCTATAGCAGAAGCAGAATATGTGGCAGCTACAACAACAACATGTCAAGCAGTTTGGATGAGAAGGATGTTAAAGAGCTTATGCCAAGAGAAAATAAAAGGAACTGTGATTTTTTGTGACAATAGTTCAGCTATTGCATTATCCAAGAATGTTGTATTTCATAAGAGAACGAAACACATTGACACAAGGTTTCATTACATCAGGGAATTGGTAAACAATGGAGAAATTGTTTTACAACACTACAGAACTCAAGAGCAGGTTGCAGATATTCTGACCAAACCATTGGGGCAGAAAAGTTTTGAGTTTTTGAGGAAATGTCTGGGTATGACTGATAACCCAGTAGTTGAAATTAAAGGGGAGTGTTGAAATGATAATTTCAACTGCAATGCCAAAATTGTCATGGGATTTGTTAGCTCTTTTTTTCTCTTTCTTTGCGATGTGATCTTATCGTTATTGCAAATCGCGTCCACGCTTTGTTGCCTTTGTTACGCCATGTGTTTTCTGCAGATTGCGATTCTGCGATGCGATCCGATCGCAAATCGCAAATCATACCCATATGTTAGTGCTCCACTTTTCTTCTTCCGCCAACGCGATGTTGCGATGCGATCCGATCGTAAATCGCATATTTCACCTTCTTCAAACTGATCTCAATCGTTTGATTAAATCAATGGTTGATGTACAGGGTTGCAGCAATTTATGTGACGTGAACTAGAAGTTTCATTGACTGCCAGTTTTTGTCAGTAAAGTAATTTAATGAAATTTATTGTAGTCATAGAATGTAAGTAAAAGTTTTAATTTTATTGTTTTTTATTTTTCACGGGAGTATGGCACAGTAAAAATGTAATGTCCTGTTTTATTGTTTATTGAACATGAAATATAAGTGTAAACGAAGGGATTTTTTTTTTTTTTTTTTACGCACAGCAGTGGAATGTAAGGTGTGAAGAAAAGGAAATTGACACACAGCTGTGTTAATGTTAAAATAGAGACAAACTTCTTCTTTTGTAATGCATAGCAGTGTTTTTATTTTCCAGCAGAGACAGAGTATTTTTTTTTGGGACTGCCTCTGAAGCATGCTTGGTGAAATCCCTCTTGAATGCAAAGTTCTTTTGTGTGTGACTGAAACTTTGTCTTCAGCAAACAAATTTTTAGTTCTGCTGTGGTAAAAACAGAGGCTGTTCTGTTCTATTTGTTTGTTTTGGAATTATCAGAAATTCGCAACAGATCAAGGGTTTATTTCTTGCAAAATAATAATTAGGTAGTCTCTTTGTACCTGTAACAAGGGTTTCTTAAAAGAAACTACGAATAGCTTCCTCGTGATTCAAACAAATCAGGTGAAGGTAGCCGAAAATCATGATTACAAAAAGAACAGTAATTTCGAGTTGAGATGTAAGACTACACAGGCCTAAGCGCTCTGTTTCAACTAATTACGCACATCGAAGGGTTTCTAATCTATTGGTGCAGTAAGATTATTCACGCTAAAGAGCTTTGTTTCAACTAATTGTGTGTTCCAAAATAGTAACCATTCAACTTCTCTAGTTATTTATGATTTAATTGGTTAAGACTAATTGTAATTGAGTACGTGGAGAGATGAATCTTGATAGCAAAGTGCTCAGAATTTCAAATATATGAATAAAAGTATCATCGAATACTAAAATTATCCATCCATAGTTGCATAAATTAATTATAAACTAGACTTTAAGACAAGTGCTCAGAATTTCAAATCTGTCAACAAAATTATCATAGAAAACTTGCAGAAAATGCCATCCATAGATGCAGAAAAAATAATTATAAACAAGACTTTAAAACAAGGATCGAGATATCAGTTCAGCTTAACAATGTTAAGATAATTTAAATCCACAGAAATGGCATCCTTACCTCTACTGTCATACTCTGAAAAAGAAATAGAGGTGCTAGCATCTCCATTGCTATCGTCGTTTCTCTACTAAAATGACAGATCATTTTTCCTCTTAAAAAATTGGCCGTGCCCATGGTTTCCATAATGACTTGCGGACCGCGGGCCGTCCCTCCACAAATTCCGATTTATGTGTTTGTATTAACAACAATATGTAGACTTCTCTTTTTGTGGATTTGATTTCTTTTATGAATTGATTGACGATTATTACACTGTCAAATCCCTCTCTCTGCAATGACGTTGGATGATAAAAACACCTATTTTCAAGGTAAATTTGGTCCATTTCATAGCTGAATTCTGAATTCTACTCGATACACTTCTTCATTTTGTTGAATATCACTCAACACACTTCTTTACTCTGAATTGCATCATGCTTGTATGATGTGGGATATTTGGAGATGTACAACTAGTCAGGGTTGTTTAAAGCAAAGGTTTATATGTAGACTATGGTTTTTTTGGAGATTTAACTTTTTCATGATTTGAGTGCTAATTGTTTTAGTGTCAAATCCCTCTATCTACACGACTTTCGCAAAATTATGTTATTCCACTTGTCCATTTACTCATTAAGGATCTTCAGTGTCCTCGGGGCTTTTAGAATGAAAATAACAACAACCCGAGTGTGATGATAATGCGTGCATGACATAGAACGATAAAAAAAAAAAAAAAAATTGAGATAAAGATTATCCATTTTTAACCCAAATTCTGAATTCTACTTAACCTACTTCTTCATTTTATTTTTAGACTCTTTATTTTCAAATGACCAATTATTCAGTATGATAAGTAATAATGGTTTATTAATCATTTTATATTATTTATTATTTCTAATTTAATCCTAAATACAAATACGGCATGAAAATCCTGGCCATAGATTGAAAACATTTTTTTCAAAAATAATAATATTTTCAATATCATATCCAATTTCTACCATGTCATTTTTTCAAGCATAATATCCATGTTGTTCTATTTAACATAATAGTTGTTCAAATTATCTCATCTGGACCTCTTTGGTTATTTATTAAATGTGCTAGGGTGACTGTTCTTTATATCTAAAAAAATCTCAATATCATTCACAATGTATAGTATTTTTATAATCCAAAAAAATATTTTTATTCTAATTATTTTGTGGAAGAGGTTGAAATAAATTATTAAAAAAATGTTTTTATTATTCATATTAAAAATTATAAATAAGATAAGCTAAAAGTAAAAGTGTAAATATTATAATTAAGGATTTAAAGTTGATTATTATTTATTTATAATTGTTTCATTCTTTTATATAAATAATTTTAAGAGTAAGGATTAATTTAATTTGTTGTAAGTTTAGTGAGACATAAGCATTGCATCCAACCACCTTAATTATTAATGATGGATAGTTATTAATAAATCTATTTAATTTGTAATTTGGAGTTGTTTAATAATTATATGTTTTTGTTTTTATATCAAGAATCTACTAATATAATTTTTGGTTAGATCATGATTTATAGTTGTTTCATATATGTTTTTAAATGTATAAATGAACTCAACACTTTAAAAAAAACCTTTAGAACACTCAATTTCTACAAATTCCCTGATATAAACTTAATATTCCAAAAAATCCTTATCGGATTTTAGTGAGAATTGAGTAGGAAAAATACCCAAAGTAAAAATGTCTAACAATTACACTATTGCATTTGTTGATTATTGAACCTGTCAATTTAGTGATTAAGGATATTTAGTGTCCCCGAGATTTTGAGAATGAAAATAATAGCAACCAAAGTGGGATGATAATATATGATATGACATTGGATGATAACACCTTTTTTATTTTAATTTTTTCCCCTTTTTTATCCTAATTCTGTACTCTACTCTACACACTTCATCACTTCATTTTTAGAATATTCTATTTTCTAAATATGTCTAAAATTAGTTATCTTGATTTATTGAGATGATAGAAACTGTTAATAACTTGAATGGTGAAAAAAGACAAAATAAAAATTTTGAATGCAAAGTGACAATGTAAAAAGTTTTAAGTTTAAAGTGATAATATAATGGTGTTAAATGATAGAAAATGTGAATAATAAGAATGTAGTCAATTACATATAGTCTTCACTGTGATTAATATCAAACTATTTTCTTCTATCGTTCTTATTGTCGCACAAATTAGTTTTAACATGTTTTCATATTATTAGTATCATAGCACAGGAATACAAAAAATTGTACCTAGATATATGCTCACACCATTTAAATCCAAGATTAGTTCTTATTGTCACACATGTTAGTTTTACCATATTTTCATATTATTAATATAATAGCACGGGAATACAAAAAGTTGTACCTAGATATATGCTAACACCATTTAAATCCAAGATTAGATCAAGTTTAGGAACCTATATATATAGAAAATAGTCGGGTATATGTTCAGTGAAACATGAGCTCTTTAAAATAGGTGTTCCATCGTTATGTAGACCATGGTTTCTTAGGGATTCAATTTTTTTATGAATTGATTGCTGATTATTTCTCTGTCAAATCCTCTTATCTACACATCTCTCCCAAAATTAACTTATTCCAAAAATTAACATATTCCACCTGTCAATTTAGTTATTAATGATATCTATTGTAGAGACTTTGGAATTGACTTTTGACCATTTGGATGACACGTTTTCATTATGTCAAATTTTACTTAGAAAACCAAAAATTTTATTCGTTAGGTGAAGCAATACTTTGAATTAATATGTTAGGGAACAAAACCATTCGGATGGCTTGTTTTCATTATGTGAAATTTTACTTAGAGAACAAAATTCTTATGCGTGAGGTGAAGCAATACTTTGACTTAAGATGTTAGGGAACAAAATTCTTATGTTTATCTATAAAAACACTCATTAAACAAATTAATCAAAATCCTACTACAGTTTATCTACTAATAGCCACGCTATCCCATGCAAAATGGAATACTTTATTCCTAAATTTTAACTTATAACCTTTTAGGGAGAACACTAGATTTAAAATAACTAATCATAATTGTGCTCCATTCTGACTACTAAAAACAATGCCTTCTCATGCAGAGTGGGATAACCGACACACTTGGCGATAATAAAAGAAAATAGAAATTGAAGCTTTACCATAATTAGAGTTCCTTTGAAATCAAAGCCTAAATTGATGTCATGTGATTTAGATTAGATGGTGACATGGTTCATTTTTAAGGCATTCTTTTGTGGTAGGGTTTTAAGATTCTAAGAGTTCTATTTGTAGATATTAAGTTGTTTTTCTGTAAGTTTTTAAATTATTAATTTATTGTAATTGTTTTTCATGTAGGTACACTATTTAAATAGAAATGCCTCCAAAAAGAAAGGGTCAATCAACTATTAACAAATTTTATGGATATTATAAAACATCAAATACTTCTAATGTTAAAGATATTCCATCTATACCTGATTTGAATGATGATGCTAATGAAGATGTGGATGAAGATTGTTTTGTTGATCTAGAAATTCTTGGTGATTAAAAGGAAGGACAAGATGGTGGATCTAGTAGTTCAAGGAGGAAGGCTTTCTCAAAATGTGAATTTCAAGAAGAGTGGATGATAAAACATCGTTAGGTGTATAATATTAATGTTGAAAGTGGAAACTCTCATGTGAAGTGCAAAATTTGTGATAAATACAAAGCTCAAGGTCCATGGGGTATTGGAGATGGATGTAATACCATTCAATATGATGTCGTGACAACTCATGCAAAATCTATTATTCATCAAACATTAACTCAGAAAAAATTTGTATGAAGCTGAAAGGTTGGCAAAGCCCATTACATAACACATAGTGACTATAAATGAGTCTAATCAGGAAGTGGTCATAACCACTATGAAGTTATCATATTTTATTGCACAAAATGATATTTCAATTGCTACTTATGAAGATATTTGTCATCTTCAAATGCATCTTCAAACGCATAATATGTCTTCTCGAGTGGAGTATTCTTCATACGTAAATAGAAAAGTGGCTACTGAATTTATTCACCTTATACCAAATTATCTTGAAGAGGTTCAAACTAGAAAAACGTTAGAAAGTCCATTTTTATATATAATGTTAGATGAAAGTATAGACAATGGTTTGGAACAAAACCTTGTTGTGTAATCTACATATGTAGATTTAAAAGGTTTGGGTCCTCCAGTCTCACCATTTATGAAAATGATTACTGGTCCTGATGGAAAAGGAAAGACTATATATGGTACCATCATTAATTTAAGGGAAACAATGCAATTGAAAAATGACAAACTAATAACAGTTTCGAGTGATGGTGCTTCATCTATGGTTGGATGTGAAAATGGATTTGTCACATTGCTAAATAATGATCTACCAAATTTTATTGGTAATCATTGCATTTCACATCATGAAGCACTTGCAACATCAGATGTTTTAAAAAGGATACCAAAGTTTTCGTTTGTTGAGAAAATAACAAACAAGGTATACTCATGGGTTGGAAATTCAACAAAGAGAAATAATGAACTCATTTCTTTATCAGGGATAATGGAATTAGAATCCTTGTAGGTTCTTCAAATCCATGGTATTCAATGGCTCTCTAGGGGTCAAGTGGTTGAAAGATTAGTTACATTAATGCCTGCTATTTTGAGCTTCTAGAAGAAAGAAAGAAAGAATTCATTGTATGATAAGGAAAGAATTTTTCCAGTTCAATTTTGTTTGAATATGCTTGCTTATGTTTTGAAGGAGATAAAAAAACCAAACAAAAAATTTCATTAAAATAATGTGGATGTCACATCTCTTGGAATAGCTATTAACCATGCATTAAATACTCTTAAAAGATATTTCTACAGATCACATTCTTTTGCTGAAGGTGTTGTACATCTTACTAAAATTTTGAAAGAATTTAAAGATGGTTTCCTTGAAATTGTTGACAAAGAGGGAAATACCCATAGACATGATTTGTTGTATATTCCAATCCATTATGAACAATTTCCACAACCAATGGTAACTCGCATTGATGGCTCCCTTGAGAGTTGCATGCAACTTACAAGAAATTATGTCCAAGCATTTATTGAGAGTTTCAATTCAAGATTTCTAGATCTTCATCTTTTTAATGGAGCAAGGTTGTTTAGTCCTCGTCATTATCCGCCAGATCTTTATGTCAGAGAAAATAATGTAAAGCATTGGCTTGAAAAAAACAATTCACATTTGCAACATAAAACATGTAATGAAGGTGAAAATGTACCAACATTTGATATTACAGCTTGTAAAAGAGAATTACATCAATTTATTGATGTGGTTTATTTGAATGGAGAAATATTCCCAATGAAAGATGCATGAAAAGTGTTTTCTCAAACAAAATATCGGCACTCTAGGTATCCAAATATGCTAAAATTATGGCAAGTAATGCTTGTCATACCGGCAAGCACCGTTGCATGTGAACGAGGGTTCTGTAAGAAAAATATGATCAAAGATATAAGGAGAACAAGACTATCAATTAACACACTTGATGAATTGATGCGTATATCATTAATAGGTCCTAACATGACATATGTGGAATGGGAACGAGTTTATGAGATTTGGAAAGTCGCAAAGGAAAGAAGACTCTTTGACAGGTGTGAATTATTAAGTTACATGTTTTTTTACTTTGCACAAAGTTTATATATATAGTTTTCCTCTACTATATTTATATTTTTTATATGAAATTTTAATGTTCTTTGTTTATTGATGGAATGTGGAATACAGGCATGAATAGTTACATGGATGGTCACTAATGTAAGAAGAAATTGAAGATATGATTTGAAATTTTTTTCATGTGTTGTTGTTAGAGGTTGATGGCACATGAAAAATGCCATCAAGGTTGAAAAATGGCCACATCTTACCAACCTTTTAGAAAATGTGGTAAAATATGTGATGCATTTGGATTTTATCATTTTGGTACTATGGCATAGCTTTTCTCCCTTTATGCTTCTCAAGGTGAATTTAAATACAAGGAGATTTTTGTGACATATATGTGATTCCCCTATTTATTTGGCTTTAATGCATAAATTTCTTGCAACATGAAGCATTTCATTGCTTTCATTATCATTGGAGCAATGGAATTTAGAAACTTGTAAGTTGTGACATTAGTTTGGTGTAACTGGATTTTTTAGTAAACTATCATTTATGCATATGTATGAATTAATAATTTGTTTCCAAATGTATTTCTCTTATTGGATGGTTGGAAGTTGGTGGTACGTTCTTATGCCTTTTTAAGGTGTCATATATTTATATTTGGTATCAAACATTATATTAGATAATGTCAAAAATTATCTCCGAATTTGCATGGAACTTAGTCTTATTAGGCATCTAAATATTCATGTGGCATAATGTAAATTGTTGGTTTTAAATGATAATTTAAAGATATACAATGGATAACCATCAAGTATTTTACCTAGGACTAATTATATACTTTAAATGAGCAGATTTCAAGTATTCAACACTTTTTGTTGAAACCTCGAGAATTGAGTTTTTTCAAATTTTGGTTTTTTTCTTTAGGATAAATATATGAAATTTTTTAACATAATTATGTTATTGAAGGGTAATTTTTTAATCAAAATTTTATTGGTGAAGGGTTAATTTATTATGAGAACACCAGTCTTGAAGGGAAAAATTTTAAAGATAACGTTTCTTGACGGGAAGCATAAGGACCCAAAAAGTTAAAAAAAAATTGTATAATGATTAAAGAGAAATCCAAATTCCAACCGTGGCGGTGGGTTATGGTGAGGTAATAAGCACATGCATAAAAGTTAATTTGACTTGTCGTGCCTTTTCTTAATGCAGTGAGAGAGGCTGCTGTGCTTTTTTAATTAGAGGTTGCTTACTTTGTGCTCCTCTTTTTAATTGAAGGTCATCACATGTATCGCTGTCGAGACCTGTGTTGATTCATAAATTTCCAATGAGTATAACTTTGATATGAACTAGAAACACCTTGGTGTGATGAAGAGGCACTGTGTTTTGTTTTTGGCATGTAATGATGCCACACTCTCCTTGGCTTGATTCATAAATTTCCAATGCTTATAACTTTAATATCAACTAGACGCACCTTGATGCCATGACGAGGCACTGCGTTTTGTTTTTGGCATGTAATTATGATACACTCTCCTCGGCTTGATGCATAAATTTCCAATGCGTATAAATTTGATATGAACTAGACACACCTTGCTGCGATGACGAGGCAATCTGTTTTGTTTTTGGCATGTAATTTTGACAGACTCTCCTTGGCTTCTGGGGTTTTACGGTCATGGCTCATGGTTTTAGAAAAAAATCGAATGACCTCTCTTTTTCCTTAGCTACCATTTCACTTTTGTCCTCTACCTCTCATTCTACACTCTCGTCCTCCAGCTCTCATTCTACGCTTTCTCTGTGAGAACACAAATTTCAAATGCTGTTCTCAAGGAGTCTTAGGTGAGATGAGAATTGAGAAGTGAAAACATACCCAATAATAAATTAAAAATATAAGTGGAGCAAACTAGCTCATAAAATATTTAGTAACAATTAAATAAATTACATAGGAGACAAGGAATCATAAAAAAATGAATAACTAAGCTTAATTGAAATAGAAATCAACTAATTGAACTAAACTGAAACTAAATATAATCGTTAGAAAATAAGGATGACACAATGAGATTAGTGCTCTCAACAATTATCACAGTGATCGAGTATCAAATAAAGTTAAGTGTTAGTTTTGAATGATGTTAAGGTAAGAATTGTCTAGCGAAAATCTATATCAATTTATTTTTATAAACATTAGTTCCTGAATCCAAAATATTGCTACATGCTGAGTACTAAATTGACATCTTGTTATAAAGTGGCAGAGTATTGGATTATAAAACAATGGTGTAATGGTAAACCTTTTATATGAATTTTTACATGGTATTGGATATTTTCTAAGTACCAGGGAAGTGTTTAAACAACCACTATATCTCTGTGAGTCTATTTCTATATTTCTATTTAGCACACAAATCTGCATTGTAAAAACATGAAAATAACTATTCCTTCAAATTACCAGTTCAGAAGTTTACTTAATGTATTGAGAAACCTGACATTGCATTTTTCAATTTAAATCCAACACATTAAGGGAAGAGGAACCATAACATCAATATGTTAGGGTTGTTCAAATAAACGTGACTCACTCCTGTTGTTCATGATCCTAATAACCGTGGAGAGTGCAGACGGATCGAGGAAGAGACATGACGACGAGGTTGTCAAGTGTAGTGGGCCTCCCAAATATCTTAACATAAACTAGAGCTGGAATTCCAATCAGAGTGAATAGCCTCCGTGCCACTAGACTAGATTGAGGCATGTGATTTTTGGAGGCTATTAGGGCCGAGAGTCACAATGTGTCATGCTATAGTGCATATCCTTGGAACATCCAAATCTTATTTTAATTCACTGATGATGTTTTTGTTTTCTATTGAAAAATATATATGCAAATCACCTAAGTTTGCTTGAAGTGTATTTCTACGTTTTAAGGTCTTAAGTGTTCATTCATGTCCTTGAGTTACTGGTGTGAAATTTGAACAAGAAAAAAAATGTAATGGACAGGTTGCAACGAATCAAATCAAGGATTATTTCTGTTTGTTGTGAATGTTGTTATGCTAAATGACTTTGTAAAATTTTCTTTTAAATCGTACTAATATTCTCTGTATTTATTTTAGTTTTATGTTCCATGTACTCTAGTTTCCTTTATAAATTTTTGTCACAAAAAGTAAATAAAGATAAAGAGTGAGATTCTCAATCTTTGTTCATATGCATTTGTTGATGTTATAATATAATGAGGATTACTCCTAATTCACATGATATTTGTTATGTATCACTTAAATATGAACATCTCATACATTCTATCATTCAACATGGGTTTTCACAATAAAGTGTAAATTAAATGAACAAATTCAAACCAAATCAAATTTTCAATTTCTGCTTTAGAATTTAAATTTCTCTTGAGAATCCTCGTAAGGGGAAAATGTCATATCAAATGCCTTTGTTGGGTATGATTTCAACTAGTTTTCAGCTAGAGCATCCAAATTCCTTGGGTTTGACATAAAAGAAATAAAAAGGTTCAAATAAAATAAAAATGAAAAATATATCTTAACAAATTAAAATGAGTAATTCATAAATAATTTCATCTTGTTAAAATTAGATGGACAACTGAGCAAATATGAATTCAAACATAAGAAAACATGGTAACTTTCATTTTTGCATTTCCATTCAAATCCCATGTAAAATTTCATCAAAATAATGAAGATACTCTTTCACAATGTTGATAAATTCTACATAAATTAAAGAAAACAATCATACTAATTCAGAATTTTTCTCATTTAACAATCAAATTTCAATTTTATACCAAACCATGTTTACAACATAATCTACCATGAAAATACTTGTAATTGTATTATTATGGTGCAAAACTCAAATTACAAGGTGGGTTTTAGAGTTACATGAAAAATAAGCACTCACAACCCAACACATCATTTAGAATTCCTCCTTACAACAACATCAAAAACCTTAGTAGATTATAGGACACTTTTGACAGATTTTCCTCGACACTAGAATTTGTATCCTCTAATTACATCAAAATGAGGCCTACATATAGGCACTCAAGACTAAAGACCCTAGCCATAAACCACTAGTGGTATTCAAAAACCACTAAGAATCTTTTACAAAATGACAATTGTCTTATAAATAAATTCTTCCAAAAGTTTCTAGAAAACTATGCCAGTTGTAAGGTAGGTCCCATCTGATTTGGCTATAGTGGGTTGTTATGTCTCTTTGTCTAGTGTTGGATGCACTTTGTGATACCTTCATTGGGTTTCCAATGGTTCTGTCTTGGAGCTAGAGCTTGCTTTTTCTAGAGATGTGTATGGCATTGTTCCTCCAACATAGGATTACGAAAGTTTCATTTGAGTGGCTAATTTATATAATTCCATTAGGCCCTTCCACTCCTTACCATAGGGAATGTTACATGATTGTGCATTTATAATAGTCCCTTCCATATTGGTGACTGCCTCATAATAATTTTTTCCTCGCTTTCTGAAAATTCTCTTAAGGATGAACAAAATTTCAAAATTATCATCACACAAGTTCACAATTTATTTTCCATGCAGGGTGCAATCTTCCTCGCTAAAGCCTTTCTCATCATATTTAATTGTATTTAGGATTTTCAGGAGGGAATCCTTGGAATACAGATCCCCATTACCATCAAAAAAGCTGGAAATTTCTTCTTGTAAAGTACCTCGCATTTGTCTTTGAAGCCCTCTATTTCCTTTGCTAATTCCTTTGTTTTCTTCTCGACTAGTATCACTAATTTATGATTTCTTTTCATTTTGTTATCCCTTGCTACCCATTTAGAAGAATCAATGTTTTTCTTCACAACATCCTCCTTGAGAATTCAATTAAGAAAATCTATAATCACTGCATCCTTGGAGATGTTGGAGAATGTAGTAGGGAAGCTATTTAAAACAAATTCTCCTTACCATAATAATTTATTGTGAAATTTAGTTATCTTGCCGTGTTTCTTTATTATATCTTTTCATTAAACAATTATCAAGAGCAAAAAAATAAAGACAATGGATACAAGAAGTAGGCTCCAAGCCAGGGCAAAACCCCTCCAAGATGAAAACCTAGAAAGAATCTCTTCTCTTCTTATATGAATATGCTTCAAATGAGAAAACCAAGACCTAAATCTCAAGACCAAGACCTCCTCGAAACACCAAGTCAACCCTTCAATAAATTCAGTTCAACTAGTCAAAATCAAACCAAGTCAACTAGAGTTAAACCCTTCCAAAACTATTGCAAACTCAGAATTTTGGTGCCTACAAACTATATTTTGGACCTGTAGTAAGTCTACATCTTCAACCCCTACAGTAGTCTAGTAACTTCTCTGGTGTGAGAGAAAATAGGTTAAAAATTAAATCAAATATTTTCTTTCCTTCCTTCTTGCTTCAACTTCTCTCTCCTTGACTTTCTCAACTTACTCCTTGTATTTCACACTTCTTCTTGATCAGATCAAACTTGCTTATCATGTTGGGATAATGAGGTCGAATTTGTATCTATATATACCTTCTTCATGAGGTCTAATTAGACCTTTTGGCCCGACTTTGATTGGTAGGGCCGACTTGGTCCTTGAGGAAAACTTTGACAATTTTGACATAAAAATAATGTGTTTTTTTAATACAAATTTCCCAGTAGGGTCTTATATACATGATCTTGAATTTCTTGACTCATGACAATAACTCATATGACATGAAAAACCCTAGAATCATGAAGAACATGCTTAACCTAGTCAAACATTCAAAAGAAGCATGAAAGCCATGCTTGAAAATAATATTTTTTCTTTCTTCTTTTGCTTGTTACATAATATACACATAATGACATAAGTACAATGACGATTATGAAAACCAAAACTAGTTTCATTTTCCAGCACACCATCTTAACTAGGGAGGTATTCATAATTATACAACTAATACAAGGTTATTCTCAAATTGAAGAGTTCTCATAAGAAGAGTCAAATTGGTAAGCCATCATTAAGCATCAATATCATAACGAGCATTGTAAAAAAAGTAATGCCTTATCTTGACAACCTCCCCCTATATCAGAGCATAATGTTGGGAGGTTTTATGTGAGATACTACACTACCTCTTCAAGATACATACTCCATCTAGATGTTCACTAGGTATGTCATTTTAGGACTATTCTTATCTTGGATTCCTAATATTCAAAGAATATTGGTCATCTTATACCACTCTTATCTTCAATATTTGATGCGTATTGGATCATTATATTTTTTCATCCATCTCCATGCATTTGGAGTGGAAAAACTAGAGGAATCAAGCCAAGGGACCATTTTTACCAGCGACACACAGTTTGGCAAAATGGGTCTGAAACCTTCGTGGAGCATTTTGAAGCATCAAACAATGTTTCTTGGGGGGTAAAAAATTTCCTCTTTAATTCTGTGCATTTCCATACTATTCTACACACAGTGACCTTTCCAATGGCATAAGAAGCACGTCAATTAGAGTCTATATGCAAACGTTATACCACTCAGAAGTTGACCTTCATTTTTTCACACCTATAGTTTGGGAGGATGCTGTGTTAGCCCCCATTATTTATGGAAAATGGGCTATCCACATGTTTTTGATGTAAAATAATCTAGAAGAGTCTATTTTGTAACTATAGTTAGGAGTTGATGTAATTAAACTTAACCACTAGTAGGCTGTCAGTTTGTGTTATAACTGAACCACTAGGAGGAAGAGGCATTCCATTCTTTCAAGAGATTTTTGTTCCATAACTGAGCAAATATATCTAGGAAAGATAGGAGGTGGATTGCATAGAGAGGAACTATGAACTATAGTAGCCCAAGTGCCACAAGCATAATTTCTTTGAACCTACAACCATATTTCCAAACAGAGAAAGAGAGCGAAGTGGCCTCACCTTCCAGCTGGGTTTTCTCTCGAAAGGGTTTCCTAGAGAGAATATCTTGTGTGTTATGTTTGTGTGAGATTATTTTCTCATTCTATATTTTTTTGTATAAGTTATATTCACATGCTTGCACCAATTACAATTAAATCCACAGATATTAAAGTTTAATAAACTTTAATTGTGTAAAATTTCAGTATTTTAATATATTGTTATCACATCTGTTGTGACAAACTATCTAGTGGAATATCCATGATAGTTTATGGATCAATACCTGTCTAATCCCCAAAGAGTGTTAGTACACTTCCCATCTTGTATTTTCTATCCACAAGGAAATCCTAGATCCTTATCCAATCCTCCATTCTCCCTATCATGGCCTTCACTTAGATGTATGACTATTAGTCTTGGCCTAGTGCATGACACATGATAGAAGATAATATAATGTCCATCATCACTCCCTCTCAACTAGGGAGGATATCCTCTTTTCCACTTTATTAGGGAATAGATTATTTCTCCTTTTCAATTATTCAAGGAGACTTCCTACTCCATCTAAATCATAAAGCATATTCTTTCACTTCCTATAAATTGGGAAGTCATAACCACAAGATTTATAGCTTTTCATCATAAGTGTATTAACTATATGTTCATCATGGAGATAGTTGCATGCTTCCTTATTTCCTTTGTATGTCATCATATTGAGATAAATTTCTTCCTAGATGTTGTGGATCCATCTTCTTCCTTTAATCTTGTGACAGGGTTTAGGTCATCAACCTTTCATATCACTTTCCTTTAGTCATCTTCAATGAAGGAATTATATCGAGCCTTCCAAAATAGAGTTAACCATAGCTCTCTCTTTGAAAATTATCTTTATAAACATTAGGTTATCCTCCTATACTGCTACCTTTGAATCCCAAGATGATGATGTAGATATATTGACTACATAATCTTTCAAATATTGTTAAAACCATTCACTTCATTCATATGTTCTTTGAATCGAGTTTAACACCAACCTTTGAACTTGCCTCAATTGGCATAATGTATCTCTGCAATACTCTTTCTAGGTAGAAAAACAATATGTTAACTAGATAACCAATACCAAAATGTTAATATAAGACTTACCTTATCATGATGGCCCTTTCATTAAAGTATTTTCTTTGATATCAACATTCTTTTGCATGATTCATCTCCATGTTGTACAAGAATATTTATCCATTCAACCAATTTTAATAAAGGTTCCCATGGATTGAAATTGATTACCAAGCTACAATATCTTCCTTGGAGTTGCCATTATTAACTCCCTTTTTTTTCTTCCAGAGACTATGCTTGATGTTGATCAATATTGTCATGTTATCTCATGAAAGAGTCTTGATCTCTAGCCATTCCAAAGCATGTCAAATTTCTTCATTCAAACATGAAGTAACCACATGGAAGACTTATCGAGCACATTCATAACCAAATATTCTTGAATGATTCTTGTATATATGAACCCTACCATAGAGAAGAGTTACTTAAAATATGCATACCTTTTCCTCCATACCACTATCTAGTGATCCATTCTTGAATGAGCCTACTTCTTGTATTTGTCAAAGATAAGTTCCTTTTCCCAAGAAAGACTGCAACTTGACCATCTACATTACTTCATCCTTCAAGAAAATTATTTCTAGGCTAGATGGAATATATGCTAGTCATAGTTATTCTTCCAAGAACCTTCCAAAATGATTGTTCTTATGCGATCTTGATGATTCCTTTTTGCAAAATGGATGCCTCTAACATGATGTTAGAAAATTCTTAGATGACCAATATTATGCAATATGGTTCCAATATTCTTATTCTGTTTAAGCTAATGACCCTTCCGAAAGAAAAGGACTCATGTAGACTCTAATTGATCTACAATCATATGCTTCTATCTATGATGTCATTCTTCTACAAAAAAACAAGACTCTTCTAGAGAATGTAATAATGCATGCTAATCTACTTTCTACTTAATAAAAGGAAGGCAAGTTGCATAAAGAACCTATAGTTTGGACAATTTTGACATTTTGTCTTAAAGCGTCCATACTCATTACATCCAAAGCATTAAATCTTTGGCATATATGGATTTCTTTCGGACTTTCGAAACATCTCTTTCTTCATCTTCTTGGACCTTGCAATAAAGGCTTTAGATATTTCATTTGATTCACTCTCATCCTTTGCCTTTATTATAGATTCTTCCAAGATACATTGAACCCATAACTCATCAAATATGTAGTATCCCTTTTAGAGTAGATACTAGTTGCGAAACTGCTCCAATCACTACAACAAAACATAAATTTGTGCTAGAGTTAACACCAGATTTTAGTGCATTTTTTTCTCAATTGGGATGAGCAACCTGGCGTTAAATATGGCTCTATTGTACAATTTTTAAATTGTCCTTTTTTGTGCCAAATTTTGCATCTTTTTTTATGCCAAATTTTGCACCATTTTTTGCATCATATTTTGCACCAAGATTTGCATTTGGTTTTACAACAAGTTTTTCTTATAGTTTTGTGCATTTTTTTGCATCATTTTTTGCTTCCCGTTTTGTGCCATTATTTGCTTCTAGTTTTGGGTCGTAATTTGCATCTAGTTTTACACCATTTTTTGCATCTGATTTAGTGCCTTTTTTTAGATCTAGTTTGTGCAAGTTTTTACATCTAGTCTTATGCCATTTTTTTCTTCTAAATTTGTACCTAATTTTACATCTATTTTTGCGCCAATTCTTGTGCCTTTTTTGCATCCAATTTTTCACCATATGTTAAATCTAATTTAGCGCCAATTTTTGCATCCATTTTTTTGCACTATTTTTGCATCCACTATTTGCCTCCCTTTCTTGAATCATATTTTTCACCATATTTTGCATCATTTGTTGCATCCAATTTAGCATCATTTTTAACACCATTTCTTGCATCCAATTTTGCATCCTTTTGAACATCCAAATTTTCATCTGATGTTGAGCCATGTGTCGTGTCCACATTTGTATCCCATTTTGTGTCTAATGTTAAGTTCAATTTTGAGCCATTTTTTCCGTCTACTTTTGCATCATTTTTTACACCTCATTTTGAATCTAAATTTTCATCTGAACTTGAGTCATATTTATGCCCATTTTTGCACCATTTTTTCTATTTTTGTGTCCAATTTTGCACCATTTTTATGTCCAATTTTGCATCATTTTTGGGATCTAATTTGCATCCTTTCTGGCATCCAAATTTTCATTTTTTTTTTGCCACATATTGTATCCACATTTACTTCTCATTTTTCACCTAGTTTTGAGTTTGAATTTGCATCTAATTGTGCATCATTTTTTGCATCCTTGGTTTCACCCTTTTTTAGTCCCATTCTGCATCTTGTTTTGTGTCTTTTCTTACATCATTTTTTGCACCCAATTTTGCATCCTAATTATACATCATTCTCTGCATCCTCATTTTGGTGTCCATTTTTGCATCCTTGTTTGCACCTAATTTGGTATCCTTTTGTATGCCCTATTTTGTTCCCTTATTTGTGTCTAGTGTTGCACCCTTTTTTAATTCTACTTTAAAACGATTTTTGTGTCATTGTTTACATCTTGTTTTGATGGCTACTTTAACATCGAATTCTACTCCCAATTTTTCATCTCTGGTTAGATCCACTTTTGGCTTCTTGTTTAGAGTCTACTTTTATTTTCATTTATGACCGCCTTTTTGGGTTCATTTTAATCATTTCAATTACATAGTGAAATATATTACAGTTTCTAAATATCATTTAAAAAGATATCACAATTCTTGATAACTTAATTTTTGTAAAAAAATTTAAGGGTAATTGACAACATTCATAAAAAAAATAGTTGTATCATCATATATAACAATTCTCCATCAAAAAATCATTGACAATTTTCAATATACATATATGACTACTAAATCAACACCTATCGCAGATATCATTATTCCAAGGTAAACTCACAACACTACATCCAAAAATAATAATATCATCACACATAATGATTGTCCATAAAATAACATCGACAATTTTCAACACATATATAAAGTAACAAGATAATACTAATAATATCCTCATCATCTTTAATCAAATCAACTAAGATTCAAATGTGTGATTATCATATCAAAATATTTCATGAATATCATTATTCTAAGGTAAATTCACAACATCCATCCAAAGATAGTAATATCATCATACATAATAATTCTTCATCAAAATAATGTTGATAATTTTTAATATCTACACAAAATAACAAGATAATAAGGATAATATCATCATCATATTTAATAAAATCAACTAAAATTCAATGCATGATTACCAAATCAAAATGTTTCATAGATATCATTATTCTAAAGTAAATTCACAACATCCATAAAAAAATAGGAATCTCATATACAATAATTCTTCATTAAAAAAATGTAAACAATTTTCAACATATTCATAATATAACAAGTTAGTAATGCTACTATCATCATCATTATTTTAATAAACTAAAATTCAAACGTATGATTACCATATTAAGACATCCCAACTAAATATAAAAAATAACGCATAGCTAGCTAGCACAATGAAAATCATAGTCAAGATCATCCTCATAATCATTTCCATGATCATCATCTTGACCATCCTGATAATCTCATCCACATCATCATCACTAATTCCATCACCATCCTCATCATCATCGTCTCAGATATTTGATGTGAGCTCAACATAGTATGTATCATCATCTTCGAGATCATTACCTGTAGCATTCTAGAAAAAACATCAATATTACATATTAGTACTAATTCCATAACACAATGCTTATTTTTGTTACAATGCTAACCATAAATGAAATAGGACATAATAACATTTAACAGTAATAAAAAATAAAATGAAAATATAGTTTAAGATATATTGGAGATCCAACTAAGATTACATTTGTAATTCACGTTAAGTAGTAGAAGCATATTTTAATGCATATGAAGTAGGTACCCAATTGTTCTTCATATTCTATGGTGAATGTTTTTTATGATTTCCATGCAAGATTGGTAAATTAGGAGTTACTAGAAGCTTTAGTTCAAATTACAATTTTAATTTGGATTAGAAATGGAAGAAATTTTAACAAAAAATAATGTCACATGAAAAAGTAAATTGTTTTAATGAAAAATATGTCGCATACAATACACTACAAGAAAAAAAAAAATTGGCGAGGGTCGAAAAATGTCACCATAAGCTCATTGGTGATGTTCAAAAGAGTGTCTGTCACCAAAACCTAAACGTCACCAAAGGTGGCATCGCTAAAAGTATAGGTGTTGTGGTGACATTCAAGGTTCGTCGTCAATAATGATTTTTAATGATGAAAAGTGACTGCCACTATTTCATATGAGCAATGGTAACAGAACTTATCCTCCATAACCATTTCATATGAGCAATGGTGATGGAACTTGGCTTTCATCACAAAAAAAATGAACATCACCAAAGGCGGTGTCGCCAAGAGTATAGGTGTTGTGGTGACATTCAAGGTCCATCATTAATAATGGTGATAATGATGGTTAGTGACCGTCATCATTTCTTGATAACCTCAAGGTGTTGTGCACTCTAATTTTTTCTTATAAAAATTATTTGACAATGAAATAATTCCATCAAAGTTTGTGTAGCTTAAATCACTCTTACGAATACATGACCCTAGTTTTAGTTTTCTATTAGGTTTTATTTCAAAAACACTATCTAATATTGCTCACCTTCAATGGATGAAACTCTCATATAAAAAAGTTTGAGAAGGTTTGTACTTCTAATGGTCTTAGTGGAAGTATTCCAACTTGTTTGAGTTGTTGAAGCCATCTATATTCTCTATCATTTTTTTTGCATTGGATCTAGTTAGATCGAACACATTTTCAACCCCAATTCTGTAATTTTCAGATAGTGTTTGTGGATTAATTCAATTGATACCAGCCTAAACTTTAAATAGATGAGCCTAAAAAGAGTTAAGGTGTCCTTGATCTCAAAGAAACTTCTATGGGAGTTCTCTGAGCTATTTTTAATCACATATTTCCTAATATTTTAGGATCTTTCACTATTTGTATCAAAGCTTCAGTTGATAATCAATGGAAATATGGAAATAGAATTCTTTAGGATCTATGGTAGTTTTCTATGCTCCTTGTTCCTTGGCCAAATATAACCATCTCACTGCAATAAAAAAAGACATTGGTGAGGATCGAAAAATGTCACCATAAGTTCATTGGTGACAGTTAAAAGAGTCTTTGTCACAGAAACCTGAATGTCATCAAAGGTGGCGTTGCCAAAAATATAGGTGTTGTGATGACATTAAAGATCTATCATCAATAATGATTTATAATGATGGATAGTGACCGTCATCATTTGATATAAGAAATGGTAATGGACCTTAGCCTCCACCACCAAAAAACTTAATGTCAGCAAAGGTGATGTCGCCAAAACTATGGGTGTTGTGGTGACATTCAAGCTCTATCATGAATATTTATTATATTGATATATAGTGACCATTACCATTTCACATTAACAACAATGATTTAGTATGATAGACCTTCAGGACCGTCATTATTGATGAATATATATAGTGGCATTCATTGACCGTCACCACTTCATATTCTGGTGAGGGTTGAAAAATGTCACCATAAACTCATTGGTGATGGTCAAAATATCATTTGTCACCAAAAAAATATCATTTTCATTCCATATGAATATTAGGGCATGATGGAATAAAACCACCAACCTCCTGTGTGTAAAGCAGGTGCTCTTCCATTGAGCTAGCACCCTTTAAAGAAATATACTTTAACAAATTGGAGCTTGAATATTTTGAAACTATAAATTCTTCAACTTTTAATAAATTATAAAACTTTGTAAAGTCTTAACAAATCTTTTACTAAAAAATAAAAATAGCATCGAAACTGTAGGTCCCTACCTAATGGTTATGGAAGTTATGAAAAGTAGGTGGAGGGAAAAATAATTACATATAAGATAGTGAATATGTTTAGTTGAATACTCCATTATAACTGAAACTTTGAAGATATTTAGAGCCTATAAATGACCTATAATTATCAAACATAAAATTCTACAACTACACCGAAGATAGATTTCTCACTTTATGAATCATGTAAATCTGTTATAACATTGTAAAACTTTGCCTTTAAAAGATTGATTTGCATGCAAAAGAGTAAAAATTTAGTGAGTATATATGATGCAATTATGAATAATGAGCTACATGCTTGAATCCTACTAGCTATGGGGTCTAAAAAACTAATTGGTTGTTCTTCTCGTTATTAATTTATTCAAGATGTCAAAATACAACGATCAATAACAATGATCCTGAAATGTAACAACTAAAATATGTTAAAATTTTAAGAAAAAAGTTTGGCATTAAAACACTTCCAAATCCACACCAAGAACGAGTATCCAAAAATACAATTGCATGGATAAAAGGAAAGCACACTCTACCTCCCGATAACTATGTCCTCCCACAAATACTTCAACTAGCAAAGGGGTGTGAAGACATCATCAACATGTTATTCCAGTGAAGCAGAGAGATAGTCATTTCAGACAAAAATATAGGCCTACAAATCATAAGCTAGCTCCAATTACATAAAGTGAACTACAGAGGAAGTTAGAGGCTAAGATCATTATTCCCACAAGGTATTCATCACGGGTAATAATTTGGGGCTAGAAAAAAGAATAGTGAAATCAGGTGGGTGTGTGTGTGTTGACTTCATAAAATTGAATCAATTATATCTCAAACACAACTACCCACTACCAAACATGGACCATTTTCTGCAAAATGTTACAGGGAAACTGTCATGTCTACCTTGGATTCATTTTGAGGATATAATCAGGCTTTGGTAGAACAATAAATTAAGCATATGACTACTTTCACCACACCATGGAAAACCTTCATGCACTTGTGGATGACATGTAGATTATTGAACATTGTTTCTACATTTGAAATAGTATAGATTATGTATTGAAGGATATCATTAACAAGATTATTTTCATTCATCAAGAAAACTGACAATTTTCTCTCATTATAGTAATGCACGTCTGGCATCTCAAGCAGGTGTTATGGAAGATGTAGATAATTTGTTATCTCACTTAATCGAAAGAAATAAGTTTTTGGTCGGAATGAAGTAAAAATATTTGGCCATACTGCATCCAAATATGGTGCGAGGAATAATCCGACAAGGGTGTAAGATATTTTGTATCAAACCTTCCCACCCAATAAGATGGAAATTCAATGATTCCTTGGTAAAATCAACTTCATCAAGAGGTTCTTACCAAAATTTCTGAAATTACCAAACCCATTTCAGCCATGTTGAAGAAAGATCAAGAGGTCAAATGGAATAATGAAACCAAGCAAGATTTTCAAGAAACCAAGGAGAGGAAATGTATTGAACAACAATCTTGATAAGTCCTAAATATGATTTTAGATTTTCCTTTTTGCGGAATTTCTCATGTTGTAGTCACTTGCCTAGTGATAGACAAAGATCATTGAGATTAGCTACATTAAAATATTACCTAATTCATATAGGATTAGGATGGATGAATAGATGGTCTAATCTTCATATGATGTATCCTCTGGAAGTACAAAAAAAAGAAGATGAAAATGCACAGTCAGTTCTATGGTGTACACTATTTAGCAAAGATGACTCAGCATAAATTTTGAGAGCATGTTACTATCCACATACTATATTTTATGATATGCATATGTTTGTGATATCACATTAGTCTTGTCAACAATTTAAAAGAAAATAAAAGGTGGAAAATTTGTCGTTGTATCATGTGCTGGATGAAGGACATTTCCAACAATGGGGCTGGGAATTTATTGATAAATTCCATGTCAATTCAATTAATGAGTGTAAATGGATTGTCACTACCATTGATTATTTCTCTGAGTGGGTTGAAGAATCCCCTACAAATAAGGAAACTGGAAAAATGATAATTGACTTCATCGAAGTAAATATCATCACAAGAGTTGGAGTTTCGGCTAAAATCACAATAGACAGTGCCAAAGAATTCATATCCATTGAATTGGTGAGATTCTTTTGAATTATGGAAAATTATGTCACTCATCAAATTATTATTCCCAAGGGAATATATTAGCCAAATTTAGCAACAAGAACTTGATTAAGATTGTAACGAATACCCTCAAAGACAATAACGAATGTTGGGACAACAACTTAATTTTTCCCTTTGGGAAGATTTCACCACCAGGAAAATAAGTACAAGTAAAATTCCTTTTGATCTAGTATATGAAATGAAGATGACCATGCCCATAAATTTGAATATTCCTCTATACAAATTGATGCAAAATTTCACTTCAGATCAGGAGGCAAAGCAGGCAAGGATAAAATAGTTGGTTAAATTAGATGAGCAAAGGAGGAAGGATTTTGGAAAACCCATAGATGTTAAGGGAAAAATCAAGAATAATTCTGACATAAGTCTCATATGAAGTCATTCAAAGAATGAGACATCTTTTTATGTGGGGTAAGAGACATGGAAATATAGTTTATCATGGCAAATTTATTAGTAAAATGGATGTCAAATGGATTTGACTATGTGTATTTTAGCTACATGGAGGTTTGTTGATGTTCATACCCTAGAAACTCACTTAATATACCAAAATGGCAAGTATAATTTAATAATCATACTTATATCTTGAGTAAGTGCATCTCCATTCCTCTTCATGCCAATGCTCCCTTTCTAGTACATATATAAAGTCAAGTTTACAAGGAGAAAGGAAAGTTGGTCCATAACATCATGAAGGTAACCATTTTAAGGATATGTTCTAACTTGTCATCAAGTACCATGGAAATTAGCCCAAGTAGTTAGATCAACCATTCAATGCCAATGTTGCTTGACATTTTGCAAGTTCTATGCCAACAAGCGCCCAATGCAAATCCCCCTTGGTGAGGCTCACTAGTCTACACCAACAAGTTTACTAAGGATGTCATCCATGATTTTGGAAAGCATACCTTGGGTTTTCTCTTGAGTTTTTTCTTAGGAAAACAATAATATTAATGGAAATTATCAATCAATAGCTTTATTCTTATCCCATGTGGTTGTTCTCAAAGTATCTTATGCCTTTATTCATAAAGGAATTGTCCCATTTCAATCATATTTCAATAGTCTTTAGATGAACCAAGACTCACGATATGGTGCCAATTAAACAACTCTAGGCAAGGTCAACCTTGTGCATAATAGAGATTCATCATAATGGGAAATCTACACTAGTTATTGTGCACCATCTATTGCGTGTAATAAAAAGAAGTGGAGAATAGATTCCAAAGGTGATTCCAAATGATAATGGTAATTAATGCCAATTGTCACTTACAATGTTCAAAAATTTGAGAAATATCCAAGAATGATATCTTACCTTATTCAAGAAGGAAAGTGTCCAAGGGATCTCCTCTAAGTAGTAAAGATTAAGGATACAAGATCTAGATGACATGAAATGAAAGACGAGCTTGTGTTTATACCCAAAATGGTTCGCTTGTGATTCATTGTTAGACCAGTGTGGAAATATATGTTAACAAATGTGGTATGACCTTTAAACCTAACTTTATTCTAATTTTTCTCGAAATTTCACAATCCTTAGGTGGTTGAAATTTGACCTCACAGCAACAACTGGTTGACAAAAAATGTTAACAAGTGACACCAAACATTCCAATGGCACATCATTTTCTAACTACTACATAGTGCATAACATTTGATATTACATTAAATGGAAGTCAACAATAATAACACAATATGTTAACATGTGTTGTCCTATCCAATGTTGGATTAAAAGTGTTAGTATTTGATAAATTGGAAAGAATAATTGAAGGATTTTAATATTTCTCCTTTTTAATGATAAATTTGTCCTACCACAAGTACTTCTACTAGAAAAGGGATGATTTCTTTGTTTGAATATAGGGGCGTAAAATAAGGACAACACAGTTTAGACATGAAAGAGAGATTCTTTACCATAAGACGCAGTTGATGTGCAGCTGACGCAGTAGCCTTTTGAGAGTCAGGATCAATCACATCATAAATTTGCAATAACCTCACTTACATTGTTGGAACCTAATAAAATAAACAATGCTTTAGTTTAGGAGGTAATAACTGAATGATTATTTCTATCCACACATGGCATGCATCTTGCAAAAATTATCATGGGTTACAAAAACCCTACATCTTACTAGCATTGTCATAATCCAAGAATAAAAACCCTTTCATATGAATCAACGTTAGTATCACATTCTACAAGCACAACTGAAAAATTAAAAAACAATATACCTGTTCAATGAAAACATGGTGAATCCTATTAGCACACTTTAAATTGAATAGTTCTTCTTGTTTCAAGAGAATCCTAGAAAAAATTAATTGACAATTTGGAAAATAATGTTCATTTTTTTGGATTTTTCCCTGAAATTGTATTTTTCATGTATCTATTTGATGGAAAAAATTAACAGAAATGAGACTAAATGAACACAATCCGCATAACAATGGTTTTAAACTTTTATTGTTGAATATCTTACAATTGCAATAATTGTTATCAACATGTGTATCTACTATCCTTTGATAACACTACAATGTGATAACTTAAAAGAAATACAGCTAAAATAGAAACAAAAAATTTACTACATGTATAATTGTTTGCCAAGACCCTCATCAGCTTTGTAGTCATGTGTTTGTTCTTTATTGTTGTGACACTCACTATTTCAAAACTAAGGAAAACATGGACAAAGGTAAAAATAACTTGGTGAAGTTGAGGGCTCTATTTTCCTTATTAACATCTTCCTTTGACAAGGATATTGGTCATCTATAGGTCTTTTGGCACTCAGCACTGGTAGTTATTTGGATGAATGCACATGATCAAACTCAAAATACTTCCTTATCTCCCTTAGCTACTCAGAAGAAAGAGCTCTCTAAGCAGTTCTAGATTATCAAAACCTCTCATGTGATCAAATATATTAATAGGAAAATATATACTCTCTCAAAGGAAGGCCTTCAGTTGTAGGAGAACTAAGTTCTAGAGAAGGAATACCTTTGTGGTCATTTATCTTATTTAAGAGAAAAGAAGAATAGGTTCCACAACATGGAGACCTTCCTTCAGAGCATTTAGATCAAGCTACATTTGTTTAACATTTTAATTTTCAAGAAGAAGAGAAAGGTAATTTTATTAATGTCCAACAAATGACATAAAAATATGCCAATGAGTTTAGAATGTACAATCAATAATTACCAATTTGTCGGGGTGTCCTGGGCTATCCTAAAAGCATAAAGAGAAAATTGTTTTGTCCTGCTAGAGTGCACTTGTGCCAAAGTTGTAATTCTAAATTTGGTTTCTCTTTACATACAACTTCCACATAAGTCTCCATGAGGTCCCACTTTTATCAATCAATTATACCCACATTTAGTATAAAAACCACTAACAGAGTTTTAAGGCCCCATAGTCATTAGGGAAGTTGAGTCTTAGGATTACTTGTGATATCGTATGTATTTTTGAAACTCCAATGCACCATATATAATTCTTATGTATTTTTAAAACTCCAACACAAAATCAATATTACTAGGAGTCAACAAGGCCAACAAATATATCTTCAACCATATACATAGTGAAGATATACTTTTTTAATAGTGATGAGATGCTATAACATAATATGATTTGGTACAAGTATTTGTTGCTACAAGTATCTATATGCTGGAAGAAATAGGCCTATAATGTTGTAGTTGAAAATACCACTGGAAAATGTGCCTGGACTAGTTATACTATGCTTCAATCTATTAGGAATTGGAGATCTATTTCATAATTACCCTGAAACAATCAAGTTGTTTAATGATTATCCCTAAGGTTGCAATGAAACCCTGAAACCTCATGTGACATGGTAAAAATAATCCCTAAAGTAATTGGCAACAATTGTGGCCAAGGTCAATCTCTCAGTTCTCTCTGCACGAAACAATTTTTTTGAATAATTGAATAATTTTGTCTAACAATAGTAATATATCCTCTGTACCAAATACATTAGTTTTCCCTAATGGTTGTACTATTGAAAGGTATTCTGGGGCTATCTGCTCCACAATACCACAAACAACAATAGTGACATGTGAATCCCTTTGGTCTAAAAGCTTTTCCAATCCGAAGCCTCCCACAATGGCTTTAAAATCTTCATGCAGTAAAATGTTTGTTGCTTTGACATCACAATGAATTATATTGGGGTCACATTCATCATGCACATATAAATAATAAAATTCCCCTTCTTCAAGTGCTATCTATTTTGGAGTATACTAATCCAGAGCTAGTTTCCCCACCAATATTATTTCTTAAAGGATAGGTCACACTAATAATTCATATCTACTCTATTAAGGAAAATCACATAATTCCAAAATAGAATGAAAGCACCACAATATTATTATCCTTGATTTATAAATATCAAAATGATATTGTACCTCCTTGTACCTTTGTTTAGTACGTCCATGATAAAGTGTCCTTAGATTTTTCCTTAAGACCTCTAGCAGTAAGCCTTAGTAGAGGGTAGCAATGCTCTCACATGCATCAAAGTTCCCTGAATTCATATGAAAACTCTTAACTGATTTCTCCCTTGCATCTATATTCAATGCATTTATGAGTGCAAATCCTTTTCTCACTACTCTCTAGCTAGAAAGTGAGGGTGTTTTGTTTTTTAGTTGGGGAATTCCAAGACAAATGTGAGTAGTGGGAATACACAATTTGCTCAAATTTCAATAGACTCCCTTTTCAACTTAATATTCATTGAAATAAATTTCTTCGAATATGAACAAAGCTAAGACATCACCATTTCTCTATGGGATATCAATTTGAATTCTTGTGGTTAGATACCATTGTTGTTTATAATAGAAGATTTATAAAATATTCCCATGATTAAGAAATATATATATATATATATATATATATATATATATATATAGTTATATATTGTTTGTATGAAAAAAATGTATGCTAGAGCATAATTCCAATGTTTCAATGATTACAACAGATGGTTTAGGGTGTCAGTTGGATGTATATATCTGGATTAGGAATTGCAACATGATTTTAAGGAATGGATGACTACAATAGGAAATAGTGACGTAGAAATCATATGTAAAAGGAGTTGTCCTTGTAATGCTTAAGCAGGAGATGGTGTAAGGCTTGGAATAGCATTACTTATTAGTTGTGATGGCATGAATATGCAGATTCAGAATTCAGGATGCTCTTGTATGTTGGTGTGTCCATCCTATATAGATAATATTTTGGTCGAGTTTGAATATAGCGACAATTGGGTAGTTTTAGTTGTTGATTTTCTCATAAGATTTAGGGGAAAGATAAACATGACATCTTTTTTATCGTGATTATGTTGATGTTGAGCATATGATGATTCTTGAATTGCACTTGTAAAATAGTTAATCTTATGTTACAAGTCCAGGTGGCACCTTGGCCACCTTTAGAATGTTCTTGTTTAAATGATATTAATTTAATAATTTGTGCAAGATCTAGGAAGGGGAATCATGTTTGCTTCACTAAATGTATATGTGAGATGAATTCTACTCACATCCAAAAATATGCTTCTAAGAAATAACTTGCAGGTTATTAAGGATCATTTAAGAGGTAATGTCCAAATCATGCAAGCTAATTGTGTGTGCAAGTGATGTAAAATTTAAATATACCTGGCTCTCGTGTGCAGTGATTTATTTACATTTTCCTAAAGGAAGATAGCATCATGTACCTCATGTGGAGTTCTCTGTTTACTTTGTCTTAAAGGAAGATAACACTGACTAGAAGTGGTGAGGTATACTCATTTGGACAATTGAAAAAAGCTAATTTGTTCACTGTCATGTCTTGAGGCTCCACTTATCAACATACCACCAACACTCGAAATAGTGTTGGTGGAAAGGCATGACACCATGGAAAACATTGTACCACACTTGTCAATGAACTTGTGTGAAACTACAGCTTTTGGACTTCCTAGCAACTGTTTGTATTGATGTTGTTTCTTACCCTTCCCCTTCTTCTTAGAACACTAAGAAGCATAGTTTCCATCCATACTTGAAGCTTCTACAATTATTTCAAACTATTTTACTGTTATTGTTGCTTACCCTTCCCCTACTTCTCAAGACACTGAGAAGCATATTGGCCATGCTTCTTGCACTTGATATGGCTCAAATTAATCTTCTACTGGTTAGAAGAGCTTGAATCTTCCTTCTTCTTCTAACCCTTCACAGATCCTATTTTATTTCCTCCATTCCTCACCCTCCCAATGAGGGATAGATCTGGTACATCCTCATCACTAGCTGAAACCATCTCCACTCTCATTTCCTCATCGATAAATGCATCCCACAAGCTTTTGATTGAGGGTAGCTTCTCACAAGCACATACAATCTCTATGAAATGGTCCCAAGATTGACCAAATCCATTCAAAATGATCCAAATTAGTTCGTTCTCTTCTACCTTGTCATCAAGTGCAGATCGTTGATCTCTAAACTATTTATCTTTATAAGATACATAACTTAACTATCATAGTGTTTCTCATGCAAGCAATGGATGATTTCTTCATCAAGAGTGTTCTCCTAGACATGTTCTCACTCCAATACAATATAATCAAGATAATATGCATTTCCCTATCAATATTTTTCTCTACAATGAAAGGGATTAGATGATTCTTCACCAAATCCAAAACTATTCATTCCAGTTCGACCAATTTCGAATCATGCTCAGCCAACTCCTTGGTATCTACTGAAAGTATAATTTCCTTCTCCACGAGGTACCATAATTCAACCTCTTCCAATAAATGTTACATCTTGAACTATAATAGAGTTGGAATTTCCCTCCAACATGTGACAATCCTAAAGACCCTAACTACTTGTGATTACAACTCTTCAAGCAAACATGGAAATATATCGAGAACTAATAATCAAATATGCAACCTCTTAAAGGTGGAACCGTGGAGGCCACCTTTCACAAAACACACAAAATAACACTCCAATCCCTGGAGAAACTGGGACATCGCACCCCATGGGCCACAACCCTTAACTAGTTGAAATATGATTCACTTACTGAAGCTCAGACATCCCTCCCTTGAAACCCTTCAACAAATCCCTCTAACAAGTTTCAATCCTATCCATGCATAGCTTCCTATTAGTTTCAGTGAAATTAATTTGATACCATGTAATCCAGAAAATAGTAAGTAAATTTTGCCCAAAAAGAATAATCCTAAGATCCTAGGTAATTTAAAGCCCTTGATGGGTATACTAGAATCTATAAAAGCACAGAAAAATAATAAGAGCATGTACACAGATCTGAACTCCCAATCACATCTATCTTTTATTGAATGAAAAGCAAAGAAAATACACTGCAATACCTCAAAACCAAAAAAAAAATCTAACCAACATGGTAGTGTTCACTACATCTTCTTTATAGAATATGAAGATGTGAAAAGATACAAATTATTTGGTCACATGCATGAAGCACTCAAGATGACTCAGTCAAACCCTAGCCCAAGTCTAATCATCTAGTGTACCCTAGTTGCGTGGATAAGTTTGCTGGGTAAGTGCATCTCAACTAGAAAACAAACAAAAGAGTGCATCCCCTTCCTTGAGAACTGTGCCCCCTACCTAGACTGGAACATTATCATGCAAAAGTTCTTTGATTAACTAGGGGTTTGCGCCCTCCAAATATTGGATCATGCATGCAGAACTGAACTGAACTGAATCTAAACTACAAGATGAATTGAACTAAAGAAAAGATGGAATTTCTTAATCTTAAACAACATGCAAACTAAAATTAATTTAGGGTGAGGGTAGAAAAACTGGAAATATAGTGTCTACTCTCCTACATAACAACACCTCCCTCATACTATAATGTGCATAGGAACCATGACAAAATGCTATCATTATTGTTGTCGTATGGACCTGCAAAAAGTATGCCCTTACTATTGTTGTACCCGCCGACTAAATGCACCTTGCTACTATGGAGAAGACTGTCAAAGTTAAAAAAGGTAAAAAATATAACAAAGGATATGAACAAGATGATTAAAAAAAGATTACAATAGTGATAAATTGAATCATTAAAAGAGTGTCTAGTGTCGTAAGACACAGATTTAAGTCAAACAAAGTATAGATTGAATAGTGATTCAATACACTGCATTATTTAATTTTATTTTGAAAAATCTTTGCCATAAATAACACAAAATTTACTGCATGGTTTTAAGAGAATTCATCTCAATGGGAAAATAAATTGTTTCAAACCCCAAGATTGAAAGGAAATTGACTTAATGTACAAAAAAATGTTAGTATTTTGTTAAGCTGTATTTTCATTTACTAAGAGGTGTTGATTTGATGCTATATAATTCTAAATCCATGTTCAACCTACAATGAGTCTCTATATTTTTAGTTGTTAAAGTTGCAGGCCTATTTTAGCAAAGCCATAGTCTTTGATCGTGATGAAATATAGTTAAAGGGTTTTTTTTGGATTTATATATTTTTCATAGTTTAGTTTTAATTAGGCATTTTCCCATAAAAATTAAGAAATAAAAAAAACCATTCGCAGACAAAGAACATATCAATGAGAGCTAAACATGTAAAATAGAATGGACAAAGGACGTACAAATGTAGAATGGAAAGTTTTAACTTAGACACTGAATAAACAATGTGGTGTTAATAGTACCCATATAACAAGATTTGATGTCAAGAGTAAAGATACACCAATTCCATCTAATGCCTCTTTCCAAGAACCCTCAGTAAGAGTTTTCCAAAGTCCTTTTGATTTACCAAATGCACTAGTTTACATTAGAGTAGAAGTTGTGTCTAGTGGCTTTCTAAAAAAAGTAAACCACCACATAACAAAGTGTTGATGTATAAATTTGCGCAAGAAATGTACACGTCAAAATACCAAAATTTGTTAGGGCCTTATAGTACTAGTGTAACCCCTTATTGTTATTAGTACAACCCCCTTATTATATTGTTGTGCCCATGTAGTCCCCATATTGTTATTATTGTGCCCCATAGAAGCCCACTATTGTTATTATTGTGCCCTTGCATTATTATTATTATTATTATGTCGACTTTGATTATATTATGACCCCTTAGACTCCTATATATCGAAAGGAGGTCTTGTCATTTGTATCATCCAAGAATTGTTCATTTGTGTAATGTAAAGGAGGTTTCCCCCTCAAAGAGGCTTATTTATAAGGTGTTTATCTATCTTTTCTATATTTTTGTGAGCTAATTTCATATCATTTGGTTTCAGAGCTTTGGATTTTAGGGTTTCACTACTCCAAACAGGTCATCATGACATTTTCACTATAACTTTTTCGCTACAAAGTTTCAGAAACCCATTTGATAAGCGATTAGTCTAAACCTTGGGTCCAAATTTCAGATCTTTTCTTGCTATATTTTTGGAGATATGATTTGAGAAAGTAAGGGTTTTTGCAAGCTCTAGAATTTCATCTCAAACAGGTCATTATGGAAGTTTCTCTATAATGTTTTTTCCACAAAGGTCCAGAATCTGAAATTAAAACCCATTTGATTAAAAATCTTGGTGAAGCTCAGGTCTAAATCTTAGATATTTTCTCGCTACACTTTCAGAGATATAATCTGAGGAAGTTATGGTTTTTGCAGACTCCCGAATTACATTATAAATAGGTGACCTTGGGAAAATCGTCATGACTTTCTCTCTAAGCAACAAATTGAATTTTCGTAAGAAGTTACAGAAAGTGGACATACTTTAGTTTTCTATGTATATTTTTTAGATCCGAAGGTTGAAACAGTGACACGTGGCACGTTGTACAAATTTTCTCTACTAAAACATTATATAATCAGGTCATCTTAGGAGATTGGACATAACTGTTTCTTCGAGAATCAAATTTTGATTAGACTTGCGGGGTTAGAAAGAGGACTCAGAGGGCTACTGCGGGATGCAATTTTAGAAATTGGAGATCTGAAATTACTGAGTTACAGTCATTTCAAGATAAAGCTCCTAAAATCAAGAAAAGGCGATATGAGGAAGTTTTATGGCAAGGATCTGGTAAATTGGATACTACAGATGGAGAAATATTTTGATCTACATGAGGTTCAACTGTTACAAAAGGTACATATTGCTTCTTTATATTTAGAACCAAATCAATTTTTATGGTATATAGGGCTTTTCTCTCATAAAGCACTTGTCACTTGGTCAATTTTCACGGAAGAAATGATAACACATTATGAGGATACAAAGAGTAACACCTTCTTTAGCCAATTGATAAATATCGAACAAAAGGGTTCAATGGCAAAGCACATTGAGGACTTTCAAAAATTAAATATAAGGGTAAATGATATTCCAGAGAAGTTAAGGATTGATGTCTTCATAAGGACTTTAAAGGATAACATTCAACATGAGGTTCATCTTTGGGAACCTAATTCATTAGAGAAGGCATTCAGGTTGACAAGAAAAATTGAAAGTGAAATTATGGAAATAAGGAATCCCACCACTCATGACTATAATTATGGAAGTGTTTTTCTCCTAGCCTTCCACAACCTACAAGGTTTACATGACAACAATTGGAAGAAAAAAGAGAAAAAGGGCTTTGTTACAATTGCGATAGAAAATACACTAAAGGTCATAAGTGTTCTGAGAAGAAATTATTTTACATATATTATGAAGAGGGGGAAGAAAATGATCAAGAAACATCAAAAGAAGAGGATATACACCAAGAACCAACCCTAGAGAAAGAAGAAGTGAATCCGACCATATCTTGTAAAGCATTGGCAAGAATTACCACTCCTTAAACTTGCGAGATAAAAGGACATATCAAGAAGAAAATGTTCAAGAAGTGAAAGACCACATCAAGAAAGAAGAAATGAATCCGACCATATATTGTAATGCATTGGCCAGAATAACCACTCCTCAAACTATCAAGATAGAAGGACATATCAAGAAGAAAAATGTTCAAGAAGTGAAAGATCACATCGAGCATCAAGAAATGAATCCAACCATATCTTATAATGCAATGGAAGAAATTACAACTCCTCAAACACTCAAGATAGAAGGACATATCAAGAAGAAAAGGATTCAAGTAGTGAAAGATCACATCGAGCATCAACAACAAGTTCTCCAACTTTTAAAGGATAACGCCACTTTGGTGGTGAATCAAATGAAACAACAAGCAGATCAACATCGCAGTGAAAGAAGTTTTGATGTAGGTGATTGGGTATTTTTACTGCTACATATCAAACAAGCTATTTATGAGAAGGAAATGTTGGAAATACTACATGCACATAAGAAATGGTGACTTTACCTAATGGGAAGAAACTTCAAGGTAAAAATGGATCATGATAGTCTTAAATGATTTTTAGAACAAAGATTATCTTTAGAAAAAAAAAAATGGGTAACAAATATGTTGGGTTATGACTTTGAAATCCTTTACCAAAAAGGGAAGCAAAGTGTTGTTGCAGATGCACTCTCAAGAAAGGATGAGGATGTGGAAGCATTGTTTTGTGCTATTTCTATTATCCAACCAGATTGTATAAAGGAAGCAAGGGATGAATGGAAGAAGGATGAAGAAGTGTGGCCACTCATTAAAAAGTTTCAAAACATCCCAGTTCAAACAATATTGCCAGAACTTGATGAGGAAGGAAAAATCATATCGGAGCCTAGCGCAGTCACAGAAACAAGAACCCGACAGCTACGAAATTGATCAATTTCAGAGTATCTCATCAAGTGGAAGAACTTACCGCCTGAAGATTCCACATGGAATGACAAGAATTTTATACAGAAGCATCAAGAACTACTCAAGCGTTGAGGACAACACTTTTTGAAGGAGAGGGGCATGTTAGGTCCCTATACTACTAGTGTAACCCCTTATTGTTATTAGTAAAACCCCCTTATTATATTGTTGTGCCCATGTAGTCCCCATATTGTTATTATTGTGCCCCGTAGAAGCCCACTATTGTTATTATTGTTCCCTTACATTATTATTATTATGTCAGCTTTGATTATATTATGACCCCTTATTCTCCTATATATAGAAAGGAGGTCTTGTCATTTGTATCATCCAAGAATTTTTCATTTGTCTAATGTAAAGGAGGTTTCCCCCTTGAAGAGGCTTATTTCTAAGGCATTTATCTATCTTTTCTATCTTTTTGTGAGCTGGTTTCATAACAAAATTTGGCTAGAAAATCCAAATCACTAGGACAACGCAGGAAGAAAAGGAGTTGTACGTGTGTTATCATAGTTGTGCAAGATCTAGCTGCAGTAGCTACAACCAAATTTTCCTTTGTTCCCATGTTCTTGTTCCTGTGTTTCAAGTAAAATATCTCAAACTATAGCTATAAAAGTAAATAAATTGAGATATGAATGATTGTAAATTTTTGGTGCCATGTCCTTGATACAAAGCACAAATTTTTCTAGTGGAAACAACCTCCCACAACATATCAGATAGATTTTTGTACATTCAAGCACAAAATATAACAAGAATCAATAAAAAGTGTAGCTTCATTTACAATTCATTTCCATAAGAGCAATTGCACACTATGGTAATAATGACTCATATTTACAGTGGGGGTTCTAGAGTTATAGTACTTTTCATCGATGCATGATTGTTCTACAAGCCTATGGTAGGGAAAAAGACATAATTTGTCTAATACCCCTCACAATCCTCAAATACTAGGATGAAAATCCCCATTTACTTAGAATTAGTTGGAATCATTAAAGCATTTCAAACTAAGGTGAATTCTAAAACTTTGACAACATGGTGTATGCAAAACATTTAACAGCAACAGACAACGTTGAGCAATCATAATATGCAATGCAAATAATGAACATTCCAAAGAAACAAACGTACACAAGATCAAGATACAATCATCAATATAAAAAGACAACCCTCAAATTACTATAGCTAAACCAATCCTTATCATCTTTATCTATTGATACATATTATAGGTGATAGAAAAGAACGTTATCAAACTGTTTGAATAGTTTTACTATAAAATATTTTGCAACTTTTGATCATATGGTGGAGCATTATCTTAAGATTTGTCTCCAAACATAGGAAATGAAGACATGGTCTCTCATGCTAAAAATTACTACTAATCGATCCATATGACTAAACACACTAAACCAAACTGAAGAAAAAATGAAAATCAAAATAACTGTAAGTCAAGACAAACAAACAATGTTAATAAACCATTTCTTGGTTCTTCACGAGAACCCCTAGTACTACCAAAAATTTGTCTGGAGTGTCTGACAGGTAATCAAGACAGCTACCCTCGATTTCCTATGGAAAAATAATTCTAACAAGAATTTTGACGATTTTCCCAAAGAAAGGGGAGCTAGAATTAATAAGTTCTTGCTTTTGGATTCTACATATATTCAATTTTCCACTCAACTAATTAACTTGAGAAAAGACCACAACAATCTATATAGGTGAGCTAAATTTCACGTAGGCCACACTTGCATAGGGGTAGGTAGGGGCGAGGCTATTTTGACGTAATGATAACTTAACATGTAATTTTTGAGGAGATGTCAATTATATCCCTTTAAATGATATATGAGTATTGGGTTTTTCCAAAATAGATAAATAACTAAATTTTTGGTATATAAACCAGTAACTTTGAAGAAATCCTCCTACTCCTGAAAATTCAAAAATTATAACATTTGTTATTTGATCCAAAATAGTAAAATACTATATATAGTTTGTCCACCACAACTACTCTGAGAAAGGAATTCACCTGGAAGGCATACTTGTGGATCTAAGACACTCAATTTGAGTGAGATTATGGATTTAAATCAAGGGGTTCAAGGACCAAGTTCCTGAAAAGGATGCATACTTTTCCATGTTGAGACTATTTATTGGATCTCTTGGGGAGGGTAATTCAATGAATTCCCAGAATCATGATGACCATTTAGAGAAAAATCCTAGGCAGATAAAACATGGTGATCAAAACTTCATAAGCAGACAACACAAGCTTCTTAAGACAAACTAATGATTTGGGTGATTGAGAAGCATGGACTTACCTTTAAGCACTGACCTTTCCCAACTCAGAGTACAATATAGTAGTCAGGGTGTTCAAGGACCTAATTTCTAAAATACATGCATCCTCTTCCATAGTGAAAGTATTTATGGATGCTTTTGGAGAAGGTGATTTGGAAAGTACCATAGGTTACTAAGGGAGCTTGTATTATCAATGAATTTACTTTGCCTTCAGAATGGTTGGTTGGTATAAAGTGGTGACATCATGGATATGGTGAAGTATCAAGTGCTATTGGTATGGCATTATATGGAACATATAATAGAATGGGAGCTTCTTTAACAAAAAAATATCATTCCTCTGAAAAATGGTTATTGTGACTATTATGGATAAAATAATAAGCAGATAGGCTATGATGGTCAAAAATCTTTAAGCAAATAGTGTAGCCCTCTTAAGAAATGGTGAAAATATAGATGCCTAATTAGCATGGAGTTACCTTTTAATCCCTACAATTTGATAGCTCAAAAACATAATGTGGTGAATCCAGGGACCTATTAATTCTGTGCGAAAGCAGAACAACTAAACAATTCTTTTTCAAACTCAAAAGCAAAGTAAACACACAAATGCTAGATTGGGACAATAAATCCTAGATCAGGAACCTTCCATTGGGATAATTAACAAAATATATAGGCTGCTTACATTTCAATATTAGTCAATATTTAATCTTCAAAGCGGAATGAATGATTACTAGCATAGAGCCATCTAAACCAAGGTCACATATACATCTTCAGGTTACAACTATCTCTAATATTTGAATGTCGACCATTTGTTTGAATTCAAGATATGCAGGGTTTATATGGGTCTGTTTTAATTTCCATCTTCAATGCACCCAACATACCGTCTAGATTCAAAGCATCCTTACAAGAGGATCAACCCGACCAATATTAAGCACACTAACCCAAGGATCCAGCGACCCAAATTGAAACCAGATATAAATACCCATTTCAAAATAATCAACCCAGATGATTTCTAAGGAAATACATGTGTCAGATACTGAGATATTCAAAACCCATTCCAAGAAAAGGAAACAACCCAGTTTAATTCTAAGGCAAATATGCACTAGAGCTACAAACCTCACTAGTACAAAATGAGAGATTAGTGACTATGTGACTAAAAAAGTCAGTCACCAAAATTATTTCAAGTGAATTACTACTAGATTTGAGCAATTTTGAGTGACCAAACTAAAATTGACTAACTTAAATGACTAATTTAGTCTATGGATAAAATATATGACTAGAATTAAGTGACTCAACTAAAAGCGACTAACTTAACTGACTAATTTAGCCTAGGACTAAAATATATGACCAGAGAATAAGTGATAAAATAAAAAATGATTAGCATAAATTAAAAATGATTAACGCTTTACTTGTAAGGACACATTATTATATTTATACTTGTTCATGTTGTATTTGACATATCTAGGTAACATATATGTGACATAGTAAACACTCTTAAGATTCACATGAGTACATGAATGCATGAAACACCTTGATATTTAAGCTCTTTAATAGTTGTGAAAAGGGTTTACAAATTTGCATCATGGTCAAATTTTGTTCTTGATACATTTATTTCTTACATTTTTTAACACATTTGAAATTTTAACCACACCCTTACACAAATCAATGCATGGGAACATGAAATGACTTGGTTCATAAGGATAACAATTCACTATTTTTAAGATTATCTTGATAGTTTACTTGCTTTCCTTTTTATAGATGTATGATAAGTTTCTAATTTGAAATGTCACATCTTAAGACACATTAACAAGATAGTGATAGAAGCCTAATAGTGCCACTATTGGTGCACTCTACACACAATTCTTAAATATTTGATGTTGACATGATATGGAATTTCTTATTGTTCAGGGGTGCTTTAAAACTTACATTGATCTCTAGTCTTAATGGAAATTTGTTCTAAATACATAGTGGTTAATGTGTTCACACGCTAATGGTATTGCTCATGGTTCATTAGTTGTAATTATACATTTTGGAATGTTACAAGTACATCATTTGGGTCACAATTCTAGAATTACAAACTACCCAACTATAAATGGTGATAAATTGATGATAAATGGATGACATTTGAATGTTACAAATGTGTAAGTGGTCCACATTCAACTTTGTTGTCTTCATTGTCCTTAGTAACAACGAAAAGTTTGAATATTTCCTTTATTTATCATTGCAAACACATAACTCTTTGACGTCTCAAACATAGTTAATACTATTGGTGTATGATCTCTTAATTATGGAATGGTCTCTTGATGATGATAACAAACTCTCAATCTCCAATGCTAATGAATATGATGAATGAATGATCTAATGCCTTACTTGTATAGACACAATTTATGATTCATTTTCTATTTTTATTGTGCCATTGTATATATGCTTCACTAGCATCTCATGTTATATGGTTAATTGAGCAAGTTTTATTTTTCATTTTTCAAGTATAATTTTGTTGCATGAATAAGCATAGTTTTCTAATTAAAATCATTCAAAATTTGTTCATAATTCATGGTTTGTTTGACTATTCGCACACTTATCCCTAACCTTTTACTTTGAGAGTGAGTAGTGTCAAATCACTAGTCTTTGTTAAGGAACTTTCCTTCATTACTCAATGACCTAGCTTAGCTCGATCTTTATGGATTCCCCCCTTAGACAAGGATATCCTTCAGTGTAGTCTAAAGAGTGAGAGAAAGCCACCAATGTGACATTGGGTGGCTTGCTTGAGAGTTGTCTTTTAGGCATTCTAGGTGGGGTTAAGACTTTTTTTTTCTATGAGAGTGTTTGAGTGATGACACAATTTAGAAAATGCTTACAAGAAAATTAGTTTACCTTATTGCCATCACCTAAACTACCTCCAATAAAATCATGAGATTTTAATAACATCTAATTTTGATAAATAATTAATTCAATAAAATTTAAAAATAAGATTATTATTATTATTGTTATTTTTTAAATATGGAAAAATAGACAACTATAGTGATCTTGTACTTACGTGACAGTGATCGATTTTATCCACTACCAAAATCACCTCCAAGTATACCCACATTACCCCACACGTGGTACACTAAGATAATTTAAGTTTAATCCAATAAAATTATAAAAAATTCCTTAACAACCCATTCCATCATCAACTAATCCACACCATGGAGCAAATTAAGACTAACTTTTAATATTAAAAAATATAGAATTTTATTTTATTTGAAAATGAATTTTAACACAATCACCTCCAAGTATACCCACAGTAGGTCACACATGGTAACTAAGCTAATCTAAGTTTAAACCAATAACATTAAAAAAAATGCCTTAACAACCCATTCCACGATCAACTAATCCACACCATGGAGAAAATTAAAACTAACTTTTAATATTAAAAAATATAGCCATTTTATTTTATTTGAAAATCAATTTTAACACAATCACCACCAAGTATACCCACATTACCTCACACGTGGTACACCAAGCTAATATAAGTTTAAACCAATAACATTATAAAAATTGCCTTAACAACCCATTCCACGATCAACTAATCCTCACCATGGAGCAAATTAAAACTAACTTTTAATATTAAAAAATATAGCCATTTTCTTTTATTTGAAAATCAATTTTCACACAATCACCTCCAAGTATACCCACATTGCCTCACACATGGTACACTAAGCTAATCTAAGTTTAAACCAATAACATTATAAAAAATTCCTTAACAACCCATTCCATCATCAACTAATCCACACCATGGAGCAAATTAAAACTAACTTTTAATATTAAAAAATATAGCCATTTTATTTTATTTGAAAATCAATTTTAATATCTGATTTTAGGAAACTCGGTAAAATAAAATTTAATGTGAAAAGTGTAAGCAAATAAAATTTAGTGCATGAAATGCTATGAAAATAATTTATTATAATCCACTAGCCTATTATAAACTATTTAGGCTCGTGTGCCCAAATCGGCTCAAATAAAATTCTTTTGCAAGTGAAAGGAGTATAAATAAATATTTCACTAAATTGTTATAACAAGTTGGATGCTACGTGTAAAAATTGGCATTTCTATTATGGAAAGCAATGAACAGGGGATCATATGAAACAAACAAAGGCTTCAGATTGTCTTTATTGCAACACATGCATGTTAGATCAATAAGTGTCTATAATTTACATAATTCTGCCAACCATATTCTCACGCTTGCCCGAATCTAGATCTAAATTGTTGAGATTCCAAGGTATTTTTCACTCTTTGTTTTTTCTTTTTAGCAATTCAATTTTCTTGATTTATTTTTGAGTTCTTCCTCTACTCTTATTTTTTCATCGAATTTTTGTTGTTGTTCAGAAGGTTTTGCCGCCATGATATAACTGTGTGGACTGGAATTTAATCGATCACAAAGGGAAAAAATTATTAAAATGTAGACGCTATAAATTTGGGGTTTAGGGTGCTTTGGTGGTATACCCTAGGGTTTATAGATTGTAGATCCTTCTGTGATAATTGGCATTGTTTTACAACTTCACACTGTTTCTAGGATGGTAGCATTGAACTAGATCTCCTTGGTGAGGCTTGATTTTCGGTGGATTTGCTCCGCATTATCCTACGCTATTTTCATTAAGTTGTGTCACCATAGTGGCACCCACTCCTACCAACATATCATAGGGAAGTGACCTATTTTCTACTGGCTGGGTGTAGTTACTGCCCGATCTTATTGGGAGGGGGTTGGTCCCTGGTGGGGGAAAGACGATGCCCAGAAGCGGAGGAATATTGATGAAAATGTGAGGCGGGAGATTATTAATCACATATCTTTGCGGAATCCTGTTAGGTCCCTATAATACTAGTGATTCCCCCATTACTATTGTAGTTGTATCCCTTATTAATATTGTTGTGCCCCTATTGTCCCCATATTGTTATTATTGTGCCCCATAGAATCCCTCTATTGTTATTTTTGTGCCTTTATATTATTATTGTTAGGTCGGCTTGGTTATATTGTGACCCCTTAGACTCCTATATATAGAAAGGAAGTTTTTTCGTTTGTATCATCTAAGAATTGTTCATTTGTATAATGTAAAGGAGGTCGCCCCTTTGAAGAGGCTTATTTCTAAGGTGTTCATCTATATTTTCTATCTTTTTGTGAGTTGGTTTCATAACATTTGGTATCAGAGCTTTGGATTCTAGGGTTTCGCTGATCCAAACAAGTCATCGTGGAATTTGCGCTATAACTTTTTTCTGCGACATTTCAGATGCTAAAACAAAAACCCATTTGGGCCAAAATTGTTCTAAACCTCGGGTCCAAATTTTAGAGCTTATCGTGCTATATTTACGGAGATATGATCTGAGTAAGTTGCATTTTTGCAGACTCCCACATTACATTCCAAACAGGTGACCTGGGAAAAATCCTCATAACTTTTGTTTTGAGCATCAGATTAAAATTTCATTAGAAGTTACAAAAAGAGGACATACTGTAGTTTCCTATGTATGTTTTTTAGATCTGAAGGTCAAAACAGTGACACGTGACACTTCATACAAGTTCGCTCTTCTGAAAAGCTATATAATCAAGTCATCTTGGGAGATTATGCATAACTCTTTCTTGGAAAATCTATATTTGGTCAGACTGGTGGCATTATAATGAAGACACAGAGGGCTACTGTAGGTTGTAATTTTAGAACTAGATGATCTGAAATTACAGAGATACATCAGATTCAATATCGAGCTCCTGCAAAGTGAAAAAAGGTGTGTAGTTTTCTTTAATTTTTGTATAAGCTTGGTTTGAAAAATTAGTTTGAAGGAATTCAAAGGGCATAGTAAAGCATTATTAGCGGTAATTGATGCCTCGAGGAAAGAAAATGCAAACACCTAGTAAGCAACCTGAAAGCTCTAGCATGACCCATGAAGAAGAGGAAGAAATACAACATGATATATCAAAATTACGAGACCAAGTGCAACAAATGTCACTCGCACAAAAAGTAACAGAATCTAAGATGGATGATTTAAAGAAAGATGTAGAAGCTAAGATGAATGACATGGAAGCTAATATGGATGATTTGAAGATAGATTTGAAGACAAATTTGAATACATGCATGGAAGATGAAGACAGATTTAAAGACACATTTGATAAAGCTTCTACAACAAATGCTTACTAATGGTGAAAGGGTAGTAAAGGAAACTCATGATGAGAACAAAATAAATGTTAATCAAGATTTAATAGACTCTAACGTTGGATCGAAGAACCATCATATTCCAAAAATCGATATGAGGAAGTTTGATGGCAAGGATCCTGCAACATGGATACTACAGATGGAGCAATTTTTCGATCTCCATAATGTGCAAAACACACAAAAGGTACGTATTGAAACTTTATATTTGGAACCAAATCAGTTTGTATGGTATCGGCGGCCTTGCTCTCGTAAACAAATTGTCACTTGGGCAATTTTTATAGAAGAAATGACAGCACATTATGAGGATACAAAAAGCAAAACTTTTTTTACCCAATTGATAAGTCTCAAACAAAATGGTTCAATGATGGAGCACATTGAGGACTTCCAAAAATTGAACATAAGGGTAAAAGATATTCCAGAGGAGCATAGGATTGATGTCTTCATAGGGACTTTAAAGGATAATATCCAACATGAGGTTCGCCTTTGGGAACCTGATTCATTGGAGAAGGCATTCAGGTTAGCAAGAAAAATGGAAAGTAAAATTATGGCAACCAGGAAGCCTACCACTCACAACTATAAAGATGGAAGTGTTGTTATCCCTAGCCTTCCACAACCTATAATGTTGAAACCACAACAATTGGAAGAAAAAAGAGCAAAAGGGCTTTGTTATAGTTGTGATAGCAAATACACTAAAGGTCATAAGTGTGCTGAGAAGAAATTATTCTACATAGATTGTAAAGAGGAGGAAGAAAAGGAACAAGAAATTTCAAAAGAAGAGGATATACTCCAGGAACAAACCCTAGATAAAGAAGTAATGAATCCAACCATATCTTGTAATGCATTGGCTGGAATTACCACTCCTCAAACTATCAAGATAGAAGGACATATCAAGAAGAAAAAGGCAATAGTGTTGATTGATTCAGGAAGTACCCACAATTTTATTCATTGTAAGATAGCAAAAGAATTGAATTGGTTCCTATATCCAGCACCAGAGTGTAAAGTGATGGTTGTAAGTGGAGGAACCATAAATTGCTCTGGAAAGTGCCATAATATTAAGCTATACATGGGAGGATATGTATTGAATAGCCCAATGCTTTCCATTCCAATGGGAGGTGCTGATGTTGTACTAGGAGTCCAATGGCTACAATCGCTTTTAATTTTCAAGAACTTTTCATGAAATTTTTTGCAGAAGGAAAGGAAGTTGAATTAAGGGGTATTGCAAGGAAACCGGGAAAGACAATCAGCTCTAACGGTATGAAAAAGCTTCTAAAGAAGGAATAACGAGGTGTAATTGCACAATTATGTTCGCTAGATGTTTCCACATTGAAATCATCTATTTCTCCAGATCTCCAAAAAGTCCTAGACAATCATTCCAAGGTATTTGAGACTCCCAAAGGTCTCCCACCTATTTGTGATCATGATCATGCTATTCATTTGATTCTAGGAAGTGTTCCTCCAAACATTAGGCCGTACAGATATCCCTATGCCCAAAAGAGTGAAATTGAACATATGGTTGTAGAAATGCTAGAGGCTGGTATAAATCAACCTAGTCAAAGTTCTTTCTCTGCTCCAGTAGTATTGGTGCACAAAAAGGATGGATCATGGCGCATGTGTCTGGATTATAGGGAGCTCAACAAACTCGCTATTAGAGATAAGTTTCCCATTCCCGTCATTGATGAATTATTCGATGAATTGCATGGATCAATTTACTGCACCAAGTTGGCTCTTCGTTCAAGATATCATAAAATCAAAATGAAGACTAAAGACATTCTGAAAAGAACATTTAGAACTCATGATGGTCATTATGAATTTTTGGTCATGCCTTTTGTCCTTACCAATGCACCTTCTACATTTCAAGGTTTGATGAATTCCATTTTCAAACCCTTCCTTAGAAAATTTGTGTTAGTATTTTTTGATGATATACTAATCTACAACAAGTCTTGGAAGGATCATGTTGAACATGTTGACAGGGTGCTACAACTATTGAAGGAGAAATAATTATATGCAAAAAGATCCAAATGTTTCTTTGTGTTGGACACCTAATCCTCAATGGGTTAGTGTGGAAGCTGAATAGACAAAGTAGTCCAAGAGACCTTGGGATGTGGAACCCAACGGTCACATATTGTACTATAAATGTATATCAGTTGTTAATAAAATTTGTACTCTCATGTTTTATCTTTCATATTGTTCTTGCTACCCATGTGTGTTTAACATGGTATCAGAGCGGGCGTACTCCTGCCCTGCATAATTTGTTTGAAACATTTGTTTTATGAAAGTGTTGGATTTGAGTTATGAGCCTTAACTTGGTCGATTCGTGTATGGGTCAATTTCTGTGTTAAGAGTTGAAATGATGAATTTTCTAGTATTTAATTTGTTGTTTTATAAGAGAAGAATTGTAATGTATGCTCTTCAAATGTTAGCAACAATTTGCTGTGTGTGCCTATGAGAGGAATTTTGTAATCGAAGTATGTTTTGATTTCTTGGATGATGAGCGATATTTGTATTAAAAGATTGTAAGCTCTGCTTGTAAATGAGTATCAATTCATATCGACTTTGTTTGCACATGTTGAGGAAAGGCATTTGAAGCTAGTTGAATTGCATGAAATGGGCAATCACAATTAAAATAAATGACAACGTTGTTGAGGTTAATAAACCGATTTTTGTGCAATCGAATTTCATAACAAGAAGACAGGATTTGTTGGGTCGATTTCTGTTTCTGAGCATTATGCAGTGAATTCACACCTGGAGTTGCTTGGTAAAGTCGAGTGCTGAAGAATTACATCTGACAAAGTCATGAATTAAAGCAATTTAATTTGTTTTAGCACTGATTAATCGATGTGCAGAGGTTGATCTAGACGCAGAATTTGTCAAGATTCTGTCTGTCCTGAATCAATGAAACAATTCACATGAAGGAATCGATTGAATGTTTTAATGAAGAACGCTTGGCATTTCCTACTATTACGCTACCCATTGGTGTCAGAACCGTTTGATGAACACCCAGAAGAACTTTTTGATTTCAGAACTGTTTGATGAATGCCCAACTCCGACTGTTTGATGAACGCTTGGTATTTCCTACTATTACGCTTGGTATTTCCTACTGTTATGCTTGGTATTTCCTACTGTTACGCTGCCTAACATGGAATCAAAGTAAAGAAGAGATCATTGAATCTGTGTTGAATGTTGAGTGGTAGATACGCCACCATCGATGAAGGTCCGAAGTTTTCCAGTTCCTGGTATGCGGTATTGAATCATATTAACGTTGTTGAATGAATCTATTTTGAATGCGTTATTGAATGGTATTAACGTTGTGGGTTTATACATATGCCTGTATTGCTTTATCGAGAAGCAACTCAACGGTCCCGTGGGTTTATACATATGCATGTATTGCTTTATCGAGAAGCAACTCAACAGTCCCGTGGGTTTATACATATTCCTGTATTGCTTTATCGAGAAGCAACTCAACTGTCCCGTGGGTTTATACATATGCCCGTCCAAAATCTGTATATGCGTTGAACTATACAACGCTCTGTGGTTTTTTAAAAATCATTTAAAATCATTTGAATGGTAAGCTTTGGCGGTTTTCAGGCGCTCATTGGTATTCTTTTGATTTGGCTAAGAAGAGTTTTTGTGAATACAAAAGTGGTGTATTCATTGAAATGATTTGGTGTATACAGTGCTTTGGTATACATCGCTTGCATTCACTTGGTATATGCGCTGTTCAAATTTTATATGTCATGTTGAATGCGTTTGAATAATAACATTTGAATGGTATCTCTGCGTGGGAGACAGCTCCTGGTATCGACATTTATATGGTTTCCATTTGAATGTGTTATTGAATGGTATTTGAATGCGGTATTGAATGGTATTAACGTTGTTGGTATTTCGGAGAAGTTAAAGTGTTCCATCGATGCTAGCACTTCTATTCGGCAACCGTAGTACTGAAAACACCATGGAAGGAAGCGCCAGTTTAGCTGTGTCCACGATCGTGTAGAGGCTTTGCAGTCACAGTGGTATTACACCACTGAAACTCCATCCCTCCACATGCGCACCTGGGGTTCAAGCCATATAATTATCATGGTATAGGAAATCGTGAATTGAAGTAATAGGAAATTGCAGAAATCTGTGGGTGTTTTCATGAATTGTCTTGCAGAGTAGAACTGCTCTGGAATGCAGATGGAATGACATTTCCAGCGTTGGTAAGAATAATCGTACTTGACAGAGAGTCTGGAAACGGAGTACATGACATACAATGTTTGTAGGATTGATAAAAGATTGTCGGTTGATGTAATAAATCTGAATTCGATAGTGTAGATTGAGAAGTGTTAACCAGCGACACTGAAAGTCGATGTATTTCGGTCATAGGCATCAAATATTTCATCTTTGATGCAAGCAGTGGTATATATTTGTTGGAAAGTCTGTTGAACTTTTGAGGGCTATATTGATAATGTGTTGTAGTGATTCTCGGTCCCTGGAGTGTTGCCTCCGATGTAAAATTTGCAGTGAAAAAGTGGCATATATGCAATAGTATGGTGAATACAGTGTCTTAACCATTTCTGTTGGATTGTGGTACTAGACAATGTATGCTCTGTGTTTGTTAGAATACTTCTTGGTATTATATGAAAAATAATATACGTTGCAGGCCGATATATTATTAAAATCAAATGTTTTAAAAGCATCTTCAAATCAAGTTCTATCAGTTTGTGTTCGAGTTGTCCTTTGTGGGCAGATTTTATCACTGTCAAAGAGTCAAATCTCCTTAATAATTGGGTGCATATACATCTGAAGCAGGGGCGAGTATTCTCTAATCTCCTGGAGGTTTTCGTGAAACTGTGCATAGTTGGAAGGATTTTGAAAGGTCATGGTAAAATGCTATGGTATATATGACCAACACTATACAGTTTGCTAAGTATTTGGACATGTAAGGAGGTCTATCACTGTTGTTTCAGCATGCTAGAGATTCATTCCAATGCCCATGACATGGTGTTATAATTATTGAAGTTTTGATAGCCATCATTTCTGATTTGAAAGTGAAGGAGTACTTGAAGGATCCAAGCAAGTTTGCAGTTGTTGCTGCCCCAATTGTGGCATTGTATTTAAAACCCATTATAGTTTTTGTCTACATATATATGCATTGATTCCCTGATTCATTTGCTTCATACAAGATATTTTTCTGTACTGTGAGTGGATATTAATCTTCTGCATTAAGTAATAATTGTGATTAGTTTTTAAAGTGTAAATCTGACATTGAAGAAAACTGGCCAGAATCAGTGAAGTATTAGATTTCATGAAAACTCTTATACAATCTACTGTTGATGACACATTACAAAACAGCATAGGATCTCTCTCAGAAATTCAGACATGCCTACAAAATGCACAGGAAAAGATTGATTTTTTGCAGCTTGAATCTCAAGTACAACAAGAAGAATTACAGTAGTGGAGTCATCATTCTGAATATGTTTCTGTTCAGAAGATTGAAACAAACTCCCATAAAAAACAAGTCAATAATGTTACATTTCATTCAGATAAAGTAGCAAGGTTACATGCAGATGCAGAGGTTCAGCTTGCACTTCCCAAGCCCATCATCAGACCTTGGGAAGAGCTTGTCCACAACAAGCATAGAACTGGTCTTGGATATGACAAGGACTTGTCCTTTCATATTCCAGACTATTCAAAGCCCATTCAGTTTCAGAGTGCTGGATTCATTCATGACAGTTCACCTGCTCCTCATGACAGTTCAACCTCAGTTGTTCCGGATTCTATCCTTCTTCCACAGCAACAACAACAACAACAACAACAGATTGTGAAATGCCAACACTGTGACCAAGTTGGCCATTTGAAAGATCATTGTTTTGATCTTCATCCATGTAAGCACTGTCATAAAACCAGTCATTCTTCAAACAGATGCTTCAAAAACAAACGTCCTGCAAGAACAAAGATTCATCTTGGATGGATCGCTTCTTGGCAATGGGCATCAACAGCCAAGAAGATATTCCACACACATGTCAGAACTTGTTCTAGAGTATTGAACAATCTTGCAGTTGAGTTTTCTCCATCATCTCACCTTGTATCTGACAGGGGGGGAAATGATGGTCATCTACAAGCTTCAAAGCCACATCAAGCAAGCCTGAGCCACAACCTGCCACACCAGTTTCAGAGTTGTAGCCAGAGACAAAGATGCCCATAAACATGCCTTCAGTTGGTAATCTGGGACACTTCCTCTAGCAGAAGACTTCAGCTTCTTGCCAGTTTCGGAAGAATTCCAGGAACAAAATTGGGGACATTTCCTCTAGCAAAAGACTCCAGCTTCTTACCAATTTTGGAAGAGTTCCAGGAATTGCATTAAGCATTCCAGAGTTGTTGGTCATCCTTAAACCATCATAGGTTGAGACTTCCCTTTTCAAGTTGAAGTTTTCCATTTTATGCGGGGTGAGACCTCCCTTTATTGTTTGAAGGTTTCCCTCTTCAAATCAATAGGAGTACTTCCTCTAGCAGAAGACTTCAGCTTCTTGCCAGTTTTGAAAGAGTTCCAGGAACTACACTAAGCATTCCAGTGTTGGTGGTCATCCTTAAACCACCGCCCTTTATACCAACATTTCAGAGAGCACATTCAGCCTAGTGCTGCCATGCATTTTTGCACATTTTGTATTACAGCTCTCTTCTTGGACTCATACATAACCCTTCAGATTAAAGGGGGAATGTTGGACACCTAATCCTCAATGGGTTAGTGTGGAAGCTGAATAGACAAAGTAGTCCAAGAGACCTTGGGATGTGGAACCCAACGGTCACATATTGTACTATAAATGTATATCACTTGTTAATAAAATTTGTACTCTCATGTTTTATCTTTCATATTGTTCTTGCTACCCATGTGTGTTTAACACTTTGGAGTACAAGAGGTGGAATATCTCGGTCATATTGTATCTCGTGAAGGAGTTAAGGTAGACCCTAGCAAAATTAAAGCCATTAAGGAATGGAAAATCCCCACATCCATAAAGCATCTACAAGGATTTCTCGGGTTGACAGGGTATTATCGCAAGTTTGTTAAGAATTATGGGAGAATAGCAGCACCGCTAAAAACATTATTGAAGAAAGATGATTTTTCCTGGACTCCAGAAGCAACAAATGCCTTCGAACATCTTAAAGAGGTAATGTGCCAAGCACCAATCTTAGCTACACCGGACTTCACAAAAACCTTTATTGTGGAATGTGATGCTTCAGGAAATGGAATTGGTGTTGTTTTAATGCAAGATGAAAAACCCATTGCTTTCAAAAGTTGTCCAATTAAGGGAAAGTATTTACACAAAGCTATTTATGAGAAGGAAATGTTGGCAATACTACATGCACTTAAGAAATGGTGACCCTACCTAATGGGAAGACACTTCAAGGTAAAAACAGATCATGATAGCCTTAAATAATTTTTAGAAAAAATATTATCCTCTGAAGAGCAAAAAAAATGGGTCACAAAGATGTTGGGTTATGACTTTGAAATCATCTACAAAAAAAGGAAGCAAAATGTTGTGGCAGATGCACTCTCAAGAAAGGATGAGAATGTGGAAGCATTGTTGTGCACCATTTCTATTATCCAACCAGATTGGGTAAATGAAGCAAGGGAGGAATGGAAGAATGACAAAGAAGTGTGGGAACTTATTCGAAAGTTACAACAAGATTCTAGTACATCTGAGACATTTAGCTGGAAAAATGATTCGTTATGGTACAAAGATTGCTTATACCTCTGTAAGAATTCCCAACTCAAAGAAAAGATTCTTATGGAATTGCACACTTCTCCCTTAGGAGGGCACTGAGGATTTTTAAAAACTTACCACAAGGTTAAGAAGGAATTTTTTTGGGATGGCCTTAAATCAAATATTCAAAAGTTTGTGGCGGAATGTTTGGTTTTCCAACAAAATAAAGTTGAAACAATTAAGACCCCAGGTCTATTACAACCTTTATCCATTCCAAGCCAACGTTGGGAGGAGGTTTCAATGGATTTTATCAACCCAACTCTGAGGGAAAGAGTGTCATCATGGTGGTAGTTGACAGACTTACCAAGTATGCACACTTTTGTGCATTATCACATCCATTTAAAGCCAGTATAGTTTCTAATGCATTTATGGAAACAATTCAAAAGCTACATGGAAACCCAAAGATTATTGTAAGTGACAGAGATCCCATTTTCACTACAAATTTTTGGACAGAATTATTTTCTTGTCTTGGTACTCAGTTAGCTCATAGCTCATCTTATCATCCTCAATCTGATGGGAAAACTAAGATAGTAAACAAATGCTTGGAAGGATATCTTTGTTGCTTTGTATCTAATAAACAGACACAATGGGTCAAATGGTTGCCTCTGGCTGTATGGTGGTATAACACTTCCTTCCATATTGCAACAAAAATGACCCCATTTTTGGCACTTATGGATATCAGCAACCATCCATCACATCATGTTTAAGAGAAAATTCTAAGGTTCAAGCAGTGGAACATCACATCGAGCATCAACGACAAGTTCTCCAACTCTTAAAGGATAACCTCGTGTTGGCGCAGAATAGAATGAAACAATAGGCAAATGAACATCGCAGCGAAAGAAGTTTTGATGTAGGTGACTGGGTATTCCTATGGCTACAACCATATAAACAAATGTCCCTCAAGCAAGCTAAGAAGGATAATAAATTATTACCAAAGTATTATGGTCCGTAAAAGGTGTTGCAAAAGATTGGTACTATGGCATACAAATTGGAGCTTCCTACAACTTCTCAGGTGCACCCAGTTTTCCATATTTCATGTTTAAAAAAAGTTATAGGCAACAAGCTCCCAGTTCAAACAATATTCCCAGAACTTGACGAGGAAGGAAAAATTATATCAGAATCAGAAGCAGTCACAGAAACAAGAAATCGACAGCTATGAAATCGATCAATTTCAGAGTATCTCATCAAGGGGAAGAACTTATCCGCTGAAGATTCCACATGGGAGGATGAGAATTTTATACAGAAGCATCCAGAAATACTCAAATGTTGAGGACAACACCTTTTTGAAGGAGAGGAGCATGTTGGGTCCATATAATACTAGTGATTCCCCCATTACTATTGTAGTTGTATTCCTTATTAATATTTTTGTGCCCCTGTTGTCCACATATTGTTATTACTGTGCCCCATAGAATCCCTCTATTATTATTTTTGTGCATTTATATTATTATTGTTAGGTCGGCTTGGTTATATTGTGACCCCTTAGACTCCTATATATAGAAAGGAGGTTTTGTCATTTGTATCATCTAAGAATTGTTCATTTGTATAATGTAAAGGAGGTTTCCCCCTCAAAGAGGCTTATTTCTAAGGCATTCATCTATCTTTTCTATCTTTTTGTGAGCTAGTTTCATAACAAATCCCAACATAGTTCACTTTAGGGAGCTATTGTTGACTCCCACCCATCTAGCTATACTCATGGAATACGCAGCAGGTGGGGAGCTATTTGAGTGCATTTTCCAGAAGGGACATTTCAACAAGGATGAGGTTTGTTCCTCCCTCTGTGTGTATACGTCCAATCCTTAGGAAATAAGGAGTACGTTGAACATTAAGGTGGAGAATGAGGAAGGTGGAAAAGCTACAGTTCTAGCCTAGCTTGGACCTGTAAAGCATAAGCCAGATTTTAATATTTTCTAAGTAAGTCTAGATTCCACACATTTTTCTAAATCACCATTCTATTTCAATCCACTTTATATGCATTTCTTTAATAAATTTAGATTTTTCTCCTTACATGGTTTCAATCCACTTTATCTGCATTTATTTAATAAATTTCATTTTTCCTCCTTACATGATCTAGAGTTTGGGCATTTATACAAATTACAAGCTTGTTTACACCTCAGATCTCAGATATATATGGATCTAAGCATTTCTTCGGTATAATTTATTTCTGAATATCATTTCTCATTTGATAAATCTTTTATATAATGCTTTTTCAAATAAAATTTCCAACATCAAAAATGTTTTATCCATTTAGAGCGAGATATCCAAATATCCATAGGATTAAAAATGTTCCATAGCCTGCGCACCCCAGCCTTTGGAACTTTTAAATCTCCCTTGATCATGCTTTTCAAAGAAACTAGTTTTTATTATTTTTAACATCCTTCCCCAATATGAGTTCTTATTCAGAATCTCTCGAACTTCCGCAACTCCCCAGACCCCGCTTTTCAAATAAACTAGGTTTTATTATTTTTAAAACCCTTTCACATTATGAGTTCTTATTGAGAATGTGGGTATTCTTTGAGTTGTCATTTTATTTTTATCTTGAACTCCTAGACATTTGGATTTATGTAAGTCGGTAATTTTATTTTTATCTCGAACTCTTATACATCTCGGTATTCTTTGAGTGATCAATTTATTTTTATCCCGAACTCCTACACATTTGAAATTACATAGATTGGTAATTTTATTTTTATCCCAAACTCCCACACATTTGGACTTACGTAGATTACACATTTTAATAAACTTGTTTTTTTTTTCACTAAAATTCCACTTAGACTCCCAAGCACCTATAACACCTTGATTTCAATAAAGATTAAGAACATTTATGGGTAATGTATAAAGTTTTGGGTAAAAAAATAATGTATTTATGTAAACCTTTTAAATTTAAATATGTATTATTTATACTTGTTACTATTTATCCACTTATTATTATTTATTTATTACTATTATTATTTAGTTACTATTTATTACTTATTATTATTATTTACTTTTTACATATTATTATTATTTATTGTGTCAAGAGGCGCTCTACATCTCACATAAAAATGTAAATGTAAATGTAAACATAAACATTTAACATTTTTAATCTAATGTCGGTCCTATTTAGAAATCAATCTAATTATTATTATATATAAACACAATATAAATTTAAAATATAAAGAGGTTTATGAACACTCAAAAAATAGGTATGGTAAATAAATAAAAATATAAATAAAGTGGAGGTATGGTAAATAAATAAAACCTCTTTTTATACTTACTCCAAAGGTATGATAAATAAATATAAATATAAATAAATTAGAGGTATGGTAAATAAATAAAACCTCTTTTTATATTTAGTCCATAAACCTCTTTATATTACGAAGACTCAAGTGAAGCCTGTGGGCCAAATACTATTTTAATACCATGAGAAAATACCATATTTATAAAATAGTTATGGTAAATTATTAAAAATATAAATAAACTAGAGGCATGGTAAACCAAATACAATAGGCCAAATTATTATTAATACCATGCAAAGAAACATTATTAACCCTAATATTAATATTAATAAAAATAAAGATGGCACATGGTATTGACCCATGGTATTGACCCAAGGTATTCGGGTGGAATGTAGCCTATTTAAAGGGGGAATTAAACTAGCATAGATCCATCTTTACTCTGGATCTACTAAGCGTATAGAGTGAAAAATTATTTGATCCCTTGGTAGATCCAGAGTAAAGATGGATCTATGTTGGTTTACTTATTACTATTTATTTTTACTTATTTTCTATCTTTAAATTTTAAAACATGTGGTATAAATTACATATTTATTTATTTTTTATTTTTAAATTTTAAAATATGTTGTATAAATTACATACTTCACATTTCAAATATTTATGCATGCTTCATAAATTGTATCTTTCAATTAGATTATAGTTGTCATTTAAAGCCATAATATACATGCCCTCATTTGAGGCTAATGATGGATGATTGTAATGACAACTTTGAAGGTTATGATTTTAATTTAAAATTGGGTCATTATATAAGGAGAATTATTTTTGTGATGAAATATGTGAGGCTAATCATATTGATTATAGTCCATGATATTAGGATCTTAAATTAGAAATTTACTAGGATATGATGAGCAATTCCTTAAAATTCATTATGCAAGATGGACCTTAATATTTGACTATAGGAGTTATGGTTAAATTTTGATCTCTATTTGACTTTATGACATCAAGTTGTCTATGATGATCAATGCAAGAAACACGTACCAAGAATGAGAAAGAGAAATTCCAGTTACCAGGAGCATTTTTATAGGCAAACAATGTTAGCCAAGAATGCGAAATCTCAATGTCCTTTCCACATTCATTGGTTTGACCATGAATATCAAGTTGCATGCATGCTTGTAGAAGCTCTATTCTCACTACACTTAAGCTCTAGGATTGAGGATCATGTCTAGTAAGAGGGTAGAAGATGTGCAAGATTTCATGGAATAAGGAAATGCATGTACCAATGAGGAGCATATGTTGATACATGAAATCCTTTCGATTGTTGTGGCAAGAGAAACTTCTATGGCTAGAAACAATTCTCCATTATTCTTTTTTTTCATTTCTTGTTTCTAATTTAGCATGCTTCTATTGTACCATTTCATTATTCCTATGCCATGTAAAGATCAAGTTGAGTTAATTTTACATTTGATTTCCAATATATTCAACAACTAAATATTTTTTTTCCCTATGTAGGTTGGATGATGGGACGACACACTCAGAAATAGGGGCAATGTAAAAGCAACACTCCCAAAAGCAAAAGGCTAAAAATAACATTTTCTGATTTTAATTCAATGGCTAGAACTACAAGTTACTTTGTTACATGATCTTCTGAATGCATGCTGAAAGGGTCCACGAGAAAGAAGTATGGCAATCTTCAAAAGGCTCGTAAATCATGATTGGGTTGGTATTTGGTCCTCCTTTAAGTTCTTAAAAACAATCTTCTTATTGGTAACATATTGTTTGTTCAATGGTATTAGTGTCCATATGCATTTCACTCTTAATTTCTCATTTTGTTTATTGAAACTATATCTGATTTTCCATTTAAAGAGTGTAATATGTTGTTGAACTTTACTAAAGACAAGTGGCATATTGCAGATAGTCCTAAAAGGAGTATACAAAATTCTTCTAAGCTCTGATACAACTACTAGGAGAATTTTTGCCACTAAGGATTTTTTTTTGTAAGTTGTTTGAGATGAGTGCTATATCTTGTTTCAATTATTTTTTAAGTGACAAAATTAAAAATGATTTGAGCATAGGTTGTCCATCGATGTTTTTAATGTCGTGATTCTTTCACCTCATGGTTATTTTGGGCAAGCAAATGTTTTAGGAATGTCTGACAATACATCAATTGATAGGTAAACAATTTTTTTATAATTGCAATGTCCATTCCATGATATCCTCTCTTTATTGTTTGATTATATTTTAAGCGTCACTTTTGATTTTTCTTTGTATTTTAACTATGAAATTGAAAATACTTGGTATCATGTCCATTTAAACAACAACCAAAGCTTGAAGATGAAACTAGTATTACACGATATTGATTGAAATTTTGTTAATTGTTTTGTGTTGAAATATTTTCATGACTATTAGAAAAGTTTACTTTCATGTTGTTATTTGATCACATGTTGTTTATATACTTGACCAAGTTCATGCGTTAGAGAATGAGATGTTGTTGCAAATAAAACAACAAGGATTAGACATCACACCTCAGATTATTTGTTTTCAAAAGTTATTTATAGCTTGAGATTTTTAGAATGTAACTTAGTTAGCATGATTGTGCCTAAGCTTTCCCTGAAGGTTGAATACTAAGTTACTAAGGTGTTATTTTCTATGGTGACATTTTATTTTCTTTGTTTATACAGGTCATCTAACCACATAGTGGCCACTATCGCTCAACGAAAGAAATCTTGTTCGAGCTTCTTGCTTTTATGGGGGAAAATGACTTTAACATTGTTGATGTTGAGGTATATGTCATATAAATCCTTTATACTCTACTTTAGTTTATATTCTAGTGTTCATTGTATTTCATGTATTACACTCTACACTGTATCTTCTTTTGTTTTCAGAAAAGGAACTTAGTATTGATGGTCAACAACAGGATTTGAAGAAAGAGGAAAACAATAACACTTGGGCGAAAAATGAAAAAAGAGAGAGAAGAGAACCAGTCTAGTGATACCCTTAAAGCCAATATCCCACATAAGACACACACATAGAGATTGATGGTAAAGTCTTTAGAGTTGGTGAATTCACTTGCAATTATTTGGCAACATAATGAAAATGTTTTGTAGTGATGAAACAACATTTCATGTGTAAATTGTAGTCTAGCCAATATTAAGTTGTAAACTCATTTTGTAATACTTGACATTTCATATAATATAATTTATGTGGTTGAAATTATTTATAGTTGCACTTGATATTGTTTAGTATTGTAATTAAAATATGTAACTTTGCATTTTCATATTAGTTGAACCGTTGCACATTGTATAACATATTTTTAATTTAGTTGCAAAATCATACTAAGTAATTTGTGTTGATTAATAATGAACACATAAAATCAATCGAAAACTACTAAATTAGTAGTTTATATTGATTAATTATGAACACAAACAAAATGAATATACAACTAAATTATTCGTTTACAATAATTATTAATGAAAATAAATGAAATAAATATAAACTACTAAATTAGTAATTTATATAATGAATATGAAATTACTGAAAAAAAAGATAAATGACTACTGCAAATTATAAATTTGTGATTACAAATGACAACTAAATTTTGCATATATATGACTATTAGTAGCTAATTTACAATATCTTATAACACAATCAAAATTTAGTCATATTTCTTTGGTCACTAATTTCTTTCAAACGATGACTAAAATTTGCATACATATGACTATTAATAGCTAGTTTACAGTATCTTATAACACGACCAACATTTTGGTCATATTTCTTTGGTCATTAATTGGTTTTTTCGGGTGACCATATAGTAATATATTTTGTTGTATATTTGGTCATTAATTGTGGAAATTAATGACTAAATCAATGGCTAAATTAATGACTAAAAATACTACAAGAAGATGAAATTGAGACAATCAATTAATGACTAAGCTAAAAATGACTAAAATTTGGTCACGTTATAAGATACTGTAAATTAGCTACCACTGGTCACCGACTGAAAAATGGTCGTTTATATGCAAATTTTAGTCATTTTTTAGTAACTAATTAGCCATTTTGTACTAGTGCATGTATTTCCATCGATCCCCAACGTGAACCTCCACCTGCTACTTCGTCTTACATGTATCTAAGGGATACAATATGGTAGTGCTGATGAGCCCTACCATGGCTCTTGAATTTGTCTTTGTCACATATTCAAAATTAACCCTCATTGCATATAAATTCCACTGAATAAGATCTCTAATCTGTTATATATATATATATATATATATATATATATATATATATATATATATATATATATATATATATATATATATATCTGTGTGTGTGTCTATTGTGGGGGTATAAAATCAGGTATTCAAGTGTGAATATAGAGAATTGATGATTGACGTTGGAGGTCTAATAATAAGAAGTTGGGTTGATTGCAGCTAAGATTCCAAATAAAAACTAAAAATCTCCTCGAGTGATCAGAACATAGAAAAATTAGTGTGTTTAACGAATCCAATATATGGGATTTTGATGCAAGTGATGACATCAACTCTTGACTTACCTAGCTATCAGTTACAATGAAGTTTAGGTTGTAGTTGTTGTTGATGATTTTGACCATGTCATACATGGTAGCATTTTATGTGTGGTGTCTTAATTAACCAAGCTGTGAAAATTTTGCCTAGGATCCTTGTGCGGGTCTGGATCGAAGTTAGAGTTCTTTGATGAAGCTAATTTTAAAATTGGGATCCCTCTGCAAGATTGTTTTATGTAACTACATTTAATGGTTCCCAACACTATTGAATGAGGTATTATGCACCAGTCGAGTGGAATTGGAATTATAATTCAACATTGTTATTAGATTTATTTAAGATTTGTATTAATCAAGTATTCAAGAATTTAGATAGATTAAATTTCTTTTTATTTTTTAATAAGAAAAAAATTTTGAAATTTTTTTGATTTTCATTAATAGAAAGTAGATATATACTTTAGTATTTCATTGCTAGTTTTTTGCATGCCATTTGAGATTTTAAAATAAAATGTCAAAATCTCTAAGTATCTTATTACTCTAAATTATAGTTCTTCTATTTCTGAAAATTGTATATTATATCAATCTTCACAACAAAATATTGGTATGTGATCTTAAAGTTCTTTATGATGAAAAATATAACATATATGATTCAAACATGACAAAAACATATCATGATCTATGAAATTGTCATGGAAAATTGAAAAATAAACCAGATGAAGGAAAAATTATCAAGGACATCCTTTTATAAGTTAAAACTCCCCGAGTTGTAAAAGGATTCCTTTGTCAAATAGTTGAGTAGAAAATCCTCCCTAGCACATAGTTGCACCCTTCTTTGATAGGAGATCTACCACTTGATTCTACTCTCTATAAACATTATTAAAGGCAAGTCTCTAAAAAGTATTCATCAAATATATTATGCATTACATCCAAAAAGTAAGGGAAGGTGGTCCAGATTTTGTTCTCAATTATACCCAATCTAGGATCATCTTGGAATCTGCAAACACAGGTAAATCTACAATTGTAATCCAATTAGCACACAGAAGAGACCCCAAGAATATGATTAGCTCAACTCTATTATTTGACCTTGTGCCACTATACTAACTGAAATGGAAGGTGTTTTCTCGCTTCAAAACTAAATGTGTCCCACTTCCCCAAACTCTGTTGGTGGATTCTCCTTAAAAAAAAAACAATAGGAAAGTGTGATCATTGCTCCATAAGTCAAAAATGTATCCTAGGTTGTTCCTCCTTCATTAGCCCTATCTCCATAAAATATGCAGATATTTTTAAATAGGTATCTCTAGTATCTTGTTTTGTTTGTTCAAAAATCTTCTCATTCTTGCTTCTCCATATGTCCCACATAATATAGAAAGGCAAGGAACGATATGTCTTGAAACCTTCAAACGATTGAGTCAAACATCGCTAAATGGAAACCATGTTCTAGATTACATATATTTTAAGTGTTTGAAGAACCCCACTCCATACCAAGATCACCAAAGTACATGTTAGAAATAGATGTTCCACGTTTCTAAATCTTATTTGCATAAATAGAATCTGCTAAGATCCTAAAAGTCCCATTTATGGATACTATCCCAAGTTAAAATATTATTGATGACCACCAACCACATAAACATTTTAATTTGAGAAGTATATCCCATTTCAACGTGTTATGAAAACCAAAAAGAATTATCATTCAAGCCACGTCCATGAGAAATATGTTTATAAATCTCTTTAACCAAGATCTGCTCACTATACATAACACCTTCCCATGACAACTTGTCTTCCTTCTCGGTGAGTTTTAAACCTGCTAGACTTAATTGTGTTGTGAAACATGCCCATTCCACAAATAGATCCTTTGGAAATCCAATTTCAAATGCATTAAGCCAATAACTTGTAACAGAAGAAGATCCTCGATCAGAAGAGATTTAGTTCATAAAGTAAAGCCTTTTCTTATGTAAATGCTCAAGGATGGGAATAGAAAGAGTATGTATTCACTCCACTCCTTTGATAACATCTAGTCCAATTTCTATCATATTCCCCCTTCCAACCTCCCATCTCATATTTCGTGCTAGCCAATCTTTGTTTCTCATCATTCTTCTCCATATTCAAGATGCCACCTTCTTCTTTGGAACCCCTTCTTTAATCCATTCCTTAAGTTGCCTATTTTTTAGGCATTTTCTCTTTAATAACCTATTACAAAATACCTTTTCCCTGGAAAGCTCTCCATAATTTCTTGACAATTAAAGCCTTACTGAAACATTAGGTGTCCTTTATACCCCACCCTCAATCCTTCTCATGTCTTGAAATCACCTCTAAATAGACCAAAAATATATTCTTTATGTATTTAGGCCTAGCCCAAAGGTACCTATTATGAAGCCACAAAAATAACAATAGAGGGATTCTATGGGGCACAGTAATAACAATATGGGGGCAATAGGGGCACAACAATATTAATAAGGGGTATAACTACAATAGTAATCGGGTAATCACTAGTATTATAGGGACCCAACAATACCTAGCTATAGTAGTATCAATTCTTTTAATTATATCTTTAGGGAGATAGAATAGATGCCTCCTATGTATAAAAATATTGTTAAGGGTCACTTTGATCATAATCAACCTCCCTCCCAACAATAGCCACTTATTCAACCATTGAAACGTCTTACACTTGAATTTTCTTGTCAACCATTCCCAGTTCCTTATTTCATGTTTATGAGGTTCAAACATAGCCCTAGATATTTGAATCCTTCCTTTATCGAAATTGTGTCCACCTCATAGGTTCGAGCTCGCACTAGTAGCATAGACATTCCACTCGGGGAATATTTCCACTAAAAATTACCATGCCTTCTCATTAGCTACCATAGTCTCTTGAAAAAGGACTAGTGCTATTACTATAAGAAATTTGCACAATATGACATGGATGTCAAAAGAAATAGTGAGATCAACATAGAGTAAGTGTCCATATCTTCAACAATGAAGGAGAATCCTTTGAAGTTGTGTTTCTTTGCTACCATGTTTCTGAAGACAATTACGGTGAGGACCTATGGTTGTTGGATAGTGGCTGCAACAACCATATGATAGGTAACAAAAATATGATTTCCTGCATTGATGCTTCTATCAAATCTGAAATTACTCTTGGTGACTATTCTCATATAAAATCTAAAGGGAAAGGTATTATGTCTCTTCTTACTAAAGAAAAACAATAGAAAAATATACATGATGTTTATTATGTTCCACACCTGAAGCATAATGTCATTAGTGTAGGTCAATTGATGGAACATGGCGATGATGTAATATTTCAAGGGACAAATTGTTATAGTTTTGAGAAACCTCCTAGTATAATACTTATAGTCAAGGCATAAAATACCAAGAATAGAACGTTTCCCTTGACTCTCAAAAGTACAAATATGTCACAACCATTTGCACACAACATTTCAAATATGGATGAATCAAATTATGGCATTCTAGGTATGGTCATATTCCCTTCAAGAGTCTTACTCTTCTCCAAAAACATTTGATGGTCATTGGTCTCCCTATTGTGAATGATCAATATTGTCACTGTGAAATTTTCGTTCTTAGAAATCATAAAAGAGACAAGTTTCCTACATATTCCAACATCCAAAAGGAACCCTTAGAACTAGTCAACACAAATATCTATGGACCAATGAAAATAGTATTTATTGGTGGAAGTTTTTATTTTATCACCTTTATTGATGACTATAAAAATAAAATATGGATTTATTTTATTAAAAATAATTTATATACTTTCTCAAAGTTCAAATAGTTCAAAGAAAAAGCAAGAAATCGAAGTGGCAAGTTCTTGAATGTTCTTAGGTTGAACATAGGAGGAGAATATCGTTCCAACCATTTCACAACATTTTTTCAACAACAAGGCATCATTATGCGAAACACAACTAGATACACTCCACAATATAATGGATTAGTAGAATGAAAGAAACAATCAATCATCCACAATATAGCAAGATGCATGCCCCACACAAAGGAATTGTCCAATGAGTATTGGGTTGAACTTGTTGCTACTACGATATATATTCTCAATAGATCTTTGAGAATCAATAGTCAAGATACAATACCTCAAGAAGTTTGGGATGATAAGAATGTGAATGTGTCTCACTTTCAAATATTTTGTGTATCATATGTTCTAGAAAATTTGCAAAAGGAACTTGATGATAGAAGTGAAAAAGCATTTTTTTAGGCTATAATGAAAAATCAAAAACTTAAAGACTCTGCAATCTTCTCACCAAGGATGTCAAGATTGTAGGTACAAGAATAGCCACAACACTTTGAAAATGGTACTTCTTACAACAATGAATCATAATTTTCAGAAGATAATTAGAAAACAAGAAGCGTTAAGGATATATATGAGCAAAAAAATGATTGGAGTAGCAAAATATTTTTTCCTTTCTTTCCCATCAACCAACCCATTTTGAAGAGGTATTAAAAGTGAAGCGTTGGGTTGATACAATGAATTAGGAAATGATGACCATTGAGAAGAATGAAACTTTGGAACTAGTTGATCTCTCAAAAGACAACCAACATTGGTGTCAAGCGGGTCTACAAGACCAAATTGAATGAAAAAAGGAAAAATCGAGAAACATAAGGCAAGACTAGTTGTCAAAAGATTCTCTCATCAACTTGGCATAGACTATAGTGAAACCTTTGCTCTAGTAGCAAGGTAAATACAATCAAAAATGTTTTGGCCACTTTATCTCAAAATAAATGGCAAAATTTTCAATTGGATGTCAAATCTACTTTTTTAAATGGCATATTGGAAGAAGAAATTTATGTGGATTAGCCACCTGATTTTGAAATTCCAGGACAAGAACATAAACTTTATACGTTAAAGAAAGTCTTATATGGCTTGAAACTAAGATCCACATGCTTTATATGGCTAAAATAAGATCCACATGCTTTGTACAATGGAATTGAATGTTATCTCATTAATAATGGATTTCACAGAAGCATCCATGAGCAAACTATTTATACAAAAACATTGTTTTCCTTTATGTTAATGATTTTCCCTATACAGGTAATCATATGTTAGAAGAATTTAAAGTTGTCATGCAAACAAAATTTTACATGACTGATCTTGGCCTCATGAAGTCTTTCTTGGAAATCGAATTTCAACAAATGGTATTTTTATCTGTCAACAAAAGTATGCAACTAACATCCTACACAAGTTTAGAATTATAAGTTGTAAACTAGATGAAACTCCAATTTCTCTATTGATCAAGATGAGTAAACATGATGGACCATCATTTCGTTCTACCCTATATAAAATTCCAGTTGCTTGTCTCTTTTATCTCACTACAACTAGACTAGAAATCATGGAATCACCCAAGGATGCCCACTAAAAGGTTTCAAAAAGAATTTTAAGATATGTTGCAGAGACACTAAACTATGGCTTATTGTACAATAATTCTAAAGATTGCTCACTCTCAGGCTATAGAGGTGGAAACTGTGTAGGCAACTTATATGATCAAAAAAGCACATTCAAAGTACACTTTTCACTTGGGAAAAAATATGATGTCATGGAAATCGAAGAAATAGTCCATTATTTCAATATATTTTGCAGAGGAAAAGTATGTAGTTGCAACTTCCACAACTTGTCGAGCAGTATCCCTGAGAAGGCTATTGAATTATCTTTCCCATATTCAAAATGGGCCAACTCCTATTTTTACGATAACATCTCCACCATTACCTTATCCAAAAATCATGTGATTGACAAAAAGAGAAAACATATTGACACACGCTTTCACTTCATTCGATAGCTTGTTAATAATGGAGATATATTTCTTCATTTTCATGGATCAGGAGATCAACTTGAAGACATTTTTACAAAACCATTAAGAAAAAAAATTTGAATTTTAGAGAGAACACTAGGGAATTTTAAGTTCCAATAATACTAATAACTGAGATTAGGAGGGGGTGTTGAGAGCATTAATCTCATTGTCTCATCCTTGTCTTCTAGTTTTCATAGTTACTTTCATTTTAGTTCAATTAGGAGTTCTAGTTGAGTTTAGTTTAGTTAAGTTTAGTTATTTATTGTTGATGCTTCATGGTCTCCTATGTAATCAATTTAGTTGTTATTGAATATTTTGAAGAGCTAGTTCACTCCACTTCTATTTTGAGTTTATTCTTGTCTCTATTTTCGCCTCTCAATTCTTGTCAATAATGCCTATCAACCTGGATCTATGACTTATAGAAGCCTCATTACCTGGATCATTGAATTAGAGCACACTTCACTACACAAGATGAGAACTTTTATCCATTTTGAAATAGTTTTTTATCATCATAAAATTATAGAAAGGATCTATTAAGTATGGGACAAATTAAAAAATTCACTTTGCAAAAACAATTAGGATTTAAATAAATTACATTTATTTCTTAAAATATTATGGTATTTTTTTGTAAGTCCATAATTTTCTATTAAGTCATAATGAATATACATCGTGAGAAGCTTGATTGCAAAACCCTTCCAACCTCATGCCTACCACACTTGTTGGCTAGAAGGTAGTGTAAAAAAATCATGACAACAAAAAAAGTAAACTTTAAAAAAACCACAAGTATTATGCACAAACTAACCAAAAAAACCTAAGAATCAAAATGCAACCTACAATCATCCTTAATAAACTAAATTACATGGAGCAGGGTCATCCAAACCATTGCCATGTGGTGGACAAGGGCGAAAGGATTTGTGCACATGTGCTTCCGTATGCACTATTCTAACCTTCAGATAGTTCAACCTCTCTTGTATTGTCTTTTTTCCTTGATGAAGGGAGACCAATCGATCCATGATATGCCACTAGTTGTGTAGGAGGTTGTTCAAAAAAATGATAATCTTGTTATGATCATTATGCCTATCTCAAGCCAACTTCTCCACCAACACTATAACTCGATGAATATACATTTCCATGGAATCAAAGGGAGGGGGAAAGTCTGCATGCCCAGGCGAGTTGGCGGGTTGTTGGTCCACCTCTTCATAATCGTCTTAGTGTCCCGTTCAGTGACCTATAACTTGACCCTGAGGACCCACACCTCTATGAATGGGTCCTCACGGACGTTGCATACCAACTCAGATAACCTCCAAACTAAACACACATGAAGTCTTCTGCCCAATGAACTAGTTGCTCGATGAAACTGAGTGATCCTCCATATATAACCATTCAATGAAAAATGTTGAATGTGTGCAATAAAACCCACTGATGATCTTATATCTACCTTTCGATCCCTGCTCAGGAAGCACCAACAACCACCTTCTCCAGTCACATTCCGTGACCAGAGACACCGACTTCTCCAAGCCCTCGAAAACATCAAATGGAACCTAGGTCACCCAAATGAAACTGAGAACCCTGGATCTACAGGCCCACCACCCCACTGACCTGCCAAAGACGAAATACAACAAAGGTGAAAAACAAGAGTTGCTAATCAACCTTTGCTTCTACACTCAGCCACATTGGTAAGCACCAAGAACATTCGAGACACCCTTTAATTAGCCCTTCCAAACTTACCAAAGAGCATTTCTTGAATAGAAAATAAAATTACACATGTAACCTTTATCCACACAGAGTTGAGAACAGGACCCTTGCAAGCAAACACAAAGGCAACCTGCCCAACTTGGAGGCCCGTGCGCCCCAACTTCGTAGCCAGAACCTTCCATGACAAACTAGAGTCCCAGATTATTATGTCTGCATTACTAGTCATATTTTTTTTCTTAGAGCAGAGGGAAAGAGATGGTTGTAACAGATAGCCACCCTATGCTCCATGAAAGAAAACTCCCACCAACGTCTCATGGCCCATTACCTGAAGTTGCAGTCGTGAACCACCATGAACCAAACAACACTTGTAATCATGGCTCAATCTTGAACCTTCATAGCCTACTCACCAACAATGGCTTTCCCAACACGCGTCATCACATTAATCGTCTCATGGGACAGGAGTAATCGCCCCGTCCTAACCCCTTTGTCATCCATTATCACCCCATCAGGTGAAATATTATGGTAATGAATGGAAATTAAGTTAAAAAAACAAGTTATAATTTTTTTAAACAAAAGATTAGATTATTATTAAAATTATATTTTATTTTAGATACTAAATTAAAATTAAATATTATCACAAAGTATATAAATTATTAACCAGATATTGAAAATAAAACAATAAATCATCTAACACACATTTATGGTAATAATCAATACAATCTGTCCTAATTGTTAATTAATAATTCCACATTTAATATATAGATTAATAAAAAATATCATATTTTCAAACAACAAATTATTAATTATTATCTACAAACATAATAATTATAATAACTAAGATATTAATTATTATGAATAAACAAAATAGTTATGGTAAGAAAATTTTAATTATTTAAGACACTTCCAAAAGTGAAACATAATAGTTTATGCATCATGGTAGAAAGCAACCCAAAAATAACCTGACATTGATATTGAAAGGTTACGAAGGAAACTGCTCCAATGATTTTTGAATATAAATTGAAAATCTGATAAACATACGGAATGATATTCTAACAAACACTCGTTTTCTCTGTCGCAGAAAAGTGCATGCTATAAGAAGTTTCTCGTTTGCACCGTTCAAAAATAAGTTACAGTTTGTTTTTCTGAAAAGAAGTTACAGTTTGTTTTTATGAAAAGAAGCCTCTTGTGGAAACATAGAACTTTTTATTTTTTTACATGACAATCGCTTCTAAGAGTTGAGAAACATTTTCTAGTGGTTCCCGTGTTTTTGGGAGCTTTGGAACTGTATGGAAATTTGTCTTTTTCAACATGAGCTGCAATGGGAGTTTGGGAAACTTCCGGGAGCTTTGAAGAGACTATTTTTTTTGAGTTCTAGTGTTCCCTAGGGTTGGGGAATACAAAGTCTGTAGAGAAATATGTTGAACTAACCACAAAAAATGACCCTAAGTTGAAACCTTCAGCCAAATACATCCTTAATACCGATATTTTTAATTGAGATACTAGAGCAATCTCTTGATGGGTTAAGGAAGCGTGTGGCACCTTGATGTAAGGGTGATATCTAGGATGTCATGCTCATGAGTATTTCTTTTAATGTTTATGTATATATATCGCAGAAGATTATGTGTGCATATTGTATGTGGCAGTGAATACTTAAACATTAGAGTTTCTTTACTTTTTCTCTTAAGAATAACTAAACAAATATATGTAAAATTGTTCCTTTTGATTTTTAAACCAGATTGTTTCAAAGACTCATCATGTGTCATAATGAACTTGAAATTTTAATATTTTATATATATAAAAGTTAAAGACCGAGGGAATGAGACACCTAAAGAATATATTTATATAAGAGAGATTATATATTTATTATTTATATATTTAAATTGATTTTAATATTTTAATATTTTGATTCAATATTAATTTTGATTATTATATAAATATATAATAAAAAAATATTTTTTATTTTGTTTTTCCTTTATTTTTTATTATATAATATTATCGCTACTGATTAGCCCTTTGCTGTAAATTTTGGGAAAACTTCTAACCTTTTCTGACACCTGTACCCAAGTTTCCAACATTCCTAAGCCAAATTTCCAACTAAACTCATGCAACATAGGTTTTTCCTCAAAAAAAAAAAATGAAATGGAAAATAAAGGCACCGAAAAAAACAACGAGAAGATAATTAACCTTTTCGCACAAATTCCATGCTCTACTACAGTCGGAGGGAGAGAGAATACCTACATTATATTTGTGCGTTTTCAACTTTATATTATATAGATATGCTTTTAATTTTATATTGTATTTGTGTTTTGTCTTTTTTAAGGTTTTATATTATGTTGGCTAAATTAACAGAGCTTAATTGATCATGTGACCTTTTAATGGTTGTGACATCCCAATAGCAAGGATAACATTTTGTTGGTTAACGAGTAGAGCCTAACCCCAAGGGTGTAGAGGAGAACTGACCTTATGACCTCCCAATGGCCAGGAGTATGCTTTTAATTTTATATTGTATTTGTGTTTTGTCTTTTTTAAGGTATTATATTATGTTCGCTAAGGATAACATTTTGTTGGTTAACGAGTAGAGCCTAACGCCAAGGGTGTAGAGGAGAACTGACCTTATGACCTCCCAATGGCAAGGAGTATGCTTTTAATTTAATATTGTATTTGTGTTTTGTCTTTTTTAAGGTATTATATTATGTTGGCTAAATTAACAGAGCTTAATTGATCATGTGGCCTTTTAATGGTTGTGACATCCCAATGGCAAGGATAACATTTTGTTGGTTAACTAGTAGAGCCTAACCCCAAGGGTGTAGAGGAGAATTGACCTTATGACTTTCCAATGGCAAGGAGTATTCTTTTAATTTTATATTGTATTTGTGTTTTGTCCTTTTTAAGGTATTATATTATGTTGGCTAAATTAACAAAGCTTAATTGATCATGTGACCTTTTAATGGTTGTGACATCCCAATAGCAAGGAAATGGTAGGGAAAACACATTATGTTGTCTAAACTAGCAGACCCTAATCCCAAGGGTGTCAAAGAGAATTGACCCTTTAACCTCTCAATAACAACTTATTTTAGCACTGGAAACTCGACCAATTAAACTAACCTTGAAAACTCTATTTACATTTTATGAATTCTCCATAAAAAAAAATCTGCTACATTTATCCTTAATCATTTCTATATAACAAATATAATATAAAACAATATGCACTGTGTTTGGTTTTTATTCAGAAAATAATATTTAATAATAAAAAACTTAGACACGTCTGTTTTGACAAATTCAAAGATATAATTGTGAAAGACATTCTTACGTTAATTGTGAAAGAAAAAAACAAATGAAAACGTTAATTGTGAAAGAAAAAAACAAATGAAGTGGACAATCAAACACCAACAAAAACCATGAAACTCGCACATATTAAGCCCTTGAGTTCACAAGCTCAATAGTGAACGAGATCGAAATATTTGGCTAAGTAATTGTCTAATTTCATTAAAACATTTTAATTGGAGTTACAGAGATCTTAACACAAGTCTAAGATATTAATATTGCCTTGGTAACTGGCTTCTTCTGAAGTAGCAGTGTTCTAAAGATGGAAGGCATGTCTTCCAAAACCTATAATATATTAACAATCATTGATGGAGCTTATATTGTAGACCCCGCAGGCAGATCGTGCTGCCGTTCTGGAAAGTGAAGCAATATACTTGCTCCGATGGTCTGCTTGTAAAAAGAATACAATGCATTCACTTAAATAAATCTACAACGACAAATGACAGGATCTGCGAAGAGTAACAATGCCAATGATGCCAACTTGTGTCTCCATATACAAAAAAGAAAAACAGATCAGAAATATAACGTGTACCAAATGAAAATGACAAAAAGCAACATAGTTATAGTTTGGATGGAAAACTCGGAGAGGAACGGTCTAGAAATAGTTTTTTAACACAGAAGCACATTCCCAGCAACCACCCCCCACCAAAAGGGCGTTGTGTAATGCAACATAGTTATACTTTGGATGGAAAACTCGGAGAGGAGCGGTGTAGAAATAGTTTTCTTTTTGCACAGAAGCACATTCCCAGCAACCACTCCCCACCAAAAGGGCATTGTCTAATGAAGGCACAATTTAGCTTGGACGAAAAATTTATTGTGAGATGAGAAATTATTAAAGAAATTTGACAAAAATAGATTCATACCATTAAATGACAAAAATAGATTCATACCATTAAAAGAACACCCAAAATACTGAAGCTTATAACCTTAGCCTTTATTTAAAAAAAAAATCCATCCAAATCATGTACCAAAAATAACAATTTGACAAATTGATTAATCCTTCGTAATAATGAAGTGTTTTTTGGAATGTCATTGACCAACATTGAAAATTGACTTATTCATATTAAGCTTCCTCAACCCAAAAAAAAAAGTGACTACTTAGAGTAATTTAACAAATAAATAAAATACTTATATCCAAATTGCTGAAGTGGATTGCATTTCTCTCTTGATCGTCAAATTCCAAGATATGTACCATAGAAACTTGCAAAATCTGTAATCGAGATAAAAATGCCCTACACAAATTACAATTGATTGACCACGGCGCAATTTGATTTTTCAATATTTGATAACGGAATAGGAAAAAACAAAAAGAATTCTGCGCCATACCCCAATAGTCATGGAATCTACATAGTTATAAACCTTCTAATACGGTATTGAGTCTGGTTTTCACCACACTCCGGCATTAACATGGCTCCACATTCAGGAATGGTTGAAAACACCCACGCAGCTGATAGATCCCATCGTAGAAATGTTTGGGAACTCGCATTACATGATTTCGCAGGTAAAATAATTGCCTTCATTTATTTTTTTCTGAAAAGTTAGCTTTGTCATTTACAATCATGATTTCATGAATTTTTTTTTGAGCTGAAACGTTATTTTACAGTCCAGTATTTTTTCCCTTGATTTATAATAATGATTTCATGTTTTTTTGGGTTGAAAGGGTCCTTCTACAGTTTAATATTTTTTTCTAAAAATTTGTTTTTGGATTTATAATAATGATTTTATGAATTTTTGCTTCTTGATTTATAATAATGATTTCATAAATTTTTAAGCCTAAAAATTAATTCGTATAAAAATGATATGTAATTCGAAAGTAATATATAATTCCAATAGTGTTTACAAATGGAATAAAAAATAGCTAATAAAATGTCTCAATGTAATGAAAATTATTTAATATAAACTATCTATATATTATTTTTTAAAAACTAAAACAAATCTAAACTACCTAATCTTCTCATCAAGGAGTTGATTTCCTGAAGCTGGGCTTCGCTCCATAGGCAATACATTGAACACAGATCTTAAAACAAGCAAAATTCATTGATTAACTTGGTTGTTTTCTTGAGGAATCGCGTGCATGGTTTTGTTGGATATTGTTGGTTTTTCTTTTTTTTTTTCTTTTTTTTTGTGGGCTCTGAAATGACTTGCGGTTGTGTGAACTTAAGGTTTGAAGTGAAGCTCAGCTCAGAAGTATCTCGCTCAGACTAATTGGAAACCTTTGCGCCGTTAAAAATTTGGCTCAGAATGTTTGTTCTGCGACAATTGTTCTACTCTGAATGATTTGGCATTGCAAATAATATGGTAAACAAGTATTGTACAGAAACCTGAACTGAACACATGCCTGTAGCTGTAATAAAGTATGGTGATTCATAGCAGAAGCTTGAGGATAGTCTGGAACTGATCTGACCTTGGTAAATCTCTGTTTGACAATGAACTATTATGGATTTGACAGGGATCTCCATAGACATGTCTATATGATTGATTTTCTTGCATAACAATGAGCTACTTGACAACCACATTAATTCTATATGGAAAATGACGGTGACCTTTATGTATTGTGTGACCCATGGCTAGGTAATGACAAACCGCCAGTGGTAGTAGTGCGGAAAAACTAGGGTGGTTGTATGATGTAGTAATATTTATGCATTACTGTGCAATGTATATTGTTGAAGGTTGTTGTCAACATCTTATGTTAGGTCCAGTGACCTTGAAATAACCTTGATGACAGTCTATGGCAGAGTGTTCACATTATGATAGTGTGTACTGTAGCCCTTAAATAATAGATTGCTTGGATTCATAAGTCCTAGCCTTGAAATTGAGCAGAATTGAGTTGGTATTAGAACACTAAAGATGGTGTTATTGTTATCTTTGTTTGAAGACGACTAAGCTACAGAGGCATGCATATGTTGACTTAGTGTTTTGAGCAAGATAAGTTGGCATTCATTATTGCAAAGAATGAGAATACGGGACTGGAATTGTTTGCATGCAAGGTATGCTTAATTTCTCATGTTGAGAAGTCTGTTATGACAGAGAGTCAAGATTTCAGAGTCATCTTCAGCATTAGTATGAAGCAGCCTTAAAAGGAGCAGTAAGGAATATTTCATAGTCAGCATCGTTCGGACATAGGTATTGTGTGGCCTACAATAGTGTAAGAAGGAAGCATTGAATGTATCATCGTCATCAGTTTGCATCAGCACGTTTTTCAAGTATCTCATCTTCCAGTGAGCATTCATTCAGCAAAGGTTGGAGGAGCATTGACAAAGGTTTATAAGTTGAAAATGAGTAAGGTATTTGCATGTTGTCACATATTGCAATTAGAAAAAATCACTTTGCAAGATGGTTTCAAGATACCGTTTTATAAGCAGCTTCATTGAGCATTCAAAAACTATAGCAGGCAGTGACATCAACATTTTGGAGACATACTAGTGTGATATGACAAGAAAACCTATTCTACTACGGTGACCTATATAGCAGTGAAGAAGATCACAAAAGATAGTTGTGTCCTATATAGCAGTGAAGAAGACCACAAAAGATAATTGTGTTGCACTGATACCAGTGACGACATTCTTGATGCATGACCAGGGCGATATATATAATAATGAAAAAAAAAATATTTTGGTTATAGAGTAACCCTGTCGAAAACTTGGCAGAGCACTGTTAAGATGCTATGACTCATATTGCAATGGTACAACAGTAATGCTTTGAGCATATTATAATGTTGTATTGTAAAGAGTGATCTTGAATTTGCAAAGGACTCATGTACATGTGCAGAGTTTGTGGTTGAGTGATTCGTGACAGTGACACATTGTGTACAACAATGACCCTTGGTGTATGATAGCCACATGAAAAAGCAATGACCTTGATGATAAGAGTAAACGGTGAAGTATAGTAAGTGTCAATAGTGGCAGTTGCAATAGCAACAATGAGTGTGCACGGTGATAGTAGTGGCATTAGCGATAGTGAATGCGAACTCTGGTAACAACAGCAGTGGGGAGTGGGGGATGGTAGCAGTAGCAGTAGTGGTGGACAGAAGTAGCAGTAGTAGTGGTAGACAACAATTCCAGTAGCAGTGGACAACAGCAGTAGTGGTGGACAGAAGTAGCAGTAGTAGTGGTAGACAACAATTCCAGTAGCAGTGGACAACAGTAGCAGTAAATTGCAGCAGCAGACACTGAAGCTGGATTGTTGTTGAGTCATTATCCTTGGTACAAGAGCCCAAATATTTTCGGGGACCATTTGCTTCCTTCCAACTTTGCTGGTAAAACCCCTGGGGAGTTTTATACTTCTTTCCAGATTTATTTGGTAAATTTGTATGCACATCATACATAACATAGCATTTGGTTGAGACAAATATTTGGTGTACTGTCCAATGAAACGAATTCACCCTCTTTTCAGTATTTCCAAAAAAGAAAATATGTCAACCAAAAACTAAACTAAGAGTTATTTTAGTTAGATTAAATCTCTCTAATCCAATTAACCAACAATTAGAATAAGTTTCTTAAATGCAATTAACAAATCATTACAATAACCAATACATTTTATTATTAGTAATATCAATTAATATGTACAAGACAAATAGAAGTTAATATCTTTACACCCTCCCTTACTAAGTACTTATCTTGATCTTCTAGAAAGAGCTCCATCAAGATATCTCTATAAAGGAGTAGTTAGCAAATTGAATTGTTGAGTTATCTCCCAAATTTAATTAATAACCATCATCCATAAATTGTTGCATAACCTAATTAGCAAACTAAAATATATATGCAAATCTCTACAACTAATAAAAAAATCCTTCTCTAAATTCACAACTTCCATCTCTAAATTCACAACTTCCAAACTAATTAAACAACCATCCACAATAAGCATTACTACCCCTTCATGTCTTGGGGATACAATTGCTCGAAACCACTATCAATTCCCTATTGAACTAGGGGTCAATATTCGCCGATTATAATTCCCTATTGAACTATGGGTCAATATTCGCCCATAATATAGAAAATAGGGAACTAGGGGTCAATATTGGCCTATTATATAGAAAAAACAGTTTAGAAGGTTCCAAAATCATTTGACCGTAAAAAATTTATCATCATTTATTTTACAATACAAAATAACAATAATAAAATTTTCATTCTAAAACTAATTTAGCTACACCGTCAAGATCTTAATGCTTTACTGCAAGCACTATTTTTTATGTGTGTCTGCCATTATCATGAATCAAGAGTGTTATAGACATTTTTGGGCACTGCAACCCCAATCATAAATGTCCATAAACCAAGGGCTCTTAATTCCTAAAAGTGTTGTTCCAACCTCTAAAAGAACAAGGTCAACTGATTACATCATCTCCCAGAAGTTCTCCATGAAAAACTGCTCAGAACTGGTCAAAACTGGACCATCTCACCTGCTCCATGGTCAAATCGTGCTACATCCCACATAAATACACATAGGAGGTGCGATGCATCTTGAAAAGCCCTTCTATGGGATGTGATGGGCGAGAGTGGACAAATGGCAGGGTCAATCTGCAAAGTGGAGGATCATGGAATCTTCTAGAAACTTCTCCTGTGACACTTGCCTCTCTGCATTCGCCCAGAGATGAGTAAGAGATCATCAATCTCCAAGTGGAATCAAGAACTATCAGAGAGAGGACACTAATCAAATCTCAAAAGCTGACTCACCCCCCTTGCAAACATCTATATATGGATCCCTCATCCCAGAGATCCAGAGGCTGGAATTTTGTATCTTGTAAGGAAGTGCTGCTGGTTTCTTGGTGCAATATCATAGTGTTGGGTGATTTAAGCTTTTCGTGAGGTGAAGAAGGGATTTCTTGATGAGAGGATGATGCTGGGTCAGAACGATTGGTTGTAATCCTCTTTGCTATTTCTTGATTATTAATAAAGCTATTCAAGTTTTCCTCCACATTCTTGTATGATTGATGGTATATGCATTTGTGTGGTCAATATATATCTGGTCCTATGTTGTTTATGATAATAGATCTATGTTCTTGGATAGTGTTATGCTGCTTTGATTCTACAGGTGTTCTTTGAAACTGGGTAAACGAGGAAGCGAGTGGCAAAGATCTATCAGAAGGGAGAGGAATCAAGCAAGGAACCAAGCGCAAGACAGAGGTTGGTCTTATTTATTCCCCTTTTATCTATTTCTCATAAAGGAAAACGAAAGTAATTTTAGTTTGTTTGTTTCTAAAGTAGCTACCAGCCTTAGTGGGACTAGCAACTCTGCATAGACACTAGATTTCCCAATAACAAAGAGAACAAGAACTCGAAGTTTGAATTGACGCTGAGCTAGGTGCTGAGTTCTGGAAATTGACTTACAACGTAAGTATCTTCCAGTACCTTGCATATCTATTTGACAACTGTAAAGTTGTACTGTGCTGCTAGCTAAGAAACACTTTATGGAAGCACCATTTACCAGAACTTTGCAAGCTGAAAGAAGTCTCTTCAACGCAACTAGTTTTCTCACAGTTACTGTAAAGAGGATGGACATCGCCAGCACTTGCATTGGAAGCCACCATGAGAATCATCAAACTTGTCAGGTCTCGATCTGTCATCGTTGACGCTTTCAAATGTATTATCAGAAGAAACGCGATTCTATGAACCGAAGAAACGTAATTCTCCAAACATTGGGAGCAAGAACTCATGCGACTCTGTTCCTTGAATATATGCACCAACATATGACACACGAATCTAGTTCTTTTCTTCTTCAGTTTTTAATTCGGAAGAGCTCCTAATAATCTACTCTGGTGCAAAAATATATTCCCAAGCCCAGGATTTGTCGTCTTCACAAATCCAGCCTATAGTATGTATGAACATAAGTTACGGGTGGTCAAAAATATTTAATTCTCTTCTAAACTATTTGAGGTGTGTTAACTTGGAATTGAAAATCCATGGATTCTTACGAATGAAAGAATGAAAATAACACACAGTATCCAAGTTTGTTGTCGGTAACTTAGTATGGACTCTTCCGGTATATCTCTCACAAACAAATTGCACAAAAAATGTACATGCTTCTGACACATTTATGGTGATTTAATGTATTTACTTTTATGGTAATTTAATGCTAATTTAATTATACATATTTAATTATTCATATATATATATAAATAAAAATAAAATAAAATAAAATAAAAAACAACATTTCTCACATGTTTTGAAGTTACATCTAGAGTTAACTCTAGTATCAATTTAGGGAAAAAAATTACACAAATATATTTTGTTTTATATTATCACTAAATATATACATAGAAATGTATTATGGTAAGATATAAATATTATGTTAATCACATAATCAATTAATTAAGAAAATATTTCAATTTTAGTTAGATTAAATCTCACAAATCAAACTAACTACCAATTCAATAACTCAAATAATTCATTTAACCAATACATTTTATAATAAAAAATATCATTAAAAAAAAAAAACAAAAACGAAAAACAAAAACGAAACATAATAAAAAGTAATCATTCAAAATACACAACACAAAAAAAAACAAATGAAAGTTAATATCTCCGGGACTCAAAACTACCCACACTGTAAGACTTCCATTTTGTCTAGTGGAAAGAATGGTGCAAGAACTAATTCAATCATCATTCTAATGTGCGTCGTTTGATTGATCTATCTCAAATGTCTGGCTGTAATAGATTTCTGATTTGTTGGCGACCAAGTGCTGTCTGTGATTGTCCTCTGATTTGTTGGTGCCCTTTGATTTGCTGGTGTTACATGAATATATTATTTTTCTGTCTGACCTACTAAAATTCAATGGCTGCCTCTGATTGTTTAGCATCTGATATTCACATTCCACAAATATTTGCCTATCGAGAGAATACAGTTTCGGACTATTAATTTGGACTTTGCATGGAATAGGTAAATAATTCCTCTTCCAATATCAAGATGAGATTCAAAGCTGGGCTTTCGAGTTTTGCTCACGCCCATTCTAATCTGGCATTGTTATCCCCGGCTTTCTTTTCTAACAGTCTCTGATTCTCTATTCATCTATTAACATCCTATTATCTCTCTTCTAACAGTCTCTGATTCTCTATTCATCTATTAACATCCTAATATCTGGTGAGAAATTATTCTTATATGTCTTGATCCGAGCTCTTACTAATTGATTTTGAATTAATCGTGCACTTAGCAATAGTTTTCATTACCATTTGGATTTCCAAAAAATGTCCATAACGCACTCCGGGTGTAACTTTAAGCTTATGATGGGTATTGACATTTCCTGCATCCTCACCATATCATTAAAAACTATACAACTTAAATTAGGAAATCTACATATGCTTCATTATCTGAAGTGTACTTTTATAATGCAAGCATCTATGCATGTAACTCACAAATCATAAGCAAATCATACAGCTATTGATACAACCCAGAAATCCTCACTCGCGAAAAGCTGTTGAGTCAACCCGGAAACCATCACCTGTAAACAGCTATTGAATCAATCCAAAAGCATTGAACGATCGACTGCATTTGGAATTATTAAAATTTCCCATTATTATTAGAATTGCACAATAATTTTATCTCTCCAACCATCCATTAGACGGCTTGAACACTTAAATCCAAGGCCACTAAAAGAAATTAAATGTAGTATTCAACTACACCGGTTTAAGTAGTTTATAATGAAGTGTTGATACAAATTTATCAATCAAGATCATTCATTTATTTATATATTTAATTTTAATTTTAATCTTAATCTTAATATGTTTTTTCGATATTAAAAAAATCGTAAAAAAATGCGTAAGAAAAAGAAAGAAAGAAATCATAATAAGAGGATTTGAATTATGAAAATGATGAAAAAATTTAGAAAAAAATAAAAGTTTTTATATGAGTATTTTAGTTGTTGTTCAAGATTTTATGAAAAAAAAATCTTTTGAATATGTTTTAAAAGTTGTTGTACACAGATTAATGAATTTGGAGAGAGTTTTTGAGATGTTTATGATAATTAAAAAAAAGGTTCTTGGATGATGGATTGTTATTGTTTATAAAGATGGTCATATTAATGACATGGTTGTTGAGATAGAGTGCATGTAATTAGTGCATGCATGATAGATTATTTTGATGTTGAAAAGTAATTCATCCCAGTAGAAGAAAGTAGACCACATTTTCTTTCGTGGGGTTATAATATTATCTAGTCAACCAGCTGTATGTTCATTTTCTTATTTGTGCAATGATATGTTCTTTTTCTTAGTGGTACAATTAGTTATGGTTTAAAAGCATTGGGTTATGTGAAAAATTTTCTTCTGGTTGGATGAAGTGAATGTTAAGTGAATGGTGTGTTTGAAATATAACAAGCATAAATCCATCTTAAATTTGGATCTATCAAGTGCCAAGAGGGATTGAATCTCTCAAGGTGTAAACTTCTTTTTTGAGTGCAAAACTTGAGGAAAGATTTGCTCCTTGAGAGATTTGATCCCTCGGGAGTTAAGATGGATCTATGCTAGAAATATTTATTGTTTTTTTATTTATACTAATTATTTTTTATTTGATAAAATTTACCTCACACCAACTTAATTTTTCATGCAACATTTTATTTTTGTAAATATTCCAATTCCAATTTCATGTTAACATTTTACAGGCAACACACAATATTTTAGTGCTCTAAATATTTCAATTTCACCTAACATTTTACATGTAATAAGAGATGACTTGTGATTTATTAGTATCACATTTTGACAAATAACATTATAATGGTTTTTTACATTACAATCTAAACCTAATCTAATTGGAATGAGGAATGGGGTGTTCATAAGATTTACACTTTGCTGAGTTTGTTGTCTCAATTCATTACTATAGGTTACAGATTATATAGATTAAGAACTTAGAACTTTTGAAGATGAAACATACCTTAACTTAGGGTACTCCTTCTCTAGATGAACCTTATACTCTTTTTATTTTCTTGAATTTTACATTTACTATCCATTTTGCGATTAACATATAATTGTATATATGTTCTTTTTGTTAAAAGTTAAGCAACATATTCAATATTATTCTTTACTTTTCAATAATTAGCAAGCATGTGCTTTTTGTATTTTTAACTTAATGACAACATCTCCCTCATATTCTTTATTTTTCATCAATTAACTTACCCATATTTTCCATTTTTTTAACATAATATTATGTGATAAAATCTCCCTCATATTCTTTATTTTTTATTAATTAGCTAACATATATTTTTAATTATTTTTTTTAAGTAGCTTTATATGACAACATCTACCTCATGTACTGGGATCTAGAGCGCCTCTTGGCGCAATCACAATAGCATTGGGTTTCATAGACTAGTGAAATAATCAACCTAAGTGCAACCTCATGTACTGAGTTGTGGAGTGCAGCTTGGGGCAATCACAATAACATTGGGTTTGATAGACTACTGAAAGAATCAACCTAAGTGCAACAAGATATAGGAAGGAGAGTCACAACAACTCCTTGCTACTTGGAATTTATAACAAAAAATAATGTCTCAAGAATCAAACTAAGTGCAACAAGAGATAGGAAGGTGAGTCACAACAACCCCTTTCTAATTGGAATTTATAGCAAGAAAGAATGTCTCAAGAAAATATAGCTAGGAGAGAAAGGGAAGGGAAAGAACACATGCATTAGAGAGAAAACTAAGCTAACATATATTTCTTATAATATATTGAAGAACGTAATCAAAATTATAAAGGAAGAACCATGGAATATGGTAAAAGATAGTGTTATATATTTTCCGAGATCATAAATAGTACCTGACACTAAGTTCTATTCAAGGAATTCAACATAACCCTATTTATCTTAGAGAATTTAGGTGTTATGGAAGATAGAAGACATAAATTCTTGAATTTTTTTCTTCTATGCTTTAAAAGAGCCTCAAAGATTGTAACCAATTGCATATTGAAAAGGAAGGAATGGATCTTCATATTATTAAAACACAGAGAAAATTTTCTAGCTACCATAAACTCCTAACTAGTAGGTTATGTAGAGAAGAACATAAGAAAACTACCTCTACATATCTCCATAGTAGGAGCAAGCTTGAAGAAAAGAAGCATAAACAATTTCTATGTTCCCACATGTCTATGGACAATAAAGGAACCAACTTAGAGTTTTAAGTAGTTTTGTAGAGATAAAAAAATAGGCCTGGTAGCCACTAGGACTAAAGAGAGAGTTTATAAATAAATTTCCACAGCATCTATGTTGATCTGAGTGGGCTACAAGTCTATTGTTTAAAAGTCATTATTAAAGACAAAGCGTGAATTAGGACTAAAGAGAGAGTTTATAAATAAATTTCCACATCATCTATGTTGATCTGAGTGGGCTACAAGTCTATTGTTTAAAAGTCATTATTAAAGACAAAGCGTGAATTAGAATTTGTGACATGTTTTGGTTTAAGGGATACATTTTTAAATTGATTAATCCATAGAAAATAGGAGGGAATGAAATTATTGAGAGATATTGTGTTTTATTATTGAAGCTGTTAAAAGATAAGACAAAGAAAAATTGTGTACAAAGAAAAAAGAAAAAACATTTTACACGAAACAAATGGAGGTTAAATGGAAATGATTTGAAAAGAAAAATAAAATAAGGTGAAGGTTAAATGGAAATGATTTGAAAATAAAAATATAATAGAGGTTAAAGTGACAAGAAAGAAAATAAAACAAGAGTCATAAAACATTATAGATAAATTTGTAATAGTATTTGCAAAACTTTTATTTCAAAAATTCTTGAAAATTTATTATATATATATATATATGATCTAATTAAGTCCCTTTTCATTAAACAAAGAAAATAATTTAAAAGTCCTTTTCATTAAACAAAGAAAATAATTTAACTTTTAAGGAAACCTCTAACCTTATAATCTAAATCTAAAACCAATATTATTTTATTGTATAGTTGCATAATCTAAATCTAGAACCAATATTACATTATTACATAATTGTTTTTTTTAATATAAATATCATGAACCATTTTTATAATAATATTTTGACATCAATATTCTTGCCTCCAAGAGGCAATGAATTTTATTAACTAGAATTTTATTAATTGAAAATTAGTAAAAAGGTAAATACTAGTATACGCGGTAATTTAAATTATACTATTTCTCACATTTTTATGTTGGATTTATTAAAAATGATATTAGAATTGGAATGAAATGAATCTTTTCTTTAAGAGTTCACACTATTGTAATTAATGAAATCATATTAGATGGGAAGAAGAAAAATTATAATAAGTTTCCATGTTGTATTATGGTACATGATTTAAGATAAGTGAGAGTGTGTATAACAAATACATTTTTATATAATGTAGAATCAAAATAAATAAGAAAAGTCTAAGAGTGCGTACAAAAATTAGTAAGGAAAAATAGTGATAATGAATTTAATAACACTTAAAATAAAAATTTTGTTTTGTTTCATAAAGTATTGATAAATTAACATAAATACTAAGCTAACATTGACATCATTATAAAAACATTAAATTATAAAATTTAATAAAAAACTTACGACCCAAAATTAAAACGTAAGACTTTATGTTTCAATATGTTTACATACGTGAGTTTAATCACTATAACTATAAATATTGTGTTCGGTTTTGTGTCTTACTCTGAAAAATTATACAAAATTTTAAATATAACACATAAATAGACCTTGAATCTATGTAATGTTTAGAAAAAAAAAAATTATAATATGGGATACCTTTGTTTCAAACACATTTACATAGCCCCGAATCTATCTCTTTACAATATTGTGTTTGGTTTTGAGTCTGTCTTTGAAAAATTATACAAAATTTAAAATATAACACATAAATAGACCTTGACTCTATCTAGTGTTTAGAAAAAATTGTAAGCTCTAAACACATTTACAATAACCCTGAATCTATCTCTTTGAAGCATTTTTTGAATGAATCAAATACTCAAACAAATCAATTACTTAAGAATAATATACTTTTACAGAAAGGGATCTTATATAGTAAGAGGTTATTGAGGGGTTCAAATTGTAAATAGCAGAACGTCTCTTTTCTAGTCAATGATAAAGACGTTAATATTATTGGTTTAATATTTAATGATGGCAACGAGATTTGAAGTTCGAGATTGCCTAAGTTTCTAGGAATAGAAAGGGTTGACATAACGTCTATTGTTTTCTGAATAATAATAGTGTTAAAAGAAACGAACAATGAAATACTATTTGTCTTGGGACCATGTTGAATTTTAATTTTTTAATTTTTAATATTAAAATGATAAATATAATATAAAATTATGTTTTAAGATATTTCGAAAATAATTGAATTTAAATAAAAAAAATTATGGTAATAAGTTTAAATTTATATATAAAGAATGAATTTTAAACATTAATTATTTTAAAATGAATAATTTAAAAAAGTGAATAATAGGAAATTTTGTTTTTAAAATATAATATTATAATAAATAAGTTTATTAAAATATTTAAATAAAATTATTTTTAGGTTTATAAAAATACTTACTACTATAGGTTGGTTTAGAGGAGCACATGCAATAAACCCGAGAGGTGTATTGGTTTATTGATAAAAACCTAAGTTAAATTATAATTGATATAATTATAACATATAAATTTATCTTGTTTATTTATTTATTTTTTTTTGGTAAGTGAAGGATTAGAAAATCAAATTTAAATTGAACTAATGTTAACTTGGCATTTTATAAATCATATGAATGGAAAATCAAAAATTTTTAATATGGTTTTTAGAGCTTTGATAAAAAGATAAATTAAAATATAATTAGAATTATTGATGATGATGATGGTTAACGTCGGCTGAGACCAAATAATGATCTATCGGACCTAAAAAGACAAATTATTTATTTTGATTTAAGATTTTATTCCTATGATCAAAAAGCTTGGAGAGAAGCCTCCCGAGTTCACTATAATTTTGGCATTGTAAAAGGCTAGGAAGGTCAGTATTGTAACAAAGGTTGTGAAATTGAGATCTAATGTGGTTGTATGCAGGGCACTCTAAGAGGAAGTGGTTTTCATCCTCGATGCTCATTTTCTCACAAATATGGCAGATCCTTTCCATCCATGGCGTTTTAGGAACTGCCCAGCGGCCAGTTTCACTATGGAGCTCATGAGAATTCGTTCTAATCTTTGCTATATTAATTTTCTTCTTTGAGCTAGTTAGAATAGAGAGATGCTTTTGATCTTCAAGGGTGGGGTTGATGACCTTCTTATAATAACTTAATTTTCTTTTAGACGATAAATCTTTCTCACACCACAATTTTTCTTTGAACTTAGAAGTAACAATATCTTTAATGTTATTTATGTTTTGCAAAGCATCATTCTCATTGATCTCCTAATAGTTTAGCCAGGCCCTTGTGTCCTTATGCCATCATCGGTTAAGCCTTAGGTGGTTTTGGCTGGAATTTAAAGCTAGCTTAGGAAGTCTATGATTGTCTATGTTATTGAGCTTGTGCTTGTACAACAGCAGAAACCTGCACATAGCTAGGCTCTCAATAGGAGAAAGACCTGCTTCTATAAGGAGAATAGGATAGGGTGTATTACTTTTAATTTTCAGGTTATAAGTTATAAAACGCTTCTGGATTTGCTCAATCTTCCTCCATGATTCTCTGGAGATGCTGCAGCCCCAAACTTCACAGCCATATAAGATAACATGAGTGACTAAAGTTAGGTGGAGGGTTAAGAACTCAAAATTTAAGTAGAATGAATTCCAACTTACCATTTATATAAATAGTATGAATGGAAAATCAAATTATTTAATATAGTTGCATTTTATTGGTTTTGTAACACAGATCTTAAAACATAAAAAATGATATTTATTTATATTTTATTAATGACTTTTATTATAGATTTCAAAATATTCTTTCAAATTAATACCTAATAAAAAAGTTATTTGTTTAATTTCCCTCTTTCTATTAAACTTAAGAAATATTCTGAAATCCTCTTCCCTATTAAATTTCAGAAATATTCTACAACCATACTTCAGAAATATTCTAAAATCCTCTTCCCTATTAAATTTCAGAAATATTCTACAACCATTTCTAGAATTTCAATCAAGTTGGCCAAAAATTATATTAATCTATTGATGTACTGCAGTATATGGAGGTCAAGTTGCTGGTTCAGTTGCCGACAAAATACTTTTAACATATACTGAAAACTTTTGGACCTAAATGAGTATTTCAACAAAAGTCTACCTGTTATGTGGCAGGGGAGAAACGTAAAGAGAGGGGAGACTCACCCTCCCGAGTGTCTATATGTGGCTTTGTTCGCAAGGCAGTTGTTCAAAGATACTGTCATATGTAACCGTTTTAAAGGCTTGTTCACGGTAAATACTGCATTTGTTTTCATTTCTTCACGGATAATAGTTGCTTAGTTCATTTAACTTTATAATCATGCGCATCTTAGTTTCTCCAAAAATGTCTTGAAGGTTTTTAATGTACCAATCTTGTTAATATCAATCTGGTTAGAAAAAAACTTCTGCCCCAGAATGCTAATTTCTTTGATCCTACGTTGTCTTCTTCTAACATGGTAAATAATAATACTCTATCTATTTAAATTCAAACATTACTGCGATTCTCCGTAAAATTCCTTTCTATCTATCAGCTATTCGAGTGACCAAATTTATTCTATTTATTTAGAACCGTCAACAACTCTATCACTGAATATGCATTTCTAACCAATATGTGATTCAGTTCATTAACCAAACATTTCTGACAACCTTGAACGAGTTGATTGCTCGATATGCATTTTTGACAAAACTGTGATTCCATATCATCCAAGCACTTCTGACAGATATGTATTTAGATTAGCTAGATGCATAATATAAGCTTGACCGAACTTTGAAAACATTCTTTAATGCGTCCCAAAACATTGTGGACGAACTCCATTGCTCCTTAAATCCTCATTCTTGGTGAGTGCTTATCAAATGCCAAAGTTTCTGGTAAAGGGTGTGCATGTTAAAAGTATTCAGATCAAGCACCTGCATCGTTAAAAAAACATATAAACATATGTGCTTATTGCTGGCAGAGGAGACATGTGCTTTTAAACATGGATGAAAGAGATGCCCATGTAGAATGTGTGAACCTAATAAGAAAGGCGGCGTCCTAATAAAAAAAACAGAGAGTTTTTCTTAACCTTGTTTTGCAAGCAAACAGAAGGTCCACATAAAAACTATGAATTTGAAGTTTTAGCAGCGTAATTGTTTTCCTGTGGTTTTTCGTGAGAGTTAAGATTATCTTATTCGTAGAAGAAGAACGTTATGTTATCCAGTGACAAAGAGTATACGAGACTACCTTGGCATGTATGGTATGATAAACTCTGTTGTTAATGGCAGATGAAGCAGCACTCACAACTTCAAGTCCATCTTCTTCCAAAGCCAAAAGAATATCAGAGTACATGATATCACGTTCCAAAATGTTCGTCCAGATCTGGACACCCGACCCCACTGAATTTATTTTCACTGCAGGGTCTTGCCGATCCAATCCTCCGAACGACCCAGATTTATTGCAAAATTTCTCCAACGAAACTTTTGCATTTTGGTCAGATTTAACCTTCATTTTCTCTCTTTGGGCTGAAAGTTCTTTGACTTGTTGCTGTAGATGGTAAACGTAGTTCACAGTTTCCAGTACTCGTTCTGCCGCTGTTCGTTTTCCCTTCACAACAGAACATTCAACTTTCATTGGATAAAAATATACAGAATATTGTTCATGTCTCAAAAACCTAGATATTGAGCAGAAGAAAACATACCCGGAGATCATGTTCCGGGAGTAATGATCTAAGCTGTGAAAAAAGCACTTTCATTTCTTTACGACGTTGCCTTTCAATCATTTTGTGATTTCTTTTGTCTTCCGTGACGGAGCCTGCTACTCTATTCCGAGACAGACTATCAGTTGGAGAACTTGAATTGCAGATTGTTTGCATTAGGGGATTGGAAAAGCCGGCTAGGGTTTCTAGGGTTTCCGAGTGGTAGGTACCAAATAAATTAAACCTGTGGGCAAAATCATCACTATTATAACTCGATGGAAATGGATCTTGCGCTGGTATACATGGATTGGGATTACTCGATACGCTTCCGACATCAAACTTGTTCTCAACATCGTTATAAGAGAGAAATGGTGAAGGAATACTCATCTTTGACTTTAACTAAAACTTAATTGACCTAATTTCAAAATTAAGAAGAACTTTGCCAGAAATTTACAGACAACCGTGTGAGTCCGCGATCAACTGCAACCTGCTTTAGTACTCTATCAGTTCCGGCTTTCAGTAAAGTACAAATCCCGAATCGATTTGTGATAAACAACCGAACATCACATAAACACATAAAGAAATAAGGTGGGATCTCTTCTCAAAGAGGAAAATGCCCTCCAAACAAAACAAGAGCGTGTGTCAGATCATGTGTGAACATCATAATTCAACTATATGAAAATACGGCTCACAACTCAATCTGATGCGACAACTATTGACGGTACGTATTTTTATTCTTATTTTGGACGTAGGGTAATGTAAAGCAGCTAAATCGATGGCAAAAGCAGCTAAATCTGGAATAAAGATAAATCTCGCTTTTGCTTGAGCGTTAGCGGGCATCGCGAGAAACGTGGTATTTCTTTATGGGACCATTTTAGCGGAAGAACGAGGATCAATCCTCGTTATGCGTAGGGAGAATATTATAATGATAACCGATCGATATTTCAACGTGTGTTCAAAGTCAGGTAGTTGATGAATTGTATACCATGTTCGGCGATGCCATATCCTTTTGTTTAAAGAATATTTTCACGTGCATCATAAAATTTAATATTGATACCAGAAACGCGTTTCTGAACAATTTGTACGTGGTTAAAGTGGTTTTAAGTTATGTTGCATGAGTTTCTGAAACGTGGGAACGTTGTGAACTTGGGTACAGGTGTGGGAATAGCTAGAGGTTTTCCCAAAATTTACAGTAAAAGGCAAAATTTACAAGAAATGGCTAATCAAGCACATTAATATTAAATAAAAAAAATTAAAAAATAAAATTAAATAAAAAAATTAAAAAATAAAAGATATATAGTTATATAATAATCAAAATTAATATTAAATCAAAATATTCAAATATCAAAATCAGTTTAAATATATAATCTCTCATATATATAAATATATTCTCTCTGTGTCTCTCTTCTTGAGTCTCTCCCTTTTATATATATAAAATATTAAAATGTCAAATTCATTATCAGTTCTCTAACACATGACGAGTATTTCAAACAATTTTTCTTAAAAATACAAAGGAACAATTTTACCTATGTTTCTCTAGTTATTCTTATGAGAAAAAGTAAAGCGACTCTAATGGTTAAGCATTGATTGCCACATACAATATGCACACAAACTTTTGCGATACATATACATAAAAAAAAAAAAAATACTCATTGGCATGACATCCCAAATATCACCCTTACATTGAGGTGTCACATGGTTCCTTAACCCATCAAGAGATTGCTCCAGTTTCTCAATTAAGGATATCGGTGTTAAGGATGTCTTTGGCCTTTCTTTCTACGAAGGTTTCAAAAGACCCTCATGTTTTGTGGGCAGTTCAACATATTTGTCTACATGCTTTGTATTCCCCAACCCCAAGGAACATGGGAACTCCAAAAAACAGCCTTCAAAGCTCCCGGAACTTTCCCAAGCTCCCATTGCATTGCAGCTCCCACAGAAAAGGGAATGTTCCCATACAGTTCCAAAGCTTCCGGAAGGGCGGGAACCACTGGAACACGTTTTCCACCTTTAGGAAGCTGTTAGCGTGTAACAGAGGTTTTAAGTTTTTATTTTCCTAATGTAATAAGCGTTTAGACTGTAAATAAGCGTTTAGACTGTAATAAGGTTTTTGAGTGTAAAATTTCAAAAAATCTTAATTTAGAAAGTTTTGAATGTTATTTATATTTAATGATATCTATATTTAATAGATGTCGAGTTATTATATATTTATATTGGTTTTTAGTAATATTATTTATATTCATATAAATTTTATAAAATATCATTTCTTTTAATTTTATTAAAATTTATATATATATATATACATACAAGAAATATAAACTATGGAGTAGGGGATTGTTTTTTTAATATTACGAATAAATGATTGCAGTGAGAATGAACTAAACTGGACTAAGTGAAACTGAACTAGGAAATTTCGATGGTTTTGACACCTAGCAGGTGGTTGGAATTAGATTCTCACTCTCCCTTAATTACAACCACATGAAATTTTAATTAAAATGTATTCTTCTTGTTGTATTATTCAAACCTTAGTTTCTTCATTTGTTTGTGAAAATCTTGCATCGTTCCAAAATGTCTAAGCATGTCATCGACTTCTTAAAAAAATAGCTTGTATTTGGGTTGTTGTCACATATAATCTTCTATAGTGCGCTTTTCATCATCAATGTGTTGCAACATAAGATGAGAATCAAAACTTATCTCTTCAAAACTCCAATTCCTAAAAATTTCATTGATGTGTTCATCATGCATGTTGTTTTCAACATTCATTTTTGCAACTCCTATGTGGACCTTATCTAGAGATGGTGTTGCAAGCCACGCTTCAAAGAAATTTAATTGTTTTTCATAATCGTCTTGTTTACCTACACATTGGAGATCAATGGTAAGTCTAAAAACATCTGCAGAACCACATATGTTATGTTATTTCTTCTCTTCCATTAGAGCTTTCTTCTCTGCGTCTTCCTCTGTCTTTGTCTCTATCTCTTTTTTTTCTCTTTGTGGGCTTCCTTCTTTTCCTCTGCTTATGTCTTTGTCTTTATTGTTTTCTCTTTGCAGGCTTCCTTCTCTGCCTCTATTTTTGTCTCTGTCTCTATTATTTTCTCTTTGTGGTTTTCCTTCTTTGCATTGTTTCTTCAACTGCTTCAAGGAGTTTTTATTCCATTTGGTTTGCAGAATCAAGTGGGATTCTTTCACCAAATATCAACATGTCGATATCATTTTTTTGTTGCATTATTTGCAACCATTCATCATTGGGTAACAAGTTTTCATCAAATCTAACATTCACAAATTGAACTGTTGGATTAACCATAACATTGATTTCTCCAATGGTAGCTTCATTGTCATCAACAAGCTCTATTGTTAGACTCACCAAATTGTCATCAACAAGCTATATTGCCAGATTCACCAAATTGTCATCAACAAGCTTAGTTGCTAGATTCACCAAATTTTCATCTACTTGTGATTGTGCACAGTGGGGTTCATGGGCATCTATTTGCTCCTTCTTTGCTTCTTTTACAAATTCTTCACTCATCATCCACTTGTGGCTGAGCACAGTGAGAATCACCAAATTCTTTATATTCAACGGGATTACTCCCCCTTACACTAAAACTCTTCTTAATGGTATCACAGGCCTCCTTAAATGTTTTTGCATTTGCGATGAGGGAAACACTGCTATTATTTTCCTATTTGTTGTAACTCAACAAACAAATTGAACCACAAACATAGCGTTTTCTTCCCCCTTAACTCTGGCTCTAACAACAATGATTGTGGTCCACAATGACACACTTTAATTCATCCTCCTAAACCTTTTTAATTAAAACAATTTTTTTTTTTTTTAATTCCAAAAAAATAAAACGCCCTTTTCCTTATAAAAAAAATAAATAAAAACCCTCTTTTGTGTCAATAACAAATTCCTTCTCTTCGATAGTAAAAACTGTATATAATAATAGCTTCTCTTTATTTTACTTTTTAAAAAATTACGTATACCATAAAAATAATATTGAGTACTTTTTTAATGAATCACATGACTCCTTTAACAATATCACCACATTTCAAATGTTATATTAAGCCCATATAAATCCTTGTGCTTTCCTTTGAATAAAGCCTTTTCAACGAAGGCATGAAAAAATAATATGCTCTTCTAAAAAAACTTTTGAAAACACTCTTTTAAAAGGATGCTAAGGGGCTCTTTAAAAAATATCAACCTTTAATGTGGATAAAGATTGAAGAACATGGACCTTTTAAAATTTGTGGAGGCTATGGACCTGTTGACGTTGAATACTTCGAACGACTTGGTGGAGTGGTCGTACTTTTATAAACGAAATTGCATTGTCGTTTCTCCCGGCACACAACTTTTAGTTGTAAACGATCAACGCACTTGCTGATGTTAAATGGCAGCATTGAATCACTTTTTTTTGGGGGGTGAATTTCGTAAGTTTTCCAGGTTCAATACACTTGCTCTCTAACACATGGGTGCATTTAGCATTAATTTTTTAACTCTCGACCTTCGTAATTGACTATTTATTCTTTTCTTTTTCTTTTTTCTAGAAGGTGTTTTTAAATTTTTGCTGCTATCTCAAAGAGTCTTATGTAAGTAGTTTTGATGCTCTCACTTCATTCAAGTTGCTTCTCTTTCCAAGATTCTTATGCAAATTAGTTTTGATATCATGACAAAAGATGTAAATTGCGGAGCAAATGATTATTCTTTTCAAAATTACGAATCAGTTTAATAAGATTACATTAGAGAAATTAACAATAAATGAGTGTAGTGAGATTGAACTAAATTGGACTTGTGCTCTCACTTCGTTGATGTTGTTTTTTCCAGGATTGTTATGCAAATTAGCTTTGATATCATGACAAGAAATGTAAATTGTGAAGCAGAGGATTGCTCTTTTCAATATTACAAATCAGTTTAGTAAGATTACATTAGAGAAATTGACAATAAATGAGTGTAGTGACATTGAACTAAATTGGACAAACTCGAGCTGAATTAGGACATTTGGGTTGATAGTTTTTACACCTAGCAGGTGGTTGGAATTAGATTCTCCAACATATATATGAGCTCGATATGTTTCTTTGACATGTTTTATAAGAGTATTTTCACGTGCATCATATACTCTATTATTGGTACTAGAAACACTCTAGGTGTGCCTAATGGTTTCAAGATTTCTTATTTTATTTTATCTATTAGTGTAGTATCTAGAGGATTAAATCTTTCAAAATGTAAACATTTTTTAGTGTAAAATTTCAGGAAATGTTTAAACATAGAGAGATTTCATTCCACTTTACTCTTGGAAGATGCAAAGTTAAGATGAATTTATGTTGGGTTTTAGCAATATTATTTATAATTGTATAAATTTCACATCTCTATGGAAATTCTTACTTTTAATTTTATTAAAACCCATATAGTTACATATATATGAGCTTGGTATTTTTCTTAGACATGTTTTATAAAAAAATTAGCTTAATTTTTTTGATGTGATATGCATGCCATTGATTTTTCTTTGGCATGTTTTACAATTTTTTCAGTTTCATTTTTTTATGTGATATGCATGGCATTGATTTTAGAGAGAGATAAGGGGATTAGGAAACGCGTTTATTGTAAATATTATATTTTCATATGTTTATTAACTATATCTTTTGAATAGTTAATAGCTTTTGAAATATATCAAGGAGAAATTTCTCGATGGTGAATAATATGAGCGGGAGACTAGTCTACACTGCAGGATCCTCTAGATTCATCGACCCTTGGCTAGTGAAATGGTCGTTGATTTTGGGTTATGTATATCGATCTTCCAACCGAGAGTTAGCGATGGTTTTGATCCCTCCTCTATCCCTTGTCTATAACCTATGAATGGTGGATTACACAAAGAAACACAAACTAGGAGAAGAAGAATATATCGACATGGGCAATGATGTTAATGATGTAGATTTCTATGATTTCCCTATTATTGGCCTTTGTGGGATAGTTCAGCTCGCGGAGGTACTTGGATATAGCAATTGAAAAGTGTTTGACAAACATTTCAAACTAGTGTTGGTTCCTAGGGTGGTTTTGACACTTTCACAGTGTCTACCTTTTGAACTAGAACATTAATTTCTAACCTAATCTTGGATCTGGAAATGAAAGGTGTTGGGGACTTAGATCTACGAAAATTTCCAATTTTTGTTAGGTCCATGCTTGGATAATCCCTTTATTTAATGTTCATATAATTATATGTTGTGGTTGAGCTAGATAAAAACATACAACAGTGGACGGGAATCCCTGTGAGAGAGATGAAGCTCCTTTACGAAGGGAGGAAACTGAATATGGAAAAAGGACTCAAAGATTATGGAATCAAGAGGGATGCCACTATCTCTACAGTTGCATGCCTAAAAGGTGGTGCTAGGAGTGTTAGGGAAGCTTTGGCATCAAAACCTTTGTTTTTCAAGGATGCCCTAAGCTTAAGACCATGCCCTCAAACACCCAAGGACCTCTCAGGACGAGCTTTTGTAGTGGAATACTCTAAGGAGACCAAAATATTTAAGGTGAATTATACCATTAACAAGATAAGGATGAAGGAATATAAACAATGGATGATTATATGTTAGTTCAATGCCTTCTTCCCCTCGACATCTTCCCTTTAGGAGTTAGCTTACTAGAATTGGTCCCAAAATATAGATTTTCTATTTTTTTGAAGGGTTATTTTATGGTTTTCTTTAAAAATATTGAAGACCAATAGAAGGTTTTTGACTAGGGGCCCTAGTTATATGCCAATGCTAGGACTTTTATTTAGCCATGGTCCCTGGATTTTAAGCTTCTTACCATGAAGTCTCTGCATGCTCTTATCTGGGTTAGGCTCCCAAACTTTCCCCTCCATTGTATCTAGCCCGATGTCCTAGAGGACAATGGAGATTCTATAGTTCGCTTCATTAAAATAAAACAATGAAATATTAGCAAACAGGTTCATCACCCTTGTTCTCATATGTGTTGAAGTGGATCTTAGTGAGGGCTTACTAGATAAAATAATCCTCAAGTTGGAAGGAAAAGAGTATATCTGACTATTGGATTATGAAAATACAAATTTGTTCAAGTACAAAAGATGTCCACAACCCAGGCACCTTCATAATGTATTTCCTTCTCCCAAAGGGGCATTCTGCTCTCAAGTGTCGAGGAAACCAAGTCGTGTATGGCAGGATCCAAAGCCAACAAGGTACCAAGAACTTTTTGGGTCAAATGAATGATTATTCTAAGAAACATATGACATCTACTGATAGCTCAATATCTCTAGATCTATTTTAGCCCTCAAATGCATTGTCACATCCCTCGGTAGAGGAGAACCTTCCGGTAAATGGAAATGAAAGAACAATAGGTATAATAAAGGAAAATGAAAGAACAATATGTATATAATCATGCTAGCTATTTGTGGTCAAAAGCACACCCATGAGTCTGATCATTTAGATAGTGAGAACGGAGTATTAAACACAACAAAACTGACAGCTATAGAAACATCTAAAAAAAAGAGCAAAGAGTTATATATTCAACTGCTATTGAAAATGATGTAGGATGGATTGATGTTCATAGGATGAAGGGGGGTAAAGATAAACCCTTGAACCACTCTAGTATTTTATACTAGGAATGTATAGATTGTACTTTAGTTGTTCCCATTTTCTGATGTAATATGATTTTTTAGAATTAATAGAGTTTAATTTACAGGAAAAAAAGAACTATATCTTTTGAAATATCATGGTTACCAATATAAATCATTATTATTTATTTATTTTGTTGAAAATTTTATTTGCAATTTTGTTATAAAAAAAAATTAAAATAACAAGTTGAATTTAAACTCTTTATTATTGTTGTTATTTTCACTTTATTTTATTAGTTATGATCAATCTTAATCGTTGATCTAGCAAGCATCTAGAGGGATCAAATTGTTTGACATGCAAAATTAAAAAAAAGTATTGCAGATGAAGAGATTTGGTACCCCTTACCTTTATAGACCATTGGTTATATATGTGTGTGTGTGTTTGTGTGTGTGTGTGTGTGTGTGTGTGTGTGTGTAATTAAAATAATATTTTTAAGTACATAAATGGATTCATGCCTTGAAAAGTCCTTTGGCCACTTGGCTTGTGTAGACTACAAAGCTTAAGCCTTTATTTTTGGATTTTTGTTTTAACTATAAGATCTTGTTTTTTAGATTTCTTTATATAATATATGCATAGTGGTTTGTGTTTAAAATTTTATGTTGAATTTTTTTATCATTTGTTATATAATTTTATATTAAAAATTAAATAAATTACACATTTCATTCTTATTAGTTTTATTAGGAAATAAATGAACTTTTCACTTTCAATTACTTCTTTTCTCTATACATTGAAATATTTTATTATAGTTAACATTAAAATATTATTTTCTTTTTTATTACCTTCTCTCCCTATATATATATATATATATATATATATATGAGATCACTTTCAATTACTTCTTTTCTCTATACATTGAAATATTTTATTATAGTTAACATTAAAATATTTTTTTCTTTTTTAATACCTTCTCTCCCAATATATATATTTGATCTCAAAATAAATTAGTTAGTATAGATATTCAAATAGTTTTATATTAAAATATTTTATACATCTTGTTCACACTTAAAAGTGAAAATATAAGTTTTTTTACTTTTAGTTATTTCAACAATATAAATTATGTTGTTTCATATGGACATTGAAATATTTTAATTATGGTTCAAAGAGAGAAGAAGTATTTTTATCACATCTCCTTCTTACCAACCAAGTATATTCATTTATGTTTTTTGTTATAGAAAATATTGTTTTTTTTAGAGAATACATGTGTCATTTCCACGTTGAGCATGGGAAAAATCACATATCACCCTCATATTGGGTTGTAGAATGTCCCCCTTGGTGCAATATTTTTATAATTATTATTTTTTGATATAATGCTTCATGTAATAGCCACCACTCACCTATAGTGGGCTATAGATATCCTCTTAGTCCAATAAACTAAATGTAACATTTCATATAATTTTGTTATTTATTGATTTACTGTCTTTAGTAAGAAATTCTAAATGTCTCAACACATGGTTGAGTGTTAAAGTGGAGTTGTAGGAAAAAAATCTAGATCTCTTAGCAAATTGTGGTAACCATGAAAGAGGAGGATTCTTATAGCCCCACATGTTCTATATTGAAAATAAATATATGGACATGAAATTTTTATCCACCTTAAAGGGAAAGTAAAAAGTATCATCCCTTTAGCAACAATCAATGTTTCTGAAGAGGCTTCAATAAATCCCCAGTGTTTTCTTCATGCATGCATTACCTAGGAGAAACACCATCTACTATCATCAAAGATCCTGCTCAATAAGTGGGATATGGTCATTCCTAAAGATAATGGAGACCTAATTAGCTAACCATTAGTTCATAATTTAAAAAAAAACAATTCAAATCCATTTTTTGAAGTTGGATATTATGGTTTCTAATTTGAGATAAGGGAAGATTGAGATCTCATGTTTCCTAGTGATCCATGCATCGTAAACTGAGAGGTATCTATCTAAACATTTAATTTCTATATTTTGATCTAGAAGTTGATGTTCCATAAATAGCCTTGACATGGTTGAATCTTCCCTACTTCCCTTTGATCATTTGGGATAATAAATTTTTGGAAAGCATGGAAAACTCATTGGGGGTGTGTGTTCACAAAGCTACTCCCAAGCAAGGATCACATGCATATGCCTAGATTTGAATAGAAGTGGATATAACAATTGAAATTCAAAAATTAGTTGCAAGGAATCTATATAGGAAAATCCACATCTAGGATCTTAATTATGATTTTTTTCCTTTTAAATGCAAGTCCCACAACAATATATGGGAATTTCTTTGTAGACATTCAAAAAATCCAAAAATTTCCCACTCTTATCTAGCCTGTTGGATTAAAGGTGAGGAAGCACAAAGAAACCATTTAAAACCCCAAAAAACCATTGAAAAATCATTCATATGTTTAATTTGTTTGAGATTCTAAACTCTCACTTGTATATTTGAACTCTTCAATGATTATTCCCCTAGAAGCCTAACTTATGTCACCCCTTTATCTACCTTATTCCCCTTCTCATTTATTTTCCTTAAAGAGCCTCTCAAGTGGAAATCGTAAATAAATGAGCATAATTCCTCCTTCCCATCCATGTTACTCAACCCCCCTATGTCATATACACTAGAACAAATACCCGCTTACCTCCCTATCTCTAGTGATGGATACCTTCCTCCTTCCCTTCTCTAATAATTTCTCTTTCCCTTGGCATCTCCTTCACTCTCCCTCCCTCAATGATTTTTTGTTTGTAACCTTCCCATCTATGAATAATACCCTAAAGTGGGATACCTTAAATCCTCTAAGGAGATGTTAATGCTTGGGTTAAAGTCTGACAAAGAAATTAAATAGAAAAAGGTAAATAAATGGAACACACTTGGAATTCAAGCACCATATAATATGTGTTTAATGGAGTCACAAAAAACCCCCCAGATGAAATAATGAAGATAATATCATACAACCTCCGAGTATCAGGCACCACTAAGAAGAAAGACTCTATACGAATGCTAGTATGCTTTAAAAGGGAAAAGGGTTATTCTTTAATACGCAAAACTAGAAAGAAATGAAATGAAATATACACAAAACACAATATTAAAAAGGAATATCCACTTACAAATCAATGTTAAATAAGTGTCTAAGGGTTTATAATTGATGTACAACTCATCAAATATGGGTCTATCGTACTCATTGGAAAACTAGCATTGCTTTTGCACCTACATTGAAGACAAATAAAAAGGTAATATTTTAATAACCTTTATTATCTATTATCTTAATTTTTTGTTGGAAAAATATAATGTTGGGGTCTTTGAGATAATTTAGGGAAATCTCTATGAATGAAGGAAAAACCATAGTTAGAGATTAAAAATGGTCTTGGATCTAATAGAAAAATGGGGAGACATCTTCCTTAGGATCCACGACAACAGCTAGTATAACACCTCATTCCTAGTTCGAATTTACAATTCTTTCCTTATAAGAAAGAATATTTCATTTGTTAAATCCACTCTTAAAAATCTATTTTGGTTTTCCCTAGCCAACCACAAGGGAAACTATACTAGTGGGAAAACAAGATCTTTTTCAACATCCAAAAATTAGCAAAGAGTATAGATATTAGAATGATATCAATTATGTTCTGAGGCATATAGTCAACTATTACAACTATAAATTGAAAAATAAAATGCCAACATGGAAAATGAGCTAAAGGGAAATAAATAGAACCATCGTCTAATCTTGGGGGAGTCCAATTATTTTATTGCAATTGGTTGTTTATTACTTCCTGGTAGCACAATAGGTCTAGAGAGAGGCCAAAATGAGCTTCAAAATGCTTGATATGTCTATATAAACCATGCATAGAGATAATAAAGCATAAGGAGGATCTTCTCCTTAGCTTCATTTTTGTCTAGAAAGGCCCTCCCTAGCAACATATTTAAGTCCCAATAGATATACATTATGTACATATACCTACTGAACCAACCATGGGTTTGGTCAAAATTAGAAACCCCATCAAAAATTTCACTTGCCACCTTAGTATTAGTTGAGAAGAAACATTCACTTGTAATATTCATTTCGACCTCAAATATTTCAACCTAGAAAAACTAGGGAATATGAGAGCATAAAATCCTTGCAGAGGATTCCTCCTTCTTTTAGGGTCTTCATCCATCATGATCCCTATCATAGGAAGAATCCTGTTAGATTTTGGCATGCTACCTTAGCAGATTCCATCCATCTATCTACCTTAATTGTTTCCCTCAATCTCTGTTTAAAATTCCTATCCCACTTCCTTCTCTCCCATCCCCACCCCCTTAGAATACATTAGAAAAATATGGCTTCTCCCTTGCCCTTATTAGCTCAATTTATCTTTGTTTCACTACCGCTTGGATTAAACCATTAGTAAATGGATGATTAATTTCTTTCCTCCAAGGATTATTGAGATTTAGGAAAGGATCCCCACTTTCTCCATCCTTATATATCATTATTAGTGAAGCATTAGAAAGAGAATTGGAACAAGAAAGAAGAAACAAACTATTGGAAGGAATGTAGATCATTGGTGGAATTAAATAAGTTAATCACCCATAATTTGAAGATGACACCTTTGTTGATTTGTGCAGCTTCACTTAATACACCAAAATATTTAAGGTAATCTTACATCAATATTTAAATGCATCCAATAGGATGGTAATTAAGGATAAATGTAAATGATAAGACTAGAAAACAATTTAGGGAATTCTTGATCATATTAATGGAATCTTAAAATTTTCCTTAAAGGTGATTGTAGATCCATTAAATACCTTAAAAATTTCATCTCCATTTCCCCCTTTAGAGATACAAATTATGATCCTACAATTATAAAAACAAAATTTAACACTCAATCCTAAGGAGTATAGTAGCTCTACCCTCATGGATGTCTACTCTTCATTAAATTTTTGTATGTTTGTCTTTTATATATATATGTGTGATTTTCTTTACGTGCACTCGCAATAGTGATCTAAATGCTAGATCACTACTGAAATATGATAGAATAATCGGTTCATCAAAGTATTAGATCTCTATAGATAGTCAATAATCAAAGGTCAATTAGAAGAGCGGACCCATGTAATCAACTATGGTGAATCATAGAATATTTAGCTATTGTGTGATATCCAAGTTATATGTTAATTTATTCTTACCTTTTCTTTAGTGTTGTAACATTATCTTTAGACACCATCTCTTCATGTAAATTATCTCTTCACTTCTACAATTCCATTGTTCTTTACTATGTCATTAGAGTTTTCACTCATGTAAGAAATAAAGATAGAAATGAAAATGAGTATTAAAATTTGCACAAAAAAATGGATATCTAAAATATTTTGTAAAAATAGGGTTTTTTTTAATTGGATAGATATATTGGGAAGGGGACTCAATGAAAGGATTTTTTTTAGTATCTAGTGAAATTAGGGGTATTCTTTAACATCCCATGAATGAACATGCTATTTCATAGGTGGGTTAAGTGAATACCATGTGGATCCAAGACAAACTATAGTCATATTGTAAAATAAAAGAGTAGATTATAATTTATCATGAAAGATCCATACACCTAAATTTTGAGTTATGAAGTTGATGGTGAATTTTAAAATGATGAGTGTACTACATAATGTTATTCCTCCTAATGTTATCTTTGAAGGTTGTGGGATTTTCGAACATCAATAGACAACATTTCAAACAAGAAAGCTATAGAGAGAAGAATAAAAAAAAACTTCTTCATAATAACCTATGAACAATAACAAAACCATAATTTGTAGGTGCAAGATATGTTTTAAATTTCATCAATGATTTTGGTAAGTATATTTGGGTATATTTATTGAAGGGTAAAGATCATTTATTTGAAAATTTCAAGAATTTAGGGAATTGGCTAAAAAGGAATGCAAATGATTTGAGAGATATATAAGGTATTATAATAGATGATAATATGTGAGAAAGACCTATGAGAATATTTTTGCATAATGGTATGTTGAAAGGAAGAGTCAAGTATTGATTAACATGGGATGGGACAGAATAGTTGCCATGTTGGATTTATCAAATGTTGATTGATATTTTTTATTAGGACTTGGAGACTTGAAGCCTAATTATTATCTTGAAGGGATTCAACCTTTATCCTCTCATGTCTTTCATTTATTTTTTATCTAGTGGGTTTTTTGGTTAACCACTAACCCTTTTTACCTGATCAATGTGGTAGCCTTTTTTAACCACCAACCAATTTTATTTCATTGATGTATTCCCCCCTGATATAAAGATAGTACCATTCTCTTTCATTCATGTTTAAATTTAAAAAACATGTGTAATTGGACCAAAATCATGTCCAAAGTCTTCATCATGGATAACTATTTGAAATCATTCCTATTTTGTGATTTCACCACACAAATGTGTCTTATTTGTATTCCTCCTAGGTGATAAGATTTATGCAATTTATTAACATGTAAATATGCCATATTTAGGAACTTATCCATACATAATGAATTTTATTTTTTAGTTTTATTCTTTTAATATCTTTCTAAATGATGATTTGACAATTTGTCTGCCCACAATGAGGAAAAGGATAGAGATCAAAATGTGATGTCTCCATAAGAGAAACATGATGATAATGTTGATTTCTATTAGGAATTATTTTAATTTTATTTACTATCAACATTACTAACATATTCATTAACTTCTATATTATTCAAATCGCATCAAAATTATTTATACTCATAAATCAAACCGGTTTGGGGTAATATAGAATATGAAAATTATTTCCTTTGTCATATTTAGTGACTTCCTTATATTCTTCATAAATGTTTTATTTGTTACTTAAAATTCACATTTAGTGCTGCTACTATCACTCTATGATTTTAATTGTGAATCATCTTCAAAAATACTTATCTTCAACAATTCGCCATATGATTCCATCTCATCATTATTCAAAGAACCATCATCCATGTCATTTGATACCTATGTATCAACCATTAAGTCATGTGTATCACAAATAACATCAAACATTTTTATGACATCATCTCTTGTATAAGTTGCATCATCCATTTTTTTGATTATCCTTTTTTATTAATTTTGGTTGAAGCACTTCAATCACTTTATTCTTAAAATAAATTTAATTTTCAAAACCAACAACTCATTTATGCAATTAATGTAAGGAATATTGAAATTATTTGATTTCGTGACTTTTATTTTGCAAATGTGATTTTTTCTCTTTTACTTATTTTTTATTTGTCGTTTGTGTGTATTTGTCTTCGATCACACTCATTTACTATGCTATGCTTGCATGCTCTTATTTTCAACCTTAAAGTGTCAAATATTACCAATCACGCACAACAAAGTGTATTACAATGATTTTGAAAATAATGTACTTAGTCGATTCAAGCAAGATTTTGCAAATGTGATTTTTAATTTAACATTTAAAAGGTTTACAACTCTATCCTCTATTGGTCACATACTCAAGACCAAAAATATACTTGAACTAACCTATTATAGATTAATAAAAAAAATATATTACATGATTTATAAATTATTATAGGTTTTGAATTTTGACAATGGTCAATAAAGATTTGGGGAATTAGTATTCTTTGTTAGATTATTTGAATGATCAAGATTGGCATGCTCTATTAATCTGTATGTGCATGTGTATGTGTATGTATTGTTTTCTAAATTTAAAATCTGGCTATGAACTAGACACAAAATATTAGAAGCATCCAAAAAATATTGCATATTTTCACACATGAACAAGATGTGCCTAGGATCCCTTTATTCTAATTTTTTGATAGGTCTGTAACACAACCACAACAAAATAAAAGCTTTTGCTCTTACTAATACAATTATCTCCTTAACACTTGAAAGCACAACATAAAAAATTTAACCGAAAATTCTTTTACAAAGTCAATATCTCATAATGGCTTTGCATGTTTCCCTGTTGGAAAAATTGTCATTGTTGTTAAAGGGTGAATCGGCCAACAATTGTTTTTCATTAATGTGCAAAAATAAATTGAATTTGGGTGAATGGGCCAACAATTTTTTTGTCATTTACATGCAAAAATCAATTGAATTTGGGTATAAGGGCCATCTAGATTGGTAACCATTGTCATGCAATTTTGTTTGATAGGTAGAATGCCTTATGAGTCCTCTTGGTTGGAGAGATTTTATTTTTGAAATTTGATGCCCCAAGGATAATTCTAGCACCAACACATTTTACCCAAAGTGTTATGGCATTAAGATTCATTGTTTCCATAAAAGGAAGGTCAAAATTTATAGTTTAAGAGGCCTAAATACATGAGTCCAAATTTGCCTCAAAAGGAGATTATATGAAAGCGAAAAAATGATTTTTAAAGTGTTTTAAAGTCTCCTCTAAACAGGTTGGTTCGTCTTCATCAAATTGGTTTCAATACAATCATGTCATTTCATAAATAATATCATTATGTTGCTCAAGTCATCCACATTTAAGGGATCCTCCAAGGCATATATATATCCAACTTGTGGCTTCCAAATTAGTACGAAAAAATTGAAATAAGTCTTTGTCTAGCCTAACATAGGCCAAGTGTTATAGGGAAGTATCTAACGAAGGCCAAATTTGTGACACATTTCTAAGACAACATCACGGAGAAAACATCAGTATTAAACTAGTTTAAAGTTAGTTCTAACCTGAGTTCAACTTAGCTCATGTCCTTGAGGAAAACTGAGTATCTTAGAAAATTATTGGCCTATTTTATGGCCCTAATCTAGTGTTATACAAGAGCCATAAGCTGAATTTTGTAGTTGATACATACATTGAGTTCTGGATGAAAATTGAAGGTTGAAGAAAGTTTAAATTTTTCTGCATTTCGTAAGAATTTCCGAGTCTATTCCATCCTATATCTGAAGTAGTATAATTACAGGGAGGAATTTTGACTAGAAAAGGACTTTTCTCCTTTTTTTCTCACTAAACCTATCTAAAGCCTACTTCTGGATCACTCTAAGGTCAAGATCTAGGCAAGTTTTTGGCCTTGGCTAAGGCACATCTGAAGCCAAATTTTGATGTCAAATTGAAGATACTCTTCTGGAAGTGGAGCAGACCCTTGGTGCATATTTTTCACATGTTATGGAGTACTTTTTATTATTTTCCCTTGTAGAAAATTTATGGAAAAGTTAAAGTAGCACTTGTTGACCTATACTTCAATTTATTGATGCAAATTCTAATATTTGTTTTGAAGCAGACCCTCGACATGTGTTAAGGCAAGTGAGAGGCAACATTTGTAGCAAACCCTTTTGGAGCAAATCTTGAATTTGTGGCAGACCATTTCTTGAAATGAACTTTAATAATTATAGCAAAGTAGATCATTGAAACCAGTGTTAGAGTCTTGGAGCAAGTATTTGACTTAAATACATAGTGAAGGAACTTGCATGAGTCATTTGAGGATTTGGATGTAGTTGTAATTGAGTCATTGTCCTTGGAATGAACTTTAATAATTATAGCAAAGTAGATCATTGAAACCGATGTTGGAGTCTTGGAGCAAGTATTTGACTTAAATACACAGTGAAGGAACTTTCAGGAGTCATTTGAGGATATGGATGTAGTTGTAATTGGGTCATTGTCCTTGGTACGTGAGCAGGAAAATTCATTTTTATCTTTTATTCTATAAGGTGGCAAAATAGTGCTAGGAAAGGAAGTTGTACCTTCGAGTGAGAGCTGGTAAATCTTGGGATTATGGCCCTTTAACTTCCCTTGTAACATAAATGTATTGTTCATATATATATATCTTGTGTTCCTTTGATGTAATATTATTTGTTAATTATTTTGATATTTAAATAATCCAAAATTTACAAAATAATGATTCACTTCCCTCTTAATATTCCCAACAATCTCTTTTCTCTTTTTTTAAAAGAAAACAAATTCTTAAAAAAAATACATCCCACAACTATTTAAATCTTTTATTAAAATTTATCTTTACATTTTGTGAATTATAAAATTTTAAATTAAAACATTATTTATCTTACTTTAAAGTTCATTATATAGATTGTTTTACGTTAGTTTTAGCCCCCAAACAATTTTTTTTAATTATAAAAAATTATACATAGCTCTGAGTCACTTAGTACAACTTCAAACAATCTACCCAAACATATTTACACGAATTAAGGTATTCATATCCAACTATAAAGTAGAGAAAATCGTCGGATGCACCAATGTACGTATCTTTTATTTGCAATCCATAAAAAGAAATCAAAATTGAAAAGAGAAATAGTCTCATGTACTAGTGTAGATAAATTTTGTTCTGCATTTGCAGTTAATAAAAATAAAAACGTTTGGAAAGGAAATAGTCTCATGCAAATAACCTTTGTTTGCAATCCATAAACAGAAATAGAAAGTAAAAATTAATGAAAGACTAGACTGGGAAGAAACAAACGATAAAACTGAATATTTCGTTGGGCATAAAGAGTTACCTGGCATCTCCGTTGGCGACTTCAAACATGTTTAGGTTGACTGGCCACCGATCTATCGGATAATATCGTTAAACTAGCCAACGAATTTTCTCTTTCAAAGTGGCGTATTTCTCTTCTTTTACAGCTGGGGATTGCACGTGGTGAACTTCGGCCTGGTGGGCTAGTGTCAATCCAGCAGTAAATGGCAAGAAATAGCTTTGAATTTTGAGTTCATTAGATGAAGCCTAGAGGATGAGAGCGTTGAGCAAGAACGAGATAGTCATAAGCAGCAATTCCCAGTAATAGATGAGCTGACAATTTTATCTGGAAAATAGTGGAAATTTTGATATTATTTTGAGAAAATTTAACAAAATTTGAAAAATTCTAATTATATTTACTTAACTTCAAAATTTGAAGTGTCCACTTCTTTTTAATAGTGCTCAATCTATTTCTACCTTAACAAATAACTATTCAAACATTCCCATAATTAATTTAAAAAAATATAATAAAAAAAATTAACCATCTAAACAAATTTATAACCTCTTTAGACCATGTCATCCATTCTATAAACTCCCTGTACTGTACCTGCCGTCAGCCAGCCGTACTGCAAGTTCTGCCAGTCATACTTCTGCTAACAGAACCTTGACTTACTACTGGTGAAACCTTGAAGTATGACTGGCGGAAGCTTAAAGCTCACATTTAAGGGGAATGTGTATAAAGGATAGGCGTCGGCCGGGTCACCATGTGTCTTCGGATATTTTTTTGGGAATACTTCATGACTTATTGAAGGTGGATGTCATCAGTACAACAATCCTCGTTTGTCTGTTTTTCTCTGTCCAGTTGTTGTGACATGAAAGGAGTCGTGGGAGGTAACGATAGTGGGCAAGCTATAGTTCTAATAATATATCGGGCAGTCTGTTTTTCTCTGTCCAGCTGTTGTGACATGAAAGGAGTCGTGGGAGGTAACGATAGTGGGCAAGCTATAGTTCTATTAATATATAGGGCAGTATACATATACTGGTTAGATTTTGTATTTACCTCTGCAATAATGAAACTGTAGCTTCAGAAATATTAATCACCGCTATAGCTTATAACATACAGACATAATCTATGTTTTGTACAGGCACCTCGTGGTCTTTTGACCGTTAATAACAGTGAGCAATGAGTGAAACCCTAAAGAGACACCATACAACAAATCCACAAAACGACGATTTGCAAATAGAAAGGCCACCGATACAGGCCTGTAAAGGAGTACCCTCTGCTGGAGATCGATTGGATAGGCCGATCGATCTTACTGGGCCTAGGATTTCAGCCTACAACTTCTTGATCCAAATGCAATTCTCAATTTTCCTGCAGCTCACACGGTCTCTCATCAAACTGCAATACTTAGGACGAGACACCAACAACTATCGACAACCTTTAAAACTCCTCCATTCTTATATGGAGGCTCCATGCCACATAATAAAACAGATCTGAACATATTCTCTTAAAAAAATCAATTTGAGCCCAATAAAAAGGAATGGTCTACTTTGCTGAGAGCAGACCCCTGATATAGAGTAGAAGCAGATCTGGTGCGAATAGACATTGATCCACACAAATGAATTGGAATTGCTAAGGCTGACAGATAATATATAAAAACCATTTGATCAATTTTCTTAATATCCTTCATATATATTTAATGAGAACAGTGGGGAGTTCTCATGTGGAAATCTTCTTGACTCTACATTCTGGACGCAGCTTGTTCCTTTGTCTTTTTCTTTTATATTATGTCTATCTATTATGACTACAGCACAGTGATCTGTTGTAACTACAACCCGATTTGTACTATCTTATCATCGATAAAACTACAACCCGATTTGTACTATCTTATCATCTTTATCGATGATATCACGAAGAGAGAATTACTAAATAGGTTTTCATATTAATGAGTTTTTCATGTATAATCAGCTATTTTCAAGTTCCAAAATATTTTATGGAAAATTATGATGGTAAGATTATGAGATTTTGTATATCATGTGAAAATAGATTATAATCCAGATATAATAATATGGAAAAAAAAATAATTTATTGTCTTAGATTATATCATTTTACTTAATTCACATGTGTTATTACATATGTAGTTATTAAATTTGTTTGAGTAAAATTTTAGTCTTCATTAAGAGTATGTTTTTATAGTGTAAAGCAAAGATTCTGTTTAGCTAATTAATTTTTTAGTTTGATGTTAATGATTGAGATATTTGTTTAACAAAATAATTGTTTATTTAAGAAGTTTTGTTTTAAAATAATATTTTATGTATTTCTATTTACACAATTATATAATTTTCCATGAATTTGTGTGTAATAACCTCTAGCAAAGTAAATTGTTTATTAATGTGTTTGTCTATTAGTCCTAATTGAAGTCATTGCTACCCAAAAGAAATGAGCCATAGTTTTATGGAGAAAATAGAATTAATGGTTGATGTGAGTCTGCATCAGTTAAAGTAGAAAGGATGATGATCTCCATTGTTGCCTTACATCGAGATAGTGTAAGAATTTAGATGAGTTAGTGTTGATTTGCGTGAATCAATGTTGAGTCTTCTACCTTCCTATCACCAAGCCTTGAAGAGGCTGGCACTATGTGTCAGTGAGATGATCGGGGATTGGGAAGATCTCTTATAATGTTGCCAATGTCTTTCCTTGAAAAACTTGTGCAACAAGCATTGTCCAGTTTCAGATCACGAGATTAAGTCTTCAACGTTAACTTAAGAATTTATTTATCTATGTTTTGGTCTTATAGAAATGGGATCGGGCTTCTTTGCAGACACTATGCCTCCAGGTAGTGATGACTTTGTTAAAATTGGAGAGTTCCCACTTCCTTATTATAGTGAACATGTGGAGGTGGGTAATTCTAATGGGAATGTGTCAAGTTTTTTTGAATATAGTTGAGAATATCATGTGTCTCATACTGTACAACCCATGTAGTTTATGGTTGACCGAGGCCATTTCGGCCACGCTTGGATTTTCAAGGGTTACAAAGGTGAAATTGAAACCCAACCTGATGGAGTGAAAATCATCTTAAAGCCAAGATGACAATTGTGATGGAAATTGATGTCTTGAGAGAATTGGCGAGTTATTGGATAGGTGTAACAAGGTCGCAAGTATCTGGAACAAGGTGCAAAAGCTAGCATGCAGAAGGATGAAAAAAGGTTTTGTACAATTGACCTCGAGGAAAGTAAATGCTTGAGGAATCAAGCATGTTTTCTTGTTGGTGGAAGGCAATAGTGGAAGTAGCACATGCAGCAGTGTTATCCAAAAGTTGGAAATGGATGTTTATAGATTGGATTATGGAATTCCATAGTAAGACCTAATAATTGGATAACAAGTAGGTAAATGGTCTTGGGTCTTGTAGTGTTGTCTATGATGGTATTTGGTATAGTTCAGATTTAATAGAGGGGAATCTATATTTTTAGAGGAGATGTTGAGATTGTAAGATTCTAGAATCAAGGATCCAATTGCAACATGACAAAATCTCAAAGAAACTTGATTTTCAAGGTAAAGAAGAGTCTTAGCAAGAAATCTAATACAATTTTGGTAAAAAAAAATTGGTAATCCAGGTAATGTTCAAGTTTATGACTTGGAATCAAAGTGAATGTACATATTGAGATTCTTGATCTCATTGTCGAGTTATTTTGATATAATTTGTCACTCTAAGAAATATCAGGTCAAACATGGATATCAACGATAATCACCTAAAACTAAGATGAAGATTGAACCAATATACTAAAGTTGAAGATGAAGATGCTAAATATGTAAGTGTGAAATTAAATAGTATTCCTTTCATCTGTTACTAACTCTTACTGATGCATATACTACTACTACAATTTTTTTAAATGTAAAAATTATTATTGAGTCTACATAGTAAAAGGTGTTGTATTTGGAAGGTTGTTCTAGCTATGAGATTTTTCTCCCTAAACTATTTGTCAAATGGTGCACTATAAGGCCTGATTGGTAGGAGTAAAGAAAATGTAAGACTAATATGGATACGTCATGTATCTAGGCTACTTTACTAGAGTGGATTACACCCATTTATATTGGTAGATGGAAGTAAGTCCATAGGATGGCCAATTAATCAGCCTTCATGGTCAAATATATGTTAGGCATTGGAGTACAAAAGGTTCTCAATCAATTTGAGGTATCATTGGTATGATTTTTTTCCAACTAGTACGTCGTGATAATTCCTCAGATGAAGGGAGAAGCATGGATACTTTTTGAGGTGAAAATGAATTTCACTGTTCTCATTTGAGAAACCAAGTGTTGGTTGCAGGAATAATATTTTGGAATGATAAATTTGTTGTAAGGAGGTTAGAGAAGTCCTATATATATTAAATATGATTGGAGTTTGGTACAAGAGTTGCACTTGATAATGCTTGCGGAGGCATTGTGGAAACATATGACATTGATTATGGAAACAATGAAGAATGAAATATAGGATATTTCTTGTAATAGGAACAACAAAAGTCAAATGATGGACAAATAGAGGATAGAGTTTAAATGTTGTTTTGAATGAAAAATGCTCATGACCATGATGTAAGTGATTCACACATTGAAGTTATAGCAAGTTTATATGCTATTTTTGAATTGGTGGGATAGCCCTTGAAGTAGTTTGTACATTGTATCCTCATGAGTTGGAGCATGTATTATAGCTATATCTATGTAACTTGTAAAGGGCATATTGTTGTAAGACCTAGAGAAGAATTCACACCCCTTTATCATGTGTCCCTTCTAATGAGTTTTTCTATTTTAGTTTAGTAGCCTATGCTAGGAAGTACTTTAACACTTTGAAGAGTGGGTCATGCATTGGTTGTAGACTATGAGAGGTGAAGTTTTACATTTAGGGGGAGTTCATCAAAAGGTTGAATGAACCATGTATGTGGAGGGACGTCCTACCTAACCAATGGTTTCAATAGTTAGGTACCCATGTGCTATGGTGGATGGTTGTTTATTTATATGGACATCAATAGTTTGGTGATGTTTGCATGATTGAGGTATAGAGTAAAAGTGAAAGGTTGGACGAGAGGTAGAGTTGTCTAATCAGGAGGTTTTGCAGTTTGTGGTGGAGCATATACCATGATAAAGAGGTTTTGCAGTTTGTGGTGGAGCATATACCATGATAAAGATGTAAACGAAGACCTCAGTTGATGTAGATTAAGATAAGTATTTTTTAAGGGGAAGTGTTAGACTATATAACTCTGACTTGTCTTATGGGTGTGATCATATATTTAATTATTGAATTATTTTCCAACTAAAGGTAGTCTTTATGAGAAGGACTATGTTCCTATTAGTTAGGAAGTTATTGAAGTCTAGTTGGTTTCATCTATTCTCTCTCCTAGATTGGTGTTTGGTTGATATATTTGCTCAACCAAATAATTGTTTCTAAGAAAATTTTCCTAACTTGACACAACATTTTATCTGTTTATATTTGTAAAATTACATTGTTGAAGGGAGTGCTACAAAGATTTATGTGAAATAATATCTACTCTCCCATATTAACAATGAAAGAGTGTATTGATGTCATAATGTAAATATATAGAGCATGTAACTAACTACTTCCCCACCTAGATCTCTTTGACAACTCATTAGTGGATAATGGAAATGCCTCATTAATAGTTAATAATGATAACTTAGAAGAATATGATCTTCAAGTTTGTTATTGTCTTGAGACTCATTACGTAACAATTTTGATGATTTTGTCTTTATTAGAGATAGTGATGATCTAGTTATATGTTTAGAAATAATTAGAAAATATATTTGCTAAGCATCTAGGCCTTATAAAAATATGATGGTAGTTTCTTTCTCAACTTAAATAAGTAATAAACATATTACAAAAATTCAGAATAAAAAATGTAACTATGCAATTCTCCAAAAATACAAAGCTTCCTTGCATCTTTATTTATCTAATTCATATTCAACCTCATATTTCCCTTTTTGTTAGTGTGTCTAGTGAGATCCACTTGAAGACTAAAAAAAAAAGGGTTCAATAAATCAAGCGTACTTATCATTTTAGTACAAATATGGTAAAAATTTGAACCATTTAATTTTTTTCACTAATCCAAAATGGGAAGTATCTCGAGGAAGGGAACTACTCCTCTTATGGGTTTTGCAATAGCTCTATCATCCAACGATAATTCAAAATGGAATTATGGGTTTTGCAATTGCTCTATCATCCAACGATAATTCAAAATGGAAAGTAGCTCCCGGATGGGGAACTACTCTTATGGGTTTTGCAATAGTTCTATCATGAAACAACTATAAACTTTATACTAAAGGAAGAAAAAATATGTAGACCGAACGATCAAAATCTTGAATTGAATCGTACTGGTCTCTGATGGGGTTGCTACTAATTTTTGTACTTGCCATTGCATTCTCCCATTATTCAAACACTTCTGACAACCTTGAATGATCTATCACTAGATATTCACTTCCAACAACTCTTATTCGGGTTATCAAGCAATCATTTCCGACAAATCTGTTATTTAGTATAGACGCATTATGCTCGAGATTTTTGTGGTCCTTAGATCTTGATTCGTGGTGTGGGATGTACTTATCAAAAGGCTAAACATTCTGTTAAAGGGCGTGGATGTTAAAAGTAGCATATGAAACACCTACATCGTTAAAAAACATGCAGGAAGAGAAGCAGGTGCTTTTATACTTCGGCGAAAGAGATGTCGATGTTAAATTTGTATAACCTTAATAGAAAGCAGGCCTCCTATTTATCTACAAAAAAGACTCGAATTCTTACGGACTTTCGACTTTTAGCAATGCAAAAAGTGTGCATAAAAGGCGTCCTACTATTTATGTACAAAAAAAAGCGGGAATTCTTCCAACACTTTCGATTTTTAGCAATGCAAAAGGTGTGAATAAAACCATGACTTTTCTTAGCCTCGGATTTTTAGCAGAATAAATGGTTTTCATTTAAAAAAAATTACTAGTTAAAATTATCTTATCCACAAGAGTCACACTACTGGCAAATAAATTTCAAATACCAAAATTCCAGAAACAAAAATTGGTAATAGACTTACTTTCTTATTGCTTGTATCCACACAAGAAAGAAGAATGTTATCACTGACAACGAGTATAAGAGATTACCTTGGCATTTACGGTGTGGTAGAGTCTGCTGTTAAAGGCAGATGAAGCAGCACTCGCAACTTCAAGCCCACCTTCTTCTAACGCAAATAGAATATACACAGACTCATCTTCCGAAGAGTTCGTCTAGATCTGAACACCCAAACCCACAGTTTATTTTATCTACAGGGCGTTCCCGATTCGACCCTCCATAGAGCGGAGTTCTATTGCAAAATTTCTTGGAAGAAACATTTGCATTTCGATCAGAGTTAACCTTCATTTTCTCTCTTTGGGCTGAAATGTCTCACAGCTTCCAGTACTTGTTCTGACTATTGGTTTTCCCTGCACAACAGAACATCAAATTTCCAGTCAATAAAACCCTAGAGAATGCTGTGGATATCTCGAAACCCTAGATATTGAGCATGAAAAAACCTACCCGAAGATTTTCCGTTGGTAGAAATGAACTAGAATTACACGAAACACATTGGACATCAAATTTGTTGGTCAGGTCGTTATTAGAAGAAATGGTGAATGCAATGAACAAGGACCTTTAATGAAACCCTAATCAGCATTTGAAAATTACGAAAACTTTGCCTAACAATTTGCAAACCAGCGAGTGGGTCCGCGATATTCTGCAACAAGATTAGTATTCGATCACTGCCCCTTTCCAGCTAAGTATAAAATCCCAAACCGTATCCTGATCAACAACCGAGGATCACATTAACACCTAAAGAAATGAGTTGGATCTGTTATCAGACTGAAAAATGTCTTCCACCAAACGAAACAAAAGCCTGTGGAAGATCATATAAGAAGATCCCAAGCCATTTTTAATAAGGAATATTAAAAGCAATAATGAAATTATGGAGGGAAAACATCCAATCGCAATATATTTTTTATTTTGGAAGTACGAAAAATGTTATGCAACCAAGCCGACACGAAAGGCAACATCCAGTTAAAGAAATCGTGCGTAAAGATAAATCTCCTTTTTGCTTAAAATCCAGGGGGCATAAAAAGAAGTTTGGTGGGTTCTTTGCGGGACCACTTTAGCGGCAGCACGATAACTGGGTATGGGTTTCCCAAGACACATATAAAATGTTGTATATTCTTCCATTATTTTGAGCGTGCTTAAGGTTAGGTAGAGTTGTACATAATATTTTATTTTTCCATCATATTTTATGTACATAATATTTTCACGTGCACAATGCAAACTATTAGTTCAAACACGTTTCAATCTAAAGTATAAATATATAATTATTCACATTTTCAATTATTTTTCTAAGTATTTAAAGTTACGAAGTTTCCGAATTTATCCAGTTGACCCATGGCTTTTTCTTTCCTCGTTAAAACGAGTATTTTCACCTGCATAATACGATTAACAATTGGTATTCCACGTATTGGATCATGTTTGGTCTATAGCTCGATGGGTTTATTGTTCCGTGTTATTTTTCATATTTATTGAATTTGTAATTTTCCCCTGTATTAATCTAGATTTATTTTAACTCCAGATTTATCAAGTGATGAGAGGGATCAAGTCTATCGAGGTGCAAATCTTTTTTCTGAGTGTATAACTTGAGGAAAGGTTTTCCTCTTGAGAGATTTGATCCCTCTTGATGGATCTAGGTTGGTTTCAGCGATGTGCCGCCAAAGAAAATATGATTAATTTTATCAAAAATATGTAAAATCATCTGATATTATTGTAATCATTCTAAATATGCTAAATATGTCTTAGATTAATCTAGTCATTTTAATTTTAAATTTGCTTAGTTACCTTGGTTGAGTGATAAACAGTGTGAATAACTTTAATTATGAAAAATGATAAAATAAAAAATTTTAATGTAAAGTAACAATGTAATAGTGTTGAATGATAGAAAATGTGAATAATAAGAATATCATAAATTACAAATAGTCTCATTGTGATTAATCTAAAACTATTTTGTTCTATTATTCTTATTGTCACCGTTGTTATGTTTTTCGTCTTTTCCTATCAATTATATGAAAGTACAACTTAAACCGTAAACCATTTAAATCTTTAGCTCGAGATATTGTAATAAACATCATACCTTGTCTCTCTTTCTCTCCAATATTAATAGGTTTAATTACTATAAAACAAAAACAATGTACATTGTCAATAATTTTGTATGCTTACACTAAAATCAATGCACAATATTAATCCACTCACTTTAAAATTAATGCACCATCATATATCCAATTATCTCAAATGAGAAAAATCAACATCTACACTGAAATCAATGCATCTAATGCAAGAAATCAAATAAGATTAGAAAACAACATTTAAACTAAAATCAATTCAAGCAATCAAATATGATTAGAAATCATCATTTACACTCAAATAAATGCATCTAGTGCAAGTAACCAAATCAGTTTATAAACCAACATCTACACTGAAATAAATGCATCTAGTGCAAGAAAATATGATTATAAACCAACATCTACACTGAAATCAATTCATCTAGTGCAAGTAATCAAATAGGATTAGAAATCACCATCTATGTTGAAATCAATGAATTTATTGCAAGCAATTAAATAGCATTAAAAACCATTTACATTGAAATCAATGCATCTAGTGCAAGCAATCAAATATTATTAGAAATCAACATCTACATTGAAATCAATGCATCTAGTGCAAGCAATCAAAGAGGATTAGAAATCACCATCTATATTGAAATCAATGCATTTAGTGAAAGCATTAAAATAGGATTAGAAATCATTTACATTGAAATCAATGCATCTAGTGCAAGCAATCAAATATGATTAGAAATCCCCATCTAAACTGAAATCAATGTATCTAGTGTAATAAATATTCTTCCCTCTCTCCCCCCTCTATCTATATCTATATCTCCCTCCATCTATCCTTCTTTGTCTCTCTATCTCAACCCCCCAAACACACATCCTCTCTCACTCCATATCTATCAATCTCTCTATCACTCCCTCTCTCTCTCCATCTATCTCTTCTTCCCTCTCTTCACTTTCCATCTATATATCTACCTCCCTTTATCTCTCTATATCACCCCCAAAACATACACTCTCTTTCTCCAATATATCTATCTATCCCTCCCTCCTCCTCTCCCACCCTCTCTCTCTTCCCCTTCTCTCCCTCTCCCCTTCTTCTATCTCTCTTCCCTCTTGTTGTCCTCTCTCCACCTCTCTCTATCTTCCTTATCACTCCCTCTCTCTCCACGTTTATCTCTCTAATTATTTTTTCTTACCTCCCTCTCTCCCCCTCCAACTCCATCTCTCTTTACCTCCCTCTCTCCTCTCTCTCTCTCTCCAATTTTGTTACTATATCCTTCCCTCTCTCCTCTCTCCTTCTCTCCCCTATTCTCTACATCTCCCATTTTTTGTATCTTCATCTCTCCCCCAAACATACACACTCTCTCTCCATCTCACCCTCGCTCTCTCCACTTCTCACTCTATGTATTTCTTCTTCCCTCCCTCTCTCAAGTCTATTCTCTCCTATTTCCTCTCTCTCCCTTTCTCTCCTACCTCCCTCTCTCTTCCTCCATCTCTCTCTCTATTTTCCCTCCAATCCTCTCTCTTCCCCCATCACTCTCCTCCTCCTCTCTCTCTCTCTCTATATGTCACTATATCCCTCCCTCCCTCCTCCTCTCCCCCTTCTCTCTATCTCTCTTTCTTTGCCTCCTTATCTCACCCCTAAACATACACACTCGCTCTCCATCTCTCCCTTGCAACTCCCTCTCTCTCCACTTATCACTCTCTATGTATTTCTTCTTCCTTCCCTCTCTCCTTCTCTCTTGCAAGTCCTCTCTCTTCCTTTCTCTCCTACCTTCCTTTCTCTTCCCCATCCCTCTCTCTCTCTCTCTCTCGTTGCCCTCCAATCCTCTCACTATCTCCCTCCCTCTCTCCTTCTCTCTCTCTCTCTCTCTCTACCCTCCAATCCTCTCACTATCTCCCTCCCTCTCTTCTTCTCTCTCTCCCCCTCCATATTTGTGTCTCCATCTCCGTCTCCATATCCCTCTCTTGCCCTTCTCTACCTCTCACACTCATCTCCTTCTCTCTCTCTCTCTTCATTCCTCCTCTCCCTTATCCCTAAGTCTATCTTCATTTCTCCCTTGTCAACCCTGTATCTCTCCACCTCTATCACTCTATGTCTTTGTTCTTCCCTCTCATATATATCTAGAGTTAATATATATTATGATATATTAATATATGTTATAATATAACAAATTTAATATTGTATTCATCCAAATTTATTAAACTTAATAAACTTAATATTATAATATATTAATATGAATATTAGATTTAATAATAATAATAATAATCTTTTAATATTAATATTAGGGTTAATAATGTTTTTTTTCATGGTATTATTAATAATTTGGACCATGGTATTTGGCCAATAGGCTTCACCTAAATAAAACCTCCTTTTTGAGTGTTAGTAAGTATAAAGAGGTTTATGGAGTAAACATAAAAAGGGGTTTTATTTTTATTTTTATTTATTTATCATATTTCTTTTATTTACCATGGTATTTGGTCCATAGGCTTGGAATATAATGAGATGTTGATTGTAAATCCTATTTCATATATTTTTATTTATTTATCATACTTCTTTATACCTCTTTTATATTTATTTATTTACCAAACCTCTTTTATAAATATAGTATTTCGCACATGGTATTTGGCCCATGGTATTATTAATTATTTATCCCATGGTATTTGGGTCATAGGCTTCACGTAAATAAATCACATTTTTTTATTTTTTGTAAATATAAAGAGGTTTATGAAATAAATCTAAAAGGAGGTTTTATTTATTTCCCATACCTCTAGTTTATTTATATTTTTATTTATTTACCATAGCTCTCGAGTAAATATAAAAAAAAAAAAATTATTTATTTACCATACCTCTAGTTTATTTATATTTTTACTTATTTACCATACATTTTTTTAGTGTTCAAACCTCTTTATATTTTTTACTTATTTACCATCCACATTTTTTTAGTGTTCAAACCATCTTTATATTTGTTTACATATTTAAATTTTTATGTGAGATCTACCCCTATATTCGGTTGTTTACGTTTACGTTTAGTTTTTATGTGAGATCTACCCCATACTGTGGGCTTTACCATTAACAATGGTACGTACTCCAAGTATCGGATCATGTTTCGTCTAGCTCTTTGAGAGGTTTATTAGTCCGTGCTATTTTTCACATCTATTGAATTTTGATCTAGCGTCGTTTGTTTTTATGTGAGGTTTTATTAGGTACCGTGCTGTTTCGTCTATCTTTTCTACATCTATTGAATTTTGATATTTTTGTAGTTTATTACAATTTTCATCAAAGTTGGTAGAAAAATGTTTAATATTTTTATTTTCTCATAAATTCAAAAATAATTTTTTGGTAATCTTAATTGGTGAGTGAGCTCTTATGTGACATAATTCCCCTAGTGAAGTTGTTTTATTTTTGGCATTTTTCAATGCGTGAAAAATAATTTTAAAACTGGAAAAGGACAAACTTTGTGAGTGGTCATTCTGTCTATGAGTGCTCGAACACTATTATGCTACTGCACTATCCAATGATGTCAGAATTGATGCAGTTGTAGGTCCTTTACATAGGGGCTAAATGAATGTCCAAGTCATTGTACGGAATGTCGGGCGAGGGAGTAGGGGGCAAGGATGGAGGTGTTACTGATTGAGAATTAATTATTTTTCCTTATGCAGAATGTTTACTGCGTGGATGTTATGCAACCAACTCACAAAGTAGAAGAAGAGATAGATCAACGACTTCAAAATTAGCCTCTTCAAGGGGGCAACCTCCTTTACATTAAACAAATGAACAATTCTTTGATCATTCAAATGAAAAAACCCCATTTCTATATATAGGAGTCTAAGGGGTCACAATATAATCAGAGTCAGCATAACAATAATAATGTAAGGGCACAACAATAACAATAGTTGGCTTTTATGGGGCACAATAATAACAATATGGGGACTACATGGGCACAACAATAACAATAAGGGGGCTACGCTGACAATAACAATGAAGGAATACACTAGTATTATGGGGATCTAACATGCCCTTCTCCTTCAAAACAATGTTGTCCTCAATGTTTGAGTAGTTATTGATGCTTTTGTATAAAATTATTATCCTCCCATATGGGATTTTCAACAGGTAAGTGCTTCCACTTGATGAGATACTCTAAAATTGATCGATTTCGTAGCTATCGCATTCTTGTTTCCATGACCGTTTCAGGTTCCAATATGATTTTTCATTCCTCGTCAATACGAAAACTTTGCCAATAATTTACAAACCAGCGAGTGGGTCCGCGATATTCTGCAACAAAATTAGTATTCGATCACTGCCCCTTTCCAGCTAAGTACAAAATCCCAAACCGTATCTTGATCAACAACCGAGGATCACATTAACACCTAAAGAAATGAGTTGGATCTGTTATCAGACTGAAAAATGTCTTCCACCAAACGAAACAAACGTGTGGAAGATCATATAAGGAGATCCCAACCCATTTTTAATAAGGAATATTATAAGCAATAATGAAATCATGGAGGCAAACATCCAATCGCAATATATTTTTTATTTTGGAAGTACGAAAAATGTTAAGCAACCAAGCTGACACGAAAGGCAACATCCAGTTAAAGAAATCGTGCTTAAAGATAAATCTCCTTTTTGCTTAAAATCCAGCGGGCATAAAAATAAGTTTGGTGGCTTCTTCGCGGGATCACTTTAGCGGCAACACGATAACTGGGTATGGATTTCCCAAGACACATATAAAATGTTCTATATTCTTCCATTATTTTGAACGTGCTTAAGGTTAGGTAGAGTTGTACATAATATATTATATTATTTTTCCATGATATTTTATGTACCTAATATTTTCACGTGCATAATGCAACCTATTAGTTCAAACACGTTTCAATCCAAAGCATAAATATATAATTATTCACATTTTCAATTATTTTTCTAAGTATTTAAAGTTACTAAGTTTTCGAATTGTATCAAGCTAACCCATGGCTTTTTCTTTAGTATTTTCACGTGCATAATACGAAACATGACGAGAATGTGATGATGGGAAATAAAGGAGGTCAAGGAGGGCCCCGTATAGATAGGTCTAAAAACAATATTAATAAATGTCTCAAGAAGGTCATTTCCATGATTTAATGAAACATTATATTTATGTGAATCCAAGACATCATAATCACATGCATCATTATGATTTGTAGAATTATCTTCAAGAGAAGGGATGATCATATAATTGAGTACCTGAAATCATTGGGACATAGGATTCGTGAGTTTTAAGCTTTCCTTTTTTAGGAAATCGATGGAGTCTGGGTCACTCATATTTCCTCAACCAAAATGTTCTACTGGCACCAAACTGCTTCATGCAAACTTTGAACAGGTGATTATTTTTATGACACCTCAGGCATCTAAAGGGGATACCCCATAAATTGATGTCCTGTTTGAAGGAAAATGTAAGTCTATCTCATTCGATAGACCTCCATTAAAATTATCTTCAACCAATGCCCAACCTACCCTCTTGTCTAACTTCCTCAAACTCCCCTCCTCTATGAAAAAAAAATTCCAATCTTGTTATCAATTGTCATTATAGCATGTTTAGGCCAGAGTTCTAAAGGAATTCCATGAAGCTTCATCCATAAGATATTATGACGCGAGACTTTCTTTAGGGGGTTAAAACCTGCACTCCACCTCTGGAGAGATAGAAACCTACAACCCTTGACCTAAGGAAGATGTATAATTTTCTCCATGTCCTTCATGCTAAGAAAATGAAATCAAAACCACCCGTTGAGTAAGATACTGACATCCAGACGGTATTTGAGAATTGGTGCCCAATGTTTATTGACCCATCCCTTAAAATATTCCCTAGACATCTTAGTGAACTCCCACCTGCCGACTAAAGCCCAACGCTTGAGGATTTCCACCCCGTATTCGAACATGTCCACCCCTAGAACCAAACTTTGTACCTGTGCCACAACCTTAATCAACTTTTGCTTATGAGGTCGAGACTTTTGCAATTTTGAATTTAGGCCATCGAAGCCCTACCTTCCCTCTTCACAGATGATCGCAACAAAGGGGCCCTATGCCACTCCTTTGCCATGCAAAGAAGCATTATCACAACTCCTCAAAAACCTTTGAGTATTGTTTTTTCCCTTCATAGTGACCTCCTCGAGCTCTTTCTCTCCCGACGATAAATATCGAAGAAGGTGTGAAGAGTGTGCCATTTCAAGGGCCCCAAGGGTGACCCAAACTATGCCCTTGCAGTCCCCACTCATAAAACTGCTTTCCACTAAACTATAACCCAAAATGATCACTAAATACCAGAATATCCTCACCTCCCCCAACTGTCGCCACGTCTCAACCCATCAAAAAAGAGAAGACTGACCACCCACCTATCACGAGCCAAACCTCCAAATGTAAAATTCCTGCTACCCTCCATTTGTAGCCTTGATATACATGAACATTATGTCACAAACCACCACCTCCTCTACCAATGTGGTGCCAAACCCAAAGCCACCATGAAATAATTTGACAATAGAAATATGAGAAGTATAGAATATTGTGTGGCCCCTACATGGAAACATTCATCAGAAAAATCTAAAATGAGATACGAGAAAATGCTGAGGACGCGACCAAACAATCTTCAAAATAGATATAATTAATTAGAAACCCATGAAGGTTGTCATAAATAGTTAATATGCCAACTCCCGCAGTAATGAAAAAGGACATGAAATAGAAAAAAAAATAATATGACTTGATCACCAATAAATCAGTCATAAATGTTGAACCACTGAAAGAGCTACCACCCCAGATAAAAATAACTACCAGAAGGAAAATTTGAACTCTTCTAGACCCAAAGATAAAGATATGAACCGTAGGGAATATACATAGATGAAACCCTAATCCACTTCTTATAGCGGGCAAGAAACGTTATGGAAAGTCCTTATAACCATAATTTAAAGATATAAACCTAATACCAAGAGACCATAAATCCCCCAGAACCTAATTTATCATCCCCAAAGACTACGCCTCAACAAGGTCCATAAATAATAGAAGCTTCCACCAATATCAGAAAGCATGAACTAAAAGATCTTCAACTCACCATGATCCATACTTGATGCTTGTTTTTCATCCCTTCAGCTAATAGGAGCCTCTACTTTGTATAATAACCTCTGTTATCCAATATTGATGCATAGTCCACACTTTCTCTTAGTCTTGACCACTGACTCTACGAAAGCTATAACAAAACTTGATAGAGAGGCTTCCAATATAACATTGGACACCAAAGATAAAACAAATGTGTCGGGGGAGAAATATTCCTTTAGAATACCAACAATCACTTAAACAAGAGATATTGAACCACCTAATATATTTGAAAACACACAAAGTCCATCTCTTGCAACTTGCAACACCATATGCACATTACGCTTCCCACTCCATCACAAAGATTCTAAATTGTTGTCTCAAAACCTTCCATCCCAAGACCTGAAACCTTCATGTGAAAAAGATAGTTATTTACACCTTGTCCAAATCCCCTATTGCATGTTTCTTTAATGATCGCACATCTTCGCCTGTGAAATTCCTCTACATCTAAGTCTCTCCATCCTCGTTGACTTCTCATTGTTCCTTTGATCTCGAAACCCTTCCCTTATCTATTTAATAGTAGTCACTTTTCCTTGGAAGGGTTGGGCAACTCCCTCGTATTCTAAAAATAGCTCTCGCCAAAATACAACAGTGAGCAACCAAATCATACAATAGAAGTTGGAACATTCAAAAAACCCCCTAGAGTTTTGTTTCCCTCTACCCTAACCAAATTGACATACCCGCCTTCAAAACTTGGCTTTCAATTTGAAGGGATTGAAGTGAAAAAGTTTCTTGTTTATAAATTGTGAGAGGGGTTACATATTTTATGTATGAATTTTTTCATTATTTATTTTTTAGGGAATATATGTATAATTTTTTTAATTATTTAATTTTTAGGAAATAAGAATATAATTTCATATTTTTCATAAGTTTAAAATTATCTTAAATTTCGATTAATTAAGTATTGAGAGGAATTAAATTTCTTATATATAAATTTTTTAATCATTTAATTTTGTATGGATATGTTTTTTATTGTTTGACCCATGAGGATTTGAAATTTGAATCTCCTTATTTACATAATAATTCATATCTCAACATTTGTCAATTGAGCTACACCTTGTGGGATAATTTTATATGGAATCTATATAGCAAGAATTTATTTTCTATGTGCTTAATAAATTCATATTTAAAATAGATCTAGTTTTTTTTTTTTTAATGTATTTTAACAATCTGCTAAGGTTTTCAAGATTTGTGCATGATCAAAAGTTTTCAGAAACCCTCATTGCAACCCAAACTATCATTGTGTCTGAGTTCAAGGGGTTTGTTGTCTATGTGCCAAATTATTCAACTTTCTCTCAGATCTTGCCAAGTACCCCTCTTGAAGTTACTGCTCATTAGGTTTTGCTCCTCAAATTTAATTCATCATCTCAATCTTTATTTAGAGCTCCGAGTGAGTATCCCCTTAGGCATGAAATGGCTACCTTTTCAAGGAAAGGAGTTGAATGATGCTACTCCTCTCTCATTTTACAACATTGGTAAAGATGTCAATGCTTTTAAGGGTCTTTGTCTAAGAGCGGGGACTTGAGTTAAGCCTTCCTCCTCTCAAACTTTTTCTTCTAAACATCATATTTCGGGACCTTGTGGCTCTTTTCCTTGGACCCCTAGTAGTGCTTGGAGGTTGTATTTGGAAGGGTTAGCGAATAAAAATCTAATATGGCCAAGAATATTGATTAGTGTTGGAGCACCTATGGTTTGGGAGAAAGGCTTAGGGGTTCTACGAGTTAAGGGGTTTAGGTGTCAAGGTTAAGGGTAAAGTGAAAAGGGTTAGGGCTTAGAGGGTTTAGTGGTTAGGGGTTTGAGGGTCATGGGTTAGATGTCTAGGAGTTTTAGGGGTTAGAGGTTAATGGCCTAGTGGTTAAGGGCTTCAAGGGTTAAGGCTTAAGCACTAAGGGCTTATGGGTCATGGGGTTAAGGGCTTAAGGGTTATGGGATTTAGGTGTCACTGGGTTAAGGGGTTTAGGAATTAGGGGTTAAGGGTTAAGGGTTGGGATTCAAGAAGATAAGGGGTGAGGGCTTAGGGGTTTCAAGTAATCTAAGTTAGGGTTTAGGGGTTAAACGGTTATTAGCTTAGGGTTTAAGGGATCAAGGGGTCAATGGGTTGCAAGTTATGAGTGTGGGGGTTAATGGATTATGGATTTGCGGTTAAAGGGATAGGGGATTTAGTGTTTATGGATTAAGGGCTTATGGTTTGTGATAGTGGTGCCCCGAATCCCCTTATCACAACTATTGTGGGTTCCCTTATCAATTGCTCTCATTGCCTTCCCTCCAGGCCCTGTAGTCCTTATGCCATGAGGTATTAAGGTACCTTCTCATTCTCTAATGCTAGGATTATAGATCTCAACAAACCATGCTTGAACCTATCACATATACCAATCCATGCACCGCTTTTGTCCTCTTGCCCTGTTCAATACACCAAAATATCCCCTCCCCCAAATTTCATGAGAATTGAACATTTGGAGGTGGTCATTTAACAACTTCCTCAAAAAGTTTAATTCTAATGACTTCTTTTCTGTTTGGAGGGGGGGTTGTCCAAAATTGCCTCTAAAAGTTAAATTGTCATGACTTTTAAGGGTGGTTCAAGGATTCTAAGTTAGGGGTTAGTGGCTTTGGGTTTAAGGGATCAAGGGGTTAATGATGTATGATTTATGAGTGTAGAGATTAAGGGATTATGGCTCGTGGGTTAAAGGGAAAGGGAATTTAGTGGTTATGGGTTAATAGTTTATGGGATGTGATAGTGGGGCCCCTAATCCCCTTATCACAACTATTTGGGGTTCCTCTATTAATTTCTCTCGTTGCCTTCCCTCCCCCTAGCCCCTATGCCATGAGGTCCTAAGGCCCCTTCTCATTATCTAATGTTAGGATTATAGATCTCAATAAACCATGCTCAAACCTCTTGCTTCTACCCATCCATGTTACCTTTATGTCCCCTTGCCCCATTCAATACATCAAAATATCCCCCTCCCACAAAATTCACGAGAACTGAACATTTGGAGGTGGTCATTTAATAACCACCTCTAAAAGTTTAATTCTAATGACTTTTTTTGGGGGCGAGGGGGGCGGTGTTTAACAGCCCCCTCTAAAATTTACAAGAATTGAACTTTTGGAAGTGGTTTTGGACACCCCCCCACAAAATTTATGAGAATTGAACTTTTAGAGGCAATTTTTAAATGACCACCTCCAAATGCTCAATTCTCATGGCTTTTTTTGTTGGGGAGGGTGGAGAGGGGGGGTTGTTCAAAATTTGCCTCCAAAAGTTAAATTATCATGAATTTTATGGGGGTAGTAAAAAAACCACCATGAAAAGTATCTTTTGGCACAATCATTTAAACCCTCGCCACAAAATTCATGACAAAACACTTTTAGAGGAGATTGTTAGAAACACCCTACCACAAAAAAAAAAGTTCAATTCACATGAATTTCAGGGGGGAGAGGGGGGGGAGGTTTAAAAATTTCCATGAAAATATATTTAGGGGAATTCATTTAAGCTAACCAACCCCCCCCCCCCCCCCCCCCCCCACCCCCCCCCCAAAAAAAAAGGTTCAATTTTCATGACTTTCTTGGGGGGTTTCAAACAACCACCATGAAAATTATATTTAGGGGCAATAATTTAAAAACCCCTTACAAAATTCATGAGGAAAAACTTTTAGAGGTGGTTGTTAGAAAACCCCTCGAAGAAGTTCAAATTTTCATGTCTTTCACAGGGTTTTTCAAAAATTGCTCCTAAATCCCTAGAAATACTTTCCGAGGTGTTTTGGCAAGATCACCAAAAGTCAAACCACTCCTAAAGGCCCTTTTTGTAGTAGTATAGGTGCCAATACATGCCAAGTGTCAAGTTTTAGTGCATTCTAAGTGCCAAATATTCCTTTGACACTTATCCCTGACTTTCCAATAATGTGTCTCAAATAAATTTAATCTTAAACCATGTCAAACCATGACAACACATGCCAAATCATACCAATGCATCTCAACACATGACAAGAATGCTAACACTTTCCAAGTGTTAATGTGTGTTAGGGAGTGTTACACATTCTATAGAGTGGAAAAGCATGTCAAAGAGTGCTATGGTGTGCCAGAGAATGCTAATGTAGAACAAAGTGTTTTAGGGAGTATCAGGGAAACGCAAGGGAGCAATAGGTCAAATGCATGGTAATGAATGAGTATGAAGGTGTGCTAGGGAGTGTCAACCAGTGCTAGGTATGCTAAGGAGGGTGTGACAAGGTATGCTAGGTAGTGTTAAGGGTTGCTAGGGAATACCAGGGCATGTCAATAAGTGCCAAAGTGTGCTAGGGAATTTTAGGGTGTACTAACATGTGCCAAATAGTGCCAAGGCATGCCAAGCCATGTCAGGTGTTAAGGCATGCTAGGATGTGAAGGGTGCCAGTATGTGCCAACATGTGGCAAGGTGTGTCAAGGAAACAAAAGGGAGAACCAAGCTGAAATGCAAGGAAATGAACACATAAGACGGTTAATAAGTCAGGAAATTACGTTTTTCAAAAGTGGCATGCTAGGCACACTAATAGTAGGTTCCACTACATGCCAAGGGCCAATGTGTGCCAAGTGATAGTGTATGTCAATGCAGGCCAAGGTGTTCCAAAGCATGTTAGGGGCTACAGGACATGCCAACACATGTTAGCTGAGTGCTATGTTGTGATAGGTCATGCAAACATGTGCCTGGGCGTACTAGTCATGGCAAGATGTTGTAGGTACAAAGATGTTCCAAGACATGTGAGGTGCCAAGGAATGTTAGTGTGTGCTAAAGCATGGCAAGGTGTGCCAGGAGTGTTGAGGAGTTCTAGGTCTCTCTCATTAATAGAATTGAATGAGCTTGTTTATGTATTAAATAATATGGTGCCTACACACACTAATGGAACTTCATCTAAAGGGAATTTTCTAGATAATAAACCTAATGGAGATGAATCATGTGTTGACTCATAGGAAAACTCTATTATCATTACTTGAGGGAAATGAAACAAGCTAAATACTTCTTAACAAATTGATTGACTCTAACCACTATGGCCTTGGACACATAATGAAAAAGACACTGTAACAATGGCCTTAAATCATTATCTTTTAACAAAAATTATAGTAATAGTCACATAGTGTCATAAAAACCTCATTGGAATGATTAGTGGTGATGAACATTTTTTTACCATCACCAAAATTAACCAAAAAGAGCATTAGTGAGGGCCAATAAAATATCGTCACTAGAAGTGTGACAAAAGAGAGAATTAGTGATGAGCCTTTAATAATCCTCACCAAAAGTGTCAACGAAAATGGATTTGGTGATGAACATTAAAGGACCGTCACTATATGCAGTTACAACAACATTTTTTTAAGTATTGTCACCATATGAAACATTAGTGACAAACCTTTAAGGTCCATCATAAGCACGAACCTCACCAATGACCTTTTTTGTTGTAGTTTCTTGTGCTCCATGGAAATCTGGACACAACCTTTCCAACTTGTATAGTCATCTTCATCCATCATTGTAATCAATTTTTGGCCACCATACTAGAATCTTGGGCTAACCATATCATGCTGTTGGATTTAATGGAAAATGCACTTAGAGGTGAACTTCCTAGTACCTTGCACTTTTAGGATCTTTGACTATTTATATTGAAGCTTCAGTTGATACTCAATGCAAATATGGACATTTAATGACCTTAGAATTTTAATTTGTGCACTGGATTTTCTTTCCATCAATTGATCACAAATCTTACTAAATTATTAGTTATTATAATAATGGTGTAGGTGTTGATATCCATTATCAGAGCAGGGATGTTAGTCCATAAATAACAATTCACCTTCGAGAGAAAGAGTCGGAAGGGCTACATGACTAGGAAGCTTATATGAAGCCCACTATCAAGAAAATGAGAATCCCACAAGCAGCAGGAGAAAGAAATACAAAGTATCCAAAGTCCATTTAGGGGTAGAAAGGAAGGCTTAGAGAGAATCAATCATGAGGACTCGGGATTTGAAAAGAAGCCATGAGAAAGCTTTCAAGATATTATGCCCCTCTAAAGGATCAATTGTTGACATAGGAAAAAAAAAAGCTTTATGAGAGAAGGATTCCATATGGGATAGAGTGGTGCCCTCTTTGTTCTCTACGAAGGATCCTAGGGATTCTAGAGGACGTAGAAATGTCTTTAAGACATCTACAAATTCCCAGTGGATGGTAAAAGATCTAACAAATGTGGGCAACTTAAACGAGAACATAGAATCCTAGCTTGGAAATTCAGTCCACAATATTTCTGTTGCTAATAGGGAATTCATAAAACAAAGGCTGGTCTCAGTGGAGAATCATGTTGTTAAACAAACCTTGATACTGGCATATTTGTTGCAGAAGGTTGGGATAAAGAATTTGAAATTTGAAGGGATGGAGTGACGAGATCAAGCATAGAATCTAGTGGACCAGTGACCCTTCTTTAACTGATTAGATGAATCCAAACTCTAGAGATATGATTCTGGGGCATTCCACTGGCCATATGCCTTGCTCTTAAGTTGTTCTTTGTCTTAATGATTTCTATCTAGCCATAACAATATTTCTTTGAGTTATATTCCAATAGTCTTTTGGAGAGGTATAATAAAGTTATCAATGGAAGATTTCTGAAATTTGCTTTGTTGTATAATCCAGGGCCAAAATGTTTGATCCATGCAATTTTGAAATGTGTTATTGGGAGTATGGTTAGAGCTTTTGAAAGCTATGTAAATATCAATAATAGACCAAAAATATTGGGTAGGAAAGCCGAGTTCATTTCTCAATCAAGGGTCAACTTTGGATATCAGACATGGACTCTCTTTGCTAGGTAGTAAAATTAGAGTGTAATATTGTTAATTTTGTATTATTAATGGAAACTTTCTCCTTTATTAACCAAAATAAAATGCATTCTCAATTGGGATACGGAAGACTTAAAAAATATGGTGTTGACATGTAACATTTTAAAAAATATTAATAATATTTTAACCACAAACTATGTATATATTATATAAAGTAAATGAAAAAAAAAAAAAAAATTATGGTTAAAATATTTTGTTAGTGTGTTCCTCAAGATAAAAGATATAAATATATAGAGAAAGAGAGTGAGAAACAAGTTGAAGTAAATGTATAATACCTTTTATTAATAAATGTTTTTCAATTCAAGGTGTGAGAGAGACTTTGCAATTTTTCAATATTTAATATAGAATTGACATCTAATATTTAAATAATAATAGTAAAAAGATGTTTGTACCTCAAACTATTTGATTTCTACACTTATAAATCTAAAGTTAATATAAATTTATGTTGATAATAAATCTCTTTAATAAAATGAATATATATATATATATATATATACAATTCCATAAATATTTTAAGAATTTTAGAAGAAAAGAACTCCAAAATAATGAGACGCTTCAAAACAGTAAGAAATAAAAAAGAAAATAAACTTCTCGAGAGCTGGGCCAAACACAATCACCATACGGTCTGTAGTACCAATAATTGATTGTATTATGCAGGTGAAAAATATTCTTCCGGGGAAGAAAGAACAGAACCATCGGTAAACATGGCATTCAACTCGGAAACTTCCTGAATTTAAACACGTAGAAAAATAATTGAAAATATGAAACATTTTATAGATATGTATAAAAGGAACGTGTTTGGAGTAATTGATTGCATTATACACGTGACAATACTATTCAGAAAAATACGGCATCGGTGCAGATGGAAGACAACTATATCTATTCTCGAACACGTTCAAAAAATTAAAGAATGTAGAACATTGGATCCATATGAGTGGAGACGCATGCGTGGGGAATCCCATACGCAGGTACCGTGCTGCAGATAAAATGGTCCCATAAAAAAACCCCAAACTTGCAGCCAAAAGGAGATTTATCTGTGCGCTGCATTTCTTTAATTGCATGTTGCCTTTGGTGTCGGCTTAGTTGCTTTAAATATATTGCGATAGGATGTTTGTTCTCAATAATTTCCTCATTAAAAATGGCATAGGATCTTCTCATATGATCTTCCACAGGCTTTTGTTTCGTTTGGACGTAGAGATTTTTGAGAACTCTTTTCTTTACGTGTTAACGTGATCCTTGGTTGTTGATCTGGATACGGTTCCGGATTTTGTACTGACCTGGAAAGCCCGGACTGATGGAATAGTAGTCTTGTTGCAGACGATGGCGGAACCACTTGCTGGTCTTAAAATTGTTAAAGTTTTTAAAAGTTGGTCTTACACCAAATTTCTTAGTCTAGTTATGATGTGTAAAGCTGCCTGCCGTTTTGGTTTTTTTTTTTTTTTTTTTTAAATTGAATTGAAATTTTGTGTATGTTCGCTTTTTTTAAATGAAAAATCTAAAAATAAATTACATAATTATACATAATGTTTAAATAACGTGGACACATAAGAAAATTTACATTGTAAAGAAATCGGATTCCTCTCGACTCATGTTAGATCTGTATTCAAGATGGATCTCTGCTCGTAATTATGATAATGATACTAATCATAGTTACTAAGTTTGGCGGTATGTCAAAAAAATTTGAAAATGTGTAAATATGGTTTGGTTAGTGTAATAATTGTTAAAATAAGAAAATTACTCGTGCATGAGGAGTTGGCTAAACATAGAGTGTAAAACTCACTGATTGAGTGGTTGAGTGTTTGAGAGTTGAGTCAAGTTGAGTTAAGTGATAGACCACTTTGAGTGTGTGATTGCATATGGTTGCATGTGAAGATATTTTAAACAATTTGCTACTTGGAAAATTTTTAAATACCCTTCATCGGGTTCATTGTAATCATCATGTTTTATGTGATCAATAGAAGAGCAACAACTCGTGTTTTGTGTGAATTCATGCTTTGTCTCCTCCACCTTTCCAACAAATTGGTATCAGAGCGAGGTTACACAGAGCAAAAGAGTGTGAATTCATGCTTTGTCTCCTCCGCCTTTCCAACAAATTGGTATCAGAACGAAGTTACACATAGCAAAAGAGAACAGATTAACAGCAATTTGTGTGAGAGGAGAAATATATTTTTCCTCGTAGTGGTTAAACATTAACGCATTACAATTATACGCAAAGCATTATAACAGTGTTACGCTTAGCACCTATTCGGCACTGCCGTGAGGAGTGGTAGCACGCATACAGTGTGAACCATTCGTTGACGTTTCAACGGCGTTCCAGAAGTTTTCAAAGGCGTTAGTCATAGAGCAAGCCATTGTGACATGCCTTAGTTGGGTTGTGTTAATAAACCAACGAACAACACGTGGTTTATATGACAAGTTTCTTTAAAAAAAGTCAACCAAAGTGAAATTTGGTATTCACCTTGATTTAAGCCTATGGGAGTGTTTTTAAAAGGCCTCTTCATATATAAAGGACCCACATAAAAAAAGAAAATTAAGTTGGCAATTTATAAAGGTTTTGTTTTTTATATCTAAATAATTTTTTGAAGAAAGATGGTTTTTTCAAATTTCCAGTGCTAGTTCCCACCGTTTAGAGGGAAATATTATGATGTGCGGGCTATTAAGATGGCGACCATGTTGCAGGCACATGATGTTTGGGTTTTAAGAACCTAAGAACAAAGAAGAAGAATAAGCTCTCAGTAATATAGAGAGAGAACAATGGAAGAAAGACAAGAAGAAGAATGCACATGCATTGCAACTTATTCAACAGGGAGTGGATCGAGTAGTGTTCCAGAAGATTATGATCATGTCTTCAGCAAAAGTAGCATGGGATACTTTGGCGACAAACTATAAAGGTATGGCCAAAGTCAATACTTTTAAGTTGCAGAATACTGGGAGAGATTTTGAAAATATGCAGATGAAAGAGACAAAATACATCGATTCTTTCATGAATCAGGTCATAACTGTCATAAATTAGTTAAAGATTTATGGTGAAGATATAAAATATCAAAGAATGGTTGAGAAGGTCCTCTGATCTTTGTCTACCAAGTTTGATGTTGTTGTAGCAACCATAGAAGAAGCCATGGATTTGGCATCATTGACAATTGATGAGCTGATGGGATCACTTCTATCACATGAGGCAAGGGTAGACAGAAATAAGGATTCCACTTTAAAGACCACTTTCAAAAGTCATGTTTCTATTTCAAGATACAGATGTCGAGATAGAAATAGATCGAGAGGAAGAAGATGAAGTTGAAGATATGGTGGTGAGAAAGATGGCTGAGAAGGGCATGACCATTCAAGTGGAAGCAACTACAAAAGCTTCAACAATAATCAAAGAGTTGACAAATCAAATGTGAGAAACTATTATTGCAATAAATTTGGTGACTATGCTCGTGATTGCAAGAAGAAGATAGCTGATCAAGGGAACCAGAGAGCTAATGTCACTACAGAGAGTATTAACTCCATGTTCCTAGTTTTCCATACCATGCATGGACCTTCTACTAGTGTGTAGCTGTTAGACAATGGTTGCAGTAACCACATGACAGGCAACAAGGATTTCGTTGCAAATTTTGATTAATATGTGAAAACAGAGGTAAAGTTGGGGATTGACAAGACTATGGAAGTAGATGGCAAAGGAGTGGTCAACATTTTGACCAAGAAGGGGGAGCCGAAGGCAATCTCAAAGGTATATTATGTCCCTAGTCCCGAACATAATTTGTTAAGTATTGACCAATTGACACAGAAAGGATACGGAGTTATCTTTCAAGGTAAAGAATGTGTTATATATGACAAACCCCCAAGCAAGTAGCTGATAGTAAAGGTGTAGATGATGAGGAACAGAGTCTTTCCTCTAATTTTGAATTAAAGTGGTCAGGTGAGTTCTTTTACAATTGCATGTTTTGATGATTATTGGTTATGGAACTTTTGATTTGGGCACTTGCATTTTTTTGTTTAATATTGTTGCAGTAGAAACAGATGGTCAAAGGATTACCTCTCATCAAAGAGCCTGCTAGTACTTGTGAGTTTTTCATCTTGGGAAAACAACATTGTGAAATTTTTCCAAATGGAGTTGCTTACAGAGCAAAGAAACCTCTTGAGTTACTACACAGTGGACCTATGAGGACACAGTCGATTGGTGGAAGTTGCTACTTCCTCACTTTCATTGATGACTACAACATAAAGACTTGGGTTTACTTCTTGAAGCAAAAGTTGAAGCTTTTGCAAAGTTCAAATAATTCAAAGCCCTAGTAGAGAACCAACGTGATCGACAGATCAAGGTATTGAGGTCAAATCGTGGTGGAGAATATGACTCAATGGCATTCCATGGTTACTGCAAACAACATGAGATCAGAAGACAATTTACAACCAGGTACACACCGCAGTAGAATGGTGTAGCAGAGAGAAAGAACAGGACAATTATGAATATGGTAAGAAGCATGTTGAAAGGAAGAAACTTGTCTAATGAGTATTGGGCAGAAGCAGTTCCATGTGCTATTTATGTGATCAACAAATCTCCTACAAAGAGTGTGATGAACATAGTACCAGAACAAGCATGGATAGGTATGTATTGCAGCATATCTCATCTCAAAGTATTTGGATGTGTAGCTTATGCACATGTGCTAAAGGAGCAAAGAGGAAAATTGGATGATAAAAGTGAAAAATGCATCTTCATTGGTTATAGTGAGCAATCAAAAGCTTACAAATTGTATAACCCCATCACAAAGAAAACCATAATTAGCAAATATGTTGTGTTCAAGGAACAAGAGTCATGGAATGGAACTGTAAACAAAACAGTTGATGCACAAGTGCCACTAGTGGAAGAAGATGATGTAGCAGAAGATGAGCAGCAAGAATCATAGGTGAAGACACCAAATAGAGACACACTAACAAGGACTCCAAGATTTTCAAGGCAGCATGGATGCTCAAGCAGATCAACAGATTAAGATTCTATCAACAATCAGTCAGGTGATGAATCAAGAAAATGTAAGAGAAAGATGATAATTTTGAAAGATATTTATGATGATTTCGATGTTAGTTCAAATTTTGCATTGTTTTCATTCCAACCTTTGAAGAGGCAACCAAAGATGAAAATTAGGTGCAAGCCATAGATGAAGAAATTGAAGCTATTGAAAAGAATGATACATGGGATTTGGTTGATTTACCAAAGGACAAAAATCTCATTGGTGTGAAGTGGGTGTACAAGACAAAGTTGAATGAGAAAGGTGAAATTGACAGATTTAAAGCAAGATTGTAGCAAAAGGATTCTCGCAACAACTGAGAATAGAGTTTGGAGAAACATTTGCTCTAGTAGTCAAATTGGATACTGTAAGAGCAATTCTAGCCACAACAGCTCAGAACAAGTGGAAAGTATATCAAATGGATGTGAAATCAACCTTCTTGAATGGAATTCTATAAAAAGAAATTTATGTGTAGCAGCCTCCAGAATATGAAGTTGAAAGTAATGAAGACAAAGTTTACAGTTTGAAGAAAGAATTCTATGGACTGAAGCAAGCACCTAGAGCTTGGTATAGTAGAATCGATAGCTACATGATCAAGAATGGATTTTGCAGAAGCAACATGAGCCTATCTTATACACCAAGGTAAATGAGCATGGACACATTTTGATTGTTTGCTTATATGTTGATGACATGATTTTTACAGGTGATTTTGACATCGATGAATTTAAAGCAACCATGATGAAAGAATTTGAGATGACAAATCTTGGTCTCATGAAATATTTTCTTGGCATAGAAGTTGAACAGTCTAAAAAATGATTTTTTATTTGTCAAAATAAATATTCCAAAGGTTTATTGCAAAGGTTTAGAATGGAAAATTGTAAACTTGTCCCTACACCAGTTGCAATAGGTACAAAGTTAAGCAAGGATGATGAAGGATCAGATGTCAATCCAACTTTATTCAAAAGATTAGTTGGTAGCCTCATGTATCTCACAGCTACGAGACTGGATATCATGCAAGGAGTTAGTTTGATTTCCATATTTATCGAGATTCCAAAAGACACACATTGGAGTGTAGGAAAAATAATTTTGAGATACATAACAAGAACTAGAGATTATGACATTATGTATGCAAGCGCAGAAAAGAAGGATTTGATTAGATACAGAGATAGCGATTTTATAAGTAGTTTGGATGACAGGAAAAGCACTTTTGGTTTTGTGTTCTGCCTTGGTTCAAGTGTGATTTCATGGTTATCTAAGAAGCAACCCATTGTGACACTTTTGTCAGAAGAAACAGAATATGTAGTAGCAACATCAACAGCATGTCAAACAATGTGGTTAAGAAGAGTATTTGATGGACTCAAGGAGAAACAACAAGAATCAACAATAATATATTGTGACAACACCTCAGCGATTGCACTATCCAAGAATAGTTTGTTTCACATAAAAGTAAGCATATTGATACTAGATATCATCTTATTAGAGAACTTGTGAGCAATGGCGAAGTTCACTTGAACCCTTGTAAATCTAGTAATCAATTGGCTGATATATTTACTATGCCATTAGCACAAGATGTCTTTGAGTTTCGTAGAAGAAAATTGAGTGTTGTAAGCCTTGCTGAGACATAAACCAACAACCATGTTTGAATTGACATGAGTTATGTTTTAGTTTAGCAGTCATAATTAAGGGGGAGTGTTAAAATAAGATAATTACTCCTCCATGAGGAGTTGGCTAAACATAGAGAGTCAGTTAACTGAGTGATTGAGTGGTTGAGTGTTGAGTAAGTCGAGTTAAGTGATAGACGACTTTGAATGTGTGATTGCATGTTAAGGTATTTTAGGCAATGGGCTAGTTGGAAAAAGTTTAAATACCCTCACCGGATTCATTGTAATCATCTACGTGATCAATAGAAAAACAACAACTCATGCTTTGTGTGAATTCATGCTTTGTCTCCTCCACCTTTCCAACAATAATACAATGCTAAATCTTTCATTTATGAAAATAATTTAAAATAATATCAAGCATGGTTTAAATTTTCACTATCGAATTTGGTAACTATAATTAGAATCATCTTTTTGGTAATTTTTTTGAATCATCCTTCGAACTTCATAACTATTTCTAAATCAATCTAAACAAAATAAATAAATAAATAAGAGTTAATGTTAGAAATAAATAAACATACATCCTGATGCGGAAATATTCGTTTCAATTTTCAAAATTGTGAAAAACTAATAATATATTAATGTTTTTAAAATATGTATTGGTCGAATTTTTCAGAATTTGTTAACTATAACTATAATCATGCTGCCAAAGATTTAATTTGTTCGGTAGCTACATCTCGGGAACGCCAACCGGCATTTTGAATCCTCTCTCTAATGCAGCCATTCTGTAGTCCTCCCATTGATGGTCACTCTGGGAATAGGTTACCAAAATAGTTACCAAATTCGGCAGTACTGGCGAAAAATTTTCGACAATTCGGTCGTTTGATTAGGTTCGTGGAATAATACGTTGATTTGTAATTCGGTACTGGATAATACAGGACGCAAAATGCGTGTTTCAATGGAATTTGGCAGGTTAAATTACTTGCCAAGCTTTTAATGAATTTGTAGTGACATATAAAGTAACCAAGTATGCTATGGCTTAAAATGTATAGCATGTGTAATTTAGAGTATAAATCTGTGTTATTTTTGTATAATTTAAACTATAGAATAGGTTAACTAGACAATGAACATGTGTAATTTATGTTATTTTTACTTTATATATTAATAATTTGTAAATATGTGTGAGATATGTCAAATATCATATTTAAAATTATTATCATGATAGGAAAATTTTATTACTTTCTAAAAATGGATTTTTTTATCTACTATAAAATTAATGATTTTTTTTAAGTGGAACTCTTAATCCAGTATAAAATTATTACATTTAGATTTTTATATTTTAAATAATAAAAGATGTTAGTAATTATTATAAACTAAATTTAGTTTGGTTTAATTAATTATCATTTACTAATTTATATTTTGAAAAAATGTTTGTACATATTTAATTATGCCATAAGGCGTTTCCCTCTGAAATGAACTCCCCAAAATGATTTTTTGTCATAATCTTAACCGTTAGATCTATTGTTAGACGATTCAACAATTATCTACCCTCCAAAAAAACATTAAACCTAACCTAGTCCGTCCATCTACCTAGCCGGTCTGTTGTGTGCTGCACGAGCTTTTTTTGCAGGAGGAGGGCCGCACAGGGAGGATTTTTCTACAGAGGAGGAGCGCCAGGGCAGGTTTCTTGCTTTTGTTCTGTTTTAGGGTTATCTTTTTTTTGACTGGTTTTCTTATTTGTGCAGAGATGCAAACCAACGAAGTTCTTAGAGGTAGAATGGGTTGTATTTGGATGATGGTGTTCCCTTGAGCGGGGCCTTCCTTGCCTACTTTCAATTTGGTGACCCTGGCCGCATAGCTCAACACAGCTTGGTAACGGAGGGCCGCAGGTTGCCACTGGCTGCCTCAAGTTTCAGAATTCGATAAAGAGCTCATACATAGTGGGTAGAGTCAAAATGGTATCCTCAGAAGCTGAAATGGCTACGAAAGCTTGTCGAAATTATTCACTAAAGGCTAGCGAAACTGGATGCTTTGTATTGTGGCAAATGATGCCTGATACGTGGTCAGTGGAGTTAGTTTTGGGTGGGAGCAAAGTGCATGCTAGAAGCAACGGGAAGATTGTCTGGCGGCACACACCCTGGCTTGGTTCACATGCTGCCAAAGGTCCTCCTCGACCTCTGCGTCGGGCTCTTCAGGTATTTCTATTCCGATGGCACAAGAACGAGGATCTTTTGGTTGCAGAATGTGTTTAAAAGTCAGCTCGTGATTCAGCGAACGTCATATTTTTTTAGTATGAAAGCATGTAGACTAGGCCTAGGATGAAGAGCAAATTGCGAGTCCAGTAAGTAAATGCGTTAATATGACTGCATTTTATTTGTTTTTACACCTGGTCAAAATTCAATAAATTCTTGATTTTTTACGCATGCATGCAAAGTAGGTTACATAAAGGTCTATTTTAGTGAAGGATGATTGTCTTGGTATGGTATGGTTGTTTGAATGACACCTTTTTGGCTAGGGTTTGTGAGTCTAATACATGCAAAGTAGGCCTAAAATGAGGATCAGATTGAGAACACAGTGAAGTTAAAATCATTCGTACAACTGTGTCCATAATGGGCTTCAACAGCTGGTCAGAGTTCAATAAAATTCATGGGTTTTCTATGTTTACATGCAGAGCTGGTTTAGTACAAAGGTTGATTTTGGTAAATGATGATTTTCTTGGTTATGGTGGTTTGAATGACACAGTTTTGGCCAGGATTTGTGAGTCTCTATGATCAGGCTAAGTTTCAGTAAGATTGGTGCGAGTGTTCATGTAGTATAGGTACTAGGTTTTAGGATTAAGTTGATAGAAATAGTACATATGGTTATCGACTATTTTCCCAGTTAGGATGAGAGAACCAGAGGTTGATGTCTTAAAATGAGTTCTTGCAGATTATGGCCTAGATTGCAGTTTGATCCAATGAGAAATAAGCAAATAGATTATGCATTGCTGCTTGAAGAATAGGCTCTTGGATTAGGTTGTGATTAAGTTCAGAGTTGAGAATTTTAGCATGGGTGGTTGCAAAAGATAAATAGAAGAGAGTTCAGACTGCTAAAGTTAGTCTTATGGAGATTGTTGCGAAAGGAATTTATTGGTGGTTCATCTAATAATATCTCATATTAATGTGTTTATAATGATGCATGTTATTATGGTTGGTTAATTTCTTTTCCCTTGTGGTTTAGATCCTAGGGCATCAATCATTGCATAAGGTGAATTATTTATGAAAAACTCTAATTTTGTCTAATTTCAAGCAGTGGTAAACTGAATGTCTAATTTAATCAACCGTGTAGATTTTTCTTTTACGTTGGGTTTTGCGAATTTAATCAATCTATGTTGAATTTTTTATGAGTATCAAAAGAAAATGTTAATATTTAGTTGTTTTTATTAAACTTGAAAAATATTAGAAAAAAACTGCATATATGTATGTTTGCAATGGCAATTTTTTTTCAAATGCAAATCATAATTCAGGGAACTGAGCTTAGGAGCATGGCAACTATGCAGCTTACATTAACTTGTTTTGGTGATGATGCACATTCTTATTCTTGTTGACCTTTCTATTCTCAGGGTTTAGATCCTAGAACAACAACAATCATGTTTTCAAATGCTCGTTGCTTGGGAGAAAAGAAAATTGGAGATGAAGATTGCTTCATTTTAAAGCTTGTTGCTGATCCTTCAACTTTGCATGAAAAGAGTGATGGACCGGCAGAAATTATATTTGGAAGATTCCCATCTTACATGGATTCAAGCCACTGGAATAGATGTTGTCTAGTGGGAAACCACCATAGAACAACTATCTACAATTATAGAGCAGTAAATGGTGTGATGATTGCTCATTCAGGTCGATCAGTTGTTACTCTTTTTAAATTTGGAGAGTGTTCAATGAGCCATACCAGAACAAGAATGGAAGAAACATGGACAATTGACGACGTGGTTTTCAATGTGCTTGGCCTTTCAATGGATTTCTTCATTCCTCCTGCTGACATTATCAAACATGGATCAGGGGGTGATGCTTGTAATTATCAATCTAATGGAAAACCCATGTCAAGGAAGCCTCAAAATCGAATCTTGCAACATGTGCTTGTTGGGGAATCAAAATGCATGGTTAAATAGATTTGTTAATAACATTTTTATAGGTTTGGATTTCTAATTCTGATACTGCCTTAACTTTTCAACAGGTACTTCTGTGAAAGTTACAGGATGCTTGCAAGAATCCCCTGTATCATATGGAAACTAACAATTCAGAGCATTATGACAGTATTCAGGGAGAGCAGTATTTTCTGACAGTTGTTGAGACTGGGATACCATTTTATTATACAATTCCTGAAAAGCATAGTTTTGTTGCTAGGTTTCAGCGAGTTTGGAATTTTCTAAAATTTAATTGCGGGCAAGGCCCTGTCATCTCCAGTTTGGCAGCAGAATAGTAACAGTAGTTGACATTTCTACTTCAGATTCACATGTCGTATGAAGTTGCCAGTTGAACTGCATTTCTAGCTTTTCTGAATAGAGAATTGAAGTTGGTAACATTGCTGCGGAAATGCAATCATCTTTTGGCTAATGATTGATCAAGTTGTAGGGCCTTTCTTTGTATGTATATTTGGTTTTAATTGGTGTGCAGAGGTGTGTAGTTCTGTGTGAATCTGGATGACCTAGTCTATCCGTAGTACCATCCTCTGTCCGAGTTTTTGGTTAGGATCTCTAGCTTCTAAAACTACATGTATATGTTGAAGATTGCCAAAGATTGTTTTGAATCAATCTGAAAAATATATAACCTACTAAGGGATTTTGTTTGAAGCTGCTATTGTTCAGTGTGTTGAATAAATGCACTACGCTTTACTTGCAGCTCCCATTTTCCCCAGGCTAGCGCCATTTTAAGCTAATTAATGTTTATTTCAATTTTATGAAGCCAACTGTCAACTGTTTTGTTCAATGGAGCTCTTAGTTACCAATACTCTACTGCTTTGTTTTAGACTTTGAGCAAGGTTTAACAATAAGTTATAACGTTGCACCTGCTAAGCTATTGTTGCAATTAACTGCAAATTTAATTTAACTGTACAATACTATTTCATGAGCAAAAACACATGCTCAATTATCTGCTCTGAGGCAAGAATGTTCAGGAGTACGGAAGACGTGAAGGATCCGGGGCATGCCAGATTCTAACTGCGATCAATGGGGTTTTGTTGGTCATAGACTTGAATGGGACCAGAATGCAGTTGACACTCCGAACATTCTGCCATTACAAATGTGTATCCAAGATGCATTGACACTAATTATGATAATAAACTACTGTAAGTTCACTACTTAAGGGTTCTTTGAGAAGGGTTCTTTCCAGGTCATTGTAAGCATTCTAACAATAACAAGTTGTCTCTCAAGCTCTTTATTGAAAGTAGCATCATTTCTGTAAGTTTATCAATAGAAAGGACAAGAAAATCAGTATTATGAGAATTGGTAAATTAGTATTATGAGAACTGGTTGGTTGTTATGTGCAAGTAGCTAAGCCAGCGTAAATCCATCTTAGCCCAGGATATTGAGTAGTGTTGTTTAGTGTGTATGTTTGAATGCTGGAATAATGTATTTTTGGACTATTTATTATGCTTGTGTTGCCTTCGCATTTGCAAACTAACCAGTATTAGTAATTTCAGTGGGATGTACAGTGTCAGCAATGCCTTCGTCTGTATTACCAGAAAAGGATGTACAGTATTAGCTATGTCTTCGTCTGTATAGAGAATTAGCTATGCTTTCGCCTGTATTACCAGAAAAGAATGTACAGTGTTAGCAATGCCCTTGTCTTTATTACCAGAAAAAAAAGATGTACAATCTTAGTAATGTACTTGGTCTGTTTTACATGCAATTTGCAATGATGGACAATATTAGTAAACGTTGCATTACCATGTAATAATATGTTTTATATAAGTAATCTGTAGCATTATTAGAAATTCAATCACAGTTAATAGTGGCCATGACCCTTTGCATTCATAAGATTAGATCATTAGCTTTTTCAAATAAAGCATAGTTCGCAAACAAGTTCCTGATTTGTTAAGACTAAGTACTTGTTTCTTATTATAAGACACCAAAATATTGAAGTTCAAACCAGTAACTACAAATTTATTCTCAAAAGACTTCATGCACTCAAAATGTATGAATATATACAGTAATGTACAAACAAGTTAATTGAGAAAGCATGTAACATCCTTGGCTACCACAACAACCCTAAATTCTAAGAACATAATACCTGTACATCAAATACAATCTTAGAAGCAATCCTCTGTTCTGTTCAAATTTAGGAAATTCACTAGCATAAGTTACTGAATTAAAGGCGTTGAAGCAGCTAAGATGAGGCATCATGAACCTTTTCAATCATCAAGCCAATCCAAATTAAAAAATTCTTCGATGACCTCAACTATGAGATTAGGCATGGTAGAGGCTTTGATAGCCAGCCACAGTCGTTCAGTGCTCTCATCAAAGATTACATATCTGAGAGATCTTAGTTTGGCTAATGCTTTAGGCAGCTTCTTCAATCCAGAGCACTCCCTCATACCCAGAATCTTTAAGTTTGATAGCTGATCAAATTCCATGGGAAGGTCCTTCAAAGACCTGAATAATGAAATATCAAGAAATTCGAGTTGCTGAAGTGCACAAATGGAAGGAGGAAGCATTGACAAACCTGGGCATATGCAGACAATCTTAGCACCCAAAGTGACCTTAACCTCCCAAAGTCATTAGGTAACTTTTGGATAAGATTACAATTAGTGACAGATAACTTCTGGAGGTAAGTTAGTTAAATTGCATATGTTTCTAGGCAGTTCCTCCAAATCACTGCAGTGGTCAAAGTTAATTTCTTGAAATTTTGGAGACTTTGGAAAGTCACGTCCCTTATCCAATAAACTCATATTCCCCAAACCCTCACATAGGCATACAGACAACTTTTCCAAGCTCTCTGAGGATCTACAATACTCATAAAGAGGAGACACAATCAACCTCCCAAGTAGTACAGACTTTATTTGAGGAAATGCAGGGAAGTTCGACAGTCCATGAAGTGTTGAACGCTTAGAACTGTAATTTTATATTATAGCAACCTTTAGTTTTGGCATGGTATGTAAACATGTTGGAAGATAGAAACGACTAGTAGCGAAAAACAAAGTCAATACTTCCACCTCAGGAAAGTTTATTTGACACCAATTTTGCTCTTCCATTGGACCTACAGTTCCCATAAATGTAAAAGTCAGTATGCTATGTTGATAAAAAATGTTTATCTAGCATCTTAATAAATTTGGAACATAAGTAGATTGATCAAAAAATGATTCAATGTGTTGGCAGTTAAAGAAAATAAATAAAAAATAAAAAATAAAAATAAAAAATTAGCTGAGAATCTTTTGAAAGAGGTAAATTTCTTTAATTGTACAATGTGGATGCCTATTTGGTTTTTGCAATGTTCCAAGCAGTCCAAAATGGCCATTCATAAGAGGGTTTCCTTCAATGCCAAGAGATTAGGCAGTCCAAAATGGGCATTTACATATGCATTTCTTCTCCCCACCAATTTGCACTTCTCAGAAAATTCCTTGGCTCTCATGACAATTCCTCCTCATGGCTTTACAATTCATGTGCAACAAGATTTCTCCCTCTTTTAGCTGGCCAGACATATTCTTATTAAATTTATAGCTTTGCATGGCTTTTTCCACCCTTTGAAATTATTAAGCTGATCTACTTTCAACCTTAGAATTCTATGTGGTATCTCTCTCATAAATTCTCAAATTAAAACAGGTGCTTCTAAATTTCTCCTCATGGCTTTACAATTCCTGCGCAACAAGATTTCTCCCTCTTTGAGCTGGCCAGGAGTATTCTTATTAAATTTATAGCCTTGCATGGCTTTTTCTCCTTATCTCCTTACATACTAGAAGCTGACCTCCTTAAAATTTCTAACTGCTTCCCTTGGCCAAGTGAGTTGTACTTCTGAATGCAATGCAAGATTTTTGTTTTGGTTTAAATTTTTAAAACAAATTGTAACATTTCTCTAGAACATGATCACATGCAAACCTAGATGCATCCTCTGAATTCATGAAGTACCAGGGCCTTTGTGAAGGTACTTTGGACCACTACCAGATGAGTTTCCTTGACTGTGTGATGGAATTTTATCTTTTACAAGCTATTCCTGTCTGGAAAACACTTGCAATTCACATTAATTAGGAATTATATACAAAAGATCACCAGGAAAGTTGGAATCACACTCCACACTGCATTATTCATTGTCTGAATAGGCTTAGGAATACAAAATACCATTGCATTTCTCTTGCACTACTTAAGGTCCTCTTTCCATTTCTCATCTGATTTCCTTCAAGAATGTTGTACAGACAGTGTGACTCATCCACTGGTGGAGACTTCATTAAAGTATGCACTCGAAATCTGTGTTTTTGATAACTAGATATGGATAGATAAAGAAGAAAGTAGGCCATCTGCATGAGAACTATACTGCAATAGAAATTGTCCTGCTGGCAACAATGCATGAAAATTTATAAGCCCCTATTGATGGCTTGACTAAAAAGATAATAAATCTGGAACATAGATGCAGATGGAACAGAGCCAACATGTTAATCGGAATAAAGATAGAAACCCCATTATATATCATAACTGCGTGCAAGGGGAGAGAAAACTCCGAATGTCCAATGCACTGAAACACAGACTTAGAGGCTTTGGCCATTTGCAGTAAGGCCCATTCTGTGGCATGGTACGAGGCTTGCAAGAAATTCTGTTGTTTTTATTTCTATTAAGGGAATCAATAACTGAGTGGATTCATACCTGCTAGGCATGGGTTTAAGTCCATTGGGTTGCCACTATAAACCCTAGGTCCGATGGAGAGGCCCAACCACACAGAACAGTTGAGTCTGTGAATTCAAATTGAGGCGGGAGCATTAACACCCTGAGCCTTGTCCTCTCAGTCTGGAATAACAAGCAAGAGCCAGAGCAGAGCTCGCTTTGATATAGTCTCTTCAATACGACATTATTTTTAATATAAATGGTTTGCCTGGATTTTATCCTAATAAGTACCACATCACTGTTATCCTAATAAGTATTTTTTTGACTCATATAATCTTATTTTTAATATAAATGGTTTGCTTGTCTTTTAATGGCAGAGTGTTTGAGAGCCCATCCATTTGCGGAAATCTTAATGGGAGAACCGTTAAATTATATGGGGGGCATCCATGACAGAAATCATTACTTGTCCTTTAATGACGGGGATTATACGAGCTCATCCATTACATAAAGTTTATGGGGGAGCTGGATGTTTCATTTAGATCTGAATATAATTTCTTTTACATATGATGTGAAAAATTGATTTACTTCTATTTTTTTTTTTTGTATTTCAAATTTTTCAAACACTATCCTTTTGTTTCCCAATTCTGATTTACAGCTTGTTACATCCAAGTACAAGTTATTTTTAAAAAATTGAGGTGCATGGAGTACTATAGCTTTTTATTTATCAAATGTTTAAAAAAAATACTATAGCAACTTTTTATCCTGTTCATGGAAATATATCTGGACAAAACGAAAAAGCATCGTCAAAATAAGTGGGTTACTCAAAAACGTTATAGCAGCAGCTTGAATCCACATTTTCTATGACCCTCTACCCTTTCCCTTGTTTGATCAAGTTAACGGATTATTATTCCCTTATAAATGGACTTGTTGTGATCCATTGTGTAAACAATGATCTACTTGTTATACTCTAAACAAGTATTTTTTTTACAAAATATTTTGTCAATCACCAGATCTCTTTGATTTTTAATGTGGTATATGATGCATTTTCAACAGCTAAAAAAATGGTGTAGCCAATTCGAGAATGTAGATAACCCTTCATTACTGTCTTACTGTGCACAAGTTCTGATGTTTTAACTGAATGATTACATCGTTATACCTGTTGGTATAAAAGCCAAGGTTGTATCATATCACTTGATAAGATGTTCGAGGTAGCCAGTTGGAGGAAATGGATGGCTCTTCAAGGATTTTTTTACTGTGGACCAATGTTGTTGTTTTAAATTGAAACGTTACACCGTTTACTTATTGGTGCAAGGCTGATAGTACAGGTGCTTGACCGTTATATATATTCCAGTCAATGGTGATGTTTCGGTTCACTCGTTTTCATTGTTTTTTTTTATATATATATATATATATATATATATATATATATATATATATATATATATATATATATATATATGGCAAGAATCAAAGAAGAGTCCGTATATAGTATTGAAGATTGGTTTTCAAGAAGGTATTTCTTTGTGGCCTGGACTGTTCCAGGTCTTACAGCTCCAGGCTGCCTAAACAGCTTGCCTTGCCTCCTTAATTTTTCTAGAGAATCTCTCCTCCTGGAACCTGGAAGTTTATTCCACAAGCCTCTCTTGACGGGCCATGTTGTGTTGATACTCCAAAATTGGGAAAGATAGATTTCTCCTTTGGTGCTTCCTCTTTGTCCCCTATTTGATCCTTCTCTTGGGTCCCTTCCTACCTCTGGTGTCTTCTGTGCTTTACTATTATTTGGGCATTTACATATGCATTTCTTCTCCCCGCCAATTTTCACTTCTCAGCAAATTCCTTGGCTCTCATGACAATTCCTCCTCATGGCTTTACAATTCCTGTGCAACAAGATTTCTCCCTCTGGTGTCTTCTATGCTTTACTATTATTTGGGCATTTACATATGCATTTCTCCTCCCCACCAATTTTCACTTCTCAGCAAATTCTTTGGCTCTCATGACAATTCCTCCTCATGGCTTTACAATTCCTGCACAACAATATTTCTCCCTTTCGTGTCTTTTGTGCTTTACTATTATTTTGGCATTTACATATGCATTTCTTCTCCCCACCAATTGGCACTTCTCAGCAAATCCCTTGGCTCTCATGACAATTCCTCCTCATGGCTTTACAATTCCTGCGCAACAAGATTTCTCCCTCTTTGAGCTGGACAGGCGTATTCTTATTAAATTTATAGCTTTGCATGGATTTTTCTACCCTTTGAAATTATTAAGTTGATCTACTTTTAACCTCAGAATTCTATGTGGTATCTCTCTCATAAATTCTCAAATTAAAACAGGTCCTTCTAAATTCCTCCTCATGGCTTTACAATTCTTGCGCAACAAGATTTCTCCCTCTTTGAGCTGGTCAGGAGTATTCTTATTAAATTTATAGCCTTGGGTAGCTTTTTCTACCCTTTGAAATATTAAGCTGATCTAATTTCAACCTTGGAATTCTATGTGGTATCTCTCTCATAAATTCTCAAATTAAAACAGGTCCTTCTAAAAAAGCTTACATGATTGGACTGTAACCCATAGTAATGTTGGGGAATACTGGGCCTCTGAAATGCCTCTGAAATTAGGGGATTGAAACAAGACAAATGAAATTTAGATAAAAGACTTCCTAAAGATCATTGCAATTTGATTGGACCAATTTTTGAAGCTTGACGTCCATTCCCCTTCAGCTAAGTTCAGTGAATTTGTGTTTAGCTCTGATCCTTCTATTCCTCCGCTGTTGCAATATTAGCCAATAGGTCTTCTACGATATTTCCTTATCTCTTTACATACTGGAAGTTGACCTCCTTAAACTTTCTAACTGCTTCCCTTGGCCAAGTGAGTTGTACTTCTGAATGCAATGCAAGATTTTTGTTTTGGTTTAAATTTTTAAAACAAATTGTAACATTTCGCTAGAACATGATCACATGCAAACCCAGATGCATCCTCTGAATTCATGAAGTACCAGGGCCTTTGTGAAGGTACTTTGGACCACTACCAGATGAGTTTCCTTGATTGTCTGATGGAATTTTATCTTTTACAAGATATTCTTGTTCTGAAAAAACTTGCAATTCACAATAATTAGGAATTCTACACAAAAGATCATTGGGAAGGTTGGAATCACACTCCACACTGCATTATTCATTGTCTGAATAGGCTTAGGAATACAAAATACCATTTCATTTCTCTTGCTACTTAAGGTCCTCTTTCCATTTCTCATCCGATTTCCTTCAAGAATGTTGTACAGACAGTGTGACTCATCCCCTGGTGGAGACTTCATTAAAGTAGGCACTCGAAATCCATGTTTTTGATAACTAGATATGGATAGATAAAGAAGAAAGTATGCCATCTAGCACGAGAACTATACTGCAATAGTAATTGTCCTGCTAGTAGCAATGCATGAAAATTTATAAGCCCCTATTGATGGCCTGATTAAAAGGCAAATAAATCTGGAACATAAATGCAGATGGAATAGAGTCAACATGTTAATCGGAATAAAGATAGAATCCCCCTTGTATATCATAACTGCGTGCAAGGGGAGAGAAAAATCCTAATGTCCAATGCGCTGAAACACAGACTTAGAGGCTTTGGCCATTTGCAGTAAGGCCCATTCTGTGGCATGGTACAAGGCTTGCAGGAAAGTCTGTTGTTTTTATTTCTATTAATGGAATCAATAAATTAGTGTATTCATACCCGCTAGGCATGGGTTTGAGTCCATTGGGCTGCCACTATAAACCCTAGGTCCCATGGAGAGGCCCAGCCACACAGAACAGTTGAGTCTGTGAATTCAAATTGAGGCAGGAGCATTAACCCCCTGAGCCTTGTCCTCTCAGTCTGGAATAACAAGCACGAGCTAGAGTAGAGCTCACTTCGATATAGTCTCTTCAATACAAAATTATTCTTAATATAAATGGTTTGCCTGGCTTTTATCCTAATAAGTGCCACATCACTGTTATCCTAATAAGTATTTTTTTGACTCATATAATCTTATTTTTAATATAAATGGTTTTCTTGTCTTTTAATGGTAGAGTGTTTGAGAGCCCATCCATTTTTGGAAATCTCAATGGGAGAACCTTTAAATTATATGGGGGGCATCCATGACAGAAATCATTACTTGTCCTTTAATGACAGGGAGTATACGAGCTCATACATTACATAAAGTTTATGGGGGAGCTGGATGTTTCATTTAGATCTGAATATAAGTTCTTTTACATATGATGTGAAAAATTGATTTACTTCTATCTTTGTTTTCTGTATTTCAACTTTTTCACACACTATCCTTTTGTCTTCCAATTCTGATTTACATCCTGTTACATCCAAGTACAATTTAGTTTTAAAAAACTGAGGCGCATGGCAGGTGTATGGAGTACTATAGCATTTTATTTAACAAATGTTTAAAAAAATATTATAGCAACTTTTTATCCTGTTCATGGAAAAATATCTGGACAAAACCAAAAACCATCATCAAAATAAGTGGGTTATTCAAAAATGTTACAGCAGCAGCTTGAATCCACATTTTCGATGACCCTGTGCCCTTTCCCTTGTTTGATCCAGTTAACGGATTATTATTCCCTTACAAATGGACTTGTTGTGATCCATTGTGTAAACAATGATCTACTTGTTATAATCTAAACAAGTATTTTTTTTACAAAATATTTTGTCAATCACCAGATCTCTTTGATTTTTAAGGTGGTATATGATGCATTTTCAACAGCTAAAAAAATGGTGTAGCCAATTCGAGAAAGTAGATAACCCTTCATTACTGTCTTACTGTGCACAAGTTCTGCTGTTTTAACTGAATGATTACATCGTTATACTTGTTGGTGTAAAATCCAAGGTTGTATCATATCACTTGATAAGATGTTCGAAGTAGCTAGTTGGAGGAAATGGATGGCTCTTGAAGGCTTTTTAACTGTGGACCAATGCTGTTGTTTTAAATTGAAACGTTAGATCATTTACATATTGGTGCAAGGTTGATAGTATATGTGCTTGACCGTTATATATATTCCAGTCAATGGTGATGTTTTGGTTCACTGGTTTTCATTGTTTTTGGTTTTTAAATACACACACACACACACACACACACACACACACACACATATATATATATATGGGCAAGAATCAAAGAAGAGTCCGTATATAGTATTGAATATTGGTTTTCAAGATTATACCCCATAATAATGTCATTCTAGTATGGAAGATATAATCACGAAGAGGAAAGTCAATTGTTGATTTTGCTGGTTAAATAGATTGAATCTATAATTGACATATAGATTGAAGATTCTAGTATTGAAGATATAATAACATGAAATAGAATTAATTATTAATTTAGTTAGTTAGAGAAATAAAATTTACAATAGACATGAAGATTTTTTAATTTCATATTTCTGTGATCTATATTGTTTTTGAGAATGTCTTTCCGATTAATCCCATCATTAATTGTTGGCAGAAGTTTTGAACCATCTAATGTGGTTCATCCTAAGGAAAAAGAAGAGGATGAACCACATTAGATGCTTCCAAACTTCTACCAACATAATGTGATTAATGGGAAGACATTTTCAAAGAGATAAGGAAACGTCCTTAATTTTTAATATATTAAACATACTACCTCATATACAATTATCTAATGAGAAAAAATGAAAATATTTTATATTTATTGATTTTCTGTTTACATGTAGATGTTCCATAATTACATTTTGAAGTTTTTCAAGGCATAATTGTCAGTTGACATTGCTCAGAATTTGGAAAAGATTTTTTGAGATCACAAATTTGAATTATGAATTCTACAATCCAAATACCCCTCAAAAAAATTCAAAGTACTAAATCAATATGTACAATAAAAAACACATTTTAATTAATAATTAGAAATGGCCCTTAAAGATATAATAACATACTCCATCATTTAATGAGAGAAAATAAAAATATTTGGTATTTATAACTGCAATGTACAGATTCATAAAGTTTTGATTGTGTTTTTATAGATAATGTCTTTCTCCAGTAATATTAATATTTAAATGGTTTTGATAATTTTAAATAAAGTGAAGTTTTTATTTGGAAATCATATAAAAAAATTTTTTAGCTGACGCTTTCTGAACCATCCATACAGAAAACCTAAATATAGGAAAAATCTTGAATAAATTATGATACTTAGATTATTGGACTATAAATTTGGGTCATCTGAGCGCGAGAAACAAAGCCCATGGCTGGGGCGGGCGCCCACCTAATTGTATAATGGAAAGATAACCCGTTATAATTACGAATGTTGGTTACTTTTTAATTTTTAAACAAACATGAAGTACTATGTAAACTAATGCCTGAAGTTGCCGGGAAATGGAAAATTAGAACAACGAATGGTTTACCTGTTGCATAGTTTAAATTTACCTATTTATGATTGTAACAGAAGTAATATTTATAGTCAGTTATTTAATTGAACATGCAGATTATTAGCAATATCAGAGGAGGGAAACGGTTATTTCCATTGATTGAGGAATCATTTAGGCAATTTCAGTCCATAGAAAAGATTCCGGTCAGTTCAGCTTGGGCCCAAAACTTTTTCGCTGTTATCGAATTAATGAATGCATTAGGTTGACCATAAAGTGAAGGTTAATAACATTACCTGCTTTAATCTTCAAATTAAAGTGCCGAATTAACATATACAAAAGACGAACATTGCGGTGAGAAGGAGCCGATCAGGGCGACCCAAAGCGAGGCTAGGACATAGAGACACGAATGAAGAATTTTATCAACACAGTTTAGAGATGGAAAAACCAGAGTTACAGTCGACAGGAAGATGATGTAAAAGGGTTGGCAAAATGAGAGTTATAGGAAGGAAGACGATTATGTAAAGGGATAACCTATGAATTTGTTAGAAGAGTCGACCTGATGCTTTCCACGCTTCAATGCTCTCACCTGGTGTGATTTTTTTGTATCTTCAACGTTTTGTCAGTGTTTTTTTGGCAGGAACATACCTGGGTTCCATTCCCGGCTAGTTTATTCACTGTATGGTTTATTCATTTCAGGGTTTTCATTTCGCTATTAATTATTCATTCATTTTTGTTGGGTTGAGACTGGGTGTCGATTCCCGATTACTGCACTCATTGTATGCTTTCTTCGATTTCAGGGTTTTCATTTCCCTAATAAATATGCATTCATCTTTCCTTGGTTGTCCACCCTTTCTTTCAACAATGTCCATTCACATGTCACTATTTTTCCACAAACTATTATTATTTACAAAATATCCATTTTCAGAATACACATAACTAACTATTGCAATTGTAACGCATTATCATCCACCCTTGCTTTCAACAATGTCCATTCACATGTCGCTATTCTTCCCCAGTCTATGCCTTACCACTCTATGCCTTACCATTCTTCCCCACTCTATGCCTTACGACATTTCCTTTGCAACATAAGGTGCAAATGCTAGTACATGATTTTATTCTAAATATAAAAAATATGACAATGTGGAATTTATATGGTATATTGTAATGTTGAATTTGTATGAGAATGTGAAATTTATAAGGTATATTATAATATTGAATTTATATAAAAAATTTGTTTATATTGAAGATTACATGAAATAATCTATAATATAATTGATTATATTAAAAAAAAAAAAAGATCATCCTCTATTCTAAATATTAAACTATAAACTTTAAAAGATACACTTCCAAATTTTTTTAATAAATTATTCAGTCAACAAAAGGAATCACAAAATGATCGAAAGACAGCGGTGTAAGAGAGGAGCTTCCTTACATGGATCGAAATCCAATGGATCGGGAAGGAATCGAAACTCCTTCGGGTTATTGCAGTATTGGTCGGTTAAGGTGATTCATAACGCAAGATTTTCCCTTAATATTCGCATATCCTACAGGGCCAACGTAGCGTTGAGAAATCGCATATCGGCCGAAGGCGATTCGCAGATCGCGTTGATAATGGCATACTTGACGGAGATAATCCGTTTAACGCATATTCCGTTCTTAATCAGCATATCACACGAGATAATAAGAACATCCAGCAGCAACAACTCCGATAATTCACATATTTAACGGAGAAAATAACGTTGATAACCGCATATTACTGATATTCGCGTATTCAATGAAGATACACATATCAAGTTGATAATTCGCGTATTCAATGATGATATGCATATCAATTTCATGGATCCCGTATTACGGGGTGATAAGTTGCATATCAATTGGATAACTGCATATTAGGCGGAGATAACTCAGATATCATGTTGATAATTCCCAAATTGCACCATAAATTCGAATATCTGCTGGATAAAAGTCGCATATATGGCAGAAAAATTGCATATCACGCGGATGATAGTTTGAAATTGGGCTCCGTGCTCATATCAGACGCATTGAACCTATATTACGCGCGGAGATAACTCCAATGCCAGGCTGATATAATTCGCGTATAGCATATTCCCTTGAGATTTGGCATATCCTGCAGAGATACGCATATCCAGCCGCGATAACCGATATATCGTATGGATAATTTGCATATGACGTATTGAATTGATAATTGGCATATTTGAACAACATGACAACGTTGATAACTCGCGTATTGGCAAATGGGAAGAAATAAGAAAATCTCCGGGTATGTTTTTTTCTCTAAGCTCAGTATCTAGGGTTTCGAGACATCAACAGTATTCTCTAGGGTTTTATTCACTGGAAAATTGATGGGAAAACCAATAGTGTTGGAACTTAGAACAAGTACTGCAAACAGTGAATTACGTCGGCCATCTATAGCGAAAAATCGAAGACAATTCACCAAAAATGAAGGTTAAATGTGACCAAATGCAAATGATTCTTCCAAGAAATTTTGCAACACAAGCCCACTGTTTTGTGGATCGAATCGGGAATACGCTGTAGTGATAAACTCTGCGGGTTCGGGTGTTCAGATGTAGGTGAATGCTTTAGAAGATGCGATTCTGTATATTCTATTGGCGTTGGAAAAAACTGGGATCGAAGTTGTAAGTGCTACTTCATCTGCCGCTAACAACAGACTTTACCATACCAGACGTGCCAAGGTAATCTGTTATACTCGTTGTCATTCTTCTTTCTTCCGTGGATAACATAATCTTAACTATTGAAATAAAGTACAGGGAATCCGTTTATTCTGCTAAAAATCCAAGGCTCGGAAAACTGGCAGCGCCTAACCAGCCATATATCAAGTATTAAATGCACCCGGAGATGCACGCGACATAGTCCGTTAATACGCAAAATGTCTTTTTTTATTTAGTGACGAGTTTTCAAATTCGTGTGTTAGTGCATTTAATACTTGATATATGGCTGGTTAGGCGCTGCCCAGAAAACTCATGGTTTCTATGCATACCTTTTGCATCGCTAAAAAGCGAAAGTTTAGAAGAATTCCAGTTTTTTCGTAGACAAATAGTAGGACGCCCACTTTCTATTAAGGTTACACAAATTTTACATCACATCGACATCTCTTTCACCGAAGTATAAAACCACCTGGCTTGTCTCCCTGCATGTTTTTTAACGATGTAGGTCTTTCCTGTGTATAACTTTTAACATCGACACCCTCTAAAACAGTTTAACATTTGATAAGTACATATCACACCAAGAATCAGGATCCAAGGACCACTAAATCTCAAGCGTAATGTTTTCTGCTACATAAATAAATGGTTTTAAAGGTCCGTCAAGACTGTATTATGCTTCTATAGTAAACTGAACAACAGATTTATCATAAATGCGTGGTTGATAAACCGAATCAGAGTCCAGAAATTATCCAAAGACCCATGGTGACCCGCCAACGCCTATCTGTTATACACACTCTCCTTAAATGTGAGCTTTAAGGTTCTACCAGTCGTACTTCAAGGTTTCACCAGCAGTAAGTCAAGTTTCTATCAGCAGAAGTATACAATATATAATCGATGATATGGTTTAACGAGTTCACAAATTTGTCTGGATGGTTATTTTTTTTGTGGTTTATTTAAGAAAAAAGAAGTCAATTCTGGGAATGTTTGAATAGGGTTTTTTGACATTAAAAATGGATTGAGCACTATCAAAAACAGGTGGTACTTAAAATTTTGAAGTTTGGCAAGTATAATCAGCATAGATCCATTTAAGTATAGATCTAACATGAGCTTATAGGGATCAAATTTCTTCATGTCCAAACTTCTTTAAAGTGTAAAATACAATCTGTTATTTTTAATTATTTAAATTGTATTTTTAAATGTTAAATAGAGTATGTTTCTGCATGCGACGTGCATGACTTAACGGCTGGGGCGGATGGCTGGGATCGATTCCTACGGAAGTTAGTTGTGGACCCAGCGATTTGGTCATCTGCTGCTGGTTTCGGCCTTATGAACGATTTGTAACGGCTATGCCGTAAATATTCTGAAATTCTGCTGGGTTCGGCCATATGTTGTAAAAATCTGCTGGCTTCGGCCATATGTTGTAAATATCTGCTGGCCTCGGCCATATGAACGATTTGTAACGGCTATGCCGTAAATATTCTGAAATTCTGCTGGCTTCGGCCATATGTTGTAAATATCTGCTGGCCTCGGCCATATGTTGATTTTCCCTCTCAAAAAAAAAAAAAATAGAGTATGTTTAGGACCAAATAAACGTTGTAGCCATAAAAACTTAAATTTTTAATCATATATACATTATTTTTTTAAAATGATATATAATATATAATATATAGTTAATTGACAATGATATTTTATCACACAAATTAAAACAATTTTTTATTGTTAATATATTTTTAAGTATACATGAATTTTTTTAATATATAGATATATATGAAGTTGATATCCACATTAATTAGTTAACATAGATTTTTAAATAGTTTATTTAAATCTGTTGTTGAAATATTTTTGAAAAGTATATGATTCAAACATCTTACTCAAACATTTTAGTTCTATTATTTTTTTATTATAATCTACATTATTCTTCTATTTAAAACATAATTATTATTATTATTATTTAATATAAATAGAAAAACAAACCTCTCATATTAGACTAATAAACCTTTCAACTAAACTAAATTTTTTCAAAATAATATTCCCAATATTTTCCAAACAAAATTATAAAATTATAGACTCTTTAAGCTCCTCTATTATTACCGCTCCTCTATTATTACCAGGAGTTGCTGCTTACGATGATATCGTTCTTGGTCAACCAGGAGTTGCTGCTTACGATGATCTCGTTCTTGGTCAACCGTCTTATCTTCTACGGCTTCAATTAGTGATCTCAAAATTCAAAGCTATTTCTCGCCATTTACTGCTGGTTTGACACTCGCCCACCAGACCGAAGTTCACCACGTGCAAACCCCAGTTATAAAAGAAAGAGAAGAAAGAGAAATACGCCACTTTCAAAGAGAAAAATTGCTGGCTAGTTTAACAATATTATCTGCTAGCAGGTTTCGAGTTTTAAATCTTTTTTGTCGATAAAACAAAAATAAATTTCATGACGTTTTTACTTTTTCAATGTCTTTTAAGTAAATTTAGAAATGTCAACCTCCCTAATATAGATAACCACTTTCCAAACTGTTTCTTAGAGTGCAGGATGCCAGTTAAGAGAAATACCTAGTTTTCACAAATGTTGAGTGTATTGAATATTCCCATGCGCACACAATGGAGAAATTAAATAAATGGATACAAAAGATTTATCAATTTCTATTGCTTTGAAACTCCAATATAAGTCTATTCGAGTTTTAGGGTACCTGAACGAACAATGAATCATACAACCTAAAACTTTACAAGTCCAGAATAAAAGCTAATGCCTTTCTTTAACCAGTCAACATAGATAGTTATGCCAAAAAATTTCTCTCCAAGTGAAAGAACAATGAATCATTTATGCGGAATTGTGAAACGATAATAAAAAAATATATCTAACGATAATCAAACATGTATCTAACTACGTATTCATATTATATCCGAAATAATAGCGAAGACTTTCCAAGAGTAGATCGCTTTACAATTATCCCTAAAAAGCTTTCATTACTTTATGTAAATAGAGAGTGAGAAATAACAATGAGAGAAATCAAACATTCACTCTAGGGAAATACACAGTAATAGTATAGTGAATAAAAGGGAAGTCAAACATTCCAAAGAATTATGCAGAATAGAAATCTAATAGTTAGGAAAAATACTCATCGAACACACATGGGATTGGTGAATTCCCCTAAAAAGCTTTCATTACTTTATGTAAATAGAGAGTGAGAAATAACAATGAGAGAAATCAAACATTCACTCTAGGGAAATACACAATAATAGTCTGGTGAATAAAAGGGAAGTCAAACATTTCAAAGAATTATGCAGAATAGAAATCTAATAGTTAGGGAAAATATTCATCGAACACACATGGGATTGGTGAATTCTCATAACTTCCATGTTGAAGAGAAAATTAGAAGTCCCATGGGATTGGTGAATTCTCATAACTTCCATGTTGAAGAGAAAATTAGAAGTCCCACTTAGCATGGCAAGAACCGAGAGCTCATAAGCTTTCTTTAGCAACCCATTCCTACTAAAGGAGGCAAGGATGCATAGAAGGATGCAACTGTGAACTTACTATTTCTGTGCACATTCTAGATCTAATGGAAACCCAATATTGGTTGATGATAACTAAACAAGCTCGTGAACCCCAAAAGTTCAGAATAAAAATCCGATAACAAAAAGGGAAAATAATACTAATTACAGACGTATAGCAACCATCTTCCGGGTTTGATATCCTAATAAATAGGAACATAAATACATTGTTAAAAGTCTCACCAATCTATTGACATAAGTTAATGTAATGCACTATAATTTGTACTTATAGTTGAATGAAGTATTATAACATTCATAATATTCTACTTTAAGCTATCTTTACTTGCGGTTAAGGTATTAGAGATTTTGACGTTTAAATTTAAAATTGGAAATCATTTTGACAATTTACTTATTATAACACACGATGAAAAATTTTCAACAACTATGTTCTGAAATTCAAAATACCATACCAGGCCTATCTGATAGGTGGTGGCCAATCAACATAAATATGTTTGAAGTCACCAATGGAGATGCCAGGTAACTCTTTATTCCCAACGATATATTCAGTTTTTTCGTTTGTGTTTTTCCCAATTGCAGGAACTATTTGCATAAAACTATTTCTTTTTCAAATGTTTTTATGTTTATTAACTGCAATTGCAAAACAAAATTTACCTACACTAGTACATGAGATTATTTCTCTTTTGTAATTTTTGTTTCCTTTTATGGAATGCAAATAGAAGATATCTACATTGGTGTATGCTTTATACGGATAGGAATACCTTAAGTCGTGTCAATATGTTTGGATAGATTGTTGGACGTTGTGCTAAGTGACTCACAGCTATGTATATATATTTTATAATTTAAAAAAATTGTTTTGGGATAAAAATAATGTAAAATAATCTATATAATGAAATTTAAAATAAGAGGAGATTATTTTTCTTTTTAAATTTTATTTCCTTTTATGCAATGCAAATAAAAGATATCTACATTGGTGTATGCTTTATACTTGGATATGAATACCTTAGTGTAAATATGTTTGGATAGATTGTTACGTTGTGCTAAGTGACTCAGAGCTATGTATATATATTTTTATAATTTAAAAAAATGGTTTTGGGATAAAAATAATGTAAAATAATTTATACAATGAACTTTAAAATAAGATGAAAGGTGTTTTAATTTAAAATTTTATATAAGTTATTATAATTGAAAAAATGTAAGGATTATTTTTAATAAAGGATTTAAAAATTTGTGGGTTGTATTTGTTTTTTAAGAATTTATTTTTTATATAAAAGGTGAAGGAAGAGAATATTGGACATATTAAGAGGAAGGTGAATCAATATTTTATAAATTTTGAAAATTTAAGTATTAAAATGATTAATTAATAATATCACATCAAAAGAACACAAGATATATATCAACAATATATTTATGTTATAAAGGAAGCAACAACTTTTTAAATTTACTTTTTAATGTAGAAGGGCACAACCCTAATATTTACCAACTCCCACTAGAAAGAGACGACAATGAAAGAAGCTACAACTTCTTTTTCTAGCACCACCCTCCCACATTATAGAATGAAAGATAAATCATAATCTTCTTGGGCTCCCCTACCAAGAAAATTACCCAATTATAACTACATCCAAATCCTCAAATTATTAATGTAAGTGAGCCCCACTTTGTATTTAATTCAAAAACTTTCTCCAAGGCTTCAACAAGGTTTCAATGATTTAGTCTGCTATAATTATCAAAGTTTGTTTCAAGAAATGGTCTGCTACAAATTCAAGATATGCTCCAAAAGGATTTCCTACAAATGTTGCCTCTGACTTACCTTAACACATGTCAATAGTATACTTCAATTCATCAAAGGTCTACCATTGTTTATAAGTCAAGGTCCGCTCTTTTCTTCAAAATAAATATTAGCGTTTGCATCAATAAAACATAAGGATAGATCAACAAGTGCTACTTTAATTTTTCCACAAATCTGCGACAAGGGAAAATAATAAAAAATGCTCCAGAACATGTCAAAAATATGCATAAAGGGTCTCCTCTGCTTCGAGTGCGCTTTGACAAGAGTACCTTCAAGGTGACTTCAAAATCCGACTTCAAATGTGCCCTATCCAAAACTGAAAAGTTGCCCAAATATTTACCTTAGAGTGAGCCCAATTCAGGCCTGAGATAGGTTTAGTGAGGAATCCAAAAACAAGACCTTTTCTAGTTGAAATTCTTCCTAGTAATTATATTTCAGACATAGGATGGAATAGAATTGAAAATTCTTACCAAATGTAGACAACTTCAAACTTGTGTCAACCTTCCTTAGTTGATCCAAAACTTGACATATGTCTCAGTTATAATATTAAGCTTATGTCTATGTTATAACACTAGGTCAGGGCCACAAAATAGGCCAATAATTTTCCAAGATACTCAATCTTCATCAACAACATGAGCTAAGTTAAACTCAGGTTAGAACTAAGTTTAGACTTGTTTAAGGCTAACGTTTTCTCCATGATATTGTCTTAGAAAATTTGTCACGTATTTGGCCTTCATTAGATACTTTTCTATAAGGCTTGACTCGTGTTAGACTACAAAAAGAATTGTCCTTGATTCAACTTTTTCCTACTAATTTGGAAGCTGAGTTGGATATGTGTGTGTGTGTGTGTGTGTGTGTGTGTTGGAAGATCCCTTAACTGGGGCTAACCTGAGAAACATAATGATATTTTTTATGAAAGGATATGATTGTATTGAATCCAACCTAATGAATATGCACCAAATTGTTTAGAGGATGCTTTAAGACACTTAAAAAATCAATTTTTTCCATTCATATAATCTCCTTTCTAGGCATATTTGGACCCATGGATTTAGGCCTCTTAAATTATAAATTTTGGCCTTCCTTTTAGGGAGACAATGAATTTTAAGGCCATAACCATTGGGTAAAATGTGTTGGCACTAAAACCATCCTTGGGACATTAGATTTCAAAAATTAAATCTCTCCAACCATGAGGACCCATAAGGTTTGCTACATATCAAACAAAATGGCGTGAAAAGGGTTACCAATCTTGAGGGTCCTTGTGCCCAAATTCACTTTATTTTTTCATGTAAATCACAAAAAAAAAATTGATCCATTCATCCTTTGACGTCAATGACAATTTTTCCAATAGGGAAACATCCAAAGCCTTAGTGAGATCTTTCGTTTGTAAAAGAGTTTTTGGTTAAAAAATTTATGTTGTTTTTTAACTGTTAAAGAGATAATTCTATTAGTAAGACTATTTTTTTTCATTTTTTTGTGGTTGTGTCATAGACCTATCACAAATTAAATAAAGGGATCTTAGGTACATCTTGTTCATGTGTGAAAATATGCAAAAGTTTTTAGATGCTTCTAATATTTTCTGTCTAGTTCATAGTCACATTTAAATTTATGAAACAATACATACACATACACTTACAAATTAATAGATCATACCAATCTTGATCATTCATAGAATCTAACAAAGAGGACTAATTCCTAAAATATTCATTGGCCATTGTCAAGAGTCAACGACCATAATAATTTATAAATCATGTAAATTTTTTCTTTAGTTAATCCATAATAAGTTAGTTCAAGTATTGTTTTGGTCTTAAGTATGTGACTAAATTAAAGATAGAGTTGTAAACCTTTTCAATGTTAAGTTAAAAATCACTTTTGGAAAGTCTTGATTGAAATTGACTAAGTACATTATTTTAAAAATCATTGTAATACAGTTTGGTATGCTTGATTGGTAATATTTGACACTCTAAGGTTGAAAATAAAATCATGCAAGCATAACAAAGTAAATGAGTATGACCAAAAAGAAATAAGTACAAATAATGTGATACAAGTGAGTGTGGCACAATTAATTATAAAAAATAAGTAACATTGAGTGACAAATATTTTCAAAATAAAGGTCATGAAATCAAAGAATTTGAATATTCCTTTCATGAATTTCATAAATGATTTGTTGGTTTTGAATAGAAAATTTATTTAAGTAATAAATTGTTTCAAGTGATTCGACCAAATAATAAAAAAAGAATATCAAATTGAGAACATGGTTGATGCAACATATACAATAGATGATTCCTTAAAAATGTTTGATGTTATTTGTAATACACATGACCTAATGGGCGATACATTGGTAGAAAATGACATCGATGATGATTCTTTGACTTGTGATGAGATGAAATCATATGGTGAATTGTTGAAGATAAGTATTTTTGAGGATGAGTCACAAGTAAAAGCATAGAGTGACAGTAGATACATTGAATGTGAATTTGAAGTCACAAAAGAAAATATTTATGAAGAATATAAATATGTGACCAAATATGACAAAGGAAATAATTTTCAAATTCTATAGTACTCCAAACCAATTTGATTTATGAGTATAAATCTTCTCGATGCAAATCTGAATAATATATAAGTTAATCAAGATGTTAGTATGTTGATGATAAATATAATTAAAATAATTCCTAATAGGAGTCAACATTGTCATAATGTTGGTCATATGGAGACATCACATTTTGATCTCTATCATTTTCTTCATTGTGGGTAGAAAAATCATCATTTAAAAAGATATTAAAAGAATAAGGGAAAAAATTAAAATTCATTATGTATGGATAAGCTCCTAAATATGTAATTGAAAAGTTAAGAAATCAGATAAATCTTATCATCTAGGAGGAATACAAATAAGACACATTTTCTTGGTGAAATAACAAAATAAAAATGATTTCAAATAGTTATCCATGATGAATATTTTGGACATGATTTTGGTCCAATTATACAAACTTTTTAAATTTAAACATGAGTGAAAGAGAATGGTACTCTCTTCATATCAAGGGGGCAGTACATTGATGAAGTCAAATCGATTAGTGGTTAAAAAAGACCACTACACTGATCAAGTCAAAAAGGTTAGTAGTTAACCAAAAAAAATGCTAGATACTAAGGAAACAAAAGACATGAGAGGATCGAGGTTGAATCCCTTCATCAATATTCTTATAGTGCACCTAAGAGTGTGTAATATCAAATATCAATGACAATAATTAGGCTTTAGGTATCCAAGTCCTATTAATAAAAATATCAATCAACATTTGAGAAATCCAACATAGCAACTATTATATCCCATCCCATGTCAATCAATATTTGATTCTTCCTTTCAGCACACCATTCTACACAAGTAGTCTCAAATGCCTTTCTCACATATTATCCTCTATTATAATACCTTATATATTTATCAAATCATTTGTATTCCTTTTTAGCCAATTCCCTAAATTCTTGAAAATTTTCAATAAACAACCCTTATCCTCAGTAAATATACCCAAATATACTCATAAAAATCATTGATTAAAGTTAAAAAATATATTGTACCTAAAAATGATGTTTTTTTCATTTTCATAGGTTATTATGGATACATTATTTTTTATTCTTCTCTCTCCATAGCTTGCTTGTTTGAAATGTAGTCTAGTGATGCTCTCAAACCTCAGAACCTTCACAAATACCATTAGGAGGAATAACATTAGCTAGTATACTAATCATTGAAAATCCACCATCAACTTCGTAACTCAAATTTTAGGTGTCTGAATCTTTCATGCTAAATTCTAATTCGCTCTTTAGATTATAATGTTACTATAGTCTGTCTTGTATCCATATTGTATTCACTTAGCCTACCTATGAAATAACATGTTCATTCATGGGATATTAAAGCATACCCTTGATTTCACTATATACTAAAAAAAGTCCTTTCATTGAGCCCCTTCCCAATATATATATTCAATTAAAAAAAACCCTATTTTTACAAAAGAGTTTAGATATCCATTTTTTTTGGAATTTTTAATACTCATTTTTATTTCTACCTTTATTTCTTACATGAGACACAACTTTAATGATGCAGTAATGAACAATGGAATTGCATAAGTGAAAAGGTAAGTTACATCAAGAAATGGTGTCTAAAGATAACGTTACAACACTAAAAGAAAATGTAAGAATAACTTAACATATAGTGGATATCACACAATAGATCAAATATTTTATGATTCTCCATAGTTTATTACATTGTTCCACTCTTCCAATTGACCTTTGATTATTGGCCAACTATCTCCAGAGATATAAGACTTTGATCAACCAAATATTCTATCATATTGTAGTAGTGATATAGCATTTGGATTGTGCAAATAAAACAAATCATATATATAGAAGATAAACATAAATTTTTCTAATTAAGAGTAGACATCCATGAGGGTAGAGCTACTATGCTCACATGTGTTAACTTCTGTTTTTATAATTGTAGGATCCTAGTTTGTATCTCTAAAGGGGTTAATGGAGATGAGAATGTTAAGATATTTAATACATCTACAATCACCTTTAAGGAAAAGTTCAGGATTCCATTAATATGACTAAGACTTCCCTAAATTGTTTTCTAATTTTATCATTTACATTTATCCTTAATTACCATCCTATTGGATGCATTTATATATTAATGGAAGATTACCTTAAATATTTGGTGTATTAAGTGAAGCCCCCCAATCAACAACGTGTAATCTTCAAATTCTGGGTGATTAACTTCCCTTATTCCCACAATGATCTACATTTCATGCAATGGTTTGTTGCTTCTTTCTTGTTACAATTATATTTATAATGCCTCACTAATAATGATATATAAGGATGGTGAAAGGGGGAATCCTTTTGTAAATCCAAATAATCATTGGAGGAAAGAAATTAATACTCCATTCACTAATGATTTAATCCAAGGGATAGTGAAATAAACCTAAATTGAGCTAATAAGGGCATGGGAGAAGCCATAATTTTCTACTATATTGCAAGGGGGTGAGGATGGGAGAGAAAGTAGAGGGAAAGGAATGTTGAACAAATATGGAGTGCAACAAAGGAAATAGATAGATGGATGGAAGTAATGCGAAGGTAGCATTCCAAAAGATAGTAAGTTGCTTCCTATGATATGGATTATGATGGATGAAGAGACTAACATAGGATGGAATCCTTTGTAAGAATTTTATGCTCTCATATGCCCTAGTATGTCTAGGAAGAACTATTTGAGGTCAAAAGGAAAGTTATAGATGAAGTTTGTTTCTTGACTAATACTAAGGTGGCAAGCGAAATTTTTTATGGGGTTGCTAATGTTGAAAAAACCCATGGTTGGTTTAATATGTATATGTAGATAATGTGTATTGATTGGGACTTTAAGATGTTGTTAGGGAGGGCCTTGCTGGACATAAATGAAGCTAAGGAGAAGGTCCTCCTTATTCTTGACTAAATTTAGTTATCTATGCATGGTTTATATAGACGTCTAAATCATTTTGAAGCTCATTTTGACCTGCCTCTAGACCCACTGTGCCCACGAGTAAGTAATAAACAACCAATTGCAATAAAATAATTGGACTCCCCCAAGACTAGATGATGTTTCTATTTATTTCCCTTTAGCTCATTTTCAATGTTGGTATTTCAGTTTTCAGTTTCTAGTTGGAATAATGGACTATATTCCTCAGGACATACTTGTTATAATTATGATATATATACTCTCTACTAATTTTTGGATGTTGAAAAGGCTTTTGTATTGCCACTAGTCTAGTTTCCCTTGTGCTTGGCTAGGGAAAACCACAATATATTTTTATTTTTCGATTTAAGAAATGAATTTTTTTCTTAGAAGGAAAAGATCATAGATCCTAAATAGGAATGTGGTTTTCTACTAGCACTTGACTTAGATCCCTAAGGGAGACATCTCCCCACTTTTTTGTTAGACTCGGGACCATTTTTTGATCTCTAACTATGATTTTTCCTTCATTCATAGAGTTTTCGATAAAGTAACTCAAAGACCCAAAACATTATCGATTTTACTACAAATAATTGAGATAATAGATAGTAAATGTTACTAAAATATTACCTTCTTATTTGTCTTCAAACTAGGTGCAGAGGGAATGCTAGTTTTCCAATGAGTATAATGGCTCCATCTTTGATGAGTTATACATCATTTGTACACCCTCAAATAGTTCTCTAACATTGATTTGTAAGTGAATATTCCTTTTCAAGATTTTGTTTTGTTAATATTTCATTTCATTTCTTTCTAGTTTTGTCTCTTAAAGAATAACCCTTTTTCCCTTTTAGAGTGTATTAGAATTCTTATAGAGTCTTTCTTCTTAGTGGTGCTTGACACTCAAAGGTTGTATGAGGTTATCTTCATGTTGACAGTGATGGACCTGTCAACATTCAATGGGGTCTCCCCGATATGCGGTCCCAACAAGGCCTCACACCATTTGGGATACGAGCCTCATCCAGAATACAACTCGACTATCATCTACTTAAAGGTTTGCTTTGGATTTAGCTGTTAGCAAGAGAGGGAGTAAAAAATTTTCCTTTGAAAAGTAGGTTATTATGCCTCGTGAATGTTTAGTTGCAAGTGAATCAAGGTTCTTCTACAACATAGAGGAGAGAAAGTGAGCCTCTAGGAGAGAGGTAATAGTACCACCCTAATAAAGACACACTAATTACAAATCTTTCGTCTAACATCCATTAGAATAGTCCACACAAATGTGGCAAACATTATAAATATTACAAAAAATCCTTAATATAATAAGCACTAAAATAACCGAAATAGTTCAACTACCTGGGTACTAGTGAAAGAAAACATGAACCATGACCGTTCACACAATAGTCTTACAGACATCCATAATCCATGTATGAAAATCACTAGCCATCAAGGCTTCAAATTAATTAAGTAAAAGTACCAAGATGCATGAATACAATGAGCATCACTTGCTCCAATAATGGAGCATTAGAGCCACTACTTGCTCCCCAAAAGTACTAACTTATCTCTATTATTCCCTATGGGAGAATTAAGGGGTAAAAGTCCTTTAAATGAGAAATGAGGGTCTATTTACAACTTCAAGAGTAACCTTTCATATCCTCATGAATGTTGACTTTCTAACTTCCAGGGACCTTTGGAATTCTACAACCTTTGAAGTTTCAAATGACTTTTGTAATTACATAATGATTTTGGTATTACATTTCCTTTGGACTTATGTGACTCTTGAGTTTACATATGACTCTTGGACTTCTACTTGCTTGTCTTTCACAATAATTACAATAATATATTTTGTCTTCCATATCATCATATGATGGAACTTGACAAGTCACCATCTGGGATGATTGAGATTGACGGTGACTAAATACATAGACTTTTTTTAGTGGTGACATGGCTACAACTGTGTATATTCTTTATCATCATTTGTTCATGGTGTTTGCACCCTCTGAAGGGTCTTCAATCTTGGAGTCTTCTTGATACTTTTATCATCAAGTCTCAGGTACGTTCTTAGTCCTTCTCGTTCTTCCTTTATTTATCCTCTTTGCTCGATCTTCTTTGTGTATACTTTCCATGAGGTCCATGGAATACCTGTTTCTACAACCACTCATAACAAGCAACCGTAAGTCTAAAAATATTCTACTGTACCATGTTTTATGTAGATTTTACTCTTCATGCCTTTTTAGGAGCTACAGGCTGCAAAGGTACACTTTGAGAGATTGAAGGGATGAGAAGGAGGAGCTTCATGGCTTCGAGATGCACTCATGCTCCCTAAAAGGCAATGCAGTCAAGGCAGGACACATGTTGCAAGTCCGAAGGATGAAGGGAAAATATTTAGGCTCCCAAGCATGTTATGGGTTAAAGGGTAGGGCCCACTCCTGAAGGTTGGAGGCTGAAGCTTCATGCCTTTAGGGTGCATTCATTCACTCAAGAGAGCTCAATGAGGGCACACGGTATACTCCTGAAGGCTAAAGGTTGGAGCTCCATGCCTTTAAGGTGCAACAATGCACTCAATAAGTTCATGAGGGAACATGGCACATAGGGTATGACTGAATGAATGAGCTTCAGGTCTTTAGGATGCACCAATGCACTGAAGGAGGGTGCATTTTTTGAGTCGAGGGAGTGTACTCTAAGAATACTTAGTCATCCTTGGAGGGAGCAGTTTGGAACAACAAAGTGGATTCACGCTTTCAAAGTGCACCCAACTCTCAGGGAGGGTGGAGGGTGCACGTTTGAACAACGAAGGGTCTCCCATAAAGGCTTCAGAGTGCTCTCATGCACTCATGGCCTTAATGGGCTCACTTTTCAACTAAAATTTGTCTAAGTGTGGATGATTGGTCAAGGAATAAATAGGATGACTTTTGGACATAAAACCAAGTGTAACACATACTAACTCATCGATAAAAATTAGAAAAACACAACCAACAATGAATATACATCAAAATTCCATTTTATGCACATTCCCCAAATATAAATAGTGAAGTGTGTGCAACTGCGACCCAAAAGTGTCGTTTTACAACAAGAAAGGTGTTGTGACCATGAAATGCATATAAGGATATTGAAATCAATGCGATGACACATGAAACACTCAAGAACACTGAAAAATATGGATCAACACAAAACGACACTTGACAACCAAGGTGACACTCGATACGATAATGAGGTAGGCTCCAAAATTCAAATGTAGCGAAATTTTGGAGGGTGTTGTAGTAGTGACAACACTTGGCAATATACTGGGCTAGCTTCAACTTCTCTATCTAGGAATAAATTTTAGCTAAGGGTTAGACCTTCAATAAGTATTGATTGCCCTAAGTTCCCATTTTTGACTCGTGATTGCACATAGCATATTAGTTTTCTCTACTTGATTAAACACACATAAAGGTACACCATATCACAACAGTTTCGATCTAGGATGGGTAATGTGTGTGGCGAGTTTATGATATTCAGAGTAATTTTTTTTCATGTCTGGTGTTTCTTCACTGCCAGTAGTCCTAGACAGATGCCCCACAGAGTCACTTCAAAGGCAAAAACATTGCTTCAATGTCAGCGAGCCTGGGCAGTGCCCTAGAAATGTTGCTTGATTCACCTCCTTGCATAAGAATAATTTCTCTTCTTTCATCCTTTATTTATTTATTTAGTAGAATTGTGCATTATAATTTATTGTTTTTCTAATGGGAGGAAGAGCGATCCTCACTTATTGAGAGTAGAGGAGGATTCTCCTTCAAATAAGTATTTTAAGACCTCTGAAGCCAAGAATGTTAAACCTAGTCATGATGTTCTATTGTATAAAATAAATGACTTCCTAGTCATTTAGTTTTTTTAGCAAAAATTACTTCCTACCACCGCTTGAAATAATATTTAGTTGTGAGGATATACTAGTGCTGGTTTGATGAGTGTGGAAGAATCTCTTTGATAACATCAAGGCCCCACTGTTGGAATGGTTCTTCGACTACTACTAGGAGTAGTGGGGTGGCTAACCTTCAATCACAAACAACACATTTATGACAATATTAGAACTTAGAGCCATAGGCATGAGCGTCCTTAAAAAGAGTGGGCCAATAATAACAAGCCCTCATGAATTTTCATGCTTTGGTGTCACCCACATAGTGGCCACCTGTCAATCCATCATGTAGATCCTTCAAAAGCTTCTCCATATCTTGCAACTCAAGGAAACTTAACAAAAATCCATTATGGTGCTTCTGGAAAAGTATTCCATGGACTAGTTGGTACGATAGGTCCTTTAAGTATATTTCATTTTTGTTTTTACTTGATAAGTGCGAGGGAAATGTGCTATGTTCTAAAAGCTACCATAAGTTCGGATACGAGGGCATTATGGACGTGGACTGAGAAATGCGATCAATATTGTACATTTGTATTTCCTCCTCCCATCCTGAGAGATCTTTTTCGGGAGCATCCTTTGCTTTAGCAGCTAGTTTGCATAGGCCATGACCCTTGATAATATGAACTGGTTTGAACTCTAGATCATATTTTTGAACATAGGTCACCCAATTAGCCCTCTTCTCACCCAACACTTGTTGCATAAGTAACGTTCTTATTGTTGGGTGAGGTGCAAATATAATGGTGTGATATTTCAACACTTCACTACCTTATTTACTACATACATTTGTTTATCAAAGGCAAGGTAATTTAATTCTTGTCCTTGTATACTAATGCTCATAAAAGAGATAGGTCATTCATTTCCTTCATTGTCCTTCGGAGTTGATACAATGACAATCGATAAATCCAAAGAAAATGTATAGAGCAGGAAATACTTATCCTAATATGGACTGAAAAGTGTGGGTGCATCAACAATAATCTATTTAATCCAAGAAAAAGTGTCTTTCTCAAATATTCCCACTTATAGACTGCATCTTTCTTAACCATCTCATGTATGGGTTTGACTATCTGTGTGTAATCAAAGATGAATTTCTGAGGAAGTTGATTTTACCTAAGAAAGAATGCATGACTTTCTTATTCACTAGTAATGGGATCTGTGTGATAGCCTTGACCCTCTTGGGGTCAAGCTTGATACCACTCTTTGCTATGATGTGCCCTATAGGGTCCCTTAGGGAACATTGAAGACGCTCTTCTTGGGATTCAAAGAAATTATGTACTTTCGACACCACTTCAATATCTAATTTAGATGACGTACATGATCCAACATTTTCTTAGAAGATATAGTGACATCATCTAAGTAGACAACACCCCGATCTATAAGGTCATTAAAGGCGATGTCCAATGCTCTTTGAAATGTTGAACCAACATTGATTAATCAAAATGAAATTATTTTGAGTGTGAAAGTTCCCTATTTAGTATGAAACATAGTATTCAACGTGTCTCGTTCCACTATGAGCACTTGATTATAGCCTGAAAATATGTCTAGTAGCGAAAACATTTCAAACCTAGATATTATGAGGAGTATCTGCTCCATGGATGGCACTAGATATTTGTCTTTATCAGAATCTCGGTTAAGTTTTCATAAATAAACATATAGTCGTATTTCACTAGACTTCTTTCTTACTGGGACCAAGTTGGACACCCACATGGAATGTCTGACTTTAAAGATTAGCGGAACATCTATCAACTTTAACAAATCCTTCTGAATAAGGGTCTCGAGTGTTAGATGAACTTTTCATAGATTCTATTGGAATGGTTTCATCCCTTCTTTTATAGGAATCGCATGTTGGATGATGCAGGTATCATAAGTCTTTAAATCATCGTATCTCCAAGTGAACACATACCAATACTGCTTGAATAGACTAGTAAATTCTAGTCGCTCCTGTAGGGAACTATAGGAACTGAGAATGACATACTTCAAAAACATATCTTGGCCATTGAATAATTATATCCCATAATTTTTTGTTGGGTGTGTGTTATACTCTTTCCATGACCTGCCTATTGTTTTGTACATGGGTTTTGCACATGGTTTTGGGCATGATGTTTTTTTGCCCATGGTATTTTGTAGTTTTGGTCAAAGGAACTATAGTTGTGTTCTAGTCGAGGGGTAATGATTTGGGGTTTTATGAATGCTTCAAAATGTATGTATATATATATATATATATATATATATATATATATATATATATATATATATATATATATATATATTGTAACATTGAAAGGAACATAATGAAAAATCAATTTGGTAGTCTCGATTCTGAGATCCAGCAGAAAATATCTGTGTATTTGTTTTTATATTATCGTTATTGTTTATTTTCTATTTTTAGAATTCATTGGCAGTTAATTTCTGTGCAGGGTTAAAACCTAAAGTTTGGTATTAGATTTGTTTCAACTTCAAGGGGGTGCCTTTGCTGTTGAGGGGTTTTGCTCGGGCCTGTTGTAGACCCTATTTAGTGGGAGATCCATAGGATCAATTCTTACGGTGAAAGAAGATGGCGAGTAGTGGAAAGATAAAGATCGAGAAATTTAATGGTCAGAGTTTTGAGTTGTGGGAACTCAATATGGAGGATCTGCTGGTGGATAAAGATCAATGGATCATAGTATACCCGGGTACTAAGCCAACAATAATGACAGATGAAGACTAAGCGAAGTTGGATCAGAAACCAAAGAGCACAATAAGGTTGTTTATCTTAGATTCAGTATTTTTGCATGTATCGGGGGAAGCTACGAAGAAGGATTTATGGGAAAAGTTAGGGACTTTGTACCAATCTAAGTCTTTGGTGAACAAATTGTTCCTACATAAAAGATTGAATAACCTGAGGATGAATGATGGAGACTCAGTGACAAAGAATCTAAACACATTTAATAATGTGGTAATCGATTTTTTATCTGTTGATATTAAAATTTCAAATGAAGATAAGTACATTAGTTTCTTGTGATTTCTACCAAATTCATGGGATAGTCTGGTTGTTGCAATAGGTAGCAATACAACTACATTAAAGTTTGATGAAATAGTCTCATCCTTGTTGTTGGAGGATATGAGATGGAAAAATATGGAGGGTTAGAATGGATATTCCTTGTCTATACAAAGATAGCCCCATAACATAAACAAAAATATGTCATCGAGTGGGAGATCTAAATCTAGAGGGAGATCTAAATATCCAGGAAAAATTGTAAAGGTGTGCTGGAAATGCGAAAAGGAAGGGAACTTCAAAAAGGACTGTAGATCTAAAGTTCCTGAGAAAGGAAAGGGATTTGTTGATGTTCCTTTTGCAGAGGCAAAAACCACCTCATATGAAGGTGGGGATGTGTACTTGGATTATTCTTTGAGTACACATGTAGATCATGAGGCATGGTTGATTGAATCAAGTGCATCCTTTCACTTCACTCCCCATAGGGAGCAATCTATGAGTATGAGAAATATGATGGCCGTGATGTCTTCTTAAGAGATGACAGGAAGCCTAGAATCATCAGAAATTGAAAATTCAAGCTGAAGTTTCAAGGTGGAAGTATTAGAACACTTTTGGGTGTTTTGCATATTCTAGCATTGGCGAGAAATATGATTTATGTAAGAAAGATGGATGATGTGGGTGTAAAAATAATGTTCCAGAAAGATACCTACAAGATGGTTTAGGGAGAAATAGTATTGATGTGCGGAGTTCGGACTGGAACTATGTACAAGCTTCTCGGTAGTACTTTTATTGATGGGAACAATAGTTCAGTGATTCCTGAAAGTAGGACATAAAGTCTAGTCGTCTCTGGAGAAAAGACCATGCTATGGCATCAAAGGCTTAGACATATTAGAGAGAAGGGCCTTCGAATACTTCATGGTAATGGTATGGTAGAAGGTATGTCTAATTTCTCTCTAGATTTCGATTTGTATGAGCATTGCTTGTATAGGAAGTAGAATCAAGTGAGTTTCCCCTTTAGTGCTAAGAGGGCAAAAGGGATATTAAAGCTTGTGCACAATGATGTGTTTGGATCTATATCAGCTCCATCACTTGGTAAGTTTGTGTACTATGTATACTTTATGGCTTACTTCTGAAGGAATACATGGATATATTTCCTCAGGAATAAATCTAAAGTCTTTGACAGGTTTAAATAATTTAAGGCTCTGGTAGAAAACCAGACAGAGAAGAAGATAAAGGTTCAGAGGATAGATAATGGTGTAGAGTTCTATAAGAAGGAATTTGAAGAGTTTTGTGAGAAGTGTGGTATAACACGTTAGAAGACTACTCCATACACACCTCAACAAAATAGAGTTGCATAAAGAATTAATAGAACGTTGATGGAAGAGGAAAGAAGCGTGCTCAGTGGTGTTAGGCTAGGACAATATTTTTTGGTAGAGGCGATGGAGAATGAATGTTACTTGGTTAATAGATAACCTTCATCAGCATTGGAGGATAAGGCTCAACATGAGGTATGGACTGGTAAGAAACCCTCTTTTTAACATTTAAGGGTATTTGAATGTGATGGATATGTACATGTTCCAAAAGAGAAAAGAGCCAAGTTGTATAGTAAATCTAAAAGGTGCATCTTTATTGGGTATTAGGATGGTTTAAAAGGTTATAACATTTGGAACCCAGAAACAACGAAGGTTGTGTATAACTGAGGTTTGGTATTTAGAGAGGTGAAAGATGATATTAAACGTGAATTCCTACCAAAGGAACCCAAGAAGATAGAGTTTGATTTAAAGGAGGAAGAATCAGACTCTACATCAGAACAAGAATCAAAAGATGAAGAGCCACAAAATCCAGCTGTGAGAAGATGAGTTCAAGAAAGAAGGCAGCTAGAGAGGTATAGTCCATCTATGTTATGTTCAAATTTTGTGTTATCTATTATTGATGATGACCCAGAACTGTCAAGGAGGTAGTATATTCATAGGATGGAAAATCCAGAAAGAGGTGATGGTTTATGAAATGACATATTTGGACAAAAGTGAGGCTTGGGATCTTGTGGATTTATCAGTTGGAAGGAAACCCATTGGAAGAAAATGGGTGTTTAAGAAGAAGATGAATATAGAAGGAAAGGTGGAGAAATACAAAGCTCGGTTGGTAGCAAAAGGTTATTCCCAGGTGTCGGGAATTGATTTTTGTGATATTTTTTCTCTTGTTGCCAAGGTAGATTCTATTAGATTACTGTTATCTGTTGTTGCTGCTTTTTCTTTTGAGGTAGAATAGATGGATGTGAAGACAAAATTTCTTCACGGGGATCTGGAAGAAGAGATCTACATGAAGCAACTTGAAGCTTTGTGGTGAAGGGAAAGAAATAACTAGTATGTAGATTAAAAATATATATGTATGGGTTGAAACAGTCACCAAGGATGTGGTATCATAAACTTGATACATATATACGGGGACTTGGCTTCACCAGTAGCAAAGTGGACCACTATTTTTATTTTAAATTAATTGGTGACTGTGTTATTTATTTGGTCTTGTATGTGGATGATATGTTGCTAATTGAAAATGACAAAGAAATTATCCAGGATTTGAAGACCCAATTGTCCTCTAAATTCGACATGAAGGATCTTTGTGTTGAAAAATACATTTTGGGCATGGAAATTAAATGAGATCAGGAAAAGAGAAAGATTTGGTTAAACAAGCGGAAGTGTGTCAAGACAATACTACAGAGGATTAATATGCAAGATAGTAAGTCAGTGAAGGTTCCTATTCCTGTAGGTGTAAAGTTATTTGTTGAAAAATGTCCTAAGGCACAAGAAGAGGAAGAGGACATGTCTCGTGTTCCATACGGAAGTGCAACCGGTAGCCCGATATATGCAATCGTCTGTACTAAACCAAACATTGCACATGCAATGGGAGTATTGAGAAGGTTTATGTCAAAACTAGCGAACGAGAATCAAACAACAGTGAAGTGGGTTTTAAAGTACTTGTATGGCACTGGTGATTATGGTATGTTCTACCAAGGAATACCAGGATTGGATAAAGTTTTGGACATTCATGGCTTTGTTGATGCAAACTTGGTTAGAGATCTAGATCAGAGAAGATCTAAAAGTGGGTATGTGTTTAACCTATTTGGAGGTGAAGTTAGTTGGATGAGCAAGAGATAGTCTGTAGTGGCACTTTCAAATACAGAAGCAGAACACATGGTAGCCACTCATGCAAGCAAGGAGGTAGTTTTTTTGCAGATATTGTGTTCAAGTATGGGGTTATTACAACGAGCTATAAGGACAGATTATGAAAACCAAAGTACAATTTTCTTGGAAAAGAACTCTGCTTATCATTTAAAGACAAAGCACATTGATTTTTAGTATCACTTTGTGAGGGGTATGGTTGAAGACAAAATGGTTTTGTTGGTGAAGGTGGACACTTTGAAGAATATTGCAGATACATTGACAAAGCCTATGAGTACTGAGAAGTTTTCTTGGTGTAGAGAAATAATGGGCATTATAGGGCTAGACCAATGAGTAAGCTCTGATGTGACCTCCTCTGTGGAAAAGAAAACAAAAAGTGGGACAGTGTGAGGTGTGTGTTATATTCTTTCCATGACTAGTTGCATGCATGTGGGGGCGTCAGCCCCCCTTGTTCGTTGCACCGAGCACAATAGGGCGGTCACCTGGGGGGTGTAGCCCCCTTTGTGGGGGGTTTTAGGGGGGTGGTATCCCCCCTACACGAGGTCCAGGGCAACGCCCTGAGAATTTTTTATTGGACCCTATATTAGGTGGGAGGACCTACCTATGGTTTTGTGCATGGATTTTGTACATGGTTTTGGGCATGACGGTTTTCTTCCCATAGTATTTTGTAGATCCGGTCAAGGGAACTAGGATTATGTTCTAATCTAGGGTTAATGGATTGGTGTTTATGAATTCTTCAACATGTATATATATTTATTATAAAAATCAAAGGAACATATGAAAAATCAATGTGGTAGTCCTGGTTTTGGAATCCAAGAGAAATTCTGTGAGCATTGAGAAGTTTTCTTGGTGTAGAGAAACAATGGGCGTTGCAGGGCTAGACCAATGACTAAGCTCTCATGTGACCTCCTGTTTGGAAAAGAAAAAAACAAGTGGGATAGTGTTGGGTGTGTGATATATTATTTCCACAACTAGTCGCACACACATGGGGGCGTCAGTCCCCCCTGTTGGGGGGTTTTAGGGCATGGTACCCTCCCTACACGGGGTCTAGGGCAAAGCCCAAAGAATTTTTTTTTGGACCCTATATTAGGTGGGAGGACCCATCTATAGTTTTTTGCATGGGTTTTGTACATGGTTTTGGGCACGATGGTTTTCTTCCCATGGTATTTTGTAGATCTGATCAAGGGAAGTACGATTATGTTCTAATCTAGGGTTAATGGATTGATGTTTATGAATTCTTCAACATATATATATATATATATATATATATATATATATATATATATATATATATATATATAATAAAATTCAAAGGAATATAATGAAAAATCAATATGGTAGTCCTCGTTTTGGGATCGAAGGGAAAATATATGTGTATTTGTTTTTATATTTTTGTCATTGTTTATTTTCTATTTTTAGAATTCATTTGTAGGTAATTTAAATACAAGATTAAAACCTACAATTTTACTATTTAATTTTATAAAAAAAAGTTTGTTTAATAAATACCCAAAGGTATGTTTATTGAATCTTGAAGACAAAAATAAAATATAAAATAATAGACTAATATATTTTGGATTAATGAAGAGAAAAAGAACTTTAACTCAATGAATTTTTTTATCTAAGAAAGTGATAACATGATTCCCATAACCATATTAAAATTTTGTGTGAGTATCTATGGAATTACATTCATTTTAAGTAAAAATCTTCCATAAGATAATGTTGGAGAGAGTAAGGCACATAACACAATTGATTTTCTCTATTCTCAAAGTGACTCACATCCACAAGTTGTAAAAGGTTATGACACAGGGTAGTTTCTTGTTCTACACGGGATATAAGTATACGTTTTTATTTTCCTTCTTAGCCAATGACCAGATTTGCTAGCCAACCATTTCGTTTACTACCTACCCTTCCCTTCCTCATCGGTCGCTAACCTCGTACCTACTTCTCCCACCTATATTTCCCTTTTTCATCCGTTACTTTCGTTAGTTTTTTCACCATTACTTTTAGGGATAGAAAAATTATTTAATTTCGATATTTGCACCCAAAATAAGAATACTTGGTGGCAAAGAAAACCTTATGGTTGATAGACGAAGCAATAACATATTCGATAGAAGGGATTGTAGATAGTAGTCCATCTACAAAGATGACACAACTATGTTATTATAGTCATTTATTTCATTTGGATAGTACGATGGCACGTGAATTCCTTTTCTCGTTGTGGTTAGAAAGATAGCACACAATAATTGATTCTAAGCAAAATTAAATTCAAATATTCCCCGTTATTTTTGTGTGTTTCAAACCAAAAAAACAAAAAATTAACTATAATTCCATTGCATTAAAATAAAATCAAATTCGTAATTAAAACAAATATGAACCGATATAAGAAACCAAGATTTAAATGTAAATACTTAGTCTATATTTTCAACAAGATTTAAATGGAAATACTTAGTCTATATTTTCAACAAGATTTAAATGGAAATACTTAGTCTTCATTTTCAACAATTTTAGAGTTACAGTGTGGTCTCAAGGATCTTTGGGCCATTTAGAAACTTTCATAGAAAGTATCTTCCTTTCTCTTCTTTTTCACTTTACCAAAACACTTTTTGTAAATCAAATTGCTAAGGGATATATGTAGCATTGGGTTGTAGGGAAGGTTAGAAGTCATGTCCCTTCATTTTCCAATGTTGTTAATTTTCCTTATAGTTCACTTTTGTTCACAGTTTATTTTATTTAATTTCTTAAGAATTGCATTATTATTTCTTTTCTTCTTTGTTTTTCACCCCTCAATTTTATCAAAATCTTATCTATATTGAGTCTCATGACCATTTGTTTTTTTCTTTCTATATTCTTGGGATCTAGGATCGCTATAAATATGAAATCTCAATCTTCCATTAACTCAAACTAGAAAGCAAAATATCCTCTTTCACATAATGGTTTTGAATTCATCATTTCAAATGGACCAAATAGAGGTAGCTTGAATTCATTATTTCAAATGAATGAAGTAGAAGTTGGCTACCTAGATCTCCATTTCGAAATTTGTGTCTCACTTGTAAACTAAGGTTTAATCAAAATACAAAACTATAATTTTCTTAGCAATGCAATTTTGACGATGCAAATTAAGAATTATTTAAGTTTTTTTAGCAACTTCAATTATTTCTTAAAAAAATACAATTATTTTTGATGCCAAGGCCTTCATGGCCACAAATTATTTGTCAAAAGGATAAAAAGGTTTGAAAAAGATAATGACTCCTTGATTTTTGTCATACATTTCCCTTTTTCCAATGTCAATGATGCCAAACAAGATGCAATTGTAAAGATTTACATATCCATGAAACTAAAGATATATGGAATACTCCATTTAATTTGTATCTTAAAAAAAAATTAATTTATATATACCATTATTTCTCTCTTTTTAAATGAAATATACGTTATGATCTAACTTAAAAACCTAATGAATTAATGCATTAAAAAATGTTTACATTATCATTGTTTTTAGGTACAAAATTTAAAGCGACATAAAATGGAAGAAAAATTACTAAAATAAATAAAAAGTAATATAAGTAAAAGATGTATTTTTTTTGTTTTTACATGGATAGATGTGTCTATTTTGAATGAGGGTTTATAAATTTTTAATTCAATTATCAATAATTAATATATGGGTGGTAGAGCTTTCGATTGGAGTGTTATGAATAATTAATATATGGGTGGTAGAGCTTTCGATTGGAGTGTTATGATGGATGGAATATGATTTGGGGAAAATTTTCCACCATTATCAAGCTCGTAATTAGGCATTTATGATGGAAGTACATAATTGGAGTGTTGCATGCATGAGAATGCTGCCATACAATTGGCAGTGGGTTTATGTTTTTGCTTGGAGGGTTGGCAAATTCCTTCTGGAGAAACGGTAAGAGTTGAGGTGAAGACCCTAACCTCTTGGAGTAAATTGATTGTGAATGTGGCTTGTGTAGAGGCTTTGGTGTTGTGGGAACCAAAGTTCTGGGATGGATGGGAAGAAATTTAAAGAGATTCCTCCCTTTGGAGGTTGGTAGCATGAGACTTTTACGTAGCTTGGTCTCACTAGTCGGTAGAGGTTGTCAATTTAAAGGTTTTACTGGACATCTCAACTCGTATTTTTTATGCACCCAATCTGTACTGACGTCTATTTTACATGGGTTCCTTGCTTTGTTGCTCTAGAAAATTTGGTCTTAATAGTCTAGAGTCATAGTGTATATGTATTTTTTGTATCTTGTGGTCTGAGGAAATTGTCAATATTATTAGAGTAGTTTATAGTTAGGGTTTGACTCAATGACTTCTCTATGGTTGTGAGTGTAGCTAGAAGGAATTGCGAGGGTTGGTTTGGGTGGGTTTTTTTATGTGGTTAGGTAAGTGTTGTGGATGGGAGTTTGGACGTCGAAGATGCTTGGTCCTAGGGTCATTCCTTTCTTATTCAATGGTCAAGGTGGAAGAGTATTTAGCTAAGGAAGTGTTGTCCTCCGCCTTCTCCAATGGATCTTTGTCGTAGGTGCAATATTATGTTTGGTGGTATTGTGATGAGATTGTTTGTTGGCATTTTGGTTTTACTAAGGGTTGGTCGAGTCAGTCTATGTGGTATTTTGCAGGTAGAGGAAGACCCTGCCCCCTTCAATATTCGACGTTGCCGCCAAGGCAGAGGATGAGGAGTTAGATGGGTGGGAGTGGTAGTGCCCAACTTGGGTAGTGAGGGCAAGGAAATTTTCCCATGACTTTGTGGTGACCTATTTTAATGCAATTATACCTGAAATGCATCAGTAACTATGGGAGCTTGAGATAAAACTAGGAGAGGAAAGGTAGTCTCTTTTGGCCTATGAGCTATTAGAGGATATGTTAGTTTGGGTTCCAAACCCTGGGCACACTAAGGGTAGGAAAAAATAATATTTAAATTTAGTAGTGCTTCATTGGAAAATGAATGCTTTGCTAGGCTTGGTTTCGAGGGATAAGTAAGTGGAGAAATATAATGTTTTTGGCTCTTTGGAATATTTTAAGAGGATGCTTAGGAACCTACAGTTATGCATGGATAAAATTGATGCTCGGCTAGTGCATGTGGAGAGACACATATCTTGTGAATCCGATGGTGGGGACATGATGGATCCCCCTGGATCCAACATAAGGGTTCTGACGAATATTTCATCCTCAGGTAATGATCAATGAGAAATGCTGGTGCATGGGGAAATATGGGTCCCTCCTTAAGCTTCTGGTTTTGTCTTTGGTTGGCCAATTGATGGCTTTTGGGTCTACTGATTATGATGATGCAGCATGGTCACAGTGCTGTGTTTCTAATCAATGTTTATGGGTCTCCCTTCCAGTATCTGGTGTTTCTTTCTTATCTGTTGTTTTAAGCTTATGGTCATATATGATTGTCATGGTTTTTGTGGATGGTTTTCTTGTTTATGGGCCAACGATGGTGGTTTCTCCTTCTGTGGGTTGGTGGTTTCAATTGTGGCACCTTGGCATCTTTAGTCACAACATAATGGTCAATTTCTATGAGCTCTTGGGATATTGCTGGTGTTGGCTATTGTTTCAGATGTCCCTTTGTGTTCAATTACTCTAGCTTCAACATTTAATGCCTTGTATGGCTTTGATGTAATATTATTTTGTTCTGAAGTTTTTAGTGGTTCTTCTAAGTGTCTAAGGTTGAGGGTTGACTCTTTGTGCTCCCACTGTGCATCTAATGATATCTATGTAATCCAGCTTATTTGAGTAATATAAAGCCTCTTAATTCACAAAAAATAGATGTGTGGTAGAGATTTAACTTTTATGGAATTTATACAAAATACTTTTAGTAGTAGTGAGGAGAGAGAGTTGCAATTTTTCTACAAATAAATAATGCTTTTTTTTCTTTTCAATTTAATTATAAAATTAAATTATATATATATATATATATATATATATATATATATATATATATATATATATATATATAATATTTTGAATGTGAAATGAATTATGATTTTTGGTCATGTGGTGTTGATAAATCATGATATTTGCCGATGATATTATAACAAAACATATTTACAATTTGATAATCTCCATGGTAAAGTGGGGTGAATATCCATGATTAAGAATCTTGTTACATATTTTTTCAAATGTACATATATTTAACTCCTATATTAACTCATTTTATAATTAATAAGAATAATAATTTCAAATAAAGTTATAATTTGGTTGAATTTTTTGTTTTTTAAATCTTGAGAATGTGAAATGCATCATGAAAAAAGCATTTTAATTTATAATAGAGATTATTGCAAGCCATTTAATTTATATGGTTGTGCTAATATATTTTTATTAATCAATATTTATTCAATTCAATAATTTTAATAATTTTATAAATGTTGTTTTTTTTCCAATATAAATATAATATAATTTAAAAATATATATCTTAGATATATTAAAACTGAATTATATTGAAAATATATTATATTAATTAAATATTTAATAAAAAATAGATTACAACAAATTATTAAATTATATTTTTTTGTATATATGAATAATGGTCATCTCAAAATGTTTACTAAATTAATTTTGATTTTGATAAATATCAATTTTATAATATAATATATAATAATTAAAAATGAGTTTTCTTAGTATAGAGAGGTACTTTATAATTCAATACCAAAGAGATGTTGTATTGAAAAATTACATTTATAAATATCAAAATAATGTTTATTTTAACAAATAAAAAAATGGTAGTAACAAAAGGAAACTTTCAATATCGGCCATAATTAAATACTTTAATTCAATTTCTATTTTTCTTATTACTATTTTCTACCTTTTAGTATGAGTAAGGTGATCGTCTCTTAAAATAATATTGATCTGATAGTGATTGATCTGATAGTTAAATGTTGATCTGATACTTAAATGTGCGAAGGAGATATGCAATTTATTTTATGTTTAAACAATATGTAATATTAAAATAAAATTATGTTGATAATCAACTATAAATAACATATTTCATTATTTATCAAAAACAAAATTTATATAAACTTTATATAGAGATAGAGAGAATGAAATTAAAAAATACTATATATTCAATTTATATGTGGTGAATATATCACATTTAAATATATTAGGGAAAAAATAGAATATTTATTATAAACATAAATTTTGAATATGGAAATGAAAAAAGGTAGAGAGAGATCTAATTAAACAGATAATCATGTTTTGTTTGGAATAAAGTTTCTAAATTTTAATTTAATTATCAATAATTATTAAGTGGATGGTAGTGATTTAACCTCCACTAAATAGTCTAGAATATTCTTAGCATTAGTTACAAATCAAAGGTTGAGATTTATCTCAAAAGTAGTTACTCGCTTTTGTCCTTTTCATTGAACTGATTAGTGAATAAAAATATCATAAAAACATGTGCCATATGAACATGAGCTATGGTTTTTGGGCATGTGATATTAGACATCCATGGTATCATTATCACAAAGCCTAGGTTATGAATATTCTTGGTAAAGTGGGGGTGAGTCTTCATGGTTAAAAATCTTGGTATGTTTTTTTTAAATGTATATATGTTTAATTAATTTTATCATTAATAATGATAATAATAATTTTATATAAAGTCATAATCTAGTTAATTATGGTTTTTTTAATCTGAACAATGTGAAATGTATTATGAGGTAAGTGTATTGATTCCTATTAGCATTATTAGCCATCTAATTTATATGGATTCCCTGTTGATAGGTATTTTTGAATTGAAGGTATGGGGGAGATTTGTAATTCTTTCAATTATTAATATGGTTTTTACATGTCGTTAGACACAATTATTTATTCAAGATTATGTCAAAATTTGGCTTTGATGAAAGGTCTATACATTGGGTTTCCCTATACATTAAATCACCTTGGATATCACCATTATTAAATGGAAGGGAAAGATGATTCTTTCATGCTTCTCTTATCCTCTGTCAAGGATTCCATTTGTCCCCATTTTTATATATCATAATGGTTGATTCTCTTAGAAGAAGGTTGGGGTTTGAATGAAGACGTGAACATATACATGGCCTTATGTTTCTCCATGGAGTAAAGAATATAAATCACTCTCAATTTGTTTTTTATGCCCTCCTTTATGGAGGGACTTCTAAAATAATTCCATGAATAGTTAAATTGGTCATTCGTAGCTTTTTGGATGCCTCTAGAGGTCTAAAAAGCTCAAGAAAATTATATATTTGTTTTTGGAATGTCTGCAATGAAAGAAAAATTGGAAGTATTATGGGTTTCCACCTTGTGTAATCTTCGAGATAATTTAAATATTCATGGATTCCTATTTTTTAAAAATCACATTCCTAGTAAGAACAGGATTATGCCATCACTAAATATAGAATGAAATTTGCTTCCTCGGGAACCCATTGGCTCAAGTCAGCTGGATGCATTTTGTTGATCAAAGTAGTTATTTATCCTCTCCCTTTGTACCAATTCACTATGCTCATTGCACCATGAAGTTTTCTCTCTGTGATGTCTAAGGAAATCCACAAGTTTCTCTAGGAAGTGGGGCATTCTACGACAAAAAAAAATCATTTGATGAAAAGTGAAACAATTAAGTATCCAAAAACCCATGGGGGCCTTGACATTAGGGACCCTATGCTTAGGAAAACATAATAGGAGAAAAGTTGGTATGGAGTTTTATCACCTGGGAAGAACATTGGTGGAAAGTAGTCCTTAAAGTAAAATATCTTCGGACAGAACATGTTCGATTGCTAGATTCAATTAAAGCCCCCAAAGGAGGTTGGATGGTTTGGAAACTATTCACTTAGGCAAACCCTCTGATCATGTCAGATGAATTTTAGAATCGTAGAAATGGAAGAGATATTAATTTATGGAGGGACAAAATAATGGATAAGCAACCTTTGGAATGCAATTATGATTTTCTACCTATGAGTGAATTCTCTTGTGGTCAAGGGAAATAAGCACTAGAGGAAATTTTAGATTGGGATAATGAAGTAAATTGGATAGGATACAACCTCAAAAGAGTCGTTGTGAACATGAAACATTTGGATTACAAACTTCAAGACAATCTCGTTTGTCATTTGTGTTGTGATTATAGGAGGTTGATTAACTCAGATGGAAGAATTATCCGTACTCAATGAATGAATTTTATGCATCCTTTCTCTTCCCTCAATGAGCTCCCATCAAATTGTGTACTTGGAAAAATATGTGGAGATCCAATGGAAATCTAAATTTAAATTCCTTTTGTTAGCTCCTTATCCATAAAAAAAATGACTGCTTAGAATTTGAGAAAGAGAGTCATTCAAGTTCCTTGGAGTTGTCCACTTTACAAGACACAAGAGGAATCTATTAAATATGCTTTTCTAAAATGTTCATATATAAAGGACATTTGGTTGGATGTGTCTACTGCACTTTCAAACTATTTAAAATGGATAAATTCCCCTCAAAAGTATTTTACATCACGAAATATGTTGGGAGTGACTCGCATGAATTTTTCTTTTTTTAATTATTGGGAAGAACTTCCAAAATTCATTTGCTATAAGGCATGGATAACAAAAAATAATGCATTATTTAATAATTTAGAAAAAAATCTAGACTCCACAATCATGAAATCCATTGTTTTTTCTCTTTGTTTGGGTCCTTAAAGTTTTCTATTAACTCCTCTCTACATGGATTACACACACTTGAAAGGAATGATGTTCAATTTTTTCAATTTGAACAAACCCACTCTAACTATTGAATGGAATAATAAAAGTTCTTAAGTAGGTGCAAAACTAAGATTCACCAATCTAAAATTATGTTGGTGGAAGCAGCGGTGAGAAAGATTGATCCTTGATTTTGATGGGGTTTCGAAAATGAATTGATCCTTTATTTTGATGGGTTTTTGAAAATGAATCTAGGGGTGGTAGGAGGGGGACATGTGCTCTATGACTCCGAGTAAGTTAAAGTTGTAGATTATTCTTGGGGCATACGATGCATGAAAAACAACCAAGCTATAGATTATGCCCTTTAACAATGCCTTTAGTTAGCCAGAGAAAATGATGTAGCTTTTCTCACTATTTTCAGAGACTCCCTCCTTATTCAACATTTGCTGAAGGGCTCGTCTATGACGGACAAAACATTAGAAAGTCTTATCAAAAGAATTAGGAAAGAAATAGAAGGGTTCTCTTCAATAACATATTTTCGTGTTCTCTATGATCTCAATAAACATGTAGATTTATGTGCTAATAATGAAGGGTGTAAATTAATATTGGAAGCTTTAAAAATAAATGGTTGAAACAAACCCACTCCTATTCCTTAGAGCTAGATGAATTGACATTATGTAGTCATAAATGATTGCCTTATCAATTAGTTGTAGTATGACATGTAAAAATTATTCTTTGGTGGGTCAGTTTTGTAAGGTACTTACCTACAAAACCTCTTTTTTTTGGTCCATTTACAATCCCTTTGTGAAAATAATGTAGTTTTGTTGCATAAAAGGCCTCATGATTTTTTTTTGAATATATAGCTGTGTAGTGCATGATGTATTTGTTAGGACACATGCTCCATTTTGGATATAAATTCTCATTTTGGTAAAAATATATGGTGTTCACATTACCATTTTATAAAATATTAATAACAAGAAAAAAAATCAATATAAATATTTATCTATCTAGTGAGAAACAAAGGAGCTAACCACATAGTATGTATATATTCTATAAAGTAAATGAAAATAACAAATTTCTTATTGTTAAAATATTTTGTTAGTGTATTTCTCAAGATAAAAGATATATATATAGAGAAGAGGGGTAAAATTGAAGTAGATGTATAATACCTTCCATTAATAAGTGTTTTCCAATTCAAAGTCTTAGAGAGATTTTATAATTCCTTCAATGTTTAATATAGAATTAGCATCTAATATTTTAGAAAATATTAATAATAGTAAAAAGTTGTTTGCACCTAAGCTATTTGATTTCTAGACACTTGATAAATCTAAAAGTAATATGAATTTATGTGAGTAATTAATCTCTTTAATGCAAAGATTTTTATTTTCTTTATTATTTCTTACTCTTTTGAAGCTTCTCATTATTTGGAGTTCTTTTCCTCTAAAATTCTTAAAATATTTATGGATTTTGTATATATATATATGGAAGACACCTCTACCTAACCTCGAACACATTCAAAAAAATTGAAGAATATAGAACATTGGATCCGTACGAGTGTAGACGCATGCCTGGGGAATCCCATACGAAGGTATCGTGCCGCAGCTAAAATGGTCCCATAAAGAAGCCCCAAATTTATTTCTTTAACAGCATGCTGCCTTTGGTGTCGGCTTTGTTGGTTTACATTTCCCCGCCTACTTCCAAGATAAGAAAAATAGAAAAATATATTGCGATTGGATGTTTGCGCTCAATAATTTCTGCATTGCTTATAATAATCCTCGTTAAAAATGGCATAGGATCTTCTCATATGATCTTCGACAGGTTTTTGCCGCGTTTGGAGGAAGAGATTTCATTACGTGTTAATGTGATCCTTGGTTGTTGATCCCGATATGGTTCCAGATTTTGTACTTAGCTGGGAAGGCGGCACTGAACGAATACTAATCCTGTTGCAGACGATCGCGGACCCACTTGCTGGTCTGCAATTGTTGGCAAAGTTTCGTAATTTTCAAATACTGATTAAGGTTTAATTAAAGGTCCTTGCTCATTGCATTCACCATTTCTTGTAATAACTGCCTCACCAAGAAATTTGATAAACTCTTGGGGTATGTTTTTTCATGCTCAATATCTAGGGTTTCGAGACATCAACAGTATTCTCTAGGGTTTTATTCAATGGAAATTTGATGTTCTGTTGTGCAGGGAAAACCAGTAGTGTCAGAACAAGTACTGGAAGCTGTGAATTACGTTGGCCATCTACAGCGAAAAATAGAAGACATTTCAGCTGAAAGAGAGAAAATGAAGGTTAACTCTGATCGAAATGCAAATGTTTCTTCCAAGAAATTTTGCAATAGAGCTCCGCTGTATGGAGGGTCGAATAGGGAACGCCCAGTAGAGAAAATAAACTATGTGGGTTCGGGTGTTCAGATCTAGACGTTGGAAGATGAGATTGTGTGTATATCTATTGACCATAGAAGAAGGTGTGCTTGATGTTGTGAGTGCTGCTTCATCTGGCTTTAACAACAGACTTTACCACACCGTACATGCCAAGGTAATCTTTTATACTCGTTGTTGTCAGTGGTAGCATTCTTCTTTCTTCTGTGGATAAGATAATGTAAATGGAAACCTTTTAGATTATTTTGCTAAAAATCTAAATGCAAACCATTTATTCTGCTAAAAATCCAAGGCTCAGAGAAGTCATGGTTTTATCCACACCTTTTGCATTGCTAAAAATCGAAATGGAAGAATTCCAGCTTTTTTCGTAGATAAAGAGTAGGACTAGACAAATTTTACATCGACATCTCTTTCACCGAAGTATAAAAACACCTGCTTCTCTTCCTTGCATGTTTTTTAAATGCAGGTGTTTCATATGTATACTTTTAACATCCACACCCTTTAACAGAATGTTTAGCCTTTGATAAGTATATACCACACCAAGAATCAGGATCCAATGAGCTTTAATCAGGATCCAATAACCACAAAAGCTCGAGCATAATGCTTTCTTCGGCATAAATGAATGTTTTTAAAGGTCTATGTAGCCTATATTATGCGTCTATACTAAATAGCAGATTTGTCGGAAATGATTGCTTGATAAACCGAATCAGAGTCGTTGGAAGTGAATATCGAGTGATAGAATTATTCAAGGTTATAGAAGTGATTGAACCACAGATTGGTTAAAAATGCATATTGGCTGATACAGTTGCTGAAGGTATTAACTTTGACTAAAGTGTCATGAATCTCTTGTTCTAAGACCGTCCTATTAGCATCATTCAAGGTGGGATGAACTAGTTGATTTGAGAACTGATCCCTTATAAGGTAGAGATTATTTTTTGCATACATTTTCGGAAATGTATTTTCTTAAAGCTTAAACGTATTTTTTTTAATCTTACTTATAAACGAAGGTTTTACAACCATAGCTTTTGTGTAAGACTTTATTAAACGATTAATGATTTTGATTATTAATACTCTATAACAAACCTCACACAAAAATATCTTGTATTAGTTGTATCAATTGATTAATGAGGAGAAGTTTCACATACTTCTTAACTATCTTAATGAGCAAAGGGTTTTCAACTAGTTGCAGTTCATTGCGGTTGTAATTATATAAAAGAGAAATTCAACCTCACTCACTGGGTTGTGAATCTACTTTAATGCACCCATTTTCTCTTTTTCAAAAGGTAAACTACCTTGTTCTTTTTATAGGATGAGCTTTTGGATTTAGAATTAAGATAAAATAACATAATCATTATTATTATTTTTTTATTCATATTAATCTACTGTTCATATTTTTACTACAATATTTATACTAAAATAATAAGTACCATTGACGTATTGAAACATCTTTTCGTATTCTTCAAGTGGATCTCTGGATCAGTAGGTCACACTAACAAATCATATTCACCTCCCGTTCATATTTTTACTACAATATTTATACAAAAATAATAAGTACCCTTGACATATCGAAACATCTTTTTGTATTATTCAAGTGGATCATAATGAAACATCTTTTTGTATTCTTCAAGTGGATCTCTCGATCAGTCGGTGAAACTAACAAAATGGGAAATATGAGGTTGAATATGAATTACACGAATAAGGATACAAGGAAGCTTCTTGTAAAGGGTAGTATATATTTTTGAAGAATTAGTTTATAATTTTTAATTTTGGATTTTTGTAATATTTTCATTAAGAAAGGAAACAAACCCCATTTTTTTCTAAGGCTTAGATGTTTAGAATGAAATGTAATAAATAAAAGTTGGTCATTTCAAATATATATTTTTAACTATTTTGAAATATAAAATTAGATCCTGACTATCAAGGAAAAAATCATCAAAATTGTTAAATAATGTGTCTCAATACAATCAAAAATTTGAATATCACCTTATCATAATACAATCAAAAATTTGAATATCACCTTATCATAAGTTATCATCATTATCTATTAATGATGTATTGTCATTATCCACTAATGAGTTGTCAAATATATCTAGGTGTGGAGGTGCCTAATTACATGCTCTATATATTTACATTATGAGATCAATATAGACACAATTATTTGGTTAAGAAAATATCTCAACAAAACACCAATCTAAGAAGATAACTATTTGGAGAGAATAGATCAATCCAACTAGATCTCAATAACCTCCTAACTAATATAAACATAGTTCTTCTCATAGAGAATATAACTTTACTTGAAAAACATTTCAGTAGTTAAAGATATGATCAAACCCATAAGACAAGTGGGAGTTATATAGTCTAACACTTCCCCTTAAAATTTACTTCTTAATTTACATCAATCGAGGTCTTGATGTGCATATTTACCATGGTACATGCTTCACCATAAACTAAAAAAAACCGTGATCAGCAATGTCTACCTTTGGTCCTTTCTTGCACCTTCACTTTATATGTCAATCATGCAAACATAACCAAATTATTGATATCTATATAAATAAACAACCATCAACAAGAATTCATGGGTACCTAACTGTCGAAACCATTGGTTAACTAAGATGTCCTTTCACATACATCGTTCATTCAAATCTTTGGTGAACTCCCCATAAATGTAAAACTTCACCTCTGAGAGTCTACAACGTATGCATTGTCCACTCTTAAAAGTGTTAAAGGATTTCCTAGCATAGGCTACTAAACTAAACTAGGAAAAGTCATTACCAAGGACGTATGGTAAAGGGGTGTATATTCTTCTCTAAGTCTTACAGTAATATACCTTTTACAAGTTACATAGATATAGGTACAAAACACGCTCCAACTCATGGTGATACAATATACAAACTACTTCAAGGACCATCACATCAACTCAAAAATAGCATATAGAATTGCTATAACTTTTGTTTGAATCACTTTACAACATGGTAATGAGCATGCTTTATATGAAAGACACCATTCAAACTTTTTCCTCTATGTTTCCATCATTTGAATTTTGTTGTTTTTATTCCAAAAAATATCTTATATTTCCTTCTTTATTGTTGCCATAACCAATGTCCTATGTTGCAATAATGCCTCCACAAGCACTTTCAAATGCAACTATTATACCAAACTCCAAATATCTCTCTATTACATCCAAGACTTCTCTTTATTCCTTACCGTAAACTTATCATTCCAAAATGTTATACCTGCAACCAAAACATGGTTTCTCAAATTAGAATACTGCATTTCATTTTCACCTCAAAAAGTATCCATGCTCCTCCCTTCACCTGAGGAATTATCATCATGTACCGGTTGGAAAACAATCATACCAATGATACCTCATCTCGATTGAGAACCTATTGTACTCCATGGCCTAACATCAATATGACCAGGAAGGCTGATTAATTGACCATCTTATGGACCTACTTCCATCTACCAAGATACATGGGTGCCATCCACTCTAGGAAAGTAGCCTAGATACATGATGTAACCATCTTAGTATTACATTCTCTTTGTACCTACCAATTAGGCCTTATACTGCACCATTCCACAAACACTTCATGGAGAAAAAGCTCATAGCTAGAACACCCTTCCAAAAACAACGCTTTTTACCATGTAGACTCAAGATTGATTTTTACATCTAAAAAAATTACAGCAGTAGTACACGCATCGACAAGAGTTAATAAGATATGACAAGAATACCATTTCCTTTCACACTTACATATTGAACATATCCATATTCATTTTTAGCATATTGGTTCAATCTTGTTCTTAGTTTTAGTGATTATCTTTGGTCTCCATGTTTGACCTATTATTTGTTATAGTGACAAATTCTAACAAGATAACTCCACATTAAAATTGCTATTCTCAATATATACACTAACTTTGATTCCAAGATATAAACCTTAACATTACCTAGATTACCAATTTTTTTTACCACAATTGTATTAGATTTCTTGCGAAGACTCTTCTTTACCTTGAAAATCAAGTTTATTTGAAATTTTCACATGCCACTATTGCATCTTTAATTCTAGAATCTTACAATCTCAACTTCTCATCTAAAAATATAGATTCCTTGTTGAAATTTCTAAGTCTACCCATTAGAAATTTAATCTTTATTCTTTTGGTTTATTTCTACTTGTTAATTTTGAACAACTTATTTAAGACATATAAATAATGAAATAAACACAATATATTCTTAATATCTACATATCAACAACTGAAAGAAAACAAACACACAAGTGACACTGTTATTTTTGGACAATCGTCCTCGGAACCAATACGGGAAAACTGTTGCAACAATTCTGAGGGTTTTAGAAACATAATCTGTATTAATACCTCTCTATTCAGAAATAGGTATTCAGAAAACCTGTCCCACGAAACCCTCTCTAGCAACACTGAAGCACTGCGCTAGCCCTTTTGGCCTCTGCGTCAGCCTTAGAACCCTCTGCATTAGCCCTCTGAGGTACTGAGCAACTGTTGAGACCTTCTGCATCACTCCTGCTGCCCTTTACATCGATGACGTAGGCCCTCTAGCCTCTACGCTGTCTCTGTTGGGCTCTACATGGCCGTTGGGTATAAAATGTGGATGCAAATTAGAGTTTCACTTACTATCAATCCGGGTAAGTAAACTTCAAGGATCATCGAATATATATGGACTTAGAGACAAACTAAACTAAGCGAGGTGAATAAATGCCAAAGATCCCTTACAGGAGGTCTTTCATTGGGATCTCCAACACCTATTTAGTCATTTAACAAAATGAAATCTAAAGACATTGTGACAAGTGTAAGAAATATTAAAGCTCCCTTATAGGAGATTGTTCATTAATATCTCAAGCATATAAATCAGAAACTTAAACTAATGAACTCAAACATTAAATAACAAATCAGATTCATTGAAAGAAACATTAATACTTTCTTATGAAAGGCCATTCGTTAATATTTCAAACATATGAACCTAATGAAATTTACAAAAAAACATAAAATGAAAGCTTACCAAAACAAAAGTGTACTTGCTAGACAATGGAGGCCCTTCCAAAGATTCACAAGCACATCAAGAATGAAGTCAAATGTAGAAGATCAAAGAAGCTCCATTTTATTTATCTTCAATTCCAAATTACAATTACAAGTTCTACATTCCATGAGGTTCTAAAATCTCCATTACAATGATTCTAAATTCTAACTTCTCATTACAAACTTCTAAGATCCTAAGGTTTTAAATTCTCAATTTTAAATTCTAAATTCCAAATCTAGAAATGAAGGAGATTACACTCCTGTTTATACAAAAGTTATGATAACAAACTCATAAATGTGGATCCATTATTCCCTCTTTAGTTCCACATATCTCTCAACCAATGGCGACACATAACCCTATCCTCCATGATCTTCTCCATGAGGTCGATGATCTCCTCAAATTCGAATTTGAACATAGAGTACCACATAAGGGTGCCTTAGAAGCTTCATTTGTGCCTACACGTCAACAAACTCATTCTAATTGTTAGATATAAGTATATGGATATTATTTTCTAAAGTTTAACCATAAATTCACTTAAAAATACTAAGAATTAATAATGTTTTGGAAAACACAATGGTAACCCATTTAATGATGAAAGTGAAGCTGATGTGGTGACACGGTGGTGGAATAGAGGTGAGAAAATGTGTGAATGGAGTGAAAGTGGATGTATTTTAAGGATAATTTTTAGGCCCAACATACCCCCAAATTGAAGGTATTGCATGTCCTTATGCAATCTATTACATTGCATTTTGATACTTGAGCTTTATCTTAAACCTTTCATGATATCATTTACTTAACTTTTGCAAATTTTTTTTGATGAATTGCAACTTGGTCAGTTCTTGTGTTTCAACCATATTTTGTTTGTTGCATTCAATTTTAATGTATGAACTTTTCATAATGGTAATTTGATTTTTATTGCAAAGTATTTTGTTGGAATGCATCATGGTTGGTTCTTGTGTAAGAAACATGATTGTGTTGCGTTCAATTAGCTTTTAAGTACCTTTTACAAAGCCATTTATATGCTCATGTAATGGTGAATATATTTTGAAGGTATGTGGGTTTTAAAATGTGATATATGAATATGGAAAAATATGAATGTGATAAAGTATGAATGTAAATGTAATGTGATATATGAATATGGAAAAAATATGAATGTGACAAAGTATGAATGTAAATGTATCCCCCCCCAAACTGATGGTTTTGGAAATTTTATGAAATGAGGAAAGGAAGTTTTTCCAAAAATTATTATTCTAGCTTTCAAGGAATTAAATGATTAAAAGTTAAAAAATATCATACCTCAACTTACCCTTTCAAAAATGGATGAGATTTGTGCATGTGTGGCTACAAGATTTTGATCCTAGTCTTCTTCACTTGGCTGTGAAAATGGTGGATGAAGTCGAAAAAGTGAATCTTTTATTGTTGCTACATCTGCTGCTAAATCTGTTGTTGGATATTCTGTTGAATGTTCATAATGTGCTGCTGAATGCGGCTGAAAATGTATAAGGCTTGGAAGGTATACAAAATTTAGAATTTACACTTGCCCCCCCCGCAGCCTTATTTATTGACTTGTCCTCAAGTTTTTTACATCAATAACTGAAAAGTAATGAAAGTAAATCTGCTTCCTATTCTACAAAATGATTGGCCTTCAAGTCTTCAACGCTCATTGGCACAATTCTTGTCTTATGAATAAATGTTTCAGTGTCGAACATAACAAGAAATTGTTAACTTAGCGACCATTGATGGATGCCACTAGTCAACACGAGAGCTCCCGTATTTCATATGGATGAGAGTCATGATGCCCCGAACATATCTTTCTAAGTATGAATGAATTTGTTGTTGTTGAATACTTAGAAGATCTGATGAACAACGGACATTGATTTATTTCCTTTGTTTATCGACATGATAGCTTGCCCTTAAGGCATACAATCTTCAAGGTGTTTTTAGAAAAATATTTAGACTCAAGGACTATGGACTCAATGGTGTATGGAAGTAAGGTTTTATCTGCAAGGGTAGGAAAAAGGAATCTGACAAGGAATATGTAAAGCGGAACAAAAATCTTGTAACTAAGCTTCATTGTGTTTGTTGGTGGGTTAGGATTGATGAAAATGTAATGAAGTGTATGTGGATAATGAGAAATGGATAATGACTCTTGCTGGGAAAAAGTGAATTATGGCATGCAAAATCTCAAAAATAGCAAATCTACTCATTAATTCTGGAATTTCTGCTAAAATAGTTGAGTTTGACCAGCATTGACTAGCCACCTATAGACTTCTAATTCATGAGTGGATAAGTATTTCACCATCCTTGGACATTTATTAACGAACCCCACATATTCGAATTTTCTAATCTGTCATGCAACATGTCAAACCATTAAGCTATTACAGGAAGTTGCAAGAAATTGTAATTTTCTGGAAATTTCGTTTATGATTATGGACTTGTTCTTTAGAATTTCTCATGAAACTAGTCTTTTGAAGACCAATTGTGCACACAATTAGTTTCCTTAATGATCACTTGATCATCTGAAATCTGCAAAAAAACCTTGGCATAAAGAACATAAGTGTGTTAAAAAAGAAATGGCAAATTCCTTGATGATTCTTACACAAAAATTAATGCCAAATGAAATAGATTAAGGAGAATCAAAAGCATAATGTTCAGTACAATTCATAATATTGATAACAACCCATTTTTAAGAAATAACCATGAAAAATAAATCATCTCCCTATTTGTGTCAGATGTCTCATGGAATGTGCATTGTAAAGAAGTTGACATTATAGTTTTGTTGTGTCCTACAGATTAGTACGTCACATAAAAACCATACAACAAGAATGAAAGCATAGATTTTAATGCCAACTCTAAGAATAATTCACCAAATGTTTGATAAATGAATCCTCCTATTTTTCTTCCAAGTGTTCTATAATTTTTAAAAGGTGCATGGCGCATCTTTTTAATTAATGAAATCTCACAAAGGCCAATGTATAACTTTATTTATCAATCTTGGAAATCAAATCAACCTGAATCCATTTTAATGGATTAAATTTATGGAGGTGCAAAATTTCCTTCAAATTTCCAACTTTCTCATGGCATATTAAAAGTGACAAGTGAAATTCTTGAAGAGATTTGATGACCTTGTTGTTAATGGCCTGCTCTAACATTCAGTTTTTTTTTTTGGGAGCCTATAATAAGAAGAGATAAAGTCAGATGAGGAATCACGCTATTTTATTTTTTTTCCTCTTCATTTCGACAAGTTGGCTTCACTCCTGCATGTACGTGGAGTCATCCTCTATCCTCATTTCTAAATGTATTTATTGATTACCGATGGTTCTTGATGATGGTTATTCACATGGAAATTCATTCATTACAAAAACATAGCAGTTTATCACGTTATGGGTTTTTGTGTATGCACAAAAAAGGGTGTTGCTGAAGTGTTGAAGCTCAATATGGATTTAATTTTGTTTCTTGTGTGTCGAAATACCATCACATGGCTTCAGAATATAACACAATTGGGTGTTGCAGTCCCATTCGATGACAATTTCAACTTCCACAAGGTAATTGCTGTGGCTATAACAATAGGAATTGCTTTTCATGTTGGGGCTCACTTAATACGAGATTTTCCATGCCTGCTACATACTTCCACGGAAGAATATGAGGCTATGAAGCCGTTCTTTGGCTCTAATAAGCCACCAAATTACTGGTGGTTTCCTCGTGCACTAGACCACTGATGCAAAGGATTGGGATTGCCATAAATGCAAAGGATTGCATTTCTCTAGAGAAAATGGTGCCCTAATATATGTTAAGATGCCCTTTATTCCACAAACAATACCTAGAAATAGACTACCCACATCTTGAATATCAAACCTGCCTGCCTATAGATAGCCGGATATGGTGACATTTCTCTTGTCAGCCTGCCGGATTTAGAAGCAATCCCATTCAATGAATAGGAAGCATAATTAAATGGGCATTAGGTGGATCAAAATATATATTTCCTGTATCGATCATATATGAAGATGTGTATCATTCTAAGAGCTCAATATGGATATTCTAAAGTGGTGGGCGGCTCCCATATGTGATGGTTCGTTCCCCATAGATAGTGGTTTGTTCCCCAAATGTGCTGGTCCGTTACCCAAACGTGGTGGTTAGCTGGCTTTGGTTGGCTCTAGCTCTGGATCACCAACGTCAGAATCTCGATCACGAAGGTCAGGATCCTAATCTCGATCTATATACCGAACATCTGGCTCTCTATCATGATTTCTCCGATATGACTATTCTACTTCCCTTACTTAAAATCGAAAACCTGAAGCTAGTATTCTAAGGCCCATTACTACTTTAGAGAGGTATGCTTGACTTACCAAAGCGAGTCACTGATCCTTATTTCTTGAAATGAGCCATACCTCCTTCCTCCACTCTAAAAAAGAAGTCAACTCGTACTCCATGGGTCATTCTGGATTCAATAAGGAGTGCTTCCCTTCTCCGATTCATTATTGCTTCTATCTCTCAAACTGGTTGTCAAATTAAAACCCCTAACCCAGTTTGGTTGTCTATCTAGTTTCAACTGCGATTAGTAATTGCATTTATAAAGGATTGCATTTCTAATAATTGATTTCACCAGTAAATTTCTCCCTTCAATTGTATTAATTTTCCTATTCATTGAAAATTCATTAGGTTTTGAGCTCTATATCTTGCTTTCTTTGAAAAAGCGTCCTACCTCGTTTTCTAGCTTCCAACCGATGCTTGGAATTATTTTGATTTTTCGGATACCTAACAGGAGTGTTAATTCAAATACCTAGAGTGTTAAAGATCATAAAATTTGGTTTCTTTGAAGTTTCTTAAAGAATTTGCAGCAAGGAACTGTGAGTTTCAAAGTTTTTTTTTAGAAAAATCTTACCACGTGGAAATTATATATAGAAATCAAACAAAATTAATTTGAATTCACTTCATCGACGTATTTTACATGATTGGAATATTGGAATCTTATATTTTTTAAATTCTCCTGAGAAGCAACATTTGTTCTAGGGAATTGAAATTGGACCAATGAAATCCAAGTCTTGTAGAATTTGCAATAGGTGAAAAGCCTGTAGTTTGATATGGTGTGTAAGCTCCTAATAGAATGACAATGTTATCGTGATATAATGAATAGATTACATAGTTATCAAACTCCTATGGTGATATGGTGAATAATGTGTTCTATATGCTCTTAATATGTCATGATATGGTGAATAGCTTACAAGTTTGATGTCTTTTCTAATTGCAATAGAGGAAAGGGATTGCACCAAAAGAATAAATATACATAGGCAGAGAAGTTTTAACACATTGATCAAATCACTAAACTACAAATTTCATTTTTAAATTTGAAATCGAATATAAACGATTTAAAAAAAAATGATTTTGATTTCTTATAATGTTGTAGTTTTAATGATTTGTGCAAATTCTGAGCAAGAGATTTTTATTCAATTTTGAAAATAAATCAATAGATTTTCTGATCTTCCTGATTACTCGAAGTGCAGGAAGAGAGCATACTAACCTATTGGTTTGTTTGTTTGTTTTTTTTTTTTTGTGGGTTAGCGTGGATGGAGTGGCTCTTAATGCACTAATGAATTTATTCATGAAAAATGATGATGGTTTTTTTTATTATTATTAATTTTTTTTTTAAACAAGACTAAAAGAAAACCATATGAGATCTCATTTTATTTTTCTAATCTATTCTAACTTGAAAGTATTTTTTTTATTTCCTAGGTAAAAGAATGCTTTGAGTGAAGCCACCTACAAACTAAGAATTCGAAAATGCTCACATCAAGATTTAAAATTTTTACCTTATGATTTGCAAACATGTGAGTAAATTGTCTTACTCTTGGAGATGGAGCAAGGTTCTTTTGAAAGTGGTCTTTGATATTGTCCTTGCTCTCCAAGAAGTACCTATTCAACATCTTCAATATTCTCATCCGTAGATGGATTAGTAAGAAATGGGGGGCTTAAAAATATTGAATTTGAAACTAAGTATGAAAATAAAAAATGCTCAAACTTGAACTTCGTTATGAAGATCCTGCTGTCACCAGGTTTCACAAGTTAGTCCATAAAAATAAATTGCAATAAAAATAACTTCCTAAGTCTATCTCCAAATGATCCTCCCTAGCAACGACGGCAAAATGTTGGGTCTAAAATGCAGATGCAAATTAGAGTTTCATTTACTATCAATCCGGGTAAGTAAACTTCGAGGATCATCCAATATATATGGACATAGAGACAAACTAAACTAAGCTAGGTGAAGAAATGCCAAAGCTCCTTTACAGGAGATCTTTCATTGGGATCTCCAACACCTATTTAGTCATTTAACAAAATGAAATCTAAAGACATTGTGACAAGTGTAAGAAATATTAAAGCTCCCTCACAGGAGACTGTTCATTAATATCTCAAGCATATAAATCAAAAACTTAAACTAATGAAATCAAACATTAAATAACAAATTGAATTCATTGAAAGAAACACTAATACTTTCTTACAAAAGGTCATTCATTAATATTTCAAACATATGAACCTAATGAAATTTACAAACAAACATAAAATGAAAGCTTACCAAAACAAAAGTGTACTTGCTAGAAAATGGGGGCCCTTCCAAGGATTCACAAGCAAATCAAAAGAGAAGTCAAGTGTAGAAGATCAAAGAAGCTCCATTTTATTTACCTTCAATTACAAATTTCAATTACAAGTTCTACATTCCAAGAGGTTCTAAAATCTCCATTACAATGATTCTAAATTCTAACTTCTCATTACAAACTAACAAAATCCTAAGGTTCTAAAATCCAAAATTACAAATGAAGGAGATAACACTCCTATTTATACAAAAGTTATGATAACAAACTCATAAATGTGGGTCCATTATTCCCTCTTCAGATCCACATATCTCTCAACCAACGGTGACACATAACCTTATCCTCCATGATCTTCTCCACGAGGTCCATGATCTTATCTATGAGGTCCAAATCTCCTCAAATTCGAATTTGAACATAGAGTGCCACATAAGGGTGCCTTAGAGGCTTCCTTTGTACCTACACATGTCAACAAACTCATTCTAATTGTTAGATATATGTATATGGATATTATTTTCTAAAGTTTAACCACAAATTCACTTAATAATACTAAGAATTAATAATGTTTTGGAAAACACAATGGTAAGCCATTTAATGATGAAAGTGAAGCTGATGTTCTGACATGGTGGTGGAATAGAGGTGAGAAAATGTGTGAATGGAATGAAATTGGATGTATTTTAAGGATCATTTTTAAGCCTAGAAGTGGCCTGTTGTGGCTTCTGCGTCTGCCTCTCTACTTCTCTGCTGGTCTCTCGACACTATCTCTGCCTCTCTGTTCAGTACTCATTGCCCCTCGTTGCTGATCACTGATTCAACTTTACTCAGCAAACCTCGCTCTAGTAAATCAAATGACTCATCACTCTGGAGTTTTCTCCAACTGACCCTCAAGCCTCTTCTTATACTTTTCATGTTGGTTCTTCAACGACCGAGATTAAATTTCTAATCAACAGCTATGGTTATATTTGGCTTGATCCATGACTTTTGGAACCTTCCAACCAAGTTTTATATTAATACACATCAATATTATATTTTTCCAACCGAGTTTTATGTTAATACCCATCAATATTATATTTTTCCTAAGTTTAGACTTAGGAACTCCATTAAAAATATTAATTATTTTAATATCTCCCAAACGAAGTACAATCCACCCAAACCATTTTTGGGTCTTGGAGATCTCATGTGCTTTAGACTTTCCACCAATTTTCATGGCTAGAGCACATCCGATGCTACCCCTGATTAACATTCCCCTCTATTAAATATGAACTATATCAAATACCCTCATAGACAACACACAAGACCCTTGCCCCTTGCCCTATTTTTTCTCAAATTGTTAGGTCTTTCTAAGAAATTCCATAGTCCAAGATATAAATATCCATTTCTTGCTTTTAGATAGCACTGTTGTATGTGCTACTGCCACTATTACATGCCACCAACAAGAAAACATGCTTGATTCCTCAAGCATTCATATTCCACGAGATCAATTGTATGTAATTTTTGTTTCATCCTTCTCTACGCTATCTTTTGAACCTTATTTCGAATACTTTCCATCTCTTTACAAAATTTTGTGGAGTAACCCACAACCTCTCTCCAAACATCAATTTCCATCATAGTTGTCATCTTATCTTTGAAGACGATTTTCAGTCCATCGAGTTGGATTTTGAGTTCACCTTCGTAACCCTTAACAAAGCATGTGTGGCCGAAATGGCCTTAGTCAACCAGAAACTATAGGAGTTGTACAATCTAAGACATAGGATATGCTCAACTATATTCAAACAAGCTCGACACATTCCTAGTAGAATTACCTACCTCCACATCTTGACTATAATAAGGAATTAGGGACTCTCCAATTTTAATAAAGTTATCACTTAGTGGAGGTATAGAGTCTTTAGAGAAGCCTGATCCCATTTCTATAAGATCAAAACATAGACAAATAAAATATTAAGTAGAAGACTCGATCCCACGATCTAAAAGTGGAAAATGCTTAATGCATAACTTGTTCAAGGAAAGACATTGGAAGCATTATAAGAGATCTTCCCAATCCTTGAGCATGTCACCGTCGCAGAGTATTAGCCTCTCCAAGGCATGGCGATAGGAAGATAAATGACTCAACATTGATTCAGGTCAATCAACATGGACTCCTCTAAATTCTTACACTCTCCCGATGTAAGGCAACAATGGAGACAAATCTCCTTTCTACTTTGAGTGACGCAGACTCACATCAACCATTAGTTCTATTTTCTCCATAGAACGATGGCTTATCTCCTTTTGGGTAGGAATGACTTTAATTACGACTAATGTAAAAATACATCAATAAACAATTTACTCTCCTCTCCATGTCGTGAGCCCTCCCATACTTTGGTACCACATTAAAATATCATTAAAATGGGAGACTAGAGATTATTACAAACAAATTTATGGAGAATTATATAATTGTATAAATATAAATACATTAAATATTATTTTAAAATAAGACTTTTTAAACACAATTATTTGGTTAAGCAAATATATCAATCAAACACCAATCTAAAAAATTAATTAACCTGAGAGAATCTTTTAAACCAATTTTCACTAATATAAATGTACTCCTCGTAAAGATTAAAATTTTATTTGACCAATAATTTAATAGTTAAATATTTTTTGTTTTTGGGCCGTGGTTCCCGGACACCCTAGTCAATGGGTGGCGCTACGTCCACAAGAAAATCTGGGTTAATCGACCCTGAAGGGCTGATCGACCCCGAAGGGAATCTAGCCTCGCGGCCCACTAGCTAGGCCTAACCTGAAGGCTTAAGGGAGAATGGACCCTCTGACCTCCTAATGGAGGGCACTGATTTTGACCAAGCTAACCCTTGGAGCTAATTTAATAACTAAATATAGGATAACAAAAATGTGAATTATATAATATAGTATTAAATAATTAAATATATATTATCACATTCATAAGAATAATTAAAACTATATATATATATATATATTTCTTGATCATAATCTATCTTAACATGGTATGAAAATTCTTGTAAACTTACGATCATACTTTTCTAAAAATATAAAATATTTTAGAATAGAACTTGAAAATAACCGATTATACGCGAAAACCAATTTAGCTCCTCTCCCCATGATAATCATCGATAAAGACGATGATAAGATGGTACAAATCTAGTTGTATTTATAACAGTTCTCCATGTTGTAGTCATAATAGATATACCTAATATAAAAGAGAAAGACCAAAGAACAAGCATGAACCAGAATGCAGGGTAAGATTGCCACCTGAAAGCTCCCAATTTTTGCCATTAAATTGGCTATTCTTTTTTAATCATAAAATATGTTAAAGTTTTGGTAAATGCAGGATATTAAGAAAAAGGATCCAGACGTCTTTATCTGCCATCTTTCAGCCTTAGCAATTCAATTCATTCGTGTGGATCAATATCTAATCGCACCATACAGATCTGCTCTACTGTAGATCAGGGGTCTGCTCTCAGCAAAGTAGACCACGTCCTTTTATTGAGTTCAAATTGATTTTTTTTAGAGAATATGTTCATATCTGTTTTATTATGTCGCATGGAGCATCCATATAAGAATGAAGGAGTTTTAAAAGTTGTCGATATTTGTTGGTGTCTCGTCCTAAATATTGCGGTTTGATTAGAGACAAGAGATACATTAAGATTTGATTATTTCTAATGATGTATGGACCGTGTGATCTGCAGGAGAATTGAGATTTGCATTTGGATGAAGAAGTTGTAGGCTGAAATCAAGAAGATCGTAGATGGGCCCAGTAAGATTGATTGGCCTATCCAATCGATCTCCAGCAGTGGGTACTCCTTTACACGCCTGTATCAGTGGCCTTTCTATTTACATATCGTAGTTTTGTAGTATGGTGTCTCTTTAGGTTTCACTCATTGCTCACTGTCCTTTGACGGTAAGAAGACCACGAGGTGCCTGCGGCCTTATACACAGAACATAGATTATGTCCGTATGTCCCAAGCTATCTTACCTCCCAGGACTCTTTCTATGTCGCAACACCTAAACAGAGAAAGACAGACAAACGAGGATTGTTGTACTGATAACACCCACCTTCAATACGTCATGAAACATTCCCAAAAAAATATCTAAACACCCATGGTGACCAGGCCAACCCCTATCCGCTATACACACTCTTTTTAAATGCGACCTTAAAGGTTCCGCGAGTCGCACTGCAAGGTTTCCTCAGCCGTAAGTCAAGGTTCTATCCGGTTATGTATGATTGGCAGAACCTTCAAGTTGGATGAACCATGAGCAATGAGGCCTATAGGGTTATTAATGAGCCCGGGAGTATATATATTGCCTCGCATTAATGCCTTTATAGCATTGTATATATGGCAATATGTATGTGTGGTGGCTGACACCGGGTACAGTACCGGTAGTCTATATAATTGATGCTTTGCTTATTGAGGCAACAAATTTAACTGATGGCTTTTTTAATTATTTATGAGGATATTTAAATAAAGTTTTTATGGAACATTATTAAAATTTTACTGGACTTGAAATTCTGAAACTCGACAACTATAACCAAAATTTCTCAAAATTTATGCTATATTTTATCAAACTCTGTACTCAGTAATCTTCCCATGAACAGGAGGTGCCCCTTCATAGGAGGTGCCCCTCATGATGATCTCGTTCTTGCTCAACGGTCTCAGCTTCTACGGCTTCAATTAATGATCTTCAAATTCAAAGCTAAAATCTCCCTATGAACAGGAGGTCCCCCTCATGATGATGATCTCGTTCTTGGTCAACGGTCTCACCTTCTACGGCTTCAATTAATGATCTCGAAATTCAAAGCTATTTCTTTCCCTTTACTGCTAGATTGACACTCACACACCAGACTGAAGTTGACCACATGCAAGCCCCAGCTGAAAAAGAAAGAGGGGAAAGAGAAATACACCACTTTCAAAGAGAAAATTCGTGGCTAGTTTAACAATATTATCTAATAGGTCGGTGGCCGGTCAACATAAACATGTTTGAAGTCACCAATGGAGATCCCAGGTAACTCTTTATGCGCAACGATATATTCAGTTTTATCGTCTGTATCTTCCCCATTGCGCAGGAACTATTTTCATTATTTTTTTCTTTCCATTTCTGTTTATGGATTGCAAACAAAGGTTATTTGCATGATAGTATTTCTTTTTCAAATGTTTTTATTTTTATTAACTGCAATTGCAAAACAAAATTTATCTACACTAGTACATGAGACTATTTCTCTTTTTATTTTTTATTTCTTTTATGGATTGCGAATAAAATATATCTACATTGGTGCTTCAGACTATTTTCCTTGGTTTAACTCGTGTAAATATGTTTGCATAGATTGTTGGAAGTTGTTTACGTGACTGAGAGCTATGTACAATTTTTTTTTGGATAAAAATAATGTAAAAAATATATAATGAAGTTTAAAGTGAGATGAAAAGTGTTTTAATTTAAAATTTTATATAAGTTATAATTGACAAAATGTAACGATTATTCTTAATAAAGGATTGAAATATTTGTATGTTGTATTTGTTTTATTTTATATAAGTTATAATTGACCAAATGTAACGATTATTTTTAATAAAGGATTTAGATATTTGTATGTTGTATTTGTTTTTCTAGGAATTTTAAGAGGAAGGTGAATTATTATTTTATAAATTTTGATAAATTAGAGGAATATAAGATATATATGAACAATATATTTATATCACAAGCGTGAAGGAAGCTACAACTTCCTTTCCTAGCACTACCTTGCCACCTTATAGAATAAAACATAAAATTGAGTATGACAATGACCCAATTACAACCACTTCCAAATCCTCAAAACATTAATGCAAGTGCCTTCACTTCATATTTAAATAAACAACTTACTCCAAGACTTCAACAAGGATTTCAATGAATAAGGGTTTCAATGATCTTGTTTGCTACAATTACCAATGTTTGTTTCAAGAAATGGTCTGCTACAAATTCAAGATTTTCTCCAAAAGGGTTTTCTACAAATATTGCCTCTAAATTGCCTTAAAACATGTCAAGTACCTGGTTCAATTCCTCAAAGTTCTACCACTATTTATATGTCAAGGTCTGCTTTCTGCTTCAAAATAAATATTAAATTTTGCATCAATAAAACTTAAGGATAGGTCAAAATGTGGTACTTTAACTTTGGCACAAATTTTCTACAAGGGAAAATAATTAAACCCGCTCCATAACATGTCAAAAATATGCACCTAGGGTCTGCTCCACTTCTACAAGAGTACCTTCAAGGTCATCAAAATTTGGCTTTAGATGTGCCCTAGCTACGGTCGAAAACTTGCCCTGATCTTGACCTTATAGTGAGCCTAAATTAGGTCTTATGTAGGTTCAATGAGGAATCCAAAAATAAGTCATTTTCTAGTTGAAATTCTTCCAAGTAATTATACTTCAGACATAGGATGGAATAGACTTGGAATTTCTTACGAAATGTGGACAACTCCAAACTTGCTTCAACCTTTCGTTTTGATCTAGAATGTGACGTATGTATCAACGACAAAATTCAACTTATGTCTCTGCTATAACACTAGATTAGGGCCACAAAATATGCCAATAATTTTCCAGGATACTCGATCTTCCTCAAGAACATGAGTTAAGTTGAACTCAGGTTAGAACTAACTTTAAATTGGTTTAAGATAGAGGTTTTCTCTGTGATGTTGTCTTAGAAAATTTGTCACAAATATGCCCTTCATTAGATACTTCGCTATAAGGCTCAACCTATGTTAGAGTAGAAAAATACTTATCCTTGATTCAACTTTTTCCTACTAATTTGGAAGCCACAAGTTGGATATATATATTTTTCTTGAAGGATCCCTTAATTGGGGATGACTTGAACAACAAAATGATATTCTTTATGAATGGACATGATTGTATTGAAACCAAACCGATGAAGTCAAACCAACCTGTTTAGAGAAGACTTTAAGATACTTAACAAATCACCTTTTTCCTTTCATATAATCTCCTTTCAAGGAAATTTTGGATCCATGGATTTAGGCCTCTTAAATTGTAAACATTGACCTTCCTTTTAGGGGAACAATGAATCTTAATGTTATAACACTTTGGGTAAAATATGATGGTGCTAAAACCATCTTTGGGGCATCAAATTTGAAAACTTAAATCTCTCCAACAAGAGGAGCCATAAGGTGTGTTATCTATCAAACAAAATTGTGTGACAAGGGTTATGAATCTAGATGGCCCTTGTACCCAAATTCACTTGATTTTCTTCATGTAAATGACAAAATAATTACCGGCCCATTCACCCTCTAACATCAATGAAATTTTTTCCAACAACGAAACATGCAAAGTGTTAGTGAGATCTTGACTTTATAAAATATTTTTTTGGTTAAAAATTTTATGTTGTGCTTTTAAGTGTTAAAGATATAATCGTATTAGTAAGAGTAAAAAAAATATTTTGTTGTGGTTGTGTCATAGACCTATCACAAAATTAGAATAAAGGGATCCTAGGAACATTTTGTTCATGTGTGAGAATATGAAAGATTCTTTTGAATGTTTCAATATTTTGTGTCTAGTTCATAGTAAAATTTTAAATTTAGCAAACAATGCATACACATAAAAATTAATGGAGCATACCATTCTTGATCATTCAAAGAATCTAACAAAGAAGACTAATTCCTCAAATCTTCATTAATCATTGTCAAAATTCAATGCCCATAAAAATTTATAAATCATGTAAATTTTTTTTTTTTTAATTAATCCAAAATAAATTAGTTCAAGTATATTTTTGGTTTTGAGTATGTGGCTAAATCAAGGATAAAGTTGTAAACCTTTTCAATGTTAATTTAAAAATCACTTTTGCAAAATCTTCTTAAAACATTATTTTCGAAAGGAAAATCATTGTAATACACTTTGTTGTGCATGATTCATAATATTTCACACTCTAAGGTTAAGAATAAGAGCATGCAAGCATAATAGAGTAAATGAGTATGACGGAAAATAATCACGTACAAACAATGTGATACACGTGAGTGTGACACAATTAAAAATAAAATTAAAGAATTTCAATATTCCTTACATGAATTGAATGAATGAATTGTTGGTTTTGAACAGAAAATTTGTTTGAAGAATAAATGGATTGAAGTGCTTCAACCAAAATGAATAGAAAATGAGCATCAAATTGAGAACATGGCTGATGTAATATATACAATAGATGATGTCATATTGATGTTAATTGTGATACACATGACTTAATGGTTGATACCTAGGTATCAAATAATATGGATTATGATTCTTTGACTAGTGATGAGATGGAATCATCTGGTGAATGGTTGAATATAAGTATTTTTGAAGATTATTCACAAGTAAAATCTTAGAGTGATAGTAGCAACACTAAATGTGAATTTGAAGTCACAAAAGAAAACATTTATGAAGAATACAAGGCCCAGTGACTAAATATAACAGGAAATAATTTTCATATTCTGTATTACTCCAAACTAGTTTGATTTATGAGTATGAATCATTTTTATGCAAATTTGAATAATATTGAAGTTAGTGAAGATATTAGTAATGTGGATACTAAGTAAAATAAAATAAAATAATTCCTAATAGGAGTCAACATTGTTATCATGTTGGTCTTATGGACACATCACATTTTGGTTTCCATCCTTCTCCTCATTGAGGGAAAATAAATCATCATTTAGAAAGATATTAAAATAATACAAGTAAAAAATAAAACTCATTATGTATGGATAAGTTCCTAAATATGGAATTTACATGTTAATAAATTTCATAAATGTTATCATCTAGGAGGAATACAAATAAGAGACATTTGCATGGTGAAATCACTAAAGAAGAATGATTTCAACTAGTTATCCATGATGAAGATTTTGCACATGATTTTCATCCAATTATACATATTTTCAAATTGAAACATGAATGAAAGAGAATGGTACTCTCTTCATATCAAGGGGGAGTACATAAATAAAATAAAATTGGTTAGTGGTTAAAAAAGACCACCAAATTGATAAGGTAAAAATGGTTAGTGGTCAACCAACAAAACGCTAGATAAAAAAGAAATGAAAGACATGAGAGGATCAAGGTTGAATCCATTCATAAATATTCTTACTGTGAACCTAAGAGCGTGTAATATCAAATATGAATGATAATAATTAGGCTTCAAGTCTCCAAGTCCCATTAATAAAAAAAATCAATCAACATTTAATAAATCCAACATGAAAACTATTCCATCCCACATCATGTCAATCAGTACTTGTTCTTCCTTTCAACACACCATTCTAAAAAAATATTCTCAAAGGCCTTCCTCATATATATTATTCTCTATTATAATACCTTATATATTTCTCAAATCATCTGCATTCATTTTTATCCAAATACCTAAATTCTTTAAATTTTAAAAAAAATGACCTTACCTTCAATAAATATACCCAAATATACTTATAAAAACATTGATGAAATTTAAAACATATCTTGCATCTAAAAATGATGGTTTTTTCATTGTTCATAGGTCATTATGGAGGATCTATTTTTTATTCTTCTCTTTCCATAACTTGCTTGTTTGAAATGTTGTCTAGTGATGCTCACAAATCCCACAACCTTCACAAATAGCATTAGGAGGAATAACATTAGCTAGTACAAAATTTAGGTGTATGAGTCTTTCATGCTAAATTATAATCTACTCTTTATTTTAGAATATGACTATAGTGTGTATTGGATCCACATGTTATTCATTAGCCTACCTGTGAAATAGTATGTTCATTCATGGTATATTAAATAATGCCCCTGATTTCACTATATTCTAAAAAAAAATTACTTTCATTGAACCCCCTTCCCAATATATATATCCAATTAAAAAAAACCCTATTTTTACAAAATATCTTAGATATCCATTTTTTTTATGGAATTTCTTATACTAATTTTCATTTCTACCTTTATTTCTTGGATAAGCCAAAACTCTAATGACATAGTAAAGAACAATGGAATTCTAGAAGTGAAGAGATAATCTACATGAAGAAATGGTGTCTAAAGATAGTGTTACAACACTAAAGAAAAGGTAAAAATAAATTAACATAAAGTGGATATTACACAATAGCTAAAATATTTTATGATTCACCATAGTTGATTACATTGGTCCACTCTTCTAATTGACCTTTCATTATTGACTAACTATCTTTAGAGATCTAATACTTTGATGAACCAACTATTCTATCATATTGTAGTAGTGATCTACCATTTTGATCACTATTGTAGGTGCGCATAAAGAAAATCACATATATATAAAAGACAAACATACAAAAACTTAATTAAGAGTAGACGTCCATGAGGGTAGAGCTACTATGCTCCTTAGGATAAAGTGTAAAATTTTATTTTTGTAATTATAGGATCATAGTTTGTATCTCTAATGGGGGGATGAAGATGACAATGTTAAGGTATTTAATGGATCTACAATCACCTTTAAGGAAAATTTTAGGATTCCATTAATATGACCAAGAATTTCCTAAATCTGGGTAGCAGTCAGCTGCTCTGCCAAGAAATTACGCAAATCTCCTAGGTAGGCAGCTTAGCTCCTAGCCATAAATGTGCATTTTTCTCCAGTAGTCGAGCAGTCTCTTGCATGTGCAGCTGAGTTGACCAATTCCCTTCGGGACCGAGCAATATAGACTTGAATGCATGGGCTACTTCTCCCAAGGCAACATGCAAAGGCATCCCTTGTTTGAAGGATCTATGTTTAGCAGTTGGAGGTTACATCCAAGGAGCAACTCCGAATCCTCCTGCCAAGTGTCACTTCCCCTAGATTCGTGGAATGCGCGTCGCAACCTTGATGTGATCAAAACTCATAAACTGGAGTTGTAGAGCTCATTCCTCACATCAACATTGTAGCTCTACCATCCCACATCACATCTAGGAGAAGTTGGCACATTCAGCTTAGTTGTTTTGGGGTAAGCCCGCTTCCCATGCCTTGTGCTGCATTTTTGTTGTTTTTTGTGTTTTCACTTGTAGGAGTATTGTTTGTTTGATTTCTTTGAATGCTTGCTATCGTTTACATATATACTAGCTTTTCCTACCTTTGTTTTAGTTTTCGTTTCTATCTCACTGTTGTCACATGCATGAAACTGTTTTGCATGGACATTCACCCAACTGACGAACCACCTCACCCACATGCATGTTGATCTGTTCATTGAATCTTTCATTCATGTTTTTCATGCACTGTTAATCACTTCTGTTATCACTTAGTGTTTCCATGCATTCACTAACTCACTTGCTTTCAGTTACCCGTCGGTGAGTCGGGCCAACCTTGGTTCAGGCTCTGCCTTCACCAAGGCTACGTTGCGCAATCTGGGGATAAAAGCCTCACCTTCCTCTCCAGATTTTTGCATTCCTTCCCACTACTGGCCTCCAGGACTGTCTTCCACATTTCTGGAGGATAGTGGTTGCTTGGCCTAAGAAATTGCGCAAATCTATCCCTGGGCCAGCAATCCTTCCCAGCTGGAATTGTGTGTTACGCAATCCCAGTAGTCAACAACCACACGGGACTGTGCATTGTGCAGTTCCAGTAGTCAGTCAGTCTCCTAGCAGCCTAGACTGTGCCTTGTGCAGTCTTGGCAATCAGTCTCCCGACCTCCTAGCCGGAATTGCACAACCTTCATGATCATTCACCCAGGTATGTTGCAGGTCAGTTCTCATGTTTGTTATGGTTTTCAACTAATATATTGCTTTCCATGTCTTCAGGTATTGCAACTGTTCATCTGCCTCTCAACAGTACATTTACAATGGTTTCCAAGAGATCAAAGACAAAGACACCGTTCAGAGCACACTTGGAGATGCAGTCGATCAAGTGTCTATGGACTTTCCCACCCATGAAGACATCAAATTATTCGCTTCAGAAAGATGTCACCATGAGGTGCATGCACACCATCACGAACGACCAAGCTTCACATCAGCTCACCACCTTCACCATCACAAGCATGTTGAAAATAGTAACAAGAAATGATAAAAATAAAATTTAGAATATTCCAATTTTAATTTGTCCTTGAATTAAAATTCGAATTTAGTCTCACCAGTTGCTTGGAAATAATTAATTAATTCATTTTGAATTAATTAGTTGGAGAAATTCAAGTTAGAAGTCTTTCTGAAGTCATGCAAGAGTTATCCCTTAAATTAAGGAGATTATTCCTTAATTAAGGAGATAAGATTGAGTTATATTTGAGTTGTAATTAGTTAACTCAGTTTACTGAGTTAAGTCCAGTTAAATTAGTTCCAAACTGTTTAAGGAAATAATTGTGAGTTATCAGTCAGTTGATGCATGCATGCACTCAACCAGTGTAGTCCAGATAACTGAAGATTCCCTCATTAGAAACTCATGCATGTCTATTATGAGAAAGACCCAGTTGAGATAAATGTCAAGGACAATGTACTATTAGTTGCATATGTTTTCGTATAAAGGAAACTCAGCCATGCAGTCAAGGTAAGGTTCCTCGAGGATTGCGCAGTTCTGACAGTGTGTTAGAGCAGTGTGTGAGATCAGTGTTACACTGGGTGAAGGAGATCATCCCAGAGGTAACTGCGCAAGGAAATAGAAGCTTGGAGGGCAGAGGAGAGGGCTTGTGAGAAGCTTTGATTGCCTGTGAGCATCGAGGAGGATTGTACTGAGAGCTGGCTAGCTGTGAGAGCTAAGGCTTTGTATAATTCTGATGTATTTCCACCTTGTATGATAATACAAATAGTGGGGTTTTTAGCTGAAACTTTCCCCTGAGTATTTTCTGTGTTTCATGTGCATTGATTCTTCTTCTTCTAGTTATATGTGTTCAACTCTGATTCAACTCAATCTTTAAGCTTCTGCAAAGCAAATTAATAGTAGAAGTAGATTATAGTATTTTTCTTTGGTATATTGCATTATCGGGTTAATCTACAGTCAGATTTTCTACATGCTCTTAGAGCTAGATTTGTAGAGAATTTGTAGAATTTCTACATCGTATCAGAGCTAGCTAATCTATAGAGAAATTTATACAAAGTATGTCAAAGAGTTGGTCTCACCACAACGAACCGAGTGTGAGTGATGTCTTGCAAGGCTTGCTCAAGTCATTTTTTCTCACATGAGTACATGTGCATTGTAATGTTGAGTCATGTCAAATATAAGTCAAGTGTCCATAGTTGGATGTAACAGTCATAGAGTAGGTGAAGAGTCATGAGGGTAATTGAACTGTGACAAAGGGGAATGTCAAGGGTCACCCCACCCTTTGCTATAAATAGTCCCTCATAACTTATTGTATAAGATTTTGGTCAGCCAAGTTTCTACTAGGACTATTTAGAGGAAGGCTTGGACAATATTGTAATGCACCTTGGCTTCTCCACTACACGGAGCTAGTGCATCTCTTTAGAGGAGCAGGCAGATGTGGCTGTAACATTCCACTGTTCGGGTTAGCAGGTTTACATGGATGTATTGTATGATTATGACTTACACTTATTTATATAATAAGAGCTAGCATATTTTCATTCCTATGTTGTTATTGTAGTTGGACTACTTAGTTGCTTTAATGATATGTGTTCTTTAACTTACGTACTTGTGTATGAACTGATTCACATGTAATTATATGAATCTTGTTGTTAATGTGTTGCATATGTTCTTAATTATGTCACTGTCTATGTCGACTGCTCTACTGGACATCAGACAGACCTTTCACTTGAACCTTGCTATAAAAATTGTCACACTCATCTCGAACTAATCCATGAGTGTTGTACGTGTTATCTTACCTTGTATGATGTGACTACCGCATCCGAGTGGATTGCTCCCCCAGAAGCTGTGCATGTCCTTTGCGTTGTGTGTTCCTAGCCGAGTTGGGATTGATCCCTATCAACTTGGAAATCGCCTTTACCTCCTTCCCCTTTTGAAATTTTTGAACCTCTCGTACACCTTCCTTGACTCACTGCATAAATCACACCCTTGCTACTAACAGAGTTATCTTACTTGCCTCTGTGCAATATTGTGGTCAAGGCATTACCTTACGACCCACTGTTGGGACTCCTACACCAAACAATCTCTGGTCTAATTGGGACTTCTTACCGGGGAGATCCCCTTGACATGTTGGCAGGTCCAACACCATCAACAGAATGAGATGTGTAATTCATTAATTTTCAAATAAAAATTATATAACTAATGGAAAAAAGATTCAAGATAAAATATTAAACAGAAAACACTATGTATATATTATATAAATCAATTGAAAAAACAAAGTCTTATGGTTAAAAGATATCATAAATAAAAGCTTAAGTTTTGTAGTCTACACAATCCAAGTGGCCAAAGGGCTTTTCATGGCATGAATCCATTTATGCATTTCAAAATGTAATTTAATATATATATATATATATATATATATATAGATAGATAGATATATAGATAGATAGATAGATAGATATATAGAGATATATATATATATATATATATATAGATATATATATATATATATATATATATATATAACCACTTATCTATCAAGGTAAGGGTACCAAACCTATCCAAGTGCATTTTTTGTTTTAAGTTTGCACATCAAACAATTTGATCCCTCTAGAGGCTTGCTAGATCAACGATTAAGATTGATCCTATTTAATAAAATAAAGTGGAAATTACAAAAATAATAAGGAGTTTAAATTCAATTCATTATTTTAATTTTGTTTTGATTAAAAAAGTTATTGCAAATAATTTTTTCAATAAAAAATCACAATATGCATATCACATTAAAATAAATTTAAATAATAATGATTCATATTGTTAACCATGATACTAGAAAAGATGTAAGTTTTTTTTGTAAATTAATTCTATTAATCCTAAAAGAACATATTTTATGAGAAAATGAGAACATCTAGAAACAATATCTATATTCCTAATATAAAATACTAGAGTTGTTTAGGTTTATATTTACTCCCCTTCATCCTATGAACATCAATTCATCCTACAATATTTTCAATAGCAACTGAAGATATAACCATTTTTTTTTTTTTATGTTTCCATGGTTGTCAGTTTTTCCATGTTTAGTACTTATTTCTAATGATCTGAATCATGGGTGTGCTTCTGGCCAAAAATAACTAGCATGATTATACCTATTGTTATTTAATTTTCCTTTACCAGAAGGTTCTCCTCTAACAAGAGATGTGGTGATGCATCTGAGGGCTAAACTACATCTAGAGAGAATGAACTATCAAGAGATGCCCTATGTTTCTTAGAACAATCATTCATTTGACCCGCAAAGTTCTTGATATCAACTATTGGCTTCAGATTGTGCCACCCAACACTTAGTTTCCTCAACACTTGAGAGTAGAATGCCCCTTTGGGAGAAGGAAAGGCATTCTAAAGGTGCCCAATTTGTTGGCATCTTTTGCACTTGAACAAATTTGTATTTTCCAAATCCAATAGTTGGATATACTATTTTCATTCCCACTTGAGGATGATTTTATCTGGTAAACCCTCACTAAGATCCACTTCAACAGATATGTGAACAAAGATGATGAACCTATTTTCCAATATTTCATTGTTTATTTTAATGAAACTATCTATAGAATCTCCACTATCCTCTAGGAAATCGCGTTAGATACAATGGAGGGGCACTTTTGGGAGCCTAACCCAGACAAGAACATGTAGAGACTCCATGGTAAGAGGCTTAAAATCCACGGACCATGGCTGAATAAAAGTACTAGCATGACCCTAGAACTAAGGCCCGTGGTCAAAAACCTTCTACTTATCTTCAATATTTTTAAAGAAAACCACAAAATAAACCTTCAAAAAGGTAACAAATCTATATTCTAGGACAAATTCTTGTAAACCCAGTCTTAGAGGTAAGATGTTGAGGGAAAGAAGGCATTGAACTGACATATAATTTCGTGTTGTTTATATTCCTTCATCCTTATCTTGTTAATGGAATAATTCACCTCAAATGTTGGGGCCTCGGTAGAGTATTCAACTACAAAATCTTGATGTGAGAGGTCCATGGGTGTTTGAGAGCTTGGTCCTAGCCTTAGGGAAACCTTGAAAGATAAAGGTTTTGATGCCAAATATGTCCCAACACTCCTAACACCACCTTTCAAGCATGCAGATATAGAGATAGCGGAATCCCTTTTGATTCCATAATCTTTGAGATATTTTTCTACCTTTAGTTTCCTCCCTTTGTAAAGGAGGTTCATCTCTCCCACAGGGATTCCCATCCACTGTTGAATGTTGTCAGCTACCACAATCACAACATTTAATTGTAACATAAAACAGGGGGATTATCCAAACATGGATGTAACAAAAATTGGAAAGTTTAGTAGATCTAAGTCCCGAACACCTTTCATTTCCAGGTCCGAGATTATTTTAGAAATCAATGTTCTGTTTCAGAAGGTAGGCACTGTGAAAACCACCCTGGGAACCAACCCTATTTGGAAACTTTTTCAAACACTTGCAATGGCTATATCCAAGTATCTCCACACGCTGAAGGATGTCACGAAGGTAAACAATAGGGAAACCATAGAAATATGCATCAGTAACTCCACTGTCCACATCGAGATATGCTTCTTCACCTAGTATGTGCTTCTCCGTGTAATCCACCATCTCTAGCTTACAGACAAGGGATAGAGGAGGGACGAAAACCATCCCTAACTCTCGGTTGGAAGATTGATCTGCATAACCCAAAATCAACAACCATTTCACTAGCCAAGGGTCAATGAATCTGGAGGATCCTGCAACAAAGACTAGTCTCCCGCTCATAGTATTCACCATCAAGAAAATTCTCCTTGATATATTTCAAAATATATAGTCAATAGACACATGAAAAACTAATATTTACAATATATTATGGCTCTAAAATCAATGCCATGCATATTGCATAATTAAAAATAAAATTATTGAAAAATTTGTAAAACATGCATGCCAAAGAAAAATTAGTGGTATGCATATGACATGAAACAAATTAAATTTAGAAATTTATAAAACATGTCCAAAAAAATACCAAGCTCATATATATGTAACTATATGGGTTTTAATTCAATTAAAACTAAGAATTTTCATAGAGATGTGAAATTTATGTAAATATAAATAATATTGCTAGAAGTCAACATATATTATCCAAATATAAATAATATTGCTAAAAACTAACATAAATTCATCTTAAATTTGCATCTACCAAGAGTATAGAAGAATCAAAATTTTCTATTTTTAAACATTTCTTCAAATTTTACACTCAAAAACAAGTTTACATATTGAGAAATTAATCCTCTAAATACTACACTCGTAGACAAAAGGAAAAAAAAAGAATTAAAACCATTAGCCCCACCTAAACTGTTTGTAGTACTAGAAGGAAAAAAAACTTAAACCATTATGCCACTTAAACTGTTTGTAGTATCAATAATATAAAATACTCTTATAAAATATGTGAAAGAAACATATCAAACTCATATATGTAACTAAATAGATTTTAATAAAAATTAAAGTAACAATATTTCTATATATATAATTTATATAATTATAAATAATTTACTATAAACCAACATAAATACAACATAAATAGATCATAACTTTACATCTACCAAATATAAAAAAAATCAAATCTTTCCAAAGCATTTCCTGCTCAAACTTACAGCTCCATAAATTTGATAGTTGAAGAAAAGAAAAACGTCATAGCATTTCCTGCTCAAAGATATTTACAGCTCCAGAAATTTGATACTCTAAAGTTTAAGCACTTAGTAGATGAAAGAAAGAAAAACTTAAAACCACTTTACTGACGTACAGATAGTTCAGAAACGCGTTTCTGGTATCAATAATAAATTGTATGATGCACGTGAAAATACTCGTAAAACAAAAGAATATGGCATCGACGAACATGGTATACAACTCATCAACTAACTGTCTTTCAACGCACGTTGAAATGTCGATCGGTTATGATTATAAGCAGTTGTCTATAACGCGATTTTTTGAAAGCTTTTCTGGCCGGTTTTTCTGGTCAAAATCCGGCAGGAATTTATTGGAATCGCAAGTTTGATAGCTAGTTTCTGCACAATGAAAGTGTCATAGGGGTTTGCGAGGGTGCTGAATCCAAATATGCAGTTAAAAAATCATTTTAACTGCAACAAATCAAGTTTTAACCTCAATTTCTTCCGCCGGATTCCGTCACCGGAATCTCCAAAAAATCGCATTATAGACAACTCCTGATTATAATATTCTCTCTACCCATAACGAGGATTGATCCTCGTTCTTCCGCTAAAATGGTCGCCTAAATAAATACCATGTTTTGCGTGATGCCCGCTAACGCTCAAGCAAAAGCGATGTTTATGTTTATTCCAGATTTCTTAACTCTAAGCCGCTTTTCCCATCGATTTAGCTGCTTTACATTACCCTACATCCAAAATAAGAAGAATAAAGATACGTAGTGATTGGATGTTTGCGGTCAACAGTTTCCAGGTAGCTTATAATATTCATAATTGTCGCATCAGATTGACTTGTGAGCCGTATTTTCATGTAGTTAAATTATGATGTTCACACATGATCTGAGACACGCTCTTGTTTTGTGAGCCGTATTTTCATGTAGTTAAATTATGATGTTCACACATGATCTGAGACACGCTCTTGTTTTGTTTTGAGGACAATTTCCTGTTTGAGAAGAGATCCCACCTTATTTATGTGTGTGTTAAATGTGACGTTCAGTTGTTTATCAAGATTCGGTTCGGGATTTTGTACTTCACTGGAAAGCTGGAACTGATAGAGTACTAAAGTAGTTTGCAGTTGATCGGGGGCTCACACGCATGACCGTAAATTGCTGGCAAAGTTTTCTTAACTTTGAAATTAGGTCAATTAAGTTTTAGTCAAGGACAAAGATGAGCATTCCTTCACCATTTTTCTCTTATAACGATGTTGCCAAGTTTGATGTCGGAAGCGTATCGAGTAATCCCAATCCATGTATGCCAGCGCAAGATCCATTTCCATCGAGTTATAATACTGATCATTTTGCCCACACATTTAATTTGTTCGGTAGCTACGACTCGGAAACCCTAGAAACCCTAGCCGGCTTTTCCAATCCCCTAATGCAAACATTCTGCAATTCAAGTTCTCCAACTGATAGCCTGTCTTGGAATAGATTAGCAGGCTCCGTCGCGGAAGACAGAAGAAATCACAAAATGATTGAAAGGCAACGTCGTAAAGAAATGAAAGTGCTTTTTTCACAGCTTAGATCATTACTCCCGGAACATAGTCTCCGGGTATGTTTTCTTCTGCTCAATATATAGGGTTTTGGGACATGAACAATATTCTGTATACTTTTATCCAATGAAAGGTGAATGTTCTGTTTTGCAGGGAAAACTAACAGCGACAGAGCAAGTACTGCAAACTGTGAATTACGTTCGCCATCTACAGCAACAAGTCAAAGAACTTTCAGCCCAAAGAGAGAAAATGAAGGCTAACTCTGGCCAAAATGCAAAAGTTTCGTTCGAGAAATTTTGCAATAAAACTGTGTCGTTCGGAGGATCGGATCCGGAAGACCCTGCAGTGAAAATAAACTCCGTGGGTTCGGGTGTCCAGATCTGGACGAACATTTTGGAACGTGATATCGTGTACTCTGATATTATATTGGCTTTGGAAGAACATGGGCTTGAAGTTGTGAGTGCTGCTTCATCTTCCATTAACAACGGAGTTTATCATACGATACATGCCAAGGTAGTTTCTTATACTCGTTGTCAGTGGGTAACATAACATTCTTCTTCTACGAATAAGATAATCTTAACTCTCATGAAAAACCACAGGAAAACATTTACTCTGCTAAAAATTCATAGTTTTTATGTGGACCTTTTGTTTGCTTGAAAAACAAGGTTAAGAAAAACTCTCTGTTTTTTATTAGGACGCCTTCTTTTTTATTAGGTTCACACATTGTACATGGGCATCAATTTCACCCATGATTAAAAGCACATGGCTTCTCTGCCAGTAATAAGCACATATGTTTATATGTTTTTTTAACGATGCAGGTGCTTGATCTCAGTACTTTTAACATGGACACCCTCTACCAGAAACTTTGGCATTTGATAAGCACTCACCAAACCAAGGATAAGGATTTGAGAACCACTGAAGCTCCAGCATAATGTTTTTTAAGGCATAAATGAATGTTTCAAAGGCCTGTCGAACGTATATTATGCATCTAGCTTAATCTGCAAAAGGGATCTGTCAGAAGTGCTTGGTTGGCATGCCAAAGCACAGTTTTGTTAGAAATGCATGTCGAGAGATCGGCACTTTCAAGGTTGTCTGAAATGTTTGGTTGATGAACTGAATCACATATCAAGTGATAGAGTCGTTGAAGTTTCTAAATAAGTAGAATAAATTTGGTATTACCATATTAGAAGAAGACGACGTAGGATCAAAGAAATTAGCATACTGAAGCACAAACTTTTTCTAACAAGATTGGTACATTAAAAACTTTCACGTTTTGGAGAAATTCTGACCCCATGATTATGTTAAATGAGCTAAGAAGCTATATTTATGAAGAAATGTAAACAAATGTAGTTTTGAACCTTTAAACGGGAGAAACTCTTATTCCCATGATTATGTTAAATGAACTAAGCAGTTATATTGGTGAAGAAATGAAAGCAAATGTAGTTTTGAACCTTTAAACTGTTATATATGACAGTATCTTTGAACAATTACCTTGCGAACCAAGCCACATATAACTACTCGGAAGGCTGAGTCTCCCGTCTCTTTAAGCTTCTCCCCTGCCATATAAGAAGGTGAACTTGTGTTGAAATACTGATTACGTTCAAAACTTTTCAATATCGTTTGAACTATTTCGTAAGCAAGTTAACGAGCAACTTTGAACTCCACTGACTTCAGTACATTAATAGAATTTGATTTCGGAATATCTCTAAAGGGTTCCGGAATATTTCAAAAATTGAATAAAAATAGGGAGGGAGTCAACTAATGGAGTTCCCTAATAGAATTTGATTTCGGAATATCTCTAAAGGGTTCCAGAATATTTCAAAACTTTAATAAAAATAGGAGGGGAGTCAACTAATGCAGTTCCCTAATGTACAATTTTTATAAAATATTTTAAAATCTACCTTATGACTTAAAACATAAAATTTAAATTTAATATGGTATTGAATTTCAAATCTAATTTCCATATAATACCCCGATCAGGGTGAAAGAAGTGAAGGCGACGTGTGATAAGATGATGAAGGAAGGAGGGTGGCAAAGTTGGCCACCATACATCCTAATAATTCCGCAGGATGTGGGGGCAGCATGGAGGCAGGGTAGAATCTCGAGGCAGGGTAGAATCTCGAGGCTTGGAGGGGATAGGGAAGTGGAGGAAGAAGTAGGAGGAAACGGCGGCAGAAGGATGATGGGACGTCGGGTAGGTGGAAGGAGGTTAACAAGGGTGGTGAAGGACAGAACCAAGGTTATCATGCAGTAGGGGAAGGAGACGACGAGAGCTCCATGTGAACTGGTGTTCTCTGCAACTTGGCTTAGGATGGGGTATGTATTCGTAAAACCAATCCTTGCATTTCTTTTAATCTTTTTCAATATTAGGGAAGAGGGGGGAGAGCTAGACGCTGCAGAGGGAAAGAGAAGTGAGAGGGATGTGGAATTCTTTCGTGCTACAAACAGTCAGAAGGCAGAGGGTGGCAGGATGAGAAATGCTGGGGAAGAATCTAGTAAGGTTGGGGGCTATAGGCCAAGATAAATGCATGCAGGGATTCTGTACAGATAATGATCAGGGGCAGCTTGAGGAGGTAAAAAAGGCGGTCTGGGAGGCCGAGAAGACTCCCGAGAACATTCACCAACCTTATCTTAGGGGAGGAAGGCTGGGGAATAACCTGACCACTGGAAAAGCGCGGCAGGGGAAGGGTAAGAATTGGGAGCAGGAAGCAAAGGAGCTTGGAATTGAAGAATTTATAGAGAACATAACATTTGTTGTTGGCCAGGGTAGTGAGGTGGCATTTAAGAACAAAACGGCTTGCCCAGGTTGAGGCAGAGAGAGTAGGGGCAGAGGCAGACATAACCAAACAGGCAAATAGGAATCAATGCCTTTCTCTTCAGCATGTCAGAGACGCAACTGAAAAACCATGAGACATACTGTGCAAGAGGTAGAAAAAGCTTACAAAGAAGGAACTGACGAGGACAACCACAAGCTTATTCAAGAATTGGAGGCAAATGTAATGGAAGAAGACTCGGATCTTGAAATGGAAGAATGGTGTAACCTCATTCCTGACCCAGGCAACACAAGGGGACGCATGACCTTATATAAGCAGGCTTTACATGTTTATTGGGTGCTGAAACGGTTACTGGCAAAGGAAATGGAGCAGGTAGCAGAGGAAATGGCTGAGTTGGCTCAGGGCATGCCCAATATGAAGCGAGAAATGAAGAATCTCCAAATCACTATGCTCATGCAGGACAATAAGCTGGACGAAATTCAGCAACAGCTGAAGAAGATTGCTCCAGCAATAAGAGACGCAGAAGCACCTCCTAAAATTGTGGATGATTAATCCTTTAGTTTGAATCAATGGTTTACCATGTTTGTTCCTTGAGAATAGTTTCTCCTTTTCTTGTTAGTAGTTTTTAATGACTGTCTGGAATCGGATTAGTAGTTATTGTTGTGAAGTTTATTTAGCATGGATCCGTAGACTTATTCTTTTCGTTATTGGACGGCTTATAAAAACTTACAGTGGCCAAAAGATACGGTTTCCATTTGGGCGGGTTGAGGCCACCAAACGCTGTATATGTTTCACCCTGTTTTTGATGGGCGGGTTGAGGCCACCAAACGCTGTATATGTTTCACCCTGTTTTTGATGGGCGGGTTGAGGCCACCAAACGCTGTATATGTTTCACCCTGTTTTTGATATCAATAGAAAAAGAGGGGTCCTACTGTAGCTTGCAAAAAAGAAAATCTAATTTCCATATAATATAACCGTGTTTATCATTAATTAATTAGAATAGGGAAACCTAATTTTAAACTCTTATGCAAAACTCCTTTTCTAGAAATAAAGTATCCTGTAAGTACTTGATTCATTCAAAATATGTTTAAAATGTGAGGGGTGTCCCATATCCTCTATAGATAAATTTTTTTTCCAAATATTACATAGAGTTAAAGACTTATTTCATTGCGAGAAAAGTTAAATTAAATTTCTCAATTTAAATACACAATACCATGAATTTCAAAAACATAAAAACAAAATAAAATTTTTAGTGGCATAGTTGTTAAACTCATATATCCAATATAGTGAAGCATCAAATTTCAATTTTGGATGAAGCATCAAATTTCAATTTTGGATCTTAAATTCTTTTATAGTTTATTATTATTTCTTTTGGTAATAGTTTCAATGTTAGTTTTTCAATACTTTTGAAAATAGAGATTTTTTTTTTAATTTTTATATATTTCTTTTACTACTAATATTTCTAACTATTTAGTTTATTCTTTTCTAACTTCTTAAACCGTTCTTATTTATTTTTATTCTATTTCCTTTATTTTCTCATAAAATTACCTTTATCATAATTTTTTTCTCCCTTATCTTCCATTAACACCAATAATAACACAAGAAATTCCCTTATAATTTATTTGTATCTCAATGAAATTCCCTTATAATTTATCTATATCTTAATTACTATAGTTTCATTAATTTAAATAAAGTAAAATTCTAAAAGAAAAACATTCCAATTGTAATATTATTAAGGAATTTAGACTTCTGTGATCCATAACTTGTTTAAATAATCTTCGGCAAAATCACATAATCAATCGTTTGACAAACGATTGATTATGTGATTTTGCCGAAGATTATTAAACAAATTGTAATATTATTTTTACTCAATCCAAAATAAAAATTTAAAAATATATATAATTTAGATTATTCAAGAAAAATATATATAATTTAGATTATACAAGTGTTCACCTGTTTACATATCTCCAATGATAAAAATATAGTTAATAAAATTCACTACTTCTATGGTAATAAGAACAATTAGCATAGCATTTATATTAAAAACAATCATACTAGGAAATAAGATTGATTTTAGATTTAGATTAAAAAGTTGGAATATTCCTTAAAATTAAAATTATTTTTTTATATTTAATTAGAAAAGATTTAATTTCATAATTTATATGTTTATGATAATCTTTCAAAAAACTTGAAAAATATTTTTACAAATAACTACTACAAATTCTTATATATAATTATATTATTTTTATTAATATCTCATGAAATTT